>CM065303.1:0-2400000 GCA_032871835.1 Dipteronia dyeriana
CGAATCCCGAATCCCGAATCCCGAATCCCAGACCCGAAACCCGAATCCCGAAACCCGAATCCCGAATCCCAGACCCAAAACCCGAATCCCAGACCCGAACCCCGAATCCCAGACCCCAGACCCTAAACCCCAGACCCCAGACCCCTCAAACTCAGACCCCAGACCCCAGACCCCTCAAACCCAGACCCCAGACCCTAGACCCCAGACCCCCGACCCCAGACCCCCGACCCCCGACCCCAGACCCCAAAACCCTAAAACCCACCGACCCCAGACCCCATACCCCTAAAACCCAGACCCCAGACCCCAGACCCCAGACCCCCGACCCCCGACCCCCGACCCCCGACCCCCGACCCCCGACCTTGGACCCCAGACCCCAGACCCCAGACCCTAAACCCTAAACCCTAGACCCTAAACCCTAAACCATAAAACCCGAAACCCTAAACCCGAAACCCGAAACCCGAAACCCGAAACCCGAAACCCGAAACCCGAAACCCGAAACCCGAAACCCGAAACCCGAAACCCGAAACCCGAAACCCGAAACCCGAAACCCGAAACCCGAAACCCGAAACCCGAAACCCGAAACCCGAAACCCGAAACCCGAAACCCGAAACCCGAAACCCGAAACCCGAAACCCGAAACCCGAAACCCGAAACCCGAAACCCGAAACCCGAAACCCGAAACCCGAAACCCGAAACCCGAAACCCGAAACCCGAAACCCGAAACCCGAAACCCGAACCCCGAACCCCGAAACCCGAACCCCGAACCCCGAAACCCCGAACCCCGAACCCCGAACCCCGAACCCCAGACCCCAGACCCCAGACCCCTAAAACCCAGACCCCAAACCCCAGACCCCAGACCCCCGACCCCCGACCCCAGACCCCAAAACCCTAAAACCCTATAACCCCAGACCCCATACCCCTAAAACCCAGACCCCAGACCCCAGACCCCCGACTCCCGACCCCCGACCCCCGACCCCAGACCCCAGACCCAAAAACCCTAAAATCCTAAAACCCGAGACCCCAGACCCTAGACCTTAGACCCCAATTTGTGAAGGAAAATGTGGAAGTAATCCGAAGTTTACAACCTCTAAAATCTGTGAAGGAAAAGGTGGAAGTAATCCGAAGTTTACAACCTCCAAAATCTGTGAAGGAAGTGAGGTCTTTCCTTGGGCACACAGGGTCGAAACTTTTCAAAGATAACAAGACCTTTGTGTGCACTCCTCCAAAAAGAGATTGAAGTTGATGTTTAGAGTGTAAAGTAGAGGTTATAATTTTCATTGGGAATAACGGGTAGATGTCAAATGTGATATGTTTTAATTTAATGGTGTTTGAATTAAGGATTTTTGGGCTTTTGGATGGTTTGATGTTTTTAAATTAGTTCTGTGAAGTTTCATTTGGGTGTTTTGACAAGTTGATGTTTAGTAAGTCTAATATTACAAGTTATTATTTAGTAAGTTTAGACATACTATTGGAGTTCATATGCACCATGTGTTGTTAGACACTTTCATATTATTTTTATTGGGTTCGAGGGTTAATTGTTTATTGAGTTTGGTTTGAAAGTTTAGGTTTTATTTTTAGTATCCAACATATATTTATTTCATAGTTGATATTCTTGTAAGGCTTACATACAAGTATGCTGATTTTTTACTTTTAAGATAAATATATAGCATTTTGTGTGATAGGAAAAAATAATCAAATGGAAACCAAATTATTTATCTTATTCTTTTACGCTCTGATGCACTCTGTCTCTCTAGTTTACCTATTCTTTTGTGTCTTGTCAACCTTAATGTCTTTCTATCTTAGCACAGATTATTTATTTATATATACCATAACCAACAAGGATTGTGCTTAAATTAAGTAAAATAAATGGGAAGTCTCATGCAAATTATTTGCTTTCATTCTCATTGATTATTTTGTGGGTTTTTTTTTACTATCCCTATTTAGTTGTCTCTTTGTTTTCTCACTTTCCGTTTGATAGCTATTGAGATCTTTGTTTTTTAGTTTCTCTTTGCTTTCAAAAGCCATATACCTTGTCACCTATTTCTCTTAAAAAAAACATTCAGGGATCATAATTATAAAATAAAGGGTTGTTCGGTAATGTTTTTTGAAGCTGTTTTTATTTATTCATTATTTTTATTTTATATTTGAAAAACTGATATAAAATCTGCCTAGTAATTATTCTTTAAAAAAAACAAGGGAAAACTGAGGAAATGAAAATTTCACCTTACACACTACATAAACAAAATACTGGAAACATTAAATTAGCATTTTTATTATTTTTGTTTTCCTTGTCTCATATATATTTGCAATTCATTTCTCATTTTTCTCCTTAGCTTTCTTTTCCAATAATGATAAAGTGTTTGTAATTACAGGTACATGTATAATGGAGTCATCAAGTTCAAATGTTTGTCCAATAGCATCCAATACTCGACGTCGTACTAGGGTTAGGACAGGCCTTCTCACTCAGGAGGAGCCAATATCAACTGAAACTTCTATGGCATCTCGGAGGCGACGTCGTGCAGTGCAGCCTAACGTTCTTTCTCCAATTCAAAAGTAGTCGGTAACTTCTACAACAAACATACCTGAGTCCATTGTGAAGGAGGATGTGAATGAATTGTTTCCCTGGGGTCCTGAAGATCCTTCAATATTGAAGAGTTTCAAAACCCATATAGCAGTTGCAATTTGGATGCAACAAGTATGATTTTGTTCGCATTGTTTTTTATTTATCTTTGATTCTTAAAATTTAAGAATATTCATTTTGTTTAACCTTTATTGTAGGAACGTCCTCCATTGAAATACCTACATAAAAATTCATATGTTTTCTTCTTAGTAATAACTATATGATGAAATTTGGCCATTGGTTGGATCTATGTCTTTTTCTGCTTATTATTTCTTAGTAATAACTATATGATGAAATTTGGCCATTGGTTGGATCTATGTCTTTTTCTGCTTATTAACGGCAGACATCTTTACTATATAATTTTTTCGATTACTTAAAGCAAGTAGGCATACTAGTTTTTCTTTCTTATCGATAACATTGTGTGGAAGGCATTGGTAGCAAAACAGGACACTGGTATTGCTTTTCTTTTCTTTTTTTGGCATAATTGGAAACCCAGGAGTACGAAATGAGAAAGAAAGGGAAAAATCCAAAAGAAGGTTTAACTCTTTACTTTCATAGTTATTTGCATCAGAAATTAATTTTTGTCAAGATAAGATATATATAATTCTTTTGATTACATGAGAAAGTATCAGTTTCATCATTAAATCAACATACTGTCGTAACACGAGCAGATGTTGATACTCCAAAAGCCCTCTGCCTCGTGAAGCATTTCTCATCAATCTCTCATCAATCTTCCTAGGGTGTCAGATCTATGCAAAAGTTCTATTATATGATGCGTCATCTGAAGAAGAAATTCTTTCAGGCAACCCTACTTTGCTTTTGTTCTAGACTGCATTGATACCATTGATACCTAGGTACCTCTTCTTTCTTGTAAGTATAGTTCATTTTTGAAGAGCTAATCTTAAACAAATTCAGAATTATTTCTTGCAACTCTGGAAAATTTTAATGTACGGCTTTCTGATTGTCTATAGTTACATTAATGGATAATTGAGTTGTCAGAGTATACATAATATTGCTGCAGTATTTCCTTAATGTATTATTTATCAATTTTTCATTGTGTCTTATTCAAATATCAGCGAAGTTCTGACAGTTAGAAGTTCAGCTTAGTGGTGCAAAAATGGGCCGGCCGGTGACAGGCCGGTCTAGCCGGTCCAGGGAGTTCACGGGCCGTTCTTGGAACGACCCGTGAAGGAAGAGGGCCAGGCCGCTGCCTGGCCCGGGACGGGCCTCGTGCCGGGCCTCTGGGAGGAGGCCCGGCAGGCCGGCCCGCCGGTCCGTTCGGCCAATTTTTTTTTTTTTTTTTTTTCAAAAAACCGCCAACGACTGGAATTGATTTCTAGCCGTTGGAGGAAATTAAAATTACCAAACCCCCCCCCCCCCCTACAATCTTTTAAATTACATTTTGACCCACAAATCAAATTTTTCTATAAATACTTCCATCCATTTCATTTTCCATTAACTCTCTCTATCATTCTTTCAATATCTTATTCTCTCAAATCTCAATCTCGACAATCTATATTTTGATGACCCTTCGGGTAGTGGCCAGGGCCAGAACTAGGTTATACTTTTACATATATATTTATTATTTACTTCTAAGTTGTAAAACGGTTGCACTCTTTTTCCCTTACCAAGTTTTTATCCCACTGGGATTTTCTTGGTAAGGTTTTTAATGAGGCAATCATGTAGATATGTATTACTGAATTCCATAAGTGAAAAATAAATAAATAAATAAAAAATTATTCGTTCTCTTTATTCATTTCAAATCCTAATAATTGTTCGTTCTCTTCATTCATTTTAAATTCTAAACCCTTAACCATAAACTATAAATCTTAAACCCTATACCCTAAATCCAAAAAAACGTAATTTTAAAAAAAAATTGGACCAAAAAACTAACCCGCCGGTTCAGGCCCGTTAGGCCTGGCCTGGCCGGCCAGTCAGAGAGGCCCGACGGGCCGGCCTGGCACGGCACACAGGCACGGCCCGCCTGAGGCAGGCCGGCATGCCGTGCGGGGGCTGCTTCTCTGGAAACAGGCCGGCCCGGCTCGGCCTGTTTCCAGAAATGGACTGGCCAGGCCGTCCCTAATGGGCCGGATCAGTTCATTTTTACACCTTTAGTTCAGCTTGGCAAATCTGGTGGGTAATTATTTGATAGCAGCATGCTGGTGCTATATAGATGTCAAGTTTTTTCCTATTAATCATTTTTCCTTAATTCTCTTTTGTCTTAACGGGGGATCTGTTATTTACTTTCCATCAATTTTATTTTATAGGTACTGTTTTTGGTTTTGTGGAGGCTTTGGTTTGTTGTGTAGTACTCTGGCTGTAGGTGAACTAGTAGCTGAATCTTTTATTGTTGGAATTACATACACCATATGTCCTTGTTTATAGTATTCACATTTGCTGATTTGTCAGAGAGTTCTATGTTCCATTATATTTTCGGTTGATTTGCAGTTTGTGAATGTATAGTAAGACATCTCTGCAACAAGATTTCTCTTAGTTTTTAGCAAAGATGAGAACCTTCTCATGGGTGTTTCATCTCCACTTCTGTTTTTATTAATGTTCTACTATAAGTCTTAATGTTTCCCTTTCACATGAATGCATTGAGATAATTTAATTTTGACCAAATATTTGAGTGATTACTCCTACCTCTTGGATAGATTGATCAAGTTTGATTTTTGTATTTTGTTTTTATTATTTGGATGTTCTATGTTGTGATTGTAAAAAACCATATTCTCTAAATTCTAGTTCCCTTCCCTTTAATTATTTATAATGTGATATATAATCTGTTTAATATTTGGTGTGGTCTGGTAATAGAGAATTTTTTGTTTCTCCCTTTACCGGGACTTGTGGAAGATGAAAAGTTTTCTGTTTGGTTGGGTAGCTCACAATTTGATTACCCTCAAGGTTTGAGGGAATTTTTCGGAGTTCTAGAATTCTGCTTCAGGCGATATCTTTTTTCCACTTCTACATGCTTTTTAGTTTGTTGTGTAGTACTTTTGTTGTAAAGTCAAGTAGCTGAATCTCATTTTGAGGATTTGCACATCTCGTCGGAATTACTTATGACCTTATTGGTTTATAGGATTTAATATGTCAGTTTATGTGTCTAAAAATTATTAGAATCATTATTGAAGAAATTCAAAATGATCTTTTCATTTCCCCTCTCATAGTAGTTTGAAGGTTGGTTTGCTATGATTACCAGAAATTTATTCATTACTCCGAGTAATGTAAAGAGCATATTCAGTTATGGTAGTCTGTACCTTTAACTGAATAATTCAATTTTGTATTGTAACCAAAATCAACGAAATAATACGATCTTTATATTTCCAAAAAGTTGTGTTCTTTCTTATGTGAATTGAAATCCCAGACCTTTAACAATCATTTTTGTGTATGCTCTTTGAGTAACTTGTGATATTTAACCAGCATGAAAACCAGTGTTATAAACCTGTGTCATTTATAAATGTTTTATGCAGAAAAATGTGTTTCTGAGCAATTTCACTAGGGAATTCTTTTTCTGCTGATATAATTTGTTACAACACTGCTTTTTAAGCTTGATGGTAAGTTTATTAATGCTTAACCCCTGTTAGGAATATTCAAATTCTTTGGTCCTTAATATCAACACAAAGTGACTGGATCCTTTGGGCAATGTGTTCCCTCTTTTTCTTTTGTTATAGTAATGTCATTTATGTTATAGTTAGAGCTTACATGCACTGTTTTTTTACCTTGAATTAATAATTGTTTCCCAAGGTATGTTTTTGGTTAATGATTTTTCTCACCTCTTAAATTGACTGAGACTTTTATTTTGTATACTTTCAAGATGCCTTTTCTTGTTTTTTAGAAATGTTACGGCTAACCACTCATAAGGGGTTACAGGAAATAGATATTCTCATTCCAAGTTTCTTGTTTCTGTTTGCATTATGTAAGTTGAAATGCATTTTTCAAATTGCAATCTTATTGCTTTTGGGACTTCTTTAAGTATGAAGATCTTCATTCTTGGTTTGCTTACTTCCATTTTTCATTTGTCTTTTAATTTGAGTAATGTGCTTATTGGCAAATGCTTTAGGTATTGTCCGACACTTACTAATGAATTGCCCAGGCTTATCTTTGGTATTAAGTATATGTTTTTGGAGAAGGGAGACGATCATATAAGCTTTCTTGGTTTCTGGGTTATCAGATGTCAGGTTACATGTTTTGAAGATTGCAAAATTTACATGTGTTCTATGAGCTTCTATTTGTTTTTAGAATGAATGTTCAACGAAATGTTTGTTAGTTTTAGTTTCAAGGATTCTTTGGAGATTCTGTACTAGAATCCTCACACTGGCAAGTGTTCCGGATGACAATATTTAGTAGAGGTTTTGTTGATCAGATTGAGGTTTGAGGTTTGAATTAGTGACCCGCTTTACTTCTTTGTGCTTCTATTGACTGTTGGTAGAATGGTATTGTTGAGGTCACTTGTGGTGCACCTCTTAGAGAGAATTCTGAACACAAACACAATGAAAGGAGAAGCTTTTCTTATATTTATCTCTCTTGATTTCTCACACCACTCCAACCATTTAGAACACAGACTTCATTCCTTTATATAGGAAAATAAGATGAGCTAAAAACAAACAAAATAAATGCAAAACAGCTGGTTGATGGTTGTTGGGGTTGTTTTATTGAAAATTTTGGATGGTGGTTGGAGCCATGTGATGGCCGGTTTCTAGAAAGGTGGTGGGAAGTCAAAGTTTATTTTTCAACATCCCCCTTAAACTTGCCTTTCCGTGCTTCGTCATACCAAGCATTGTCTTTAGTCTTGAAAACACATAATGTTTGAGTGGCTTGGTTAAAATATCAGCAACTTGATCATATGTCCTGCTCGCTGATCGATTGTCGATGTAGACCTCTGTGGGATTATCTTATGGAAATCCCAAGTACTGCAACACATTTATGATCCAGATACCATGACAAACAGCTGAGCAGGCAGCAACGTACTCAGCTTCAAATGATGACAGTGTCACAACGGCTTGCTTTTTGGATGACCATGTGAACGTTGTATCTCCCATAAAAACGTAAAGCCTGTCGTGCTTTTACGTTCATCCAGATCTCTTCCCCAATCACTGTCTGAATAGCCAATCAACCTGCAATCTTCACATTTGGTATAAAATATACCATCATCAATTGTACCTTTTATGTAGCGAAGTATCCTCTTTGCAGCATTTAGGTGAGACTAATCAGAAGTCTCCATGTATCTGTTGACTAGTCCAACTCCATAAAGTATATCTGGCCTGGTACACGTCAAGTATCTCAGGCTTCCAACCAAGCTCTTGAAATAGGTTGGATCAACATCTCCTCTTTCATTCTTTCTTAACTCTAATCCTGTTTCTACTGGAGTTGTGACAGGATTGCATTGTTCCATACCAAATCTCTTCAGAATTTCTTTTGCATATATACTCTGGGAGATGAAGATACCTTTTTCGCTTTGCACAACTTCAATACCAAGAAAATGAGCCATTAGACTAATGTCAATCATCTCAAATTCTTTCACCATTCTCCGTTTGAAATCTTCAAACATGGCTGGATTGTTGCCGGTGAAGATCAAGTCATCAACATATAGGCATGCATATAACAGGCTTCCATCAGTCTCCTTTCTCAAATATAGTGCATGCTCATACGGACATTTCTCGAATCCGTTCTCTTGAAAGTAATCATCAATCCTCATGTTCCATGCACGGGGTGCTTGCTTCAAACCATATAGAGCTTTCTCCAGTCTGCAAATTTTATCTTCATTGCCTTTCTGCACATATCCAGGTGGTTGTTTCATATAGATTTCTTCTTTAAGAAAGTCATTCAGGAATGCTGACTTTACGTCAAGTTGGTAAATTTTCCAACTCTTCTGGGCTGCTAATGATATTAGCGATCTGATGGTCTCTAGTCTGGCAACCAGGGTAAATACTTCTCCGTAATCAACTCCTTCTTTCTGTTTGTAGCCTTTTGTTACAAGTCTTGCCTTGTATCTCTAGACTTCTCCTTTCGCATTCCTTTTGGTCTTGTAGACCCATTTTACTCCGATGGTTTTTCGGTCTTTTGGAAGATTAGTCAAATCCCATGTCTTGTTCTTTTCAATGGATCGAATCTCTTCATCCATTGCACTTCTCCATTTTCCTTCTTGGTTAGCCTCTTCAAAACTAACTGGATCACTTGTCATCAGCAGACAATACAAAATAATGTCTTCTTCCACCTGTTCTGTATTTTCATACAGATCTTCTAAGCTACGTGTCCCTCTAGGCATCATATCTGAAAAATCACGTTCAATCGATGATGGAGAATCATACCTTTATGGTGAAGGGGAACCACGTTGAGGAGTCTGCTGATTTCTGGGTATTTGTGGCTCTGTAGCCACTTTTCTTGTCTCTTCTTCAGATATCAACTCTGCACTTCCGAAAGCTTTGTTCTGATCCCAATTCCAGGATTCATTTTCTTCAAAAATGACATCTCTGTTGAAGATCACTTTCTTGGTGAGGGGGTTGTATAGCCGGTAACCCATAGTTCTATCACCGTATCCAACCAGGATACACTTTTCTCCTTTATCTTCAAGCTTCGTTCTTCTTACTTCTGGGACCTTGATGTAGGCAATAGATCCAAAAACTCTAAGGTGACTCACACTTGGTTTGTGAGTGCTTCATGCTTCTTACGGTGTCTTTTTATCAAAACTCTTCGTAGGACATCTGTTTTGTAGATATACCGCACACAAGACTACTTCAGCCTAAAAACTTAGGCATGTTTTTATCCTTTAAAATGTTTCTGACCATGTTAAAGATTGTTTGATTCTTCCTTTCAGCTACACTGTTTAACTGGGGAGTATAAGCTGGTGTAAACTGATGTCTGATTCCTTGTTGCTTAAGAAATTCCTGGAAAGCACTTGCAGTGTATTCTCCACCTTAATCTGATCTTAGTGTTTTGATGTAGTAGCCACTTTGCTTCTCCACAAGAGTTTTGAACTCTTTAAAGTAATCAAATACTTCAGACTTCCTTTTAAGGAAATAAACCCAAGTCTTTCTGCTGTAGTCGTCAATGAAGGTGAGGAAGTATTGATTCTGTCCATTTGATACTGGCGTCAATGGACCACACATCTGTGTGAACGAGCTCAAGTGGCATGGCTGCTTTCCAATTTGCCTCCTTTCCAAAGCTATTTCTGTGTTGTTTACTAAGAACACAGCTTTCACACATCTCATTTGGGTGATAGATGTTTGGCAATCCTTTCACCATCTTCTTACTTCCCAGTTGCTTTAAACTTTCAAAATTGAGATGTCCATACCTTAGATGCCACAACCAATCTTTGTCATCGATGATGGCTGTCGAACATCTTGGTGTATCATGATGAATTGCGAGAGGGAACATCCTATTCTTCGTCATCTGGACTCAGGTAACCAGCTTTCCTCGAGCATCTGTGATGGTGAGTTGCATATTTTGAAGGCTAATATGGTAGCCTTTCTCTAACAGTTGTCCGAGACTTATGATGTTTGTCTTCATGTCTGGAACATAATAGACATTTGAGATGAAAGCATGATCTCCATTCTTCTGCTTGATCATGATATCTCCTCTTCCTTAGAAAGGGATTTTAGATAGGTCGCCAAATGAGATTTCTTCACGAACTTTCTCATCAAGTTCAGTGAATAAGTCTTTTCTGCCAGTCATATGGTTGCTAGCTTCAGAATTAAGAAACCAAACATTTTGGTTTTGATATGTTGAGTTGTGTGCCATCAACATCAACGATTCTCCTTCAACTTGCTCTTTCTCTGCAAAGTTGGAATTTTCATTCACCTCATTTGGCGGGCTTCTGCACTCGTTGCTATAGTGGCCATATTTGTGGCAGTTATATCATTGAACATTTCTTTTGTCAATGTTCGGACGGTTGTTGTACCCATCTTTTCTTCCTCGTCCTCTTCCTCGTGGGACATAGTTCTGTTGTCCACGTCCTCCTCTGTTTCTCTTCCTCATTTGCCTCTACTCCTGGTTTCAGCAATTCCTGAACCTCTTCCACGAGATCCACTACCTCGTTCGCTTCCTTGTTGTGAGGTCCTCCATTGCTCATATTTTTTTTCATTAAGGGAGAGCTTTGACTGGAGAGCTTGCTCCAATACTCTGTCGTCACTTCTTCTTGTGACTTTCTGCTCATGGGCTTGCAATGATCCCACAAGTTCTTCGACAGACATCGTCTCCAGATCTTTTGTCTCTTCCAGAGCCACAACTATGAAGTCAAACTTTGGATCTAATGATCGTAAAATTTTCTCTAAAATTCTCATGTTTGTAAGAGTTTCTCCATTTCTTCTTAGCTGATTCGCAACGACCATAACTCGTGTTTAGAACTCAGTAATAGATTCACTAGATTTCAATCGTAGGGATTCAAACTCACTTCGTAGAGTTTGAAGACGGATCCTTTTCACTTTGTCAGCACCTTTGTAGGTTTTGAGAAGGGTGTCCCAGACATCTTTTGACGACTTAGCGGATGCTATGATCTCGAACGTTGCTTCGTCTAGCCCTTGATAGATTATAGACTTTGCTTTACAATCCCTCTTTCGATCGGCTTTGAGAGTCGATATTTGAGCTTCTGTCATGTTTCCTTCAGCTTCTTTGGATTCAACTTCTGTATATCCATCTTCCACAATATCCATAATATCTTGAGAGCCTAGTAAAGCTCTCATTTGTATGCACCAATTGTCATAGTTGTCTTTGGTGAGCTTTGGGATGACAACATGTGCGTTACCGTTGGTCATCGAGACTTGAAATACGTAGATCACAAATCTAGAGTTGAAATTTGCAAAACCGAAGTGCCGATTGCGTCCGAAATGGTCCAAAACCTTGGAAACCAGTTCAAGTTTGTCAAAAAATGAGTTCAAAAGCGTCTGAAACGAGCGGTCTAACTTTTTGAAAAAGTCAACCAAAGATAACGGAATATTCCCTTGACTGACGGAATAGTCCAGCCGTTAGTGACGTCAGCAACCCGTTAATAGTAACAGGTTTCGGGTCGGATTTCGAGTCGGGTTATCGGGTCGGATCTGGTACCTTGTTGATGGATCTGACTTCGAGTCGGATCCTGTAAAACGGCCAAGGAAGATGATCAGCGCGTGTTGGTGACACGCCGGGACGGGGCTGCTCGTGGACGGCGCATGATCTCACTCTCCAACTTCTTGCTTGTGCGTGCGGCCTCTCTGGTGCTCCGATTTGAATGGTGTTTTCACCGTTAAATTTCTAACGATGAGTAGAACACTCTGGTGTGATCAAAAATGGATTTTGAGCACTTTGATTTCTAGGCGAATTCGTTTTCGACCTCTGTTCTTCGAGTTTCTGGTTCTCCTGAGCTCTGATACCACTATTGGTGGAATGGTATTGTTGAGGTCACTTGTGGTGCACCTCTGAGAGAGAATTCCGAGCACAAACTCAATGAAAGGATAAGCTTTTCTTATATTTATCTCTCTTGATTTCTCACACCACTCTACACATTTACAACACAGACTTCATTCCTTTATATAGGAAAATAAGATGAGCTAAAAACAAACAAAATAAATGCAAAACAGCTGGTTGATGGTTGTTGGGGTTGTTTTGTTGAAAATTTTGGATGGTGGTTGGAGCCATGTGATGGCCGGTTTCTAAAAGGGTGGTGGGAAGTCAAAGTTTATTTTTCAACATTGACATGAACTCTTCTATCAAAGTAGCAAAAAAACCTTAACCTTTACACCAATTATTGGAAACTTTTACTTGAGAGTCATAGGAAATTGAGTTATTTTGTGCTTTGCTCAATTTATGTGACTTCTTTGGACTATAACTTTTTAGTGATAAAAAGTAAAGATTAACAATTTTTTAAAATGTTTTGATAATTATCATAAATGTTCTTTTGAATAGAATGTTTTACTTTTTTCTTTTTTATTTGTTTCAGACTCTTCTTGGTTTAAAAACTATCTTTCAAACTATTCAAGGGGTGCTAAGATATATAGTTGGTTTAAAAACTATCTTTCAAATTACTCAAGAGTGTTAAGATATATAGTTGATGTCGTAGATTTATTTCCATATCTTTCTATTTGCAGTATGAAATTGAGCTTTATAATACGTCCTCCAGCTAAGCAAATTTTATTTGTGGTTGAGCCATATGAGAGAACTAGTCTGGTAACATAACATTCTTGTATGGTTTGGCTCTTTCCTAATTTGATTGCTTTTTTGGTCTCAATAGCATTTTGAATCCCTTTACAAATGATGGCCAGTTTCCCATTCTTTCAAGTCTTTTTTGTAGGCTGTTGTCGAATTAGGGCTCATGCTCAGAATGGTTTGGGTATTTTCTAATTTAATTCCTTTTTTGGTCTCAATAGCATTTTGCATCCCTTTAGAAATGAAGCTAATTGCATCCCTTTAGGATGCAATTACTATGAAGCCATGTTATTAGTTAAAGCATACCTGATAGCCTTTCAAACACAGCTTGTCACAGATTGCAACACATGCAGTTTTTTCATCAGATCTTCCCAGGAAAGAGTGATAAATTGTTGGTCATTGTTTGAATCGTCATTCAAAAAGAAAATATATCTCTGTTGATAATATTTGTTCTGGAATGGTTTCCAAATTGCATCTAGCATGTAGCTATGAAATGGATTTTTATTTTCTTCCAAGACAGGATTCGACTGAAGAAAATAGAAATGGAATGACAACTCTTTGTTCAGTCATTTGAATAACCTAATATGTAGATGTAGTAGTAGTTCCAACTCACCTCCAAAACTTCTTGTTCAACTGTTCTTCCTTCTGTACTAGATCATCCTCCCATGAATGCAAGATATCTCATGAGCATTTCTGTTTTACCAGCTCCACTCTCTCCACTGACCAAAATGGATTGTCTTCCCTGTTCATGTATAATTGCCCTTTATAAAATTTGAAATTAACTTCATTTATAACAGATTTTCAGGAACAGGCATTTGTCTCCACTTCAGTTCTTTACAATTGATTTACCTATAACAAGTGTCTGCAACAGCAAACAGATGTGGACTTAACTCTCCAAAAGCAGCCCCTTTATATTGCTCCATCATGTGGATGTCATACAAGTGTGCAGTCTCCGTAAGGGATTTACTGCTATCAGTATGTTTCCAGTATAAGTCTGTGTATAAAGACTAGGTATCAGATTCGTAGTTACTCTAAGTCTTGCATTCATTTTCTTCCAAGCATAATTGATAATAATTTCACTTTAAGATGCGGTGCCATTCAGGTGTATGTGACTCACATAAATCTCATTCAGAGCTAACCGACAAGCTAGATTATGTAGGACTCCTGGTTCATGGAGGTAAGCTAACTTGGTCATGTTGTCTACTCCTGCCGGTGGTGCTTCCGTGTCATGGAGGTAAACCCTGAACCCTGAACCCTGAACCCTGAACCATCCGAAACCCGAAGCCCCAAACCACAAACCCCAAGCCCTGAGCCCTGAGTCCCGAGCCCCAAGCGGAAAGTAAAAACAAAAAACAAAAACAAATGGGTGGTACCTCATATAAGCTCTTCTTGTACGAGGAAGACTTGTTCAGATTCTCCTGGTTTTGTTCCTCCTTCTCTTCTTCATGTGAAACCTTACTTTTCTTCTTTCCCATTTTGATTTTTTCCAAAAATAATGTAAAGAGAATTAGAGAAATCTGGATTTGCTTTTTAAAAGTAGATATGAAGACACTGATAAGGGTTGGGTTTAGTATTTATATGCCATCTACTTCTAATGTTTTCGCCTCTGATTTATTCCCGCCATTTAGGCTTTTTTCCCGTCGGAACGATAAGTTGTGTATGTCATACTGTGCTCCTTGTATTTAATGATTTCATCATTGCCGTTAATTCATCTTGGGGTCCACGTAGTGGAATGTAAAACAGTTTTCGACCGTCGATTCTAATTGTCTTGCTGATATCTGGAATGGCTTATAATGGAGATGATTGGGTCATCAATCAATTAATAGGTGGAGCGCTAATTATAAGAGATTATATAAAGTGGAAATTACTAAAAATAACCATAACTATTATGAAAAAAAAAATTAACAACATACGAAAATTTATTTGTTAATAGCCACTTTTTTGAGAAATTACTTGAATGCCCCCATATAAAAACTATCCCCAAACACTTTTTCTTTCTTTTCTCATTTTTTTTCTCTCTCCTTCCTCTCTCTCTCCCGCCGACGAACCGTCATTGGCATCCTTGCAGAGGCAGGTGAACCGTCGCCGGCCTCCTCTCTCTCTCACCCATCCTCTCTTCTCTCTCTCACACCTCTCTCTCTTCTCTCTCTCTCTCTCTCTCTCTCTCTCTCACTCGCATCTCTTTCTCTCCTTTCCTTTCTCTCTCACATGTCATCGACAGCTTGTAGGAGTGCTGTCGTCTGGGCTTCACGACCGTCCAGCAACGCCGTCGAGCTCACCCTCCACCATCAATTAGATCTGCTGAAAAAAAAATTACTATAAACCCATAACATTTCAAGTTAGAACAGTTCAATTTAGTCAACATTTCAAGTTTCAACATTTCAATTTAGGTAACATTTCAAGTTTCAAAATTTGAAAACAAAAAACTTAAAAACGCAGAACATTTCAAGTTTTTAACTTTCAATTTTCAATTTAATCAAGATTTCAAGTTTCAACATTTCAATTTAAGCACGATTTCAAGTTTCACAATTTCATTTTTTTAAACAAGATTTCAAGTTTCAAGTTCTCAGCCATGATTTCAAGTTTGTTTCCATATTTTAGTCATGATTTAAAGTTTGATTTCAGTTAAAAAAAAAAAATCAAATCCAAGGGTATTTTTGTAATTTACGGACATACACTGTATTTTTTTTATAAAAAGTGGCTATTAACAAATAAATTTTCGTATGTGGTTAAAAACAAAATTTTCATAATAGTTGTGGTTATTTTTTATTTTCTCTCATAATAGGAAATTATATAAATATAGTATAAATCGTAGGGATGGCAAAATTACCCGCGGGGACCCGTACTTTTGGGGTGGGGGCAGGTTTCAATTTAGTTGAGATGGGGCGGGGATAGGGATAGAAAGTCTAACCAGCAATGGGTATGGGGCGGGGATGGGTTTTATACTCCTCACCCCGCCCCGCCCCGCCCCGCCCCGCTTAAAATAATATTTAGTTAAATTACGTAGTTTCAAAGAAAATAAATATATCTAAAAAAAATGAAATAGATATAAATACATTAACCCTAACTTTACATCTATTTAACGTTATTTAATATAAAGTGACAATACAAAATAAAATTAAAAAAACCATAGCCGTTAACTGCAACTATAAGACTTTATTCCACAAACAACTCAAAGTTTACCATTCAGGCTTAAACCTCAAATACAGTAAGTTTTTAATCTTATGATTAGCTCCATGTTCTTCTACTACAACTTAGCGTTCCACACATGTCTTGAAGAACCAGATTTTAATGAGGTAAAATAAATTAAGTATATTAAATCAAATTAAGTTATTGATATTCAAATCAGATTGAATTTTTTTTTTTGTTCAGAATGTTGCAGAAACCATGTGAGTGGGTGTCAACATCTTAAGGAGATGCCAAATAAAGTTGATATTACGAAGAGAGAACAAGAGAAATAGATGCAACTATTAAATGATAACGTTACGATTTTTGAACATTTTGACTTCATACTTTATGTTTATGTTTGAGAATGATAGAATTTACTTGTGAGAATTATGTTTACGAGATGTTTTTTTAATAGTTTCATCGAATTATTTACTACTTTATATATTTTATCATATTCAATGGTTATATATTTATAATTTTAATAAATAAAAAAATTATAAATTGGGTTAATGGGTAGGGATGGGGAAAGCATTCCTCATTGTAACCCGCCCCGCCCCGCCCCAACCCGTTCCATCTATGGTGGGGGTTTATGAGGGGATGGGTTTTCAAAAAATAAATGGGGTGGGGTGTGGGGAAGATCACCCCTCCCCGAACCTGCCCCATTGTAATCCTAATAAATCGATAGATAGTTCCATACAGATACCAAAACCACTAAATTTACATAAATTACCGGTTATTAATTTATAAACCAATATTTGAGTATCAAACTTTAAAAAGGAAAAAAAGACCACTAACTACAATTTCTAATTTTTTGCTTTTCTTGATGGTTAGGTCAACGCTAATGGAAATCTCATGTTCGTATGCAACGCTTCTTCATTTAAATTTATCACAATTCGAACCAAAAAAATCTAACAAACCAATCAGAAGCCTATATAATATTTCAATTTAATGTTATGACGAAAAGTAGTGATATTTGCATCTCTTCAATATTGTATGTACACGGTGAGACCTAAATAATTATATTTTTGTAAGGGTTCGAAAAATAAATGGCATTATTTGAGAGGGGTGTTGTATAAATATCACCAGTTTAGTAATGTAAGTTTAAAAGGCACCATTTAACGTAAAGAGACGAGAATACCCAGACAAAATTGAAAAAGAGAGAAAAGTTATGGTTTTGTGAGTCTGAGAAAAGCAACAGTGAGAAAGAAACCGACGACAACGAAATCGACGGTGAGGAAATCGACAACTTATTGACCGGAACGGCAATACAGTACATTTTGCAGCGATGACAGAGGTAAGTTCAGTTTGTTTTATTTATCGATTTGTTGTTCATAACTTATCATTGCATTTTAGACTTGTTCTGTTTATTGAAATTGTAGATTAGGGTTGACACTGGTTTTGGTTTGGGTTTGGGTTTGAAATGAGGTTTAATATTCTGGTATCGAGCAATTTTTTTTTTTATTAAAAATAAATCGAGAATATTTCAAGCGAGATCGAGGAATTTTTTTAGAAAGATTCGAGGAATTTTATCATACGATCGAGGTTATTTCTGAAAAGGTTGAGAACATTTTAAAAGCATCGAGAATATTTTTAAAGGATCGAGAAATTGTTTGGAACAATCGAGAATATTTTCCTAACGATCGGGAATGTTTTTCAAAGTGATCGAGCTTTTGTTAAATGATCGAGAATATTTTTTAAAGAATCAATACTATTTTGAAAGGATCGAGAATTTTTGAAAACAATCGAGAATATTTTTATAACGATCAATAATGTTTTTCAAAGGATTGAGATTTTTTACAATGATCGAATCGATAAGATTTATAATCGAATCGAGAAGATTTTTTAAAGATTCTAGAGGTTTGTCAAAGTATCAAGACTATTTTCAAAGGATCGAGAATGTTTTCAAAGGATCGAGAATGTTTTCAAACGATCGAGAATGTTTTTCAAAGGGTCCAGATTTTATAAAATGATTGAGAAGATTTTTCAAAGAATCGAGAGGTTTTTCAAAGGATCGGGACTATTTTCAAAGGATCGAGACTATTTTCAAAGGTTCGAGAATATTTTCAAACGATCGAGAATGTTTTTCAAAGGGTCGAGATTTTTTAAATTGATCGAGAAGATTTTCAAAGAATCGAGAGGTTTTTTAAAGGATCGAGACTATTTTCAAATGATCGAGAAGATTTTTCAATGAATCGAGAGGTTTTTCAAAAGATCGAGACTATTTGCAAAGGATCGAGAATTTTTTAAACAAATCGAGAACTTTTTCAAAGGATCGAGAATATTTTGAAAGTATCGAGAATTTGTTTCAAACGATCAAGAATATTTTCTATTTTTTTTTTTGCAGTTTACTGATGTACTGTTTTTGTGACATTGCAGATGACGAGTAGGTTGAAGGAATTGTTTAAAACTGTAGAGGGAGATTGGTTCAAGGAAAAATTGACCCGACACGACCATTTTGAAGCCCTCTCCCGTATATACGATGCACTTAATCGTGTCCCTGAAGAGTTTGCTGTTGAGGATCGACGTCGGTTCATGGCCTCCTGTTTCGGGCATTTCATGTCGATGCACCGGGAGTTGAAGTTTTCGGGTGGTGTTATTCATCAGCTGCTGTTGTGGGAGTTAGACCATGACGGGATGACAGATGAGATGCGGTTCTTGTTAGGGAACCATGTGGTGAGGTTTTCGAATGTGGAATTTAGCCTCATCACCGGATTACGTTTTGGAGTCGTTCCTGACACGAGTATGTATGTTGCAATTGAGAATGGCATACATCAACGGTACTTTCCTGGACATGATGAGGTATCGTTGGATGACTTGAGGGTTGTTCTTACCCAGGGAGAGTTTCAACAGGCGTACGATGCTGTGAAGTTGTGCATCATTTACATGCTGAACTGGATACTGATAGGGGTGGACGAGAGATTGAAGATTCCAGTTTGGCAGTTTCGGTTGGTAGAAGACCTCAATGCCTTCGATGCGTTCCCGTGGGGTGCCAACGTCTATAGGCATTCTATATTTTCATTCAAGCATGCCTTATCGTGACATCATGAGGAGAGACGGTAGCAGTCACAGGGCGATATTGGACATTCCGTGGAAGGGTACAACATCTACAGTCTATCACACTCCCTTTTGGTTAGAAATTTGATTTCCAACATGTACATTTAAATTGTAATCCAAAATTGTTTTGGATTATAACTGTAGGTATCTTTGATGCAGATATTTGCTTTCGAGGTGATCCCCCAACTGGGTGTCGATTTCGGGATTCGAAGGGTTACAGACCTTTCCCCTCGGTTGTTGAAGTGGGAGTTGACCAAACAACTTAGAGGGAAAAAGCTGGAGAAGTTTTTTAGTGCTAGGGTAATTTATTTTTTTGTTAATCGTTATATTACTTACGATAAGTAACAATGACATTCATCTAACTATGCTTTTAGATGTCGACGAGG
Source organism: Dipteronia dyeriana (assembly GCA_032871835.1). NCBI lineage: Eukaryota > Viridiplantae > Streptophyta > Magnoliopsida > Sapindales > Sapindaceae > Dipteronia > Dipteronia dyeriana. The sequence goes on from CM065303.1 coordinate 19,341, forward strand.
ATGAAAATAGTGCCCACGGCAGCTGAGGCCGTGGCCCCGTACTTTACAGGCCTAAGTGAGGGGGGAGCCCGTATGTGCAGAACGATATGGTTCACCTTCCTAGTGTCCCTGAGCCGACTACAAGTGCAGTTCATCCCGAAAAGGAGGGTGAGGGTGAGGGTGAGGGTGAGGGTGAGGGTGAGGGTGGGAGGTGGGAGGTGGGAGGTGTACTGAGACGGAGGCTTCAGACCATACAGTTCCAGATTTCAGAGGCATGGACACTGGCGAATCTGAGCCGTCTTCTCAGCGAGTGAGGCGTAGAAAGGTTTGGTTTACCACCCCAGGAACTAGTTTCTCTACAGGGGATTCCCGTTCAGGCGTTCGACTTGATGGGGAGGTAAGTTGAGATGGTAGTTTTCTTTTTATTAACAAGAGTTGTTGATTGTTTTCATATTAAGAAAGTTGCATGATTTCAGGCCCGTTTAGAACATAACTTGAATGAGTTACGTGAAGCTCTCTAAAAGAATGAGGAGGATCGATAACAATAGCATCGGGAGTTGCTGGATTTGATCCGGAAGAGCGAGGAGGATCGACAACAATAACATAGGGAGTTGCTTGCATTGATCGGGGGCATTCAGGGCTTCAGGACCCATACAGAGGAACCACATACCGGAGGGGCAGTTCTGGATAGTGGGGCTCAATCTCCTCATCTCCCTCTCCCTCTCCCTCTCCCTCTCCCTCTCCCTCTCCCTCTCCATCCATCTCTAAGCGAGCAGCCGGCCCACCTTCCGGCTCAAAGCCATTCACAGGCTCCCCCGCCACCTCCTAACGAGTAGCAGGCTCCCTTTCCACCGACGTTCGAGCAACAGGCTCCTCCACTTCCTCCTAGCGACCAGCAGGGTCCCCCTCCATCGACGTCCGAGCAATAGGCTCCCCATCCCCTTCCACCTCCTACCGAGCAGCAGGTTCCCCCTCTCCCTCCACCTCCAACCGAGCAGCAGGCTCCCCACCCTCCTCCACCTCTGACCGAGCAGCTGGCTCCCATTCCACCTCTACCTCCACCTTCCACCAAGCAGCAGGCTCCCCCTTGACCTCCCCTCGAGCAGCAAGCTCCTTCTCCCTCATCCACATCTCAGCACACCCCTTCAAGGGAAGTTCTACAGCAGAGGCGTGTACTGAAGCACAGTTGGCAGTTGGTTAGCCCGTACACAGATCCGTACCGACCTAAAAGGGTGAGGGTAATAGTAGAGGGACCTGACCACGTATATAATCCCTAGGGCTGGTGGATAGTGGACAGTGACCAGTTGAAGGTGTACCGAGCCTTCAAGAAGAATGTAAACGGGGAACTGTAAGTAAAATTCATTGTTATTTAGGTGGCCGCTTTTCTTGTAATGTATTATATAAATGTGTAGCTGATTGAACATTAATGCAGACGTGATATTGATTTGCCGAAGCCAATTGATGCTGCATGGTTCCATCGGTTGCAGGCCAACTTAATGGATGTTAATGATAAGGTATGTGGGATCATAAATCTTGATTTTAGTATTTGTTTTAGATGTGTAAGCATCCTAACATATCTTAACGTGTTTATATTCCCGGTATATGGACGCGTACCTCCATATTCTTCAGAAGCGTCAACGGGCTTTCCCGAATGTGTATAGTCAGATGGTTAACATATTGGACTCGCAATTTTTTGTAAGTACTGAAATTAATAATGATTACGCATGGTTTTATATGTGTATGGAAAACATTAATAAATTTGTGTTTTTATTTCTGCAGTCTTTTCTGGAGCAGCAGTATAGGAAAATGATGTCTCGCGATTCTCGCGGGCAGATCACCCTGAGCCGTTTGAGTGTTTTGAGGTCTTAGTGGAACGATGATGACCTTACAATGGTCCTTGGGGGTGCCCCGATTGGATGCTGTCCGTGGCACGAGGTTGACATGGTAAGTGTTACTTGACATGGTTTGCAATTGTATATATAAATGTCTTTGTACATTCTAACACATGTTGTTGACGTTTACAGGTCCTAATACCGTGAAACATTGGGCGCCAACATTGGCTGTTGGTGGCTGTGGACCTCACATGCGGGAAGATGTTCATAGTCGACCCCTAGAGACAGGAGGTCCAAGCTCATATCCGAAAGCAGCAGGTAGCCCCGTTGCGCTACTTTGTGCCCTCGATGTTGCATCAGGCCGGGTTTCATACTAAACGAGCGGCTGGACTGATGAAATTTGAGAAGACAAGTAAGTCCTTTGATGTCAGCGTCGTGTCGGGAAAACATGTCCCCCAACAGAAGCAATAGTAAGACATTCTGTAATAGTCACTTTAAGATTGTATTAGTATAAACCTAATGTTTTATTAACGCTTGTTAATGTGTCCAACTGTAGGGGTAACTGTGGTCCCCACACGTTAAGATTGATCGAGTACATACTGGCGAACAAAAACTATTTCGATTGGTCTGAAGACGATATGGGGATCATTCGGGAGAAGATGGTGGTTGAAATATTTGCAAACTCTAGGCCCGTTTAGATTTTGGTAGTAATTCATGTGTATACGTATCAATTCTTTTGTATATGTTCCAATTACTTTGTATATTTACAAATTCTTTTGTATATGTACCAAAAGTTTTGTATATTTACCAATTCTTTTGTATAAATGTTTTTACATTTGTATATATACAAATCATATTTAAATACAATTGCGTTTCAATTACTTAACAAGTCATACGAGTTCAAATTATAACAATGTCCTCAATTCATTCCAAGGTCGCACCGTCTCTAGTAGGGCACGTCTGTCTGTTGTGACCAACAGTATGACAGATACTACACTTGCGTCTATATTCCTCAGGAATGACTCTGCTCGGACCTTCATCAGTAAAAGCTGGGTTAGAACATCTCCTCGAATTATGCCCTGGTTTTCGATATCGTCTACAATTCTGTGTGGATGTTATCTCCGAAGACGAGATACGGCGTGAAGCCCTCAGGCGGCCTGCTTGTCTCCTGGAGCTTGGATTCAAAATGACTCTCTCAGCGATGTCAGATGGCACAATCCAAGTGGAAGGATGTCCAACCGGCATAATAGGAACCGAGTACGCATCAATAAGTGTTTGTCGCTTGTAGCAGTCCGCACAGAGGGATGTGAAATCCATGTTTCGGTCCCTGTAAAAACATTGAAAACGATGATAAAATTGTATGATGTTTAAGTAATATTAACCGTACACAAAATTGTATGATGTACCTTACGGCAGTGAGAGCGTGAGAACATGGAAGAATGTCCATTTGGAATTTGTTACATGTGCAGGTCTTCCGAGCTAAGTCAACGGTCCACTGTTTTCCAACCCGTTTCACCGAAAATATATTCCAATCAACTGGATTAACGGTCATAAAATTACACTTTTCAACACGTTTGAGGATCACAAGATGTGTTGCGTCGGTCAACTGATGACGCATGGATTGTGCATCCCTATGACGATCGTGAAACCAACGTTGTAGCATATTCCTAATAAACTCTGCCAAAGTCAACATAGGCAGTTACCGTGCAAATTTAAGGCATGAGTTTATGCATTCTGCAGCATTTGTTGTCATGAACCTATATGAACACGGGACCACTTGTGTGGACCGGCATCAATTACATATTCATATGCATTCGGGTGCAAGTTGCGTAACTCTTCCATGTGCCGATTATATTGCAACTCGGTGTACGTTCGGGCTGCTTTATCCATTATTGCGGCAACATCCTTTTTATGATATCTCTTCTTAATATTTTCATAAAAGTGCCAGCAACATATGGTATGAGTGGCATAAGGGAACACTTTAGAAATCCCTGCTTCAATGTTTGCATGTCGATCAGAAATGAAAACCAAATCATCTATATGGCTAAGGGCACCTTTCAAGCAATCCAAAAACCACTCCCATGATAGGTTGTTTTTCGAGTCACCGTACCCAAAAGCAATTGGATAAACCTATTCATTCCTCTATTGTGCAGTTGCCACAAACATTATGCCCCCAAATCTACCATTTAAATGGGTACCATCAATGGCAATAAATGGACGCATACACCTCTAGAATCCTCTGAGTGAGGCACCCAACGACATGACAAAGTATAAGAATTTACCATTTTCATCACACTGTAAGTCAATAATCGTTTCGGGATTTTTTTGTTCCAACACGTAACCGAATGATGGCAACAATTGGAAGCTTTCCTCATGCGTTTCATAGGTGAGTGACAATGCATAATCAAGGGCTTGATGTGCCTTACTGTACATTATTTGGATTCCATACATTGTTTTCATATCTGTGATTATATCTTTCGGACGCATTAGTCGACCATCCTGTTGCTGGAATCTAGGTGCAATCACTTCTCTAATTATGACTGCACTAGCTTGTCGATGGCGGTGGTGAATCTTCTCCAATGGACGAGTGTGTTCGTTGATAAAACTTCGTACTTGAAAGTATATTGCTTCATCTCTCCTAACCGCTCTTAAATTCCATGTACAGTTGTCCATCAAACAAACCAAATGTAATGTTGTCTTATTCGACCTTTTCACCTTCCACTCGAAGTTGTGCCGCATTGCAAAATGGCTAGCTAATCTCTTCAAATCCTTTTTAGTAGGAAAAAAATGACCTTTATATATCATGCTGGTAGGTTCATCTTCTACCAAGTTCTTGGACAACACCAGCTCTTCGTAAGTTATATTTTTGGACACATACATTCCTTGGTTATCGGAACCAAAAAACCTCTGACTTCCATCAGGTAATTGCTCCCATCGATCGTTGTAAGATATTACTAATCTAACCCGATCCATTGTCCTGTGAAAATCATCATCACAATCAATTATTAACAGATAAAAAAAAACTACTTTTACAATTACTAACAATTACAAAAATTTCAAATGGATCGAGTACTTTTTATAAGGGATCGAGTACTTTTTCAAGGGTTCAAGAATAATTTACAAAGGATCGAGAACTTTTAAAAAGGTTCGATTCGAGAACTTTTATCGAGAATATTTGTCAAATTATCGAGAACTTTTTATAACGGTTAGAGAAATTTTAACAAGGGAACGAGAACTTTTTCTAAGGGATCGAGAACATTTTTAAGGTTCGAGAACTTTTTAAAGGGATCGAGAATATTTGTTAAAAGGACCGAGAACTTTTATCAACGGATCGACAGCTTTCAACAAGTCAACGGGGAACTTTTTCTAAGGGATCGAGAACATTTCTAACGGTTCGAGAACTTTTTTAAGGAATCGAGAATATTTGTCAAATTATCCAGAACTTTTATCAAGGGATCGAGAACTTTTAACAAGGGAACGAGAACTTTTTCTAAGGGATCGAGAACTTTTAACAACGGAACGAGAACTTTTTCTAAGGAATCGAGAACTTTGAATAACGGAACGAGAACTTTTTTAACAGTTCGAGAACGTTTTTAAGGGATCAAGAATATTTTTCAGATTATCAAGAACTTTTATCAAGGGGTCGAGAACTCTTAACAAGGGAACGAGAACTTTTTCTAAGTGATCGAGAACTTTTAACAACGGAATGAGAACTTATTCTAAGAGATCGAGAACATTTCTAACGGTTCGAGAACTTTTTTAAGGGATCGAGAATATTTTTTAAATTATCGAGAACTTTTATCAAGGGATCGAGATCTTTTCTCAAGGGATCGAGAATATTTTCGAAGGGACTGAGAACTTTTTCTAAGGGATCGAGAAAGTTTTTAAGGGATCGAGAACTTTTTTAAGGGATCAAGATTATTTGTCAAATTATCGAGAACTTTTATAACGGTTCGAGAACCTTTGTCCAGGGATCGAGAACTTTTCCTAAGGGATCGAGCATTTTTCAAAATAAACAAGAGCTCGTTCCAATATAAAATAAGTTCGATTCATCTTTAAATATTCTCGGTCACACAATAAAAAAGCATTCTAGTGCAAAATCTGAAATGGATACATTGATATCGAGGAATGGATACATTTTTAACCCACACAGAAATGAATGTAAAATATCTGAAATGCATAAAAGAAATTTAAGTGAAGATCATAAATATTTGTTACCTTCTACTGCAGAATCTGGAGAGAAAGTCAAGTTTTTCAGACAACGTTTTTGAGGAGATACCAACGAGTTCAGAAAGTGGCTTTTAAAAAATTAAAGTTTAGAGACAATTTGGACAGTTCACCATAATAGGTGTCTTTTAAACTTAATTTATTAAAAGAGTGACATCATCACAACACACCTTAAAAAATGTAATATATCTCACCATTTCCACTTTTGGTAATTCAAACATTATCCAGAAATAAAATTATACAAATATATATTGTATACAATTTTAATACAATATTCAAACATTTCAATATTTTAATAAATATAATTAGCTACGTACATAAATATTCAAATATAAAATATAATTTATCTATCAATTAAAGTGATTATTTAAAATTATAAATATTTTTCTCTAAAATTAGACTGAAATAAGTGGAAAAAAAATAGCTATAAAGAAATTCAGGAGAAAAAAAGTATTGAATTTAATTACAAAAAAATCTATACTCAATTGAGAAGGTTTAACTTTAATCATTTATTTTTATGGCTAATAAAAGCTACCATGTGTAAGGAGATTCTGAGGGAAAAAAAAACCTCGTGTGTTGCTTTGCTTCTCCACATTTTTTTATGTTCTTTTTTCTTATTTTATTTTAATCATTTTATAATCTAAAAATAAAATAATGCTTTTCCTAAAATATAGAGAAATGGATTATCTTGTAATAATTGGGATATACTTACACGCTACACTATTTTAAAAATTCTTAATGAGTAAACATTAAAAAATTGATATAAATATAATATTTTAAGGGTATAAATATCACCCCTCTTTAACAAATTTCAAGCCAAACAAAGTTAATAAGTATAAAAAATGAAATTAGAAGCTTCTTCCTCCGACAAAAATGGTTAGGGATCAGAATTGATGTGATTTGTTGATAGGAATAGTACTTCAAAAGGAATCCATTGTTTGATATTTTACATGTCATTCATGTTCTTCGAGTCATTCTCTTTTCCTAATGCCTATATACACGCCAACAAAATCAACAAAATCAAAGTCGATAAGTTTAAGATATGTAGACTTATAAAATCATCCAAAATCATTCCAATCATTTGCAAACAAAATACTGAAAATAAACGACAGATCTCATAAAACCAAAAATTTCTAATCATTTGCAACATATTTATCTTTTAATCCGTCAAAAAGGAAAAAATAACAACAACAAAAAATCAATGAAATCATTAAAAATACTCAAATTTAATAACTGCTAATAACTTAAAAATAAAAGCTTGATCAAGGAAACCAAAACAAAAAAGCCCATAAATGTTGAAAGATATAGAGATGAAGCTGTTAGAATAAATAAATTTTTTGTTAGTACAAACTCTTATACGAGTGAACTTTTATAACAAACTTGGAAAAAAAAACGAGCTTACCAACCTTAAAATCAGCACAATGGAGGAAGAGATACATAGTAGGCAGGTTATTTGTCTTTCTCATCCCTACAATTTTGGTAAACAAAAAATGCAAGCACTACTGGTTTTCTTAAAAACTGAAGAAAAAAAATGCATATGCCATTATAAGTATGGAAGAGATTCTAAGGTAACGAAATAAGAATTTTCTGGTTATATATAGCTAAATTTGGACTAACCTAGAAGAAAAAAACATCACATATCCTATGTTAAAAACCATAAGACATCATCTCTCGTATAAATAATAAAAAGAATAAAATAAAAAGTAACAAAAATCATAAAAGCGCAAAAGCCAAGGGAAACATTCCCAATAGTTTTAGTGGCAAGGAGGTCAAATTGTTCGTATATCCTAACCTAACACCTTACGCATACTATTACAGGTCCTGATTCCGTGCAACGTTGAGGGACAACATTGGTTGGTGGTGACCGTCGACCTTATTCTAGGGAAGATTGAGATATTTGACCCCTGGAGACAGGAAATCCCTCATTATATCAGGAAGCAGTATGTCCAGCCATTGCGGTGGTTTTTACCGTCCATGTTGAATGCGTGGGGTTCCACACTGCACGACGAGGTATTCCCTAAGGAAAATAAGTCTTTCTCAGTTAGCGTGGTCCCCACTTCTACAGTCCCCCAACAAAAAAAAACGTAAGACATTCTATTTCATTCATGTGCTTAGATATTATTTAAAAACGATTTGTAACGGTTTTTAATGTGTCCAATTGCAAAGGTAATTGTGGTCCCCATACTTTGAGACTTATCGAGTACTTACTGGCGGGTCGAAGCCCTTTTGATTGGTTAGAGGACGACATGAGGATCATTCAGGAGAAAATGGCTGTGGAGATTTTTTGTAACTCCAGACCCGCCTAGTGATTGGTTGTATATGTCCTACCATTTTTTATGTACAATGACATTGTAATTCATTCATTAATATTAATTAATTCATTAATAAGTTATTATTGCAATTACAAATTATTACAATCTGAAACAATTCCAAATGTTTACAATGTGATCAAAACTTTGTCATTCATTCCCTATTATAGTCAATGTTAGGGCATGTGTATTTGTTGTGTCCAATTGAATGGCAGATGCTATACTTGCGGTGGTATTCATCGGGAACACCTCTGATTGGACCTTCATTAATCATAGGTGGATTAGAACATCTCCTGAAATTATGCCCTGATTGTCCACATCTTCTACACGATTGTGTAGTTGTCCTTTCCGAAGATGAGACATGGCGACTCGCCCTCGGGCGTCCTGCTTGTCTCCTAGAGATTGGATTCAAAATCACCCTCTGAGCAATGTCAGATGGCACAACCCAAGTGGAAGGATCTCCCACCGGCATAATAGGAACCGAGTACACGTCAATAAGTGTTTATCTCTTATAGTAGTCTGAACACAAAGTTGTCAAATCCAAGTTTCGCTCCCTATAAAAAACATTGAAAACGATGAGCTTCACGTTTCAGTAATAATCACCTCACAGTAAAACTAGAAAGTAATGTACCGTGTGGCCGTAAGAGCGTGAGAACATGGAAAATTATCCATTTGGAATTTGTTGTAAGTACAAGTCTTTCGGGCTAAGTCAACTGTCCACTGTTTTCCAGACCGCTTGACCGAGAAAATATTCCAGTCATAAAACCACACTTCTCCACATGTTTTAGGATCACAAGATGTGCTATGTCGGTCAACTGATGACGCATGGTTTGTGTAGCTCTAAAACGATCGTGAAACCACTGTTGTAGCATATTCCTAATGAACTCAGCCAGAGTCAACATAGACAGTTGTCGTTAAAATTTTAGACATGAGTTTATGCATTCTGCAGCATTTGTTGTCATCACCCTGTACCTTCTTTCGGGGTAGTATACACGGGACCACTTGTGTGGACCGGCATCAATTACATAATCATATGCATTCTGGTGCAAGTTTCTTAACTTTTCAATATACCGGTTATATTCAAACTTGGTGTACGCGCTGGCTGTTTTGTCCATTATTGGGGCAACATCCTTCCTATGAAATCGCTTCTTAATATTTTCAGCAAAGTGTCAGTAACATATGGTATGGGTGGCATAAGGGAACACTTTAGAAATCCCTGCTTCAATGCTTGCATGGCTATCGGAAATGAAAACCAGCTCATCAATATAACCTAGGGCATCCTTCAAGCAATCCAACAACCATTCCCATAAAAGGTTGTTTTCTAAATCGCCGTACCCAAAAGCAATTGGATACACTTGTTCGTTCCCATATTGTACTATTGCAATAAACATTGTACCCCAGAATCGTCCCTTCAAATGGGTACCATCAACGGCAATTACTGGACGTATACATGTCCGGAATCCTCTAAGTGAGGCACCAATCGACATGAAAAAGTATAAAAATTTACCATCTTCGTCGCACTATAAGTCAATGATTGTGTTGGGATTTTTTTGTTCCAAAATGTAACCAAATGATGGAAGCAGTTGGAAGGTTTCCTCAAGCGTTCCATATGTCAGTGACAACGCATAATCGAGGGCGGTGTGTGCCTTACTGTACATGATTTGGATTCCATACATTGATTTCATGTCTGTGATTATGTCCTTCGGACGCATTAGTCGACAATCTTGTTGTTGAAGTCTATGTGCAATAACTTCTCCAATTATGACTGCACTAGCTTGTCGGTGGCGGCGGTGAATTTCCTCTAATGGACAAGTGTGTTCGTTGACAAAACTTCTTACTTGAAAGTATGTCCCTACATCTCTCATCACCGCTCTTAACTTTCACGTATAATTTTCCATCAAACAAACTAGATGTAATGTTGTCTTATTGAACCTTTTCACCTTCCACTCGAAGTTCTGCCGCATTGCAAAATGACCTACTAGTTTCTCCAAATCCTTTTTTGTTGGAAAAAATTACTCTTTTATATATCATGCTTGTAGGTTCATCTTCATCCAAGTTCTTGCTTCCACCCATACCAAACGAGTATGATTCTGCTCTTGGAATAACCCATGTTGTGGCATTATCAGAATCATCTGGAGTCATATTAGCCCGGACCTCGGAGGTCCCAGCTATATCTGGTGCACTGGAATTAAATCTGTGTACATGTCTTACACGTCTTTCCTTTTGGACAGGTTCTTCATCATCCTCATTGTCCTCTACATTTTCTACCGGATTGAAATTGCCCTCATTATCCACCTCATGAATCAGCCCAACATTTGATGTTGTATTCTACTAACTGTTGATGTCATTGTAGATCTCATTGTATTGGTGGTTGTACTGCCTACCATTCATCTTAATTTGACAACCAAAGACATCGTTGAATTGAGGTCCTAGTATATTATCATGGGCGGCTACTTCCGGTGGGACAGCACATATGTTTTTCTGACCATCAATCCCACTTCTTTCTGTGAGCAATTGGTTGTTTCCGCCTGACGATCAAAATTGTTGGGTGTTATCACGATGAGGGATATCTTCACCAATGACACATTATACTGGCCTCTCGATTAGACTAACGTATGCTTGAGGGATCACCCTATCTTCCCCTATCATAAACTGAACATCATCATTGTTTCTTATAAATGTACGACATGTAGTCCTAAGAACAATTGATATAGACTGTAGATCAGCTTTGTATTTGTTCTCATCAAACTTCACAATGGTTTGCACGACCGACACCAGTTCGTCATAATTCAAATTCTTTGACACATAAGAACCTTGGTTATCGAAACCTAAATACCTCTGATTTACATCGGGTAATTGCTCCCATCGACCGTTGTAAGATATGACTATTCTCATCCTATCCATTGTCCTGTCAAAGCCATCATCAAAAACCATTATTAAGAAAATAATATTTAATATTAAATTTACAATTATAAAGGATTAAACAAAAATAAAAAATGTAAGCGATCGAGCTTTTTTTTATTGATCGAGCTTTTTTGGTACATGATCGAACCGTTTTTGTATATGATCGAGCTTTTTTTAACGGGATCGAGCTTTTTTTGTTCAGAACCGAGCTCTTTTTGTACATCATCGAACTTTTTTTAATATGACTCGAGCTTTTTTTAATATGGCTTGAGCTTTTTTCAAATATGGCTTGAGCTTTTTTCAAATATGGCTCGAGCTTTTTATTTTAGGGATCGAGCTTTTTTTGTGAAAGATCGAGCTTTTTTGTGAGTGGTCGAGCATTTATTTTTTGGATCGAGCTTTTTTATAATTTGATCGAGCTTTTTTTCAAATGTTTCGAGCTTTTTAAAAATATTTTCCAGCTTTTATGCCCAAATTTTTAAACCTATTTGCACCACTTCAAATCATCTCGGCCAAATATATATACAAAAAAAATACATACATGTTCATTCATTATTTTTCAAAAGTTTACAACTCCCAGACATAAACAAAAAAAATTGAGACAACTTGTTCATAAATGTTCATACATTGTTATACCACGTAGAAATACAAGAAAAAAATGAAAATGAAAATAAAAAATATTAGTTTACCTTTTTGTGCAATATCTAGAATCGAGCTCATTTTTTGAAGAGATACCCGGAGTAGTTGATTGATTTTCAGACAACTTTTTTGGACGATAGAGGCTTTTAAAGAATAAAGAATCGATTATTTAAGAGCAATTTCGGTAGTTCACCATAATAGGTGCCTTTTAAACTTAACTTATTATAACGGTGACTTCACTTCAACTCACCAAAAAAAAGATGACATTTCTCACCATTTCCACATATATATTGGGTAGTAATAAATAACAATGAGCAAACCATTTAAAAGGCTTGTCTTTTCCTTTGTATCTTTGTACCAAACTCTGAACCCTAAATCCTATACCCCATACACTACACCCAGCTTCATACACTACACCCAGCTTCATAAATTCATTTTTATAACTTACCGGGGACATATTTAGAATGTGATTTTTTCATAGACATGTTTAAAATACTTTACTATACCCACATATAAAATTTAGGGTAATTCTAATTTTTTTACAAAATATGCGTTTATAAAGGCTAATAAGGGTTTGAGCGAAAGCTTTTGATTAGAGATGGTAATTTGACTTCCACCTGCGGGCACCCACCCGAACCTGACCTTGTAGGGTATGATGTGGATGGTGAATTTACAACACGCAGACTCGTTTAATGAAAACCCGAAGGGTTCGCTGGCGGGTGTGGGTTGAAAAAACTAATCCGCGGGTTAGACTCGTGGACCCGCATAAATAAAATACTTATACATGAACATACATAGACATTTGAATTATTTTTTGTTATTTTATTTTTATGGTTATTATTGTTTTGTAATGTGTCAAGTAGGGAATTAGAGATGGAAATTTAATTCAATTAAGTATCAAATAGGTTATCATATGTGGAAATTTATAAAAGAAAAATCATGGGTTCGTAGGTTCACGGGTTCATAGGTGCGGGTTTGTGGGTACCCTGTGGGTGAAACACCCACCCGTGAACCCGTATTGGTTCGGGGGTTCGTGGGTGAAGGTATGGGTGCAGTCATAACCTGCAGGTTCATGTCCGCCTGCGAACACTCTAACATATGCAGGTTTGAGGGAGGGCGTGGGTGAGAAATTTTTTTACGGGTGAGGATTTGGATTTTAAATAGCCCGCCCAAACCCGACCCATTGTTATCCCTACTTTTTGAAGTATCAAATAGGTGATCATATGTGGAAATTTATAAAAGACAAATCGCGGGTTCGCAGGTTCACGGGTTCACTGGTTCATGGGTGCGGGTTTGTGGGTACCCCGCGGGTGAAACACCCACCCGTGAACCCACATTGGTTCGCAGGTGAGGGTGAGGGTATAGGTGCAGTCATAACCCACAGGTTCATGCCCGTCCACAAAAACGCTAACCTATGCAGGTTTGAGGGTGGGCGTGGTTGAGAAAAAAATTTACGGGTGAGGATTTGGATTTTACAAAACCTGCCCAAACCCGACCTATTGTTATCCCTACTTTTGATACACATATTACATTAAAGAATGCAATCTTATCCAATAAAAAAATCATCGAACTACCGAAAATAATTTATTATATCCGTATAAAAAATTAAGGCAATTCAATTTATTTTTTTGGCAAAATATACATTTTTATGATGTTAGTAAGAAAAATTTGAGCGAATTTTTAATATATATATATATATTGTTAATAGTGAAATTTGGTCAGGGGTCAAAGAGAAAATTTCCACCCATAATCGACAATCATGAAGCCTGGAAAGACTGTAAAACCACCCCGCAGGAGTAGGGAAGGCCGGTTCGGCTTCAAAGCTATCAGAGGACAAGCTAGGCGCGACCGGGACAAGCCCCTGCAAGAGTACTGGAAGCCGGGTTTCTCAAGGCCATCTATCGGGGAACCTCGGCTCCGAGGTCAAGCTTTACAACCGTCCCGTGAATACCAGGGGAAGTCTCCGAGCTCAAGAGACATTCAAAAGAAGCCCGCCAACCTTTCCAGAAGCCCACTGTCCTTGCAAGACATAAAGGAAGAGTCACGCCTAAATATTCACTACCTCAGCTACTTCCCGAGAAGATCTACAATGGTACCTCAAGCCCCCATGGGTCAAGTAGAATCTATCTTAAGCTTCTAAGAACAGAGACAGAGCCAGAGCAGAGGTCTACCTCTCCCTACGGGGTAACAGGCAGCTGGCAGGGTGACCTCCATGAAGATCCATGGCCCGAGTGCACATAGGATCATCTCCACCTAATATTTACATGCACGTCAAGAGTTTAATTCAAATAAGGGAACAAACTTATCTTCGTCAACGATATCATCGAATCTGGAAACAATTCAAAGTTAAATAATGAATCCCGCCCGATAAGGAGGGAACTGATTCATGAGATCACGGTAGATTATTTACGAACTAAAAACCTACTTGGACGATATATATAGGATAGGCCAAGCATGGTAGAGTGTGAGGGAAAATCAAAGACAAAAATCATAAGCAAAAGACATACGCATAGAAGGAGGGCTTAAATTCTAGATTCAGAACACGGTCACCTTCATCTCCACTATTCGACAGGCACCGAGTTGCCACCACCCTACACCTCTGAGAGACTGCGAGTAAATTAGAGAGCTATTTGTAAATTAAGTAAATCAATAATAAAGTTCCCTCTTACTGTTATTGCGTTCCAGTCACTCGTTTCTCTCTCTTAAACAGGTCGGGAACCAACGGTACCGACCCCGGCCATCACTTTCGTGGTAGTGGTCTCGAGGATGTTAACAAAACTTTCTCACGTCGAGCAAATTTCCCGTCAACACTTTCTGGCACCCTTTGTGGGAAAATCTCACACAACCATCTTTTTACATTCAAAAAGTTTGTTATTTTAAAGTCATCATGAAGCTCCGCTTCTTACATGGGCAGCAGGGTACCTCGGGGCAGCCTTCTGCAACATCGACAAGAAAGGTCCATAGCCAGATTCCCACCCACCCAGCTACTGTGCTGGCTCTAGATCCCCTTTTGGGAAGCCAGATCGAGCTTGACCAACAAGCGGCGGCCTTTGTAGAGAACGTCCGCCTTCAACTACTCGCTGAGGGGATCACTATCCAACAAACGGGTATCTGCAATCAGGGGAATCAAGCAGGCCTGGGGCTAGGTAACCCGTTTTTGATCGCCTGGGACATGCCCCTCAGGAATCAACTCGTAACAGAGTGGGGCTCCCGACCTCGATCCGGGATAGGTTAGGGGTCATGCCCCATGTTTCCGAAGCGCTGCCACGCTACCAACCACGACAAGTCAGATCCGCAGCAGATGTCCTTCCCTGTGGACTGGAAGAGCTCCTCCGCCCAATGACTACAAGGAGAGAAGCCCGGGGTAGAGAAGAAGAAAGTTCGCAAAGCCCCCGAGCGAGCCCCCTCTAAAGAAAGAGCCAGGTAGAGGTCACTAGTTCATCAGAGGGATCTGATGGTGAGGAATCCGAGATAAAGTCAAGGAAGTCCGAAAGCAAACGACTAAAGGACCAATTGGCAGAGCTACAGAAAGAGGTCTAATTGATGAAGAAAGGGAAGTACAAGGAGGATAAGAAATATCCTCTAAGTGAAATAAACGCCCCCTTCACCAGAATGATCCAAGAGGCAGAGCTCCCGTCTAAGTTTAAAATGTCAGTTGACAGGTTCTCCGGGACTGGAGATCCTCTGAGCCACTTAGAGAGCTTCATTCAACAGATAGAGGTCCAAAACACAACCAGGACTGCTATGTGTCGAATGTTCCCCACTACACTCAAGGATTATGCTAAGACCTGGTTTAGGAAACTATCCGCTAGGAGCGTGAATTCCTTCACCAAGTTATCAACCTATTTCTGCTCACAATTCCAAGGAGTTAAGCCCTAACTGAAAGACCCGATCCATCTACAATACATGATCCAGGAGAGAAGGGAAACTCTCTGGGCTTATGTCTAGCGTTTCCATAAGGAATTCATCCAGATGGGGGTATTCACAGAGAGAGAAACCCTTGCCAACTTCAGAAGAAACTTGTGATCTGGAAAATTATTTTGGTCTTTTGCCAAAAGACCTCCGGAAACCTACCAGGAAGCCTATGATCAGGATCTGGAACAGATCGAGGTCGACGAATAGCTCAAAGTCAAGATGGAGCATGACGACATGAGAGCCGAAAAGCGACAAAAAATAGAAGCTCCCAAACCCGAGCAAGCTCAGAAAAGCCAGAACAAACCCCTAATAAATCAACATACGGCTTCCCTCTTCCTCAGCCTAGATCGGAAAGGTATCCAGATAAACAAGATCCTCCTCAAGCTTTGCCACCTCTCAGGACAGTGGCCCCTATAGCCCGCGATGAGAGGAGGTACGACCATTAAACTCCCTTAAATGCATTCGGGATAAGGGTTTGTTGTAGAAGCCCACTCCTATGAAAGCCCAGGTCGATAAAAGAAATCGTTACAAATATTACGACTTTCACGAGGACGTAGGGCACAATACTTCAGAATGCTACAACCTGCGAAACCAGATTGAGGCTTTGATAAAGGGGAGGAAGCTTGATAGAGTTCTTACAACAAGTCAGGGAGAACATTCAGACTGGAAGAAAGGTGCAAGCCGAGATCCGGGAACATGCTGAGAAGAAGAAGTGAGAGAAGGCGGACCTGATACAACAAATTCAGGTAATACACAATATCAACGGAGGTCCCACTTTGGCAGGCACCTCCAACAATTCTAAAAAAACCATGCAATGAAGGTCCCTCGTACAGACGAGGGGCGATATTTCTTCAAGGTCGACCAAAGACTGACCAACCCCTCTCAGCTGTCTCAGATCATCTTTACGAAAGCAGATGTCTTTAACACCGTGTAGCCACATGATGACCCCATGGTTATCACAGTACAAATTTCCAACTTCATGGTGCACCGTATACTTGTCGACACAGGTAGCAGCGTCGACATTCTGTTCAAAGACACTTTGGAAAAACTAAACTTAAAGCAATGGTGCT
The DNA here is from genome assembly GCA_032871835.1 of Dipteronia dyeriana. Classification (NCBI taxonomy): domain Eukaryota; kingdom Viridiplantae; phylum Streptophyta; class Magnoliopsida; order Sapindales; family Sapindaceae; genus Dipteronia; species Dipteronia dyeriana. Next base: position 36,216 of record CM065303.1, read on the forward strand.
ACAACAGTTGTACTACTCCACTTTATGGGTTCACTGGGGACTCCATCACACCCGTAGGATCAAAAATTCTACAAGTGATCATCGGAACCGTACCTCTCCAGCAAAACATTAAGACCGACTTCTTGGTGATGTATACCCCGTCGGCCTACAATGCAATATTAGGGAGGACATTCCTATCTTCCCTGAAGGGGGTCCTTTCTTTTTTACCACAATGTCCTGAAGTTCCCGGTAGGAGACAAGGTGGGAGAGGTTCGGGGTGATCAGTAAGCAGCTAGGAAATGCTACACAGTGTCAGATAACCCAGCAGCTCTAGCTAAACAACTCACCCAAGTAACGACTATCCAATGAGGGATAATCTCGGCACTACACCTGGAAGATGCGGGCTCTACCGATTATCCTAAAGAAGGCCTTGTGGTGCCGACATGGAAGAACAAAGAAAGGAATGGGCCAGCCACCATCCGGTCGATAAGTTAGTGGCACATCGACTGGCGGTGGATCCGACCTTCAGGCCCGTCAAACAGAAAAGGTGCTACTTCAACACTGAAGGAAATATGGTGGTTCAAGAAGAGGTGGATAAACTCACCCAGACAGGTTTCATTCGAGAAGCCTGCTACTCCAAATGGATCGCCAACGTGGTCATGGTTACAAAGGCGAATGGGAAGTGGCGCATGTGCATGGATTACTCCGACCTCAACCGGGCATGCCCAAAGGATAATTTCCCTCTGCCAAAAATTGATCAGTTGGTTGATTCCACCTCCGGGATTAAGCTCCCGAGCTTCATGGACGCGTTTTCCAGCTATAATTAGATTATGATGCATCCCGCGGACTAAGATAAGATCAGCTTCATCACCGCGCAAGGCCTATACTGCTACGAGGTGATGCCTTTCGGGGTCAAAAACGCTGGAGCTACTTACTAGCGGTTAGTCAACCGTTTGTTCAAGCCCTAAATTGGAAGGTCGATAAAGGTGTATATCGACGATATGATCACTAAATATTTGACCTCAGAAGGCCACCTGGAAGACTTTTGTAGGACCTTCATGATCCTAAGGGAAAACCAGATGAGGTTGAACCCTTCCAAATGCGCCTTTGGTGTAACTGCGGGGAAGTTTCTGGGCTTTATAGTCCATAAGAGAGGAATAGAGGCTAACCCAAAAAAAATCATGGCTATCCTGGATCTGGAATACCCCACATCTCTTAAACAGGTTGAAGCCTTGACCGGACAGGTAGCAGCGCTCAACAGGTTCATCTCCCGGTCTACCGATAAGTGCCTACCATTCTTCAAAGTTATTAAGCAGGGAAGAAAGATGAAATGGGATCAGGAGAGCTTACATGCTTTCCAAGCTTTGAAAAGATACTTAACAAGCCCTCCACTGCTGGTCAAGCCAAAGCTTGGAGAAGAACTCTAAATATACTTGGCCGTTTCAGAAACCACTGTGAGCAGAGCCTTGGTTAAGGAATGTAGAGATAGGATCCAGCGACCTATCTACTATATGAGTCATGCTCTAACCAAGCCCAAAAAGAACTACACTTTGCTGGAGAAGCTCGCTTATGCCTTGGTGACCTCGGAAAGGAAACTCCTTCCTTACTTTCATGCTCATTCAATAGCAATGGTGACGGACCAACCCCTCCATCAGTTCTTACAAAGGCCGGATGTTTCTGGAAGGTTGCTTTTATGGGCCCTAGAGCTTACCCAGTTTGATTTAAAGTATAAGCCTAGAACCGCGATAAAAGCTCAGGCACTAGCGGACTTTGTAGCTGAGCTTTCAGTATCTTCAGATTAGGCAACCCCCACGGTAACAGATGTCACCCCTGAGAGGATTCCAGAATCTGGCAATTGGTCGGAGGGCTGCGTGTCATGGACTCTCTACACCAACGGAGCTTCTGGGCAGTCTGGGGGAGGAGCTGGCATAGTCCTCGTCGACCCAGAAGAAATTGAGTGTTGCCATTGTTTCAGATTCGAATTTAAAGCTATGAATAATGAAACAGAATACGTAGCCTTGATAGCTGGGACAAAAGCTGCCATCGAGCTCGGGGTTGATTACCTTAATATCAAGAGCGACTCTTCACTCGTGGTCTACCAAGTTTTCAGGGATTATCAGGCTAAAGGGGATAACATGATCGCCTACCTGAAATTGGTGCAACTAAAAAGCAGATTTAAAGGGTTCAGAATCGAGTAGATACCTCGACAGCTAAATCATCGGGCAGACGTTCTTGCCAAGATAGCTGCCTATGATGGCCAGACCTTACCTCACGGAGTCCCTTTTCAAGTAATCCCCCTTCCTAGCATTATGACTGGTAAGGAAGCTTATACTTTGGACCGACAACCATGCTGGATGGATCCAATAGCGAAATATCTGCAGGACGGGAAACTCCCCGGGGAGCCCGACCAAGCTAGGAGGGTTAAAAGGCTCTCGATCAGGTATTGTATGGTGGATGGGCATTTATACCGAAGGGAAAAATCCCTTTCCCTGCTCCGATGTCTACACCCCGAAGATGCCAAATGGGCTTTGAGAGAGGTTCATTCCGGGGAATGCGGGAACTATATTGGTGGAGAGGCCTTGGCATATCAGGTTCTCCGCATGGGGTATTACTAGCCGACCATCCATCAAGATGCTAAGAACTTGGTGCAAACCTGCGAGGCATGCCAAAAAGCCACAAACTTGAGTCACCTCCCTCTGGAGCGTTTGTCATCCCTTAGCTCGTCATACCCCTTTGCTATGTGGGGAGTCGATTTGATTGGACAACTTCCTACAACTCCGGGACAGGCTAAGCATGCTATCATAGCAATTGAATACTTTATAAGATGGGTTAAAGCCGGACCATTGTCCCAGATATCGGAAGAGAACACAACAAGATTCATGAAGACCAATGTAGTTTGCAGGTTCGGAACCCCTTTTGCCATCATAACCAACCTCGAAAAACAGTTAGACAATGACCGATTCAGAGATTTCTGCCAATATTTAGGAATCGACCTTTGGTTTGTTTCGGTAGCCCACCTTCAGACCAATGGTTTGGTGGAATCCACGAACAAAACCATCAAGAAGCTGTTGAAGAAAAAGCTACAACAAAATAAAGGCAGATGGGTAGAGGAATTTCCCGAGGTCCTCTGGGCTTACCGCACTACAAGGAGAACAACTATCGGGAAAATACCCTACTCGCTGGCCTTCGGGGTTGAAGCAGTCTTACCCATAGAGCATAAGTTGTCCTCCTTTAGAGTCCAACGATTTGAATCGGGGAGCATTAAAAGCAAACTCCGAGCAAGCTTGGACCTTCTGGAAGAAAAGCAGGATTGAATAGCTGAGAAGGTAGCGATCTACCAAGACAAGATTGCCAGGTATTTTAACATGAGGGTTAAAGCTCGAAGCTTCAAAGAAGGGGATCTGGTCCTCAGGAAAGTGATGTTGAACACTAGGAAAAGGTCAGACGGGTCCTAGGGCCCAACTGGGAAGGACCTTACTTAATAAAGATGGTGATCCATATTGGGGCATACAAGCTCGAGGATATGGATGGTCGACTTATCGACCATACTTGGAATACGGATCACCTAAGGAAATTCTACCCTTGAACAGGGGACTCATGAGTAGGCAACCTCCGACTAGCTTCTTTTATTTTTTCTGACAGTATTGTACTCCATCTTCCATATTAATAAAGCTTGCATTTTCCTGTTTACTACTTCTTCAACTATGTCCTACAATTATTTGGGTATGCATGGAGAGTTTTGACATTATCGCCTCAATACAAGGGGTAAGCCGGGGAAGCCCCCTCGCTACTCCTGATGCCTCGACCGGGCACCACCCCCCGCCAAGAAGGGTCAGAGTATAAGAGCATAGTTGCATCTAGATCTCGAGACCAGGAAATAGCTAGATAGCCCTCATGATGCCTTAGTCGGGCTACCACCCCCAAGAAGGATCTGACTGTAAGAGCATAGTTGCTATCCAGATCTCAAGACCAGGAAATAGCTAGATAACGCTCTTGATGCCTTGGTCGGGCGATCACCCCAGAAGGATCTGAGTGTAAGAGCATAGTTGTCATCCAGATCTCAAGACCTGGAAATAGCAAGATAGCGCTCCTGATACCTTAGTCGGGCTACCACCCCCAAGAAGGATCCGAGTGTAAGAGCATAGTTATCATCCAGATCTCAAGACCAGGAAATAGCTAGATAGCTCTCATGATGCTTTGGTCAGGCTACCGTTCCCCCAAAGAAGGATTCGAGCTTGAAAACGCGGAAGCCCTCCTAATCCCGAGCCTAAGAATGGGGCTAAACAAGCCTTTACTTAATGTTTTACTAGGGCTACAGACCCCCAAAAGGAGCTCGGGAATGGAGGGCTCGATTTTCTTAAACTTTAAATGCTCCTGTTATTTCACTAGCTCTCCTTGATACAGGGTTACTTACTACAGAAGACCCACAATCTAACAAGGGGACTGTCAGCTGAAGAAGTTGAGCTAGGAGTTTCATAAGTATGGGGGCTCAATGCTAATAACTTTTTTTCTTATCTTATTTTTTCCCCAAAGATAGCTCGTTTCGATATAAAAGCTGGACGATCAAGCAAGTACATGCAAGCCAGAGTTAGATCTGAAATTAAAATTTTATTATCAAGTAAGGGAACCTATCCCCTAACAAGGCTGCAACAAGCAAGAGGGGGCCCAATCCCTGGTTCCGGGCTACAAAAGAAAAATAATAAAAGATCAAACACAGTTCAAGATGGGATGCCCACCCCCTTTTTCTAGGCATTCAAAATAGGTTACATAAGAGAGAAATCAAGCCCCTTCGTCTTCCAGAGGACCTTCAACCTCCTCCTCCATAAAATGAACCTCGCCATCTGCTCCCCTCTTAGGTCGTGGCTCGTCCTAGTCAGCTGTATCTACGGCCTCCGCCACCTCCTCCTGAGGATCATCCCCGGCTGCCTCGGGGTCAACAGGATCCTCCTCCACTATTTCATTGATCATCACCATAACTTCAGGCGGAATAGTTGCATCAAGAAGGCTGGTCATCTACTCAGGCACGTTCCAGCCTTCTGTTGACTCCATTTCTGAGAGCATTGTGAGGGGTTCTTGGGCTTCAGCAAGGCCTTCTTCTAGCTCCTTATTGTGAACCATCTTAAAGGATTCACCAGGACTAGATGCTGGAAAGGCTGGAACAAAAGGAGGAAGATCTGACACCTCTAACTGCTTATCTACTCCCTCCCCGGAAAGACCACCTCCAATAATTTCGGGACGAGATATCTCCTCAGCTCGCGACATGACCTCTTCTCTATCCCAACCAGCGATGCTAGAGAGATCAAATGGGGGAGGAAGAGCCTCTGCAACCTGATAGGAGGCGTAGAAGAACCCCTCGCTAAAAGAGGCTTCCACTTCGGTTAGGAGCTGGGTAATTCGAGCTTGCAAGGTTTGGTTCTCAACATCTAGGGCCTTCGCCTCTCCCCTCCAGTCATCCCGCTTGCTAGCCTATATTTTTGACCGGAGAGTCTCCTGATCAAAAGCCCATTTCAGTCTCTCATGATCGTATTGAAGCTCAGCTAGTTGCGTCTCCATTTCTTGTTGGCTGGAGGTCATCTCTTAGACTAGGGTATGAGCCCGCGCAAGTAACCCCATGACTCGCTCAGCTTCAGCCTCAACCTCAGCCTTGGCTGCCCGATCATGGAGGAAGGCTACCTGATGCCCCATGGCCACCTGCAACTTGAAAGCCTGCAAAGGAAAATCATGTTAGAAAATGACAAGTCAAACAGCTGAATGAAGAAGAAAAAGCAACAATTACCTCGGCTAGATAGACGGACCCTTTGGTGATCATGATGTCCACGAGCATCGCAGTCATCCTAGAAAGCCCGCCGCCTGGGCAGGATGTGACAAATTTCTTCAGGGCCTCGTCCTGACCCACCGAGCTAGATTGCTGGTGTGGGCGAGAAGGGGCGACCTTAAGAATATCGGTATCAGGCTCCATGGGAACCTCGACTGCCCCGGATACAACCGGATCTGCAGAGAGGGGTAGTGTGACTCGGGGAGCATCGTTTGGAACAGTAACTGCTGGTGAAGGGGAATGAATAGACTTATTGACTATTTAGGAGGCAGACCCTCCTCAGTTTAAAGCCTTCGCAGCCCGAGATGCAAGAAGAGTCATCTTGGACTTCACCTGGGAAGGAAAGGGAGAAAGAACGAACGGAGCAGCTACCTTAGTGGTTGACCCTTCTTTTTCGGAACAGCCGAGAGTGCTCCCAGGGATGATCTGGAATGAGGAGGAAGTATCCCAGTTTGTCGGGCTTCGCGAGAAGCTGGAGCAACAACAAACACTGTTAGAGAAAGAAATCAAGATCATCAAAACTGAACCATCCAAAAAAAAAAACAAGATAGACCGAGATACTTACATGGGGTAGCACCGGATATCCGCAGGTACCTGTTTACCCAGCGGGGATCAAAGGGGCCGGGGGTCGAAAACTTCAAATTCAGATAGTTCCGAGATAAGATGGTCTTGAGCACGGCTTCAGACTCAACGGGCAAGTAATCCTGACCCTAGGTGGGTTTGTCACTAAAGACGGTAGGAACCTCGAGCTCATGCCCGCTGACGAAGACGAAGCTCCCCCAGTCTCCCTCTGCCAATACCCATTCTTCTTTCAAGCGGGGTCCTTTTTTGAAGCCTTGGGGATGATAAAATTGAGCATATTCTTGGCCTTAGCATAGAATTAGCCTCTTGGGACTCCTACCAGGCTACCGATATGGAAAAGAAAGGTGAGCTCCTCAGCCCCGGGCTCCCTGGTTACGCTGCTCAGCTCGCATTGCTCCCTTCACAATACCAGGAAGCTGATTAGATGCATCCAGAAGTCAGGCGTCAATTGAGGTAGAGCTAACTGAAGGGCATTGAGAGCCCGACGAAGGGTGAGGTGGGTGGGGTGAGGTGGGGAGGAAGCCTCACCCCATTCTCAAAAGCCGCGACGTGGATATTGAGCACGCTGTCAGGCCGGTTCGAATGGCCGGAGCTGATAGAAGTGTTCCTATTAAAACGACGGTGCTGGTGGAGCGGGGAAGATTCCTCGTTGCTTGAAATCCCTCTCGCCCGCTTAAAAAGAGCTAGGTTAAGGCCACTAGAGCCCTCCACCAAGGAATCAACACTATCTGTGGAAGTCGATATTGATAGGCAAGAGAGATAAGAAAGCAAGTGTAAGATAGAGGCAGAGAAAGCAGGGAAGAATAAATTTGAAAGTTGTAAGATTTGAGGAAATATGAAGAAAGTGACAGTCAGGCCGGGCATAAATAGAGGTTTATGGGCGATATCCTCGGGAAGATCATCTGGAGTCGTACTGTAATCGTTTTTCCTCGAATAACACTCAGTTTCAAATTCAAAATATTGGGTAATTAATGAGAAAAATTCGTTCTCATTAATTATCTTTATGGGGAAAAACTTTCTCAATTAAACAAGGAGTCTGACTCAGACCCCAACTCTACCACCTGTGTTCAAGTCAGAGGGGACTTCTGTTAATAGTGAAATTTGACTAGGGGTTAAAGAGAAATTTTCCACCCATAATCAACAATCATGAAGCCCCGAAAAACTGTAAAACAACCCCGCAGGAGCAAGGAAGGCCGGTTCAGCTTCAAAGCTACCAGAAGACAAGCCAGATGCGATCGGGAAGAGCCCCCACAAGAGTACTGGAAGCCGGGTTTTTCCAGACCATCTATCAGGGAACCTCGGCCCTGAGTTAGAGCTTCACAATCACCCCGTGATTACCAGGGGAAGTCTCCAAGCTCAAGAGGCATTCGAAAGAAGCCCGCCAACCTCTCTAGAAGCCCGTTGTCCTTGCTAGACATAAAGGAAGAGTCACGCCTAAATCTTCACTACCCCAGCTACTTCCCGAGAAGATCTACAAGGGTACCTCAAGCCCCCATGGGTCAGGTAGAATCTATCTTAAGCTTCTAAGAACAGAGCCAGAGCAGAGGTCTACCTCGCCCTAAGGGGTAACAGACAGCTGGCAGGGTGACCTCCATGAAGATCCATGGCCTGAGTGCACATAGGATCATCTCCATGTAATATTTACATGCACGTCAAGAGTTTAATTCAAATAAGGGAACAAACTTATCTTCGTCAAAGATATCATCGAATCCGGAAACAATTCAAATTTAAATAACGAATCCCGCCCGATAAGGAGGGAACAGATTCATGAGATCATGGTAGATTATTTGTGAACTAAAAACCTACTTGGACGATATATATAGGAGAGACCAAGCATGGTAGAGTGGGAGGGAAAATCAAAGGCAAAAATCATAAGCAACAGACATACGCATAGAATGAGGGCCTAAATTCTGGATTCAGAACACGGTCACCTTCATCTTCACTATTCAACAGGCACTAAGTTGCCACCACCCTACACCTCTGAGAGACTGCGAGTAAATTAGAGAGCTATTTGTATCTTAAGTAAATCAATAATAAAGTTCCCTCTTACTGTTATTGCGTTCTAGTCACTCATTTCTCTCTCTTAAACAGGTCGGGAACCAACGGTACCGACCCCGGCCATCACTTTCATGGTAGTGGTCTCGAGGGTGTTAACAGAAATTTCTCACCTCGAGCAAATTTTCCGTCAACATATATATATATATATATATATATATATATATATATATATATATATATTTCATTACAGAATACGATTTTAACCAAAAAAAATTCTTCATATAACTATTAAAAATAAGTTATTCTACCTACATATTAAATTCTGGGCAATTATACAACTTTAGGAAACCATACATTTTTATAGAGATTAGTAAGACACATTAGAACGAAAAATTATAAGACGCATATATTATTACTAAATGTGATTTTTGTGTTAAAAAAAATCATCAGACTACTTAAATGTTATGTTTGACTCGTATTCTCAAGTGAACCGAATTTAACCAAACAAGACTCAACTGATGTGGAGTTTCCTGTAAATGTGGGATACGTTTGGAAGTTGAAGATGGTGTTTGAGGGAGATTTAAAGACGAAAAAGAACTGAATAAACAAAATCCGGAATGAACCGCAGTGCAGACAAGCGCACAGGCCGCGGCACAGAGAGCGGTCGTTTCTAGGAGATCAGGTGCGGTGTAGACTGCGATGGAGGCGAAGGCGTAAACAGCGGTATTCTGAGCGGTCATCACCAGTGGCTTCCGTGTTATAAGAATCAGGGTGCACACCGCGACCCAGACCACGGAAACGGTGTATTTTGCTCAGAATAGGAATGTTACGTAGAAAAAGGAAATGTTATATTTCTGGAAGTTCTTGTGCTAATCGGAAAAGGAAAGAGATTATCTACAGAAATAATAAGAAATTTTTGTACTTGAAGGAAAAAGGATTTTTCCTTAACAAGAAGATTTGTCATAAATAGGAAATAGTATTTATGTAAACAAATAATTCGTGTACGTTAATAGTAGGATTTCCTCTTATGTTAAACTCCGTGTAACTAGTATAAATAGACCTTATATCTAGGTTATTTTGTGTGTGGAGTTAAGAAACACCATGTAACATCAGAGAGTGAAGAGAGTGGAGAGATCCGGGTGAGAGACCCGTGGGAATATCCTTGGAGGGATCAAAGGGAATATCAGTGGATCAAGTAAGAGATCTGTAAGTGATATTCAGTGGAGACCTAGGGGATATTGTGGGTTATTGGTAAGGATCTTGGAAGCGTGGTTTGAGGTTTGGGAGTGAGAGAGAATACAAGAATATATGGTTATAACAATTTATCATATAGTGGAATATTCTCTGTCGTCCTAACGGCCCATGGTTTTTTACCCGATTTGGATATTTCACGTATATCTTGTGTTGTGACTGGTTTATTTTTCTCTCATCTATTTTTTTCTGCTATTGATGTTAGTAATTGCTATGTGTTATGGGCGTATATTAGGCACGATGATTCCACATTCATCGATTCTGAAATCCATCCCCAACAATTGGTATCAAAGGCTTGGTCAGTGATGACGTTTTTTCAAGTCTTTACGGAAGATCGTATGAAGGACTTGGTGGTATTGGGATGATGATTCACGGTTTTCTAGTATGGTTTAGCAAAGGAGATATGTCTTGAAATTGGTTTCAAACTCAGTAGGGTTTGCTAAAAAGAAGGATAGAGATGAAGGAGATTTTTTTTTATTTTGGCTTGTGGTGGCATGTACAAGTCATGGAGATTCAATATGGGTTACACAAGGCGCTAAGAAAGAGTTTGTCTACAGAAATAATTGGAAATTCCTGTACTCGAAAGAAAAAGGATTTCTCCTTAACAATAAGACTTATCATAAATAGGAAATAATATTTATGTGAAACAAATAATTCGTGTACGTTTAAGAGTAGGATTTCCTCTTATGTTAAACTCCCTGTAACTAGTATAAATAGACATTATATCTAGGTTATTTTGTGTGTGGAGTTAAGAAACACCATATAACATCAGAGAGCGGAGAGAGTGGAGAGATCTGGGTGAGAGACCTATGGGAATATTCATGGAGGGATCAAAGGGAATATCAGTGGATCAAGTAAGAGATCCGTGAGTGATATTTAGGGGAGACCTATGGGATATTGTGGGTTATTGGTAAGGATATTGGGAGCGTGGTTTGAGGTTTAGGTGTGAGAGAGAATACTAGAATATATGGTTATAATAATTTATCATATAGTGAAACTTTCTCTGTCGTCCTAACGGCCGTGGTTTTTTACACGATTTGGGTTTTTCACGTATACCTTGTGTTATGACTGGTTTATTTTTCTCTCATCTATTTTTTTTTGCTATTGACGTTATTAATTGCTATGAGTTATGTCCGTATATTAGGCACGATGATTCCACGTTCATCGATTCTGAAATTCATCCCCAACAATTGGTATCAAAGCCTTGGTCAGCGATGATATTTTTTCAAGTCTTTACGGAAGATCGTATGAAGGACTTGGTTGTATTGAGATGATGATTCACGGTTGCCTAGTATGGTTTAGCAAAGGAGATACGTCTTGAAAGCGGTTTCGAACTCAGTAGGGTTTGCTGAAAAGAAGAATAGAGATGAAGGAGATTTTTTTTTATTTTGGCTTATGGTGGCATGTACAAGTCATGGAGATTCAATATGGGTTATATAAGGCTCTAATTGAATATTAAAAACAAAAATTGAACGCTCGAAGTCTCTGGTGGTTATGTAGGGCTTATTCGACAAAGCACTCCCGGTTCCAGTAGCAAGTTTTTCACTAGGTATGTGATATAAAGACGAAAGATCTTTCACAGGATTGGGTGATGGAAGGACATGTTTATCCTTTTGGCAGTTTTTCTCACTAGTCATGGAAGATGATATGTTGCTGCTAGTGGTCCATAATTATGCACAAGGCATTGATCAGAAAGTGATGCAAAGTGTATGGTGGACAAGAATGTCGATGACTGACGAACTCCCTGGTAATCTGATGTGAGGAGTTACACCATAATTTCAGCAGGTTATTTTCGATATGGTGTCAGAACAACGAACACAAAGCAAAGGGAAGAAAAAAAAAATTTAGGATGGTTCGTTCCTAAGTGGTTATACCTTGTGGTGGGGTACGTTGATTCCCAATAATGAGAATTGTGGTTGTGGATAAAGGTCTTGAGAATTCAAGCCAAATGTGAAAATTGTTAGATTTTGGCTAGTATTCTCAAGTGAACCCAATGTTAACCAAACAAGACTCAAATGATATGAAGCTTTCTGGAGACGTGTGATACGTTTGGAAGTTGAAGATAGTGTTTGAGGGAGATTTGCAGACAAAGAAGAACTGAAGAAACGAAATCTGGAAGGAATCACGGCGTAGACCTCGATACGGACAAGCGCACAGACCGTGGTACAGAGAACGATCGTTTCTAAGAGATCAAGCGTGGTGTAGACCGCGACGGAGGTAAAGGCGTAGACCGCGGTATTCTGAGCGGTCATCTCCAGTGGCTTCCCACGGTATAGGAAACGGGGTGCACACAGCGACCCAGACCGTGGAAACTGTGTATTTTGCTCAGATTAGGAATGTTACGCAGAAAAAGGAAAGGTTTTATTTCTGGAAGTTATTGTGCTAATCGGCAAAGGAAAGAGTTTGTCTTCATAAAGAATAGGGAAGTCTTGTACTTGAAGGAAAAATGATTTCTCCTTAAATAGAAGACTTGTCATTAATAGGAAATAGTATTTATATAGAACAAGTAATTCTTGTACGTTTAGGAGTAGGATTTTCTCTTATATTAAACTCCATGTAACTAGTATAAATAGACATTGTATCTAGGTTATTTTGTGTGTGGAGTTAAGAAATACCATGCAACATCAGAGAGTGGAGAGATCCTGGAGAGAGACCCGTGGGAATATCCGTGGAGGGATCAAAGGGAATATTAGTGGATCAAGTATGAGATTCGTGAGTGATATTCATGGGAGACCTAGGGGATATTGTGGGTTCTTGGTGAGGATCTTGGGAGTGTGGTTTGAGGTTTGGGTGTGAGAGAGAATCCTAAAATATATGATTGTAACAATTTATCATACAATGAAACTTTCTCTATCGTCCTGACGGCCAGTGGTTTTTTACCCGATTTAGGTTTTCCACGTATATATTGTGTTGTGATTGGTTTATTTTTCTCTCATTTTTTTTTTTTGCTATTGACGTTATTAATTGCTATGAGTTATGAGAGTATATTAAGCACGATGATTCCACGTTCATCGGTTCTGAAATTCATCCCCAATATTAAATAATTTATTTCGCTTATGTATAAAACTTAGGTAAATTCTTCTCAATTTTCTAAAAAATATACTAAATTTACATATTTTTTATTTCGCTTATGTATAAAACTTACATAAAAAACTTCTTTAAAATATATAAAATTGAATGTAGATACAATTTTGAAAGGGTGTAAATTTCATCACTCGGCTCAAATATAATTTTAACACAATTTTAGCGCAACAAATATTCTTTTGTTTCAATTTGGTAAAAACCAAACAATTACTCCACTGTGACTTAAGTTTATGCCTATTGTTTTATTGAATTTAATCTACTGCAATTGTGCTATACTAGTAAGATAAGTTTGAGCAAAAACTTTAACGACGTATATTTTATTATAAAATGTGATATTAACCAATTCTACCTTGGTATTAAATTTGGGACAATTATAAAATTTTAGAAAAACATGTATTTTTAAGAGTTTAGTTAGAGAAATTTGAACAAAAACTTAAGGTGCATATTTCATATTGCGAATTTATATTAAAAATAATCATTAAACTACTTAAATAATTTATACTACTTATAAAATTTCGAAAAATCTTCTCAATTCCATTTTCTCCACCTTTCATTCTTCCACTCCCTCTCTCTCTCTTTCGACAACTCTAGATTGTCCACCGAATGAGAAAATTAGTGACTTTTGTTTTATTCTATTTATAAATATATATTGGTTTTCATATCAGTGAACTAATGATTATAGAGAAGTTTTAATAAGTGCATACACTTTGAGTCAAAATATATAAATATAAGGTTAATATCCAATACACTGATGAAATTATATCAGTACGTACTAACTTTTATATATATATATATATATATACATATATTTGGGATTTGGTCATAATTAATGGAGTTAGGCTTGGATTCTTCAGGTAGTTAACGTAAATATTAAAACAATGCAAGCCCAACAGCTTTTCTAATACAATTTTAACCCAACATATATTTCTTATATCTCTCTCTTGGGTCCAAACCAAACAATTACTCAACTCAGATTTAAGTTTACGCGGTTCATTGAATTTAATTTATCTGGCCTAAAGTATTTCAAGTGTTACATTAGTAATAAAATTTGAACGAAAACTTTCCAAGAACATATTTTATTACCGAATACGATTTTAACCCAACTTTTTTCATAAAAACACTTCTAATAATTTATTCTACCTACTTTCAAAATTTGGGACAATCCTAAAATTTTCTTTAAATATTCATTTTTAAAAATTTAATTTTTATAGATTTCATAAATAAACCACACTTAATACCAAAATATCCTTTCTTTAATTATATTATATTATATTTCGGTTAGCATACTCAACTATTTTGTTATATAATCAGATTTATTTAAAATATTAAAATTTTATATCTATTTATTCACATAAATGACTTCTCTTTAAAAAAAAATATTCTAACTCCTAAAAAAATATATTTGATGTCATTAAAAAATTGTTTGAAAAAAAAATCTTGTCATTGCATTATTTTTTTTTAATTCTTTAATTTTTTAACCTCAAAATTTTCAATTCCACCGAATTGAAAACCTACTAGCTCTCAACATACAACAGTGTATCTCAATTCCTCTGTTTCTTAGAAAGTTTTTTTTTTTATAATAGAAAATTTATTGTTTGTATTGATTTTTGTTTACTCAATTGTAGCAATAAATTGTTGGTCAACTCAATCAATTTGTATTCCTTAAAAGAAATTGAAAATAATATTTAAAATATAAGTAAGGGTTTGATAAAATAGAAAGGTTTGATAAAAAGAAGTTAATAGGAAACTTTTTTTTTTAAAGGATTGATATAAAACCAATTAATAATTATTGGTGTGTACTTACAAACTATTTAATCATTTAAGTAATTTTACTCAAGGGTAATATTGGATTTTTAAAAATATACTAAATTGAGGTGTACATATAGTTTTTGTGGGGTGTAAATATCGTCACTCTTAAAACAATTCAAGCCCAAAAATGTTTTTAACACAATTTTAACCCAACATATATTCTTCTATTTCAATTGGGTTAAAAATCATAACCAAGCAATTACTCCACTATGTATACCCTGTTTTTATTCTCTTTGTTGGTTGGTAATGATGGAATGGGTTCAGTGTCTTTTCATTTTTCTTGATGTTTCATTAAAACTATTGGGAATGTTTCCCTTGGCTTTTGCGCTTTTATGATTTTTGTTATTTTTTATTTTATTCTTTTTATTATTTATATGAAGGATGATGTCTTATGGTTTTTAACATACTATCGTTTGTGATGTTTTTTTCTTCTATACCAGTCCAAATTTAGCTATATATATATAACTAGAAAATTCTTATTTCGTTACCTTAGAGTCTCTTCCATACTTATAATGGCACATGTATTTTTTTTTCTTCAGTTTTTAAGAAAATCAGTAGTGCTTGTATTTTTTTGTTTACCAAAATTGTAGGGATAAGAAAGAGAAATAACTTGCCAACTATGTATCTCTTCCTCCATTGTGCTGATTTTGAGGTTGATAAGCTCTATTTTTTTTTTTCAAGTTTGTTATAAAAGTTCACCCGTATAAGGGTTTGTACTAACAAAAAAAAAAATTATTCTAACAACTTCATATCTATATCTTTCAACATTTGTGGGCTTTTTTGTTTTGGTTTCCTTGATCAAGCTTTTATTTTTAAGTTATTAGCGGTTATTAAATTTGAGTATTTCTAATGATTTCATTGATTTTTTTGTTGTTATTTTTTCTTTTTTGACGGATTAAAAGATAAATATGTTGCAAATGATTAGAAAGTTTTGGTTTTTATGAGATCTAACGTTTATTTTCAGTAGTTTGTTTGCAAATGATTAGAATGATTTTGGATGATATTATAAGTCTACATATCTTGAACTTACCGAATTTGATTTTGTTGGTGTGTATATAGGCACTAGTAAAAGAGAATGACTCGAAGAACATGAACGACCTGGAAAATATTAGAAAATGGATTCCTTTTGAAGCACTATTCCGGTCAACAAATCATACCAATTCTGATTCCTAACCATTTTTATCGGAGGAAGTCACGAAGTTTCTAATTTCATTTTTTACACGTATTATCTTTGTTTGGCTCGAAATTCGTTAGAGAGTGGTGATATTTATATCCTTGAAACATTATATTTATATCGGTTTTTTTAATATTTACTCATTAAGAATTTTCAAAATAGTGTAGCGTGTAAGTACGTCCCACTTATTACTAGATAATCCATTTCTCTATATTTTTGGAAAAGCATTATTTTATTTTTAGATTATAAAATAATTAAAATAAAATAAGAAAAAAGAACATAAAAATAGTGTGGAGAAGCATCACACGAGGTTTTTTTTTCCCCTCAAAATCTCCTTAAAAATGATAGCTTTTATTATCCATAAAAATAAATGATTAAAGTTAAACTTTCTCGATTGAGTATAGATTTTTTGTAATTAAATTCAATAATTTTTTTCTCCTTAATTTCTTTATAGCTATTATTTTTTAATTATTTTTTATTTTCCCACTTATATCAATCTAATTTTAGAGAAAAATATTTATAATTTTAAATAATCACTTTAATTGATAGATAAATTATATTTTATATTTAAATATTTATGTACGTAGCTAATTATATTTATTAAAATAGTGAAACTTTTGAATATTGTATTAAAATTGTATACAATATATATTTATATTATTCTTTTTAATAATTTTAATTTTGGATAATGTTTGAATTACAAAAATATACTTATTTAGGTCTCACCGTGTACGTGCAATATTGAAGAGATACAAATATCATTACTTTTCATCATCACATTAAATTGAAATATCATATAGACTTCTCGGTTTGTTAGATTTTTTTTGGTTCGAATTGTGATAAATTTAAATGAAGAAGCGTTGCATACGAACATGAGATTTCCATTGGCGTTGACCTAACCATCAAGAAAAGCAAAAAAATAGAAATTGTAGTTAGTGATCTTTTTTTCCTTTTTGAAGTTTGATATTCAAATATTGGTTTATAAATTAATAAGAGAGAAAATAAAAAATAGTCATGAGAAACATTAAACTTTCGTTTATAATCACTTTTGAAATTTTATTTGTTAATAACCACTTTTCTAAGAAAATTTAAGTGTATGCATATAAATTATAAAAATACCTCTGGATTTGATTTTTTCTTTAAAATTGAAAACAAACTTGATATCATGACTAAAATCTGAAACAAAACTTGAAATCACGACTAGAAACTTGAAACTTGAAATCTTGTCTAAAAAGATGGGTTTGAAAGGCTATCGGGTATGTTTTAACTAATAACATGGCTTCATAGTAATTGCATCCTAAAGGGATGCAATTAGCTTCATTTCTAAAGGGATGCAAAATGCTATTGAGACCAAAAAAGGAATTAAATTAGAAAATACCCAAACCATTCTGAGCATGATGTCACGGGGTTAAAGTTTGCGCAACTAACCCGTGTGGCACTTAGACATTTTCTGGGGGATATTGCTAAGTAGGCCTTGCTTGATCACTCTCGAAGGTTAGAGAGATTAGAGAAGGACTAGAAGAGCTTTGTAGGAAAATAAGGCAAAGTGTATTGCTGTGAGAGAGCCTTACAATGCTTTGAGTATTCTTGGCTATGATGCCTTACAAATGAGAGGGGCTACTTATTTATAGTGGTTCACTTACTCAATGAATGTTTTAGACTACTCTAGGAGATTAAGTCTCCAGAATGTTCTACATGTATCTAGGTTTCTCTCAAGTATTCACAATCCTAGATATTTACAAGAGAGAGTTCTAGAATGTTACTAGAGTCTTCCAAGGATGGCCTTGCTAGATGAGTGGAGAAGACTCTAGAATCCTCCAATGGTTTGTGCCTAATATTAGGCTTTGTTTGGGCTCCTTGGATCAAAATTGAGTGGGCTGTGACAATGAGCCCCAATTCGAAAACAACCTACAAAAAAGACTTGAAAGAATGAGAAACAGACCATCATTTTTAAAGGGATTCACAATGCTATTGAGACCAAAAAAGCAATCAAATTTGGAAATGGCCAAACCATACAAGAATATTATGTTACCAGACTAGTTCTCTCATATGGCTCAACAACAAATAAAATTTGCTTAGATGGAGGACGTATTATAAAGCTCAATTTCATATTGCAAATAGAAAGATATGGAAATAAATATACAACAATCACTATATATCTTAACACTCTTGAGTAATTTGAAAGATAGTTTTTAAACCAACTATATATCTTAGCACCCCTTGAGTAGTTTGAAAGATACTTTTTAAACCAAGAAGAGTCTGAAACAAATAAAAAAGAAAAAAAGAAAAACATTCTATTCAAAAGAACATTTACGTTAATTATCAAAACATTTAAAAAAAAATGTTAATGTTTTACTTTTTATCACTAAAAAGTTATAGTCCATTAATGTATGATATTTTTGTATAGTTGACAATCTGTTAATTGCTGATTATAGGGGATTGTTAAATTAAATGTAGAGATTTTAGGAGATCAATTACTTGATTCTTACTATGTATTTCTCCTATATATTTCCTTCATATGGAGAAGAATAAATCAACAAACACTATTGATTTGTTCATGGTATCAAAGCCCAAACGAATTATTTAGGGTTCTTCCTCTCCTTTCTTTGTTACTCTCTTTTCTGTAAATTTTCTTTCTTTCTTCTTTTTCTACAAACAGCAAAACTGTTGCCTGCTTGTCATTCTACTTTTCGGTGAACTTTATCATTGGAACTTCTACAACTACCCACACCATTCGATGTCGACGGTTGCCCTATTAGATCTGGCGACCCGTTTTTTCTCTGCTCACCTGCGATACTTCGCGATCCGACCAGACCCGATCTTTTTCCTTCAAACAATGACCCATGTCGTCTCTTCTTCACAAACGACTCATCGGCTCTCTCTTTCCAACCTTCGCCGACTCTCTCACTCCAACGGCAGACAGAACTAGTGACCTTGAATTGACCTAGGTTTTGTCTTATTTGAACTTTATCTATTCAGGCTTTATTTTTTATTCTTTTTGTTGTTCACATGCTTTTTGTGTGTTGTATTTGTGTGTGTTATTTGCACACAGTAAAAAAAAAGTAAAAAAAAAAGTCATTTACTTCCGCTGCTATTGTTACTACTTCTAGTCTAACTATAGCTGTTGGTGAAGATGAATCAGAAAAATCTAGCCACATAGTTCCACCAACCCCAACACTCCCTCCAATTTATTCTCATGACAACTCTTCTAAGATTGAGATTAAATTGGACGGATCAAACTATCATTTATGGTCCAAGTTTGTCGAGATCTTCGTAGCTGAGAAAGACAAATATGATTTTCTCACAGGGGAAAATGTTAAGCCTGCAACCACCAGTCCCACATATAGACGATGGTTGGCAGACAATGCTCTTGTGCAAGGATGGCTTTTAGGGTCTATGACTCCCAAAATTATGGGAATGTTTATCTGATTACCTACAACTCAGGCCATTTGGGTAGCAGTTGCTCGTACCTAATATGATGGTGCAGATCAATCCATCATTTATGAACTCAACAGTAAAGCATTCCATATGCGTCAATCTGAGCATCCTATTTCTGAATACTACGGGGAACTGAACACAATCTGGCAAGAGTTAGATCAACGTTGTCCGAATGATATGACTGCTATTACAGATGTAGTTCGACTGAATGATCGCATTGAGAAACAATGAGTATACATGTTCCTTGCAGGACTAGACCTTGAATTTGACAAGGTACGGGTTGATGTTTTACATATGGATCCGTTTCCTGGTGTTGAAGGAGCATTTGCCTATGTCTGTCGTGAAACACAACGCCAAGTCACTATGCTAGCTCTACAATAAGTAAGTGACAACTCTATTCTACTAATAAATAAAGGGAATTCAGGGGACAAGAAATATACTCACATTCATTGAAAATTCACTGAGATAAACCTTTCTGCAACTACTGTCATTTTCGTGATCGAATTCAAAATTTGGGTCAAAAAATTTCAACGGTCTAAAAAATTGAAACCCTCTTTGCTAAATTTCTTTTTTTTCTTTTTCTTTTTTGATTAATTTGTTCTTTCTTTAGTGAATTTGATGGGTACTGGAAGAAGAAGATAGAGATTGTTGTATGTAAATTTTACCAAGCATACAGGTCATTGACAGGAAGGAAAAAATAGCCAGGTGTATGCTTAGATGGACATTCGGGAAATATCATACAAGGCATCATTAAAGAGGAGCAAGCCCGAGCAAGCATATACCGAATAAAGACCTACTTGGGACTGGCTAAAACAACGCATTCACTCGGGCTCAAACGGCACTACTCAGGACCATCAGGTAACAGTCTTACTCGGGAGTAAGTACAGCCCGAATAAGAACTTATCTTACGGGTAAAGTCATTAAATACGCGAAGATATTCTTCATGAAGGAATCCCAAATAATGGACCTTTGAGTTAAAAGAGTCCCCCAATCAGGAAACAACCTGATTCCTTTTCAAAGACTACATTCTTATAAGGAAACATTTCCATAAAGAGACTCCGAAATCGGAAAGAAGACAAATCATCCTCAAACAAGTAAACAAATCATAATTAAATACAAATATCTTGTATTACTTGTACAAAGCAGATTATGGTTCTATAAGCATATAAATAGACCCATAATCTGGCTCAAAAAGATATAGACAATATAGCATACAGTAATCACAAATAATACAGAGAGAAAAAGGGAGATCGAGAGCCTGTAAAAACATCTTATTCTCTTAGTGGATTTTGGCTTGGTTGATCTTTCAACCACCCGTGGATGTTTCTCCGACCATCGGAGTTTTACCACGTAAATCTTGTCTTTTTTACTCTCTCTGCATCTCTTTCTCTTTGAATCAATAACCAAAATCCAGTCCCTGTTGGCTTTTCTAGCATAATCCAGAAATCGACGTCAACAATTGGCGCTAGAAGCAGGGGGGCTGAACAACCGAACTCGTTAGAAAGCAATGGCTGGAAGCAGAAGTAGTTCGGGGAATGGCCAAAAATCACCAGGCAATTTCCATACTGGCAATACGTCACAAAATCCTGCAAGAAAAACAGAAAACCAACCTGCGCACTTGGCAGGGATCCAGCAAGTTCCTCCAACCAGCAGAGATCTTACGCTGCGTTTCCAAAAGGCCCTGCAACAATTAGTGACGGATGCAGCAAAGGAAGGGATTGACCTACTGGCCGCAGAAGCGCATACTCTCAATCCTCCACCCGCAAGGCTCTGTTCAATGGTGGTAGGACCAGGAATAACTATGCCAGAAACCAGAAGGAACTCTTCCTCGATTAATCCGGTTGGACAGAAAATACTAGGGGAGGAGAATCACCAAAAGCTGGATCGTAATCAAACAGTACGTGCCAGACATTGTAAATACAATCGGCGCAGAGGACGATCATCATCAGAAGACAGTGATCAACACCATCGTAAACTTCATCATGGAGTCACGAGAGGGTTCCGGCATCAGAGTGAAGAATCTGAGGAAAGAATGACAGTCACCCAACGGTTCAACCGTCAGGGAAGCCCGGTAGGGGACAGAGATATTACAATCCAAAGCCTGACTCAAGAAGTAGAGAATAATAGGCGACAGATGGAGGCACTCGTCAGACGTTACGGTTACAACGATCTATCCGACGACGACGACTCCGACAGTCCATTTACCAGGGAAATTTTACGGACCCCTTTCCCAGAAAGATTCAGGATGTCGTATGTGGAACAATTCAAGAAAGATACAGATCCAAAGGAGCACGTTAGGCGCTACAAAAGTGCCATGGCTCAATATGCCCGCAGCGACCCCCTGTTGTGTCTCAACTTTCCACAAACACTTGGGGACACAGGCTCAAGATGGTTCGGAAGACTACCTCAGGCAAGCATCTGAAATTTCAGCAAGTTGAGCAGGAGCTTCTCAAGGCAATTCCTGAGCAACTTTCACAGAAAGAAGTTGGTGGCCTACCTCTCTCAAATAAAACAGGGGAATGATGAGTCGTTAAAAAAATATTTGGGCCGGTTTGGCCAAACAGTATCAGAGATTGGCATCGCTAATGATGAAGCCATTATTGCTGCCTTCACCAATAACTTGTAGAATGGATGATTATCATTCGATTTGAGAAGAGCACGGCTGACAAGGTATGCCGACATGATGGATATGGCGGGAGGATACGCTCTGGCTGAGGAAGAGGAGTTAGCTACAGGAGGAAGCTATATGCATGGAGGAAAGCCCGAACAGAGAAATACCGAATCCAAGGGGCAGAATCAAAAAGAAAAACAGAAAGGGAACAGAAAGAGAACAACAAGGAGAAAAATAAGGATGAGGGTAATTGGCGTAACGCCGAACAGTCCACAGAGAAATACCGCGGCGGATATACCAATTACACCCCTCTTCGGAAGAAACAAGAAGAAATTATAGCCATCCTGGAAAAGAAGAATATGGTGCAAGAACTGCGGCGACAATCACAGTTCGCACGGAGAGATACAACCAATTATTGCAGGTTTCATAAAGAGACCGGGCATGAGACTTCGAAGTGTTTTCAGCTCAGAGATTACATAGAAACCCTTATTCGGGAAGGGCACCTACAGGATGTAATCTTAAAAAAAGACGAAAGATCAGAAGTCAAGAAAGCCAAGGCTGATCACAACCCTGGTCAAAACCGAAGAGCCAGCCCCGAAGCTAATGAAGTAATACATACAATCTTCAGAGGACCTTCTACTGGGAGGAGCAACCGAGAACGGACTCAGGAAGTCCGAGAAGCAGTAGAAGCCAGGAATAACTTAGACGTGAATTCGGTTGAACCAGACCCGAAGAGGATAAAGGAATGATGGGACCCGATAGTCTTCACAGAGGCAGATTCCCACGGCGTCGATGTTCGACATAATGACGCTTTGGTTATTAGTGCCCGGATTGGCCATAAGGAAGTCCGAAGAATTTTAATAGACAATGGGAGTTCAACAGACATCTTAAGCCTGGCCGTATACGACCAGCTAAGATTTGACCGAAAAGATTTACAGCCTTTCCATACTTCGTTAAGAGGATTTGGGGGAGTAGAGGTTAGGTCACTCGGGACAGTCAAATTACTTGTGAAGATCGGAACGGCACCATGCCAGAGGACTGTCCTGCTCGACTTCGTGGTAGTTGATTTGGATAATTGGCCGTATAATGCGTTATTGGGTCGGCCATTCCTAAATAAAACAAGAGCCATGACAGCCACTTACGCATTAATGATCAAGTTCCCAACAGAACAAGGGGTTGGGATAGTCAAGGGATCCCAAGAGATGGCCCGAAGAGCAAACTTGTCGGTATACAAAGACAAGCATGATGCCGAACAAGTGTGCACCATAATGCAGCCAAATGAGAATGAAGAATCCTTATCATTCGAACTAGATCCAAGGGAGGGCTCGAATGAATACAAGACAGAAGTGGCCGAAATACTACTCGAAGAAGACAAACCGGACAGGAAAGTCAAGATCGGGGCCAACTTGGAAGAAAAAATCAAGCGAGAATTGACCAATTTGCTCAGAGAATACAAAGATGTATTCGCCTGGAGTCATGAAGATATGATCGGAATTGATGCCCGAATAATATCCCATCACCTCGCAGTAAGCCAGAATGCCAAACTGGTAGTACAAAAGAGAAGATCGTTCAATCCTGAAAGAAGTCAAGCAATCAAACAAGAGGTGGAAAAGCTACTAGCGACGGGATCAATCAGAGAAGTCAGCTACCCCTAGTGGGTCGCTAACGTAGTCCTCGTCCAGAAGAAAAATGGACAGTGGAGGATGTGCTTAGATTTCAAGGATCTAAACAAGGCATGTCCGAAGGACAGCTTCCCACTCCCAAGAATAAATCAGCTGGTGGATGCCACAGCTGGTCATGAACTACTCAGCTTTATGGATGCTTACTCGGGATACAATCAGATCCGGATGAACAAAGCTGACGAAGAAAAAACAGCTTTCACAACGGATCAGGGTTTATATTGCTACACAGTGATGCCCTTCGGTTTAAAAAATGCAGAAGCCACGAACCAAAGGTTGGTCAACAAGATCTTCACTCAGCAAATAGGAAGAAACATGGAGGTCTACATTGACTACATGTTGACAAAAAGCGTCTCAGCAGATGACCATGCCCACGATCTCCGAGAGACATTCGATGTATTAAGAAGATATCAGATAAAGTTAAACCCAAACAAATGTTTATTCGGAGTCCACTCGGGAAGATTCTTGGGTTTTCAAGTCCATCAAAGAGGAATCGAAGTTAATCAAGAGAAGATCCAGGCTTTGCAGCAAATGACTTCACCTAAAACATTGAAAGAGGTACAGCGCTTAACATGGTGTTTAGCCTCCTTGGGAAGGTTCATCTCAAAGGCTACAGACAGGTGCGCGCCTTTCTTCAAAGTGATCAAAAAAGGAAAAGGCCTGGAGTGGAATAAAGAGTGCGAGCAGGCATTCTTAAAGATAAAAGAATACTTGGGGCAAGCTCTCATCCTCTCAAAACCATAAAAAGGGGAAATACTTCAGCTGTATCTATCAATAACCGAGCTTGCAGCAAGTTCAGTCCTAGTCAGGACAGAAGATGGAGTATAAAAACTAGTGTATTATACAAGCAAGGCACTCCTACCGGCAGAGACCAGATACTCACAAGTGGAGAAGATGGTCTTAGCATTGGTTTCAGCTGCAAAAAAGCTGAGACCATACTTTTAGGCTCATACGATCCAGGTTCTCACCAATTGCCCATTAAGACAAATCTTACAAAAACCAGAGATATCAGGAAGACTTACTAAATGGGCAATTGAGTTGAGTGAATTCGATATTTATTATGTCCCCAGAACTTCCTTCAAAGGACAAGCAGTGGCAGACTTCATAGCCGAGTTCACAGAAACGAACCTGGAAGCAAAAAAATTGTTGGATAGAAGTTTCCAATGGAAATTATATGTTAATGGTTCTTCGAATACTCATGGCAGCGGGACAGGGATCGTAGTTCGCACCCTAGAAGGAGATGATGTTGAATGTCCCATGAGATTCGATTTCAAAGCAACCAATAATCAGGCTGAATACGAGGCATTGTTAGCTGGACTCAGAGTCTGCATAGCTCTTGGGGCAGACGAAGTGGAGATATTTAGCGATTCACAGGTAGTTGTCAACCAGGTTATAAATGAATACCAGGCTAAAGATGAAGGAATGGTTGCTTACCGTGACATCGCAAAACAGCTCCTCCAAAAATTTAAAGAATACAAGATCGCTCAGATCCCCAGAGAAGAAAATGAAAAGGCAGACGCTTTATCTAAATTAGCGTCCGCAACAACCTCGATCAGACCAAAAACCATTCCAGTTGCACACCTCCTTAAACCGAGTACGGCTGACCTTAAGCATTTGGAAATTTTAGAAATTCGAACACCGCAAGACGGTTGGATGGTCCAGCTGAGAAGGTTCCTGGAAGAAGGCATACTCCCGGAAGATCCGATATTAGCAAAGCCCATCAGGTATCGATCGACTAGGTACACCATGATCGGAGGAGAATTATACAGAAGAGGGTTTTCTCGAGCTCTCCAGAGATGTATACCAGAAGAAGATGCACATCGAGTACTTCAAGAGATCCACGAAGGAGTTTGCGGGAACCACACTAGGGGTATGAGTTTGGCGCATAAGGTACTCAGGCAAGACTATTATTGGCCTACACTTTTCTCAGATGCACAACAATGGTCGGAAAGTTGCAATACCTGTCAAATAATTGCCAACGATATCCTACAACCCCCAGAAAAGCTCAAAAATCTCACTGCCCCGTGGCCATTCGCCATGTGGGGCCTAGACCTGATCGGGCCAATGCCAGCTGGAACAGGGGGTGGAGCGAAGCACGCCATAGTAGCTGTTGATTATTTCACAAAATGGGTCGAAGCTGAAGCGTTGGTGCATATCACGGAAGCCAACACCACTAATTTTGTAAAGAAAAACATACTTTACAGGTTTGGAATTCCGGACACTATATTCACCGACAATGGCACTCAGTTCGATAACCAAAGGTTCAGACAATTGTGCGAGAAGTATCATATTGCCAACTACTATGCAACACCAGCTCATCCACAAACAAACGGGCAAGTAGAGGCAGTAAATAAAATTATCAAGCACACAATCAAAGCAAAATTAGATGACAAAAAAGGAAGCTGGGTTGAAATGCTTCCTGAAGTATTGTGGGCATATCGGACGACAGCAAGGACTTCAACAGGAGAAACTCCGTTCAGTCTAGCGTTCGGAACAGAAGCCGTCATCCCCATAGAAACATCGTATGCGTCCCCCTAGGTCAGGCTATACGATGAAGGAAAAAACGTCGATACACTGCTACAAAGTTTGGATGAGCTAGAAGAAAAAACGGAAAATTCCCGAATAAGAAATGCATCTTATCAACAAAGAGTGGCACGCCACTACAACTCTCGTGTTCGGATCAGGAAATTTCAGTTAGGAGACCTGGTGTTCAGGAAGGTGTCACTAAACACAAAGAATAGAGCCGCGGGATCCCTGGCTGACAAATGGGAAGGTCCATATAAGATCGAGGGGATAACTGGCCATGGAGCTTATTGGATTGCTCGACCCAATGGAGGGATGTTACCCCGACCGTGCAATGCCCAATATCTGAAGATTTTCTATCCTTAAAACATATATTTATGTTAAATATTTTATTCTTTTCCCAGTCAGGACAGTATTAGTCAGAATAAATACTAAAACTGTAATATTAATCTTTGTTAACTTTTCGCAGTAATAAATAAAACTAAGAATTTCCAAAAGGAAAGCACCTAGCTCGAGATCTCCAAAAAGCATACGACAATATGAAATAGAAGAAGAGCATGATAATAAGAACATGCAAATAGAATTCTCGGGACAATCAAATCCTGAAAGGGCGGAGAAGCTCGTAGGAGCATGCCAGCCGAGCAGGGTCAAAATGATCTTCGTAAAAAGGCAAACCCGGTGCACCAAACTGGAAAAATGCTCAGTACGCTATTGGAGAAATTCCGGTGAAATGTTTAGCTGTTTTGAAGCAACTTTTAAAAAAAGATCTCAACGATTCGGCAAACCCTTGCGTATAAAAACTAGGGAGACGTCATTGGTATTGCGTAAGGACTTGAACACATAATCATGGTGAGCCTTGATATAACGTTCGGGTAGCAACCGGGTATGAAACATAAGTGCAAACTTTCCTGTTTCAAGATGACTCGGTGAATGATAAAGAAGCCAGTTTAATAAGATACTTGGCAATTAAAGTTATTCAGGTAACAACCGGTTTAATAAGATACTCGGTTAAGTTACCCGACCACCAGCCAGTTTAATAAGATACTTGGCAATTGAAGTTATTCGGGTAACAACCAGTTTAATAAGATACTCGGTTAAGTTACCCGACCACCAGTCGATTTAATAAGATACTCGGTTAAGTTACCCGACCACCAGCCGGTTTAATAAGATACTTGGCAATTGAAGTTATTCGGGTAACAACCGGTTTAATAAGATACTAGGTTAAGTTACCCGACCACCAGCCAGTTTAATAAGATACTTGGCAATTAAAGTTATTTGGGTAACAACCGGTTTAATAAGATACTCGGTTAAGTTACCCAACCACCAGCCAGTTTAATAAGACACTTGGCAATTGAAGTTATTCGGATAACCGGTTAAATAAAATACTCGGTTATGATCCTGACCACCAGCCAGTTTAATAAGATACTTGGCAATTGAAGTTATTGGGATAACCGGTTAAATAAGATACTCGGTTATGATTCCGACCATCAACCAGTTTAATACAACCTCCGGCAACAAAAATAAAGACAAACCATTCAAACTCAGAAAATCGTATTCTATTGCTCTAAAAAAGGATGGTTACAGTTCAAAGAAATGATTCTTTATACAAGCAAAAAATAAAGAATCTATCAGAATCTCCTATAAATTTACAAAATCAAGGTTGCGAGGATTTCGAGCCTTTGCCAATACTCGGGTCTGGCACCATCTCGTATTCATGAAGCAGGCTCTCATAAAATGGCCAAGTGAAGTCATCAACAATGTCGTCCCTCCATTGGCTGTAATCATTACCCGGGATTGGCCCAACATCCGGGATTACACCCTCGACAGACTCTCGACTTGCCTAAAAGGTCAAGAGAGAGTGCTCGGACGGAATCTCTAAATGCATAGGATGGGGCTCCTTGCCTTGACTACTGCAGTAGGCTCTCCATTCCTTCATCTGAATCTGAAGAGATTCCAAGGACCGGTCCACATGGTGTTTGATTGACAGCTCCTAGTTTGCACGGGCTTTCTCGGTTGCCCTACTCTTCACTTTGAAGAATTCGTTGGCCGAAACTAGCCCACGTTGAAATTCTCGAAGAAGTAAGGCATCGTAAGCAGGGGATCTTTTAAAACGATCCACCCCTTGAACTTCCAGCTCCAACCTGGCCTCTTGGGAAAGGGATTCAACTGTCAGCACTTGGCGCTCCAAATCTTCAATTTTTTGGACATACGCCGACTTCGCCTGCTCCGCCTCCTGGTCGGCCTTGAGCATAGACTCTTCAGTAGAAGAAAGAAGATTTTGAAGCGAAGCAACCTTCTCCTCTGCCAAAGATGCCTAGTCTTCAGCTTCAACCTGCTTTGCCAGGCAATTGTCGGCAAATATCTGCACCGAACCAACCTCTTGCTGGTAAGCCTGCTCAGCTCGAGCACGACCCTCCTCACTCCCCTTTAGCTGAGCCTCGAGACGCTTTATCCGATCAGCCTGACATTGCTGCGCCTGAACAAGCTCAGCAAATTCGGCCACCATCTGTAAAAAAAAATATACTTAGAAATCCAACGAAGGTAAAACAATAAAGGAGTCAGAATTAGCAACTTACAAAAGATGCGCCGTTAAAAACGTTTTGGAGACATTCGGGCAGTGAACCATCTCTAAAACCGCTCCAGCGGTCTTTCCCGATAAATGTCCGACCAGAGGACATCTCCTGGAGCATATCTTTTGGAGAAAGGGATCAGGGAACCCCCGAGGGTTGAGTTCCCAGATTTCCAGACTCGGGGACATGAGAAGCTCTATTTGGCTCTAGGGATGGAGAGGAAACCCCCGAAGGTTCAGCCCCCATATCTCCAACCTCGGGGGTAAAGGAAGTCCTACTTGGACCTGAAGTGACATCTGCCGATACTCCGACACCTACACTCGGGGCAGTCTCATCCGCAACATCTTCATCGCTGGAGTCAATGAAAGTGACTACCCGAGGAACTTTGAGAAGACGAGGAGGCGAACTAACTGCCTTTCGCTTCTCACCCCTAGAATGATGGAAGAGATCACTAGCAGGATCTTCCAGCAAATCATCCTGAAAAAACTCAAAAAGCTCGGCAATGACAGGCATTTGATCCGACAAGACGCTACCACCATCGCCAGCTTCAGACAGTCCAGCAGGCTCTCCACTTGGACTCTCACACTGCCTCTCCCTATTTTCAGGCAGTTGTGTCACGCTCGGCTCGCCTTGGCCACTTGAACCAACGAGATCCTGAGCAGAAGACTGAGCTTGCCGATCAACGCAGTCGGGAATTTGCTCAGCAGCATCAATTTCCTCATCAGGCTCGGATGGAGCAATACCCTCATCACCCTGACGGGAAGCCTCCTTCCTGCTCGCTTGAAGAATTGCCTTCACCTGATGAGCCTGAAAATCGCAGACAATGTCCGTATCGAACACTAAAAAAAAAAAAAGAGTAATAAGAGGGTTAGAAAAGGAAATGGAAAAATGGAGAAACACAGCAGAAACCGAGTTTGATCAAGTCGTCCTCTTTGA
The DNA here is from genome assembly GCA_032871835.1 of Dipteronia dyeriana. Classification (NCBI taxonomy): domain Eukaryota; kingdom Viridiplantae; phylum Streptophyta; class Magnoliopsida; order Sapindales; family Sapindaceae; genus Dipteronia; species Dipteronia dyeriana. Next base: position 65,665 of record CM065303.1, read on the forward strand.
AAAGATAGCTCTTACTTCTCTTTTCCAGAGTACGGATAGCAGCCCTGGCCAAGCTCTTTCACTCTGAATCATTATAATCAATTGTTTTCTTATTCCACGCCTCAGGGGAACAGAAGAAGCGGGGAACATTCAGCACCATTCGGGAATCCCCAAATCGAACAGTGATGTCCAACCCAAGAGCCCCTCCAGCAAAAAACCAACTGTTCTTCCAGAACTTGTTGGATGTGGGGAATCCCCATATAAACCCCTTCTTTTTCGGGTCATCAGAAGCCTCGACCCCCCGATTCGCTTTCACTACTTTAGGGATCCAACTTTCCGAAGGAGTAGACGCAAGAAAGTAGGTCCCCATTTTACTAACCTGCCTCAGCGTAAAAAAATGTCTGATTTCATTCGAGGAAGGCGGTGAAAGGTTTATTCGGCTGAACATGTGCCACATGCACATCAAGACTTTGTAACTATTCGGGGCCAACTGAGCTGAGGCTATCCCTGCTTCAGCTAAAAACCGGGCGATAAAAGGCTGAAGGGGAAGTGTGACGCCGCAGCAAAGCATCGATCCGTAAATCGCGACCATCCCCTCAGGAGGATTCCATACGGCTCTATTCCCAGCAGGAACCAAAGTGACCGAGTCGGGCAAATCAAATCGGGATCGGTATTTCTCTATCTCAGTTGGCCCGACCACATTCGGTTCAATATCAAAATAACTCGGGCGAGTGTCAGAAAACGAAAGGCGAGACGCCCCGTGTACATCAGCGTCCCTCTCATTAACAGTTTGTTCCCCAGTCTGAACACTGCACGAGCCGTGCTTATATACCTTGCTTGTGCTTTGATGTTTACCCATCCTTCGAGAAGATACTCTGTGATCAGAAATATCAGAATCAGAACTAGAGGAAGAACTCGATACGGGGCTGAAAGTGACGACAGGCTAAAGCCCAGAAACATCGACCTCTAAAAATGGAGGTTCATCTATTGGGATATCCCCTAGTAATCGTCTAATGCAAGATACTAACTGGAAATCCCCACGCTCTAATGCATTAAAAAACAATTTTATAGAGACGATGACGGGAAGATGGCCCCATTGAAACTAACCTTGAATTGAGACTGTCGCAAGATCTTCAAAGTGGAGAGTCATGAACTTCTGAATGAAGAAATTTGAGTTTAAAGAAATTTCTGCTGGATTTTTTAGAATAAACCAACAGTCGCTCAACAAAGGATTTAAAGTCGAGATGGCACGAAACCCTAGGGTTTCAAAGCGGGAAAAAGTTATGACAAAACCAGATGACGTTGGCAGCGTTTGGATAAACGCAAAAGTCACTTCTCATAAACGATATTGAAAAACGAAGAGACAAGGGACACATGTCAAGACAAGAAGTAGCCCTCAACCGTCAAAACTTTGAAACGCCTCTATCATTTAAGATCTTGCATGACAAAGTAAATCGAAATTACAGAATCACCATTAAAATACATCATTATGACAAGACGGTTTTTCTGACAAAAGGAATTCAAAACGATTAAAATATTCTTGCCCGAAATAAAGTCTTCTCGGCAAAAATATTTTAAAGGGGTATTGTTGTATGTAAATTTTACCAAGCATACACGTCATTGACAGGAAGGAAAAAATAGCCAGGTGTATGCTTAGATGGACATTCGGGAAATATCCTACAAGGCATCATTAAAGAGGAGAAAGCCCGAGTAAGCATATACCGAATAAAGACCTACTCGGGACTGGCTAAAACAACGCATTCACTCGGGCTCAAACGGCACTACTCGGGACCATCAGGTAACAGTCTTACTCGGGAGTAAGTACAACCCGAATAAGAACTTATCGTACGGGTTAAGTCATTAAATACGTGAAGATATTCTTCATGAAGGAATCCATAATAATGGACCTTTGAGTTAGAAGAGTCCCCCAATCAGGAAACAACCTGATTCCTTTTCAAAGACTACATTCTTATAAGGAAACAAGTCAAATTGAACTACGCTACTAGAATCCCACTCAATTTCCATAAAGAGACTCCGAAACCGGAAAGAAGACAAATCAACCTCAAACTAGTAACCAAATCATAATTAAATACAAATATCTTGTATTACTTGTACAAAGCAGATTATGGTTCTATAAGGATATAAATAGACCCATAATCTGGCTCAAAAAGATATAGACAATATAGCATACAGTAATCACAAATAATACAGAGAGAAAAAAAGAGATCGAGAGCCTGTAAAAACATCTTATTCTCTTAGTGGATTTTAGCTTGGTTGATCTTTCAATCACCCGTGGATGTTTCTCCGACCATCGAAGTTTTACCACGTAAACCTTGTCTTTTTTACTCTCTCTGCATCTCTTTCTCTTTGAATCAATAGCCAAAATCAAGTCCCTGTTGGCTTTTCTGGCATAATCCAGAAATCGACGTCAACAGAAATAAAGAAGATCGAAAAAGACAGAGCGAGAATGGTGACCTTTTCAAAGAGACGCCAAGGTCTCTTCAAGAAAGCTGGAGAATATGCCACGAAAACCTGTTCTCAGGTCGTCATTCTGGTTTTCTCTCCTGCCGACAAGCCTTATATGTACGGGTCACCCTGTTTTGATACTTTGCTTGAGAAATTCATTCAGGGTGACAAGATTGATGATACAATGAACGGTGGTGGTGGTGGAGGGGTAGGCGAAGGCAGAGGTGGGGACGAGGCAGGTGTTGGACGTGATGTGGAAGAGATGTTTTCAGGGTTGGAGGAGAGGATGAGGAACTGTGAGAGTGTGGAGGAGTTGATGGAGGTGAGGAGTATGATGGAGAAGATGAGAGACAAAGTGCTGCAGAGAGTGAACGATGTACGGGAGGATGTGAATAGTGTGCAGAATGATGTGAACGTGAACGATATGCATGAAGATGATGTTACGGTCTCTTTATATTCATATGATTCAGGAGATGATTTTGTAGCCTCACTGTTTGAGGGTGTGAACTATTTACAGAATGATGTGAACGTGAACTATTATATGCAGAAAAATAAGCCAGTTACAGTCTCTCTTTATTCATATGATTCAGAAGATGATTTTGTGGCCTCACTGTTTAAGGATGTGAATTACTATGTGCATGAATGATTTTGATTTTGATTTTGTGGCCTTTGACCGTGCAAGCATTTGCTATACACTCTATAACAAATGTAAATTTTGATTCATTATATTACATTCATGTTTTACTGTTATAAAATGAAACCCTCGATTATTATTACGACAAATACTTGTTACAAGTTGAGACTTTTTTGTTATTGTCTTATTATTTTGTCTTTAAAGCTGTTACATATTTGCGTGATATTTCACCACCAGTTTCATTCATTCAAACGGTGATCGGCAACATAATCCAAATAAACAAATAACAAATCAAAGTTTGTATTGTCTATTGAGTATTGCCATTTGACTCTTAATTATTAAGTTAAAATGTGAGATATAATGAGGAAGAATACAAAAGAGGGAAAAACAAAGCTTTTATTTAATCCAAATTCCAAACCAACAACACTAAATCAACATAGAAATTGATAAGCACACAGTGAAGCTCAATAAAGTAAATATTCAGCTCAACTCAATTTGTCTGCTCAATAATTATTTGTAGAGAATGCTCTCCATCAATTAGTATATGTTTTTCCAACATAACTGTTATAGGTCGATTATCAAAATAAATACATCATGACTAGGGATGACAATGGATAGGATTCGGATCAAGTCCTATTAGACCCTGACCCTGACCCATGAAAGTTTACGGGTCCAGGTTCGGGTCGGGACCCACGGTTCTTAAGCAGACCCAAACTCAACCCTGAGGACCTATAATTTTTTATGGATCCGGATCTAGACCCATGACCTACGGACCTATGGACCCGTAAAACCTAAATTAAACATTACACTCAAAAAGCCAAAACAGATATTATAACAAAACCGATGACAAAAAAAAAGTTAGAATTAACAAACTCAAGTACCTAATAATGCTTTTATAAACATGTAATTGCACAAGGAATTCTACGTGCATAAATTTCAAAACTTCAATATCAATAACAGTTACCTATTAACTAAACAAATGTCAAATTCATGTAACTGTACTGTAAAGCCAAATCAAACAACTCAGTAAATATTAACTAATTCAAGTACCCAATTAAAGCTTTTGAAAACATGTAATTGCAGAAAGAATTCTACTTTCATAAATTTCAAAACTTTGATACAATAACAGATACCCATTAACTAAAAAAAGTCAATCTGATGTATGTTTGTAGTGGTTTGAAACCTTGAAGAATTTCCAGAGGAATAGAGGTTGTGAAACCTCGTACAGGCGTCAAAGATTCAGAATCCTTCTCTGGTTCTTCTTCTGCATGTTGTTGTAGAGAATGAAATGGAAGCAAGTGGTGTTAAAGAGAATGACCGTCTTCTATTTGTTGTTTCAATGTCTCCCACTCTAATCCTTTCAAGTGGTACTCTTCTGTTTTGTTCACTCATTTTTACACACAATCCCCCTCATATCCTTCACGTACCACTTTCTTCTATTTCATAGATCCGTTTTTACCTTTTCTTTCTTCTTCTGGATCTTTCGACGCCGCCTATCTCCGGCTTCCATCCTCTGGTAATGATTTTCATCACTTAAATATCTTGCTGTGGACTGATTTGAAATTTGAGAACCTGAGAACTGATTTGCCGTAACAAGAAGAAATTAGCCGAGTTTAAGATAGTCCATTATATACCATGTCAAAATGTCGGGTGCATGGGTTCAGATTGGAATTTTTTATGAGACCCGGACCCGGAACCGAACCCGAATCGGGCTCTTCAGTTATATGAAAAATTAATTATATGTATTTAATTATAAACTAACATTTTTTGTGTTTTTATGAAAAATATTGGGGAACATATTGCAATTTTCCGTATGCATAACTGTATAAAGATACAATTTATGTAAATAATAAATTAATTGTTATTATCATTTATTTTCATAAAGTTATTGGTGATGATTAATAATGGAAAGATAGTGATTAGAAGAAAGAGAGAATGAAAGAGAGAGAGATCATAATTTTAATAAAATAAAATAAACAAAAATTCGGTAGAACCGTTGTTTCTAAAGCCGGGTAGGATCCGTTGGCTCCATTTCAGTTTTTGAAATTGAAGAACCGGAACCAGAATCTTATGGGTTTCGATTTTCAGTCCGGTTCCGATTTCGGTTTTAGAAGGGTCGAACCGTAGTCATATCTAATTGAAGACCATTTCTCCATGGAGATTTAAAAATATATATTTACTGATTTCATTAATAATATATATTTTTTTATTTAAATCAAAATACATCTTAATATTTTTTTTGTTAATATATGGGTAATTTGGATATTTTGTGGTATTTGATTGGTCATCCATTAGTTAAAAAAGAAGAAGCAAAAACAAAGAGAAAAATAATTTTACCAAGCAAATCACTGGCTTAGAGAGATGTTTGTGAGCTTTTCTATTAAAAGGGAAGGAAAGTGAAGAACTTGAAACGGTGTGGAGAGAGGTGTGTATACAAGATCTCCATCGAAGATCTAGGGATATCCTATACACTTTTTTCTAATACATTTTTTCCTATTTATTCAATATTTTATTTATGAGTAAATAGATGTAAATAGCACCAAAGTATATGATAGGATAAAAATTCCCTTTTTTTATGGGGATGTAAAAGAGTGAAATAAAAAAAATATTTTCTACGGCAATAAGTCTCAAGTTTCCAAATTTTAAATAAAAAAAGTTGGGTTGGAAATTCCAAGATTTATTTGTGAAATCATAGACTTTTTTTTTTAAATATGAGACTTATTTTGTTGTAATATGAGACTTCTTAGTCATTTTTATAAATTCGAGACTTTCGAGATAAAATAAGATTTTTTTTGTCTTCATTGATAATAGAAGTCTTTTCGACCTCCGTTGAAGTTCTGTTCAACCTCCAACGTAGGTTGTTTCGACCTCTTTATGTGGACTTTTCAACAACCATCGATGGAGGTCAATTGAAGGTTTTGGAAAAATTAAAAAATATAAAGGATATAAAAAAGGATAATAGTAAACATGAGGATATTTTTATTCTTTAACACCATTTGAAAATTTAAATTTAAATTATTAAATTGGTGCTAGTTTCGAAAGTAGGGGAGTAAAGAGTTCTAAAAAAAAGTTAAACCCTTTATCTATTTATAACTTTTTTGTTAATTTGTTTGATTGGACATTGCATTATTTCTATTCATTAAGAAAAAATTCAAGTATATATAAAAAAATGTTTGCCCTTGAACCGTTAAGACCATTTTCCACTATTATCCTAATGGTGTTCAATGCAATCAAGATTATCTAAATGTATTTAATTCTAAACTAACATATTTTGTGTATTTATAAAAAATATCGGGTTACATATTGCAATTTTCCCTGTGCATAACAGTATAAAGATACAATTTATGTAAATAATAAATTAATTGTTATTATCATTTTTTATCATAAGGTTATTGGTGATGATTAATAATTATTAATTAACTAATTAGATCGACAAACAAGCAACAATGGCGTGGAATATACAAAAAAATAATAAATAAATAAAAACAATACGACGCCGTTTAAATTTACAAACAAGAAACAATAGCGCGAAATAATATATAAATAACAACAATAATAATAATACGACGCCGTTTAAGAACTGATAGTTCCACTATAGCCTACAGGGCATAAATATATATACTTGCGCGCTTTATTTTCTGTGAAGTCTCTGGATTTCGCTCTGTTTCTTGAAAGCTCCAAGAAACCAAACGAAACAACACAATTTGCTGATCAATTTGGTGATGATTAATAATGGAAAGATAGTGATTAGAAGAAAGAGAGAATGAGAGAGAGAGGTCAAGATTTTAATAAAATAAAATAAATAAAAAATTCAATAGAACCGTTGTTTCTAAAGCCGGGTAGGATCTGTTGGCTCCATTTCGGTTTTTGAAATTGAAGAACCGGAACCGGAATCTTATGGGTTTCGATTTTCGGTCCGGTTCCGATTTCGGTTTTAGAAGGATCGAACCATAGTCATATCTAATCGAAGACCATTTCTCCATGGAGATTTAAAAATATATATTTATTCAATATTTTATTTATGAGTTAATAGATGTAAATAGCACCAAAGTATATGATAGGATAAAAATGCCCTTTTTGATTCATTATATTACATTCATGTTTTACTGTTATATAAATGATTTTATAGCCTCACTGTTTGAGGATGTGAACTACTATGTATATAAATGATTTTGATTTTATGGTCTCTGACACTGCAAGTGTTTGTTATACACTCTATAGCAAATGCAAATTTTGATTCATTATATTACATTCATGTTTTACTGTTATAAAATGAAACTTTCGATTATTATTATGATAAATGCTTATTACAAAAACTTAGATTTTTTTGTTATTGTCTTGTTATCTTGTCATTAAAGTTGTTATATATTTATGTTATATTTCACCACCAGTTTAATTCATTCAAATGATGACTGACAGTATAACCCAAATAAACAAATAGCATGTTAAAGTTTGTATTGTCTATTGAGTATTGACATTTGACTCTTGATTATTGAGTTAACATGTGGATATAATGGGGAAGAATAGATAAGAGGGAAAACAGAGTTTTTATTTAATCCAAATACAAAACCAACAACACTAAATCAGCATAGAAATTGTTAAACACACAGTGAAGCTCAGTAAAACAAATATTCAGCCCAGTTTAGTTTTTTTGTTCAATAACTATTTGTAAAGAATACTCTCAATCAACTAGCAAGTATCTATTTTTCAACATAACTGTTATAGGTCAATTATCAAAATAAATATATCATGACTATGAATGACAATAGATCGGGTTCGGATTGGGTCCTATTAGACCCAGTACTAGCCCACCAAAAAAAATTAGACCCAGATCCATCTTGAGGTCTTATAATTTTTTATGAATATGAGTCTAGACCCATACACCTGCGGAACTATGGACCCGTAAAACCAAAATTAAACATTACACCCAAAAAGCCAAAACACATATTTTAACAAAACTGAGATGACTAAAAAAAATTAGAATAAACAAACTCAAGTACCCAATAATGCTTTTTAAAAAATATAATTGCACAAGGAATTCTACTTGGATAAATTTCAAAACTTCAATATCAATAACAGCTACCTATTAACTAAACAAATGTCAAATTCATGTAACTGTACTGCAAAGCCAAATCAAATAACTTAGTAAATATTAACGAATTCAGAATGATGTGAACGTGAACAATATGCAGGAAGATGATGTTGCAGTCTCTTTATATTCATATAATTAGGAGATGATTTTGTGTTCTCACTGCTTGAGGATGTGAACTATGTGCAGAACGATGTGAATGTGAAAAACTATATGCATGAAGATAATGCTCTTAAAGTCTCTCTTTATTCCTATGATTTAGAAGATGATTTTGTGGCCTCACTGTTTGAGGATGTGAGCTACTATGTGCATGAATGATTTTGATTTTATGGTCTCTGACTGTGCAAATGTTTGTTATACACTCTATAGCAAATGCAAATTTTGATTCATTATATTACATTCACATTTCGGTGTTATAAAATGAAGCCTTCGATTATTATTACAATAAATGCTTGTTCCAAGCTTAGACTTTTTTGTTATTGTCTTGTTATCTTGTCTTTAAAGTTGTTATATATTTGTGTGATATTTCACCACTAGTTTCATTCATTCAAATGGTGACCGGTAGCATGACCCAAATAAACAAATAACATATCAAAGTTTGTATTGTCTATTGAGTATTGACATTTGACTCCTGATTAACATGTGAGATAGAATGGGGAAGAATACATAAAAGGGAAAATAGAGCTTTTATTTAATCTAAATACCAAACCAACAACACTAAATCAGCATAGAAATTGTTAAGCACACAGTGAAGATCAGTAAAACAAATATTCAGCTCAGCTTAGTTTGTTTGCTCAATAACTATTTGTAAAGAACTCTCCATCAACTAACAAGTATCTGTTTTTAAACATAACTGTTATAGGTCAATTATCAAAATAAATATATCATGACTATGGATGACCATAAATCGGGTTCGGATCGGGTCCTATTAGACCCAGACCCTAACCCACCAAAAAAAATTAGACCCAGACCCGTCTTGAGGACTTGTAATTTTTTATGAATATGGGTCTAGACCCATAGACCCGCGGAACTATGGACCTATAAAACCAAAATTAAACATTACACCCAAAAAGCCAAAACACATATTTTAACAAAACTGAGATGACTAAAAAAAATTAAAATTAACAAACTCAAGTACCCAATAATGCTTTTAAAAACATGTAATTGCAGAAGGAATTCTACGTGCATAAATTTCAAAACTTCAATATCAATAACAGCTACCTATTAACTAAACAAATGTCAAATTCATGTAACTGTACAACAAAGCCAAACCAAGCTACTCAGTAAATATTAACAAATTCAGAATGATGTGAATGTGAACAATATGCAGGAAGATGATGTTGCAGTCTCTCTACATTCATATGAATCAGGAGATGATTTTGTGGCCTCACTACTTGAGGATGTGAACAATGTGCAGAATGATGTGAATGTGAATAACTATATGCAGGGAGATAATGCTGTTACAGTCTCTCTTTCTTCATGTGATTCAGAAGATGATTTTGTGGCCTCACTGTTTGAAGATGTGAACTACTATGTGCATGAATGATTTTGATTTTGTGGCTAAGTGTGCAAGTGTTTGTTATACACTCTATAGAAACTGTAAATTTTGAATCATTATATTACATTCATGTTTCGCTGTTATAAAATGAAGCCTTCGATTATTATTACAACAAATGCTTGTTACAAGCTTAGACTTTTTTGTTATTGTCTTGTCATCTTGTCTTTAAAGTTGTTATATATTTTTGTGATATTTTACCATCAGTTTCATTCATTCAAATGGTGACCGACAGTATAACCCAAATAAACAAATAGCATATCAAAGTTTGTATTGTATATTGAATATTGAAATTTGACTCTTGATTATTGAGTTAACATGTGAGATAGAATGGGGAAGAATACATAAGAGGGAAAATAGAGCTTTTATTTAATCCAAATACCAAACCAACAACACTATAGAAATTGTTAAGCACACAGTGAAGCTCAGTAAAACAAATATTCAGCTCAGCTCAGTTTGTTTGCTCAATAACTATTTGTAAAGAATACTCTCCATCAACTAACAAGTATCTGTTTTTAAACATAACTGTTATAGGTCAATTATCAAAACAAATATATCATGACTATGGATGACCATAAATCGGGTTCGGATCGGGTCCTATTAGACCCAGACCCTAACCCACCAAAAAAAATTAGACCCATACCCGTCTTGAGGACTTGTAATTTTTTATGAATATGGGTCTAGACCCATAGACCCGTGGAACTATGGACCTATAAAACCAAAATTAAACATTACACCCAAAAAGCCAAAACACATATTTTAACAAAGCAGAGATGACTAAAAAAAATTAGAATTAACAAACTCAATTACCCAATAATGCTTTTAAAAACATGTAATTGCACAAGGAATTCTACGTGAATAAATTTCAAAACTTCAATATCAATAACAGCTACCTATTAACTAAACAAATGTCAAATTCATGTAACTGTACAACAAAGCCAAACCAAGCTACTCAGTAAATATTAACAAATTCGGAATGATGTGAATGTGAAAAATATGCAGGAAGATGATGTTTGCAGTCTCTCTATATTCATATGAATCAGGAGATGATTTTGTGGCCTCACTGCTTGAGGATGTGAACTATGTGCAGAATGATGTGAATGTGAATAACTATATGCAGGAAGATAATGCTGTTACAGTCTCTCTTTCTTCATATGATTCAGAATGTGATTTTATGGCCTCACTGTTTGAGAATGTGAACTACTATGTGCATAAATGATTTTGATTTTGTGGTCTCTGACTGTGCAAGTGTTTGTTATACACTCTATAGAAAATACGAATTTTGATTCATTATATTACATTCATGTTTCGCTGTTATAAAATGAAATCTTCGATTATTATTACAACAAATGCTTGTTACAAGCATTTTTTTTTTGTTATTGTCTTGTTATCTTGTCTTTAAAGTTGTTACATATTTGTGTGATATTTCACCACCTGTTTCATTCATTCAAATGGTGACTGGCAGCATAACGCAAATAAACAATTAACAGATCAAAGTTTGTATTGTCTATTGAATATTGACATTTAACTCCTGATTATTGAGTGAACATGTGAGATATAATAGGGAAGAATACATAGGGGGAAAACAGAGCTTTTATTTAATCCAAATACAAAACCAACAACACTAAATCAACATAGAAATTGTTAAGCACACAGTGAATCTCAATGAAACAAATATTCAGCTCAGCTCGATTTTTTTGCTTAATAACTATTTGTAAATAATACTCTCCATCAATTAGCAAGTATCTTTTTTCAACATAACTGTTATAGATCAATTATCAAAATAAATACATCATAACTATGGATGACCATAGATCGGGTTCGGATCGGGTCCTATTAGACTCAGACTCTAATCCACAAAAAAAATCAGATCCAGACCCGTCTTGAGGACTTGTAATTTTTTATGAATATGGGTCTAGACCCATAGACCCGCGGAACTATGGACCCATAAAACCAAAATTAAACATTACACCCAAAAAGCCAAAACACATATTTTAACAAAACTGAGATGACTAAAAAAAATAGCATTAACAAACTCAAGTACCCTATAATGCTTTTAAAAACATTTAATTGCACACGGAATTCTACTTGCATAAATTTCAAAACTTCAATATCAATAACAACTATCTATTAACTAAACAAATGTCAAATTCATATAACTGTACTGCAAAACCAAATCAAACAACTCAGTAAATATTAACAAATTCAAGTACCTAATTAAAGCTTTTGAAAACATGTAATTGCAGAAAGAATTCTACTTTCCTAAATTTCAAAACTTTGATACAATAACAGGTACCCATTAATTCAAAAAATGTCAAACTGATGTATATTTGTAGTGGTTTGAAACCTTGAAGAATTTCCAGAGGAATGGAGGCTGTGAAACCTCTTCCAGTCATCAAAAATTCAGAATCCTTCTCTGGTTCTTTTTCTGCATGTTGTTGTAGAAAATGAAATGGAAGCAAGTGGTGTTGAAGAGAAGGACCGTCTTCTATTTGCTGTTTCAATTTCTCCCACCCTAAGCCTTTCGAGTGGTACTCTTCTGTTTTGTTCACTCATTTTTACACAGAATCCTTCTCATATCCTTCACGTACCACTTTCTTCTATTTCATAGATCCGTTTTTACCTTTTTCTTCTTCTTCTGGATCTTTCGATGCTGCCTATCTCCGGCTTCCATCCTCTAGTAATGATTTTCATCACTTAAATATCTTGCTGTGGACTGATTTGAGATTTGAGAACCTGAGAACTGATTTGCCACAACAAGAAGAAATTAGTCGGGTTAGGATAGTTCATTATATACCATCTCAAAAGGTCGGGTCCATGGGTTCAGATTCGAATTTTTTATGAGACCCGGACCAGGAACCGAACCCGAATCGGGCTCTTTAGTTTAGACCCGGACCTAACTTGTGACCTGAATATAATAATCCAAACCCAACTCATACGGTTTTGGTTTGGATCGGTACTCGCACTTCCAGATCCAATCGCTATCCCTCAGAGCCTTTGAATCTGTCTTGAACCTTTGAACTCTTGGTTTTTGAGATACGCAAATTCACTAACGCCTTAGTTTGTAAGGCTTATTGTTGGCTTTGTTGAAAGATTCATTAAGTGCTACATCTTCCTTGAATATCTTGAGGCACTTCTACCTCCTGATAATTGTCACCATACACTCGTCCATAATGCGACATCCATTGATCGTACCCTCTCATACATGGATACGTCCAGAAATGTACGAGGCGTCATGGCTTGCTGAACTCAATGAACTCCCAATAAAAAGATCAATGTCAAATACAGGAATCTTATTGACCATTGTAGAATAGATGATCAATTGAATAGGTGAATACTTGCACTTACTTTTGATTGCTTTTCACATTTATATAAAATATTGTCTGTGAGATCAAATTAGAATATACCCTTTTTTATTTTCTGTTATTTGATTCCTCTATTTTATATTGTTTGATATCCATCTAGGAATTTTTAAAATCACAGCGGTGTAAAAGGCAATCAAAACAAGTATAATTTTTTTATCCCATTAGATTCTGGTAAATCGTGATCCGTTTGTTGACGTCGGATTAAAAAAAAAAAAGATAGTTATTGAGTTTTGGATATCTTATCAGTGGAGTTCATGTTTAGGTTTTCATACTTTATAAGCCCGAACTACCTCTTCATACTGGAGGCCCACTCCCTAAGGCCTAGACAGCAACCGAAGCTGGCTTCTTCTCTCTTGTTCCTTCTTTGATAATTTTTAAATTTTAGTGACAATATTAATTAGAGTACTTTATGGATTCATTTTTTTAACTTTAATATCTCATCTATCAATTTACTCGTATGCTCTTTAATCTGATAGTTGAAAGGGTTAAGTTAAAAAATTGAGTCAATAATTCAGGTTCGTTGGACATTTTTGTAGATTATGAAATAAATTATTATTTCATAAATTTTGAGAAAAAAAGGTATTTAAAATATTTCTTAAAATCAGCTTCTTTCATAATCTGCTTCTCATACAATTGTTTTTTGCAAATGATAAATTCTCTTTTTTAAAAGTATTAGGCCCCGTCCTGCAGCTATTTTTCAGTCCATTTTCGTTTTTATTTTTCAAAAATGATTTCGAAAATACGTTCGTTAACCGTTTTCATTTTTTTTTTCCAAAAATAAAAAAAAAAACGAAAAACAAAACCAATGTTAAAAGTGAAAGATTTGAAAAACACAAAATACTTGTTTTTCGTTTTTCGTTTTTCGTTTTTGTTTTTCATTTTGTTTTTCATTTTTTTTATATTAAAAAAAAATCTTAAACTATTAATTGTACTGTTATGCGTTTAATATAACTAAGACAAGACGGGGTAAGAATTTTAAATTACCAAAGTGCCCCTCTTATATTTAATATTATAATTATAATTACATATATATATATATTATAATTAATATATATATATATATATAAATATAATATTATAATATATATATTACTATATATAAATATTATATAAAATATTATATATTAAAATATATAGTATTTTATAATTATGTAAATATTATGAAATAATATTCTATAATATATATAATATATATATAATATCAAATATTATATATTTACATAGGATATAATGTCATATATTATGTATTATTATATATAAAAATTTAATATAAAAAATATAATAATATTTCATATATAAAAAATATAATAATATTTCATATATAAAAAATATAATAATTTTTAATATATAAAATAATGTATATATTATTATAATACAAATTATAATATATGTAATAATATTTAATATATTATTATAATATGTATTAATATGATATAAACAATTATATTTTTATTATATAATTATAATTATTTATTTATAATTTAAGAGTTTAGTTTTGATTAATTCATTTTTTTGATATGTTTTTTTGAATTAATTTTTGATGTGTTACTTTTGTTTAATTTAAAAATTACAATACAAAAATTATATCGGTTAATTATTTAATCAATTTGTTTATAGTTGTAATAATATTAAACAAAATACTAAAATTGATATTTCAATTTTTGATAGTTTTCGGTTAACCTACCAGACGCGTTTTTTCCGTTTTCATTTTCAAAATACAGCTTTCAGTATTTGCTACCAGTCACGTTTTCAGAAATCGAAAATGAAACAAAAAATACTGTTTTCATTTTCATTTTCATTTTTATTTTCGAAAAACAGCAACTGAAAAACGCTTACAGGATGGACCATATACATACAAATAAATTCAGTCATAAAATGATCGGATTAGTGATTTATCAAGACTTGTCTATATTTATGAATGGTGTAATTCGGGTTAGAGATGCACGGTCACCTATGTTAACAGGTGATTTGCATTCAAATGGTAAAAACTTAAAAGTAATTTTTAGGTTTACTCCATAATGTTTGAATGAAAAGAGTGAAAAAACTTCATATACATATATATAAAGAAAATTTATTTGATTCTATCAACATGTAGACATGACATTAAATTAATCAGATTTTGTATGATGCAAAGAATCATTGGCAATGGCTTAATAATTACATATAAGATGTGAAAGATAAAGGTTTGATATAGTCGTTTTCCAAGCTTCTAGATTGTGTACTGGAATATATATATATATATAGTGATAACTTCTTATTTGTCCGAGAAATCACAGTCAAAGCACATTACTTGTAGTTGAATCAAGACAGCAAGGACTTTTGAGAGACACAAATACAATAAAATTAGCAAATTGACTCAACTTCTTATTGATCTTCAGAGAATCTGTGCATTAATAACCCTTTGTCGAGTTGTCGTTTCGAACACAAGAATTAGGAGCTCTATATATAACATATTTAAATCATTATACGTCTGATTTGCTACTCTAAAATATACATGTGCTAAATAGACGAATTAACTATATAGGTTATATGATCTTTAATTATTAATATTGTTCTTGATGCATTTAATTATGGAGGTTGTGACTCTTTCACTTGTGTTAACTTACAAGATAAACAATTGATCGAATGGTTATTACGAGAGAACATGCATAGGAAACCGTGGGGCTGTAGCATAGACAACCCACAAGCCCCACCCGTCATTTAATGTGGAGCTCAGCACTACTAATTGTATTAGGAAATTAAGTTTTTTTTAAGACGTATAACACTATTACATAAGTTCAGGGTTTTTTTTTTAATGAGAGGATTATGAAGATTCGAATCTATAATCTCGTGGTATAGATGTGAAGGGTTTACCAGTTGACCAATCTCATCTGGTCATCAAGTTACTTTCTTTTGAAAAGTTATAAAGACTAATCTCGTCAAGTTCCGGTAAACCTTTAACCCACAATAGTATTAGTTTTTTTTTTAAAATAAATAAATTATTCTTTGGTAAGAGTTTGATCCTACAATTTGAAACCTTAAGTACCATACACTTGTGGACATTACATCGCCAGGTCTGGTGGATAGTGAGGTCCTCGAGGATGGGTCTTCTCCTGTGGTGCTGACATCAACAGGATTGGAGACATTGGCCACACGTGAGGCGTCGATGTTACGTGGAGATGAACTTCCGTCTCTACCAATGTCCATGATATTACTTATTGTAAACTTTTATCAAAATCGATTACCTAAACAAAACACTAACGGAGGTTCAGACGCCCTCCTTTTAGCGCCAGCTATTGACGGTGATTTTTGGATTAATCTCTCGTCACACGATTAATATAGAATGATAACCGATTGCAGATCGAGATAAACAGAAAATAAATAAGACCCAACTTTAGGTGGTAAAACCCTAATGTGGGGAAACATCCACGACTGTCGATAACGGCGAGAAAAGAAATTCACTAATTTGGTTGAAAATTGCACATTTAATTCCTATCCGCTCCTCTATATGCTTAATTCACGCTAACCCCTTTAAGGGTCCTATTAGAGTCTATTTATACGTACATGGAATCCTAATTCTCGATGTAAAAGTAAGGAAAATTCCCATGTGTTGACGGTTGTTTTTGGATCAATCTCACATCGATCAGAGCATATATAAGATCATACAATTGCTAGATATGAATGATTAAAAAATTAAGGAGAACACAAAGATTTTAAGTGGTGAAACCCTAATATGAGGAAACATCTACGGTTGCCGGTGACGACGAGAAGAAATTCACTATAATGAAATAATTACACACCCAATCTCTCATGCTCTCTCTCTTTTGTGAGTGCTATTAGAGTCTATTTATACATGCATAGAACCCTAATTTGTGCTATACAAGTAAATGGAATTGACGTGTTTGAGTCATTTTACCATTCTTTCCTATTTCATGCGTTGGACTTCTTGCCTAATTTGGACTCTGACATCAATAAGGAAATTCACTTCCTTGTCAAAGTGTGCTTCAAGACACCTTATTGGAGTAAGACTCATTCTGTACGTATTCGATAATACCCACGTGTTGATCTACTGACCATCTATGAAAACCCGACCAAACCTTTACTCATCCCGACCAATGATTCAGTCCCGACCAGGGACCTTATCCCGACCTGGGGTTTTAGCCCAATCTAAGGTTTTGGCCCGACCATCCTGATAGTCCCGACCTAGAGTTTATGAGATCTTCTTTTGTTATTGTAGGTGGGTTTGGGGATGTTGTCCCTTGATGACGTGGTATCTTCTACTCCCTTATTTTTCGGATAGTTATGATGACTCACCATTCTTCAGATTTTACCAATAACAACACCCCCTTAAACACACGGGGTCGGATAAATGACTGCCGCGAGTAAGATGTGTTCAGCTCTGTGTGTTTAACTTATCCTATCATTCTTGTATTGTAGTCCATAAATGCATTTTTAATGCGCTACAGTCACTCATCACGTAAATTTTAGCAGATCAAATCATTACGCATCATTTTCAAAATTCAAACGACGCGTTGTTTTAGATTCTGACACACCTACCCCCACTTTCGACTGATGACACATGTCTTACCTGGTGACGTCACTGACTGGTATATATAGTCTTGTGGCGTTTTATTTCTCTTACTGTAAATCGTTACTCCCATTTTATCAGAAAACAATCCCTAATCCTTCTCTTTTGAGAACCTCTGTTTCCTCCCAAATCCTTCATACTCTCAGACGTTTTTTTAAGGTATGGATCCTGCTCTTCGCCATCGATATTTTAAGCTTCTTCTTCATACCATCGAGGCCGGTGATAATGAGAATATCGCTAGGCTTGAGTCCATTATTTGGGGGCATCTTTCTTCTTCTTATCATCCCACCACATTAAATGTGGATTATTCTATAGCTTGCCCAGAGTTTGCCCTCTTTCCCTCTGATCTCTCTAACTCCATTTCAATTGGTGTTTGTGTAGATATGTCAACGCAAATCAGCTCCAGGTAGACTACCAGAGCCTTTCCCAAAGAGTTTGCATACGCAGCGATTGATTTGAAGATACATTCGTAACTCCTTAAAATGAAAGATGTACCACGGGAGCGACAAACTCGTATGCTAAGGTTCAGCGTTGATCACCTCTAATCCTTCAATTAGGAGATAAATGTTGTGTCTGAGACTGAGTTAGCAAAATTCAAGGACCGATTCGATCTGATTAGTGCACAAAAACTGTACTGTAGCGGCGATCAGGCTATATAAAACCCCTGCCCCGGGTACAGTTGCTATATACGAGGCTATGTTATTCTCAGGTGTTACTCTCCCCCTTTAACCTTTCATCTCTCAATTCCTGGCAGAGGTTGGTGTTGCTTCTGCTCAACTGACCCCAAATTCTTATCGGGTGCTGGTCAGTTTAGGGCATCTATGGAATAAACTTAGGAAAAAACTTAGGAAAAATCAACCCCCGACCTCTCAAGAAATCCGTATCTTTTATACGCTGAACCGATCTAATAGTGAAGGAACTTTTTACCTTCAATCCACGTTTCAAAGCCTGTGGATTCCTCAGGGGTAAAAGGGGAAACCTGTACTCCCTTTAGACAAAGATCATAAGGGATTTATCTGGGGGTTCCCCTTATCGAACAAGTACTGGAAGAATAATTGGTTCTTTATTGGGGGTGACTGGGGTGAAATAGTTGTTGTTGACTTCACACAAGGGTTGATACGGAATAGAGTTCCAAGGCACTTTTGCAGCCCCGAGCACTGGAACAAAACTTCCCCCTCTTTGACAAAAAGCCAGGCTGACATGGTAGTCAAGACGACTGAAACTTCTTGGGAACAGAGGGATCGTCGTGTCCTTTACGTTGAGGAATATTTAATCAAGGTGGGGCTCTTTCCTGCTATTTCTGCCCGTCGTAAACGATGTAAGTCATCCTTGCTTTATCATTATTTACTTTAGCACAGAACATCATGCGTACTTTTCCCAACACTAACTGTTGATTATCGTGTGGTATTTCTTCCTTTTAGTATTTGACGTGGATATCGTTGCTGGTGATCCAAGCTGAGAAGGCCAAGCATATCGATCGGGTTAATAAAAAGGCCACAGCCGATCACGTTGCTTAGGGAATTGCTCCATCTGAACAAGATCTGGTAGAGCATGTGTATGAATCTGACCACCATTCTTTCGACGTCCCCTCTGAACAAGTTGGTACGAGTGATCGTTATCCTTTTCGATCTCAAAGTGACCGTCGGGGCAGTTATAAAGAAAGAGATGGTTGGGTTAGGTATAATTCTGAAGCATCTGACCGTCACGTGATCATGATAGATCTGAAAGAGAGCGTCGGGGAAGGGAAGATTCACGAAAGGAGAAATCATATGAAATATACATGACGGTCAAGGTTCGTTAAGACAGTTGAAGGGTCATCTGCTCCTGATGCCCTTCGCACGAGAGCAAGTTTTGCATCTGAGGTTGATCCGTCTTTGCCTACCCCTTGGTCGATCCAAACATCTTGGAGGAGAAGGAGGAAGACCAGAAGATGGTTTCTGATCTTATATCATGAGAATTACGATCCAAAAAGAGTGATCGGGGTACATTAAATCCGTCTTATGCTGTATCTGAATCAATCAAGATTGCGGACCAAGCACTCCCCCCAAATGAGTCTCTCGAGGTTCCGGCTGTGCTACCTTACTTCCCTAAGGATGTTCCTACGCAGTTTGCTGTAAGGCGTCAACTCATTTTCACTGATTCTGAAAGTGATGAGGGTGGTCCTGACGAGGAAGAAAAGATAGCTGATGATAACTTCCTTGATTTGTCTGAGGAGCAGGCTCTTCGTTCTGTTCTCAAACCAGATAAGGAAGCAGCTACGCAGTTTGAGGGGGATATCGGGATGAGTGAGCCTATTAGTGCCCCTTCCAATATGCCTGTTGCCGTCGAAGGTCAAATTTCTAAGAGCGAAGGCCCCCGGGTTGCTGCACCTGATAATCTTCTTAGAAAAGACGTTGGGATCTCGAAGACTTCAACCTCTACTGGTCGTACCATTCCTTTCTCTTCTCAGGATTAATCTACTCTTGCATTTCTTACTGCTGAGCTTTCTCACCTCCTATCATCTAGCAGTTCTCAGTCTGACCCTCTTTCCATGCTTTGTTCAATGTCGTCTGGGGTCGGATATATTGGTGTAAGGTACTGGAAGGATACCTAAGATGCTGTAGATTTTGAGCGGATCCGTATGATATTAACAATGGTGTTTTTCTAAGTCTCTCCATCATTTTTTTTCTTCCGATCCTTTTGTCTATCTAATCTACCTTTTGTTGATTTTTTACAGGCAGTGGAAGCGTTAACTCGTGAAATCTCTGAGAAAAATAAACAGGCTGCAGAGATTTCTCAATTGAAGATGGCACTCGCTGAGAAAGATGAGGATTTAAAATCTTCTGCTGCCAGTGATTTCAAAGCTAGCCAATATGTGGAGAAGCTAAAGAGCATACAGCAACCGAGATGGCTCTGAGAAAAACACTCATGAATGTTCAGAACAGAGCAGCTGCATCTGATGAAGCTCTTAGGGAACTCACTACAAGGAATGCTGGGATGGAGAAGAGAGTTGCTAAGGCTGAACTGCTGAGTGATGAACTCGGATCGAGGTCATGTTGGCTGAGACAACAGTGAAAAAGGCTTTAGAAGAGGCTCAGGTTGCTCGAGATTCCCTTGCCACAGCTCAGCAGAAGATGTCGGAGGTGTAGCAGGCGTCTGAGGAGGCCAGGCTTCACTCTGAGCATCTTGCCAAAGACTTGGAACAGCAACATGTATGTATAGAGGTTCTTTCGCATAAAGCCAGGTTAGACCTCGAAGTCCAAAATGTTGACCAGTATAAGAGGTCCCTTGCTTTCGATGCTACACTGAAGGAATTTGAAAGAGGTCTGGCAACTGCTAAGGCGTTCTTTGGTGCCAAGGAAAGGTCTTTAAAAGATGCTCGCTTGAAATAGGACCAGACGATATCTAAGCACCAGAGAGAGTCCCTGGAAGCGATCAAGAATCATCGGGTTCGGTGGAAGGCCTATTACAGATCTATCGGAAAGGATCCCCTTCCCATGCATCTCGAGCTTCCCTCAAAGGTATCCCTTATGTCTTTTCACGTCGGCCAGGATAGTGGTGCTTTGACTAAAGGGGTTGACGTCGGTCCTTCTCCCGATGTAGATTATTCACCCTTCGTATCTGGTGATCTCGATGACGACATTTTCTGGCCAGATTTTAGAGATTTCAATAAAGATGATAATGTTCCTCACTCCGGTCCCGGGGGTTCCTCTATTGCTGGGAACAGCTAATGCATTTCTGCTTTTCGTGGCTCACCTTTTTTTTACGTGTATTTACATTTGTAACACCTGACTGATCATGACAATTAATGTATACTTTTTCCTTATTCGCGAATTTTAGAGATGTTTACCATTTTTGGTGTGTGGTTTCTTATGCTTGAATTCTTTCATATTTTGCCTCAACCCGAACTATGCATGCTGACCTATGCCAGATTGATTATTATGAGTTAGGCTAAGCAAAACCACTTGTATACCATTTGTTTATGATTGATAACCAAATTTTCTGAGCCTACATCGTTATGTAATGATCGACTTGTTTGCCTTCTTTTTGGTGATCAAATTGTATTTTCCCGCTCATGTTCCGGCTGCTCCCGACCTTTTGCTGTATATTTTTCCATTGAGCAGTGTTCGTTTGTAAACAAATTGTGTAGTTTTTATTTATAGACTTTCGTCTTTTATCTGTCAACTAGGTCGTTGGGATGTCTCCCGACAGCTTGTTGATCAAGATTCGTTGTGATAAGGTGTAACTTGTCCCATCATATTTATAAGCATCTATGGCTTTGTCTGCCTTATCTTATAGGTAGGATTCTCACCTTATCCAACTCTTGGAGCATCCCATCGGGTTTATGTACCTGAAGATGCCCTAACAGTGCTTTATATGCACCCAGTTAGTTTCGGGAAGTGTGCATTGTCTTGACGACTAATGCTTTCAGCCCCTTCACTTGGCCCATCGGGATCCCTATCGGTCTTAACTGATTATCTGAGGTATCCTGTAAATGCTCTTATGAGCGAATGTTTGGTTTCAAATACTGTTTTTGATATTTATAATCGCTCCCCTTGGGGATTTTTATTTATTTCTGAGAAGATAAAAGACAATTAGAAAATAATAATTTAAAGTTTACACTAGGGAAATAAATAATAAAAGCAAAAATAAGAATCTTTTTATGGATATAAGATCTTTAATATTGCGCGTTGCATGGCCTGAGAAGGTCGGTTCCCTCTGGTCGGGAAAGTCGATATGCCCCATGTCTTGCTATCCCGACCACCTGGTATGGTCATTCCCATTTGTCAGCTAGCGAGCCTAGGGATTTATCCTTTGTATTGAGTGTCACCCTCCTCAGAACTAGGTCTCCGAGCTAGAATCTCCTTATCTTGACATGCGAATTATAATACCTTGCTACCCTCTGTTGGTAGGCGGCATTTCTCACCCTGGACATATCTCTTCTCTTTTCCAACTCGTCTAAGGCTTGTTTTGACATCTCAGTATTTCCCTTAGGATCGAAGAGCTATACCCTAGGGGACTTATGGATTATCTCAACTAGAATCACCACCTCCATCCCGAATGCCAACGAGTAGGGTGTTTCCCCTATTGAAGTCCTTTCTGTAGTCCGATACGCCCATAAGACTGTGTAATTTATCTGCCCAATTTCCTTTCCATCCCTTCAGTTTCGCCTTCAGAGTATGATTGATTACTTGTTTACCGTCTCTGTTTGGCCATTAGTCTGAGGATGAGCTGGCGTGGCGTAATAGTTCTTTATCCCGAAGTTTTGGCACATATTTATGAAATTATCACTATCAAATTGAGTTCCATTGTCTGTGATTATAGTTTCGGGGTTCCGAACAGATAAATGATATTCCTTTTACAAAATTGGTCGTGTTAGCCTCGGTGATATGTACTAGTGCTTCCGCTTCGAACCATTTCATAAAGTAGTCGACTGCCACTATATCATGCTTTGCCCCTCCTTTAGCTGCAGTTGGCATTGAACCAATCAGATCTATTCCCCATATGGCAAACGACCATGGTGATGTCAAATTTTTCAGCTGCTCGGATGGTCTTCGGATGTTATTAGCTATCTTTTGACAACCAGCTCATTGGTTTGCAACACCTTGTGTATCTTCAAACAGAGTCGACCAATAAAAACCTTGCCTGAGCGTTTTATCTGCCAAGATTTTACCACCCGAGTGTTTCCCACAGATTTCCCTGTGGATGTTTCCAATATTTGCTTACCTCTGATCGGGTCCACACATTTCTGAAGAGCTTTGGAGAACCCTTTTTTGTATAGCTCTCCTTCTTTCATAGAATATCTTGTGGCTCTATATCCGAGATGCTTCGCCTCAACTATCTCCATTGAGAGCACCCTCTTTTCTAAATATTCTTTGATCGGGGTCATCCATGTAGTTTGTTCCTCCTCGATTGCTTCCACCCTCGATGCTTCAGCTTGATTTTCATTCTCGATACTTGGCTTTTGCATGCAGACGATCGAGATCTCTTTTGACCACACACTGGTAGCTGATGCCAATTTTGACAACGCGTCTGCTTTCTCATTTTCCGCCATCGGGATCTAGGTGATTCTGTATGCTTTGAACCTTTCGAGGAGCGCCTTGGTTATGGTTAAATACAAGGCCATGTTACTGTCCTTAGTTTGGTACTCATTCATAACTTGATTGACTACCACCTGTGAATCACTGAATATTTCCAACTCATCCGCTCCTAGTGCCGTGCATACTCTAAGGCCTGCCAGGAACGCCTCATACTCTACCATATTTTTAGTGGCTTTGAAGTCAAATTGCAAGGCACATTCCACCTGGTCACCTTCTGGTGTGGATATAACTATACATGCCCCGCTGCTATGCGTGTTTGATGATCCATCTATATGTAGTTTCCAAGCAAACAAGTCCTTATCTCTTAACATCCTGATCACCTCACTGTTCGGCTTAGTGAACTCCGTAACCAGATCCGCTACAACTTGTCCCTTGATTGCTGCTATTGGCGAGTAGACTATGTCAAACTCACTTAATCCTATTGTCCACTTAGTCAGCCGTCCCGACACCTCAGGCTTTTATAAAATCTACTTCAAGGGACAGTCAGTACATACTTTAATTTTATGAGCTTAAAAGTGTGGCCTCAGCTTTCTCGCTGCTATTACCAGGGCCAAAGCCATTTGTTCAGCTGGAGAGTATCTTGTCTCCGCAGGTAACAGAGCTTTACTGGTATAATACACAGGTTTCTACGTTTATTCTTCCAATCTGAGCAGTATCGATCCTATTGTTACGCTTATAACGGATAGTTAAAGATAAAGCACTTCCCCCTCATCATTCCATTCTGTCGCTACTCTTGGATAATATCGAGGCTTTTCCCAAATATTTTTTGATTTTTTCAAACGCTTGTTCGCACTCATCATTCCATTCTACCCCCCTTCCTCGCTTAATTGCCTTGAAAAAATGTAGGCATTTGTCCGTTGATTTACTTATGAATCGGTTCAGAGACGCTAGGTAACCCGTCAGTCTCTGGATTTCTTTCAATGTCTTGGAAGATCTGATTTCTTGCAAGGCTCTTATCTCCTCTGGGTTAACTTCTATTCCTCTTTAGTGAACTTTAGGAACCTGCCTGATGGTACTTCGAATACGCATTTCTTTGGGTTCAACTTCATCCCATATTTTTGTAATACTTCAAACGTTTCCCTTAGGTTGGCTGAATGATCTCCGAACGTTACACTTTTGGTTAGTATATCGTCCACGTATACCTCCATATTCCAGCCAATCTGCTGAGCGAACATTTTATTCACAAGCCTTTGGTAAGTCACCCCATCATTCTTTAATCCGAACGGTATGACCTTATAGCAATACAATCCCTAGTCAGTTGTAAATGAAGTTTTCTCCTCATCTGGTTCTAACATTCTGATCTGGTCGTAACCTGAATATGCATCCATGAAACTTAACAGTTCCTGTCCGACCGTTACATCTACCAACTGGTCGATTCGAGGTAAAGGGAATCTATCTTTCGGACATGCTTTGTTCAGGTCAGTGAAATCTATACACATCCTCCACTGGTCATTTTTCCTTTTTACCAGGACTACATTGGCGACCCAGTCAGGATATTTCACTTCCCGAATAGATCCTGCGGCTAATAGCTTGTCCACCTCTTCCTTGATCGCCTTGCTTCTCTCCGGGTTAAAACGTCTCCTCTTCTGGATGATCGGTTTCTGATCGTGATTTACTGCTAAGTAATGTGAGATCGTTCATGGATCGATCCCTGGCATGTCCGCGTGCTCCCAAGCGAACAAGTCCTTATATTTTTTTAGTAGTTCGACCATCTTGCCTTCATCGAGCTTCGTTAGTTGAGACCCCAACCTAACAGTTTTCTTCAGATCATCGTCGCTAATGGAAACTTCTATAGTTGGTTCCTCAGGGTCTTTGTCATTCTCTGGTGTTGCCTTCCTCAGGTCTAAGTTGAACCCGATCGGGGTTTCGGCTTTCGCCTCTGTTAGATCTACTTTTAGGTCTTCCTTTTTTTCAACAGTATCCACATGCATTAACCCTGATTCTGCCTTTTCTCAGTACACGACAAGATTTGCTTTTGACCCATTCCTGCAAACTTTTCATAACCCCTACACCAGTTTCGGTCAAAAATTTCACCATGAACGCATAGGTCACAGTTATTACTTTTATTTTATTTAGGAAAGGTCGGCCTAGTAGAGCGTTATATGGTCAATCTCAACATTTACGACCACGAAATCCAGTAATACTGTCTTTGTACAAGGAAAGCTTCCAGCTTCTATTGGTAGTTTAACAGTTCCTAACGCCCTGACTTTGGTTCCCCCAAAATCCCTCAATGAGACTTTCGGTGGTTGGAGATCGTTCTTCTGTAGCCCGAGCTGGTCAAACGCCTCTACGCTCAAAATGTCTACCTAACTACCATTGTCAATCAGGATTCACCTTACTTGTCTTTGCCCAATGCGAGCTAACACAACAATCGCGTCGTTTGGTCTGACCTATGACTCCTGTGCGTCTGCTTCAGTGAAAGTTATAGGCCACCCACCCTTGCTTTACTTTTTCCGATCAGGACCTATATGATTCACCTTCATACTTCTTTGGTTGTTCATGGCTTCCTTGACTTCAGATATCCTTTCTCGACTACTGCTCCCGATATTGGGGCCACCAAAAATGGTGTTAATTGCCCCACTATCCGAGTCTTTCTTTGGGTTCCTATAACTCCTGCACCGATCCCCTACGTGGGTATCTTTTTGTCGATCCTCTCTTCCTCTGAGGATGACGTCAGTGAGGTGACCTTCCACGGATTAGCTTCTCAATGTAATCCCTGAGTTGGTAACATTTAGAGGTTTCGTGGCCATTTTCTTGATGGAATCAGCAGTATTTTTTAGTATCTCTTCTGGCAAAATTTGATTGCCTTAAGGGTTTTTTATATAAGTTTTGTCTTCTATTATATTTAGGATTTCTTCCTTCTTTTTAGCTAACGGGGTATAGTTGGTGTACGGGCGCCTCGGGTTCCTCCTTATTCTATCATCATCTTTTCACCCGTATTTTCCTTTTCCTCCATTGCCCTTTGGGTCGTTCTTACCATTGTTTTTCGAACCGCCTTTTTGGCTCTTTTGATTCTGGAAGGACGACCCCCATGTATAAACTCTTCCCCGTTGGCAATTTGTTCTTCTTCTACCATGGCATATTCCCCGACATAATCTACCATGCTTGCATATGTGGTCGGTCCCTTCTGCCTTAGGTTCAAGGTATGTTGCAAGCTGCTTATGAATGCGGATACCACTACGTTATCGTTGGGATCCTGAACTTTCGATACCTCATACGAAAACCTGGTTAAATAATCTTTTAGTTTTTCATCTTTTCTTTGCCTCAAAGTAGAAAGGGCTGACACCGATTTCTTTCGTTGGATATTTTACATAAATTTTCTGGTGAATGCTCGTGTCAATCCTTCAAAACTCCTGATGAACCCTGAGGTTAATCCACCTAACCATCTGGATCACTGATCTCCCAATGTTGGAGGGAACATATAACACATAAGGGCATCATCATAGTCATACTGAGCCATGTCGCTTTGGTATCATCTAATATGTTCTTGTGGAGCGGTATTGACTTTGAATTGCTCCACATGTGGTATCCGAAAATTAGTTGAAAAATGAGCCTACCTTGTGGTATTAATAAACGGACTCCCAAAATTCCCGACCTGGGGATTTTTTTGACTTTGCTTTTTCTCCAGGGCTTCTATTCTTCTAAGAAGGACTTCGCACTCTCCCTCAGGTTCACCATGCCTATCTAACCTTTGGTGGATTTTGAGCCCATAAGGGTCCGTTCACCTTCGGGGGGCGTGTTCGTCTTCACTTAAATCATGTTGAGGTTTCCCCGTCTATAATATCTATCTTCTTGCTCATAGTATTGTCCCGCATCGTCGTACCTTACGGTATCTTCACGTGAGCTTGACCCCTCATGTTCCTCAGCTTTTCTATCCTGATATGGGCTGTTTTTTCTATGTGAACGCTCTCTTCTGCTCCGTTTCTCCGCTCTATCTCTTTCGGATTTATGAGGTGTGCGTGAAGCAGTTGTCATGATCTCAGAATGCACCTTGGGTCCTGAAGCTACCACGGGCGTAGAGAGTTGGTACGGTGAACTTAGATTTGCAGTTGCGGTTATGCTGATTCCCTGTTTGGCGGCATCATCAATAACTCTCCGTAGGGTTTCTTGAACTTGCCTGAACGCATCTGGAGATATTTCTACAGTCAAGCCTGTGGTTGAGATGGTATCCTATCTGTTTTATGGTGGAGTTCTTGAAGGTGGATATGTTCCAAATGTATTGACGTCCACGATGTTTGCCTCATGTGAACCGCCAACGTTGCGTAGGGACGAATCTCTGTCGTTGCTGGAAACCATAATTTTACCTTATATGACTGAATCCCTGGTTAGTCAAAATATCGGAGGTTCACATGCCCCCTCCTTCTAGCGCCAGTTGTTGACGGTGATTTTTGGATCAATCCCACGTCGAACAGAGTATATATAAGATCATACAATTGCTAGATATGAATGATTAAAAAATTAAAGAGAACACAAATATCTTACGTGGTAAAACCCTAATATGGGGAAATATCCACGGTTGCTGGTGACGGCGAGAAGAAATTCACTATATTGAAATAATTACACACCCGATCTCTCGTGCTCTCTCTCT
Organism: Dipteronia dyeriana; assembly: GCA_032871835.1. Classification (NCBI taxonomy): domain Eukaryota; kingdom Viridiplantae; phylum Streptophyta; class Magnoliopsida; order Sapindales; family Sapindaceae; genus Dipteronia; species Dipteronia dyeriana. The sequence goes on from CM065303.1 coordinate 93,988, forward strand.
TTTGTGGGTGCTATTAGGTTTTATTTATACATACATAGAACCCTAATTTGTGCTATACAAGTGGAATTGACGTGTTTGAGTCGTTTTACCATTCTTTCCTGTTTCATCGTTGGACTTCTTGCCTAATTTGGACTCTGGCATCAATAAGGAAATTCGTTTTTTTGTCAAAGTGTGCTTCGAGACACCTTGTTGGAGTAAGACTCATTCTGTACGTATTCGATAATACCCACATGTTGATCTATTGACCATCTACGAAAACCTAACCAAACCTTTACTCATCCGGACCAGAGACCTTATCCCGACCTGAGGTTTTGGCCAGACCATCCTGATAGTCCCGACCTGGGGTTTATGAGATCTTCTTTTGTTATTGTAGGTGGGTTTAGGGATGTTGTCCCATGATGATGTGGTATCTTTAACTTCCACATTTTTTGGATAGTTATGCTGACTCACCATTCTTCAGATTTGACCTATAACACTGTGTTTATACTGAACTTTAACTTATTGGAGTCGTATTGTCCTTCTTCCATGTTTTGTGCTGGTTGTCTTTCTATCGTATTAAATTTCTTGCCTAATATAGACTTTGAAATTTATAAGGAAATTTACTTCCTTATCAAAGCTGCTTCTAGACATCTTATTCAGTAGAACTCGTTCTTCACGTATTTGAGTCGTAACTTTATCAAATCTGAGTGTTGTCCACGTGTCATGCAACCGACCACCTATTTCACTTAACTAGAATCGTTTCTCCCGATCGGCGATTTTACTCGATCACACCATTGGCCCCGACCATCTTAGCAACCCCGATCGTTTGTATTATCTTGGTCGGGGGGTTAGACGGGTTTTCTTTGATCAACTTGAGTTGACTCGATCTGGTCGTCTTCTGGTAGTGTGGCACCCCGACCCTCATCTGACGTGTCATATTGTCTAGAATTTACCAATAACATATATGTATACATAAATTCCACAGAAAATTTAATGTAACAAGTGTATGAGTGTTATGCCATTAATGAATTGTGAAGCATTCAAGCATCAAAATCAATCCCTAAACATGGCATATTCTACCAGAATACAATCTCAAGCATGCTCGGATACTAATGAAAGCAAATTCAATGAATAAAGAAAAAGAATTTCGGATTATCGTTCACCATCGGAATCCAAATTTCTACTGGGGAAGTGGGATCGAGCATGGACTATATTTTCGATCGGAGGACGATAACGAAATTGGAAAGTCCCCTCTGATCACAACGTAAATACCCACACTACCAACTTCTTGATTGCGAAAGGGTAGCTATACAAATACAAGTAATTAAGCAACAAATTCTTGAATATGATGATACCAATAAAAATAAAATAGAAGATTTCATTATGAAAATAAAGAGATAATGTGTACAAGATGAATCGATATTTCCTTCAAAAGCATAATTGATCAACGAAATTGTGCATTCAACAAAATCTTGCAAATTAATGTTGGGCAATCGAGGCAAACTAAAAATAAAAAACTTAAAAATTACCTCAAAACCCTTAGAGCGACCTTTATTGCCATTAGAAATTGAAAAGATTGAACATCGATACTTTAAGCCTCTTGAATATGGAATAATTTACATGAATCTCCAACTTCTTGACTGCAAAAAAGAGCAGCAACAGAGAAATACAAGTAAACTAGCAACAGATTCAAGAATATAATAACGCTAACAAAAATAAAATGGAACTAATATGCACCTGATCTTGGATCTTCATTCTTGATTTTGGAACTTGAATCCACAGCAGCCATCAAAGACGGATCCACACCCACACCCAAAACACATTCAGATCAAACCTTCTGACACTTACACAAACCCAAGTAAGCTTCAGAACACTTTTTTATGATTTCATCTTTTGTGTTCCCTTCCTTCATGGGATAAAGTCCTCGGTAATTGTTATGTCACTCTTGAAGCGCATCATCACCTCCTAAATGGCTCTGATCTTCTGGTTGCTTGGCCATATAACAAAAAAAAGTTAGTCAGTGCTCCCGCTCCCGCTTCTGCGCCAGCTTTTTAGCTTAAAAAATAAATTAAAAAAGTGAAATAAACGAAAGTAAAAGGAAGTTACCTCAACGCTTCCGCTCCGGCTCCTTACATAAAAAATAATTTTAAAAAATTTAAATAAAATAAAGTAAAAGAAAGCTACCACAACGCTTTTGCAACCGCTCCTGCTCCCGAGCTTAAAAAAACAATTTAAATAAAATAAAATAAATTAAAGTAAAGTAAAAGAAAGTTACCTCAGCGCTCCCGCCCCTGTTCCTGCTCTCGCGTTAGCTTCCTAACTTAAAAAATATTTTTTAAAAAATAAATTAAAAGAAAATAAAGTAAAAGGAAGTTGTCGCAATGCTCCCGCTCCCTATCTTTAAAAACAATTTTTTTTAAAAAGAAAATAAAAGAAAGTAAAGTGAAAGAAAGTTACCATAGCGCTTCCGTTCCCGCTCCTTAGCCTACAAAATAATTTTTTAAAAGTAAAATAAAGTAAAGTAAAGTAACAAATAAGTTACCACAACACTCTCTTCCCTGCTCCCACGCCAACTTCTTAGTTTAAAAAACAAATTAAAAAAAGAAAAATAAAGGAGAGTAAAATAAAATAGAGCAAAGTAAAAGAAAGTTACCTTAGCGTTCTGACATCGGCTACAGCTCCACGGCTTCAAAAAAGAATTAAAAAAATAAAATAAGATAAAGTAAAGTGAAAAAAGTTATCACAGCGCTTCAGTTCCCACTCCTGCTCCCATTCCCGCTCCCTAGCCTAAAAAACAATTTTGGAAAACGTTAAATAAAATAAAGTAAAGTAAAAGAAAGTTACCACAACGCTCCCGCTCTCGTTCCCTCCCCCGCTCCCGCGCCAGCTTCCTAGTTTGAAAAAATAAATAAATAAAGAAAAATAGAGTAAAATAAAAGAGAACAAACTAAAAGTAAGTAACTTCAGCCCTCTGGTTCCTACTCTTACTCCAGCTTCCCAACTTAAAAAACAATTTACAAAATTTAAAGTAGATGAATGTTACCTCAAAGCTTCCGCTACCACTCCCGAGCCTAAAAAGAAATTTTAAAAAAAGTAAAATAAAATAAAGTATGGTAAAAGAATGTTACCTAAGTAATCTCGCTCATGCTCCCGCTCCCGCACCAACTTCCTAACTTAAAAAATATTTTATAAAAAGTTAATTAAAATAAAATAAAGTATATGAAAGTTATCGTAGCACTCCCGCTCCCGCTCCCTATCTTAATTTTTTTTTTTGAAAAAAAGTTACCTCACGCATGCAATAAAAATAAACACAAACACACACTAAATAGAAATAAAGACACAAAAACAAACAAACAATAAAACACACGCACGCATGCATGCAGGTAGACCATGCATGACACATAAACACAACATGTCGCATGCAGACAACGTAAGCACGCACGCACTAACTAAAAAAAACATAAACACAAACGCACGCATGTGCACATTAAAAATAAACAGAGACACAATAAAAATAAATACAAACACACAAAAACTAAATAAAAATAAATACAAACACAAACACAAACAAACACAATAAAATAAACACAAACACACATTAAATAAAAATAAACACACAATAAATAAAAATAAAAATAAACACACACATACACTCTAAAAATAAACACACATGCATGCAAACACACACGCTATGCACACCACTCAAACACGCCACACACACACATGCACTAAAAATAAACACAAGCACACACAATAAAAATAAATACAAATAAACGCATCCACACACGAACTAAATAAAAAAAAGAGAGTAAAATAAAAGAAAACAAAGTAAAAAAAATTACCTCAGCGCTCTGGCTCCTATCCCTGCTCCAGCTCCCCAAATTAAAAAACAATTTAAAATTTTCAAAATAAAATAAAGTAAGAGTTCAAAAAAATTAAAATAAAAGAAAGTAAAGTAAATGAAAGTTACCACAATGCTTCCTCTACCGTTTTCGAGATTAAAAATCAATTTTAAAAAGTAAAATAAAATACAGTATGGTAAAGGAAAGTTACCTCAGAACTCTCGCCCATGCAGGCTCCCGCGTCGGCGCTAGCTTCTTAACTTAAAAACCATTTTATAAAAAAGTTAAATAAAATAAAGTAAAATTAAAGAAAGTTACCGTAGCACTCCCTCCCCTGCTCCTTATCTTAATTTTTTTTAAATAAAATAAAAGAAAGTAAAGTAAAAGAAAGTTACCTAACGCACACAATAAAAGTAAACACAAACACAATAAATAAAAATTAACAAATACTAAATAAAAATAAACACAAACATACACACACAAAGTAAATAAAAATAAAATAAAAACAAAACACACGCAAGCACGCACATATGCAAACAAGTAGATTGTGCATGACACATAAACACATCATGCACGCAAACAGACAATGTAATTACACACACACACTAATATTATACATCTACCTCTAATTCTATACATCAACTTCTAATATAATATTATACATCTACTTTATAAATCTACCTCTAATATTATATTTCTACTTCTAATATTATACATCTACTTCTAATATTATACTTTTACTTCAAATATTATACATCTACTTTTAATATTATACTTCTCCTTCTACTATTATACTTCTATTTATACTTCTACTTCGAATATTATACATCTACTTCTAATTTAATATTATACATCTACATCTAATATTATTCTTCTACCTCTAATATTATACATTTACTTCTAATGTTATACATCTACTTCTAATATTATATTTTCACTTATAATATTATACTTTTAATATAATACATCAACTTCTAATATTATACATATAATTCTATTACTATATATCTACTCCTAATATAATATTATACACTTACTTTATACATCTACTTCTAATATTATACTTTACACGTCTACCTTTATACATCTACTTTTACTTCTAATATTATACATCTAATTTTACTTCTAATATTATTCTTCTACTTCAACTCCTAATATTATACTTATACTTTATACATCTACCTCTAATAATATACTTCTACTTCTAATATTCTATCTCTACTTCTAATATTATACATCTAATTCTATTATTATACATCTACTCATAATATAATATTATACACTTACTTTATACATCTACTTCTAATGTTATACATCTACTTCTAATATTATACATATACTTTTAACATTATATTTCATATATTAAACATCTACTTCTAATAATACACTTCTCTTTCTACTATTATACTTCTATTTATACTTCTACTTCGAATATTATACATCTACTTCTAATTTAATATTATACATCTACATCTATTATTATACTTCTACCTCTAATATTATACATCTACTTCTAATATTATACATCTAATTCTATTACTATACATCTATTCTTAATATAATATTATACACTTACTTTATACATCTACTTCTAATGTTATACATCTAATTCTATTACTATACATCTATTCTTAATATAATATTATACACTTACTTTATACATCTACTTCTAATGTTATACATCTACTTCTAATATTATACTTCTACTTTATACATCTACCTCAAATATTATGCTTTACACATTTACCTTTATACATCTAATTTTACTTTTAATATTATACTTCTACTTCAACTCCCAATATTATACTTCTACTTTTTACATCTACCTCTAATAATATACTTCTACTTCTAATAATATACTTCTAATATTCTATCTCTACTTCTAATATATTCTAATACTCCTAATATAATATTATACACTTACTTTATACATCTACTTCTAATGTTATACATCCACTTCTAATATTATACTTTTATTTCAAACATTATACATCTACTTCTAACATTATACTTCATATATTAAACATCTACTTCTAATAATATACTCCTACTTCTAATATTATACTTCTAATTTAATATTATACATCTACATCTAATATTAAACTTCAACTACTAATATTATACATCTATTTCTAATATTATACTTTCACTTATAATATTATACTTTTAATACATCTAATATTATACTTCTTTTTCTAATATTATACATTTACTTCTAATGTTATACATCTACTTCTAATATTATACTTTTACGTACATTATACTTCATATATTAAACATCTACTTCAAATAATATACTTTTACTTCTAATATTATACTTCTATTTATACTTCTATTTCGAATATTATACATTTACATCTAATATTATACTTCTACTTCTAATATAATATTATATATCTACTTTATACATCTACCCCTAATATACATCTACATCTAATATTATACTTCTAATTCTAATATTATATTTCTAATATTATACATCTACTTTTAATAATATACTTCTAAAATAATATTATAATATTATACATCTACCGCTAATATTATATATCTACTTCTAATATTATACAAATAATATCATACATCTACTTCAAATATTATACTTCTAATATAATATATTACATCAACTTTATACATCTACCTCTAATAATATACATCTACTTTTGTTATTATACATCTAATATTATAAATCTACTTTTAATAATATACATCTACTTTATACATCTACTTCTAATATTATACATCTAATACTATACTTCTACTTCTATTACAATATTATGCATCTACTTTATACATCTACCTCTAATATTATACATTTACTTATGTTATTATACATATAATATTATACATCTACTTTTAATAATATATATCTACTTTATACATCTACTTCTAATATGCATCCACTTCTAATATTATACTTTTATTTCAAACATTATACATATACTTCTAACATTATAAACATCTAATTCTAATAATATACTTCTACTTCTAATATTATACTTCTATTTATACTTCTACTTCGAATATTATACATATACTTCTAATTTAATATTATATATCTACGTCTAATATTATACATCTACTTCTAATATTATACTTTCACTTATAATATTATACTTTTAATACATCTAATATCATACATCTTTTTCTAATATTATACATTTACTTCTAATGTTATACATCTACTTCTAATATTATACTTTTACGTACATTATACTTCATATATTAAACATCTACTTCAAATAATATACTTCTACTTCTAATATTATACTTTTATTTCGAATATTATACTTCTACTTCTAATATAATATTATACATCTACTTTATACATCTACCCCTAATATACATCTACATCTAATATTATACTTCTACTTCTAATATTATACATCTACTTTTAATAATATACTTCTAATATAATATTATAATATTATACATCTACCGCTAATATTATATATCTACTTCTAATATTATACAAATAATATTATACATCTACTTCAAATATTATACTTCTAATATAATATATTACATCAACTTCAAATATTATACTTCTAATATAATATATTACATCAACTTTATACATCTACCTCTAATAATATACATCTACTTCTGTTATTATACATCTAATATTATAAATCTACTTTTTATAATATACATCTGTCGTATGTGAATTTTACCAAGCGTACACGTCATCGACAAGATGGAGAAAATTACTAGGTGGACGCCCAAATAAGCACTCATGAAAAATCCTACAAGACATCATTAAAGAAAAGAAAGCCCGAGTAAATAAGTAGCATGACAAGACCTACTCGGGATCAACTAAACTACTCGGGATCAACTAAACTACTCCGAATCAATTAAAAGTACTCGGGGTTAGCAAAAAAGCATATTCTACTCGGGCTCAAGCGGTGCTACTCGGGACCAACAAGTGTTATTCTTACTTAGGATAAATGCGACCCGAATAAGAAAACTTGGTGCTTAATTCACACGGATTAAGTCATTAAATACGCGAAGATATCCATCAGAGAGAATCCTAAAGAGAACAGAATACTGAGCTAGAAGAATCCTCAATCAAGAAACAGCTTGATTTCACTACAAAGACTACATTCTTATAAGGAAACAAGTTCAAATAAGACTGCACTACTAGAAACCCACTCGACTTCCATACAAGACTCAGAAACAAGAAAGAAGACAATAAACCTCAAGCAAGTAACAGAATCACAATTAAATGTAAAGATCCTGTATTACTTGTACAAAACAGATTAAGGTTCTATGAACATATAAATAGACCCATAATCCCGTCCAGAAAATATATAGGCAATATACCATACACATCAAGCAATAGAAAAATACAGAGAGAAAAAGAGAGATCGAGAGCTTGTAAACATCATATTTTCATAGTGGATTTTTGGCTCGGTTGATCCTTCAACCACCCGTGGACGTTTCTCCGGTCATTAGAGTTTTACCACGTAAAACTTGTGTCTTTGTTACTCTCTCTGAATATCTTTCTCTTTGAATTGATAGCCGAAATTCAATCATTGTTGGTTTTTCTATACAATCTAGAAATCAACGTCAACAATTGGCGCTAGAAGGAAGGGTCGAACCTCCGACCTTGTGGTTAATAGACATAGGAGGAAGCAGAAGCGATTCTGGGAGTGGCCAAAAGTCACCTGATAACTTCCATGTTGGCAGTACATCAAGAGATCTGGCAGCAAACACGAAGGACCGACCTACACATTTGGCAGGGATCTAGCAGGTTCCTCCAACCAGCGGAGACCTGACACTGCATTTCCGAGAAGCGTTACAGCAATTGGTGGTAGACTCAACAAGGGAATGGGTTGATCTATTGGCAGCTGAAGCACAGACTGTTGATCTAACGACTGCAGAAGTACAGACTCTTGATCCTCCACCTGCGAGGCTTCGCTCGGTGGTAGTAGGGCCAGGAATAATTATGCTAAAAATTGTAAGGAACTCTACCCCAATCAACCAGACCAGATGAAAGAAGCCTGAAGAAGAACGACCACTCCAAAAACAGGACCAAAATCAGACAGTCTGCACTAGACACGGTAAATATGATCGGTCGTCATCAGAAGATAACGATCGACCTCATCGTAAACGTCATCACGGAGTCGTACGAGAAACTCGGCATCAAAGTGAAGAGCCATAAAGAATGACAGTTACCCAACGGTTCAATCATCGGAGAAGCCCGGTAGGGGACAGAGATGTCATAATCCAGAGCCTAACTCAAGAAGTCGAGAACAATAGGCGTCAGATGGATGCATTGGTCAGACGTTATGGCTACAACGATTTATCTGACGATGACTCAGACAGTCCATTCACCAAGGAAATCTTACGGACCCTTTTCCCAGAAAGGTTCAGAATGCCGCACATGGAGCAGTTTAAGAAAAACACGGACCCAAAAGAGCACGTGAGACGCTATAAAACTCCATGGCCCAGTATGCCCACATCGATCCCTTATTATGTCTTAATTTCCCACAAACTCTGAGAGACATGGGTTCGAGGTGGTTCGGGAGGTTACCATCAGTAAGCATCAAAAGTTTCAGTAAACTGAGCAGGAGCTTCTCAAGGCAATTCCTGAGTAACGTTCACATGAAAAAGTCAGTGGCTCACCTTACTCAAATAAAATAAGGGAAAGATGAGTCACTGAAGAAATACCTATGGATATTTGGCCAAGCGGTATCAGAGATTGGCAGTGCAAACGATGAAGCTATAATCGCTGCATTTATCAATAATTTACAGAATGGACGGCTATCTTTTGATTTGAGAAGAGCTCGACTGACCAGATATGCTGACATGATGGATATGGCGGAAGGATACGCATTGGCCGAGGAGGAAGAGTTAGCTACAGGAGGAAGCTATATGCACGGAGGAAAGCCCGAACAGAAGGATACCTAATCCAAGAGGCAGAATCAAAAAGGAAAACAGAAGGGAAAACATAGGGAAACGACAAGGAAAAAAGTAAAGACGGGGGCAATGGGCGTAATGCTAAACAATCCACAGAGAAGTACCGAGGCAGATACACTAATTATACCCCTCTTCGAAAAAAAAACAAGAAGAAATCCTGGCCATCCTAGAAGAGAAGAACATGGTACAGGAACCACGGCGACAGTCTCAATTTGCTCGGAAAGATACAACCAAGTATTGCATATTTCACAAGGAAACCGGTCACGAGACTTCAAAGTGTTTCCAGCTTAGAGATTACATAGAGACTCTTATTCGGAAAGGGCACCTGCGGGATGTTATCTTGAAAAAAGATGAGAGATCAGAAACTAAGAAAGAAGTTAAGGCTGATCTCAACCCTGGTCGAAATCAAAGAACCAGCTCCGAAGCCAATCAGATAATACATACAATATTTGGGGGACCATCTACTGGGAAAAGAAACCGAGAACGAACTCAGGAAATCAGAGAAGCAATAGAAGCAAGGAATAACTTTGACGTTAACTCAGTTGAACCAGACCCAAAAAGAATAAAGGAAGGATGGGACCCGATAATATTCACTGAGGCAGATTCCCATGGGGTCGATGTTCGGCCCAATGACGCATGGGTCATAAGTGCCCGGGTTGGTCACCGGGAGGTCAGGAGAATCCTGATTGATAATGGGAGTTCGGTGGAAATCCTTAATGTAGCCGTCTATGATCAACTCGGGTTAGACCGAAAAGATCTACAACTCTTCCATACCCCACTCAGAGGATTTGGTGGGATCGAGTTAAGGTCACTCGAGACAGTCAAATTACCTATAAAAATTAGAATGGCATCATGCCAAAGGACTATCCTACTTGACTTTGTGGTGGTAGACTTAGACAATTGGCCGTATAATGCATTATTCGGGGTAGTCAAGGGATCACAGGAGATGGCCCGAAGAGCAAACTTGTCAGTGTACAAAGACAAAAATGATGCTGAACAGGTGTGCACCATAACACAGCCGAGTCAGCCTAGTGAATTCTTATCATTTGAATTTGATCCAAGGGAAGGGTCGAATGAAACTAAAACAGAACCAGTTGAAGAAGTGATATTAATAGAAGGAGAGCCAGATAAGGTGGTCAAGATCGGGGCTAACCTGGGAGGAAAAGTCAAGCAAGACCTCACTAATCTGCTTAAAGAATACAAAGATGTGTTCGCCTAGAGTCACGAAGATATGGTCGGGATAGATACCCGAATAATGTCCCACCATCTCACAGTAGACCTGAACGTGAAACCAGTGAGACAAAAGAGAAGATCGTTCAATCCCGAAAGAAGTCGGGCAATCAAACAAGAGGTGGAAAAGCTGCTTGCTACAGGTTCAATTAGAGAAGTCAACTACCCACAGTGGGTAGCCAATGTAGTCCTTGTCCAAAAGAAAAATGGGCAATGGAGAATGTGCGTAGATTTTACGGATCTGAACAAGGCATGCCCAAAAGACAGCTTCCCACTTCCAAGGATAGACCAGCTGGTGGACGCCACAACAGGCCACGAATTGCTCAGCTTCATGGACGCCTACTCGGGATACAATCAGATCAGGATGAACAAAGCCAACGAAGAAAAGACAGCCTTCACAACAGATCAGGGAGTACACTGTTACACAGTAATGCGTTTCGGTTTGAAAAATGCGGGTGCTATATATCAGAGGCTGGTCAACAAAATCTTCACTCGGCAAATAGGAAGAAACATGGAAGTGTACATTGATTACACGCTGACTAAAAGCGTCTCGGCTGATAAGCATGCCCTGGACCTCCGAGAAACATTTGATGTCCTAAGAAGATACCAGATGAAGTTGAACCCGAACAAATATTTATTCGGTGTCCCTTAAGGAAGATTCATGGGTTTTCAGGTTCACCAAATAGGAATTGAAGTTAATCCCGAGAAGATCCAGGCCCTGCAGCAAATGACCTCACCAAAAATATTAAAAGAAGTACAGCGCCTGACAGGGTGTTTAGCTTCCTTGGGAAGATTCATCTCAAAAGCTACTAACAGGTGCGCGCCTTTCTTCAGAATAATCAACAAAGGGAAATGACTCAAATGGAATGAAGAATGCCAACAAACATTCTTAAAAATAAAAGAGTACCTGGGAAATGCCCCAATTCTCTCAAAACCACAAACATGGGAGGTACTTCAGTTGTATCTGTCAATAACCGAGCTTGCAGCAAGCTCAGTCTTAGTCTGAACAGAAGATACAATGCAGAAACCAGTATATTATACCAGCAAGGCACTCCTACCAGCTGAAACAAGGTACTCACATGCAGAAAAAATGGTCTTAGCATTGGTTTCAGCAGTAAAAAAGCTAAGATTATATTTTCAGGCCCACACAATCCAGGTTCTCACTGACTGCCGGCTAAGACAAATTTTGCAAAAGCCAAAAATCTCGGGAAGATTGACTAAATGGGCAATCGAGCTAAGTGAATTCGACATTCATTATGTCCCTAGAACATCTCTCAAAGGGCAGGCCGTGGCAGACTTCATAGCCGAGTTTACAGAACCAAACCTAGAAGCAAAAAGAATGTTGGGTAAAGATTTCCCATGGAAACTGTATGTTGACGGTTCTTCAAATACTCATGGCAGTGAGGCAGGGATCGTAGTATGTACTCCAGAAGGAGATGATGTTGAATGTGCCATGAAATTTCATTTCAAAGCAACTAATAATCAAGCCGAGTACGAGGCACTATTAGCTGGACTCAGAGTCTGCATAGCTCTCGGGGCAGATAAAGTTGAGATATTCAGCGATTCACAGGTAGTTGTCAACCAGGTCATGGACGAGTACCAGGCCAAAGATAAAGGTATGAGATGAATACCGAGACATTGCGAAACAGCTCCTCTAAAAATTTAAAGAATATAAGATCACTCAGATCCCTAGGGAGGAAAATGAAAAGGCAGACGCACTGTCTAAATTAGCGTCAGTAACGACCACAATCAGACCGAAGACCATTCCGATCGCACAACTCTTAAAACCGAGTACAGCTGAACCAAAGCACTTAGAAATTTTAGAAATCCGAACACCGCAAGACGGTTGGATGATTCAGCTGAAGGCGTGCTCCCAGAAGATCCCGTATTACCAAAGCGCATCAGTTACCGATCAACAAGGTACATCCTGATCAGAGGAGAATTATACAAAAGGGGATTTTCCTGAGCTCTCCAGAAGTGTGTACCAAAAGAAGATGCACATCGAATACTTCAGGAGATTCACAGAGGAGTTTGCGAAAACCATACTGGGGGTAGAAATTTAGCACACAAGGTGCTCATGCAAGACTATTATTGGCCTACACTTTTCTCAGATGCACACCAGTGGTCGAAAAGTTGCAATACTTGTTAAAGAATCGCCAACGATATCCGACAGCCTCCAGAAAAACTCAGAAACCTCACAGCTCCATGGCCATTTGCCATGTGGGGTTTAGACCTGATTGGTCCAATGCCAGTTGGAACAGAGGGTGGAGCAAAATACGCCATAGTAGTTGTTGATTATTTCACAAAGTAGGCAGAAGCTGAAGCACTAGTGCATATCACAGAAGCAAACACCACAAATTTTGTGAATATACTTTATAGGTTTAGAGTTCTAGACACAATAATCACAGACAACGTCACCCAATTTGATAACCTAAAATTCAGACAGTTGTGCAAGGAATATCAGATTGCCAATTACTATGCCACACTTGCCCACCCTCAAACCAATGGCCAGGTAGAAGCAGTAAATAAAATCATCAAGCACACTACCAAGGCAAAATTAGATGACAAGAAAGGTAGCTGGGTTGAAAAGCTCCCCGAAGTATTATGGGCATACCGGACGACAACAAGGACTTCAACAGGAGAGACTCCGTACACTTTAGCATTTGGAACAGAAGCTGTTATCCCCATAGAAACATCGTATGCTTCACCTCGGGTCAGGCTATACGATGAAGAACAGAATGTTGATATGCTATCACAAAGTCTGGATGAACTAGAAGAAAAAAGGGAGAAGTCCCGAATAAGAAATATGACATATCAGCAAAGAGTAGCTCGCCACTATAACTCTCATGTTCGGATCAGGAAATTCCAGCTAGGAAACCTGGTGCTCAGGAAAGTGTCATTGAACACAAAAAATAAAGCTGCAGGATCCCTGACTGATAAATAGGAAGGCCCATACAAGATCGAGGGAATAGCTGGCCATAGAGCTTATTGGATTGCTCGACCCAATGGAGGGGTTTTACCCCGACCATGCAATGCCCAATATCTGAAGATTTTCTGTCATTAATATATATATATATATATTGTTCTTTTTTCTAGTCAAGACAATATTAGTCAGGATAAATATTGAACTGGAATTTAAATGTGTTGATTTTTTGCAGTAATAAATAAAATTACTCGGAATTGCCGAAAGGAAGACATCTAGCTCGGGATTTCCAAAAGAAAGCATATGATAATAAGAACATATGGAAGAAGAGCATGATACTAAGAACATGCAAATAGAATTCTCGGGACCATCAAATCCTGAAAAGGCGGAGAAGCTCGTAGGAGCATGCCAACAGAGCATGGTCGAAATGACCTTCACAAAAAGGCAAACCCGATGCACCGGACTTTGGAAAAATACTCGGGACGCTATCGGGAGAAATTCCGGTGAAATGCGTAGCTGTGTTGAAGCAATTTTTTTTTTAAAAAAGAGCTCAACGATTCGGTAAACCCTTGCTTATAAAAACTGGGGAGACGTCCTTGGTATTGCGTAAGGACTCGAACATATGATCATGGTGAGCCTTGATGTAATGTTCGGGTAGCAACCGGGTATGAAACACAAGTGTAAACTTGTCTGTTTCAAGATGACTCGGCTAATAATAAAGAGCCAGTTTAATAAGATACTTGGCAATTGAAGTCATTCGGGTAACAACCGGTTTAATAAGATACTCGGTTAAGTTACCCGAACATCGAAGAAGCCAGTTTAATAAGATACTTGGCAATTGAAGTCGTTCGGGTAACAACCGGTTTAATAAGATACTCGGTTAAGTTACCCGAACATCGAAGAGCCAGTTTAATAAGATACTTGGCAATTGTAGTTATTCAGGTAACAACCGGTTTAATAAGATACTCGGTTAAGTTACCCGAACATCGAAGAAGCCAGTTTAATACGATACTTAGCAATTGAAGTAATTCGGGTAACAACTGGTTTAATAAGATACTCGGTTAAGTTACCCGAACATCAGTCAGTTTAATACAGCACTTGGCAACAATCAGCAATAAACAAGACCACTCAATTCAGAATAAAATAGAATTTTATTGCTCTTAAAAGAATGGTTCTTTACAAAAGAATGAAAAATAAAGAATCAGAATTTTCTACAGTTCTACAAAATTAAGGTTGTGAGGATTACGAGTATTTTCCAATATTCGGATCTAGCACCATCTCATATTCACGGAGCAGGCTCTCGTTAGTAGGCCAAGCGATAGTGTCGACAGTATCATCCATCCATTGGCTGTAATCCTCATCCGGGATTGGTCCGACATCAGGCTCCACACCCTTCACGACCGACTCTTGACTGGCATAGAAGGTTGAGAGGGAATGGTCGGATGGAAACTCCAAATGCATAGGATGGGGCTCATTGCCTCGGCTACGACAGTAAGCTCTCCATTCCTTCATCTGAGTTCGAAGAGACCCTAAGGACCGATCCACATGATATTTAATTGACAGCTTCCAATTGGTTCGGGTATTCTCAGTTGCTCGATTCTTGACTTTAAAGAATTCATCAGCTGAAACCAGCCCTCGTTGAAACTCCCGATGAAGAAGATCATCGTAGGCAGGGGATCTCTTGAAACGATCTACCCTTTGAACTTCAAGTTCTAGCCTGGCCTCTCGGGATAAGGATTCGACTGTCAACACTTGTCGCTCTAGATCTTCGATCTTCCGTTCATACACTGACTTAGACTGCTCCGCTTTCTGCTCGGCCTTAAGCATAAATTCCTGGGCAAAAGACAATAAATTCTAAAGTGATGTCGCTTTCTCTTCTGCCGAAGAAGCTCTTTCCTCGGCCTCTACTTGCTTCGCCAGACAATGGTCGATGAATATTTGTACAGAGCTGACCTCTTGTTGATAAGCCGCTTCGGCCCAAGCATGACCCTCCTCACTTTCCTTCAGCTGAGCCTCCAAACGCCTTATTCGATTAGCTTGATGTTGCTGCGTCTGAATTAGCTTAGCAAATTCGGGCACTATCTGTAAGAGAATACGATTAGAAATCTGGCAGGCAAGCAAAACATTAAAGAAGCCAGAAAACTTACATAATATGCACCTTTGAAGACATTTTGAAGACGTTCTGTCAGGGAGCCACCTTAAAAACCGCTTCAGTGGTCTTCTCCAATGAAAGCCCGACCGGTGGACATCTCCCGTAACATATCTTGGGGGGAAGGATATGAGGGAACCCCCGAGGGTTCAGCCCTCAGATTACCGACCTCAGGGGTAGGGGAAGCCCTGTCCGGTTCTGACGCTGCCATATCTACTGACGCTCTAGGACCAATGCTCAAGAGGATCTCATATGCAGCATCTTCATCGCTGGAATCAATGATTGAGACCACCCTAGGGACTTTCAGTGGACGAATCAGGGAGTTGAATGCCTTTCGCTTTTCACCTCGAGAACGGTGGAAGCTAAGATCAGCAACAGGATCTTCCTGGACATCATCTCGAAAAGACTCGAAGAAGTCGGGACCTGTAGGCACTTGACTCATAGAGGCATAACCCTTCACCGGTTTCTGACCGACCAACAGGCTCCTCCCTAGGATCCTCACACTGCCTCTCCCTGTTATCAGGCAGTTGAGTATCAATCAGCTCACTAGGGCCACTCGGACCAGCAGTCTCCCCATCGGTCTGCTGAACATCCCCAAAGTTCTGCTCTACCGCAAAGTCAATCTCCTTGTCAGACTCAGGTGGTTCATTTCTCTGATGAGAAGCCTCTTTCTTGCT
This sequence comes from Dipteronia dyeriana, assembly GCA_032871835.1. Lineage (NCBI taxonomy): Eukaryota > Viridiplantae > Streptophyta > Magnoliopsida > Sapindales > Sapindaceae > Dipteronia > Dipteronia dyeriana. The sequence goes on from CM065303.1 coordinate 110,707, forward strand.
CGCCTGAAGAATTGACTTCACCTGACGAGCCTGAAGATCGCATACGACATCCGTATCGTATACTACATAAGGAAAAAGAAACAGTCAGAAACGAAAAGCAGAATTATAATAGAAAGAAAAAGGCTGCAAAAAGTTACTTACATCGTCTGTGCTGACTCGAAATCTGCACGAAGAAACCGAGCTCAATCATCTTCGACTCAACGAAGAGATAAGTCCTGCTCCTCTTCTCCAGTGTGCGATTTACCACCTGAGTAAGTCTGGTCAGCTCGCCATCACTGTATTCAATTTTCTTCTTATTCCATGCTTCGGGGGAACAAAAGAACCGTGGGACTTTTAACACTGTCCAAACATCCCCGGTCGTAACGGTGACGTCAATCCCGATACTCCCTCCTGTAAAAAACCAACTGTTCTTCCAGAACTTATTGGATGTAGGGAATCCCCATATTAAAACGTAAAATGAAAAAAAGTAAAGTAAAAGAAAGTTATCGCTCTCGCTCCCAATCTTAAAAATCAATTTGAAAAAAATAAAATAAAGTGATAGAAAATTACCCAATTAATATTCTAATTCTACTTCTAATATCTACTTCTAATATTATACATTTACCTCTACTATTCTAATTTTACTTTTAATATTATACACTTACCTCTAATATTCTAATTTTACTTTTAATATTATACTTCTACTTCTAATATTATACATTTACCTATAATATTATACTTCTACTTCTAATATTATACTTCTGTTTTCACTTCTTCTTCTAATATTATACATCTACCTCTAATATTATACTTATAATATTATACTTCTACTTTAAATATAATATTATACATCTACTTTATACATCAACCTCTAATATTATACATCTAATTCTAATATTATACTTCTAATTCTAATATTATACTTCTAATATTATACAATTATTTCTAATATTATATATCTACTTCTAATATAATATTATATATCTACTTTATACATCTACTTCTAATATTATACTTCTACTTCTAATATAAAATAATACATTTGATATTATACATCAACTTCTAATACTATACTTCTACTTCTAACGTTATACTTCTACTTCTACTTCTACTGCTACTTCTAATATAATACTATACATCTACTTTATACATATAATATTATACATCTACTTTATACATATAATATTATACATCTACTATTAATATAATATTATACATCTAATTCTAATATTATACTTTTACGCCTAATATTTTACTTCTAATATTATACTTCTACTTCTAATATAATATTATAAATCTACTTTATACATCTACAGCTAATATTATACTTCTACATCAACTTTTAATATATTTTATACATCTACATTATACATCTACCTCGATTATGATACACCTACTTCTAATATTATACTTCTACTTTGAATATAATATTATACATCTACTTTATACATGTGCATCTAATTTTATACTTTAATATTATACTTATGCTTCTAATATTACATATCTACTTCTAATATAATATTATACATCTACTTTATACATCTACCTCTAGTATTATACATCTACTTCTAATATAATATAATACATCTACTTCTAATATTATACGTCTACCTCTAATGTTTTACTTCTACTTCTACTTCTAATATAATATTATATATCTACTTTATACATCTAATATTATACTTCAACCTCTAATATTATACATATACTTTTAATATAATATTATACATCTACATTTTAAATCTACCTATAATATTATACATCTAATTCTAATATTATACCTCTACATCTAATATTATACCTCTACATCTAATATTATAATTTTACTTCTAATATAATATTATACATCTACTTTATACATCTACAACTAATATTATACTTCTACATCTAATATTATACATCTACATCTAATATTATACTTCAACTTCTTATATTATACATTTACTTCTAATAATATACTTCAACTTCTAATATTATGCTTATACTTCTAATATAATAGTATACATCTACTTTATAATTCTAATTCTACTTATTTACTTTTAATATAATATTATATATTTACTTTATACATATACCTCTAATATTATACTTCTACTCTTATTATTATTCATCTACTTCTAATATTTTACTTCTACTTTTAATATTATACTTCAGTTTCTAATATTATACATCAACTTTATATTTCTATCTCGATTATTATACATCTACTTCTAATATTATACTTCTGCTTTTAATATATTATTATACATCTACTTTATACATCTACATCTAATATTATAATTCTAATATTATACATCTGCTTCTAATAAAATATTATATAGCTACTTCTAATACTATACATCTACTTCTAATATAATATTATTCATCTACTTTATATATCTACCTCTAATATTATACTTATACGTCTAATTTTATACACCTACTTCTAAATATAATATTATAGAGCTATTACCAACTATAAACTATTTTTATATATAAAGGATAGATTTTTAATGGCCTTATACATCTAAGAATAAAAGAAGTAGGATACAAAATTACGAAGCAAACTTATAAAACTGAAAAAATAAAAATAAAGAGGGAAAAGAATTCAATTTGATATGAAGCAACTTGATGATATGCTCAAGACCATAAGTAATTTCAATGGATATCGACGACAAGTAAGCATGCAAGCAGGTAATTTCTACTTCTGCTTCTTTCTGATTCTACTTCTACTTCTACTTCTATTTCTTTCTACTTATAATATTCTAATTCTAATATCCCACTTCTAATATTCTAATATTCTACTTCAACTTCTACTTCTAATATTTTACCTCTTATATTCTACTTATAATATTCTACTACTCTTGTTAATCATGATGACACAAAAGGTGTCTCAAAATGAAGGCGTCTACACCCCTAAACCAAAACTCAACATTTTTCTTAATGATGGAAAAGAGAGTCTGGCCTAAAGGCGTGCACCACACAAAACACTAAAAACAAAACCTACACACTAAACAAACAAAACCAATGCCTAATAATTTTATACAGTTTTTATGAGGTGTAAATATCGTGACTCTTAAAACAATTCAAACCCAAAAATATTTTAGACACAATTTTAACCCAACATATATTCTTCTATTGCTCCACGGACCGTGTGAAGGTCCTCTTCCAACCACCGGGACTGTAACACATTCCACCTTGCCGTGGTCACAGCCCCGTGCGAATCACGAGACATCATCCTCTCCCACTGTAACAACATAAGTGGCTGTACATACAATCATTGACAATATCGTATTAATAATACAAAACCATAAAATGCGATTCAATTCCAATAATTTATAACTACTTACATAAAATTGTGTATCCAATACGTTGATCATCTGGTTGTACACAATAGGGAATCCTCGCTGACGCTTCCAAAGAATATGGAGGTATGCATCCATATGCTGACAGACAATAAAACTAATGAATTATTAACAATACAACATTACTTACACAAACGTTAATATGAAAATCACGTAAGTATGTACCGTGTCCTCCAAGTCTATGAAGTTGGACTGCATACGGATGAACCATCCGGCGTCCACTGGTGTCTGCACGTCCACATCACGTCTGTTTACTAATTGAATTAGCTTAAGGTAAATTTGAATAAACATTAAATATACAACCATTTTTATTAGATGAAGTTGGACTCACAGTTCCCCGTTGATGTTCCTCTTGAAGGCTTTGTATGCCGTAAGCTGGTTAGTGTCCACAAGTCCGTGGGGGTCAAATATGTGTTCCACGGACTCGGGCCGTGTCTTCAACCTCTTCGGGCGGCATGGATTTGTGTAAAGGCTCATCAACTGCCATCCGCGCTTAACTATACGCTTTATGTGCGGTACTTCAGCCTCCGATGAGCTCTGGAGCTTGGTCAATGTGCTAACCGGTGGAGGGGGCCATTGCGGCTGAATCGATATGCTGGGCGGTGGAGAAGACCGTAGACCCTGGGTCGTCATGCTAGCCGGGGGATGGGACCGTTGAGCCTGGGTCGACATACTGGGTGAGGGTGGGAAGGGGTCGACGCTTACGTGCTAGGTGGGGGAGGGGACCGCTGTGGCTGAATTGATGTGCTGGGTGGTGGGGGACTGTAACACATTCCACCTTGCCGTGGTCACAACCCCGTGCGAATCACGAGGCATCATCCTCTCCCACTGTAACAACATAAGTGGCTGTACATACAATCATTGACAATATCGTATTAATAATACAAAACAATAAAATGCGATTCGATTCCAATAATTTATAACTACTTACATAAAATTGTGTATTCAATACGTTGATCCTCTGGTTGTACACAGTGGGGAATCATCGCTGACGCTTCCAAAGAATATGGAGGTATGCATCCATATACTGACAGACAATATAACTAATGAATTGTTAACAATACAACATTACTTACACAAACGTTAATATGAAAATCACGTAAGTACGTACCGTGTCCTCCAAGTCTATAAAGTTGGACTGCATACGGATGAACCATCCGGCGTCCACTGGTGTCAGCACGTCCACATCACGTCTGTTTACTAATTGAATTAGCTTAAGGTAAATTTGAATAAACATTAAATATACAACCATTTTTATTAGATGAAGTTGGACATTTTTATTAGATGAAGTTGGACTCACAGTTCCCCGTTGATGTTCCTCTTGAAGGCTTTGTATGCCGCAAGCTGGTCAGCGTCCACAAGTCCGTGGGAGTCAAATATGTGTTCCACGGACTCGGGCCGTGTCTTCAACCTCTTCGAGCGGCATGGATCTGTGTAAAGACTCATCAACTACCATCAGCGCTTAACTATACGCTTTATGTGCGGTACTCCAGTCTCTGATGAGCTCTGGAGCTTGGTCGATGTGCTGGGCGGTGGAGGGGGCCGTTGCCGCTGAATCGATGTACTGGGAGGTGGAGGGGACCGCAGACCCTAGGCCTTCATGCTAGCCGGGGGAGGGGACCGTTGAGCCTGGGTCGACATATTGGGTGAGGGAGGGAAGGGGATCGCTGTGGCTGAATCTATGTGCTGGGTGGTGGGGGGCCGCTAAGGCTGGGTGGACCAAGATAGGACAGTTGTAAGGTTCGACCGGACTGTTGTACTTGTAGCAAACCTTCTATCGATGGTATACGACTGAGGTAGACTTTCCGGACCTACCCCCCGGTAGGCAGGTCCTCGCTACGTCCATTTGTCCAGTCTGTCCCCACATATACTTATCAGTCCTGTCTCCGGGACTAAAGTCTGGATCAGGAGGTGGGGGGGGGGGCATCCCTGTGTGTACGCATGGTCTACCCCTGAAGCCCCCGGATCATATCCAGTAACACTTGGTGTTGTTACTGACGATCCTCATCACTCTTCCGAATCATATCCACCAACTCCAAGTGTTGACGCTGTCGATCCTCTTCACTCTTCTGGAGGGCTTCACACACATCGTTCAACAGATCTGCCCAAAGAGCCTGAAATCAAGTATAAATTGTTAGTACAAAACTATCAACACGTGTTAATAAAAAACACTAAACTTTGTTTTCAACTTTCCTCTCCATCACGTCTAACGCCCCCACAGGAATCCCCTGTAGATGTACCATGTCCGGGGGTGGTAAACCGAACCCGTCTATGCCTATGCCTTTCTCGTTGAGGGTCTGTCTCATATCCCTCACTGTCACTAGGCCTTAAACCCCAAGCAACGGGCTCAGATCTCTCACTGTCACTGGCCCTTTCTGTCAAACCCCCGCCCTCTGTCCCACTGTTCCCGCCAAATGTAGTCTGATCAGGGACCGGAGACTGTATATGAAGCCTGTCATCCTCTACATACATGCTCCCTCCCTAGTTTAGCCCAACATAGTACGATGTCTATCTCTCAGCTGGTGTGGGCACCAGTTCCTTCCTCGCAAACTTCTAAAATATTAGTTAGAACAATGTAGCTGTACAAATACTAACCAATATAAACATTAACAAATTAAATACATACCCTGGCTTTGAAAATCTTTGCCAACTTCTTCCCTCTCGGTTGTTTGGTCATCTCCTACTTCAAAATACAGGGAGTCAGATCTATAACTCTTTGAGCACCGAACTCTTTACCCAAATCAGGGATCACCTCGACAACAAATATCTGCATCAAAGATAAGTACAATAACTAACCATAACATTGAGGAAAACACCAATAAAGTACAACTTGTAATTCGAAGTTCTTACCAATAGGGCATGAGATAGACCGTATATGTTGTAGGTTTCCACCGTGTGTACGCCAGTGCCCTTTTCCTGCTGGCGTCGCTCGAACCCGTATCGTCGCCCATCAAGCGCATGCTTGAATGAGTAAATAGAATTTCTGTACATATGGGCACCCCACGGGAATGTGTCGAACGCATCGAGATCCTCAACCAGCTGAAACTGCCAAACTGGAATCTTGAATCTCTCATCCACCCCTATCAGTATCCAGTTCAGTATATATAAGAGGTAGAGTTTGATAGCATCGTATGCCTTTCCAAACTCTACGACGGTGACAACACCCCTTATCTCCTTCAACGAGACCTCATCGGCTCCAGGAAAGTACCACTGATGTATGCCATTCTCCACTGCTGCATACTTGGTCATGTCTGGTATAACTCCAAACCGTAATCCGGTGATCAGGCAAAATTCCACCTTCGAAAATCTCACCGACTGGTTCCCTAACATGAACTGCATCTCATCTGTTGGGCAGTTATGATGCAGCTCACTCAAAAGCAACCGTTGGATAATACCACCCGAAAACTTCATCTCTCGATGCATCGTCAGGAAATGCCCGAAACATGACACCATGAACCGACGCCGATCTTCATCTACAAATTCTACAAGGACCAGGTTCAGCGCGTCGTCTATATGGGCAAGGGCATCAAAATGGTTGTGTCGAGTCAATTTGCCCTTGTACTAGTCTCCTTCTGGAGTTTTAAACAAAACCATCAACCTATTTCTCATCTGCAATGTAACATAAATACAACATCATTAAATAGAAAAAATATCGTAAACAAAATTATAAATCTCGATCCAATGTAAAAACAGCTCGGTCCTAAAAAAAATATGCTCGATCCCAGGAGAAATAAGCTCGACCCTTTAAAAAAAACTCGATCCTATGATAAAAATGCTCGATCCCATAACAAAAAAACTCGGTCCAATTATAAAAAAGCTCGGTCCTTTAAGAAATAAGCTCAATCCAAGGACATAAAAGCTTGACCCTTTAAAAAAAAGCTCGATCCTATGAAAAAAATGCTCGATCTCATAAAAAAATAGCTCGATCCTATGTAAAAAAAGCTCGATCCCATTATGAAAAAGCTCGATCCAATGTAAAAAAAACTCGACCCCTTTCAAAAAGGCTCGATCCTATTCAAAAAATGGTCGAACCCTTATAAAAAAAGCTCGACCCACCAAAACCTAATTTTCACGAAAATAAAGCTCGACTTATATACAAAAAAGCTCGACCCTTTAGAAAAAAGCTTGATCTTATGAAAAAAATGCTTGATCCCATAACAAAGAAGCTCGATCCTATGTAATAAAAGCTCGATCCTATGTAAGAAAAGCTCGATCTTATTTTAAAAAAGCTTGATGTCATGATGAAAAAGCTCGATCTAATGAGAAAAAAACTCGATTCTATTGAAAAAAGCTCGAAACCTTACAAAAAAAAGCTCGACTTACCAAAACCTAATTTTCACAAAAATAAAAGCTCGGCTTAACTACAAATAAGCTCGATTCTCTTGCAAAAAGTCTCGATAACCCAGATTTCATCTTCCTCAACAGATATTCAACCAAATTACAAACCCTAACCTAAACCACAATCATTCTCAGATATCTATTTTAACCGGTTTCTACAATTTCTATCCACAAAACTCAATTCTAACATGTAATGCAAGTTAACAACAATAAAAATGAGGAAAAAAAACTAATCTTACCTTTGTCAATCGCAACTATTCTCGTGTAATCTCGTTCCGGTCACTTCACCGTCGATTAGTTTCCTGTCGGTTTGACTGTTGCTTTTCTCTGACTTGGAAAACGATAAATTCCTCACTGTTTTAATATTTCGGGGTATTTTCGTCTGAACACGTTAAATGGTGCCTTTTAAACATACATTAGTAAATTGGTGATATTTGCACAACACCCCCTTAAATAGTGCCAATATTTTTTTGACCCCATCCCAATATTATGTTATCATAAAAAGTAGGGGTGGACACAATTCGGTTCGGTTCGGTTCGGTTCGATTCGGTTCGGTTTGGGATAAAACCGAACTGAACCGAAAATATTTCGGTTCATCTAAAATTGAACCGGTTTAAACCGAATAAAAAATGGTAACCGAACCGCAAATCGGTTCGGTTCGGTTCGGTTCATTTCGGTTTTGGACCTAATGAACCTTATTGATTTGATGGGCTTAGTGAGTTTTTTTTTTAATATGTTTTTAAATTTGATGGATTGTTGGATTCTAGTTTTGGGTCAGAGTTCTAATATTTTTAATAGCCCAAGCCCCAAGTCCAAAATAAAAAACAAATCAAACATAACTAATAATAATGAAAGAAAAACTAAAGAAGTTTGTTACGATTTTTTTAGTTATACTTATATAGGTGGTTTTTAGGAAACCAAACCGGTTTGAACATAATTTTTTTTAATTTTTAATTTTTTAAACCGATTTAAACAGAATTCATTTGATGAACTGAACCGAACACCCTTTTTTTTTGGTTCGGTTTGATTCGAAACAGTTCGGTTTGGAACTTAATTCTCAATCCTAATAAAAAGATTATATCACAATTTTCCATTATAAATAAATTTCAAAAGCTTTAGCCATCCGGTGATAATTGCATATAAAGGGTATACTAGTGCATTGTTTTGTTGATATTGAGAAACCTATATGCTGTGCCTAAAATGTGCTTGATGGTTGCTGATGGATGCCGAAAAGTTATATTGGTTATAGTAGAAGAAAAGATGGAAGCAAAGTTACCATAGGAAGGAATTCAATCCAATTCCATTCATGAAGTAAGTTTCTTCATTACTCCTGATTAGTTTTTCTTTTAGGCTAATAATGTTATATGGTCACAATTGAATAGGCTAGGTAGTTCTTTTGTGTAAGAGATGATTTGTGAATAATAAATGTTTTACAAAGGTAGATATACAAGCATCTTACGCTGTTGGGATATTATCGATTGAGTGCTATTGCTGAGCCAGGTAATCATGCAGGCAACTGCTTCTGTGAACTCAGGGCTGTTGTTGATGGCAGTCATGGGCCTACTCTTTCCAGCTGTTCTTCATTATACGCACACCAAGGAGCATTTTGGAAAGTCGGAATTGGCTGTTTCTAGATTTAGCAGTTGTATTATGCTAGTTGCATATGCTGTCTATCTTGTTTTCCAATTGAAGAGTCAAAAAGATCTTTACATCCCCTTGACTGAGGCAAAAAGTTGTTTATTCTTGTTAGTTTTCAGGGCTCTTGCAGATCAAACTCACACATTGCAATGTTATCCAACCATCCTTTTGTGAATCTTCTATTGATTTTCTTTAATGGCAACTATTTTGACAGGTTTTTATGTTTTACTTGTCTGGTAAATTGCTGTTTCCAATTGGTCAATAAGGTAGATAGATTTTGTTTGCCATTCACTGCTTGTGCTATTTAGTACTGAAGACTACATTGTGTCTTTAATGCAGGGTAGATTGAAGTGGATGTGTGAATGGTGGTGACAGATACCCAAAATCCTCTTCTTGGAGAAACCTCCTGCAGTTCTTTGCTGCAGAAACTCCAGGTAATTTGCGTTCCTTGTTTCAGTATTTGGTTATTGTTTTTGTCTATGGCATAAACAAAGACTAGTAAACTGATCCAAAACTGATCCTGCATCAATTTTGGGATGAAGTTGGCGAAAGCGATGAAGAACAGGACAAAATGCTTGTTCAGATAGAGTGCTTGGATGTGTACAAAAGGAAGGTGGAGCAGGCTATGAAGTCAAGGGCACAGCTTCTTCAGGCCTTGTCGGATTCCAAAGTTTAACTTTCAAGTCTTTCATCAGCACTTGGAGAGAAAAGCTATGTTGGAATTGTGAGTAGTCACCTAATTTAGTCTCATGCATTCAGTTGTTAAAATATTAAAGTAGAAACCGATCATAGTGTAAGATATGGTTAACTAGGTTGCTTATGAATTTCTTTTGTTTTTTTACAGCCCGAGGAAACGTCTGGAACAAACAAGGTGTGAACAATCAAAGACCACCTTGCAACTATAGCATCAACACTTGAACAATTGTGGGAACAGAAAGAGAGAGTGAAAGAGTTTTCTGATGTACATTCACAAATTCAGAAGATATGTGGAGAAATTGCCGGAAGTGTAAACCTAAGTGATCAGCCTCCTGTAGTTGATGAGACTGACTTATCTTTGAAGAAGTTCGATGAATATCAAGCCCATCTCCAAGAACTTCAAATGGAGAAGGTAAGATTTTGTATTACGAACATTAGTTTGACTTGTGATAATTTCTCTAGCATCTAAACTTCTACATGTATGTTGTTGATCATAACTAATTTCTTACTTGAACTTGCAAATGACCATAACGAAACTTGGACCGGAGATATAGTCCGTGCTCGATCCCGCTTCCGTTGAAGAAATTCAGAATCTGATGGTGAACGTAATACGAAATTCCTTTTCTTAATTCATTGAATTTACTTTCATTAGTATCAAAGCATGCTTGGAATTGTATTCTGGTAAAATTTGCCATGTTTAGGAATTGATTTTTATGCTTGAATGCTTCACAATTCATTAATGGCATAACACCCACACAAGGTTTTAAAACTCGGAAGGCGGTGCGAGGCGGGTACCTCGAGGCAAACAAGGCGGGTGCCTTAGCCGGAAAGTGGATTTTCTTAAAAAATCTTTTGTAAAAAATTAATAACATTCAGAATATTCCATAAAATTAAAGAAAGAAGTCATATCTAACACTACACCTAAACAAATGAACCATTAATAAAGATTTACCCAAATTCATATTCTAAAGCCAAACTAATAACCCAATACCTAGTTTGATAAACTTAGCTCACAAGCATGGTTATAAAAATTGTTTTGAGGCTTACGCCTCGATGCGGTGAAATATAGCCTCGGCTTGAGGCTTATGCCCCAATGTCTGAGGCTTACGCCTCTGAGGCATACCGTCTCGAGGCGTATGAGGCTTACGCCTTAAACTTCAATTTGTATCATTAGAATCAGCTGTCAATATGCATCCTAAAATTTAATTTAATGTGTGTTACAAACAATCCATTGACAATTCTTGTTCTTGATCCTGAAGACCATGTTTTAAAACTTTACCAGTATTTTTGTAAAATGTAGCAAACTTCTCTGTATCATTACTTTTTGAAAGCAACCATGGTTTTCCCTTACCACAGTGTTCAATATATTATTATTCTTGGTGTTTCAGAGATCTTGATGCAGGTGTGGGATTTATCTGACCAAGATAATGATAGTATGCTCTCTTTGAAAGAATTATGTACTGCTCTCTACTTGATGGAACGTTCAGAAGGGTGCCCTCTACCTGTGATTCTTCTGAACACTTTCATACTTGAGGAAGCTTTATTTATTGCCATCAGCTCCATATGCTAGCACAACTTGGGGCCCAGGTGTGGGTAGGTTTTCCTCACAGTTTCAAAATATTTCAGTATTTGTTATCCGGCTCCTTTTATTGGCGTATTCACCTTTAAAGAAGGCAACTCTTGAATAGGTTTGCAACAACCACAAGCTCCAAGACCACCTGCAGGAAAGCGACCGAAGCCATTTCCTATTCCTCAAGTGGATAGACATGCGCAGCCGCCCAGAGTTTCATCACTGGAAAAACATCTTGTGGATCAACTTAGCAAAGAGGAACAAAATTCGTTAGATGCAAAGCTGAAAGATGCAATTGAGGCAGATAAAAAGGTACTCTCTGTGCACTCTCTCTGTCGCAGTTTGAAGAATGCATTATTGTTCATGTGTGGGTTACTTTAAGATAAAAGTCTTGTTTTACTTCACTCCTATATAAATCTTGCAAATTTTGCAATTTCTCTTGGTTGGCAATAGATTTAATCTAAATGAAGTGTTTCTATTTTCTTAACCACCAGAGGAAATCTTTTCCCATATTATTTAAGCAATATGTTAGTTTTAAATCATTTTGCTGGAGCTGATTTATACAGTTTAATTAATGTTAATTGAGTCTTCCATAATATATTTTGGCTATCACCAGATTTTTAACTTCGTTTATTTTTTCTTCTCTTAGAGAGGATTAAGTTCACTCGAATTTGACTGTCATTGCAGTCTTATGTTGTTTAGAATATCTTGATGTTAATTATTTGTTATGCATCTTTTTACATTTAAGTGAGCACATCCAATTGATTTAGATATATCTAAAAGTTTGACTGGATGTACTTATGCTAGCTGTTTTTGGAAATTTACATCTGATTTGTTTCTCCATTGTTGTTTAAAGGTTGAAGAATTGGAAAAGGAGATAATAACTTCCAGAGAGAATATTCAGTTCTATCACACCAAGATGCAAGAACTTGTGAGTATGCCCCTATTATGTAACTTTTATCAATAACATATTGATGTTTAATGCTATCATGTCATCATATGATTTGCAATCACATACGCACCATGAAATATTTGCTCTAATATTTGCGAACTCTCACAGATGATTTTATGCTTTTTATAATTATTTATAAATGTTGCTCAAACATGTGCAGTGAAGTTATAGAATACTCAGAGTAATTTCGATGCTATAAATAAAACAGTATGCTGAACTATTAAGCCTACCGTCTCTATAAGCGTGATAAGTTGTTTCAGCCACATGTGATGCTAGGAAGGAGTTGCGGATTATATGTTGGGAATATATTTTATTGGATGTCCATGGTAGATCAAATAGCATCCATATATTGTAGTAATGTCTAAATTTTGTAAGGAAAACTTAAAAGCTCAAATCCTTGACCGCTGAGAGAAGGTAATATTTTATGTCATAAGGCTAAAAGTAATATTGTTGGTAGCAAAAAACAAAGTTAGGTGTAAATTCTATAGATAAAACTAAAAAGCTCAAAGCCTTTGCTGCAGGATAGGGAATCTTTTAAATGTAGAACGTTAAAAGTATTATTGAGGGGATAGGGGAATAAAAAATGAGAAAGAAAAGTGATACACCTCTCTTCCTTGCAGACATGTTTAACAAATCTTATCTTTGGGAGGCTTTTGACATCTTTGTAGTTTTCTTGGTCTTTGCCCTTGGGTGATTCATTCTCTCATTTATGTTAATATAAGAATATGGTCATGATGAGATTAGGTAGCTGATATGGTTTTTGTTGAATGACGAGGCATTCTACTATCTTTAAGCTTTCATCAATTTTAAGCATTAGGCATTGGAATTTTATGTTAAATTGATAAAATTTCTCGTTTCATGATATTCAGGTATTTTTGGAACTCCTTTTGCTGGCTGATGTCCAATCCTTACTTTTTCTTGAAGGGAATCACTTTATCTCATTGTGCTATTAATCTTTGGTATGCTTTGTAATTTTGTATCACTTTTTGAAACTCCACTTGCAAGAGAAAAAAATGAAACTATATCAGGCAATTTTCTAAATGAAGGGTGACAGTGGCGATGGTGATCTTAAGGTATGCAGTTACTGTGATTGATTAGCACAAATCTTACAAAAACTTATATCTAAGTGCTGTTTGTTCACCTTTGTAGGAAACTAGGAACGTGCTGATAGCATCGAAACTAGGGGTGGACATAATTCGGTTCGGTTCGGTTCGGTTCGGTTTTGACCAAAATCATATTGAGTCGACATATATTCGGATTTTAAAAATGTGAATCGGTTTGAACTTGAAAACCGAATTGAACCAAACATCTTTATCTCGGTATGGTTCGGTTCAATTCGGTTTTGGGTCTAATGGGCTTTAAATGTTTTTTAATATGTTCTTTTAATTTTTTAGGTTCTTAAGTTGCATTTTTTGCATATAGCCTTAAACTTTTTTAAGATAGCATAATATGTAAAAATTAATTTAAACAAAATACAATCCAATTTTGAATCCGAATTTAAAATTTCAATCATATTCGGTCTACATACTCAATCAAAATATAAAATCATTATAACTTTTATAAATAGAAGTAAAAAAATGTAGTATATAAATGTAGTCCAAAAATAAAATATCATCACCAAACAATCCATAATAAAATTGAACCTTACAAAATAATTAATTAAGACAATTCGGTTTATTCGGTTCAGTTCGGTTCGGTTTTGTATGTCCAAAACCGAAACCGAACCGAATTCAATTCGGTTTTTAAATTTCAAATTGGTTTGAACCGAATAGAAACTATGAACCGAACCGAACCGAAAACCCTTTTTCGGTTCGGTTCGGTTCAATTCGGTTTCGGTTTTTATGTCCACCTTTAATTGAAACATAGCTCGAGGAACTAGTGAAAAATTTGAATGACGGAAGCAAGCAATATGGATTGCGTGCTAAACCAGCTTCACTGGTTGAGCTTCCATTTGGTATTTCTACCATCTTAAGTACTTTATGGCCTATTTATTTCATTTTATGGTTTTCGGTAAGCTTATTCACTTCATTATGGTCAATTTTATTGATAACCCTATCACAAAAGCTTTCATTCTATAATACATATATGCATATGTATGTTGATAATGAATCTATTTGTTTTAATCACCAGTGGAAATTGGTTTTACGATTGTAATAAATTTTAAAAAAATTGAGCAGTAAGGATATTGTTTAGTAAATCGTTGTTACAGTTTATGAATTAATCGACTTTTTTGGAATACGAAGTGCTTGATCATTATAAACGTGTTGAAATGTATGGAAATTAATGTTTGACATGAAATTAACAAATGACAGAAATTGGTTTCTTAGATTAAATACTATAAATCCTTAGCTTAGTCATTTCAGATTAGAGAATGCCATGGTTTTTTTATTTATTTCGGCACATATGAACTCACCTTGAAACGACTTTAAAGCTAGAATATGAGAACTCTATATTAGAAGCCTTAGATGAAGAACCTGATGAATCTAATTCAGATTCTCTAACTAGCGAAGAAATTATAGACTATCATAAAGAAATTTGTATGAAAACAGAAGAACAAAAAGATTGTAAAAATTGGTCAATAGAGATAAGACAAAAGATAGAAGAACGCCATGGTTTATTTATTTATTTCGGCACATATGAACTCACCTTGAAACGACTTTAAAGCTAGAATATGAGAACTCTATATTAGAAGCCTTAGATGGAGAACCTGATGAATTTAACTCAGATTCTCTAACTAGCGAAGAAATTATAGACTATCATAAAGAAATTTGTATGAAACCAGAAAAACAAAAAGATTGTAAAAATTGGCCAATAGAGATAAGACAGAAGATAGAAGAACTAGAAGAACTAAAGATAATAGGTAATAATCCTCAAAATAAGAATAGTACAGAAATGTACAAAATAGAGATAATAAACCCAGACATTACCATAATTACACAAGACCTACCATACAGTTTAGAAGACAGAAAGCAGTGTAAAATGCACATAGAAGAATTATTAGAATTAAAAGTGATAAGAAAAAATACAAGTAGGCATAGGAGCCTAGCATTTATAGTATTTAGTCATAGTGAACAAAAAAGAGGGAAAAGTAGGATGGTAATGAATTATAAAAGGCTAAATGATAATACCCTAAGAAATAGTTATAAACTCCCTAATAAAGATGAATTAATAAACTGTATATAAAAGGCCAGTTGGTTTTCAAAATTTGATTGTAAAAGTGGTTTTTAGCAAATTAAATTAGATAAAGAATCTATAGGATGGACTGCCTTTAGTTGTTCAGAAGGGCATTTCGAGTGGTTAGTAATGCACTTCGGTTTAAAGAATGCTCCTCAAGTTTTTCAAAAGAGGATGGATAAGATTTTTAAAAAGCTTTCAAAATTTTGTATTGTCTACATAGATGATATTCTTGTTTTCACTAACAATAGATATATACATATGAACCATGTGAGACAAGTTTTAGAAGTCTTTAAGAATAATAATATAATTATATCAAAAACTAAAATAGAATTGTTTAAAAATAAAATAGAATTTTTAGAACTAGCTATAGACAAAGGGAAAATAGAATTACAACCTCATATAGTTACAAAAATTTTAGAATTCCCTGACAAGATAGAAGAGACTAAAGAGTTACAAATTTTTTTGGGACTATTAAACTACAGAAGAAAATTTATTCCTAATTTAAGTACCCTAGTTAGACCTCTTTATAACAAAGTTTGTAAAAATGGTCAGAAGTATTTTAACAATGAGGATGTAAAGTTCGTACAGAAGATAAAGAAAATAGCCCAGAACTTAAGTCCAATAGCCCTACCTATAGATAACTATTATAAAATAGTACAAACAGATGCTAGTAGCAAAGGATGGGCCGGTATATTAATTCAAAAGCCCACAAAGAATAGTCAAAAGAATACAGAAGAAATAGCTATGTATTCCAGTGGAAAGTTTGCAGAAGTAGAGTCCAGAAGATCTAGTGCAGAACTAGAGATTTTAGGAATAATAAATTCTTTGAATCAGTTTCATATATATATACAAAGTGAGTCTTTTACAGTTAGAACTGATTATAATAATATAGTAGAGTTTTATAAATGAGTTTTTCTTTTCAAAAAAAAAATTCTGTACTTTTTTATAAAACTCTACTATAAGATTTTCTTTCCATTTTTTCTTAGCTAATGTTATTCCACTTAGCCTTGCTCTTAGACTAAACCTCATCTCTTCAGAAATGCTACTGTTTTCTAATTGACCTTTAATTTCTTTGATCTTTTCTTCACACTCTTTTAGTCTAGAATTTATTATATCTACTTCCTTACTCCGGTTCATTTAACGAGCTAGTTGAGGCTTTAGAAGTTTCTTTATTCCGATGGTTATATTCATCAAGTAACCTTTCTATTTCTTTTATCTTATTTTCACTTATGGCTTTTATCTCTTCTAGGTCATGCAAATCCTTTTCAAAATGAGAGCACTTATGATTTGTTTTTAGATATACGTCATCAAAAACTTGATACTTAATTTTTAGAGATTCGTTAATCTTTTCTATCATAGTAACATGATGCTCTTTTAAGGATTCTAAGCTCTTTGGATCATTAATAGCTAAATTTATTAATATAGCATCTATAATACTCATAATATCAACAATACTCATAATATACCAAATCTTAACTTAAGAAGGGGTGCTTAATAATATTAGTCTTTCTTGTTCCTATGGTTTTTAAAGATCAAAAACGGATTTTCAATACTCTCAAAGCCTATAATTGCCTTTTAACAGGTCTTACAGACAAGGCTACCTGAGTTCTTCACAGAAAATAGATTTTTGTTTCAGTTTAAAACAGGAACCTTACTAAACATTCTTAAAACATCACCAGTAGTTGTTCTTAATATAAACTCCATAGACCTCGTTACTGAATAAATTTAACAAACATTTCTAGTTTTTGCCAACTTGGCTAGACTTCTCTGGTGTTAAAGGAAATATAAAATACTGAGAGAAATAATTGAGATGCAAGGAACTTACTGAATATTCACAGAGCTTTATTGATTTGGAGAGATTATATGATACATAGAAGAAGAGAGTGTTTACAGAGGGTTTGCTTCAGATAATTGATTGATGATATTTTTTACAAAAGAAGAGACATTACTTATAGAGGGGAAAAAGTAAAGGCCTACACAATTGGCCGACATAATAATTTACAAAGATAAGATAAGAAGATAAGATGCTGCCGACACAACAGTAAGGCTACTGTTTTCTCCTAATAATACAAGCTTTTAGACTTTAATAATGCAGACTATATGCTATTCACGATAATGCTGACTCTACTGTACTTGGCTTGTTCTACCGACACTATTTTTCTTCATTAGGTATCTAGATTGTGCATAAGTTCATCATCTAACATATAGTCTTCTTCTAGAACTGACTCTTCAAGTCTTAGAATCTCTTGCTCTTGCACCTTTCTCAGATAATCATCAGTTTTAGGGTTCAAGAAAACCCAAGGTATGGGGTATTTGAACCAGACATGCTGATCTCTGAGGAAAATTGACATGTGAGGAGTCTGGCCAATTAGCTTTGGTCTTACCAGATTAATGCTGATATAGTATTTCTGAGCTCTGTATATCTGCAGATACTCAGGACACATATCATGGCAATCAGTAGAAGAGCTTTCTTCCCTTATAGTCCCGGTGGAGAGTAGTGGCACTATTACAATGTAGTGGTAGGTTGGAAGAAAACTGGTCAACTTGTAAGGTTGGTTGATGATCCACTCACACGGTATAGAATCAATATCAAGGCAAAATCTATGCTTTCCTCCAAACATCCTGATGGACTGTTGGAGTTTTTCAGGAAGGAAATGGTTCTTTATGGTACTAAAGGCGTTTATGGCGTCAATAATTCCATAGCTGAATAACTCTTCAATACCTACTTGTCCAAGTTAAGGAATATCGAAATTCATAGGAAAATCATCTAAATGAATTTGAACAGTCATGAACTTAAAAGGATATTCATAATTAATATGCCCTTTATGAAAAAGTGTAGTCATACCCTTAGGTAGTCCTACTGCTTGAACTAGAATTTTTTGAATTTTTAGAAATCGCTTCAGATTATCATCTCGGGCAATACCAAAGATGCTCTGCTTTATATCATTAGGTAGGGTTTCTACCGCTTTATACAGAATTTTTGCCTGATCTCTCATTAGGGTAATATTAATAATGTCTAAGGGCCTTTCCATCTTAGGATTTTTTGGATTTTCTTTTTCTTTGCCCTTAATGCTTCTTTTTTGCTTTACTTTTTCTGGTTCTATTTTCTGAAACTGTTCTATTAACTGCTCAGCTCTAGCTAGTTCTTCTTTTAATATTTTGTTCTTTTGCTGAAGATCTTCTAAAAGATTATTCATGTTTTTTTTACACTTTTTTAGATCTTCGGAGATCCTATGCTTAGCTTCATTGATATTTTTAAAATGATTCATAAAGCTTTTTACTTGTTCTCGACTATAAGTGCACCCATTAAACTCTAAAATCGGCTCAAAGCCTCTTTGATTTTCAAAAAACATTCTTAATTTATTTCGGAAAAGTGATGACTCAAAATGTTTAAGGACTGGAGGAAACCTTTATTATCATTTCTAAAAAACCAAATATTATTTAGAATGGCTTGCTGGACTTCAGTAATTTTTTCTTTTACTTGTGTTAACGGCTGAAAAGGATCTCATGGACAGTAGTTAATAGTATGACTTCCTATATTAACCTTTTTACCATTTTTGCTTTGAGAAGTACTTCTAGAACTTTCTTGACTATCCGTTGAGCTTCCTGTCATGCCTTCAATTATCAACAATTTATTAGCCTAGAGAGAATATCAGCTATAGTGTTATCTTTTCCACTTATATGCTCAAACTCTGCTTTATATCCTCTACTTGTTAATGTTTCTAAGAAACCTATCCATCTCTTACTAACAAACGAGTTTTTCTTTTCAAAATTATTTTCTGTACTTTTTTATAAAACTCTACTATATTATTACAATCAGTTCTAACTGTAAGACTCACTTTGTATATATATATATATGAAACTGATTCAAAGAATTTATTATTCCTAAACTCTACTATATTATTACAATCAGTTCTAACTGTAAAAGACTCACTTTATATATATATATGAAACTGATTCATATATATTTATTATTCGAGAACAGTCCATCAGGATGTTTGGAGGAAAGCATGGCTTTTGCCTTGATATTGATTCTATACCGTGTGAGTGGATCATCAGCCAACCTTACAAGTTGACCAGTTTTCTTCCAGCCTACCACTATATTGTAATAGTGCCACTACTCTCCACCGGGACTATAAAGGAAGAAAGCTCTTCTGCTGATTGCCATGATATGTGTCCTGAGTATCTGTAGAGATACAGAGCTCAGAAATACTATATCAGCATTAATCTGGTAAGACCAAAGCTAATTGGCCAGACTCCTCACATGTCAATTTTCCTCAGAGATCAGCATGTCTGGTTCAAATACCCCATACCTTGGGTTTTCTTGAACCCTAAAACTGATGATTATCTGAGAGAGGTGCAAGAGTAAGAGATTCTAAGACTTGAAGAGTCAGTTCTAGAAGAAGAAGACTATGTGTTAGATGATGAACTTATGCACAATCTAGATACCTAATGAAGAAAAATAGTGTCGGTAGAACAAGCCAAGTACAGCAGAGTCAGCATTATCGTGAATAGCATAAAGTCTGCATTATTAAAGTCTAAAAGCTTGTATTATTAGAAGAAAACAGTAGCCTTACTGTTGTGTCGGCAGCATCTTATCTTCTTATCTTGTATTTGTAAATTATTATGTCGGCCAATTGTTTATGCCTTTACTTTTTCCCCTCTATAAGTAGTGTCTCTTCTTTTGTAAAAAATATCATCAATCAATTATCTGAAGCAAACCCTCTGTAAACACTCTCTTCTTCTATGTATCATATAATCTCTCCAAATCAATAAAGCTCTGTGAATATTCAGTAAGTTCCTTGCATCTCAATTATTTCTCTCAGTATTTTATATTTCCTTTAACACCAGAGAAGTCTAGCCAAGTTGGCAAAAACTAGAAATGTTTGTTAAATTTATTCAGTAACGAGGTCTATGGAGTTTATATTAAGAACAACTGCTGGTGATGTTTTAAGAATGTTTAGTAAGGTTCCTGTTTTAAACTGAAACAAAAATTTATTTTTGTGAAGAACTCTCAAGTAGCCTTGTCTGTAAGACCTGTTAAGAGGCAATTATGGGCTTTGAGAGTATTGAAGGTTTTCTAGTATTATCCCTATTTTTTAAGCTCATTTTTTCTCTAAGGAAAATATATACCTAGCTAGTTATCATTTACCATATTCTGGATAGGGCATCATGTTTCAATTTCTGTATTTTCTCATTTTGTTATGGTATTCTTTAGGATGGCAACATAGAGTCCAGAAGGAGCAGCTGATTGGGATGAAGATTGGGATAAGTTGGAAGATGAAGGTTTGTTACTTTAGGATTGCCTTATGCTTTCATGATATTATCATTGTTATTACCTTTTATTATTGACCGATATTTTGTTTATTTTTGTGTTGTTAGGCATTGGTTTGTTTGTTTAGTGTGTAGGTTTTGTTTTGAGTGTTTTGTGTGGTTCGCACCTTTAGGCCAAACTCTCTTTTTCATCATTAAGAACAATGTTGACTTTTGGTTTAGGGGTGTAGACGCTTTCGTTTTGAGACGTCTTTTGTGTCATCATGATTAACAGGAGTAGTAGAATATTAGAGGTAGAGGTAGAATATTAGAAGTAGAATATAAAAGAGGTAAAATATTAAAAGTAGAAGTAGAAGAAGAATAGTAGAAGTAGAATATTAGAATTAGAATATTAAAAGTAGAAAGAAATTGAAGTAGAAGTAGAAGTAGAAGTAGAAATAGAATCAGAAAGGAGCAGGAAGGAGCACGAAAGGAGCAGAAGTAAAATGTAAGAATTAGAAATAGAAATAGAAATAGAATATTAGAATTAGAAGTAGAAAGAAGCATAAGGGAGCAGGAAAGGAGCATGGATAAGATATTAGAATATTAGAAGTAGAAGTAGAAAGAAGTAGAAAGGAGCATAAAGGAGCAGAAAAGAAGCATGGATAGGATATTAAAAGTAGAAGCAGAAGTAGAATATTAGAAAGTACAATATTAGAAGTTGTAACAGAATAGTAGAATATTAGAATTAGAAGTAGAAGTAGAAGGAGAATATTAGAAAGTACAATATTAGAAGTAGAAGTAGAAGTAGAATATTAGAATTAGAAATAGAAGCTGAAGCGGAAGAAGAAGAAAAAGAAGTTGAAATAAAAGTAGAATATTAGAAGTAGAAGTAGAATATTAGAACTAGAGGTATAAGTAGAATATTAGAAGTAGAAGTAGAAGTAGAAGTAAAAGTTGAATACTAGAAGAATAGAACAGTAGTATTAGAAGTAGAAGTAGAAGTAGAGTGTTTGTGTTTATTTTTAGTGTGTGCGTGCATGCGTGGCGTGTTTGTGTGGCATGTATAGCCTACTTGCATGCTTACTTGTCGCCGAAATCCGTTGAAATTACTTATGGTCTTGAGTGTATCCTCAAGTTGCTTCAGGTCAAATTGAAATTCTTTTCCATCTTTATTTTTATTTTTTCAGCTTTATAAGTTTGCTACGTAATTTTATCCTACTTTTATTCTTAGATGTACAAGGCCATTAAAAATCTATCCTTTATATATAAAAATAATTTATGGTTGGTAATGGCTCCATAATATTAGATTTAAAAGTAGATGTATAATATTAGAGGTAGATGTATAGAGTAGATGTATAAAGTAAATGATTAATATTACATTATAAGTAGATGCATAGTATTAGAGGTAAATATATGAAGCAGATGTATAATATTATATTAGAAGCAGATGTATAATATTAGAAGTATTAAGTATAATATTAGAAGTAGATATATAATATTATATTAAAAGTAGAAGTACAATATTAGAAGTATGTGTATAATAATCGAGATAGATGTATAAAGTAGATGTATAATAATATATTAAAAGTTGATGTAGAATATTAGATGTAGAATATTAGAAGTGGATGTATAATGTAGATGTATAATATTATATTAGAAGTAGAAATATAATATTAGAAGTAGATATATAATGTTAGAGGTAGATGTATAATTTTATATTAGAAGTAGAAGTATAATATTATAAGTAGAAGTATAATGCTAGCAGAGGTAATTTTATTTTTTTTTATTTTATTTTTTTCAAATTGATTTTTAAGATTGGGTGCGGGAAAGGTATTGCTGCGGTAACTTTCTTTAACTTTACTTCTTTTTTTAAAAAAAATTTACGTTTTTAAATTGTTTTTAAAAGCTTGGGAACGGGAACGGATGCGGGAGAGGTAGATGAAGCATTGAGATAATTTTTACTTTTTATTTTATTTTAATTTTTTAAAATTGTCTTTTAAGATGGGAAGTTGGAGATGGAGCAGGAAAGAGTGCGGAAACACTGTTTTAACTTTCTTATACTTTATTTTTTAAAAATTGTTTTTTATGCTAGAGCTTAAGCGGAAGCGTTTAGGTAGCTTTCTTTTACGTTGTTTTTTATATATTATTTTTTACTTCTTTTGAATTTGTTTACCAAGATAGGAAGTTGACGCGGGGACTGTAGAGGGAGCAATAGTGGGAGCGTTGAGGTAATTTACTTTTTTTTTTTTTACTTTTCCAAAACTGTCTTTTAAGCTAGGAAGTGGGAGTAGGAGCATAAGAGGGTCCGAAAGCGCTGAAGTAACTTTCTTTCCATCTACTTTCTTTTATTTTACTTTTTTAAAATTATTTTTTATGATTGGGAGTGGGAGCGTTGCGGTAACTTTATTATACTTTACTTTTTTAAAAAATATATTTTTTAAGCTAGTGAGTGGGTAGCGGTAGCGGTAGCGTTGAGGTAATTTTATTTTACTTTACTTTTTTTTTAAAATTTGGGAGAGGAAGCGTTATCAGAAACGTTGGGGTAACTTTCTTTAACTTTGTTTTATTTTAATTTCTACATTGATTTATTTTAATTTTTAAATTGGGGAGCAGGAAAGGGATTGGGAATGGCAGCAGAAGCGTTGGGGTAACTTTCTTTTATTTTATTTTTTAAAATTGTTTTTAAACTTGGGAGCTGCAACAGGAGCGGGAAAGGGATTTGGAATGGCATTACCGTGTGCATTAGGATTGGGATTGGGATTGATATTGGGATATGTATCGGGGTTGTTTGCGTTAGGATTTGGATTAGGTGTAACAAGAGCGGGAGCAGGAGCCGGCCCCAGAGTTGGGGAAGTGTTTTTGTTCTTTTCACTTTTTACTCTTTTCTTTTACTTTTTCTTATATTTCTAGTACTATCAATTTCAGGAGCAGGAGTACACAAATTGAGCTCTTCATCTACATGGACTTAGTAAGTTAAATATATTGTTCGGGATAGAAAATCTCTGACCGTAGAACCAAACATTTTATATGTTTATTGTGGAGTAAATGGTACGTTTATTGTTGATCCAAGCTTTTGGTACTTACTCTATAGTTATGACAGTATTTCTAAGCTTTGCAATGGTTGACACTTGACATTAGTATTTTTGAGTAAGGGTTGGAGTAAGATTTGTGGGATTTGTTAGAGTAGGAGCCGGAGGATTAACATGATGATAGATTGCTTGCTTGCTTGTGTATTGTGTGTATTTTAATTTTATTTAATGTGTTCCTTGCTTGCTTATTCTATGTGTATTTTCATTTCATTTAGTATTTGTGTGCGTTTTTGTTTTTTGCTTGCTAGCTGGCTTGTTTTGTTGGTGTGTTTATTTTAATTTTATTTATTGTGTGTATTTTGTTTGCTTGCATCAAACAAGCTTGTTTATTGTGTGTTTTGCTTGCTTATTTATCATGTGTGTTTTGCTTACTTGCTAGTTTGTTTGCTTATTTATTACGTGTATGTGTTTATTTTTTTTATTTATAGTGTATATTTTGCTTGCTACCTTGCTTTATTGTGTGTATGTGTATATTCTTGCTTTCTTTCTTGTGTGTTTTTGTATACGCTTGTTATTTATTGTGTGGGCTTGTCTGTTTTGTGCATTTATTTTGCTTGCTTGCTTGCTTTTGTGTGTGCGCTTGTTATTTATTGTGTGTGGGGTTGCTTGCTTGTTTGTCTTGTGTGTATTTTGCTTACTTGCTTTTGTGTGTGCGTTTGTTATTTATTGTGTGTATTTTGTTTGATTACTTAAGTGTGTGCTTGTTATTTATTGTGTATTTTGCATGCTTGCTTGCTTTTGTATATGTGTGTTTGTTATTTATTGTGTGTTGCTTGTTATTTATTGTGTGTATCTTGCTTGCTTGCCTACGTATTGTCTGTGTGTATCTTGCTTGTTTGTTTGTGTGTGGGAGCTTGTTATTTAATGTGTTTGTGTGTGAGTTTTATTTTTTTGCTTGCTTGCTTACTGTGTATCTTGGTTGCTTATTGTGTATGCGTGTTTGCTTTTGTGTGTATCTTGCTTGCTTATTTTGTGTGTATCTTGCTTGCTTAATGTTATTTATTGTGTGTGCGTGCGGTTAGCATGAGCAAGTGCAGGATTAGGATTAACTGAATTAGCAAGAGTTGGATTAGCACTAGCTAGAGCTGGGGAAGTGTTTTTGTCCTTTTTACTCTCTTATTACTCTTTTTGTTTATTTTTTCCAACATTTCTAGTACTATCAAATTCAGGAGCAAGAGCAAGAGTACATGAATTGAGCACTTTATCTACATGGACTTGGTAAGTTCAATACTTTTGTTTGAGGTAGGATATCTCTGATCGTAGAGCCAAAACATTTATATGATTATCGTGGAGTAAAGCATATGTTTATTGTTGAGCCAAGCTTATAGTAGTATAGTTATTATAGCATTTTTTAGATTTGCAATGGTTAACACGTGACAATTCTAGTGGTAGGAGTAGGAGTAGGAGTTTGATGTGTAGGATTTGGAGCTGGAGCTGTATGATTATTCTGATTGGCATTAGGATTCTGATTAGGATTCTGATTGGCATTAGGATTCTGATTAGGATTCTGATTGACATTCACATTGACATAATGATTAGGATATTAGAATTGTTAGGATATTATGATTGTTTGCCTTATGATTAGGATATTAGGATTGTTTGCATTAGGATTAAGATTGTCAATATTAGGATTGTTATGATCTTAGGATTAGGATCAGGATTGTTGGTGTATTAGGATTAGGATGTTTAGGATATTAGGATATCAAGATTGTAGGATTAAGATTAGGATTATTGGGGTATTAGGATAAGGATTAGGATATTAGAATTAGGATTAAAATTGTTAGGATATTAGGATAGTAGGATTAAGATTAGCATTAACCAAACAGTTGTGTGATTAACTTTACAGCAGATTATTTTTTTAGTATAAGTAACGGTGATTATTTTTATTTCAAAAAAAAAACAGTGATGATTTTAAAAGTTATAACATTATTAAACTGGCATGTAGAAAAGTATTAGAAGTAGATGTAGAAAAATATTAGAAGTAGAATATTAGAGGTAGAGGTAGAAGTAGGAAAGTAAAGGTAGAAGTAGAGGTAAAATAGAAGAATAATACATATAATAGTAGAACAGTAGAGAAGTAGATGTAGACGTAGAAGTAGTAGAGTAGATGTAGAATAGTAGAATAGTGGAATAATGGAGGTAGAATAGTAGAGAAGTAGAGACGTATAAGTAGAAGTGATAATAGAATAGTAGTAGTAAAGTAGAATTAGAATAGTAGAATAGTAGAAGTGATAATAGAATAGTAGTAGTAAAGTAGAATTAGAATAGTAGAATAATGTAATAATGGAAGTGGAAGTTGAATAGTAGAAGTAGAATTTTAGAAGTATAGGGCTTCTTCCACTTTTGTTTACTTTCACTTAACTCTTGTACATACGAAATGAGACTCAATCTGCTTTTACTGTGAATTTAGAAGTTGTTTTCTTTCACTCATACATAACTATCTAAATTTTTTTTATTAACCAAAAGAAAAAATAAAGAGATTAGGACCTTGATGCCGTTCTCCTTTTTCTTTCATTTATGCTGAAACATAGAATTCATTAGATATGGACTCCTATATTGAAAAGTGTTTCGATTTCTTGTCGTAAATGATTCTATCCTTTATATATCAGCAATTCAATATATATGGATATATATTACATACCATTAACATATGCCTCTCTTACTCATTTTTCTCATGCAATTCGGTGGAATACTCGAACGGTCGATTCTTTTTTATTGATTCTTAAAAAAAAAACAGAATTAACAGAGGCTGTTCAAACGGGTACATGTCAACTAAACCGAATTCCCGTCGCAATTGGGGTAGTTAGAGAAGTAGATTATTAAAAGTAGAAGTAGAATACTAGAATACTACAATACTAGAGGATTAGAAGATTAGAAGTAGAATAGTAGAAGTAGAAGTAAAATATTAGAAGTTGAATATTTGAAGTAGCAGAAGAATAGTAGAATATTTGAAGTAGGAGAAGAAGCAACATAGATAGAAGTAGAAATAGAAGTAGAATATGTAGAGAATAGGTAGTAGTAGAAGTAGAAAATGCAGAAGTAGCTCGGGAGCAAGAGCAGTAGCGGAAGTGTAGAGGTAACTTTATTTTATTTTAATTTTTTAAATTGTTTTTCAAACTGGGAAGCTAGAGTGTGAGCGGGAAAGGGAGCAGAAGAGTTAAGCTAACTTTATTTTATTTTAATTTAATTTATTTTAAAAAATTGTTTGGTAAGTTGGGGAGCTAGACCGGGATCGGGAGCTAGATGTAACTTTCTTTTACTCTGTTCTTTTTTATTTTACTTTTTTTTTGTTTTTACTTTTTTTTTAATTCGCATTTTGAGCTAGGAAGCGGGAGAGGGAGCGAAAGCGGGAGTACTGAGGTACCTTTCTTCTATTTTATTCATTTTACCTTTCCAAAATTGTTTTTAAGCTATGGAGCAGGAGCATTAACGAAAACGAGAATGAAAGCGCTGAGATAACTTTCTTTCACTATATTTTCTTTTATTTTACTTTCTTAAAATTGTTTTTAGGATAGAAAGCGGGCAACTTTATTTTACTATATTTATATTTTTTTTTAAATGTTTTTTAAGATAGGTAGTTGGCTCGGGAGCAGAAGTGGGGGCGGGAGCGAGAGTGGGGGCGAGAGTGTTAAGGTAACTTTATTTTACTTTACTTTCTATATTTTTTACTTTTAAAAAAATTGTTTTATAAGCTCGGGAGCAGGAGCAGGAGCGGGAGTATGAGCGGGAGCAAAAGTATTTGATGTAACTTTCATTTACTTTACTTTTAATTATTTTAAATTGTTTTTTAGGCTAAGGAGCTAGAACGGGAGTGGAAAACGGAGCAAAAGCGCTGAGGTAACTTTCTTTTACTTTATTATATTTTGATTTGTGTTATAAGCTGGGAAGTTGGCTCCGGAGCGGGTGCGAGAGAGGGAGCGAGAGCGGGAGCGCTGAGGTAACTTTCTTTTACTTTACTTTATTTTAAATTACTTTTTCAAAATTGTTTTTTAAGTCCAGAAGCGGGAACAGAAGCGGGAACAGAAGCGTTGAGGTAACTTTCTTTCATTTTATTTTCTTTTATTTTACTTTCTTGAATTCTTTTTTAAGCTATGGAGCTGGATTGGAACCATTGAGGTAATTTCTTTTACTTTTTTTTTTCTTTTTGTAACTATAAAGCTGGAGCTGTTTATTTTTATTTTGTGTGTTTGTTCGTGTTTATTTTTATTTAGTATGTGTGTGTTTGTGTTAATTTTTATTTAGTGCGTGTGTATACATTTTTATTGTCAGTATGTTTATATTTATATTTCATGCATATTTGTGTATTTGTATTTATCTTTATTCAGTGTTTGTATTTATTTTTATTTGATGTGTGCGTCTGTGTGTATTTGTAATTACTTTTATTTTTTGTTCATGTTTATTTTCAGTGTGTTTGCGTTCATGTTTGTGTTTAATTTTAGTGTGTGCGTTGCCTGCTTGCGTAGATGGCGTGTTTGCGTGGTATGCCTATCGTGCATGCGTGTGTTTATTTTATTTATTGTGTGTTTGTTTATTTATATTTATTGTGTGTTTATGTTTATTTTTATTTAGTAAGTGTTTGTGTTTATTTTTATGGCGTGCGTAAGGTAACTTTCTTTAACTCTACTTTAATTTTATTTTTTTTAAATATTTTTTTAAGATAAAGAGCGAGATCGCTTGCGGTAACTTTCATTTACTTCATTTTATTTAACTTTTTTTCTAAATGTTTTTTAAGCTAGGAAGCTTGCACGAGAACGGGAGCTGGGGCAGGAGCGTTGGGGTAATTTTCATTTTCCTTAATTTCCTTAATTTTACTTTTTAAAATTGTTTTAGGCTCGGGAAAGGGAGCGGAAGCGTTGAGGTAACTTTTTTTTTACTTTACTTTTATTTTAATTTTTTAAAATTATTTTTTAAGCTGGGAAGTTGGAGCGAGAACAGGAAAGGGAGTGTAAGCAAAGAGTTAACTTTCTTTTACTTTATTTTATTTTAATTTTTTTAATTGGTTTTTAAGCTGGAGAGTTGGAGCGGGGCGCTAAGGTATTTTTCTTTTACTTTGTTCTTACTTTTTTTTTTAATTTGTTTTTTTAGCTAGGAAATTGGAACGGGAGCAGGAGAGGAAGTGAGAGTGGGAGCAGGAGCGGAAGCGTTGTGGTCACTTTCCTTTATTTTATTTTACTTTTCTAAAATTGCTTTTAGGCTATGGCGCGGGGGTGGGAACAGAAGCGCTGGGATAACTTTCTTTCTCTTTATTTTATTTTATTTTATTTTATTAAAATTATTTTTTATGATGGGGAGTAGGAGTGGGAGCGATACGGTAACTTCCTTTTACTTTATTTTCTTATATTTTACTTTTTTAAAAATGTTTTTTAAGCTAAGAAGCTAACGCGGAGTGAGTTCGGGAGCATTGAGGTAACTTTATTTTACCCATCTTTCTTTAATTTTACTTTTCAAAACTAGTTTTTTAAGCTCAGAAGCAGGAGTAGGGGTGGAAGCGTTGAGATAACTTCCTTTTATTTTATTTTATTTTATTTAAATTATTTTTTATTTCTGGGAGCTGAAGCGGGAGCGGGAGCGGAGCGGGAGCGTTGATGTAACTTTATTTTACTTTGTTCTATTTCATTTTACTTTTTATAATTCGTTTTTTAAGTTAGGAAGCGGGAGTAGGAGTGGGAGCGCTGAGGTAACTTTCTTTTGCTTTGCTTTATTTTATTTTATTTTATTTTTCCAAAATTGTTTATTAATCTAGGGAGGGGGAACGAAAACAGTAACATTTTTAACTGTTATTTTATTTTTTTAAATTCTTTTTTAATATGTGGAGCTGGAGCGGGGGTCTTGAGTTAACTTTCTTTAACTTTAATTTCTTTAATTTTACTTTTTTTTAAAAAAAAATATTTTTAAGCAAGGAAGCTGTTCGGGAGCGGGAGCGGGATCGGGAGCGAGATTGGGAGTGGGAGTGGGAGCGGGAGTGGGAGCGTTGAACTAACTTTCTTTTACATTACTTTTCTTTTACTTTTTAAATTGTTTTTTTTTATTCTGAAGAGCTAGAACGGGAGCGGGGGTGGGAGCTTTGAGGTAACTTCATTTTTCTTTACTTTAACAAAATTGTTTTTCGAGCTAGGGATCAGGAACGGAAGCGTCGAGGTAATTTTTTTTACTCTACCTTCGTTTAGTGTACTTTTTTTCAAAATAAGTTGGGGTGCTGGATCAAGAGCGGAAATGTTGTGGTAACTTTCTTTTTCTTTACTTTCTTTCATTTTTCTTTTTTAAACTTGGGAACCGGAGCTAGAGCTATTTATTTTTGTTGTGTGTTTATTTGTGTTTATTTTTATTGTGTGATTGTGTGTTTGTGTTTGTGTTTGTGTTTATTTTTAATGCAAGCGTGCAGTAGTTACCTACATGTGTGCATAGCGAAATGTGCATGTGCATTCTGCTTGCTTGTGTGCGTGCGTGTGTTTTATTTTATGTATTTTTATCTATTGTGTGTTTTTGTGTGTTTGAGTGCTTATTTTTATTTATCGTGTGTGGTTGTGTTAATTTTTTTTATGTGTATGTTTGTGTTTATTTTTATTTAGTAATTGCGTGCATGTGTGTTTGTGTTTATTTTTATTGTATGTTTGTGTGGCTGATTTTTTTAGTGCGTGCGTGCATGTGTGTATTTGTGTTTATTTTTAGTGTATATATGCTTGTGTTTACTTTTATTTTGTGTTTATGTTTATTTTTATTTAGTATTTATTTGATTATGTTTATTTTTATTGTGTGGGTGTGAGTTTTTTTGTAATGTGTTTATTTTTATCGTGCATGCGTGTTTGTGCTTATTTTTAGTGGATGCAAGTTTAGTATCTGTTTGTGTTTATTTTTACTTCGTGTGTTTGTATTTATTTTTATTTAATGTTTGAGTGTTTGTGTTTATTTTTATTTAGTGCGTGCATGCCTGTGTATTTGATTTTATTTTTAGTGCGTGCATGCTTGTTTGAGTTTATTTTTAGTGCATGCTAGTATACATGGCGTGTTTGTGTGGCGTGTATAGTGTTCGTACGTATGTTTGATTTTTTGTATTGTGTGTTTGTGTTAATTTTTATTTAGTGTGTTTGTGTTTATTTAGTGTGTATGTGTGTGATTGTGTTTATTTTTATTTAGTGTTTTTGTGTTTGTGTTTATTTTTATTTAGTATGTGCGTCTGTATGTGTATTTATGTTTTTTTTTTTGTGTTTATGTTTATTTTTAGTTAGTGTTTATGTACGTTTATGTTTATTTTAAGTGATTACGTGCGCTGGTGCATTGTCTGCTTGCACGTGTGGCATGCATACTATGCTTGCGTGCACGCGTTACATTCATACTATGAAGTTCACTTTTGCTCACCCTCCTTCAAGGGGGGTAAGCATTACCCCTAATGGTGTCCACGGTTCGGTTCGGTTCGGTTTCGGTTTCGAACCGTCGGTTTCGGTTCCGTGGAAAAGTCGAACCGTAACCGTAACCGTAACCGTAACCGGAATAGGACGGTTTTGGACGGTTTCAGAACTGGCTGTTTTCGGTTCGGTTTCGGTTCGGTTGGTTTTTTTTTCTGAAATGCTGCCACGTGTCAGCATTTCATTGGGTTTTTTTTTTTAATTTTGAAACCGCCGGTTTAACCGGCGGTTTTTGGTCGGTTTTTAAGATCCCATAACCGTAACCGAACCTCAGGGATCCGATTTTGTAACCGACAGTTTCAGTTACGGTTTTGGTTTCAGTTTCGGTTTCCAGAGGTCGGTTTCGGTTCGGTTTCGAACGGTTTAACCGAACCGTGGACACCTCTAATTACCCCCTTCCTGCATGGATGACATGTGTCCATATAGGGGGTAAATTTGTGTAAACACTATCATATTTTGAAACAAATTTACCCCTCCCCGGATATATGCCATCTATGCGGGAGGGGGTAATGCTCACCCCCTTAAAGAGGGGTGAGCAAAAATGGACTCCATACTATGTAGGAGTTGTATGTAATTAAACATATATATTCATATTAAATACATAATCATGAATTCATACATGAATTTTTCGAATCCATTGAATAATTCAAGAAACCCAACCTGAAAATAAAACAAGAAAATAATTAAAACAATATAGAGTTTTCGACTCTCTACTCACCTTTCTCAGATTGTCTAATGGGGAGACAATTCTGTAATATGTTATATAAGTGAGAGTAGGAACCCTATATATATAGTATATAACTTCCTAGAATCCTCACCTATAAATGATTCTCACAACCCTAATAGGATGACTAGTTCTAAAAGGAATACTAGGTCTAAACATATACAATAGCCAATACCATATCCTACATATATTTAATGTAGCTAAGGTGTACCAAGCCCAACAAATATTGATCACTATCAAACGGGTTTTATCCGGTCAACTCTCACTTACTTAAACATTCAAATCAATTCAGTTTTTATAAACATAAAATATAATATCATATGTTGCTCACAATTTTATAATAAACTTAAATTCTCCCACTTGAGCTACATAGACATTAGAACCTTAAGTATCCAACTACATAGATCATTACATCTTTAATCAACATAAGACCATGTGTAATCAAAATACCCTTAGCTCTACCTACCTAGATAAAATTGTATATATGTGTGGTATTGAAATTACATGCAAATGTGATCATCATGCCTTATAGGTCTAACTTCGCATAATATGAAACAGTTTAAGAAGAGCAAACTTAATGTCTTAAGCATTTTACACTCCTTGACCAAACACTTTTACCATGAGTTCAACCTCCCTTAAGATGGACAAATCATTCTGTCTTAAGTTATGTTCATTCATCGGTGAAAACTTTATAACTTATGAGTGAAGTGCCCCTTTAAAGCCAAAAGCTTTGAGATATCTTGCAACAATCAAAATATACATGCGCACATATCATGACAAATAATATACATATACAATGTACAAATATATTATCGAGAATAAAATTTCATTAAACAGTAAACTGCAGTTAATTTAAAACAAAACATAACTCATACTAACCAAGCATATCATAACTATTTACCAATCTCATACAGGTAACATGCCTTTTAAAAACCTTCAGAGATAGTCCATTGGTTAGGGGATCAACTATCATCTCTTCTATGGCAATATAAATACTAGAAGTTTGCAACTCTTGAACTTTCTCTCTAACAACAAGATACTTGATCTCCATATGTTTAGATCCCGAAGACCTTTTATTGTTTTTAGAGAAAGAAACAGCTGCAAAATTGTCACAATAGATTGTCAATGACTTAGAAATGGAATCCACAATCTGTAATCCTGAAATAAAATTCCGTAACCAAACTGCTTGGATTGTTGCTTTATAACATGCCACAAACTCAGCTTGCATAATAGATGAAACTGTAAGTGTCTGCTTGATACTCTTCCATGATATGGCAACACCAAACAACATAAACACAAAACCTGAATTGGATTTTAGATAATCTGTACAACCAGCAAAATCCGCATCTGCATAGCCAATAACTTCCAATCGGTCTGAACACTTATAAGTGAGCATGAAATCCTTTGTTCGCTGCAGATAACACATAACTTTCTTTGTTGTGGTCCAATGATGAATGTTGGGATTAGTTTGAAATCTGCCAAGTATACTAATTGCAAAAGCAATATCAGGATGTGTACAAACCTGTGCATATATCAAACTGCCAACCACAGATGAATATGAGACATCTTTCATTTGAGAACGTTCTAGCTCATTCTAGAGGCATTGTAGCTTCGTAAGTTTATCTCCTTTCACGATAGGTACCTCACCTGGGGAACAAGCACTCATGTTAAATCTCTCTAGTACCCTATCAATGTAAGCCTTTGGGGATAATCCAAGCAAACCATGTAACCTATCACGTTATATCTCAATACCAAGGACATAAGAGGTTTCCCCAAGATCCTTCATTTCAAAGCTACGAGATAGAAAATTCTTGGTATCATGCAGCAACCCTAAATTATTACTGGCGAGCAAAATATAATCAACATAAAGTATAAGAAAAATAAAATCGCTCCTACTGACCTTGAGTTATATGCAATAATCCATCAAATTTCAAATACTATTGCCTTGAAGCTTGTTTTAGACCATAAATTGATTTTCTAAGCTTGAAAACCATATATTCCTTTCCAACTTCATGAAAATCTTCAGGTTGCACCATGTATACATCCTCTACGAGATCTCCATTTAGGAAAACAATCTTCACATTCATTTGATGCAGCTCTAAATAAAAATGAGCAACTAAGGCCATAATAATTCTAAATGCATCTTTCGAAGAGACAGATGAAAAAGTCTCGGTATAATCAATACCTTCTTTTTGACTGAACCCTTTCGCTACAAGTCTAGCTTTCTATCTCTCAACATTGCCTTTAGAGTCTCGTTTAGTCTTAAAAACCCATTTGCAGCCAATGGGCTTGCAACTATCATGCAGTTCAACCAAATCCTAAACTCGATTTGTATCCATGGATCTCAATTCATCGATCATAGCAGCCATCCATTTTGACGATTGAGAACTCTGAACAACTTGATCATAAGTACTAGGATCGTCATCCACTCCTAAGGCAAAATCGTGCTTCTGTAAATAAACAATATAATCATCTGGAATGACAGATCTTCGGACTCTCTGAGATCTCCTGAAAGGAACATCAACAATTGGTTATGGCTCATCAATGAATAGTTGGGGTTCATCAATAGTTGGCTCGGGCTCATAAATAACCGATTGACATTCAACAACAATTGGTAATGGCTCATCTTCTTGTTCAGATAGAGACTCATCATGATGTTCCAAGAGAGGTGGTATGACAATATCTAATGAAGTAAAAGATGTCAGATTACCCGAATTATCTTCCTCAAACTTGAAATCCTGAGTTTACATATTCTTTTCAACTTCACTACTTTCCTTCAAGAATACAACACGTTTAGATTCAATGATCCTCATAGAATAAGTAGGACAATAAAATATGTATCCTTTTGATTTATCCGCATATCCTACAAAAAAATGCACTGTCTTAAAATCCAGCTTTTTTATATTAGGATCATAAGACATCACTTTCGCATGACATCCCTATACTCATGTGATTTAATTTTGGCTTCGAAACAAATCACATTTCAAACGGAGTCTAAGGCACAGATTTACTGGGAACTCTATTAAGAATATAAGGTGCCGTCTCCAATGCATCACCCCATAAAAATTTGGGCAAATAACTCGTACTTATCATACTTCTTACCATGTCCATTAATGTATGATTCAGCCTATCAGTAACTCCATTCTGTTCAAGTTCACCATGCATAGTGTATTGAACACCTATCCCACATTTTTACAAAAACCTTGCAAACGGTCCAGGATTCTGACCAGCTTCATCATACCTACCATAATATTCACCATCACGATCAGATCTAACACATTTGATCTTTCTTTCTAATCTCAATTCAACCTCAGCTTTATATATTTTGAAGATATCTAAGGCTTCATATTTCTTGTGAATGAGATAGATGTCATCAATGAAAGAAATGAAATATTTATATCCACTAAGCGCGACGGGTGAAAAGCCGTCGAATGTGACGTTGACCCGAAAGCAAGGGAATGACTGGTTTGGTGATCGGGTCAAAGTCCAACAACGAGTAACCCAAGAAGAAAATCAAGAAGGATTTGGGTTTGGTGAAAACCTATCGACCCAAGAGCAGGAAACTAGATCTTCAAGTACAGTTTCATACAACTGCGATTTAAAACTACCTAAATTCTTATTCATTGATCATCTATTGGTTGAATCCTAGCATGCAATAGATTTCTATCTAGAAACCAATCATCAAATAAATGCCAACAAACATAAAACATAAACAACACGGAAGATATATGTGGAAACCCTTCAAATGGGAAAAATCATGGGCTATTCAGAGCTCCACCCTTGATCCTCAAAATTCACTATTGAGTAAAAGTTTACAACCTAGGTTGACCTCCCATCTAACCCTCCAGTTACTAACCCTTTCACTCTACCCAGCAGGCCTTAATAGTGATTTTGGATCCCTAGACTTGTGCACTAACCACTTAGCCACAAGCAAACACAACAATGAAGAGATAATGACAATCTAAGTGAATATGCAAGAATATTCAATATGCAAAAATGCTAGGTCAAGACATTCATGCTTATCTAGGATTAATGATGACAATTAAAAACAAATCCTAGATATCAATGTTCTAAATGCAAAGGCAAGAAGAATTAGCTAGGAGGGTAAAATCGTTATAAATGCTAGCTATTACAAATTAATACAGCTCAACCAACAATCAATACAAGCATGTCATAAAAGCAATTAAACAACCAAGCAAGCAATTAATATGCAATAAAGACTAAAATCCTAGGTATATATGTCTTAGAGATGAAAACATAAAGTTTAGAACATGTAGAGAATACCTAGTCATGAACACACAAGAATTCCATGCTTGAAAGATGCTTGATGATTTGGATTTTAAAGAAGGTTGAGTAAAAATGCCTTCTCGGAGCTTCTCTCTCTAAAAACCTTTTTCTCTTTCTTAAAATTAAGTTTGAAAGCTCTAAAAACGAATTGGGAAGAAGATGGTGAATATATATGAAGTCCAGTTGAAACTGTGTCGTTTTCGGCAAAACACATCCAAAATGCGTCAGGGCCGCTGGCTGTACCGCGGTCCAGGCAAGTGTCCAGACCGCGGCACAGAGAGCGGTGCATCGTCTAGACAACACTGCTCTGAAGGCCGTTGTGCATGCAGCGTGCACAGACCGCGGTCTGGACAACATACATCCTCTGTGAAACTCCGCTTGGGAGGTCGCGATGTAGGCAACACGCACAGATCGCGGTAGACACAGCGAGCATCCTCTGGCAAACACCGTTATGCAGGCCGCAGCAGGGGCACTGCACGTAGAGCGGTCTAGACCGCTGTAAAGAGGAAAAAATCCACTTTCTAAGGCACAAACATACATTCACACTCAAATAAAAAATTAGACACAAGACACTCAAAATGACAAATAAGCATGTATGCAAGATAATTAAAATAAAATGCATGAGTGTGAGTGTGTGCACTAAATCTCTTCAATGAAGTTAAGCAAGTGATTTTACCTTTGATGTTTGAGCTTGGTTACGAATAATGAAGCCCTAAAAAACCCTTACATATTGATCCCAAAATGTGGTTGTCAACGAAATAAGTCAATCAAAAATCAAGGAACTTACAGAAGTAAAAGAATTGGTTGCCAAGATGACATCCGGAACCGAAAGACTTGACAAGATGCTATCATGTGGGAAGAGTCCTAGTGATAAAACGGGCCTAGGATATATGAAAGGCAAGGATGCCACTTCTTTGAAGAAGACCATCTTTGTCAAGAGTCTAAAGGACAAAGAGGTTCAGGAGTCACCAACAAATGAGATCAAATGAGGTTGGTGAATCATCAAAGCAAGCACAAACAAAGTCTCAAGATAAAATACATTCACCAAAAGCTAGAGCTCATCAAACAAGACCACAACCTCCAAGGAGCTCTCAAAATCAACAAAGGACCTTTCAACCACAACCAAAAGGGAGAATTAATTTGGCTCAATCACAAAGGTTCTTTCAAGGAAGAGATTCAGCTTAACATCAATGGACAACTCAAAGGAGAGGAAAGTCTTCCATGCTTTAACAAGGATATGGTATGAATTCTTACTTTACTTCCATTTGTCATTATTATGGTGTTGAAGGTCACATAAGGCCGAATTGTTTTAAATTTATTAAATTGTGTTGTTTTAAAATCATGATTGAGAAGAATATGCTTAGAAGAGTCAAAATGCATGCACCTAGGAATTTTAGAGCCAATGAACCCAAGGCTCCTAGAAATGACAATGTTTCTACTAGGTAGGCTAGAACAAATGAGTATGTTTGCCATGTGGACCAAATGGCGTTGAAGGCGAAAGCCTCTAACATTTGGTATCTTGATAGTGGGTGTTCTAGGCACATGACCATAAATAAGAGTTTCTTTGAGACTCTTTTTATGGAGGATGGTGGATTTGTCACCTTTGGTGATGGTTCACAAAAGAAGGTTTTAGGAAAAGAGAACATATCCATCCCCAGTTTGCCCTCATTACCTAATGCTCTTTATGTAGATGGCTTGCAAGCAAATCTTATTAGCATATCACATTTAAGTGATGAAGGGCCTTCAATCATGTTTAGTAATGTTGATTGTTCTATTTTTTGAGAAGATGGACAAGTCCTAGTGAAAGGTAAGAGATCAAGTGACAATTGTTATTGTTTTGATTCCAATGAAATGTCGTGTAATTTGTCTAGTTGTGATCAAGTTGAATTGTGCCATCAAAGGTTAGGTCATATGAAGTTCAAAGACTTGAAAGTTTTTGAGAGGTTGAAAGTTGTGAGAGGCTTTCCTAAGTTTGGAAATAGGATTGCGGGAGTTTGTGGACCTTGTCAACAAGGAAAGCAAACTAAGTGTATGCATTGATGGGTTTTGGTGGTTGACCCCATATGGAGAGCTCAAGCAAAGAGAGCGAACTTGTATCTTAATAAGCAAATAATTGTTCAATTTTATGCTCTTTAATTAATTGCTTGAGTCTCTTGGATTCATATATTATTATATGTCTTTTTATTCAATAAGTGTGTTTTTGCCTTATTTGAAATGCATGTCTCATTTGTGTTCAAACATGTACTTTTGGACTAGGAAATTTGATTGAAAAGTACATTTGATTGACTCAAAGTTTATCTCCATATTTGTGAAAACTTGATCTTGACATGCTTAAAGTGTTATGCATGATGAATTTATTGATTGTTTACAAAATGGTTGCAAAAATGTGTGCAAGTGACTTTTGAAACTTCATTCAATAAGGATATTGTATCCATTTCAAGGATTTCAGAATCCAATAGTCTCTTTCTCTCTTTACTTATTGAACAAGGCTACTATCATACGAGCATCTTGTTCGGAAAAATCTAATAGGGTGCAATAGTCGCTCATGTCTTGTTTAACTTGTAAAGTTTGATAGTTGTTTTTTTTTTGTTAAACTATATCTTGTTTTCCATTGACAATTTGGTGCAAATTGGTTTGACTTCTCTTGGAACCTCATGTGTTATTTTTCCTTTGTCAAATACCATGCTTTTGGAAGTTGATGTTGTATATATTTCATTCAAGGCATTCTTTCGCACATGTTCAAATCAATAAAACTTCCATAAATTTCTCTCTCTTAATTAATCTGCATAAAGTTGTTGTATATGATTATGCATTTACATTGCAAATCTCTCTCTTTGCTAAAACGTCCTGGTTGGGGAATACTCTTTTGCCTATCTTGTGACAAAAATGTGAAGTAGTATGGTGATTAGGGGGAGTTGATATTGGCATGATTTAAGGGGAGATTGACTTATTGTGAGGGAGTTGATCTGTTTAGGGGGAACATTTGCTTTGTGCATTATTGATTGCATGTTACGTGTTTCTATTTCATACAAGTTGCACTTGTTTTTAATTTTCTTGATCCCTCTCATACACTTGTCTTGGAAAGAGTAGTTCTTTGTTTTGTAGGGATGATCATGCTAGGGATGAATTTATTGAATGTTTACAAAATGGTTACAAAAATGTGTGCAAGTGACTTTTGAGACTTCATTCAATAAGGATATTGTATCCATTTCAAGGATTTCAGAATCCAATAGTCTCTTTCTCTCTTTACTTATTGAACAAGGCTACTATCATACGAGCATCTTGTCCGGAAAAATCTAATAGGGCGCAATAATCGCTCATGTCTTGTTTAACTTGTAAAGTTTGATAGTTGTTTTTTTTTGTGTTAAACTATATCTTGTTTTCCATTGACAATTTGGTGCAAATTGGTTTGACTTCTCTTGGAACCTCATGTGTTATTTTTCCTTTGTCAAATACCATGCTTTTGGAAGTTGATGTTGTATATATTTCATTCAAGGCATTCTTTCGCACATGTTCAAATCAATAAAACTTCCATAAATTTCTCTCTCTTAATTAATCTGCATAAAGTTGTTGTATATGATTATGCATTTACATTGCAAATATCTCTCTTTGCTAAAACGTCCTGGTTGGGGAATACTCCTTTGCCTATCTTGTGACAAAAATGTGAAGTAGTATGGTGATTAGGGGGAGTTGATATTGATATGATTTAAGGGGAGATTGACTTATTGTGAGGGAGTTGATCTGTTTAGGGGGAGCATTTGCTTTGTGCATTGTTGATTGCATGTTACGTGTTTCTATTTCATACAAGTTGCACTTGTTTTTAATTTTCTTGATCCCTCTCATACACTTGTCTTGGAAAGTGTAGTTCTTTGTTTTGTAGGGATGATCATGCTAGGGATGAATTTATTGAATGTTTACAAAATGGTTGCAAAAATGTGTGCAAGTGACTTTTGAGACTTCATTCAATAAGGATATTGTATCCATTTCAAGGATTTCAGAATCCAATAGTCTCTTTCTCTCTTTACTTATTGAACAAGGCAACTATCATACGAGCATCTTGTCCGGAAAAATCTAATAGGGCGCAATAGCCGCTCATGTCTTGTTTAACTTGTAAAGTTTGATAGTTGTTTTTTTTTTGTGTTAAACTATATCTTGTTTTCCATTGACAATTTGGTGCAAATTGGTTTGACTTCTCTTGGAACCTCATGTGTTATTTTTCCTTTGTCAAATACCATGCTTTTGGAAGTTGATGTTGTATATATTTCATTCAAGGCATTCTTTCGCACATGTTCAAATCAATAAAACTTCCATAAATTTCTCTCTCTTAATTAATCTGCATAAAGTTGTTGTATATGATTATGCATTTACATTGCAAATATCTCTCTTTGCTAAATCGTCCTGGTTGGGGAATACTCCTTTGCCTATCTTGTGACAAAAATGTGAAGTAGTATGGTGATTAGGGGGAGTTGATATTTGCATGATTTAAAGGGAGATTGACTTATTGTGAGGGAGTTGATCTTTTTAGGGGGAGCATTTGCTTTGTGCATTGTTGATTGCATGTTACGTGTTTCTATTTCATACAAGTTGCACTTGTTTTTAATTTTCTTGATCCCTCTCATACACTTGTCTTGGAAAGTGTAGTTCTTTGTTTTGTAGGGATGATCATGCTAGGGATGAATTTATTGAATGTTTACAAAATGGTTGCAAAAATGTGTGCAAGTGACTTTTGAGACTTCATTCAATAAGGATATTGTATCCATTTCAAGGATTTCAGAATCCAATAGTCTCTTTCTCTCTTTACTTATTGAACAAGGCTACTATCATACGAACATCTTGTCCGGAAAAATCTAATAGGGCGCAATAGTCGCTCATGTCTTGTTTAACTTGTAAAGTTTGATAGTTGTTTTTTTTTGTGTTAAACTATATCTTGTTTTCCATTGACAATTTGGTGCAAATTGGTTTGACTTCTCTTGGAACCTCATGTGTTATTTTTCCTTTGTCAAATACCATGCTTTTGGAAGTTGATGTTGTATATATTTCATTCAAGGCATTCTTTCGAACATGTTCAAATCAATAAAACTTCCATAAATTTCTCTCTCTTAATTAATCTGCATAAAGTTGTTGTATATGATTATGCATTTGCATTGCTAATATCTCTCTTTGCTAAAACGTCCTGGTTGGGGAATACTCCTTTGCCTATCTTGTGACAAAAATGTGAAGTAGTATGGTGATTAGGGTGAGTTGATATTTGCATGATTTAAGGGGAGATTGACTTATTGTGAGGGAGTTGATCTGTTTAGGGGGAGCATTTGCTTTGTGCATTGTTGATTGCATGTTACGTGTTTCTATTTCATACAAGTTGCACTTGTTTTTAATTTTCTTGATCCATCTCATACACTTGTCTTGGAAAGTGTAGTTATTTGTTTTGTAGGGATGATCATGCTACAAGAGATGAAAGATTTGAAGATTTAGTTTTAGGTATCTCTTGTAACATAGAATGTTTGTTGGTTGACCTCTTGTTGTTTCTTGTTATTTGTTGTGAGGATACGTTGTGAGTGAGTGGTTTTGTCAAGAAATAGCTAAATAGGGAGGTTGTAAGTTCCTCGGTTTTTTGATTGGCTTATTTCGTTGACAACCACATTGTATGATCAATATGTAAGGGTAGTTTAGGTCTTTATTGCTCAAGTCCCTTCTCAAGCATCAAAGGTAAAATCACTTGCTTAATCTTCATTGAAGAGATTTAGTGCACACACTTACTCTCATGCATTTTATTTTAATCATCTTGCTTGCATGCTTATTTGTCATTTTGTGTGATTTGTGTGTCTTATTTTTATTTGAGTGTTGATTGTATGTTTGTGCCTCAAAATGAGGATTTTTTTCACTTTATCGCGGTCTAGACCGCTCTATGTGCAGTGCCTTCGCCGCGGCCTGCACAGTTGTGTTTGGCAGAGGATGCACGCTGTGTCTACCGCGGTCTGTGCATGTTGCCTACGCCGTGGTCTCCCAAGCGGAGTTTCACCGAGGATGCATGCTGTCCAGACCGCGGTCTATGCACACAGCATGCACAACGAATAAGATTTCTGAGGGTATTTCGAGATTGACCGACCCTAAGGCAGTAATTCTCGAGTTAAGCTCGTGAGATCTGAAATGGTGGGTTACACACGAAAGTTTTGATTAAGTTTGTTAATTAAAAACCTGACTGATTAAACGATGGTTGAATGATATGGAATAAGAGTTATTCTAGAATATTATTTGATTGAGAATGTCTCGGTCCAACATGCAAATATTTGACCGACCCTAAGGCGACACTTTTTTTTGGTACGTTGGATTGTCGTGGTATAGTAACTATTTTTTAGGGTAGTTCTAGTTCGTTAAACATGTTCACGCATCATGTTTAAATTTATACCAAAGCACCCGCACTTGTTTTAAATAAATGACTGAATGAATGTTTTATTTATTTCAGTAATGTCTTCTGCATTACTTCAAATTCTCACAAATGAAAAATTATCCGGTGATAACTACACAAAGTGGAAACTTAATATTAATGCAATTTTGGTCACCAAAGACCTCAAGTTTGTGCTTACGGAAGAATGTTCTCCAGCGCCTACTGCTAACGCTACATGAACTGTTCGTGAGGCATACCAGCGATGGGTCTCATCTGATGAGAAGGCCCCCGAACATATTTGTTGGCATCTATGATAGACGTGCTTGTCACAAAGCACAAAACAATGACTTCAGCATTCAAAATCATGGAGTCATTGCAAGCTATGTTCGGGCAGCCCTCCGAGCAAAAGTGACACGAAGCTGTTCGTTCCGCTATGCTCGCTCGTATGAAGGAAGGAACGTCAGTTCGGGAACATGTCCTGAGCATGATGTCCTACTTCAACACGGTTGAAGTCAATGGCGGGGCCATTGACGAACCCAGTCAAGTGAGCATCATACTGACGACTCTTCCGAAGAGCTTCGATCAGTTTAAAAGCAACTACGGGATGAACAAGTTAAAGTTCAGTCTTACATAGTTGCTCAATGAGCTCGCTACTTTTAAGTCCTTGATTAAGGACAACAAAAGCAAGACCGGTGAGACAAATGTTGTCGAACCACCTTTTTCTAATAATAAGAAGAGGGAGAGGTCTGATGGGAAGGCAAAGAATAAACCCAAACCCAAGAAAGCCCATAGTAAGGGCGCCTCCACTGACTAAGGCAAGGGACAATGTTTTCATTGTAACAAGGTCGGACACTGGAAGAGGAATTGTCCTCGATATCTGGAGAAGGCTGCCAAGAAGAAGAAGAAAACGAAAAGTAAATATGATTTACTTGTGCTTGAATCTTATTTAGTGGAAGATTATTCTTCACCCTGGATAGTTGATTCGAGGCCCACTAATCATGTTTGTTC
The DNA here is from genome assembly GCA_032871835.1 of Dipteronia dyeriana. NCBI lineage: Eukaryota > Viridiplantae > Streptophyta > Magnoliopsida > Sapindales > Sapindaceae > Dipteronia > Dipteronia dyeriana. The sequence goes on from CM065303.1 coordinate 154,553, forward strand.
TTCTTTGCAGTTGACTGATTCTTGGACACCGCAAGAGGAGGGAGCCTTCTCAATACGTGTGGGGTCAGGGGATGTCGTGTCGGCACGAGCAGTAGGTGTAATTAGATTACGTTTTTGTAATAATTATATATTGTTGGACAATATATTTTATATTCCCGGATTTACATGGAATTTGATTTCCGTTTCTTTTAATAATAGGTATGTTATTATTGGAAAGAATAGTCTGAATATTTGTTCAGAAATTAATGAAAACAATTTGTATGAGTTAAGACCGTTAATACATATTACACTGCTCAACATCGAAATGTTTAAGGTTGAAAAACAAAAAACTAAACGACATAAGATTTCTCCAGATAATGACACGTATCTCTGGCATCTAAGGCTTGGTCATATCAACCTTGACCAGATAGACAAATTAGTAAAAAGTGGACCTTTAAGTGAGTTAAATGTAGACATTTTACCTGTCTGCGAATCTTGTCTGGAAGGTAAGATAATTAAAAGACCTTTTACTGGAAAAAGGCTTAGAGCTAAAGAACCGTTAAAGCTTATACATACAGACGTCTGCGGTTCGATGAATGTTAAACCTAGGGGTGGTTATGAGTATTATGTCACCTTTATAGATGACTACTCAAGATACAGATACGTGTACCTGATGCAACGGAAGTCGAAAACATTTGAAAAGTTCAAAGAATTTCGAGCTGAAGTTGAGAATCAATTATGTAGAACTATCATGTCACTACGATCGGATCGTGGAGGTGAGTACTTTGACCAAGAGCTTGAAGACTTCATGGTCGAGCATGGGATAGTTTCTCAACTCACGGCTCCCGGTACACTTCAGCAAAATGGTGTAGCGGAGAGGAGAAATAGAACCCTAATGAAAATGGTGAGATCTATGATTAGTTTTTCATCATTATCAAATTCCTTCTGGGGATATGCGTTACAAACAGCGGTATACATTTTGAATGTAGTGCCATCCAAATCTGTTCCTAAGACTCCCCTAGAGTTTTGGAATGGTCGTAAAGCTAGTTTGCGACATTTCAGCATATGGGGGTGTCTAGCACACGTGCTGAAGAACAGAACTGGAAAGCTAGACTCCAAATCTATTGTCACAGCCTGTTTGTAGGATACTCCAAGGAGACCAGAGGTGGACACTTCTATAGTCCCGAAGATAACAAAGTATTTGTATCGACAAATGCAACGTTTCTTGAGGACAATTACATTAGTAACCATAAACCTTGTTCCAAGATTGTATTAAATGAGTTGGAGCCTGGTGATACTAGTGCTTCATCAACAAGAGTTGTTGATCCACAAACATCTGAGAGTCAGATGGTTCCTGATCAGGATACACTGCCATCTAGACGTAGTGAGAGGGTTGCGAGACAACCTGAAAGCTATTTAGATATAGGTAAGGGACAAGGTGTTGTCTCTGCTGATAGTGTGGATGGTCCTTTGACATTTAAGAATGTAAAGGAAGATCCTGATAAAGAGAAATGGCTTAAAGCCATGAATCTCGAGATGGAGTCTATGTACTCTAACTCAGTATGGGATCTTGTAGATTTACCGGATGGGGTAAAACCCATTGGGTGTAAGTGGGTTGACAAGAGAAAGAGAGGAGTAGACAGGAAGGTAGAGACCTTCAAGGCAAGGCTAGTCGCCAAGGGTTATACCCAGAAAGAGAGGGTCGATTATGAAGAGACCTTCTCGCCAGTAGCCATGTTTAAGTCTATTAGGATTATTTTATCCATTGCTGCCTATTTCGTTTACGAAATTTGGAAAATCGACGTCAAGACTGCATTCTTGAATGACAATCTTGATGAAAGCATCTATATGATGCAACCAGAGGGATTCATGTCTCCAGATAAATAGCAAAAGGTTTGCAAGCTGCAAAGGTCCATTTATGGACTTAAGCAAACATCTAGATCTTGGAACATCAGGTTTGTTGATGTGATCAAAACCTATGGCTTCGAACAGAATGTCGATGAGTCTTGTGTCTACAAGCGCATCATTGATAAGAAAGTAGTTTTCTTGGTCCTATACGTAGATGATATCCTACTCATTGGGAATGATGTGGAAATTTTGTCTGATGTACGGGGTTGGCTGGCTAGCCAATTCCAAATGAAAGATTTGGGAGAGGCGAGTTATGTTCTTGGGATCTAGCTTATAATGGATCGTAAGAACAAACTCATAGCATTGTCTCAGGCATCATATATCGACAAGATTCTTGTGCGATTTTTGATGCAAAACACCAAGAAAGGTAATTTACCTTCTAGGCATGGAGTTAACTTGTCTAAGGAACAGTGTTCTAAGACACATCAAGAAGTTGAGGATATGAGACGTGTACCCTATACATCGGCAGTAGGTAGTCTCATGTATGCTATGTTATGCACGAGACCGGACATCTGCTATGCAGTGGGAGTAGTCAGTAGATACCAGTCCAACCCAGGATTGGATCATTGGGTTGCTGTCAAGACAATTCTCAAGTATCTTTGAAGAATGAGAGACTATATGCTAGTGTATTCCGGGCAAGATTTGATCCTGTTAGGATACATGGATTCTGATTTTCAGTCAAACGGGGATTCTAGAAAATCCATGTCTGGATCAGTATTCACCCTGGGTGGTGAAGCTGTTGTGTGGAGAAGTATCAAGCAATCTTGCATTGCTGACTCCACCATGGAAACCGAATATGTAGCCTCTTGTGAAGCTGCTAAAGATGATGTTTGGCTCCGTAAATTCTTGAGTGATCTGGAAGTTGTTCCAGTTCTGGATAGGCCTATCACACTTTATTGTGATAACAGTGGTGTTGTGGCTAATTCCAAAGAACCAAGAAGCCACAAGAGAGGGAAGCATATAAAGAGAAAGTATCATCTCATTAGAGAGATAATATAGAGAAGAGATGTGATCGTCACAAAAATAGCCTCACAAGACAATCATGCTGACCCATTTACAAAGACCTTACCGGTTAAAGTGTATTCGGGTCACCTAGATGGTCTAGGGTTATGAGACATGCCTTACATGCTTTAGTGCAAGTGGGATATTGTTGGGGTTTATGCTTTAAAAATGTAGTTTGTAAATGGATTTATGAAATAAATTAAAGGAAAAGTTCAATTCATTCTTGTTGTGTTGTTTATTTTATAACTTGTGTATATATTTAACATCCAAGATTGCCGGATGTAATCTCGAACTGTGTATATGAGTGTCATTTAAGGATGGATACAGTAAGAGACGTGCAATCTAAAGAGTCTATAGATAGCAAATAAAGTTGGGTACTTTATTTGTGGTTAATCTATAGTTGCGGTCCATTCCGTAATGTACGGTGATTCTATCCTGAATCATTCATATGAGATATGGGAATGAAGGAACCTTGTATGATGTGATCATATAGGACTAGACCATGATCTATATGAATCTCTCACTAAGATCCGTTTTCCGATGAGATTCATATATATCAACTAATGATGGCTATATATGGGTGATCTTAATCCTGAGTGTCTTATCGACTTCTTCAGGTTAAATCGTGGTCTTTGATATACCATGAGTGATGTCAAATGCATTTCCTGATCAATAGACCCCATAAGTTAGGATTACGGTTTGGCTTGTGGCTGGAAATGTTTGTACATAATAGTGGAATCCACTCATTCTTGTGAGAAGTAGATGGTAGTTCCCTTAAGGGTTGATTCGGGGCTTGGACAATATGAACGCTCTCCTAATTACATAAGGAAATAGGATTTATTGTTCATTATAGAATCAATGGTACTTGAAGGATATATGTAATTAGAGGGGTATAACAGACATTAAGACCCAGCTCTAATTATGAATTACTGTGGAGGATCACATCATGTGTAATAGCTATATCGATGGACACCGAGTTGTATCGATATGTGTAAAAGCGTCTACAGCTGAGAGAGTGCAGCTTTGGGTTACTTACAGTGATATCAATAATAGTCTGACAGCAATAGATGATTTTCAGAAGTAGGTACAAACTTTATTTATAATTCAGAAATTTACAGAGTAGGAATAAGAGAGGAAAGTTATGCTTCGCAAAGCATTTGATATGAACTTAAAATTGGAAAAAACTGAGTCTGCCTAAAGCAGAACAAACTAAACATATTTATAGAGGGTAAAGTAACCCTGGTTACATTGTCGGCAAACTGTGGTTAATAAACCCTAGTTGCTTTAGTGATTGTCGGCAAACCATGTTAATTAGTAAGGCAAAGATAAGTCAAGGATCGTGACCAAAGAAAGTAGTCGGATCTTCGCTGTCAAAAGCATAATTGTCATTATCATCATTGTCATCATTTCTGTCACTTTTTTCAGAACTGATGCCAGCCTGGGAAATACTGGACATAGAATTCTTCATTTCTTCTGCTATCTTCATTAATTCTTCAGGTGTGGATGCAACAGCAATCCTAGCCTGGTTCTGAGATTTGGCCATTAAGAAGCCTGATTGGTCTGGAATTTTGTTATGGAGAGAAGGATTATCACTGAACCATTTGGTCACTCTATCTTTTCTAAGGTTGGTGAGATTCATCTCACTCCACCATTTGATCTTTACTTGTCTTCCAAAATATGGGACCTTGGCATTTTCAATAATTTTGTCTTGGATCGCATATTCCAGCATAAGGATCCATGTTAAATTGAAGTTTACAAAAAACAAGAATAAGTCTGGGCAAATTTCCCAATCATAAGGTTTGTTAAGGTTAGCAATCGAAAAAGAATAGCCTTCCTTAACCTGAGCTGGTAAAAATTCAATGATAGGTCCAAATTTATCCCACCACTTCAGAAACCAAATTGGTAGGCTGCTTTTAATTTTTTTGTCAAAATAGATAAACCAGGAAAGGGAATTTCCTGGGTTTTGATCATAAAGAAATTTAGTTCATGCATCAATATAATCCCAGTATGAAAAATCAGATACATGGAAAATTCTACTGAAATTTCTAGTAGAATTGAGGTTCCCACCCCATTGTTCAAGGGAATGATTTTACAAATTTTTATTTTTCTGAAAATGAGTTTTTCTTTTTCTATTTTGTCAAAAACGTCTGATATAAAAATTGAATCAGTGTCAACTAAAATGAATTCAAAAAATATGTGTCTCTTAGATAAGTATTCAGGAATCCTGTCAAACAGCGGGTTAATAATAACATCCGTAAGTTTTTTGGGCTCCATAAAATACTGGTCATGAAGAAAACATTCTTCCATAGCACAAAACCGATCAAAGAAAGGTTTGTTGATGTAAGAATAAGTCGGGTAATTTATGATTGGTAAGGCTGATTGTGAGCTTTGTGTCTGGGCTAATATTTTTTCTTGTTTAATAGGATGAGGGCTGATTTTGGATGAGGCAATAGATTTAAAAGAAATGCTGTCACTTGTTAAAGGAGTAAAAATATTTGTTGTATGAATAGGGCTTTGACTTGGGCTTCTACTAGAGGAAGGCCCAGCAGGAGGCAAATGAGGTAATTGGATAGGTAGTTGATGGGGTGATTTGGGCTGAGGTATTAGGGAGATCGCATATTTGTCTTTATGGCTCCCTCTTGGGGAGGAATGATAAGTCGATATTGATAAGTCAGTGCTTTGGTCAGATGATCCTAATCTGATGGAGCCTTTGCCACCTGGGATTTGGCCACCACGTCCTCTGTTTAAACTTGTCATTTGTCACCCTGTAAAAATTCTTTGGTTAGAAAATCTGGGAGACTGTTGTGTGACCCTTTAATATATTCAATATAAAAATCAAAGGCAGATAAAAGGGTTTGCCATCTAGCAAATATTTGTTTAGAGGTAAGGTTTTTCACATCTTTTTTCAAAATGAATTTTGCCGATTGGCAATCAACTCTTAAATCAAATTTTTGATTTATCAAATCATCCTGTAATTTTTAGATTGTCAAGACAATTGCTAATATTTCTTTTTTGACAGTCGAATATTTCTTTTGGCTATCGTTCCAGGATCCCGAAACATACCTAACAAGACATTCTTTGTCATTAATTTTTTGTTTTAAAATCCCACCATATCCATTATCTGAAGAATCAGTTTCAACAGTTTTTGAGGCAGTAGGGTAGCAAATTGTCATACAAGGTAGTTTTTTAACATAATTTTTTACGTGTTGAACGGCTTTAGTATGTTCACTGGTCCAAGGAAGAGGATTTGTTTTTAGTCTCTAGAAAAGAGGTTTACAAATAATACTGAGTTCTTTGTAAAAATTGGAAATGTAATTTAGACATCCTAAAAACCTTTGTAATTGCTTTTGTCTTTTATTTCATCTGGAAATTTATCAGCAAAATCTAAACTCCTTTGAATTGGAATAAGAGTTCCTCTTTTGATATTATGCCCTAGAAATCTGATATCAATTTGGAAAAGAGTGATTTTTGGGGCTGCAACTACTAACCCATGATGTTTAACAGTTTTAAAAAATGTTTCTAAGTGCTTCCAGTGCTGGTCAATATTTTTTGAAAATATTAATACATCATCTATATAAACAATTGAAAATTCAGAATAAGGATTGAATATATTATTCATAATACACTGGAATTCACTAGGGACATTTTTAAGGCCAAAAGACATAACATTCCATTCATATTGTCCAAAAGGGACAGTGAAAGTTGTTTTATAACGGTCTTTTTCAGCAATTTGAATTTGCCAGAAACCTGATTTCATATCGAATTTTGAAAAAATATTTGAACCATAAAGTCTTTTTAATAAGTCTGATTTATTAGGAATATGGTATCTAATCCACTGTAGGGCATCATTTTAAGATTTATAGTTGATTACTAATCTCGGGACTCCTCTTTCTATTTCAGCATTTTTCTGAACATAGAAAGCATGGCAACTCCATGGTGATTTAGAAGGTCTGATTAATTTTTTCTTAAGTAAATCCTGTATTTCCTTTTTGCAATAATCAATTAAATCGGAGGACATTTGTATAGGTCTAGCCTTGGTAGGGATACCTTTTTCATTAAAGTCTTTGGTATATGGAAGGGTAACAATATGTTTTTTCCTATCCCAAAAGGCATTTGGTAAAGAAGAACATACCTCTTTTTCTAATTTTTCTTTAAAAACTTTTATTTTTTCTTGGATAGAAGGTTCTCCTTATTGCTGACTATTGTTCCCCCCAGAATCAATCTTTGAGAGAAAAATATGAAAAGAACTATTCTCAAAACAAAACAGATCAATTTCATAAAAGATGGATTGAAAGCCTTAACTACCTCGACCAAAATATTCCTTTATTTGATTGGTATATAAATAGAATTTTTTTTGAACAAAACTGTGCTGTTATTAATAGACAAAATCTTAGAACTTACAAAACTAAAAAAGGAGAAGAAAAACAATTGCACCCTCCCCCAAGAGATTTTGAAATTAATATGCCTAATGATGACATTCCATCAGGAGTTAATACAACAAAGTGCACACCTTTTATCGTATTTGATGAACCTATGTCCCAAACCACACTTTCTTCATCACACCAAATTGGATTAGTAATGAGACAAGGAAACTACACTAATTTTTTCCTTAATTCCATTGGAGAACAATTAGAAAAAATTGATCTTAATCTATCTCAGACCAGTGTCTCACCCACTAAAGAAGCCGTACCACCACAAGTCTTTGTTCCTTATGAAACTCCTGCCTCTTCTAGTAAGGGGAAAGAAAAGATCATAAAATCTGAACCTATATTATTCCCTGACCATACTGGTATCAAAAAATGTTTTGATAATATTATAGATGAAACAGAACTCCTTAAAGCCTTAGAAGAAAGATTAGGCAGACTACCAGGTGTTCATATTCAAGCTATTGACAAAACTATTTTACCTTCTGACTCTTACGATAACGACAGCGAAACTCCAGATTTTCAAGATTACATCCAAAGAATTACGATCAATGAAAAAACTGACAGTTATAACAAAACAAAGTATTTTCATAATACCAAACTCTATTACCCAAAACCTACTCCTCTGGATTTACAATATGAAGAAACTGTGCCTTATAGGGCATATATTGGAAATGCTTGTTACCAGTTTAATATTGACGGTTTATCAGAATACCAAATTATTACAGTTCTAAGACAAATGCATACCATTGGTCATATATATATTAAGAAACAAAATATGACTCATGCTGATGTAGTGACGTCTTTGACTACTGGTTTTGAGGGCCAACTATTTGGTTGGTGGACCCATACCTTAAGCTCCCTTGCCAAAAGATCTATCATAGGACAAACTAAGACCATAACAACTGACCTTACTGCTTTTGAGTCAACTTCTACCCAAACACAGACTACTACTACTACGTCTGAACCAGACGGCATTGATGTTTTGTGTTATACCATTTTGATGCACTTTGTAGGTAATCTTAATATTAATCAGGGAAAAGAGTTTTCAAAAATCCAAAATTTAAAATGCAAAAAATTGAGTGATTTCAAATGGTATAAAGATATTTTCTTAACTAGAGTTTTTCAAAGACCTGACAATGCCAATCCTTACCGGAAGGAAAAACTTATTTCTGGCCTTCCAAAACTATTCTCTAACAAAGTTAGAGACGAAATGGTTAGACAAATGGGATGGGCTGATTGGTCCCAAATTGATTTAAACACTTGGACTTATGGAGAAATCATTGCAGCAATTAATGTTGTTACCCTTCAATTATGTAATGATCTCAGACTTAAGAGCCAGCTTAAACAACAAAAATTGACAACTAGAAAAGAGCTAGGTTCATGGTGTGAACAGTTTGGTTTTGACAGATTACCTTCTCATAAAAAGAAAACTAAGAAGCATCCTAAAATTAATTATAATTGGGAAAACGCTACCCTTATAGAGTTGATAAAGATCGCAAGGCCAATAAGAAAGGAGATATTGTATGGTCCCCTAAGAAATCAAAAAAAATTTCCCCAAAAAAGAAATCTTAAACAAATGCTTTAAGTGTGGGAAAGAAGGATACTATACTAACGAATGTCTTGACCAAAAGAAAAAAATTAATAGCTTAGACTTATACGACCAGGTCAAAGAGAAAATATTACAAGTTTTATACATGGATTCTGACCATTCATCATCATCCTTATCTGATAATGAAATTTTAGTTATTAATGAATCATCCTCAGATTCGGAAACTTCTTCATCCTCCTCTGAATCTGAACCAGCAACCCAGCCCTGTTTTTGCAAAGAGATAAATGTCCTTGATAAACAAGATTATTCTTTAATGATTAGTATGATTGATAGTATTGAAGACCCTATCCAAAAAGCTCAATATATCAGACAATTGCAACAAAAAATCGCTAAAGAACCTTCTTCTAGCAACAACAATAAACCTTTAAATGAAGCCAAGCCTTTCAAAAATGCCCCTTTTGAAACCCCAGATTTCGAACAAAATGTTTTAGGAAAATTTCATACTAAATCTAGAAAAGTTACCATTCCAGACCTACAAAAAGAAATCGCTAATATAAAAGAAGAAATAAAAATTTGCAAGATCCACATACAAGAGTTACAAGTCATGAATGCCCTTAATAAACAATTCCCTAAAAGAACTCTTGAAAAAACTACTAACTTTAACAGTTCTGATGAGTATGACAAAGAACCTGAAAATGAAGACCAACAAAACTTTTTAAGTCTAGACTAGATTAATACCATACAAGAAGTAAGAATACAAAAAATGGTTTATTGAAATTGACATTAGAATTGCCTCCAATTATAATGTTCGTGCTATTGCTCTTATTGACACAGGAGCTGACTTAAATTGCATTATAGAATATCTAGTTCCTACTAAATATCTTCAAGCCACTACTAAGACTTTATACGGGGCTAACAAAATTAAGTTAGATATCAGATATAAGCTTGCTAATGCTAAAGTATGCAATAGTGGAGTTTGTTACAATAATGATTTTATTGTTGTTAAATCCCTTTCCCAAAATGTAATTTTAGGGTTACCCTTTTTATACCTGATTTCTCCCTTCAAAGTCATTGCTGAAGGAATCGTCACAGAATATCTAGGAAAAGAAATCTTATTCCCTTTTATTTTCCCTGTCCTAGTAAGAGATTTAAACGTCTTAAGAGATAACAATATTTTCTCAGAAAATCCGAAGACTACTAATAATTACATTGCCACACTAACTAGAAAACAAAATCAATTTAACTTTCTGAAAGAGGATCTAGTTTTTCAAAGACAAGAAGACAAATTGAAAGAACCTTCTATCCAAGAAAAAATAAAAGTTTTTAAAGAAAAAATAGAAAAAGAGGTATGTTCTTCTTTACCAAATGCCTTTTGGGATAGGAAAAAACATATTGTTACCCTTCCATATACCAAAGACTTTAATGAAAATGGTATCCCTACCAAGGCTAGACCTATACAAATGTCCTCGAATTTAATTGATTATTGCAAAAAGGAAATATAGGATTTACTTGAGAAAAAATTAATCAGACCTTCTAAATCACCATGGAGTTGCCCTGTTTTCTATGTTCAGAAAAATGCTGAAATAGAAAGAGGAGTTCCGAGATTAGTAATCAACTATAAAGCTTTAAATGATGCCCTACAACGGATTAGATACCCTATTCCTAATAAATCAGACTTATTAAAAAGACTTTATGATTCCATTATTTTTTCAAAATTCGATATGAAATCAGGTTTCTGGCAAATTTAGATTGCTGAAAAAGACCTTTATAAAACAGCTTTCACTGTCCCTTTTGGACAATATGAATGGAATGTTATGTCTTTTGGCCTTAAAAATGCCCCTAGTGAATTCCAGTGTATTATGAATAATATATTCAATCCTTATTCTGAATTTTCAATTGTTTATATAGATGATGTATTAATTATTTCAAAAAATATTGACCAGCACTGGAAGCACTTAGAAACATTTTTTAAAACTGTTAAACATCATGGGTTAGTAGTTTCAGTCCCAAAAATTACTCTTTTCCAAAATGATATCAGATTTCTAAGGCATAATATCAAAAGAGGAACTCTTATTCCAATTCAAAGGAGTTTAGATTTTGCTGATAAATTTCTAGATGAAATAAAAGACAAAAAGCAATTACAAAGGTTTTTAAGATGTCTAAATTATATTTCCAATTTTTACAAAGAACTCAGTATTATTTGTAAACCTCTTTTCCAGAGACAAAAAAAAAATCTTCTTCCTTGGACCAGTGAACATACTAAAGTCGTTCAACAAGTAAAAAATTATGTTAAAAAACTACCATGTATGACAATTTGCCACCCTACTGCCCCAAAAACTATTGAAACTGATGCTTCAGATATTGGTTATGGTGGGATTTAAAAACAAAAAATTAATGACAAAGAATGCTTTGTTAGGTATGTTTCGGGATCCTGGAACGATACCCAAAAGAAATATTCGACTGTCAAAAAAGAAATATTAGCAATTTTCTTGACAATCCAAAAATTACAGGATGATTTGATAAATCAAAAATTTGTTTTAAGAGTTGATTGCCAATCGGCAAAATTCATTTTGAAAAAAGATGTGAAAAACATTGCCTCTAAACAAATATTTGCTAGATGGCAAGCCCTTTTATCTGCCTTTGATTTTGATATTGAATATATTAAAGTGTCAGACAACAGTCTCCCAGATTTTCTGACCAGAGAATTTTTATAGGGTGACAAATGACAAGTTTAAACAGAGGACGTGGTGGCCGAAGCCCTGGTGGCAGAGGCTCTATTAGATCTGGATCATCTGTCCAAAGCACTGACTTATCAATATCGACTTATCATTTCTCCCCAAGAGGGAGCCATAAAGACAAATATGCGATCTCCCTAATATCTCAGCCCAAATCACCCCATCAACTACCTATCCAATTCCCTCATTTGCCTCCTGCTGGGCCTTCCTCTAGTAGAAGCCCAAGTCAAAGCCCTATTCATACAACAAATATTTTTACTCCTTTGACAAGTGACAGCAATTCTTTTAAAACTATTACCTCATCCAAAATCAGCCCTCATTCTATTAAACAAAAAAAAATATATTAGCCCAGACACAAAGCTCACAATCAGCCTTACCAATCATAAATTACCAGACTTATTCTTACATCAACAAACCTTTCTTTGATCGGTTTTGTGCTATGGAAGAATGTTTTCTTCATGACCAGTATTTTAAGGAGCCCAAAAAACTTGCGGATGTTATTATTAACCCGCTGTTTGGCAGGATTCCTGAAGACTTATCTAAGAGACATATATTTTATGAATTCATTTTAGTTGATACTGATTCAATTTTTATATCAGACGTTTTTGACAAAATAGACAAAGAAAAACTCATTTTTAGAAAAATAAAGATTTGTAAAATCATTTCCCTTGAACAATGGGGTGGGGACCCCAATACTACTAGAAATTTCAGTAGAATTTTCCATGTATCTGATTTTTCCTACTGAGATTATATTGATGCATTGACTAAATTTTTTTACTGTCAAAACCCAGGAAATTCCCTTTCTTGGTTTATCTATTTTGACAAAAATTTTAAAAGCAGCCTACCAATTTGGTTTCGAGAGTGGTGGGATAAATTTGGACCTATTATTGAATTTTTACCAGCTCAGGTTAAGGTAGGCTATTCTTTTTGGATTGCTAACCTTAACAAATTTTATGATTGGGAAATTTGCCCAAACTTATTCTTTTTTTTTTATAAACTTCAATTTAACATGGATCCTTATGCTGGAATATGCGATCCAAGACAAAATTATTGGAAATGCCAAGGTCCCATATTTTGGAAGACAAGTAAAGTTCAAATGGTGGAGTGGGATGAATCTCACCAACCTTGGAAAAGATAGAGTGACCAAATGGTTCAGTGACAATCCTTCTCTCCACAACAAAAGTCCAGACTAATCAGGCTTCTTAATGGCCTAATCTCAGAACCAGGCTAGGATTGTTGTTGCATCCACACCTGAAGAATTAATGAAGATAGCAGAAGAAATGAAGAATTCTATGTCCAATATTTCCCAGGCTGGCACCAGTTCTGAAAAAAGTGGCAGAAATGATGACAATGATGATAATGACAATTATGCTTTTGACAACGAGGATCCGACTACTTTCTTTGGTCACGATCCTTGACTTATCTTTGCCTTACTAATTAAACATGGTTTGCCGACAATCACTAAAGCAACTATGGTTTATTAACCACAGTTTACCGACAATATAATCAGGGTTTATTGACCATAGTTTTCCGACAGAAGTAACCAGAGTTTTTTGACCTTGGTTTGCCGACAATCACTAAAGCAACTAGGGTTTATTAACCACAGTTTACCGACAATGTAACCAGGGTTACTTTACCCTCTATAAATATGTTTAGTTTGTTCTGCTTTAGGCATACTCGGTTTTTTCCAATTTTAAGTTTATATCAAATGCTCTGCGAAGCATAACTTTCCTCTCTTATTCCTACTCTGTAAATTTCTGAATCATAAATAAAGTTTGTTCCTATTTCTGGAAATCATCTATTGCTGTCAGACTATTACTGATATCACTGTAAGCAACTATTCATTCATCTCTTTCATGATTCATTATTGTTTTCTTGTCTGAGTATATAGGCTGGAAACCATGACTTATCCGCTTAATCAGTTATACTGAAAAGGATAGACTCTGGTGTAACAACGCCACGTATTCGTCAAGACGATTGACTTATACTTATATTTTATACTGTATTTGTGAACAGTAATTTGCTTATTTTATTTTATCTCTATTTTCCTGTATGTTTCTTGTTGTGCTATATTTTATCCTTTGCATCCTATTTTATATTATCTTGCTTTGCTTTGGTATATATATATATATACATATATATATATATATATTGTTTCATGCTTTGTGTGTTTTTTGAAACGCATAGAAGAAAGAGTTTCTTCAATTCTCTCTACATCCTCTATTCAAGTTCCTGAGACCGTGACGCGCCCACACGTAGTTACCAATCTCAAGAGATAGCAAGGAAGATCGAGTGGTTCAGACAGGAGCACATCGTAAAGTGAAGTAGCCTCCAAACGTTGGTATGATTTTCTTCTTCTGATTTTATTGTTACAATTTCCTGTGTTTACATATTGTATGTATTAGTTCCGAAAATAAATATGATCCCAAGTTCACTGGTCCCAGATACAGATTACGATCTGTATAAAAAAATTTAAAACCTAGTTCCGCTGCGTGACCGGTGAACGGGGTTCAAACATCTATTCCAATCATCAAAGTTCCGCGGCTTTCCTCTCGTCTGACCTTAGAGAAGGCCTCACGAAGACTCGACAGTGGCTTTGTACCGAAGATCCTTCCTCGCAAAACATCGAGATTGGAAGTTAAACCCAAACAGAATTTGTAGACTCTCTTAGTCTCGATAATCTTTTTGTACTTTTGAGAGTCTTCGGGTGAACTCCACTTATATTTTTCAAACGTATCAAGTTGCTGCCAATAAGTCTGAAGTTTGTTGTAGTACTCGGTCACCGAGAGATCCCCTTGCCTTAGGTCATGAAGTGCTCCTTCAATTGTCACTAATTCAGGAGTGTTGTCCTTGTGAGAGTATGTCTCCTTCACTGCTTCCCAAACCTCGGCAGCTGTCTCATAAAGGAGGAAATTCTCACCGATATTAAGCATCATCAAATTTATCAACCAAGACATGACTTGGCTGTTATCTCTCTTCCAAGCTCTATATTTAGCATCCTTCTCTTCGGGCTTGATGACTTTTTCTGTAAGATAGTCTTCTTTCTCTTTGCTGCATAGATAAAGTAGGACATATTGAGACCAATGGAGGTAGTTTCGACCGGTAAGTTTGTAGGAAGTAATGGACATATGAGGGAAATTTTGAGGTTCTCCACCATTGCCACCAAGAATGGTTGTTTCGGCAATTGTAGACTCGACTGAGATTATTTCAGAATTGCTGGATTTGGTCATGATGAATGATGAGAATTGTTGCTGGAAAGAGCAACAAGAAGATCGGAGTTACTGCTGGAAAAGACAGTAAGGAATTCGGAATTGAGACAGATCACTACTGGAAAGAGCAATAAGAGAAGGAGAAAAAAAATTAGGGTTTCAGAGGAGACTCTGATACCATGTGAAAGTTTATTCTTTATTTTCTTGAATAATAATATTGTACAAATAGCCCTGATGTATATATACATTAGGTAGTAACAATCTGCTTAATCTAAGGAATTTGTTTCTTTTTTAAAGAAGGAAATTAATACCAAATCCTCTAATAATAGGAAATCTAATATACATCATAATTAAATATCTAGATCCCTAGAAAACAGTAACAAAATCTCTAACAATAGATATGATGCACAAAACACATACCAGGCTTCATCTAGTTGAGAAATTATACCCCCAGGTTGCAAGGACATTCCATTTCTTAAGATTTCATACGATAACCTTTTAACATGTTATTAGGGTGCACAGTGGCCTTAGATGAGTTAATACCTTTTCAATAAGATCCAAAACATCCTGGTTATCAACGAATGCCACGTAGCTCCAGTTGATTTCCTCCCTTGTGTACTCCTCTTGCTCCATCTTGAATACATGCTGCAATGAAGGATGCTCAATTTAAAAATGTATAATGATGACATATTGAAAACTATATTTAAAAGTTGTATCTGTACGTGGTTAAACACTTAAACTGCTGGTGCAGCTTCTCATTCGTTAGATTGATGCAAAGCTGCTCAAAACTATCAAATGTAGCATTCTATTAGAGCTTTTGCTTATATGCTGAAATATATTTTTGTTGACAATTTGTTCATATCTACCGTGATGTACCTATTGATCTTGAAGCTTTCAAAGCCGTAAATATCAAGGACTCCAATTAAGCTTGAAGCATTGGGATCTTGACCGATTGAACTGTTTATCTTTTCTACAATCCTGCCATATTGTATGAAGTATCCCACGTATTTAGTTCATTTCTGTAGACCTGGATTTAGGTTGAAAAGACGGATCAGATCCGAATATTTTTGTTAAGTTAAATTCAAGAAAGACATGATTACATGTTTGCTAATTTTCTTGCATCCATCGTGTTCCTTCATCTCACTGATGGAGTTATGCTGTATCTAGAATGTGTGTTACCTGCCTGGATGACATTGCTGAAATGGAAGTGTTTGTGTAAACAGGAGTGTGCACTTTGCTTACCAGTCAAAAAGTCTAGAGTACACAGTCTTGGCCAAGGCATCACGACTTAAGGCTGCAGAATATGGGTCCAGTGGTTTTGTGATGTTACCATCGGGAGTCACTATAACACTCTTGCAAAGTGAGTCTTCTAATGCCTTCTCATCTTATCTGAATAAAAGCATATACAAAAACAGTAGGCACTAGGCAGACATCTTTACAAGATAAAAATATAGAAAGCCTATCTCATAATAGGTCAAAGAATCACTTGTCGTCCATGAGTAGCTCTGCTGCTGTTTGAAGATGGTAGTGCGATTTTTCATCTTTACGTTTGGAGGAATCAACTTCCATTTCTTAGTGAAATCAATGTTTCCTACATGGAGGATTGCAGCTACCACACGGAATATAGCATCCTATGCAAGACAGACTTCCTTGTATTAATTTAAATCATTGACAGAGGAAATTTTCAATTTATTAACTTGTTCACATACGGATGGGACGGGTCAGTACCTGCTCTTCCTGACTGATTCCTACAATATCCATTGCTTTTCTTGTCTCCGGGTACTCTCTTGCATCATCTACATTTGCTACTTCATAACAGTTTGACTGGTTTAAATAACGAACTGTTCATGGGTACCCTAACTTTAATTTCTTGACATCTTGAGAGAATATATTTGTTAGCTGTTATGGCTGTAGTGTGCTACTGTTTCCGTGGATAATAATTGTACTAAAGTCACCTCTGGTGGTGCTGCACAGAGCATGTAAAAGCAATGGTAGTTTCTCTCTGGATCGGAAACTTGGCAAACGTGTGACCTTTTTAGAAGATATGTACATACTGTAGCTCCAGAGATCTTCCCATGCTTATCAAATTGAATTTCAACAAATTTTCCAAATTGACTAATGGAATATCCCAGTATTGTAAGTCAGCCAAGAACACAGTAATTAGAAATAAGAAAAAAAAGGAAATTGATGGGGAAAATAAGTAATTTCAAAAAGAGCAACGGAATATTTCACCTTGTGTTGTTTTTAACTGCTTTGGCATTCCCAAATGCTTCCAAGACAGGATTCGACTGAAGAAATGGAATGACAACTCTTTGTTCAGTCATTTGAATAACCTAATATGTAGATGTAGTAGTAGTTCCAACTCACCTCCAAAACTTGTGTTCCACTGTTCTTCCTTCTGTACTAGATCTTCCTCCCATGAATGCAAGATATCTCATGAGCATTTCTGTTTTACCAGCTCCACTCTCTCCACTGACCAAAATGGATTGTCTTCCCTGTTCATGTATCATTGCCCTGTATAAAATTTGCAATCAACTTCATTTATAACAGATTTTCTGGAACAGGCATTTGGCTCCACTTCAGTTCTTTACAATTCATTTACCTATAACAAGTGTCTGCAACAGCAAACAGATGTGGACTTAGCTCTCCAAAAGCAGCCTCTTTATATTGCTCCATCATGTGGATGTCATACAAGTGTGGCAGTCTCCGGAAGGGATTTACTGCTATCAATATGTTTCCAGTATAAGTCTGTGTATAAAGACTAGGTATCAGATTCGTAGTTACTCTAAGTCTTGCAATCATTATCTTCCAAGCATAATCGATAATAATTTCACTTTAAAATGTGGTGCCATTCAGGTGTATGTGACTCACATAAATCCCATTCAGAGCAAACCGACAAGCTAGATTATGTAGGACTCCTGGTTCATGGAGGTAAGCTAACTTAGTCATGTCGTCTACTCCTGTCGGTGGTGCTTCTGTGCCTTTTGGATACATGAAGGCAATATCTGCAATGCTCTAGAATTCAAGTAAAATATGAACTTCAGTTTATTTATATCAAAAATAGAGTAATGAAGGACTACTTAATGCATTTTATCTCATGGTTTACTATTTCAAATGTGAAACCAAAGTGTATACATGAATTAATTTCTCTCTTTAAAAGACATCGATACAAATTCAGTTTAACTTTCTGATCCGGTATTTATTATAAGGTAATCTTGACTTTTCCAAACGAAACTATAAAATTTTCATGGGCATAAGAAAACATAAATGAAGTAAGGCTCATTTATAACATTCCGATCTTGTCCTTCATAAATTATGTTTCTAATTATTTATCAATTCAATATAACGTAGTATAATGTATTACATTGGAAAAAGCAAATATCATAGTTTAGAGATCTCTCTTTTTCTTGAAGAAAATTTTATCTTTTGAATGGTACAAGTGGTAGCAGTAGCTTACGGTTTTTCCTTCCGCAGTAATTAGGGTGGCTTCTCAGCCATTTATTTCTTTCACTTCACAATCAATCCATGCAACCTCAAGATCTTCAACCCAAACATGTGATCCAACTATGATGTTTACAGGAGTTCCCTGGATCATCCAATAAACACAAGAAAGTCATTTTTCCTAGGAATAGATTATTTGGCAGGTGAAACAAAAATTAAGAAGAAAAACTATTTAGAAAAAAGCTCACCATAATTGAGATTCTATATGATCATCAAAGATAAGAAGAAAAGGTAAAAACAGATGAAGTTGTGTTGTATAAGAGAAATAATAGAGAGAAAGGTAAGAAGAATAGTAGTTGGAGAAATGAGGGGATGATAGATTGTGGAACTTGAAAGCACAAAAGAATGTTAGAAAATGAACTTAAAAGCACAAAAGCAGAGCAATGCAGGTGGTGGTAATTCAAAAGAAAAAGGCAGCAGCCACCCCTCACCTCCCGCCCCACACTCATGTCAACTTTTGCTCATTCCCCATAGCAAGCTGACTTGGCACATGTAGAATCCCCAGATAAAATGTCGGTCATTAAGCGAACCCCTCTGGCTGTTATTGGGTGCAACTTTTAATTTTTATGTTTATTTCGCTTTCATGGAGTCAATGCTTTGTCAAGATCAGGTCATTTTGTTCCATTGTAAGGAGGTCGGTTGTACTGGTTTTAAAATTAAATAGTATTCTTGATATGGTTTGACATTTTTATTTTTATTTTTGTTAAAATTAGTTTATTAGAGATGGCTAGTGCCTAGTCATGATTACTGATTAGGTATATGAATGGCTGGCAAACATGTATATATTGAAAGACAATCATCCCATGCATTTTGCAAGGAAATGTGATAAGCCATCGTTTCATTGAAGTCGTAAATGGGATAAAAGAGGAGAATTTGGAGATTCTACTGTGAGACCTCTCCCAAGTCCCACCCACCAACCCCAGTGCGCCTTTGAATTGGCTCCAATTCTTTTTTAATTGAAAATTGGCAGGAGATTTTTGGATCTCGTCCCTTTGGGGTCAAAATTTTTTTGGCACTATTTGAGGGGTGTATTGTGTAAATATCATAATTTTATTAATATATGTTTAAAAGGTACCATTTAAATCGTTGAGACAAAAATATCCCGAAATATTAAAACAGTGAGAAAGTTATCGTTTTCAAAGTCAGAGAGAAGCAACAGTCAAACCGATGGGAAACTAATCGACGGTAAAGTGATCGGAAGAGCTGCGATTGACAAAGATAAGATTGGTTATTTTTTCTCGTTTTTTTTGTTGTTAACTTGCATTACATGTTAGAATTGAGTTTGTTGATAGCAATTGTAGAAACCGGTTAAAATAGAGATGTGAAAATGGTTGTGGTTTAGGTTATGGTTTGTAATTTGGTTGAATATCAGTTGAGGAAGATGAAATCTGGGTTATCGAGACTTTTTTCAAGAGAATCGAGCTTATTTGTTTAGTCGAGCTTTTATTTTTGTAAAAATTAGGTTTTGGTAAATCGAGCTTTTTCGAAAAGGAATCGAGCTTTTTAAAAAAGGAATCGAGCTTTTTAAAAAAGGAATCGAGCTTTTTCAAAAAAGAATCGAGCTTTTTTGAAACGGAATCGAGCTTTTTTGAAACGGAATCGAGCTTTTTTGAAACGGAATCGAGCTTTTTTGAAAACGAATCGAGCTTTTTTTGAATTGGATCGAGCCATTTTGAAAAGGACCGAGCTTTTTTGAATAAGTTTCAAGTTTTTTTGAATAGGTTCGAGCTGTTTTTGAATTGGATCGAGCGTATTTGAAAGGGATCGAGCCTTTTTTGAAAGGGATCGAGCTTTTTGAAAGGGATCGAGCTTTTTGAAAGGGATCGAGCTTTTCTGAAAAGTAATCGAGCTTTTTTTGAATTGGATCGAGCCATTTTGAAAAGGATCGAGCTTTTTCGAATAGGTTTCGAGCTTTTTTGAATAGGTTCGACCTGTTTTTGAATTGGATCGAGCTCTTTTGAAAAGGGATCGAGCTTTTTTTAAAAGGGATCGAGCCTTTTTAGAAGGGATCGAGCTTTTTTAAAAGGTATCGTGCTTTTTAAAAAAGGATTCGAGTTTTTTTCAATAGGTTCGAGCTTTTTTTGAATTGGATCAAGCTTTTTTATTTGTTCTGTTTAATGATGTTATACTTCTGTTACATTGCAGATGAGAATTAGGTTGAGGGATTCGCTTAAAACTCCAGAAGGATACTACGAGGGCAAATTGACACGGCACAACCATTTTGATGCCCTCGCCCATATAGACGACGCATTGAACCATGTCCCTGTAGAATTTGCAGATGAAGACCGTTGTCGGTTCATGACGTCATGTTTCGGGCATTTCCTGACGATGCATAGGGAGATGAAGTTTTTCGGTGGTATTATCCATCGGTTGCTTTTGAGGAAGCTCCATCATAACGGCCCAACAGATGAGATGCACTTCATATTAGGAAACCAGTCGGTGAGGTTTTCGAATGTGGAATTTTGCTTAATCACCGGACTACGGTTTGGAGTTGTACCAGAGACGACCATGTATGCAGCAGTGGAGAATGACATATATGAGCGGTACTTTCCTGGAGCCGATGAGGTGTCGCTGAAGCAGATTAGAGGTGTTGTCACCGGCGCAGAGTTCGGAAAGGCGTACGATGATGTCAAGCTCAGCCTCTTATATTTGCTGAACTAGATACTGATGGGGGTGGATGAGAGATTCAAGATTCCAGTTTGGCAGTTTCGGCTGGTTGAGGTGCTCAATGCATTTGACGCGTTCCCGTGGGGTGTCCACGTGTACAGGCATTCTATTTACTCATTCAAGCATTCGCTTGACGGGCGAAGAGACGGGTTCGGGCGACGTCAGCAGGAAAAGGGTGCTGAAGTACACAGGGTGGAGACCTACAACATATACGGTCTATCTCATGCCCTATTGGTAAGAAGTTCGAACTACAAATTATACTTTATTGTTGGTGCCCAAAATTGTATGGATACTTATCATACTTATCTTTGTTGTAGATATTTGCTTTGGAAGTGATCTCTGATTTGGCTAAAGAGGTCGGTGCCCGGAGGATTACTGATTTGACTCCTCGTATTTTGAAGTGGGAGTTGACCAAACAACCGAGAAGGAAAAAGCTGGCAAAGATTTTCAAAGCCAGGGTATGTATTTATTGTGTTAATGTTTTTATTAGTTAGTATTTGTACAATGACATTGTTCTAACTAATATTTCAGATGTTTACGATCAAAGAACTGGTGCCGACACCAGCTGAGAGACAGGCACCGTACTATGCCTGGCTAGACGAGGGAAGAAGCCTGTATGTAGAAGATGACATGGATGATATGCCGCCTGAGGTCCCTGATCAGACCACCTTAGGCGGAATCAGTGGTACAGACAGGACCATTGACAGTGAGGAATCTGAGCCCGCTGATGGGGGTTTAAGGCCCAGTGACAGTGAGGGATATGAGAAAGACCCTCAACGAGAAAGGCATAGGCATAGGCGGGTTCGGTTTTCCACCCCCGGACATGGTACATCTGTAGGGGATTCCCGTGGGGGCGTTGGACGTGATGGAGATGTAAGTTGAAAACAAAGTTTAGTGTTTTTTATTAACACGTGTTGATAGATTTTTACTAACAATGTAGACATGATTTCAGGCTCCGTGGGCAGATATGTTGAACGATTTGCGTGAAGCCCTCCGAAAGAGTGACAAGGATCGACAACGTCAACACTTGGAGTTGTTGGATATGATCCGAAATAGTGATGAGGATCGTCAGCAGCAACACCGATTGTTACTGGATATGATCCGGGGGCTACAAGGTTCGACCATGTGTACACACCGGGATGGCCCTCAACCTCCTGTTCTATTATTTAGTCCCGGAGGGTCGACTGATAGGTTTACGGGGGGGCGGGGGGAGGACAGACATGACAGCTCGACGTAGTCAGGACCCGCCTACCGGCATGGTAGGTCCGGAGATGGAAACTCAGCCACAGCGGTCCCCTCCCCCACCCAGCACGTCTGTGGCGTCAGAGCGGTCCCCTTCCCTAACCAGCACGTCTGTGGTGTCGGAGCAGTTCCCTCCCCCACCCAGCACGTTCGTGCCATTAGAGCTGTCCCCTCCCCCACCCAGCACGTCTGTGCTGTCAGAGCGGTCCCCTCCTCTGGCCAATACATCGAAGCGTTTAGGTTAGCGCAGATGGCAGTTGGTGAGCCCTTACACAGATCCATGCCGTCCAAAGAGGTTGAGGACACGGCCCGAGTTCGTGGAACACATTTTTGACCCCCACGGACTAGTGGACGCTGACCAGCTTGCGGCATACAAGGCATTCAAGAGAAACATCAACGGGAAACCGTGAGTCCAACTTTTTATAATACAAATGGATGTACATTTCTTGTTTATTCTAATTTATATAGAGCTAAGGTAACTCAATCGTTAAACAGACGTGATGTGGACGTGTTGGCACCAGTTACCGCGGGGTGGTTTGTGCATATGCAGTCCAACTTCATGGACTTGGAGGATACGGTATGTACTTATTAAATTTCATATTAACGTTTGTGTAAGTATTGTTGAATTGTTAACAATTACGGTGGTTTTATTGTTTGTCAGCATATGGATACATACCTCCATATTCTTCGCAAGCGTCAGTAAGGATTCCACAATGTGTAAAACCAGAGGATCAACGTGTTGGATACACAATTTTATATAAGTAGGTATAAAATTTAGGAATCGAATCGGATTTTCTGGTTTTGTATTATTAATACGATATTGTCAATGCTTGTACAACCACTTATGTTGTACATATGGGAGAGGATGATGCCTCGTGATTCGCACAGTGCTGTGACCATGGCAATGTGGAATGTGTTACTGTCCCGGTGGTTGGAAGAGGACCTTCTGATAGTCCGTGGAGAAACCACGAGTGGAAACCGCCCATGGCACAAGGTTGACCTGGTAAGTGTTAAATGATGGAGATGATTTAAAAAATAAGTTGTTCGTATATCCTCAGCTAACACGGTATGCAAACTATTACAGGTACTGATTTCGTGCAACGTTGGGGCCCAACATTGGTTGGTGGTGAGCGTCGACCTTTGTCGCGGGAAGATTGACATTTATGACCCCTAGAGACAGGAAGTTCCTTATCAGATCAGGCACCAGTAGGTCCGACCATTACGGTGGTTTTTACCCTCCATGTTGAGTGACACGGGGTTTCACATAGTACGACGAGCTGGTCTTCGGGAGTTCCCTCGGGAAAATAAGCCCTTCTCGGTCAGACTGGTGCATACTTCTACAATCCCCCAACAAAAGAAATCGTAAGACATTCTATTTCATTCACGTGCTTAGATATTCTTTATGAATGACTTCTAATGGTGTTTTATGTGCCGAATTGCAGAGGTAACTGTGGTCCCCATACTTTGAGACTTATCAAGTACATACTGGCGGGTCGAAGGCCTTTTAATTGGTCCGAGGACGACATGGGGATCATTCGGGAGAAAATGGTTGTGGAGATTTTTTCTAACTCCAGGCCCGCCTAGTGATTTGTTGTATATTACCATTTTATATGTACACAGACATGTAATTAATTCATGAATATTAATTCGTTCATTATTCAATCATTAATATTAATTCATTCATTAATAAGTAATTATTGCAATTTCAAATTATTACAATCTGATACACTTCCAAAAGTTTTCAATATGATCAAAACTTTGTCATTCTTTCTCTATTAGTGTCAATGTTAGGGTACGTTTGTTTGTTATGTCCAATTGAATGACAGATGCTACACTTGCGGTGGTATTCATCGGGAACACCTCTTCTTCCATGGAATTATGCCCTGGTTGTCCACATCTTCTACAGGATTGTGTAGTTGTCTTCTCTGAAGACGAGACATGGCGACCCTCCCTAGGGCGTCTTGCTTGTCTCCTAGAGTTTGGATTCAAAATCACCCCCTGACCAATGTCAGATGGCACAACCCAAGTGAAAGGATGGCCTACCGGCATAATAGGAACCGAGTACGCGTTAATAAGTGTCTGTCTCTTGTAATAGTCCGCACACAAAGTTGTGAAGTCCAAGTTTTGCTCCCTGTAAAAAACATTGAAAACGATTAACTTCACCGAGAAAATGATCAGTACGAACACAAAGTTGTGAAGTCCAAGTTTTAGTAATGTACCGTGCCGCCGCAAGGGCGTGAGAACATGGAAAATAATCCATTTGAAATTTGTTACAAGTACAAGTCTTCCGGGCTAAGTCAACAGTCCACTATTTTCCAGATCGTTTGACGGAGAAAATGTTCCAGTCGACTGGATTTATGGTCAAATAAACACATTTCTCCACACGTTTTAAGAGCACAAGATGTGTTGCGTCGGTCAACTGATGACGCATGGTTTGTGCAGCTCTATAGCGATCATGAAACCACCGTTGCAGCATATTCCTAATGAACTCAGCCAGAGTCAACATAGGCAGTTGGCGTGCAAATTTTAAGCATGAGTTTATGCATTCTGTAGCATTAGTCGTCATCACCCTGTACCTTCTTTCCGAGCAGTGAACACGGGACCACTTGTGTGGACCGGCATCAATTACATAATCATATGCATTCTGGTGCAAGTTTCTTAACTCTTCCATATGCTGGTTATATTCAAACTCAGTGTATGCGCGGGCTGCTTTGTCCATTATTGCGGCAACATCCTTCCTATGAAATCGCTTTTTTATATTTTCAGTAAAGTGCCAGCAACATATGGTATGGGGATAAGGGAACACTTTAGAAATCCCTGCTTCAATGCTTGCATGCCTATCGGAAATGAAAACTAGCTCATCAATATGACCTAGGGCACCCTTCAAGTAATCCAAAAACCATTCCTATGAAAGGTTGTTTTCTGAGTCGCCGTACCCAAAAGCAATTGGATACACATGTTCGTTCCCATCTTGTGATGTTGCAACAAACATTGTACCCAGAATCGTCCCTTCAAATGGGTATCATCAACGACAATGACTGGACGCATACAAGTCCGGAATCCTCTAAGTGAGGCACCAATCGACATGAAGAAGTACAGAAATTTACCATCTTCGTCACACTGTAAGTCAGTGATTGTGCCGGGATTTTTTTGTTCTAAAACGTAACCAAATGATGGAAGCAGTTGAAGGGTTTCCTCATGCGTTCCATATGTCAGTGACGCATAATTGAGGGTGGTGTGTGCCTTACTGTACATGATTTGGATTCCATACATTGATTTCATGTCGGTAATTATGTCCTTCGAACGCATAGTCGACCATCTTGTTGTTGAAGTCTAGGTGCAATAACTTCTCCAATTATGATTGCACTAGCTTGTCGGTGCCGGCGGTGAATTTCCTCTAACGGACAAGTGTGTTCGTTGACAAAACTTCTTACTTGAAAGTATGTGTCTTCATCTCTCCTCACCGCTCTTAACTTCCACGTACAATTTCCCATCAAACAAACTAGATGTAATGTTGTCTTATTGGACCTTTTCACCTTCCACTCGAAGTTCTGCCGCATTGCAAAATGGCCTACTAGTCTCTTCAAATCCTTTTTCGTTGGAAAAAAATTGGCTTTTATATATCATGCTTGTAGGTTCATCTTCAACCAAGTTCCTGCTTCCACCAATACCAAACGAGTATGATTCTGCTTCTGGAATAACCCATGTTATGGCATTATCAGAATCATCTGGAGTTACATTAGCCCTCCCCTCGGAAGTCACAGCTATATCTGGTTCACTGGAACTAAATCTGTGTATATGTTTTACACGTCTTTCCTTTTTGAAAGGTTCTGCACCATCCTGGTTGTCCTCTACATTTTCTACAGAATTGAAATTGCCCTCATTATCTACCTCATGATTCACCGAACATTCAATGTTGTATTCTCCTAATTGTTAATGTCATTGTAGATCTCATTGTATTGGTGGTTGTACTGTCTACCATTCATCTCAATATGACAACCAAATACATCGTCGAATTGAGGTCCCGGTCTATTATCATGGACGACTACTTCCGGTGGGACAGCACATATGTTTTCCCGACCATCAATCCCACTTCTTTCTGTGAACAACTGGTTGCTTCCGCCTGACGATCGAAATTGTTTGGCGTTATCAGGATGATCGATATATTCACCAATGACACCTCTTGCTGGCCTCTCGATTAGACTAACACATACTTGAGGGATCACCCTATCTTCCCCTAGCATAAACTGAACATCATCATTGTTTCTTATAAATGTACGACATGCAGTCCCATGAACAATTGATAGAGACTGTAGCTTAGCACTGTATTTGTTCTCATCAAACTTCACAATGGTTTGCACGATCGACACCAGTTCGTCTTAACTCAAATTCTTTGACACATACAAACCTTGGTTATCAGAACCTAAATACCACTGATTTTCGTCTGGTAATTGCTCCCATCGACTGTTGTAAGATATGACTATTCTCACCCTATCCATTGTCCTGTCAAAACCAACATCAAAAACCATTAATAAGAAAAAAATAATTCATATTAAATTTACAATTATAAAGCATTAAACAAAAATCAAAAGTGTAAGATATGCAGCTTTTTTTTAAACTGATCGAGCTTTTTTTGTACATGATCGAGCCGTTTTTATACATGATCGAGCTTTTTTTGTTCAAGACCAACTCTTTTTCTACATAATCGAGCTTTTTTTATATATGGCTCGAGCTTTTTTTCATATGGCTCGAGGTGTTTTCAAATATGGCTCGACCTTTTAATTTTACAGATCGAGTTTTTTTTTAGGGATCGAGTTTTTTTTGAGGAATCGAACTTTTTTTTTGAGGGATCGAGCTTTTTTTATACGGGATCGAGCTTTTTCGGTGAGGGATCGAGCTATTTTTGTGAGGGATCGAGCAATTTTTGTGAGGGGTCGAGTTTTTTTATCAAGGATCGAGCTTTTTTTTTTTGGATCGAGCATTTTTTCGAGGGATCAAGTTTTTTTAGAATTTGATCGAGCTTTTTTTCAAATGTTTCGAGCTTTTTTACAAATGTTTTGAGCTTTTTTTAAAACCTTTCCAGTTTTTATGTTCAAGATTATAAACTTGTTTGCACCACTACAACTCAACTCGGCCAAATATATATACAAAAAAATATGCATACATGTTCAATCATTCTTTTTTCAAAAGTTTACAACTGAAGGACATCAACATAAAAAAATTGAGACAACATGGTCATAAATGTTCATACCGTGTTATACCACACAGAAATACAATAAAAAATGGAAATGAAGATCAGAAATATTAATTTACCTTCTTGTGCAATATCTGGAATGAAGCTCGTTTTCTGAAGAAAAATGGAGTAGATGATTGATTTTCAGACAACTTTTTTGGACGACAGCCTTTAAAGAATAAAAAATCGATTTTTTAAAGGCAATTTCGGCAGCTCACCATAATAGGTGTTGACGTCGATTTCTGGATTATGTCAGAAAAGTTAACAAGGATTGGATTTCGGCTATTGGCTCAAAGAGAGAGAGTAACGAAGAAAATTTTTTTCGTGGTAAAACTCCGATGACCGGAGAAACGTCCACGGGTGGTTGAAGGATCAACCAAGCCAAAATCCACTATAAGAATATGATGTTTACAAGATCTCGATCTCCCTTTTTTCTCTGTATTTGCTATGATTGTTGTATGTTATATTGCCTATATCTTTTAGAGCCAGATTAGGGTTCTATAAGCATATAAATAGACCCATATTTATATGCTTATAGAACCCTAATCTGCTTTGTACAAGTAATACAAGATCTTTGTATTTAATTGTGATTCGGTTACTTGCTTGAGGTTGATTTGTCTTCTTTCCTGTTTCGGAGTCTCTTATAGAAATCGAGTGGGATTCTAGTAGTGTAGTTCAATTCGGACTTGTTTCCTTATAAGAATGTAGTCTTCGTAAAGAAATCAAGTTATTTCCTGATTGGGGACTCTTCTAACTTAATGTTCCATTTTATTTGGGATTCCTTCCTGATGGATATCTTCGCGTATTTAATGACTTAATCCGTGTGAAATAAGCACCAAGTTCTTACTCGAGTCGTATTTATTCCCGAGTAAGAGTAATACCTGATGGTCCCGAGTAGCACCGTTTGAGCCCTAGTGGAAGCGTTGTTTAACCAGTCCCGAGTGTTGTTAACTGATCCCCGAGTAGGTTTCATTCTATATATGCTTACTCGGGCTTTTCTTCTCTTTAATGATGCCTCGTAGGATATTTCCTGAGTGCCCATTTGGGCGTCCACCTGACTATTTTCTCCTTTCTGTCAATGACGTGTATGCTTGGTAAAATTCACATACGACAATATGTACATTTTAAACTTAATTTATTATAACGGTGACATCACTGTAAAAGACCAAAAAAAAGGTGACATTCCTCACCATTTCCACCATGGGAAAAGGGGACCCTTCCAAGAGAAAAGCTGGATCGTCCTGGCTTTCCAAGCAAGCTTACTTTTTCACTTTTCTTCTTTATTGACTGATGCTGAATATCATTAATCATCATTCCTTGTTGCTTATTAAGGCTGTTTTACAGGGCATGTGGTGAATTATAAACACTACAAGGTCCACAATGCCATTTTTGCCTTTTAGTTTATAATATTGGGTTTATGTGACGATGCATTGCTTTTCTAGAACTGAGCAGTTAGCTTTGAAATTTGTATACAGACCTCTTGTCTATGCCTATATACAGAGAGTAGTGTAATTATAGAAAATTTGTTTTCATGACCTTTAAACTCAGGGGAGCAAGTGATAGCTGAGTGCTGCCTGGAAAGACCACTCATCCCTTCATCTCTCTTTCTGCACAAATATAGAATGTAATCCTTTATTTCTTCTTTAATACAATGAAACGCATTGCTTGATCTCTAACAACAATAAGCAATCATATTATTATTAATTAAGGAATCCGAAAAGAAATCAACATGTTCCCGTTATTACAAAACATTTATGTAGCCTAATCCTTCCCATACATATATAGAGACTATAGTAGATACACTGCGTGCATGCACGCCACTAACTTCATTATCAACCAACCCTGCAAAGGAAAATAAATGGTTAGGCAGGAAACTACGTTACAAAAAGTCATAATCAATGAGTAGTTTAATTACTTCGAACAATCGACGTTGGGTGAAACAGGTACAGGCAAGCTGATTCCACAATTCCCTGGGAGAGCCTGAGCCAACTGGGCATTGGGATTCATTTTCTGGGCTGCATTCTTGATGCAGCTACAAGCAGTCTTCTTATCAGCACTGTTTGTTACAGCAGACGAAAGAGCCTTGGCTCCAGAGCAACAAGCAACTGGTGGCTTCCCAGTTCCATTTGTAAGGTAGTTCACACAAGGTCTGAGGTCCTTCAAGATGTCGCTACAAGTAATTGCAGCCTCTGACTCCGGGGACAGGAGGAGGAGCATAAGAGCAGCCATGGCTAAAACTAGTATTCTTGGATGGCTCATGGTGAAGGACAAATATAAGACTAATTTGAGTTTGCTCGTCATTTATTTC
Organism: Dipteronia dyeriana; assembly: GCA_032871835.1. Classification (NCBI taxonomy): domain Eukaryota; kingdom Viridiplantae; phylum Streptophyta; class Magnoliopsida; order Sapindales; family Sapindaceae; genus Dipteronia; species Dipteronia dyeriana. The sequence goes on from CM065303.1 coordinate 184,313, forward strand.
CGACTTATAAAGCGGTTGGACCAAGCTCACAAGTACCAGAAAGTTCTTACAAAAAAATTGCACTAGTTGGATTGTCATCGAGTGCAAGAAAGAGTGAAACACCTCATCTTGATTTCTTAGTCTGTTTTATACTACTTAAAAAATCCAATGTAATCCAATCCTGCCATGCCATGTTAATATGTAGGAAACAAAGCCATATATAGAGGTTTAGATTGATTAACACGCATCAAGCAGGACGCCCTTCTAATCAAGATCGAAGATTGCCCTTGTTTATGAACGTAGGTCCCATGAATAGAAATCTCAACCGTTATTTTGAATTTTACTTGTACTGCACAACTAAAACAAATAAATACAATTAAAGTAATACTGCTATTTCTAAACATGTATTGCAAGTTTTCATCTAGAACAAACCAGTCAAATAGATAAAATAATGTACATTTTTACAAATAAGATTACCTTGTATGGTACGGAAGAAAAAGTTTATTGGTACTTTGTAGGTTTTCAGGGTTTAACAGAGAGTTTATTGATAATCAATCAGCTGAATACAAGTTACTATTTCTATGAAAACCAATAATTTCCTTAATAATACTGAATAATATCACATATAATTGACATTCAGATGTATCTGTGGAAGGGCTAAGGTGCATATCACATCATGCTTAAATAGTAAGGCTCTCCACTTTGAATTAAATGCCTCCTTCCAAGCTGAACCATGTAGTTATCGATAAATATAGTAATCTAACCGTATAACAAGGTTTTCGAATACAAAGATCTTTATCTAGCATGAGCACTGTGCATATGTATTGCTCTTCAGTCTTCAGACAAGGTAATTGTTTGTTATGAGTAGATTTTTTTTCTTTTTCTGAGATTGATTATAAAGGAATTACTGTTAATTGTCATTCGATAAATTGGTGTTGATTATGGTATGTGTCCTATTGTCCTGCTCAGACTGATAAATATCTATCTACCATGCAAGTAGAAGACTAGAAGAGTGGCTTATTATGAAACTGTCACAACAGAAGTGACTTAAAACTCCATCACAGGGCTCTTGACCAATTTGCATATGTATTTTATTAGTACTGCGGTTGTTTTATTTTACAGAGCATAATAAAGGGGAATTAGATGCAACCCAACAAAAACAACTAAAAAACAATCTCTGTTTTCAAACCTGATATATCATCTTGTTGGTTTATGTTTTTTTTTTTTATTCATTGGCAATATCTATTCAAATTAACTATTCTGCAAATTGTTGCTTGTTTATAAGTCTCTGCCCCCATTGTAAACTTGTGGACCATACCATGATACCAATCACAATCAATATAGTTAATCAATGAACAACAGCAAGCACATTCTATTATAAGGTGCAACATTGGTCTTCCCTGTAACTAGCAGGAGCAGCAAATAATCAATCAAAAACAGTTGAGCACATTTAAAGATAAACTCACAACTGAATCAATCACTCACAAGTCACAATTTCACTACATTCATGATTCATCTTACCTCTGTTTGACTTCATTTTTTCAAACAGGGGAGAGGTTTCACGAAAGGATGAAGTGTGTTGCACATGCCTGGGTTTCTTATGCACCAAAGTGGCTGAATAGGCTCAGCCCCAATTCCTCTGCTTACCATTCTGTACCTCCACTCGTTCAACCGATCTGTTGCTTCTGAATACCTCTTCTTGCCTGTCTCATCCCTATTACCTGACCACAGTGCCTCTGCCATTGCTGAAGTTCTCGGCCAAAGCCTTGCGTCCACAACTGTTGGGTCTGCTTGCTCTGACCATAATGCCACCTCTCCGCCCACCACCAATTTGGCTTCCTCCTCACTCAATCCGTATGTTATGTCATAATTATATATAGTTTGCCAAGTTTTAAAGGGTCCGCACCACGATCCGCCATTTCCTGTGTTACTACTAGCCGGTTGATCATATAGGCTGTCATTTCCAAGAAAGTCGCCATGGCCACAATCCAAATAATAGAACTCTGAGGATGACACTATGGCTCTGTACCCAGCTTTAACAATCCTTTTCGTGTTATTGGGGCCATTATTCCATGTTTGTAAGATGGTATGCTCGGGTGGAAGAAATGAGGAATCCACCTTGACAAGAGCATCCAATAAAACATCCTCCCAGTAGACCACAGTGCGATTAAGGGACACAATAAAAGGCAAGGTGATGTTGACAAACTTTTCAAGGACCTGACTAAGAGATCCGCCTTTAGATAAAAAGGATCGGATGGTTGGATCGGCTTTCCAACAACCAGGGATGATCTCATCAGCTCCTGCGTGGTATAATGGTTCAGGGAATAGGTTGACCACATCGGTGATGACATTCTTGAGGACTTGGTACGTCTTTGGATTCAGGGGGTTTAAATGCCCAGTTCCTCCCGGTTCGGATGCAAGCCGATCAGCCCATTCAGTTTGGGCAGGCCACCAAAACATGTTTGCACATGTCACAATCTCTGGGTATGCTTCTGCCCATGATCCTGTGTGCCCTGAAATGAATAAAATAATCAATAATGCAGTTGATATTCGATATTTGATAATTGATAGAAGAAGCATGAAAAGCAACAGTCAACTCACCCGGTGAATCAATTTCTGGGAGAACCCTGACGCCATGAGCCAAACCAAATTGAACAATGTTTTTGACGTCATCAGGAGAATACTGCATTTGAGGGCCATAAGAACCCTTGGCTGCAAGATCAGGCTCAGATGGTATAACCAATGGAAAGGAATGTGAGTCTGTAATGTGCCAATGGAACACATTCATCTTATTACCACTCATAGCCGCAATGGTTCTGAGTATGTCATCCACTCCATAGTAATTCCTAGAGGTATCAAGCATCAGGCCTCTGTGCGGAAAAAGTGGAGAGTCCCACACGTACAATCCCACGGCCACAAGTGAGGGTTTGCCCCACACCAGCTGTGAGAATGTCTCGAGACCCCTCATGGCTCCCCATACCGTCTGCGCAGTCAGATTAGCCATGGATACATTGGCGGGGATGGTGAGGGTGTATGACTCATCGACGCCGTGGTGGAGCGGGGTAAAGAGATCGTCCACTGAGATTGAGAGGGTGACTAGTGGTGGGGTGGTGATATTAACTGAACGGCTCACCTGGGGCTGGTATCGCTCATTCTTGATCAGGTTTAGGTAACGGTCGACGGCGGAGGAGAGGTAGGGATGTTCGGGAGACGTGATGATAAAGCTGGGTGAGATAAGGGTGGCCTGCGGTTGGGGCCACGACACTGATCTTGCCTGTGGCCACACGTTTATTCCACTCAATTTGCCCAATGACACCCATACTTGGGAAATTACCGTAACAAAGATGATTGCAGAATTCAATCTACTGCCCATATTGGAATTCAATAATTCAATATCAACGTGTGTGGTTTGTATTGAGTATTGACTATACTCTATAGTCTATATATATATATATATATATATATATATAAAAGTGTGTGTTAGACTTGTAGGTGGTGGGTGATATTTGAACTGAAACTCCTTGTGCTTCTCCAAAACACTGGTCTTATTATTATTCATCGCATGCCACTTGCTCTGTTTCTAATGGTTTGGAGTTTTTCTTTTGTCATTTCTTTTGCGGTGCTACTAATTTGATGTCTTCATCTCCTTCACTACGACTAATCTATTGTAACGGCTCTAATGGGGTTAAAGTCACGGTCTACTTAACAATGTTGTCAAGTTAATCGGTTGATCCAACAAATATTATTTAAGATATCCTTGAAAATTTGGATTTTAAAAATATTACTACAATTAGTATATATTATTATGTTTTTATTTAGAGATTAGAAAGGAACAAATGGAAAGGCTTTGGTTAAATACATTAAATCATCAAATAACAGCAGTCAAGCGTGAGGAAACTGTTTGTTATAATATTTTAATCAGTTCCACATTTTTTTTATAATTTCTTTTTTGAGTTGGATTGCCGGCTATGCTATGCCAATTGGCTCTAACTAACGCATGTTACCATCTCATACAACTTGGAAGACATATATATATATATATATATATATATATACGGAAATGACTGCTGTGCGGCTGGCTGTATGATACAACCATAAACAGTATAACATTATATATTAAAAAAACAATGGGACAACCATTTGAAAACCGGTTGCCACTAAAAAATAATATTTTTATTGTTATTTTTACAATTCTATAAAATTTATATTTAAAAAGTTTAAAAAATTAAATTGAAACCTAAATAAAAAAAGTTATATAATTAAAAATTATATTTAATTAAGATAAATTAATTAATTATATAAATTTGTAACTATTTTTACGGCGATGGTAACCATTTTCACGGTTCCAGTAACCGTTTTATGGTTTTGGTAACCACTTATTAATTTTTGGAATTTTGACTTGTAACAATTTTCACAGATTAAGTAACAATTTTCACAGATTAAGTAACAATTTTACGGTATCGGTAATCAGTTTATAAATTTGAATATTATGACTTGTAACCATTTTTACGGCAATGGTAACCAATTTAACAGTTCCAGTAACCATATTACGGTTCTGGTAACTACTTTAAAATTTAAGAAAGTTTGACTTGTAACTATTTTCACGGCATTGTAACCATTTTACGGTTTTGGTAACCGTTTATACAGGTTTGGTAACCATTTTATATATTTTTTTAATATTTTAAATAGTAAAATCATTTCCACGGCAATGGTAACCATTTCCATAGCAATGGTAACCATTTCCATAGCAATGGTAACCATTTTAACGGGTCCGGTAACCATTTTACGGGTTTGGTAACCAAATTTTAATTTTTCTAAATTTTGACTTGTAACCATTTTCATGGTGATGGTAACAATTTGTAAGGCATCAGTAACCATTTTACGGGTCTGGTAACCACTTTTAAATATTTTTGAATTTTTGAATTTTTGAATTTTTGACTTGTAACCATTTTCACCCATTGGTAACAACTTTACGGATTTCGTAACCGTTTATACGGGTTTGGTAACCGCTTTATATTTTTTAATATTTTAAATAGTAAAACCATTTTCACGGCAATGGTAACTATTTTCACGGGTCTAGTAACCATTTTTAAATATTTTTGAATTTTTGACTTGTAACCATTTTCACGGCAATGGTAACTAATTTAACGATTCCAGTAACCATATTACGGCTCTGGTAACCACTTATAAATTTAATAAATTTTAACTTGTAACCATTTTCACTTCATTGGTAATCAATTTACGGGTTTCGTAACCGTTTATACGGGTTTCGTAACCGTTTTATATTTTTTAATATTTTAAATAGTAAAACCATTTTCACGGCAATGGTAACTATTTTCACGGGTCTAGTAACCATTTTACGGGTCTGATAACCACTTTTAAATATTTAAAAATTTTAACTTGTAACCATTTTCACGGTAATGGTAACCAATTTAACGGTTCCAGTAACCATATTACGACTATGGTAACCACTTATAAATTTAAGAAATTTTAACTTGTAACCATTTTCACGGTATTGGTAACCACTTTACAGATTTCGTAACCGTTTATACGGGTTTGGTAACCGTTTTATATTTTTTAATTTTTTAAATAGTAAAACCATTTTCACGACAATGGTAACCATTTCACGGGTCTAGTAACCATTTTACGGGTCTGGTAACCACTTTTAAATGTTTTGAATTTTTTACTTGTAACCATTTTCACGGCAATGGTACCATCAATTTAACATGTTCTAGTAACCATATTACGGCTCTGGTAACCACTTATAAATTTAAGGAATTTTAACTTGTAACCATTTTCACGATATTGATAACCACTTTACGGATTTCGTAACCATTTATACGGGTTTGGTAACCGTTTTATATTTTTTAATATTTTAAATAGTAAAACCATTTCCACGGCAATGGTAACTATTTTCACGGGTCTAGTAACCATTTTACGGGTCTGGTAACCAAATTTTGATTTGTAACTATTTTCACGGCGATTGTAACCATTTTCACATGTCCAGTAACCATTTTATGGCTCTGGTAACAAAATTTTAATTTTTCTAAATTTTGACTTATAACCATTTTCACAGCGATGGTAACCATTCGTACGACTCTAGTAACCATTTTACAGGTCTGAAAACCACCTTTTAATTTTAAAAAATTTAAGTTGTAACCATTTCACGGCATTGGAACTTACATTTATTTGGATGCTCTAGTATATATGAAGGAAAATCACTGATGCATCCCTTAACGAGCCTCTATCCGAATTTGGTTACCAAGGAAACACTACTTACATCGAATGAACTCGAACGTTTTAGAAATTTTTCATCTCAGGTAAATAATTATAGTCATAGCTTATTCCTTTATAATCATAACAGATTCTTTACTACATACTAGAGTTACTAACTTTGTTTAATTAAGGAAGTCTGTGTTCCCTGACATTGTAGAAAATTGCTATGGGTGCAGATGGCAGCACTGAATTTTATAGCATGTGCAACTGCTGTTGTCTTTGCTATGATTGACTCTGGGAGCTAGCTATCACCTTTAGTTTCTGGATTCCGAACTTACTATGGTGGTGAGCATGCTCTTAACTTGTGCCCCAAGAAGAAGAGGGTTGCAACAATTTTGTCAAAAAATGTCACCATAGCAATGGTAACCTTGTTTACGGCTCCAGTAATCTTATTCAGCTAAAAGTGAAGTATCTATTAGAGTTTTATTTTATTTTTTATTGTTTTTCTTTACATGGTGAAAGCGAAGGTTTATATTATATTTTTCATCTTTTTATTAACTCTATTTAATATAACTTTTGTTGTTGCAGGAGTTAATGTCAGCTTTTTCAAATATGTAATTTTCTCATCCATTTTTTTCCCTTTATATGTGTGTTTACATGGACTAGCTTATCTCATATCGAAGGTTTGTGTTATACATGCTTGCAAGAATTTTAGCTTTCACTTTTGTGATCAAGAGACGGATGAGAGACATTTCTTCTTCACTAGAGAAGCTTCTAAACCACACTTAATCAGTTAATTTAATAGATAAATCTTAATCGAGCCTAACTTGAACCTAGGGTAGTATTTATCTTGGACTTTTTATTGGACTTTTTATCTTAGAGGTCTGGCAAAACCTCATCAAGACTTGGTCAGCTTAAGAAAAAAAATGTGCAATTACAAATATAACTTGCTAAATTCTATTGATAAAAATTTCCCTTAAAATCAATATAAAATTTTAATTTTTAACCTTTTATAGGATATAAAAGTTTATATGACTACAATTAGGTCAAATTATAGAGAAATCTACAATTAGTGAAAGAACATGATATATATATATATATATATATATATATATATATATATATATATATATATATATATATATATATATGTCTAGTAAAAAACATGCAACACAATATACACATGGAGGAAGAAATCTCCTTGACCATATCCATTGTGTTCAACTTTTAATCAAATGTGAAGGTAATTTTGAAACGATTGGATACTCTAATTACTTTATCGCCATGAAAGTATTCTTGTTTACATTCATTCTTATACATTGTTTGGATTATTAATTTCAAAAGTGTTTTTACTTCAAATATAGTCTAAATATTTATCAAACTAGAATTAAAATCCCTTACTTCCTTTAGTTTGACAATATTTATCAACCAATGCATGTAATCAGTTATATTCAATGTAAGTAAGTGCAATCTAATGATTTCTAGTAGATAAATAAAAAGATTTTTGGAGATTCATAGATACATACAAAGGTTTTCATCATACGTTCTTTGGATCATTTATATTTCATTCATAGCACTGAAGTCATATATCATAAGCCCAAAGAAAAACATAACTTTTTCTCCCAAAATTGTTTCAAAGCTGGCCATTGTCAATACCCGGAACTGGATACCTGCAATGCTATGTAATCTGACATTGCTACCACCTACCAATTATCGAAACCTTCGAAATACAATAGCAAATCTAATATACTTAAACCTAACAGACACAAACATTGAGTCTCCATGAACATGAAAGTATTTAAACCTTTTCTTAAGAGCAAAATTCAATCCAAAAATCAAAGCTCTATACTCAACAACATTATTTGTTGCAATTCCCACTCCTTCACGAAGTCAAAAGACCCACCAAAGCTCAAGATTAGAGAAACTATATTTAACAGCAGGCAAAACAGCCTAGAAGCTTAACATATTACAACATAAATGTTTAGAGTAAGGAATGAAATTGTCACTTTATGGATCAAAATATAGTTAAACTCGAACCTTACTGTCAACCCACACTTTTGGCTCAAGGGTACGAAAACTATTACAGTTGTCAATAATTCCACACAAGTTTAATTTACAGTTAAGGTGATGGTTTTAAAACTTGTGCATTAAGCATTTAAAACTTGTTGTGCATTAAGATCCAAGTATTTAACAAGACAAATGTACTCTGAACATCACATTCAACGACACAAATTGTAGTTGGAAGTTCTGCATTATAATTATCTGAGTGCAAACTGTTATACATATTTACCAACGTAAATTACAACCATACAAACAAAATGAACATACAACACCTACAACTGTAATGCTGTACCAAGATTTTCAGAGCCTGTATCAAACATTCTTTATATGCGTATCTACAAAAATTAACAAATTAGCCCTTTTATTTACTCTGCCGTTTGCACAATGCCAACTAGTAGGAGATTTTATTTTCAATTGTTGATGCTTCTTCCATTGTTTAATGACCCAGCTGTAGTAGAATTTGCACTGTCGAATGACCCAGCAGCTTCAGCTTGTGCTTTAACTAGATCATCCGACACGGTAAAAGCAAAGCGTTACAAAGCGTTAAAATCAAAATATAAAATAAAATGAATTCGGATTTCCCTGTATCACAAAATAATAATAATAATATAATATTAGAATTCAACATGCAAGAAAGTCTTTTAGTAGATGCATTATTAACAATCATTTAAGGAGAAATGGGTTCTTGGAGTTGTTTGAGATGTACCTGCATAGTCAATTTCAAGGTCTTCTGGATTTCTTTTAGCTTGTTGCTCTTTTAAAGTACGAAATTTTATTCCATCCAGAGACCACGATTCCCTATTCAAATTAAAAGATTAAAAAAAAAGTTAAGCCAATCCAAGCCATATTCACACAAAAAAATGCTAATTAATGCTAGTGAGAGTGGAAGGAAGCCCTAAAGGGTGCTAGTCCAGCAATATACCAACCAATGAGTTAGACAATGTGTGTAACACCTATCACTCCACTGTTGTCTTATTCATAATCCATCCGGTATGAATACAACATGCACCGAATCAACCTTGAAAATTATAATAATCTTGTCTACCTTTCCATTTTGAGGACTGCCTAAGCACTCAGTGGTTTTATCACCGTTTGAGGAGTGTTTCAAAGAATGATCCTGCCAAGCAAATTCCATTAACAATCCAGATGTTTAAATTTAGATTTATTATTCTGAATTTCTGACATAGAAATGCAAAGCATATTCTATAGTACACAACAATGGTACTAATGACATGGATATTTCTCTACTATTTCTGGGGTTGAATTAAGTACATTAAATAAGAGCATATAGTCAATAAAAGGCCTATCATACCGACATTAAAGTATGGCAGCAGTATGCATACAAGTACTAAACAACATAAATTAGTAAAAGATTTTTTAAAACAAGCTGATGATGGATGTAGAAGAACTTAAGAATGCATCTAGAAATGCTAGTCCAACAACCGTAGCAAGAAAAAGAACCGATTATTTAATAAAGTACCTTTCTTGATATCAGATATTAGCTTAGTCTTGCCTCCATTCCCTAGAGACCTTTTTATAAGGTTTAATATAGCTTAACTTTCATCTTTCGCTTGAAAATTTAAGGCTTATCATTTAGGGGTCAAAAAATTATTGGCACTATTTGAGGGGGGTGTTGTGCAAATATCATAAGTTTACTAATGTATGTTTAAAAGACACTATTTAACGTGTTCAGACGAAAATACTCCGAAATATTAAAACAGTTAGGAATTTGTTGTTTTCTAAGTCAGAGACAAGCAACAGTCAAACCACGGAAAACTAATCAACGATGAAGTGACCGGAATGAGATTACACGAGAAGAGCTGCGATTGAGAAATGTAAGATTTTTTTTTCATCGTTTTTTGTTGTTGTTAACTTGCATTACATGTTACAATTGAGTTTTGTTGATAGGAATTGTAGAAACCGGTTAAAATAGAAATGTGAGAATGGTTGTGGTTTAGGTTAGGGTTTGTAATTTGGTTGAATATCAGTTGAGGAAGATGAAATAAGGGTTATAGAGACTTTTTGCAAGAGAATCGAGCTTATTTGTTGTTGAGTCGAGCTTTTTTTTTCGTGAAAATTAGATTTTGGTAAGTCGAGCTTTTTTTGAATTGAATCGAGCTTTTTTGAAAGGGATCGAGCTTTTCTGAAAGGGATCGAGCTTTTTCAATAGGGTCGAGCTTTTTTTGAATTGGATCGAGCCTTTTTGAAAGGGATCGAACTTTTTTGAAAGGGAATCGAGCTTTTTTGAAAGGGATCAAGCTTTTTTGAAAAGGAATCGAGCTTTTTCGAAAAGGAATCGAGCTTTTTCAATAGAGCCGAGCATTTTTTGAATTGGATCGAGCCTTTTTGAAAGGGATCGAGCTTTTTTGAAAAGGAATCGAGCTTTTTCAATAGGGTCGAGCATTTTTTGAATTGGATCGAGCCTTTTTGAAAGGGATCGAGCTTTTTTGAAAAGGAATCGAACTTTTTTGAAAGGGATCGAGCTTTCTTTAAAAGGATTCGAGCTTTTTTCAATAGGTTCGAGCGTTTTTTTGAATTATATCGAGCGTTTTTGAAAGGGATCGAGCTTTTTTTAATGTGATCGAGTTTTTTTTTAAGGGATCGAGCTTTTCTGAAAGGGGATCGAGCTTTTTTGAAAAGGACTCGAGCTTTTTTCAATAGGTTCGAGCTTTTTTTTCATTGGATCGAGCTATTTTGTTATGGGTTCGAGCTTTTTTTCATAGGATCGAGTTTTTTTAAAGGGTCGAGCATTTTTGTCCTTGGATTGAGCTTTTTTGGTCTTGGATCGAGCTTTTGTGTTATGGGATCTAACATTTTTGTCATGGGATCGAGTTTTTTTTTTAAATGGTCGAGTTTTTTTCTCCTGGGATCGAGCCTTTTTGTTTTAGGACCGATATGTTTTGACATTGGATCGAGACTTTTAATTTTGGTTACGAAATTTGTTCTGTTTAATGATGTTGTATTTTTGTTACATTGCAGATGAAAAATAGGTTGAGGGATTCGCTTAAAACTGCAGAAGGAGACTGGTACGAGGGCAATTTGACTCGACACAACCATTTTGATGCCTTTGGCCATATAGACGACGCGCTGAACCGTGTCCCTGTAGAATTTACAGATGAAGATCGATGTCGGTTTATGGCATCATGTTTCAGGCATTTCCTGATGATGCATCGGGAGATAAAGTTTTCGGGTGGTATTATACATCGGTTGCTTTTAAGGGAGCTGCATCATAACGGCCCAACAGATGAGATACAGTTCAAGTTAGGGAACCAGTCAGTGAGGTTTTCGAAGGTGGAATTTTGTCTGATCACCGGACTACGGTTTGGAGTTGTACCAGACACGACCAAGTATGCAGTAGTGGAGAATGGAATACATGAGCGGTACTTTTCTGGAGCCGATGAGGTGTCGTTGGAGGAGATTAGGGGTGTTGTCACCGGTGCAGAGTTCGGAAAGGCGTACGATGTTGTCAAGCTCTGTCTCATATATATGCTGAACTGGATACTAATGGGGGTGGATGAGAGATTCAAGATTCCAGTTTGGCAATTTCGGCTGGTTGAGGATCTCGATGCGATCGATGTGTTCCCGTGGGGTGCCCACGTGTATTGGCATTCTATTTACTCATTCAAGCATGCGTTTGAAGGGGCGATGAGATGGGTTCGAGCGACGCCAGCAGGAAAAGAGCGCTGACGTACACAGGGTAGAGACCTACAACATATACGGTCTATCTCATGCCCTATTGGTAAGAACTTCAAACTATAAATTGTACTTTATTGTTGGTGTCCTAAATATTATGGATACTAATCTTACTTATCTTTGATATAGATATTTGCTTTGGAGGTGATCCTTGATTTGGCCAAAGAGTTCAGTGCCCGGAGGGTTACTGATATGACTCTCCGTATTTTGAAGTGAGAGTTGACCAAACAACCGAGAGGGAAGACGCTGACAAAGAATTTCAAAGCCAGGGTATGTATTTCATTTGTTAATGTTTTTATTAGTTAGTATTTGTACAATTACATTGTTCTAACTAATATTTCAGATGTTTGCGAGGTAGGAACTGGTGCCGACACCAGCAGATAGACAGGTACCGTACTATGCCTGGCTAAACTTGGGGGGAGCCTATATGTAGAAGATGACATGAATGATATGCCGCCTCCGATCCCTGATCAGAATACCTTTGGCGGGATTAGTGGTACAGAAGGTGGGGGTTTAACAGACAAGACCAGTGACAGTGAAGGATATGAGACAGACCCTCAACGAGAAAGGCATAGGCATATGTGGGTTTGGTTTACCACTCCCGGACATGGTACATCTGCAAGGGATTCCCGTGGGGGCGTTGGACGTGATGGAGAGGTAAGTTGAAAACAAATTTTATTGTTTTTTATTAACACGTGGTGATTGTTTTTTACTAACATTGTAGACAAGATTTCAGGCTCCGTGGGCAGATTTGTTGAACAATGTGCGTGAAGCCCTCCGGAAGAGTGAGGAGGATCGACAACGTCAACACTTGGAGTTGGTGGATATGATCCAGAAGAGTGATGAGGATCGTCAGAAGCAATACCGATTGTTACTGGATATGATCCGGGGGGTTTAGGGGTCGACCATACGTACACACTGGGATAGCCCCCCACCTCCATATCTAGACTTTAGTCCTTGAGGTTCGACTGATATGTATACAGGGGGGACATACATGACAGCTCGACGTAGTCAGGACCCGCCTACCGGGGGGGTAGGTCTGGAGAGGTAACCTCAGTCCCATACCAGCGGTAGTAGGCTTGGTTCAAGTACAACAGTCGGGTCAAACCTCCCAGCTATCCTATTTGGGTCCACCCAGGCTCAGCGGTTCCCTATACCTCCCAGCACATCAATCCCCCCACTTCCCAGCACATCGATTCAGCCACAGCGGTCCCCTTCCCCACCCAGCACATTTGTGGTGTCGGTGCGATCCCCTCCCCCACCCAGCACGCATGTGGCATCGGCTCGGTCCCCTCCCCCACCCAGCAGATCTATGGCATCGAAGCGGTCCCCTCCCCCACCCAAGATGTTTGCAACATCTGTGGCATCAGCGCGGTCCCCTTCCCCACCCACCATGTTTATCCGGGCTCAGCGGTCACCTCCCCGGGATAGCATGACGACCCAGAGTCTGCGGTCCTCTCCACCAGCCATTACATCGAAATGTTTAGTTAAGCGCGGATTGCAGTTGATGATCCCTTACATATATCCATGCCGTCCAAAGAGGTTGAGGACACGGCTCAAGCCCGTAGAACACATTTTTGACCCCCACAGACTAGTGGACGCTGACCAGCTTGCGGCATACAAAGCTTTCAAGAGGAACATCAACGGGGAACTGTGAGTCCAACTTTTTCTAATAAAAATGGTTGTATATTTAATGTTTATTCAAATTTACGTAAAGCTAAGCTAATTCAATCATTAAATAGACGTGATGTGGACGTGCTGGCACCAGTGGACACCGGATGGTTCATGCGTATGTAAAGAAACTTCATGGACTTGGAGGACACGGTACGTACTTACGTGATTTTCATATTAACGTTTGTGTAAGTAATGTTGTATTGTTAACAATTACAGTGGTTTTATTGCTTGTCAACATATGGACGTATACCTCCATATTCTTCGTAAGCGTCAGCGAGGATTCCTCAATATGTACAACCACAGGATCAACGTGTTGGATGCACAATTTTATGTAAGTAGTTATAAATTTTTGGAATCGAATCGCATATTCTGGTTTTATATTATTAATACGATATTGTCAATGCTTGTATGTACAACCACTTATTTTGTACATGTAGGAGAGGATGATGCCTCGTTATTTACACGGGGCTGTGACCACGGTAAGGTGGAATGTGTTACAATCCCGATGGTTGGAAGAGGACCTTCTGATGGTCCGTGGAGCAACCACGAGTGAAAACCGCCCATGGCACGAGGTTGACCTGGTAAGTGTTAAACAATGGAAATGATTTAAATTATAAACTGTTCGTATATCCTGACCTAACACTGTATGCATACTATTACAGGTCCTGATTTCGTGCAACGTTGGGGGTCAACATTGGCTGGTGGTGTCCGTCGACCTGATTCTAGGGAAGATTGACATTTTTGACCCCTGGAGACATGAAGTCCCTTATTATATCAGGCACCAGCAGGTACGACCATTACGGTGGTTTTTACCCTTGATGTTGAGTGAGGCGGGGTTCCACACTGCACAACGAGGTGGTCGTCGGGCGATCCCTAAGGAAAATAAGCCCTTCTCGGTCAGCCTGGTGCCTACTTTTACAGTCCCTTCACAAAAAAAATCGTAAGACATTCTATTTCATTCACGTGCTTAGATATTCTTTAATAACGATTTCTAACAGTGTTTTATGTGTCCAATTGCAAAGGTAACTGTGATCCCCATACTTTGAGACTTATCGAGTACTTACTGGCGGGTCGAAGGCCTTTTGATTGGTCAGAGGATGACATGGAGATCATTCGGGAGAAAATGGTTGTGGAGATTTTTTTTAACTCCACGCCCGCCTAGTCATTGGTTGTATATTACCATTTTTTATGTATAAAGACATGTAATTAATTCATGAATATTAATTCATTCATTAATAAGTAATTATTGCAATTCCAAATTATTACAATCTGATACAATTCCAAATGTTTACAATATGATCAAAACTTTATCATTCATTCCCTATTAGAGTCAATATTAGGGCACGTCTGTTTGTTGTGTCCAATTGAATGGCAGATGCTACACTTGCGGCGGTATTCATCGGGACCACCTCTGCTTGGAACTTATTAATCATAAGTGGATTAGAACATCTCCTGGATTTATGCACTGGTTGTCCACATCTTCTACAGGATTGTGTAGTTTTCCTCTCCGAAGACTAGACATGGCGACCCGCCCTCGGGCATCCTGCTTGTCTCCTGGAGTTTAGATTCAAAATCACCCTCTTAGCAATGTCAGATGGCATAACCCAAGTGGAAGGATGGCCCACTGGCATAATAGGAACCGAGTACACGTCAATAAGTGTCTGTCTCTTGTAGTAGTCCAAACAAAAAGTTGTCAAGTCCAAGTTTCGCTCCCTGTAAAAAACATTGAAAATGATCAGCTTCACATTTCAATAATAATCACCTCACAGTACAGGTTGAAAGTAATGTACCGTGTCGTCGTAAGAGCGTGAGAACATGGAAAATGATCCATTTGGAATTTGTTGTAAGTACAAGTCTTCCGGGCTAAGTCAATAGCCCACTGTTTTCCAGACCGCTTGACCTAGAAAATATTCCAGTCTACTGGATTTACGGTCAAAAAACCACACTTCTCCATACGTTTTAAGAGCACAATATGTGTTGCGTCGGTCAACTGATGACGCATGGTTTGTGCAGCTCTATGGCGATCGTGAAACCACCGTTGTAGCATATTCTTAATGAACTCAGCTAGAGTCAACATAGGCAGTTGGCGTGCAAATTTTAGGCATGAGTTTATGCATTCTGCAGCATTTGTTGTCATCACCCTGTACCTTTTTTTCGGGCAGTGAACACGGAACCACTTGTATGGACCGGCATCAATTACATAATCATATGCATTCTAGTGCAAGTTTCTTAACTCTTCCATATGCCGGCTATATTCAAACTCGGTGCATGTACGGGCTGCTTTGTCCATTATTGCGGCAACATCCTTCCTATGAAATCGCTTTTTAATATTTTCAGCAAAGTGCCAGCAACATATGGTATGGGTGGCATAAGAGAACACTTTAGAAATCCCTGTTTCAATGCTTGGATGCCTATCGAAAATGAAAACTAGCTTATCAATATGACCTAGGGCACCCTTCAAGCAATCCAAAAATCATTCCCATGAAAGGTTGTTTTCTGAGTCGTCGTACCCAAAAGCAATTGTATACACCTGTTCGTTCTCATCTTGTGTTGTTGCAGCAAACATTGTACCCCAGAATCCTCCCTTCAAATGGGTACCATCAACGGTAATGAATGGACGCATACACGTCCGGAATCCTCTAAGTGAGGCACCAATCGATATGAAGAAGTACAGAAATTTACAATCTTTGTCGCACTGTAAGGCAGTGATTGTGCAGGGATTTTGTTGTTCCAAAACGTAACCAAATGATGGAAGCAGTTGGAAGGTTTCATCATGTGTTCCATATGTCAGTGACAATGCATAATCGAGGGCGGTGTGTGCCTTACTGTATATGATTTGGATTCCATATATTGATTTCATGTTGGCGATTATGTCCTTCAAACACATTAGTAGACCATCATGTTGTTGAAGTCTAGGTGCAATAACTTCTCCAATTATCACTGCACTAGCTTGTCGGTGCCGGCGGTGAATTTCCTCTAACGGACAAGTGTGTTTTGTTGACAAAACTTCTTACTTGAAAGTATGTGCCTTCATCTCTCCTCACCGCTCTTAACTTCCACGTATAATTTCCCATCAAACAAACTAGATGTAATGTTGTCTTATTGGACCTTTTCACCTTCCACTCAAAGTTCTGCCGTATTGTAAAATGGCCTACTAGTCTTTTCAAATCCTTTTTCGTTGGAAAAAATTGTCCTTTATATATCATGCTTGTAGGTTCATCTTCAACCAAGTTCCTGCTTCCACCAATACCAAACGAGTATTATTCTGCTCCTGGAATAACCCATGTTGTGCCATTATCAGAATCATCTGGAGTTACATTAGCCCTCCCCTCAGAGGTCCCAGATATATCTGTTGCACTAGAACTAAATCTGAGCACATGTCTTACACGTCTTTCCATTTCGACAGGTTCTTCATCATCCTGATCGTCCTCTACATTTTCTACATAATTGAAATTGCCCTCATTATCCACCTCATGAATCACCCCAACATTCAGTGTTGTATTCTGCTCATTGTTGATGTCATTGTAGATCTCATTGTATTGGTGGTTGTACTGTCTACCATTCATCTCTTTGACAACCAAATACATCGTCGAATTGAGGTCCCAGTATATTATCATGGGCGGCTACTTCCAGTGGGACACCACATATTTTTTCCCGACCATCAATCTCACTTCTTTCTGTGAACAACTGGTTGCTTCCGCCTGACGATCGAAATTGTTGGGTGTTATCACGATCAGGGATATCTTCACCAATGACACCTCCTGCTGGCCTCTCGATTAGACTAACAAATACTTGAGGGATCACCCTATCTTCCCCTAGCATAAACTGAATATCGTCGTTGTTTCTTATAAATGTACGACATGTAGTCTCAGGAACAATTGATAGAGACTGTAGATCAGCGCTGTATTTGTTCTCATCAAACTTCATAATGGTTTGCACGATCGATACCAGTTCGTCGTAACTCAAATTCTTTGACCCATACAAACCTTGGTTATCGGAACCTAAATACCTCTGATTTCCGTCAGGTAATTGCTTTCATCGACCGTTGTAAGATATGACTATTCTCACTCTATCCATTGTCCTGTCAAAACCATTATCAAAAACTATTATTAAGAAAAAAATATTTAATATTAAATTTACAATTATAAAGTATTAAACAAAAATCAAAACTGTAAGAGATGAAACTTTTTTTAAAACTGATCGAGCTTTTTTTGTACATGATCGAGCCGTTTTTGTATATGATCGAGCTTTTTCTGTTCAAGACCGAGCTCTATTTGTACATCATCGGGCTTTTTTTAATATGGTTCGAGCTTTTTTTCATATGGCTCGACTTTTTTATTTTAAGGATTGAGCTTTTTTATGAGGAATCGAGCTTTTTTGTGAGGGATCGAACTTTTTTTTTCAGATCGAGCTTTTTTTTTTACGGATCGAGCTTTTTTCTAAGGATCGAGGTTTTTTTTAGGGATCGAGCTTATTCTTTTATGTATCCAACATCTATTTTTTGGGTCGAGCTTTTTTTAAATTTGATCGAGCTTTTTTTCAAATGTTTCGAGCTTTTTTAAAAAGTTTTCCAGCTTTTTAAAAATGTTTCCAGCTTTTTTTTAAATGTTTCCAGCTTTTATGTCCAATATTTTAAACTTGTTTACACCACTTCAACTCAACTCGGCTAAATATATATACAAAAAAATATGCATACATGTTCATTCATTATTTTTTAAAAGTTTACAATTTCCAGACATAAACAAAAAAAATTGAGACAACATATTTATAAAGTTCATACAGTGTTATACCACACAGAAATACAAGAAAAAATGGAAATGAAGATCTAAAATATTAATTTACCTTCTAGTGCAATATCTGGAATGGAGCTCATTTTCTAAAGAAAAAATAGAGTAGTTGATTGATTTTCAGACAAATTTTTTGGACGACAGCTTTTAAACAATAAAAAATCGATTATTTAATGGCAATTTCGGTAGCTCACCATAATAGGTGAATTTTAAACTTAACTGATTATAACGGTGACATCACTGCAATGGACGAATAAAAAGGTGATATTCCTCACCATTTCCACTATCATTTATTTCATGTTTTTTTATAAACGAGTTCTTTCAAAAAGTAAGTGTCCAAATTCACTTAAGTTACAAGGAACTCCTTTATAAATATATATGAAACACTGGAAAACTCCATCATTTGACATGACTAATTACCCCTCAATAAAGTAGCCCAAACCGCTTTCCAAGCCATCAATATTTCAACCGCATGGACAATATAGAAATTAACATGTACAGACTATTACTTGAATACACACGACAGTTAAACGAACACAAGGATTATTAAAATTACATAAGAGGAGGAAAGATGTAGATTTCAAGGTTGCCTATTTACAACATATACTTTCTTGCCAGAAAATCAAAGGAAACACTGAGATGACTTTCTGAATCTTGTGTTAACGTATCAAAAAAGGCTTACGGCAAAAATCCATTAACAAGGACTCATTTTAAAACATCCTCTTCCCCTTTACTGCCTTAAAAATATATCACCCCAAATTTAAAGAATAAATGAGCCAACAGGTAACATCAGCTTTTGGCATTTAAATTTCCATGAAATTCATCGCATCATCCATAGTAACTCACAGTAGAAATTTTGTTTGCTCTAGCAAATATACATGTAATGTAGGAAAGTTGATTCTTCACAAACATATGATACTGAAATTTTGTAATACATCTGGAGGGGTTGGGTCCACCAGAATAACCTTTATGCATTAGATTCAAAAAATCTTAAAACTGATGCATGTGTGTTGTGTATCTATGGAATATGGTTTGCAGCAAAAACTGACACTAAGGAAGATTACACACTACACTTTTAGCATAAAGCATTTAAGAAGAAAACAAGAACTTGCAGATTCTTTTTACGTAAGAGATACTTCAGGAGAATTTTCACTGTAAGGCAAGCAACTGTGTAAGGGAGCATAAATACTTCTGCACCATATAACAGTCACTCTCTATACGCACATCAGACCGGGAAAGGCACAACCAAGTTTTTGTGTTTTATGTAGCTCATTTATATGATCTGGTTACGATAGATGATAAAATTGACACAACAATGAAGTGCCTAGAAAATGTACCAAGCATTAAATAGTTTCGATCAACTTATATCTAGAACGTGATTCCCTCGGAAAAATAAAATAAAAATCAGAGCAAATGTAAAACTTAAAGTCAATGACACACCTCATCTCCCGCTGAGGCTTGAAGTATAGTGTCAAGCACAGACATATAGTAAAAATGATGTCCCCGGCTTTTAAATCCTCTTCCATAGGAGATCCTACCTGAAAAAATTTCAAAGAGAAGGCAATACAAGATACGTTAGAAAAACAAATAGACACTCATTAATGCAACGTGATCGTATGGTGACCAACCTGTTTCTCTGAGCTTTTTAACTTGTGCAGGCATCCAGCAAGTTCTGTAAAGCCACCTATATTAGAAACTTCTTATTGTGACTGATAATTTTTAATTGTCGCATTTTCTTCATCTCCTTCTGTGCTCTTAGGTCCGTCATTATGATTTTGGCAACGGATGTTGTCCATATTTTCATGAATTTCAGACCTACAAGCATAATTTTTTTAAAAAGAAATATTAATAATAAAATTAAAAGGGAGAGTATAGAGAAAAGATTGAAAAACAAAATATGCCAAACAATATGCATAAAGTAAAAAAGAACCAGGAGTCTAGGTGTTTGTAGTTTTCCTAATCAAACAATTGGATATGAAGATTGAATTGAGGTACAATTTCATGATACAAGAGCATAAATAAATGTTTGTCCTTTCTAATAGCACAGATATTGAATATACTCATAAAAAAAGAATTAAATATAATTCAATGAATGCAGATGAAATATGACTCCTTATGTCTTCCATGCTTCTCCTATAATCCGAGCCTAAACGTATCTTAAAGTTACAACATAAGTTAACTCTTATCTTCATCATACACACTAATACTGAGATGTATAGTTCATATAAAGTTAAAAAACATCCAAAGTTACAGCAGCAGCTTTAACCTTTCAGTTCACCATAATTATTTTAATGTGAAGTTGTTATGCTTGTAATGACATGTGCAATACATAAAACAATTTTTACCTCACATTAGTGAAATGTAAACAGGTCACGTACATCTTCTACTGAAAGAAAGTTCCCCTACAATTTAAACACTTCATATATCATACATTTAAGTGAATCATTCAAAACAAAGGAATAAAATAGTTAAACAAGAACCTATGCTGAATGGCTATCTGTTTGCTCCTACTAAATAACTTTTGAAGTCCTTCTTTTGAAATTTGACGCTGGAACACCAAAAGTAAAATAAGTACAATTTAAACTTCATAAACCTACAAAATGACCGATTAAGCTCAAACTAACATGCAAATGCAGAAAAGATCCAAATTTCAGTTGTTTCCACATTAAAACCTTTTCTTCAATGGTTCATATACTCATAAATCTATAGATGTATACTCTCTTCTTTTGTCCATCCCTCTAAACTCTTGCAGCAGCCTAATTATGGATAAAAAAAATAAACACATAATCAGAATATTATGTTATTGGAGATTAATATGCTTAATTTTTAACTTGTATTTGTAGTACTAGTTTGTCAACAGTCTAGTATAAGAAATTACTTGTTTATCATTGGCAGGATTCCAATTGGGATCAAACAAGACAAGTCAATTACCACCGATTAAATTGAGACCACAACCACCAGTCTTGCTGCTTAAGAGAAAACAAACTCATCTTGGAAGGCGTTTGATAAGACCATGCGTTTTAGTAATAAGCCCGGATGCCCAATCAAAATTATGAAAATGAAAGCACCTAATCTTCAGAAAGGGAAAAAGAGAGAGAAAATATTGTACCTTTGATAGATCATTAAAACAATTAACTAACTTCTGTCTTTTGCTGATTGAAATGGTTCCATCCAGCCTTAAATATGGATACCTTCTTTCCCGACACCTCTTTTGAATATATATATATATATATATATATATATATATATATATATATATATATATATATATATATAAACATATACTTAGGATTTTGGGATAAAATCACAAAGTCTCTTTCAAATAAAGATACAATGTACCTAAGGTTGGATAACCAAATTGGTAACTAATGCAACAAAAGCAATCCAGTAACAAAAAGTTTTCGAAGTGTAGCACTAGGCATAAAAATTCTAAAATAAAGAACAATTACAATATGATTTTTTTTTCTTCCTATGAACAAACAAAATAGGGATGGGCTGACATCATGAAGAGAAAATGTATACAAATTGTGTATCAAGAACATGATTATCATTAAAAAGCATCTCTTGAAAGCCAAACATAATCAATCAATATATACAAGAGATCTACATGTTGTAACAGATATGAACAAAAGCAAAACATATGAAATAAACAAATGCATAATTGAGAAAATAACAAGGATACATAAATCTAACCTCTTTGTTGTTATGAGATTCCGCTACCAATCTCAATTGTTCCATTGACTGCTAATAAATTACACGAACCAAATTTAACAATTTTTTTTAGAGATACCTGTAAAACCTAATTGATCAAAACTCAATTCTCACAAACTAAATTCCCCTTTACCTAAATACAGTGCAATCTTATAAATCAAAACCACAATTCATGCTTGTTGACAATTATATAACTAAGTTAAGCTAATATCTTCATTTGTAACTGCTCGAAACATAATATATAGATTGCTTTTTCTTAATTTCATTTTTATATTTTAAGGAAAAAAAATTGGCACCAATTCAAACAAATTCATGAAACAAACATGCAAATTTTCAATCCAAAATTTTGTATCTTTCAACAAGGAGCAACAGTGCAACATTCTTTACAAGAATCAAGTGAGTTGATTTCACAATTTGTGACAAACAATAAAATTTATTATCATCAAACATATCAACAACAAGACAGAGGCAACACCAAATAAGTTTCAAATTTTGCAATCTATAATACCTCGCGGAGGACTCGAAAACAAGCTTAGTAAACAACATGCATTCTAGAGGCAACATAAACTATGGTCTCGTTGTCTCTGTAAGTGAGACCGATGTCTCTATAGAAGCTTTTGATCTTCCAATGCTTAGACTGGTCAATAGACTTCAAAGGGTCCTCAAAAAGCTCCTTTGGAGTTGACTCCGTCAACATCAGATTTTTGCTCTTGATTTCGTTGGATGACTCCGACAACCTCAACACTTTCCTCTTCATGTGTGGATCCTCCTCATCTACATAGAAAAAAAAACAAAAGATAAATAAAAAAAAATCATTCATATTATTTTTTTCTTTTGGATTATGTCGTTGCCGAACCTCAGAGATATCTTTTGATGGCGCACTGGAGGCGCTCAGGGACGAAGAGACAGCGCTCCGACTATTTGGCAGCGGAAGGGAGGGTTTCTAGTGTGACGACTCTCTGAGTCATTTCTGGAATGGAGTGGAAGTGATGGTGGTGGCGTTGGCGACTGCGGAGGTGGCGATCTATAAGAAGAGGTGTCGATCTGTAAGAAAAGGCGGTGATGAGGCGGAAGCGGCGGTCGGAGTATATGTCAAAGCTAAAGAGAAACAAATCGGTGAGAAGAAAAATGTGAGAAGAATGGAGTGAAAAGAATGGAAGTCAACAGAGGTGAGATATATATTGCATTAGATAAAATTTGTTACCGGTTAAATTTGTTTTTTACTTTTTAAGTTTTTTCATTTTTTTTAATTTATACAGGTCCGTTGGATCAAGTTGTTGAATGATACAATGGACATAATACATCATTATTCATGGTTGTATGATACTGCCAATATCTTTGTGACTGCATAGCAGCCAAACCCATATATGCACTGCTTACTTGCTTAGAGTTAGAGATGGCTTTTGACTTGTAGAGCAGCCTATCCTTTCCTGCGTAGTATATTGGTATCTATTATTAAAAAAAACATGGAGATTAATCTCAAGTAAAATGGAGCCACATGACTAGCTATTAGCTTATGATTGCTTTTCAGTTTAGAACCTTTATTTATCAAGGACTAGACTGTAGCTGTTTATAAAAATCATTCCAATTGATGGCACGATTCTTTGGAAGTAGTGGCCAGACTGATTTATTAAATCAACAGCGTAGTGGATTAATGGAAAGTGTTAGTGGATAAATCGTCACTGCGTGGAAGCGTAACCGAATAGAACATAAACAATAGCAAAAGAAATAAATAAGAGGAAAGAGCAATAATTAAAATACGCATAACACAACGATTTTATGTGAAACCCCAATTCGAGAAAACACCACTGCCGTCAGGACGACAAGAGAAAGTTTCACTATGTAGTAAATTGTTACGACCATACTCTCGGTATTCTCTCTCTAAAATACCCAAAACCTAATTACACTCAATGCTCTCTTGAGATCTCTCTAGATTTGCTAATTTACTCCACCACTTCTAATAGCCTAGCTATTATGGTCTATTTATATGAATTACAGGGAGATAAAGTTAAAAAGAAATCATACTCCTAAATGTACAAGAATTACTTGTTTCACATAAATACTATTTCCTATTTATGACAAGTTTTTTTGTTTAAAAGAAATCTTTTTCTTTTAAGTATAGGACTTTCCTATTCTTCATGAAGACAAACTCTTTCCTTTTCTGATTAGTACAAGAACTTCCAGAAGAAAACACATTTCCGATTTTTGCACAACATTCCTGATTTGGGTCAAATCCGTCATAACCGCGGTTTGGGTCACGGTTGCCACCCACACCCAACACTGCGGATCATCATTGTCAACCACCGCTCAGAATACCACAGTTGGTGAATTTGCTTCCGCCGCGGTCTACGCCGTGTGATCTCACAGGAGTCAAACTGCTCCTTGTGCCACGGTCTATGCACATGTCTTCACCGTGATCCAGGCCCGATACCTATCAGAATTCATTTTTTCAGTTCTTTCAGTCTTCAAGCCTCCCTTAAACACAATCTCCTACTTCCAATCGTATCCCACATCTCTAAGAAGTCTCTGCATTGGTTGAATCCCGTTTGGTAGCCATTAGAAATTTAAGTCATATCCAACAGAAAGTAAATTATTCATTATTGTAACAATAGGTTGGGTTTGTGGAGTATTGAGCTGAGAAATTAGTGATAATGCATATTTGTCTTTATGGCTTGGTTTTGAGGGAGGATTATTAGTCATTGGTAAGTCATCATTAATGGTTGATTTGTTGTCTAGTGATATTGATGGCCTAATACTTCGGTCACCACCTCGGCTGCTACTCATGATTCTTTCCCTGTAAAAATTCTCTGGTCAAAAAGTCAGGAATACTATTATCGGATCATTTGATATAATCAATAGTAAAATCAAAAGCAAATAATAATGTTTGCCATCTAGCAAAGATTTGTTTAGAGATAAGAATCTAAACAAAGTCTGGAATACTATTATCGGATCATTTGATATAATCAATAGTAAAATCAAAAGCAAATAATAATGTTTGCCATCTAGCAAAGATTTGTTTAGAGATAAGAATCTTTACATCTTTCTTCAAAATAAATTTGGCTGATTGACAATCTACTTTTAAAACAAACTTTTGGTTAATAAGATCATCTTGTAATTTTTGTATGGTCAAAACAATAGCCAGAATTTCTTTTTTGACAGTAGAATATTTTTGTTGGGTATCGTTCCAAGAGCCTGAAACATACTTAACCAAACATTCTTTGTTATTAATAACTTATTTTAAAATACCTCTATACTCTAGTTCGGAAGCATCCGTTTCAACAATTTTAGGAGTAGTGGGATGACAAATAAACATACATGGCAATCTCTTGACATGATGTTTTACTTGTCAGACAGCAGAAGTATGTTCTTCTGTCCAAGATAAAGGGTTTGCTTTTAGTCTCTGAAAAAAGGGTTTGCAAATAATACGCAATTCTTTGTAAAAATTTGCAATATAATTTAAATATCCCAAAAATCTTTGTAATTGTTTTTTGTCTTTAATTTCATCATAAAAATTTGTCAGCAAAATCAAGACTTCTTTATATGGGAATAATGGCTCCTCTTTTGATATTATGATCTAAAAATCAGATATGTGTTTGAAATAAATTGATTTTTGAGACAAAAATAACTAAACCATGGTATTTTATGGTTTTAAGAAATATGTTAAGATGTTTTCAGTGTTGGTCAATCTTGTTGGAAAATAGTAGCACATCATCAATATAAACAATGGAAAATTCGGTATAAATAGTGAAAATTTCAATCATAATACATTGGAACTCACTAAGAGAATTTTTCAGACCAAAATGCATAACATTCCATTCATATTGTCCAAAGGGAACAGTGAAAGCTGTCATATAATGATCCCTCTCAGCAATTTAGATTTACCAAAATCCTGATTTCATATCAAATTTTGAAAATATAATAGAATTGTAAAATCTTCTTAGTAAATCAGATTTATTAGGAATCGGATATCTTATCCATTGGAGAGCATCATTTAATGATTTGTAATTGATAACAAGACTAGGAACTCCTCTTTCTATTTTAGCATTTTTCTAAACATAAAATGCAGGATAGCTCCAAGGAGATTTAGAAGGTCTAATAAGTTGTTTTTGTAATAAGTCTTTGATTTCTTTTTTGCAATATTCTAACATTTCAGCAAACATTTGGATAGGTATAACTTTTGTGGGTATTCCTTTTTCAGAAAAATCTTTGTTACAGAGAAGAGTAACTATATGTTTTTTCATGTTCCAAAAAGCATTAGGAATGGAAGAACGTACTTCATTTTCTATTTGTTTTTTTTTTAATTTCAATTTTTTCTTGAAGACTGGGATTCTCCAGTTGTTTCTTTTGTCTTTCAAAATTCAAATCTTCTTTAAGAAAAAAGAGTTGAGTCTATTTTTGGCTGAGGTTAGCAATACAATTTTCTAAGATAATAGAGTTGTCTATATGAACACTTATTTTTTTTTAATATTTAAGTCTTTTATAAGGACTGGAAAGATAAAAGAGAAAAGGATTTCTTTTCCAAGATATTCTGTAATAAGTCCTTCATTGGTGACTTTAAAAGGCGATATCAAAAATAAGAATGGTAATCCTAAAATCACATTTTGATTTAAAGTTTTTACCATAAAAAAATCATTTGTGTAGCAAATTCCTGCATTACAAAACCTTGCATTGGTGAGTTTGAATTGTATTTCTAATTGCTACCTATTTGCCCCATACAAGGATCCAGTGATCAATTCAAGATATTTTATTAGCACAAGTGCTTCTTTTATACAATTTAGGTCAGCTCCAGTATCAACTATAGCATTGACCCTAAGATTGTAGTCTGTAGAAATTTCAGTATCTACTTCAATATACCATTTTGGATTCTAACTTCTTTGACAATATTGGTATAAATTTTTTTTTCTTGGGTTGGGTAAGGTTTGCTACTAACTCATGATCTGATTGGTTAATGTTGGATTGTGTATCAGAATCATCAGAGCTATTGAAAATGGGTTGTTTAGAGTTGGGTGATTTAATGGGTATATAAGTCTTAGGAGATTTTTGGTTTTTCTTGGTACTGCTTCAGAAATGTAACTCCTGGATATTGATCTTTATAGTTTTCATTTCTTCTTTAATGTTTCGGATTTTTTTTTGAATGTCAGTTGTGCTAACCTTCCTTGTCTTTGATGCTTGAAAATGCCCTAGAACATTTTCTTCAAAATCATGTGTTTGAAAAGGGGCATTTTTCAATGGTTCACTGAATTTATACGGTGTTGTGTTAGTACTTGGTGACGGTTCCTTTGAATTCTTTTGTTGCAATTATCTAACATGATTTGCTTTTTGAATAGGATCTTATATATTGTCGATCATGCTAATTATAAAAGAATAATCATATTGGTCAAGACCATTGATTTCTTTACAAATGCAAGGCTGTATGTCAGAATTTTCTTTTGAGAAGGAATCAAAAAAGGTTTCATTAGATGATTCTTCCATAATTAGGATTTCATCATCATCATCAGAGGAACTAGATATTTTAACACTAAAGTTAGAGTGATCGTAAAGAACTTGGAGGAACTTGTCTTTGGTGTCATCATCTATATCTAGACTTCTAATTTTGTTTTTTATTCAGGGCATTTCTTGATATAGTGTCTTTCTTTGCCACATTTGAAACATCCTTTCGATTTTTGGCATTTTTGATTGGAAATTTTTTTTCTGCTTTGGGTTTTTGGCGATGTGAAATCTTTGGTTTTGTATGTCCTATATTTTCCTTTAAAGTTTCTTCATTTTTTGTATTTTTTGACATTTTTTAGTGATTTATTTTTTCTAAGACTAGGAAGTTTGTCAAAGCCAAATTGTTCACACCAAGAGCTAAGCTCTTTCTTAGTGGTGAGTCTTTGTTTTTTTAAGTTGACTTTTAAGTCTGATATCATTGCATAATTATAGGGCAACTATATTAATGGTGGCTATGATTTCTCCATAAATCCAAGTGTTGAAATCTATTTGTGACCAATCTGATAATTTCATTTGTTCAACCATCTTATCTATAACTTTGTTTGAAAAAAAGGTTGGTAATCCATAAATGAATTTTTCCTTCCAATAGGAATTTGCATTATTAAGTCATTGGAGAACTCTGGTCAGGAATATGTTTTTATACCATTTGAAATCACTAAGTTTTTTACACTTAAGATTTTAGAGTTTTGAAAATTCTTTGCCTTGAAGTCTGTTAGGGTTTCCAACAAAATGTATTAATATGGTATAACATAAGACATCAATACCATCTAGTTGGGATGTAGTATTGACTGTAGATATAGATGGTATGAAGAATGTTGGATCAGTAGATGTCCTAGTAGGAGTAGTAATGGTAATTTCTTTGTTGTGGTTTATGATAATGGTTCTGGCATTTATGCTTAATGTATAGGTCCACCAGCCAAATAATTGTCCTTCAAATCCTATTACTAGGGAAGTGACAACATTAGCGTGGGTCATATTTTGTTTTTTGATATAAAAATATCCGATAGTATGCATTTGTCTAAGGACGGTTACGATCTGGTATTCTGATAGGCCATCGATATTAAATTGATAACAAGCATTACCAATGTAAGCCCTGTAAGGGACAGTTTCTTCGTATTAGAGATTAGGTGGTGTTGGTCTAGGATAATAAGGTTTTGTGTTCTGATAATATCTAGTATAATTATGACTATCAACTTTGTCAGTTGAAGTCGTCCTTTGGACCATATTATCAAAACCTTCTTCATTGGAAGAAGATGTAAGGTTTTCTTCTAGAGTCTAAATTTCCGATTTATGGAGGTTTTAAAGTCTTTCTTCCAAGACTTTTAATAAAAAAAATCATCTAATAGGTGGTCAAAACATTTTTCGATACCAGTAGGATCAGGGAATAAAAGAATTTCTGGGGCACGTTCATGTAGTTTGGATTTCAGTTTTGTCTATTTTTTCTAGGGGAACATAGACTTGAGGTATTTCTTTAGAAGAAGAAAAGGTAGTTTCTTTTGTCATATTGAGTTCAATTTTTTCTAATTGTTCTCCTAAGGAATTGAGGAAGAGGTTGGTGTAATTGTTTTGTCACATAACAACACAAATTTGTTGCGAAGAAGAGGGAACGTTGGGTGATAGAGTTTCATCGAATATGATAAAATGAGTGCAATCATTAATATTGTTAACATTATCAGGATCCTCATTCTGTAATTCAATTTCAAAATGTTTGGGAGGAGGATGGACTTGTTTTTCTTCTCCTCTGCGAGTTTTATACATCCTGACATTAAGTTGGTCAAGAACAAGACATTGATGTTGTATGTGTTTTCTGTTAATATACCATTCAAAAAATGTTATTTCTTTATGATGTTTTGAAGGCTTTGTGTCCATCTATCATGGAATTGTTTTCTTTTCTTTTCATGGTAATTCTTTTCATATTTTTCTTTCATGTCTTGGTTATGAGGAGAATGATAATCAGCTAAAAGAAAGTCATACAAACCCGACCTATTGGAGGCCCATCATCTCATAACCCACAAAATCAGCTACAATTATCCAATAGTTTTTCCTCTCTAAAAGCTTAAAATAATTCCTTTAAAATTATTATTTCGTCTCATATAAGCCCACATTCAATTAAATAAGAAAAATTGACCATCCAAAAAACAGACAAACAAGTAGCCTCCCTTACTTTTCCCAATATCAATAACTAGACTTATTCTTATGTAATTAAACCCTTTTTTGACAGATTTTTCTCGGTGGAAACACCACTATTGCTTGACCATTATTTTAAGAGAAACTTGCGGATGCTCTCATTGATCCTTTGTTTTATAGGACTCTTGAAGACATATAAAAAAGACACATATTCTATGAATTTATTTTGGTCGATACTAATTCTATTTTTATATCATATGTTTTTAACAAAATTGATTTTCAAAAAAATTAAACTTTGCAAAATCACTACTCTAGACCAATGGGGTGGTGATCCTAACAAGAAAATGAAATTCTCCAGGATTTTTCATGTATCTAAATTTTCTTATTAGGATTACATTGATGCCTAGACAAAAATTTTATATGGCCAAAATCCTAGCAATTCTTTGTCCTATTTCATTTATTTTGACAAAAAAATTCTCACTACAAATCCCCTCATAGTTTCTTGAATGGTGGGACAAGTATGACACGACTATTGATTTTCTTCCTCAACTTGTTAAGGAAGGTTATGGATATTGGACTTCATACTTAGCCAAACCATCTGAATGGAATCTCATCCCCGACCTATTACTCTTCTTCAAACACTTCAATTTGATATGGATTCTCGTGTCAGAATATGTCATCAATGACAAGCTCATTGGAAATGCCAATATTCCATATTTTGGAAGACAAATAAAAATTAAATGGTGGAGTGACATAAATCTAGCAGAACATGGCAGAGACAGGGTTGCAAAATGGTTTTCCAAAAACCCAATCCTCTGTAACAAATCTTCTGACCAATCTTAGTTCTTAATGGTTAAATCTCATAACCAGGCCAAAATTGCTCCGACCAGTACCCCTGATGAATTATTGAAGATAGCTGAAAAAATAAAGAAAACCATGACAAACATGTCCCAATCAGATTCAGAATCAGACAATCAAGATAAAGATGAAGATGATTTTAGTGATGATGACCCCACCAGTTATTTTGGTAATGACTTATCACCTTCCCAACATCTTTAGCCTCTTGAACTTCACCAGACACCTTTTGTCTACCTATCATTATTATTTTATTCCAGACTTATCATCTCCTTCTACTTTTCCATTGTCGGCACATACAGACAAGGATTCTTTATCTACTGTGCTACCGTCGGTAGAAGAAGACAAATTACTTTAAGGCGACAAGCTACTATTTCAGAATAGTAAAAGATTTTAAATTATTATATGTAACTATTAAAGATTAATCAGAGTTAGCTTGATCAGAGTTAATATAACCAAGGTTTTGTACGCTGGGTTATTCCCTTCTCTCTATTTAAGGAATGCTCAGACTCTTTGTATTCAGGTTCAGTTCTTTGGTTTGAAAAAAGCTTGGTTCATAAGCCTTTGTAATCTTTCCTCTCTTTCTACCTCTCTTGTAAAAATTTTGAACTCTCAATAAAAATGTACGACTTATTTTGTATATCTTCATTGTTGTCATACATATTGTTTTCTTTATTGTAAGTACTTTATTCATTTTCTTTTATGTTAATTAGTTTTCTATATATTGTTCTCTGTATTTTGTTCTATTTATTAGTGCTACGTTTTGGTATCAGAGGCTTTTATATATATTAATATAACATATAATAATATATATATATATATTACAATATATTATTATTATATATATATATATAAAATATTTTAAAAATATTATATTATATATTATAATTTTATATATTATATTATTATCTAATTGTAGCTGTATTTTAAATATATTACTACAATTAGTAAATATTATTATGTTTTTATTTAGAGTAAATTGCAGTCAACCTCCTTAAGGTGGCTTTTGACAACCACAAATAATTTTATTATTAATTGACAATAATCTCCCTTACTGTTATTCAAGATTGGTCAAGTTTAACCGTTGACCGGATTGACCGTTACAAATAACTAAATACCCATCAATAAAAAAATGATTTAAAAATATATAATTATAATGAAAACAAATGTGAATCTCTACCGTAAAAGTAATGAAGATTACAAATAAAAAAAAACGTGGAGTTATAGATTGTATCTCTATATTTTTCTTCAAATTCTAAATTCTAAAAAACTAATAATCTGGATCATCAAAATCCAATACAACAACATTTTCATCAGATAATTTTTTATTCTTCCATATAGATTCCCATATTTGTCTTCATATTCAATTTTTAAAGATTTTTCAACAAAAAAAAAACTGTGGTTCATCTAAATCTAATCTGACCACATTTTTTGCTGTACTTCTAGACTTTTCTTGAGATTCAAGTTTTTCAGAATTTTCAGAATTCTCAACAATTTAAAAAAAAATGTGGCCAAGATGAATGGTGAAGATTTAAAGCTTTTAAATCTATATTTTTTTTTAATAAATAAAAAGGCTTGAAAGGATGAAAAAACCCTTATCCCTGTTAAGTTTGATTAACTTTGACAAATAGCAGGGGAGATCATTGTCAATTAAGCATAAAGATGTTTACAGTTATCAAATTCAAAGCTCAAGAAGGTTAACTGCAATTTGCTCTTTTATTTATTATATATTTAATTAAACAATAAATTATTTTACAATTTGATTTTATTAAATCAAATCTTTTTCTAAAAATATTATATAGGAGGATTCAAACCCACAACCATATGGTGTAAGTGTGAGAGGTATACCACCAAATCAAATCTAATTTCTTTATTTTATGATTTGATTCAATTAAATCAAATCTAAAATCTAACTTTCTGATTAGATAGGTTTTAAATAAGAGCTATTGTAGCCTTTAGTAGACCTGACAAAATTTTACAGGATCCAAACTTATTCGAAAATAGCGGTTGATGTGTCTAATTTATCGGATCGGGTTGTTATAGTAGCCAAAAATAACACAATTTATAATAGGCTCTATGCCCAATATGAAAGCCCAAGCTCAAGGGTCCGACCTATGACCCAAACTCAAGTCACCAACTGACTTGATTGTCAGTTGATCAAGTCTTTCAGTTATAAAGTAATTGTAACTGTCAATTCAAATTGGCTCTAAATGAAATTTATGGAATCCCATAAAATCAAGAAAGAATCATGGAGAGTAATTGCATATAACCGACTAGAGAGTCCCCACTTGAGGGTTTATGCATATGGTTTCTGGTTTATATATTTCATCTCATTAAGCTAACAGGTCATGTTCCGGTGGAACAATTTAACACGACTCAAACACGAAACGATACGAGTTCGTAATAACACAACTCATTACCAGGTCTATCCCTTAGAGATAGCTTGTTCTTTTATATGTAGAAGCAAATTCTAACTGAATTTTATTTGCTTATACTTGGAAAATGAAAATGAATATTAGTTCAAGTATTGCAATAAAGTAGCCAGCTACACCCTTTTAACTATCCGATTTTCGTACTTGATGTAGTAACATCCAGTGAGAACGAATGCCTAATATTCTAGGAAATATCTATTCTATTCACCAATTTCAGGCCAAGTTTTTATGTCAAAGAATTGAAGCGATTAGAAAGGAACAAATGGAAAATCTTAATTACATGAAATTATCAAATAGCAGCAGTTAAGCGTGAGGAAACTGTTTGTTATAATATTTGAATCAGTTCCACGTAATTGTCACAGATACCCCCCAGACTATATCCTGATTCACATGTTGCTCCCTGAATTAATATTTTTGGCACTAAACCCCCTGAACTATCGGAAATTGGTAAAATTGGACGAAAGCCTTACGGAACCCTTGTTCCGTCTCATTTCTCGTCACGTGCGCTGCACATGTCTCTGTGTGAAGGGGTAAAATTGGAATAACAAAAAATAAACCCTCTTATATATCAACTTACCAGATTAATTTTCTCCATTTCTACGAAAGCTTCAGCATTTCATTTCTTCTCTAAGCTTCTGAAACATCTTCTTCTTCGTTTTGGCCAAGGCAAACAAGAGTGACTTGGATCTTGGGGATTTATACCCAAACTGTTTATGTGGAACAAGAGTTGGGTTATGTACATCTTAGACAAATGCAAACCCAGGAAGACGTTTCTAGGGTTGTTCAAATTTTAGGGTATGTAGGTGTTTAAATTAGGGATTTTATTCTACCATATGAAGAGAAATATTTAAATCAAACTTTGGTTATTTTTATGCTTGTCAGGGAGATGTGAATTGTGGATTTTTCAGATGACATGGCCCTCCAATTTGTTCAAGGTCCAAACAAATTATTCATGGATTGCTTAGAAGAATCTAGGAGCTAGAGATGAGAATGGGTGAAAGCAAAAATTTTGAAGGGATTCATGAAGATGTTAGTTCTGCATCAACAATAGGAAGAAACCGTCATTGTGATCCTAGAAGAATAAACTTGTTTCGTATTTCAGTTTTATTAATAGTGATTTTGGTGGTTGTTTGGCAAACAATATCTAGAAAACATGTAGTTTAAAATGGTTTCACAGTATGATACACCAAATGTGTAATAAAATGTACAAACGTTCAAATGTTCAAGTTGTGTTTCCTGATTTGCATTGTATCAGAGAATGCACATTGTGCAAGCACTTTTTCCTCATTTCCATTTTATCAAAGAATTCATGATAAAAAAATTCGCATAAAAGGATTCCTGAGAATCAAATACATTCACATAAGGATTCACATTGACATGTCTATCATCAGAGTTCAAAAGCAAATCTGTTCACAAGAAACAGTATAAGAAACATGTCTATCATCAGAGTTCAACAAAAACTTTGTTCACAAAATGAGGCATCCATATTAAGTTTGATAATAGACATCCATACTAACATAACACATGCATCCATACTAACACAACACATTCAATCCATAATAGGCATCCATAATAACATAACACAACAAATTCGTTCCATAATAGCATTGGTCTTTTTCCTCTTCCTCTTTGGCGCAGTTCCAGCGTGAATGCTTTCCTGGCTTGGTTAAGACCCATTTCCAGTCCCACCTTCAATCCTTACTACAATTTCAGAGGCCTCTCCATTCATTCCAGCTCCCTATCACAAGTGCTCATGTTGTACCCTTCCTGCCTATATTTCGTGCACCTAAGCACTGCGTAATTCCTCATCAGGTTACAGATTCCTTGCCTTCTTTGGTATGCCCATCTACTTTTTGAAATCTGGACATTGTATAGGTTTATCGCTGGTTTTAGGCCACATGTTTGGCCTATTAATGCCATATATAACTGGAGTATACGCATTTAGAAGTTTTCCTTCTTAAACTTGATGTCTATGAACTGAGAAGGGTCACGAATGGAACTTAATAGGACAGAAATTCCATGAATACATGGAATCCCAATCAGTTGCCACTTGTTGCAAGCACATGCCTTGTTCTCGATGTCAACCACATACTGCTCATCTCCTGCACCCCTGACTTGATATTTGTAGTTTCCACTATAATCAGGATGGCATATGTTACTCTCTAGTTTCAACTTCTCAACAAACTTGAAAACTTTAGGCCCTATGTCATGAGTCAATTTCTCCAACTCTGCTCTCTTCCTCACTAACCTTTTCATCAAATAGTTCTTGATCATCTCCATAAGAGTGATCACTGGCTTGTCACAAGCTTGTAGTATCGCTCTGTTGAAGGCTTCACACATGTTATTACAAACATGTCACATAGTGCAGTGTCTTTGAAGAAGGCCATTGACCGGTGGATAGGATCTTTGTCAGCTTACCATTTGTATGCATCTTCACTCTCAATCCTCAACCTCTCCATACTCTGATTAAATTTGTCAAAATTATAGTAGAATGATTAAGCAAGTTTGTAGACAAACATTAATCATAACATGTTTAGCAAAACATGCTCTATGAAACACAAAAAATTAAGGAAAACAATGGCAGTAAGTTAGAATGAGTATCCTTGTTCAGTGGTAGACTTTACAGCACCCCACGGTAACTGTTTCAGAAGCAAGCCCTTGCGTTCAGTTTTGAAATTATTGTAAAAATGTTTGACACAAAACCTATGTTCAGAATTTGGAAATTGTTCCCCAATAGCATCTATCAACCCTTTTTGTTTGTCAGTGATCTACACGATACCATATGAATTGTTGAGCTCTAAATCATCACCCAATAGCTTTAGATCGGACTCTACTAACGCATAAGCTACTGGGTACATCTGGTTGTTTGGATCAACACCAATGGCAGTAAGTAGTTGGCCGGTGTGAAATCCTTTGATAAAACAACCATCCAAGCCTAAAATTGGCCTACATCCCTCTTTCCATCCCTTCTTCAAAGTAGCCAGACACATGCATAGCCTCTCAAACCTTGGATTCCCATCACCATCTCCTTCAGAACACTTGATCATAATTGTACTTTCTGGGTTAATCCTTCTAATTTATGCACCATACTCCCAAAGTTTGGAGTACTGCTCATTAACACTACCTTGTATCATTTGTCTTGCAGCATTTCTAGCCCGATAGTAATGCCATACGGAAGCATCCACATTAGTGGATGTCCTAAGCTGCTAAGACAATCCAGCAAAGTTCCAATCTGGGTTACCCTTCATTGACCTATATACTTCTTAGCAATCATCTTTGAATTTACAAACTTGTTCTTAAAGGACATAACACATGTGTGTTTATCTACTAAAGACTTTATCTTGAAAGTCTTGTGATCACCTAACCAAGATGCATACACAAACCACTTACAACCTTCACCCTCACAAACTGCCATAACTCTGTTGGCATCATTTTTCTTAAACTTCACTACCCTCCTATGTTTCACACCATGTGCCCTAATGGCCTTTCTAAATAGATATCGGATCTTGCATGTCACGGCTTGGATTGAAATCATGTTACTTTATTTTGATGAACTTTCTATGTGGTCCTTCCTCATCCTCATCACCATTAGATCCATCCAAGCTTCTCAAATCATCTGATCCCAAATCAATATCAGATGCAGATCCAGATCCACATTCTGCATGATGTCCACCTGGAACTTGTAAACTCTCTCAATCCCTTGTAGGATCTACACCTGTATCAGCTGCTATATCTTCTGGTTCTTGTCATAGTCTGACTCTATTACTTCATCATCCTCACAAGCACTACCAATGTCAACACCAGCAGGCCCAAAGTTATCACCACCTGACCCAACCTCAACACCTACACCACCAGTAAGCCCAATGTCAACACTAGTAAGCCCAATGTTACCACCACCAGCTGATTGCCCTTCATCATCACTAACCTCATAGCAGTGATCCTAAGACTCTGGTTGCTGAATTGAAATCAATTCATTGTCTATAACTGTTTGCACTGCTTGTATATGCTCAATATACAAATCTAACACCCTATTTTGAGGAATTTTATCCTTAAACCATATCAAATCATGATCTGTCACTATGATAAAGGGTTTTCCATACCCTGACAACTCAATCCAATACACTACATGCAGGTTATAATTTAGTTCTGTAGCAATGTCATCAATGTCTAGCGAAGACAATTCATCAATGCTAACATAGTCCAAAAAACTAATTGTTCCCCCAATATAGTTTTCCAGCTTGCCATCAAACTCTCCACCATGATGGACCTTAAAGCTGAAGTAGTTCTCTAAGTCATCAGGATCTACATAACAAACAGTAAAGAATCAAAGTCAATAACAAAACAAAGTAAGTCAAAGTAAAGAATCAAAGTCAGAAGCAAAGTACATCACAATAACTTAGTAATAACTGAAGAAACAAAGTCAATCAAAAAAGGGAATCAATTTAAAATAACAATGAATTATCACTCTTATGAATTCATGTAGGTCAAATTTCAAGATTCAATTATATTAAAAGTGGACTATATATCTATGTTCTTTTATGAATTCATGTGGTCCCCTCTCCAGTTTAATATTCATTACATTTAGGAACAAAGAAAGAATAAAAAAGGGAAATTCAAGATGCATGTGGGTCAGATTTCAAGATTCAATTATATTAAAAGTGGATCATATATCTATGACAAAATATATTTTTTTTTATGAATTCATGTGGTCCCATACCTTCATGTTTTCTAGTCCTGTCTAATGTGCAGTAGACAGAACAAAATCATATTCCTTAAAGTTTTTCTCATACCCCACAAAACACAAACCACAACATCACAATGAAAACCCAGAATGAAAACCAAAAGAAACTTATCATATTGTAGCTGTTAGGCATATTTTTTCCTTGCTCTAACCATTTCGACAACAGTCTTCATCACCCTAACCTCAACCGATTGCTTTTCTAATCGAAACAACCTTGTTCACGACATCTCTACCCTTACACTAAATCTTCAACAAATCCAGAAAACCCTGAAACCCTAGCTTTTGGAAACCAAGAAAACGAGAGAACTTTTAGGAATTTTTGGACGAAATGCAAAGTCTAACAACTGTTTGCTAGTCGCACCTCAAAGTTTACAAGCGGAATGACTCAAATTCCCTTCGTACGGAGACATGTGTTGCGTACGTGATGAGAAATGAGACGGCCGTAAAGTTTCCGTCCAATTTTGTCAATTTCTGATAGTTCAGGGGGTTCAGTGCCTAAAAAATTAATTCAAGGGCCAACATGCGAATCGGGGTATCGTATGGGGGGTATCTATGACAATTAGCCTTTTTTTTTAGATGGCTGGCTACATGTTACCATCTCATACACTTTAAGATATATATATATATTGGATACTGTGAGAAATATCATTTCTTTTTATGTGTTGCAGTGATGTCACTGGTTTAATAAGTTAAGTTTAAAATACACATATTATGGTGAACTATCCAAATTGCCCTTAAATAATCAATTTTGAATACTCTTTGTACTTTCACCTCCACACTTTGATCACTGAAAGCAGTAACTCATATCACTCTCTCTCTCCAAAATTTGTCTAAAAAACGATATACAAGTTGTCTGAAAGAAGGTCGTGTTTCACTACAACAATGTAATAAATATTTCTGAACTTTGTATTTTTGGTCATACATTTCGTCTTGTTACAATGTATCAATTCCTTATGATTTGTTGTCTGAATCATTGTGTGAACATGCAGTTGATTTTCCAATCTCCGAGCCTTTTTTAGCCCTATCGCAGCCTTTTTAAAGGTTGATCGAGACGTTTAGTATTGAGTTTTTTGAAATGAATCTGAGCTTTTTTGTTTATTGTCCGAGCTATTTTGTAAAGTATCTGAGCTTTCTTTTTTAAATTCTTTGAGCATTTTTTTAATATGTCCAAGCTTTTTTTAACGTATCCGAGCTTTTTTTCAAATGTGTCCGAGTTTTTTTAACGTGTCTGAGACTTTTGTATAAAGTCTCTAAGCTCTTTTATAAAGGCTCCAAGATTTTGTGTAATAGGCCCGACCTTTTGAATAAAGGCTCTGATATTTTGTAATGGGTCATAGATTTTTATTAAAGGGTCCGAGCTTTTTAATAAAGACTTTGAGTCTTTTCCATAGACTTGTTTTTCAATGAAGTGTCCAAGCCTTTTGGGGAAATTTCCGAGAAATTTAAAGCAGTCCTCGAGCCATTTTATGGAACTCCTCGAGCCATTTTATGGAGCGTCCAAGACTTTAGAAAAAGTCTCCAACCGTTTATAATTTTAGTTTTAATTTTAATTTTTTAAATAATGGTTTGTGATTAAGATTTTGATAGGAAAATTAATCGGATGAGAATAGTAATATCTTGCAACGGTCGGTGGGAGCAGTTGCCCAACGAAAGTCAAAGGTATTTAGGTTTCGATAATCAAGAAATATATGTGTCAAAGAGTATGACTTACGGAGAATTGGCGGCGCTCATGCAAACCATTGTGAAGTATGATGTGAACAAATATAGTGTTAATCTACAGTCTATATCAATCGTTTCTGGCACCACATGTCGCACATTTGTAAGAAATGACGATGATAATCAGTTTATGCTAGGGGAATATATGGTGATCCCTCAAGTATGCGGTGAGAAGAGATGAAGGGATGTATTTTCAAGTAAGAAGTTTTATCAACAAACACGTTTGTCTGTCGGAGGAGATTCACCGTCGCCACGAACAAGCTAGTGCAGTCATAATTGGAGAAGTCGTTGCACTTAGACTTCAACAACAAGATGTTCGTCTCATGCGTCCCAAGGACATAATCACCAACATGAAAATAATGTATGGCATCCAAATCATGTACAGTAAGGCATATCAAGCCCTGCATTATACGTTGTCACTGACCAATGGAACGCATGAAGAAACATTCCAACTACTGCCATCTTTCGGTTAAGGGTTAGAACAATAAAATCCCCGGAACAATCACTGACTTACAGTGCGCTGAAGATTGTAAATTTCTTTATTTTTGCATGGTGTTAGATGCCTCACTTAGAGGATTCTGGAGGTGTATGCATCCAGTTATTGCAGTTAATGGTACTCATTTGAAGGGAAGATTCGGGGGTACAATATTTGTTACAACTACTCAGGATGGGAACGAACAGGTGTATCAAATTGCTTTTTGGTACGACGACTCAAAAACCAATCTTGAAGGGTGCCCTAGGTCATATTGATAATCTGGTTTTCATTTTTTATTGACATGCAAGCATTGAAGCAAGGATTGCTAAAAATTTCCCTTATGCAACCTATACCGTATGTTACTAGCACTTTTCTGAAAATATTAAGAAGCGATTTCACATAAAGGATGTAGCTGCCATAATGGATAAAGCTGCTCGAGCATACACCGAATTTAAATAGAGCCAAAACAGAGAAGAGTTACGCAACCTGCACCAGAATGCATTCAATTATGTCATTACTGTCGGTCCACACAAGTGGTCCCATATACACTGCCTAGAAAAAAGTACAAGACAACAAATGTTACAGAATGCATAAACTCATGCCTAAAATTTACATGTCAATTGCCTATGTTGACACTGGCAGAGTTCATTAGGAATATGCTACATAAGTGATTTCATGATCGCCATCGAGCTGCACAGTCCATGCGTCATCAGTTGACCGACGCAACACATCTTGTGATCCTCAAACGTGTAGAGAAGTGTGGTTATATGACCGTCAATCCAGTTGATTAGAACATACTCTCCGTGAAACGATCCGGGAAGCAGTAAACTGTTAACTTAGCCCGGAAGGCTTGCACATGCAACAAATTTCAAATGGACATGTTTCCATGTTCCCACGCACTCACAGCTGCAAGGAACATTACTAGGGACATTTTAGGCTTTGTATAACCGAAACCTGATTCTAAGGAAGCAAAACTTAGATTTACATTTACATTTTTCATTGTTGTTGTAAAGAGCGAAACTTGGATTTCACATCTCTGTGTGCGGACTACTACAAGAGACAGACACTTATTGATGCGTACTCGGTTCCTGTTAAGCATATTGGGAACCTTCTTCATGGGTAGTGTCATCCGATATCGCTGAGCGGGTGGTTTTGAATCCAATCTCCTAGAGACAAGCAGGGCGACCGAGGGTGGGTGGACATGCCTCGTCTTTGGAGAGGACAACATAACAATTGTGTAGAAGATGTTGACAATCAAGTCATAATAACATGAGGTGTTCTAACCCACCTTTGATTAACAGAGATTTGAGCAAAGTTGTTCCTGAGGAACACCGACAGAA
Organism: Dipteronia dyeriana; assembly: GCA_032871835.1. NCBI lineage: Eukaryota > Viridiplantae > Streptophyta > Magnoliopsida > Sapindales > Sapindaceae > Dipteronia > Dipteronia dyeriana. Next base: position 225,610 of record CM065303.1, read on the forward strand.
GTGTAGCATCTGTCATTCAGTCGGACACAAGTGTAGCATCTATCATTCAGTTGGACACAACAAATAGAAATGCACTGACAACGACTCTACTGTGGAATGAATAGAGGTGTTTACATCAATGGCATTGTAATTTGATGGCATTGTAATTAAATGGGGTTATTCATTATCAGTTTTCATACTTTTAAAGGTTTTCATGACCACGTTTCAGTTCAAGCAGTGGAACCGAACCGTAACCGTGTGAAATAAACCGTAACCTTGTGAAATGAACCATAACCAAAACCAGAATCGGAGCTGTGGAAACGGTTCCAAAACCGTAACCGTAACAGTAGGGCTAAAGGTTCAGTTTCGGTTCTCCCCCGAAAAAAACCACCCTTAAACCAACAGTTTTGTTTCGGTTCTGGAATCGTAAGTTCTAGAACCGTTGATTCTAGAAAACATTTTTTTATTTTTCTTAAGCTAAAATGTAAAAAAAAAAATGAACCGAACCGGATGAACTGGCGAAACCGACGGAATCGAAACCGACTGAATCGAAACCGGAACCGAACCGTGGCCATGTATAGTTAAAGGTATGAAATGTGTGTTTTACTTGTGATTCCAGACACTTGAAATTGAAATAATAATAATGTCTTTATTACATTGTTTTTTTACATAAAAAATGATAATGTCTTTATTATATTGTTTTTGTACATAAAAAATGATAATGTCTAAGTGGGCTTAGAGAATCTTTTCCCAAATGGTCCCCATATCGTCTTCTCACCAATCAAAATCCCTCTTGTCCGCCAGTAAGTACTCGATCAATCTCAATGTATGGGGACCATGGTTATCCCTGTAGTTTGACACATTAACAAGCGTTGCGATAGAATTTTAATAACACAAACTTTAAGTTAATGAAATTTAATGTTGTACCCTCTATCATGTTGGGCACATGTGTTGCAGACACCATGCTGACCGAAAATGGCCTATTTCGTTTGTCGAACTTCGACCGGTCAGGTGATCGCACAGTGTGAAACCTCACCTGATGCAACATGGATGGGAAAAACCATCTCAATGGTGCAATATGCTCATTCTTGATCTGCACAGGGGCTTCCTGTCTCTAGGGGTCCAGTATGTAGATCTTCTCGATGGTGAGGTCGACGATCACCAGGAGCCAATATTGGCAGCCAACGTTGCACGGTATCAGAACCTGAAAGTGTTTCAAATAGATGTTAGCAAGTACCACCAAATTTTAATTTTACATATTACCTACACTCACTCACTAGGTCACATTGTGCCACAGACGGTTTCCAACAAGGGTAGCTCCACGGACCGTCATAAGGTCCTCAACGGATCACCAATACATCAAAACAGATCAACTCATCGTAGTGACTTCCTCAGCAGCATTACAAGGCATCAATCTCCCCCACTGTATCATCAAATATGGTTATACATACATTAAGTGAGATGACGTTATAAACAAGAACAAACCAAGAAACGTATATGTGAAAACAATACATTTTAAATACTTAGATAGAACTGTGAATCCAGTACGTTGATCATCTTGTTGTACACAGTGGGGAATACTCGATGGCGCTCCCGTAGAATATGAAGATACACGTCCATATGCTGACAATATAAAAATTAATCATTAGTAGGATTGTAGCAAAACCTAAACAAACTTACATGGTTGTAAAATATCATCTCCACTATGAGGTGATGTGCGATGACTTTTGTTTTATTCCCTTCATATATATATATAGGCTTTGGTCACAATTAAAAGAGTTGAGCATAGATTCTTTGGGCAGTTAGAGTAAGAGTGACAATATTAACATACCTTAAAAACTGTATATACACCCAAACTAATTTGTAAGTACATCCTATTAGAAATTTTTAAAAAAATCTAATTCATAATTAAACCCTACTAATTGATAAAAATAACCTTTTTATTTATATTATGTTGTAATTTTATTACTACACCTACTTGATTAGATAATAAAGTAGGTGTAGTAACAAAATTACAATAATATATATATATATATAAAGGTTAGTTTTGTCATTAGAGTTTATGGTTTTAGGGTTTTAGGGTTTGGGGTTTACCTCTGCTGGGAGCATTCCATCTTCTAGGTATTCCCTGATCGGGGTCATCTAGGTGGCCCGTCTTTCTTCAATCACCCTTGTTTCTGACACCCCCTCTTCATCTTCGATGCTTGGTTTTTTGAGGTGAGCAACCAGAATAATCTTTAACATTATGCTATTGGTTACTGATCCTAACTTTGACAAAGTGTCAGCCTTTTCATTCTTTTCCCTTGGAATTTGAGTAATCTAGGCCTTGAATCTCCCAAGAAATACCCTGGCTATCTCCAAATAAGGGGTCATGTTGCTATTTTTGGCATGAAATTCATCCAAGATTTGGTTCACCACCACCTGCGAGTCACTGAATATCTCATACTCATCGGCCCCAAGCATCGTGCAAACCCTAAGTTCTGTCAAAAGTGTCTCATATTCGGCCATGTTATTAGTGGCTTTCAAGTCAAACCGTATGGCACACTCTACCGGATCACCTTCCGGAGTGGATATCACTATGCTTGCCCCACTGCCGTACGTGTTTGATGACCCGTCGACATGTGGTTTCCAGGTAAACTCTTCCTTTTCCTCTTCCTTTTCCTTTTCCCCGAGCATCTTGATCACCTCGTTGTGTGGCTCAGCGAACTCGGTGATTATGTCGGCTGTAGCTTGCCCTTTTATTGTTGCTCTTAGCAGGTATGTTATATCGAATTTACTCAACTCTACTGACCATTTGGTTAACCTCCCAGATCCCTCTGTTTTTGACAGAATCTGCTTCAGCGAGCTATCCGTGTAGACCTCGATCTTGTGAGCTTCAAAATAGGGTCTCAGCTTTCTCACTGCTGTTACTAATGCTAGCGCCATCTGCTCGGCCGTTGAGTACCTCATTTCTACTGGTAGTAAAGTCTTGTTTGTGTAGTACACTGGCTTTTGTACTCCATTGTCCATCCTAACCAGCACCGACCCCGTCGCCACAACTATGACTGACAAGTACAAGTAGAGCACTGACACGTCCTAAAGAAGTATTCCTACTCTCAAGTATAAGATAAATTAACCAGTAAGACCGGGTCGAACCACATGGAGGTTGTTCACTTGTCCTTGTAGAATTAATTATCTAAATTAATTACTAAGCTTGTTATAAAATGTAAATCAAATAAAATTAATATTGGGGCTAAGGGGTCCACTGTTGGTAATTCGAATATAATCCAATTATTAATATTTAGTCCAGATTAATGGGATGGTATTCCACTCCACTGACCACTCTCTAATAGATGTGGGTAAAAGTACTCACTGTGCTAGACAATATCTGTCTATCTACAGTGAGTCAAAAACTCCACAAAGATTAGAATGGATAAACCACTCTCTGATAGATATGGGTAAAAGTACTTATTGTGCTAGACAATATCTGTCTATCTACAGTGAATCAAAAAATCCACAAAGATCAGAGGGTAGAAAGCATAAAAATAATAAACTTACCAAAATTGGATCATATTTTCCATACCAATAGCATCACCTTTGGCCTCAGCTATATAAAATTAGCCAGACATAATTTAACTAGAAAATAACTATTTTATTTAAACTGAGAATTTGAGAACAAAAGAGAGAGAATTTCATAAATCAAACATCAGATTTGGATTCAGAACATCAAAATTGGGGGGGGGGGGGGGGGGGGGGGGGGGGGGCTATTTATGCAAAAATACGGATAAAAATTGACCATCAGATGAATTTAGAATTGAGCGTCCAGATTTCGTCATGTCATTAGTAAACAGTGAACAGTGAACAGTGAACAGTAACCCATCCATAAGTGAACAGTAACACATCAGTGAGTGAACAGTGAAAGTCAACTGTGAACAGTGAATAGTCAAAATTACGAAAATGCCCTTCGTGGTCTTCTTAAGGTTTTTTGACGTTCTAAACTTGAAAACAATGTTTGTTTTGCCATCTGACTTCTCCATGATTCTGAATTGATTGAATTACCTCTAAAATACAAAGAAAAATATATTGATTACTACACAACACATTTATTTAAGCGAACGAACGAAATTATGTCTGAATTGGGGAATTAATCATATTGGAAGTGTAAAATGATGATATTATCCCTTAGTAAATATACACTTTTCAGTGTTAATCACACCCCCCAACCAGCTTATTGCTAGTCCCTAGCAATTAAAGCGAAAATAGTAAAAACTCAAATTCAAATCTCTAAACTACCAAATAGACAAACTCTCCCATATCTCTTTTATCACCCTTTGACAACCAGTCATCAATTGAGTTATCGATCAAACTTTTTTGTGCTAAATAAAGATCAACACGATAACTATGAGATTCAACTGAAATCAAACAACATTTTCATTCAGAAATTTCACCAGGGCTTTTTCCTTAGGCAGCAATTTTATTCTTTTTTTTTTTAATACAACAAAATTGGAAACAAACATTTCATCTTTAATCCATGTAGCGAGCTTTAGGCCAATGACTCCCAAACCAGTTTGCTTTAGGGTATTAAGTGTTAAAACACTCTTACGAGCTTCATTACTTGGATTGCAGATGCTTTTTTTTTAGTATAATTCCCTTAAGCTTTCTCTAAACCCGTGTAACGAGCTTTGGGTCAATGACTCCCAAACCAGTTGGTATTAGGACATTAGGTGTTAAAGCACCCCTCGGACTTAATTGCTCGAGTTAAAGAGGCTACGGAACTGCACTTTATTCTTATCCAGACTCCACCGTTTTACGCAAACACTCTATGCTTACTGAGGCATGAGGCTCGACTACTAAGTAAGAGTTTTGGTCACAACACATAAAATTATTATTATTATTACTATATAAATTTTTAAACAAGACCACTGTCTTCGGTTGTTACCCTTGAATGATGTTTCAGAACTCAATATCGCAAAATCTCAACTTACTGCACATAATCACGCGTCAATGTGCGTGTGTGTCTAGAATAGTTTGAAAAATTTCTCAAGATGACTTAATGAACAAAAGGATTAGTCAATGATATCACAATTGAGAGTTTATAAATTTGAATAGTCAGAAGAGAGGGAAAGAAAAAAAAATGAATCAGAACTACAAATATGCGTCTTAGAAGTATCTAAAAGATCTCCTTACTCGGCCATCTTTACAAAAAAATGGTCAAAAGTTAGTTTTTTTTTTAAAAAAAAAAAAGTTATTGAATCAACTATCCCCTCCCCCCAACCAAAATGAGACAATGTCCCCAATGTCTTTAGAAGGAGTTAAGGTTTAGAAGATATCACCTGAACAACTTGAAAAACAACAAAATCGTGCATAACAACAAAAGAAATACGAAAATAAAATACATAAAAACCATGGGACAATCACAAACTGAGATTCAGATCAATTCTGCGTTTCTTGTTCTCTTCATCAGTGGACCAATCAATTTTGGAGGTTGAAGGATCTAGCACATAATAGAAAGCTTGTAACTGGTCAATCAAATCATGAGGACTTGAAGCAGATATAAAGATTTTTTGGATTGAAGGTGGAATGTAATGATTTTTTCTGAGCATGATCAAGAAATGAAAGCAAACCATCATAAAATTTATTAACATTCAACAAACCGATGGGTTTCTCATGGATGTGTAGTTGCGCCCAGGATACCATTGTAAAGATTTCTTCTAAGGTTCCAAAACCACCAGGCAAAGCTATAAACGCATCAGCATGATGTAACATAACAGTCAATCTTTCAGGCATACCTAAAACAACTAGCTCTTCACCATTTGTCTTTCCGATGATGTCTGCTGCGGCCATAGGTTTTTGGGATAATACCCAGAACTTGACTACCTCCGTCTCGTGCAGCTCGTTAAACACACCCCATTAATCCCAAGTTACCTCCTCCATATACTAGGTGTATTTTTCGCTCAGCCAAAACCTTACCAAGATGAGTTGCAGCATCAACAAACTCTCTGTATTTCCCATAATTGGTGCCACCAAACAAACAAATGTTTGTGAATCGTCTAGTTGAAGGTGACGCCATTAATGCACTCTCTGAATTTTTCTTTTGAATGTTTATGAGAGCTTGAAGCAAAAAAAAAAATGCTTGTATTTATAGATCCTGAAAAGGTAACACAATGATACACCTATATGTATAAGGCGGCGTATTTGTCAATGATATTAGATCCAAATGGTTCAAAAATCAAAAGTAAACAACAATAATTACAAAAGACATTAAATGCAGAAAGAAAAAGATAATAAAAACAAAAGGATATTTATTGGTAGTTGTGATTATGGCTCACATCTTCCACTGGTTTTACGTCCAGAAACGGCTTCAACGCCCTCTATGGGTCGGGGATATACTTTCCATCCAATTTTCTTATAAATTGGCAAACAGGGTCTTTTAAAGTCAGATTCCCAAAACTATATTTCGCATGTTCTTTTTGAAATTATGGTCATAATCAGTCAATTGCCATTTGCAAATATCCACTAGGATGTGCATCAAGAGTCGTTAGGATATTATCCAGTGACTCTTTACGCAAACCATGCTTAATGAATAAAATTTTATCTTCCTGATTATTAGACACCATTTCTAAAGAATGACAACGTGTGTTGCAAGTTGTACGTACACATTTGTGACAAGTAACCGCTAACTTCTTAGCTCTTCGTTTTTTTTTGCAAGGTTACTTCTTCCAAAACCAGGCATGTAAGATATAAATGAATCAGTAGACTCACCTGTTAGACGTACCTTAGCTTCGATCAACCAGTGAATTTCAGCAGAAATGTTGTTTATCATCAGTAAGCGTAATCTTTCGAAACGTGCTTTGTAAATCTTTTTCAGAGCATTTTGGGGCAACGATGGAAAATGTTTTCGCAAGTTTGTGAAAATTTCGTCCATGCTTTGTTTTGGCGATCAGTTATTTGGGAAACTGAATTAAACTGACTTGAATTGTCACGGAGTACCGTTATCCGCCACTTAACCGGGGTTATATATCAAAATACACCAAACAAAAATTGAACCTAGAAATTAATCCTGCAAAAATTCAAAACGTAAAAGCGAACAAAAACAAAAATAATAATTGCAAACACATATAAAGTCAAAAGCAAAAGATTTGTTTACTCACCTTTGTAACAAGGGTCAAAAAGGACGGTAGAGTCTTTTTGAAAATCTGTATTTTCTAAGAATGGTTTCACACGTTGTCCATTTACTTTAAACACATTACCATTCCTAGGATTCTCAATGTCAAGGGCACCATATGGATACACGTGTTTCACAACAAATGGACCACTCCATTTCGATTTCAATTTACCAGGAAATAAATGAAGTCGAGAATCAAAAAGCAAAACCTTTTGACCAACTTCAAATGATCTTCTTAAAATTCGTCTGTCATGAAAGGTTTTAGATTTTTCTTTAAGAATTTTTGCATTTTCATATGCATCATTTCTTAATTCTTCAAGTTCATTTATTTGCAGCTTACGCAATTCACCAGCATCATTTAGGTTAGAATTGAAAGCTTTAATGGCCCAATATGCTTTTTTCTCAAGTTCAACAGGTAAGTGGCAAGGTTTTCCATAAACTAAACGATAAGGAGACATACCCAAAGATGTTTTGAATGCAGTGCAGTAAGCTAAAAGTGCATCATTTAGTCTAAGAGACCAATCTTTTCGATCAGGGTTAACCGTTTTTTGCAAGATATGTTTTATCTCTCTATTTGCTAACTCAACTTGACCACTTGTTTGAGGGTGGTATGGTCTGACAATTTTGTGTGTGACTCCATATTTCTTCATTAAAGACTCAAAAGGTTTGTTACAAAAGTGTTTGTCTCCATCACTGATAATCGCTCGAGGGATTCCAAATCGACTCAAATGGTTTTCCTTTAAAAACTTAATCACTGTTTTGTGATCATTATTTCGACAAGGAATTGCCTCAACCCATTTTGACACATAATCAGCGGCAACCAAAATATACAAAAATCCAAATGACGATGGAAATGGACCCATAAAATCAATTCCCTAATAATCAAATCTTTCAATGATAAGAATGGGGTTTAAAGGCATCATGTTTCGATTGGAAATGGATCCTAGCTTTTGACAATTTTTACAAGTTTTACAGAATGCATGTGCGTCTTTAAACAAAGTGAGCTAATAAAATCAACACTGCAAGATTTTTGCAGCCGTTTTCTTTGACGAAAAATGACCACCACATGCTTTAGAATGACAAAATTCAATGACACTACTTACCTCATTGCCTGGAATACACCGTCGAACAATTTGATCAGGACAATACTTGAATAAGTACGGGTCATCCCAGTAAAAACGTTTTACCTCGGTCAAAATTTTCTTTCTGTCCTGTGCATTCCAATCGAGTGGCATCATTCCTGTTGCAAGATAATTAACAATGTCAGCATACCAAGGCAAAGTTGTGATAGAGAATAAAAGATTATAAGGAAAAGAACCATTGATGGGTGATTTTTCTTCTAGCTCGTCATCTTTCCGTTCCAATTCTTCAAAATCTAAAGTGTCTCTTTCTTCTTCGGCAACCTGCAAACAATTATCAAGATGTGAATGCGAGCTTGACTCAGGTGAATTGATCAAACAAATTTCAGATGAGTTAAAAGAATCCTTTTGAACATGATCTTCAACAATGGTTTCAATAATGTATATATCTTTATCTTCATTTTCATCATCAAATGGTTCATTAGACATGTTGAAAATATTAAACTTAATTTCCATATTTCCAAAAGACATGCTCATTATTCCATTCCTGTAATTAATCAACGCATTAGCAGTAGCCAAAAATGGTCAGCCCAATATAACAGGAATTGATTTGTGCTCATTAACAACATGTTTTGTTTCCAAGACAATAAAATCTATTGGGTAGATACATTTATCGACTTGTACTAACACATCTTCCAATATTCCTTTTGGTATTTTAATTTACCTATCAACAAGACAAAGTGTGGTTGAAGTCGGCTTTAACTCACCAAGTTTAAGTTGCTGATAAAATGAGTATGGGAGCAAATTTACACTAGCACATAGGTCAAGTAAAGCATGCTCAATTTTACAGTTACCAATTGTGCAGGAAATAGTGGGACAGCCAGGATCTTTATATTTTAAAACATTTTTATTGGAAAGAATGGAACTTACCTGTTCAGCCATAAAGGCTTTCTTTCTTACCTGATGCTTCCGTTTCATAGTGCACAGATCCTTCAAAAATTTGGCATAAGAAGGTACCTGTTTGATTGCGTTCAACAAAGGGATATTGATCTTTACCTGTTTAAAAATTTCAAAAATCTCTAGGGAATGCTTCGATTTCAGTGAATTTTTAAGAGCCTGAGGATATGAGAGTGTAGGTGGGCATTCAATTATTTCTTCATCAACAGTGGTTTCATCAACCCCTTCCTTACCCTTGGAAAATGACTCATCACCGTTTTTACTAGATTCAAGAATGGGTTTTTCAATGACCTTACCACTACGAAGAGTGATAATTGATTTGACTTGATCTGAGTGTTGGTTATTATCATAGAAACTTGACTGACTCTCGGGATTTGATTGTGGTTGAGATGGAAACTTACCTTTTTCGTGTGTGGTGAATGTAGAAGCAATCTTTGCCAAAGTATCTTTAACATCTATCAAGGTTTATGCAGTTTGGCTGTTAATGGATTCTTGATTCTCAATGAATGAGTGCAAAGTGTCTTCAAGGTTTTTTCTAGGTGGTGGGACATAAGGTGCATAACCTTGTGGGTTTTGGAAATTCTAGTGTGTTTATGGATGTGATGGACCTGGTGGTTGTGAAGACTGGGCTTGATTGTTGTTCCTCCAATTAAAGTTTGGAGGATTTCTCCAACCAGGATTGTAGGTTTGTGAGTATGGGTTGGAATTTGGCTTGTTAAAAGTGTGCAAAACATTGGCTTGTTCATAAAGGCAATCTTTTATGGCCGGTAAAGTTGGGCAACTATGAGTGAAATGATCATCAGAATCACATACATGGCATGCAATTTCTTGTACAGATTTTACATGTTCACTCTTTTTATTTTCTAAAACTTCAACTTTCCTAGTTAGGGATGCAATCTAGCTTGAAGGTCATGGTCTTCCCTAAGATTGTAAATGCCTCCACTAGATGGAGATGGTTGTGGTTTGCTCATGGACTCATAGGAACCAATGGTGTCCCAATTTTGAGCACTTTCGGCGATATGGTCAAGGTATTCAAGTGCTTATTCAGGATTTTTGTCACTTAACTCCCCATTACACATCATTTCAATGACTTGTCTACTTTGGGGTGTGAGTCCCTTATAGAAATGTGACACTATCCTCCATGTTTCAAAACCGTGATGTGGACAAACATTTAACAACTCTTTGAACCTATCCCAACATTGGTAAAGTGTTTCCCCAGGTTTTTGGGCAAATGAAGTGATTTGCCTCTTAAGAGAGTTTGTTCTATGAGGTGGGAAAAATTTCTTTAAGAACTGTTGTTGCATATCATTCCAAGTTTGGATTGATCCTGGCCTAAGGTTTTGTAACCAAGCTTTAGCTTTATCTTTTATGGAAAAAAGAAAAACTTAAGCCTGATTATATCCATGCTAACATTTTGGTCAGTGCAAGTGTTACAGACTTCCTCAAACTCCCTAAGATGCAAATATGGGTTTTCATATTCAAGACCATGAAAATTGGGTAAAAGTTGAATGATTCCCAGTTTAAAATTAAAGTGTGTTGCATTTGGTGGGAAAGCTATGCATGAAGGTGCTCCAGTAAGGGTGGGATTCATGTAGTCTCTAAGAGTTCTAGGTGGATTTGAGTTAATGTGTTGGTCATGGTCAACATAAGGCGGATGGTTGTTGTGTTGAGATATGTTGTCAAGGGTGTCTAAAAGGTTATCGGCTTGGTTTCCTGTTGGATATCTATGTAGGTTTTCAGCCATGTTATTGGTGAATGTGGGTGATTGTGATCTCTTTATTGATCTACCACTAGATGTTCGAGACCAACGCCTCATGCAAATTTAATAAGGGTTAATGGAGGTGAAATACACAAAAATAAAGAAAATAAAAGAAAAAATGATAAAAATAACAAGATGCAAAATTCTAGGGGTGTAAATGTAAATATGCACAAGTGTTGGGGCACAAGTGTAAATAATTATAAATATATGGACTAAAGTGAAAACATGATAATTATAGGGATTGATATGCAAAAATAAAAAATAAAATGACCAATATACAAATGTAAACTAGATCTAAGATAAAATGCTAATAAAAAGTGCAATGACTAAAATGTAAAAATGTGATTAAAGATAACAAATGAATATAAAATAAGAACAAGGAAGATTAGAGAGAAAAAAAAAAGTAACAAAACTAAAAAAAAAAAAAAAAATACCTCTACAAAAAAAGGTGGACTTACCTCCCCGGCAGCGGCGCCAAAAACTTGACACGTCCTAAAGAAGTGTTCCTACTCTTAAGTATAAGAATGTCAAAGTAATAAATTAACCGGTAAGACCGGGTCAAACCACAGGGAGGTTGTTCACTTGTTCTTGTAGAATTAATTATCTAAATTAATTGCTAAGCTTGTTATAAAATGTAAATCAATTAAAATTAATACTGGGGCTAAGGGGTCCACTGTTGGTAATTCGAATATGATCCAATTATTAATATTTAGTCCAGATTAATGGGATGGTATTCCACTCCACTGACCACTCTCTAATAGATGTGGGTAAAAGTACTCACTATGCTAGACAATATCTGCCTATCTACAGTGAATCAAAAACTTCACAAAGATTAGAAGGTATAATCCACTCTCTAATAGATATGGGTAAAAGTACTCATTGTGCTAGACAATATCTGTCTATCTACAGTGAGTCAAAAACTCCACAAAGATCAGAGGGGAGAAAGCATAAAAATAATAAACTTACCAAAATTGGATCATATTTTCCATACCAACAGTATCACCTTTGACCCCAGCTATATAAAATTAGCAAGACATAATTGAACTAGAAAATAGCTATTTTATTTAAACTAAGAATTTGAGAACAAAAGAGAGAGAATTTCTCAAATCTAACATCAGATTTGGATTCAGAACATTAAAATTAGGGGGAGAGGCCCCCTATTTATACAAAATACAGATGAAAATTGACCATCGGATGAATTTAGAATGGAGCGTCCAGATTTCACCACGTCATCAGTGAACAATGAACAGTAACCCATCCATGAGTGAACAATAACGCATCCATGAATGAACAGTAACGCATCAGTGAGTGAACAGTGAAAGTCAACTGTGAACAGTGAATAGTCAAAATTACGAAAATGTCATCGTGGTCTTCTCAAGGTTTTTTTACGTTTAAAACTTGAAAACAATGTTTGTTTTGCCATCTGACTTCTCTATGATTTTGAATTGATTGAATTACCTGTGAAATACAAAGAAAAATAAACTGATTACTACACAACACATTTATTTAAACGAGCGAACGAATGAAATTATGTCTCAATTAGGAAATTAATCATATTAGAAGTGTAAAATGATGATATTATCCCTTAGTAAATATACACTTTTCAGTGTTAATCAAGCACCTCTCTATCCAGGGGTTTGAATAGGATTGATGTTTTCCCCATATACTCCTTAATCTTCCAGAAAGCCTGCTCACACTCATTATTCCACTATACGCCATTGCTCTTCTTTATTGCTCTGAAAAAGGGTAAGCATTTTGTTGACGTCTCTTTCTCGATTGTATCAGAAAAGCCAACAAGGATTGGATTTTGGCCGTGATTCTAAAGAGAAAGAGAAAGAGAAAGAGAAAGAGAAAATAAACAGACACGAATTTTTTACGTGGTAAAACTCCGATGACCGGAGAAACGTCCACGGGTGGTTGAATGATCAACCAAGCCAAAATCCATTATGAAATTATGATGTTTACAAGCTCTCGATCTCTCTTTTTTCTCTCGGTATTTTTCTATGAATGCTGTCTGTATTTCTTTTTTGGCGAGATTATGGGACTATTTATATGTTTATAGAACCCTAATCTGCTTTGTACAATTAATAGAAGATCTTTGTATTTAATTGCAATTATTTACTTGCTTGAAGCTGATTGTCTTTTTTCCTGTTTCGGAGTCTTGTATTGAGGCGGAATGGGACTCTAATAATGTTTCCCAATTAGGACTTATTTCCTTATAAAGAGTATAGTCTTTTTGAAGAAATAAAGTTGTTGTCTGATTGGGAACCTTCCCTGTTTAATATTCTTTTCTTGTTTGGGATCTCTTTTTGATATGGGCGTCCTCGTGCATTTTAATGACTCGACCCACGTGGGTTATGCGTGGGCTTCTATTCAGTTTTCTTCATGTTGGTCCCGAGTAAGGACAATACATGTTGGTCCCGAGTAACATCATTCGTTCCAGAGTAGAAATGTCTTTTAATCAGTCCCGAGTGTCATTTAACTGATCCCGAGTAGTGTATAACGTTGATTAACCCTGCAGGTTTTGTTCAATATCTACTTACTCGGGTTTTCTCCTCTTCGGTGATATATATTTTTTGACTGCGTATTCGGATGTCCACCTGGTAATTTATCCTCTTTGTTGATGACGTGTACATATTGTAAAATTCACATATGACACATTTATTTGTCGACTTGCTAATAAATCGATTCAGGGATGCTAAGCAGCCTATTAGCCTTTGAATTTCTTTTAGTTTTCTTGAGGATCTCATTTCCTTTAAAGACTTTATCAACTCTGGATTTACTTCGATTTCTCTCTGATGAACTTAAAAACTGAGGACTCTTCCCGAGGAACGTAATTTTTTAGGTTGATCTTCATGTCAAACTCCCTTAGTGCCCCGAACATCTCCCTAAGATCTGTTGCATGCTTTTCGGATGTTGTGCTTTTTGTTAACATGTCATCCACATATACCTCCATATTTCTGTCGATCAGTCGGGTGAACATCTTGTTTACCATTATCTGGTAAGTTGCCCTAGTATTCTTGAGACCAAAAGGCATTACTTTATAGCAGTATGGCCTTGGTCAGTTGTGATGGAGATTTTTCTTCATCTGGCTCGAACATCCAGATCTGGTTGTAGCCTGAGTAAGCATCCATAAAGCTTAGCAGTTCATGGCTAGTTGTTGCATCTACCGGCTGATTAACTAGGGGTAACAGAAAGCTGTCATTTGGGCAAACTTTGTTGAGGTCAGTGAAGTCTACAAACATCCTCCACTAACCATTCATCTTTTTTACTAACACCACATTGGCAACCCATTCGGGGTACAACACTTCCCTTATGGATCCTACCGCCAACAGCTTCTCTATCTATTCCTTGATCGATTGCTTCTCTCTGGCTTGAACCGCCTTCTCTTCTGAATGACTGGCTTTCAATTGGGATCAACCGCTAGATAATGGGAGATTACCTTTGTGTCGATTCCAGGCATAACTTCATGCTTCTATGCGAACACATCCTTGTATTCTCTTAAAAAGTTGATCATCTCATCCCGAACTTGCTCTATCAACCGAGCCCCAAGCTTCATCGTATTGTCAAGATTACTAACATCAACAACCTCCATAGTCGACTTATATTCCTAGCTTTTCCCATCTTTTGAAGATATCTCCCTTAGGTCCAGGTTGAACCAGGTTGGCGTTTTTGCTCCAGTTTCACCTTCGTCCATCTTCGGGTCATCCCCTTCTCCTTAGATGTCTATCTGCATCACTCCCGGTTCCATCTTCACTCTATATACTACTAGATTCACCTTTCTCACCCATTCCTGAGAGTTTTTCATGACGCCTACCCCAATTTTTGTTGGGAACTTCACTGTCCGGGCAAAAGTGGTAGTCATAGTTTTTAACTTGTTCAGGAAAGGTCGGCCTAGCATGGCGTTGTATGGCCAATTTTCCACATTCACAACTAAAAAATCCAATAGGATTGTTTTGGTGCAGGGAAGGCTCTCGATCTCCACATGTAGCTTCACTGTTCCCAACGACCTCACATCTGCTCCTCCAAAGCCCCTTAGCGGGACCTTAAGTGGTTTAAGGTTTTTTTCTCTGTAGTCCCAGTTGGTCGAACACTTCTAATCTCAGGATATCTACTGAACTCCCATTTTTGATCAGCACTCTTCTTACTTCTCTATGACCCACACAAACCAACATAACTATTACATCATTCGGTCTTACCTCCGACCCATGTGTTTCTGTCTCGGAGAACACTATTGAGTCCCATCCTTGTTTGAACTTTTTCTGAGGATCCCAGAGAGTTAACTTTCAGATTCCTTTGACTGTCCATGGCTTCTCTAATTTTGGTCATTCTTTCCCGACTACTACCTCTAGTGTGTAGCCCGCCAAAGATGGTGTTGATTGCCCCACTGTCTGAAATTCTTCAAGGGCTCCTCTGGCCACTATCACGTTCTTTCTTCAGGGTGTCCTTATACTGGTCGTCCCCATTCCTCATGATCATAACCTTGTACTGGTCGTCCCTCCCTGATCAGCTTATCGATGTAATCCCTCATCTGATAGCATTTTGAGGTTTTATGATCATTCTCTTGGTGAAATCTGCAGTATTTAGTGGTGTCCCTCCTCGCAAAGATTGACTTCCTTAGGGTCTTTTTGTACAAATTCTTGTTTTCTATTACATTCAAGATCTCCTCTTACCTTCTGGCCAATGAGGTGTAATTGGTGTAATGTTTTTTAAAGTGCTTGTTGCCTTTATGGTCATCATATTTGCATGCATTCTTACTCTTTCCCATATTGCCCTTCTTGTCCCCTTTAGGACCACTCCTTGAGTTGCCATCTTTGGTTTTTTGGTTGTTCTTAGGCCAACCTCCATGTATGAGCTCCCCTACATGGGCTAGTTGTTCTTCCTCCGCCACGGCATATCCTCTGACTTCATCTATCAAGCTTGCATACGTGGTCGGTCCATTCTGTCTTAGGCGTAGCGTCAAGTGGATATGTTGTAGACTATTAATAAATGTGGATACTACCGCATCATCGTTGAGATCATGTACCTCCGATACTTCCTGAGAGAACCTGGTTAGGTAATCTTTTAATTTTTCATCCTTCCTCTGATTTAGGGTTGATAAGACCGATATAGACTTCCTTCGCTAGATATTCCCCATGAATTGCCTAGTGAATGCTTGTATAAATTCCTTAAAATTCCCGATGGACCCCACCGAAAGTCCTCTAAACCATCTAGATCATTGGTCTCCCAAGGTCAGGGGGAACATTCGACGCATGAAGGCATCATTATAATCATATTGTGTCATTGCACTTTGGTATCTCCTAACATGCTCCTGCAGCATGCGACATCCTGAATTTATCCAAGAAACGGATCTGCCTTATTGAATCAATGAATGGATTCCCGAAGTTACCGATCAGTAAGTTTTTTTTGCTTTGTCTTCGCTCTAATGCCTCTATTCTTCTAAGAAGGACCTTCCGCTCCACGTCTGGCTATCCGTGCTCATCAAATTTCTGGCAAATGGTGAGCCCGTACGGGTCCCTAGGGACTCGCCTAGTGATCTGGGCACCATACGGGTCGCGCCTAACCACAGGGTTGGCTCTTTACATCTTCTAGAGGAAATTTCATCGTCACTTAAAACCGAGCGAGACCTTTTCTTCAGGCTACCATGCCTATCTACCTATTTAGGGTAGGTTTCTTCTCCATCATATCTCCCCACATCTTCCAATGAACTAGACTCCATGTGCTTCATTGTTCTTCTGTCCACTTGGCGGTCATCCCTTCTACGTGAATGTTCCTTTCTTTCACGATGCTCTACCATATCTCTTCCAAACTTCTAGGATGCACATGGAGTGGTTACCACTATTTCAGAACGTATCCTAAGATCCTGGGCCACCACCGGTGTACAGAGTTGGTACGGTGAACTCAAGTTAGCAGTGACCGTTATGTTGATTCCTTGTCTAGCTGCATCGTCGATGAATTTCCGTAGGGATTTTTGAATATGTCGGAACACATATGGAAAAATACCAGCGGTTACATCTGTGGATGTCATTATGTCAGGTCTGGTAGACGATAGAGTCTTGAGGGTGGGTCTTCTCCGACGATATTAACATCAGTTGGGTTAGGGATGTTGGCACTACACGAAGTATCGATATTATATGGAGGTTGACTTTTATCTTCACTGGTGGCCACAATATCGTCTTGTGCAAACTTTTTACTGGAATTAATTATTCAAACTCAATGCAGACGGAGGTTCACCCTTTTCTTCTAGCGTCAATTGTTGACAGTGATTTTTAGATCGATTGCAATTCACCACGCGTCACACGAATGGATGTAAATAAATATGGATAATAAACCGTAAAAGAGAAAAGGTAAAAGTAAAGACAATATTTTAGGTGGTAAAACCCCAAGACGGGAAAAAGTCCACGGTTGCTGGCAACGGTGAGAAAAATTTACTATGTAGAAGATGATTACAACCCTCAATCTCTCTCGCACTCTTGTAGAACAAAATTTTACATTCACCCCAATATGGGTATTATTAGGGTTTATTTATACATGCATAGAGCCTTAAGTCTTGGTGTACAAGTTAAGCTAGTTCCCGTAATGGAACCGAATTCTAACTTATCGAAATCGTATTATTTTCTCCTTCGTTTTGCACTGATTGTATTTTAATGGTGTTAGGTCTTTTGCCTAATCTGCACCTTGATATCTATAAGGAAGTTTGTTTCCTTATCAAAGTGTTCTTTGAGATGTCTTGTTTGGGTTGGATTTTTCTTCTGTGTATCAGAGTCATAACTTTATTAAATTTGAATATTTTGCACATGTCAGTCAGCCGATCATCTGTCAATCCCAACCAAAGTCTCTTTCCCTGACCAATGGTTTCCCCCGATCACAGACTTTACCACGACCACCTTGATGGTTCCGATTAGGTATTTTTACCAAATTATCTATGTCATCTTAATCGCGGGGGGGGGGGGGGGGGGGGGGGGGGGGGGGGGGGGGGTGTTGGGGGTGGAGGCTTCTATGGTTAACTTAGGTTGGTTCGGTTTGGTTGACTTTTGATGATGTGGCACCTCCGATCCTTGTCCCTTGCTGACATGTCATGTTATCTGAATTTTACCAATAACACCTACAAATGTGTGTCGACCCGACGGAAGGTGGTAAGATCCTAACAAGTATTCACAGAGGGGTGTGTGGAACCACACTAGGGGTAAAAGTTTGGCCCATAAAACCCTTAGACAAGGTTTTTATTAGCCAACCCTGTTTCAGGATGCACAATTAGTGGCAGAAAGGTGTGACGCTTGTCAAAGGATAGCAAATGATATCAAGCAGCCACCTAATTGCCTGAAGAACTTGACCTCACCTTGGCCATTTGCAATGTGGGGACTTGACCTGATGGGCACAAGGCCAACAGCGTCCAAAGGAGGCGTAAAGCATGTTATTGTGATAGTGGATTATTTCACGAGATGGGCAGAGGCAGAAGCACTCGTGCACATAACAGAGGCCAACACAACCAGCTTTGTAATGAAGAATATCATCATCGGACGAATTGGCGATCAATTAACGCATCTTCTTCTAATACGATCCCATCTCTCGAATATGTTTCAATCTTATATTACTCCTTGGCTAATCCCATCTCTCTTGACAAAATCGTTATTGCTTGAAGAAACCATAGATTTGCGTAAAACCTTAAATTTGTCAAACCTTGATAATACCATTTGTAAGAGGAAAAAGCATGGCACACACACGCTAATCTAAACACAGCTAAACCTACATCCTCGGAGCGCACCTGCAGTTAATAGTTTGATTACAATCTCTTTGTCACTCCATTTCAATCTTTCTCACTATTGTTCTTTCTCTCTCTCTCTCTACATCTGTTTTCTCTTCTCTTACCCAATAATATAGGGTTACATTAATATTTATGTTAGAGGATTATAGTAGGCCAAATCCCACAAGAAAAGAGATTCTTCACGTACAACTTGCATCTTCATTGCGGTCTACAGCTGTACCGCATGACACCTTTGGAGAACACCTCTGCTTGCACTGCAGTTGCCTCTTCTTCCTCGGTCGTGTCCTATGCTATCCTCTAGGAAGTTCCGTGGTTGGTGAACCACACTCTAAGCCACTATCGCTTCCTTTTGGTCAATTTCAAGCTTCACAATCCTAACAAATAGATTTATGGTATGAATGTATTATTATTCTTAATATTCATTGTTTCCAAGTTATTTAAAATATTTTTGACATTTATTATCAATGAATAAGGCGTGAATGGAAATCCTTACGGATATGGGAATGAGGATATATATCTTCAAACTCATATATTCCCCAAATCCACCACTAACTTAGAAACGGGTACGGATATGGGAATGAGGATATATTTCTTCAACGGATACAAAGATGAAAATTAGGGTATCCGTTCTCAATCAGCTCTATTGACATCCCTATGAGCAAGTGTTTTGAACGACTTGAAACAAAGAAAATAGCTTGGCTACAGTTAGCAATTTTGAGCCAAGCAAACAACTAATGTTATTCTTATAACCGAGCAAGAATACCATCACATCGTTTCGTCAAATAAGCAACACAAAGTCGGAAAATGCTTTAAAGATTGTGCTAGCTTTCAGAAAATGAAGTTTGTTTCTCTTGAACATTTTTAGCAACACAAATGTTGAAAACACGTAAACAAAGCAGAGACCGTTACAAACAAAGTAAAGGGAATAAAGACAGAGAATAACATAAGACAACTTTTACAACAGATTCCACTAAGTTTCCTTCAGCACCAAAAATGCTCAGTGCAATTTGTCAAAAAGATGACCATGCCGGCTTCATAGTTGTGTTCATCAGATCCGTCTCTAGAAAAGGTATCACGACCTCCTTACTTGACACAAACAAACCAAGCTTCTCCATAAGTTTCTCAAATAGGTCGCCAACTACATAAGAGATGCCTGAGGCTGCGACTCCTAAGCTTACATAGTATGATACAGTTCTGAAGTAAGATCTAGGTGGCTTCTGAACATGACCCTTTGCAACCGCAAGTAACACAATGCATACAAGCGAGGAACCAGCAACTGCTGCAATCTTGAGATCTCTGTCATCACTCTTACGAAATGAGAAGCCATATATAACAGGAGGCAACAAGCCAAAGATGAGAAATGATAGAATAACTACAACAGCATGACGTGAAAAATTCTGTTCCCATCCAAGTAGTCGTTGATACCGGCCTTCTTGCACATTTATTTGATTGGAAGTCTCTTCAGAATGGTCATTTTTCAGTTCTTTGAGCTGCAGAACTTCATTGTAAGTTTAAGTTGCAAAAACTAGAATGCACCGAACAAACTCCTTACTTTCTATGTTACATCCCGGTCTATAACAGTTACCAGGCACAGAACATGTCATGGAATACGTTTGAAAACCGTGTCTTATAATTGTTGTCTCTAAAAGATTTTAAGGGTGGGTGCAGTTATGTTAAATGATCTTATTCTTAATCATTGAGGTGGATGCAGTTTAGGTTATACATTGAGGAACATGCTAAGATTTCAACTCCATAACTACATCTTTGAAACATATTTAAATAACAGAAGAGAACGCATGCATAATATAAAAATTTGTTTGGAGTATCAAGTGTTATGAATATTACTTAGTAAAATCGAAATGGTTACTCACATTATCAGCAATAATGAAAAGTCCACCAATCACACTTGCCAATCCCAAAGCTAAAATGTTCACTGCAATGACCCAAGATCAAAAGTGTAAATATAAATTCCTTCAAAATAAAGAATATACATTACATCATTAATAATAATAATATCAATAAAGTTAGAATTGGAGTGATCCAGCAACATGAAAAGAAATTAATGATGAAACACCTTAGTTAAAAAAAAATTAGAATTCCTCTTGCTCATGAAAGGAAAAAGGAACAAAATGCACACAATAAAACTAACTGCATTTATTTAATAAATTGTTATGTACCTCATAACAATTAATCAGAAAAAAAAGAGCACTTACATGTGGTAGCACCGGCACCTGCTGCAGATGAGACAACACCTAAACTTGTAATTGATTCAACTAAACCACCATATACAATGCTTTTCAAGATATCCCAATTGCTGGATTCAACAGTTCGAACTGGCTGCATGTGACCCGACTGCGTTTGACCCGACTGCGTTTGACCAGGCAGCGTTTGCATTTGTCCTGGCTGAATTTGTCCCGGCTGCGTTTGAGCAGGCAGCGTTTGCATTTGTCCTGGCTGCATTTGTCCCGGCTGCGTTAGACCCGGTTGCATATGATGCGGCTTTGTTTGAACCGGATGTGTTGGAACCGGTTTTGTTTGAACTGGATGCGTTTCAAGCGGATTTGTTTGAGCCGGATGCGTTTGATCCGGCTGTGGTTCAACATCAATGATCACGTCATCTCCTGCACCATATCATCATGGCACAAGAAGCTTGACAAGTAAGATTGTTGTGGAAACAGTATTTATAGATCATATTTGTGATAACAGCTGTTGGGATTATAATGGCATACCCCAAAACTTAAAAAAGCAAAGAAACAAAATAAGGACTTCAGAAATTACATAGTTCAGCCTTAAGCCTACATCCATGGAAAAAAAGGCAATAAAATATTCCCTTCTTTTCAATGATATATTAGGTATATAAGGAGGATCTTCTCAAGTTTACCATTATTTGAAGGAAATCAAGAGAGACCTTATTTAATAAATTGTTATCTTAAGAAGTAAATAGCTTGATAA
This sequence comes from Dipteronia dyeriana, assembly GCA_032871835.1. Lineage (NCBI taxonomy): Eukaryota > Viridiplantae > Streptophyta > Magnoliopsida > Sapindales > Sapindaceae > Dipteronia > Dipteronia dyeriana. Next base: position 247,245 of record CM065303.1, read on the forward strand.
CTCCAAGGAATGTAACAGTTTGGTCTGACAAGTGTGCTTATCACCATAAAGATGCAGTATCTTGACTCAAAGGTGTAGCATTTTGAAGATACTACAGTTTTAATCATCAACCAGAAAATAGAAAAGTCATCAAAAAATTGCAATAGGGAAATCATCATGTGCCAACAAAAACTGATCACTTGGAAAATTTATAAAGATTGTGTAACTTCACTACAACATAAAATCTCAAGAAAAGAATAGTTGAAGATTTAGTCAAGGCCGTGAGGTTTTTCTTTGAATGGTTGGAAGACTATATTACCATGATCAAATATGATTTCTTGTTACCTGATGAGAAAATTTTGGATAACCAATTTTTTGTGGGTGCAGGTCTAGTTTGAACATCCTGTATGATTACACTCTCATCGCTACCTCCTCCGAAACACTGAAATAGTTTACAACCATTGCCTGCAAAATATAACAGAATAGTTAAGCTTATGTCTTTAATCATAGAACAGTGCCGAATTGGAGGTTAACTTGATATCAGCAATCGAGAAAAAAAAATAATAATAAATAAATAAAGGAAGATGGAAACAGTCAAAATGTAGAAGGCATCAAGTGTGTGTTAGGTTTCCCTAATTCAGGGATAACATGATACCTGTAGGAACGAAAAGGCTGAAGCACGATAAGCATCTAAATATCTCTGTGTTGCGATCAACAGCTGGAGGTGTGGGAGTGCCATTTTGTGTATTGTTGTTGTGATCAATGGCTGGAGGTGTGGGAGTGCCATTTGGAGAAATGTTACGTTGTCCAATATTGTTGTGGTCATTGGCTGGTGGTGTGCGACGAGTGACATTTGGAGAAACATTGTGTTTGTCAGAACCTTGATAATTGGGTGGATAAGCTAAACTAGCATCCAACTCAGTAGGTGTCTCCAAATTGTTTCCAGGCTTTGTTTTATAGCGGATATTTCTAACTCTCCGCCTTCTTCTACGAAGAACAACCCTTGTTGTTATGCAAGAATTACAATTAGGACAGTATAAATCATGTGTATTTTGCTTCTGTAAGACCCTCTCCACGTCTAAATCAGTGAATTCATTGTCAATTTCTTCTATTAAGTCAACCTCTGCATCTCCTTGGGCTGTATTTTGAAGATCCTCCAAATTTTTAATGTTTTTGTCATGTAACTTTTGTACTGTTACTGGGCTCAAACCAGAAAGGCTTTCATTTTCCAAATGCTTCCCATTTCCATTGTTGGTTTCAGTGCTTGGAATTTCAAACTTGTTTGTCTTCAAATTCAATTCTTCATCTGTGGAATTTGACTCAGAAACAGAAGAAGAATCAGTAGCATTGTATTTGATTCCAGAAACTTGATGAGCAGATCCATAGCCTGCACACCATGCAATATTGAAATATTTGTGAACAAAATGTCCCACACAATTACATGAGTAAAATTTAGAATTTAGGAACATAAAAAAAAATCTACAAAACATACAACATGGATCAGCCAATAATTATAGCAGTCATCCTGTATCAAGAGGACACATAAAGGGTTACTACTTTGTACTTACTAGCCTTTTAGCATTTTAGATAGAAATTAAACAGGCTTGACATTGTTGGGTGGTTGCCACTGAAGTGATTAAGCAGAGAGTAGTAACTAGTAAGGTGATTTTATAGTTATGATTTAAGTACCTCTTAGTATAAGCGAGGGACGATAGGTCCAATAGCAATGGCGACATTTCCATAATCCTTGAGTCAATCACAAACAAGACAAAGTAATGCAAAATACAACCAGACAAGGCATGTGGCACTCAGTATCATTTCCCTTTCTCTTTCTCTATAAAAGAATGTGGATTTGGGTTTCGTACCTTGGTGGGTTTCAAAGTAGACGCTCTTGTTGCGGTCATTTTCCTCAGTTTTCTCCTCTGCTCCATCATCCTCAGTTTTCTCCTCTGCTCCATTTTCCTCTGTTATCTCCTCTGCCCCATTGTTGGAGATATTGTTGTGGTGCTGCCGAGATTGCCTTCCCAGCAGAGCTGCGCCTTCTTCAACCTCTTCTTCCTGCCATGGTTGCTCTTGCACTTCCATGTCCATTGATTTTTTTAGTCAAGTCTCACACGGCCGCTACTCCACTTCTTTCATTTCATTTTATAAGGTCATTACTCGCTAGGAGTTAGGACAGACAATACTATTAGAGAAAATCTTCGCTACAACCGCTGCACCGACTCAGTGGTACATCAGACTAATAAACATTTAACCTGTGTCAAATAAACATTTAATTACCAGACAATCCAAAAGATATTAGTCCGATTATCAGATTTATCAATCTGCCACGTTATCCCATAATTTATATAGTCACGATTACTTACTTTACCATATTATTTAGATCGAATTTAATATCACTTTTATCAAATAATCTAAATTGAAAATTAGGTTAAAAGTTACTTTTGGAAAGTTGATTATGAAATTATATACGGTAGATTTAGATTTTCACTTTACAATCCAATTAAATAATAGTAGACATTCAATATTTTTATCTGATATTTATATCCAACTTGATTTGTCAGTTTACATCAATTATGTCAACTTGATTTGTAAATTATAACACTAATAAACATTTAACTTGTGTCAATTAAACATTTGATTGCTAAACAATCCAAAAAAAAAAAAAAAATCGTCTGATAACCAATTTAACGATGTTATGACGATAACAACCCATTAACCATATTATTTAGATTAAATTTTGTATTAATTTAATCAAATAAGCTAGAATTGATTTTACGGCCATTTTGAAAAGTAGGTTAAGACTTACTTTTAAAAATTTGATTATGAAATTATATGTTGTAGATTTAATGAATCTTTAAGAGATTTTCTCATTAGGATCCAACTTTTTAGTTTTAACTTCTTCTTTTTAAGTAGCCGAACCCATAGGGACAGGGTGCACATAAGTTTTGATTACCGTCTTGTTGTATGCTTTGTTAATTAGAGTCAGTGACCCATGACCCATGACCCACCAGATAGATCTATTGTGATCAAGTCATCCAACATATTTTAATATTTATATGTGCATCAAACTCAACGCACAAACACCCCAAGTCCCCAACAACAAAGTGGTACAACACCAACACACCATTCACATGTTTATCTAAATGGATAATCTCAATTCTCAACACCTCTTAATAATCTTTTAGCAGTGCACACCCGTTTCTATATACGAAATTAGAGGTTCAAATTTCACGATATAAATTTAATAACCATATATATTTTTATAAAAAGTAATTATCTCTTATATAATATAAATATGTATGAGAAGCAGTTATCTTTTATAGATTCCGACAATTCTTATATAATATTTAAAAATATATATATGTACCTCTTAACAATATAATGAGCACCACCAGACAACTACCTTAACATAAATATCACCCTCATAATTAAGTCATACTATAACATACAACAAGAAACATTAAATGTTAATGGGTACACAGGTAGACCTGGTAGATCTAGATCCAGTATTGTGGACCCTTGGATCCATCAGAGGTCAATCCCTCACTGTTGCAACATCTTCTTAATTTCCTATTAATTGACAAAACAACAAGCAAACGCTGTCATAAATCATTCAACTATTCAAGTGTTGAAAATTAAGAATTGGAACAAACGTGCCATTATTAAATTACTACCTTTGAAGCTATGGTAGTATGATGTGAGTTGAAATCTTTAAATATGTCAGCATGTTCTAGTTCTAGTTCCACTACTAGGGGTAAATTATTCGAGAAGACTACACTTTAGTTAAAATTATAAGAAGATAACTTTAATTAACTGATATCAAAATGTCATAAGGTAACGAGATCGATTTTTTTTTTACAATTTTTAAGAAAATGGAAAGATAATTTCCCGAATAACATTTAAAAAAATAAAGAGTAAAGAAAGTTTTTTTGGGATCCGAAACCAAGATCTTCATCGATAACCATCGGTTAAAAAAAATTATTCTCAAAAAAATAAAGAAATTTTCAATGAATTAGAGAAATAAAATCCAGAAGCCTAAAGGATTTTTTTAAGAATCATAAAAAATTATAATTTTATTAAAAAATAAAATAAAATCTAACCCAGATCTCCGTTATAAAAACCGTCAAAACCGTTCCTACAACCATTTCTATTCATATATGATATATTTATTGATTTGATATATTTTTAACTAAAAAACAAAATATTATAATAATTGAGACTCAAAGGCAAATTAACCCTTTTATTATATTGATTAGTCAACCGTTAATTTTAATGATCAATGGGTTAATCAATGGTATTTACTTGTAATTTTGGTAAAAGTATAGTATTGTTTCACTTTACTAAGTACTATTGCAATTTGCCCTTAATTAGGTAATCTAGCCAAGTATCCAACCAAGAACACGTTTCCAGCATTAATTAACACATGAATATTTTCAACACATATACTTCATCTGAGACGACTTTTCTCCAGCTGTAGGTGGAGACACAAAAGAGAGCCTCCCGATGAATGGTCAGTCGAAAATAAAAACAAACCAAATATTCAACTCATCAATCAAGTCATGAGGTTCACACAGCTTATTTAAATCTTTATCTTCAAATAAAATAACAAAAATCAATCCAACTATCGAAGACCAAGTACACGATGCCTTACTTGAAGCTCATTCTGGGTCAAATTGGATAGTCTTTTGGAGATTTGGGCTGTCTCAACATTAGACCATGATGAGTGATGAGTCTCATTAGAATTCATTTTCATGGGCCTAAGCCTAAATGGCTCTATCTGACAAGAACTTGGATAGCAAGTAGCAACACAGAGTAGATCAAAACAAACTGAAGAACAATGTTCCTTCTTCATTTACTCATTCAGAAATATCTCAATGATCAAAGCCATTATATCCTATTTTATGTCACCCATTGCTCTCCTCCATACTAATTTGGGCTATTTGGACTCCTTAATCTTATTCATATAGTGACTCAGTTCCTGAAGTTGCCTCCCTTGCTTCTGATTCTGCAACCAACTTAAAAGAACCATCACCATCTTTTTGCAATGAAAAGTACACAAGGAAAGCCAAAATTTCTCTACAGGTCCAAACAAACACAGCAGAAAACAAAGCATCAAGTATGTGCTCATGTCATTGCTTCGACTTCGTGGTACGCAACAATTTTGGCATAAGATCATACCACATGCGACTAGTGTTAATTTTGTTGGTATTTGTGGATTTGGAAAGGATTTTGTTTAGATTTCATGATTGAATTTTGTTCGTGATTGGATTTTTATACAGGAAAAAAATATCCACCGACCAAACGACTCATCGACCTAGGTCATAGGTATCGGGATTCCGTTCGACTAGCGCCTCACGTTAACTAGAACTTTGACCATGAGAAATAGAAGTAGACTAAGATCGATAGATGTTGAAAACTTGAAATCAACAAGCTCTTCATAGATTACCCAAATGTGGATGCCACTGCAGCACTGCCTAATCTCAAAAACAAAATTAGCATTGTTAGAAGGAAATAGAACCCTCACATATAATATATATACATCTCCACATTATATCTAAAAACTAGACTACTCACATGGCTTTGATTATAGTTAGAGAAAATAGAGAATGAAGCTTCAACAAGTCAATTGTAAAGAAACATGTACTTAGACAAATAAGTGCAAATTGTACAAAGAGAAAATGACTATTAACATACTTGAAACATACTTTCCTTTTCAAACATACTTGAAAAGAATTTGAATGCTAGGTAGGAAATTGATTAGTGTAAGAAAAAACAATGTACTTACAACGATAGTATAAATAGTTACAAATTTTGAAAGAACCATGATACAGTATAATAATCAATACAAAAGTAAAAAAGTTTGCTTTAACACAACATCAAGTTGATAGCATTCTAAAGAAAAGTAAACTTCAAACTTACTTCTAGTGAATGAAATTGCTTTCATATGTTTGAAATCATTCTTAGATAATTCTTACAGATGCTTGATATAAATGTCAAACAATTATTGCAAAAGCAATGTCGTTCGTAGACAAATCTTCTAGATGTTTGATATCAACAATTCTTCCATATGATTGATATATTTCTCAAACTATTCCATAATATATTTACTTTGTACAAGATTTTTTTTCTTAAATGGTTACAAGTTCAAATATCAAAATTAAAAAATGGTTATCAAAGCCGTATAAATGGTAAACAGAGCCGTGAAAGTGGTTACTAATGCCGTGAAAATGGTTATAAGTTAAAATTTTAAAAATTAAATATTGGTTACCAGAGCCGTAAAATGGCTACTAGATCCGTGAAAGTGGTTACCGATGCCGTTAAAATGGTTACAAGTCAAAATTTCAAAAATTAAAAAGTGGTTATCAGAGCTGTAAAATGGTTACTAATGCTGTGAAAATGGTTATAAGTTAAAATTTTAAAAATTAAATATTGGTTACCAGAGCCGTAAAATGGCTACTAGATCCGTGAAAGTGGTTACCGATACCGTTAAAATGGTTACAAGTCAAAATTTCAAAAATTAAAAAGTGGTTATCAGAACCGTAAAATGGTTACTGGAACCGTAAAAATGGTTACCATTACCGTGAAAATGGTTACACATCAAATTTTCAAAAAATAAAAAGTGGTTATCAAAGTCGTAAAATGGTTACTCAAGCTGTGAAAATGGTTATCAATGCCGTAAAAATTGTTACAAGTCAAAATTTCAAAAATTAAAAAGTGGTTACCAAAGCCGTAAATTGGCTACTCGAGCCGTGAAAATGGTTACCATTACCGTGAAAATGGTTACATGTCAAAATTTTAAAAAATAAAGTGTGGTTACTAGACCCGTAAAATGGTTACTGGAGTCATGAAAATGGTTACCATCGACGTGAAAATGGTTATAAGTCAAAATTTTAAAAAATAAAAAGTGGTTATCAGACCCGTAAAATGGTTATTGGAGCTGTGGAAATGGTTACACCTCAAAATATTAAAAAACAAATGGTTATCAAAGCCGTACAAATGGTTACTGGAGCCGTGAAAATGGTTACCAATGCCGTGAAAATGGTTACAAGTCAAAATTTCAAACATTAAAAAGTGGTTACCAGAGCCGTAAAATAGTTATTGGAACCGTTAAAATGGTTATCATTACCGTTAAAATGGTTAACATTACCGTTAAAATGGTAACAAGTTCAAATATCAAAAATTAAAAAATAGTTACCAAAGCCATATAAATGGTAAACGGAGTCATGAAAGTCGTTTACCGTGAAAATAGTTACAAGTTAAAATTTTAAAAATTAAAAATTGGTTACCAAAGTCGTAAAATGGTTACTGGACCAAAAAATGGTCACCAAAGCCGTACAAAATATAAATGGTAAACGAAGCCGTGAAAGTCGTTTACTAATACCGTGAAAATGGTTACATGTCAAAATTCCAAAATTGAAAAATGGTTACCAAATTCGTAAAAATTGTTACCGTAGCCGTGATGATAGTTACCAAAACCGTAAAAATGGTTACAAGTTAAGATTTCAAAATTATGTGAAAATATATAATTAATTAATTTATCTTAATTAAATATAATTTTTAATTATATAACTTTTTTATTTAGATTTCATTTTAATTTTTAAAATTTTATAATTATAAATTTAAAAAAGTTGGAAAAAAAAATTAAAAAAAGAGTTTTTTTTTGTGGCAACCGGTTGGAAGTCGACTGTCACATACCTTTCTTTATACTTATTGTGGTACTGTCCATATTTGTATGATACAGCCAACTTCACAGCAATCAGTCCCCTAAATAGATAGTGTTAATCAAAAGTCAACATCTCAACTGTATATAGTTAGCACATTACCTCTTAAGTACCTCTTCTACATACGTGATAAGGGGATCAGAGCAGATCCAGAAAATATTTATTACCCGGATTAAACTTATATATATATATATACAAATATAAAAATTTACTTTTAAAGACTTGTTTGAATTGTTTAATATAACAAACGGAATAAAACTGAATGAATATGGAATGTTTAGACTAACAATTAGAACAAAATTAATGTGAATATTTTATAAAAAACATGTATAAATCTACATTTTTGTAAAAACTACTTAATACATGCAATGTTTTATATTTAGTTAGAATAGGTAATTACTTTTGGTTTTTATTATTAGCTTTTGATCTTGAATTATAATAGGTAAATCGTTAAGCATTCAACACACTAAAAACCTACAAATTAGAGGTAATCTAAACTTAAAGTTCTATAAATCACAGTCCTAACAAATGAACAAATATCATAAATAGATTACAAAAATTTAAAAATAGAGTATGAAACTAACATTGATTAAAAGTAGACTGTGAAAATAATATTGGATGAAAATAAAAAGATAATGTGAATAATGTCACGTTCAAGTGTATACTTAGTAATATTAGTTGAAATTAAAGTTAATTTACTAATAATAGAAGGCTAAAGGGCATTTATGCAATAAATTAATAATATTAAAAAAAAAAAATCGAAAGGTTGCCCAGGCTATAGTACGGGACAACCTTCTCATAGGTCCGTCCATGAATCCCAACATACACATTTTACGATCATATATAGTCATGTAAAAAGTAATAATTTTTTGTATTTTATAAATTCGTGTGTGGAGTACTTTATATCCCGTATATCCCAACAATTCTACTGTAATATAAAAAAAAAATCGTATAAAGTTATCATAGCTCTTAACAATATAATGAGTTGCATCAAGTGGCTGTACACTTGTACGCTCGAGTCTGTTCCCTCTCCCGCATCCTAAAACAATTCAACAGAATATATAATGCAATACGAAAAACACCGAAGCTAACCGTTAATATTTTTCCAGGCAAATTAACACAACCATACATTACTTAACGTTTTCGAAAATTTTAAGTACTCAACACAGTACATTTATTGTGCTTACAATGTCTACTGATCAGAAAAACAGGTGCACAGATGAAACAGCTTCATCGTTTGACAAACCAATATAACAGAAGTCATTCAGTTTTTCTTTTGGACCTTTGGTGATTGTAGAAAGGTCATCAAACCAGATTCACCAAATTTTTCTTCCATTAAATTATGTAGACGTTTAGACATTGATGGAGTTAAATGATTTGTCCAGTCTCCCACTTTGCCTTTCCTAAAGAATGCTTTGGTTTCCATCCCAAAATGTGCCAGCTTACCGGTTTGATTCACTTGCAAATTTTTCATGTTATCAAAACTACAAAATTTTGATATCTCTTCTATCACACCTTGGGCTTCTTCTTCATTAGTGAACGGACAACCAATGAAGTCGGCTAATTTCTTGGTAGAATAAATGATGTCTTCTTTCAGATCTTCGTATTTTAAGAATAATACATTGTTTGATTTCTCTAAGCTGGCCTTCCAATACCCTAGCTCATGATCCCAAACTGGACCAAACATCGTGACTCCTTGACAGAACTTCTCAAAGGCTTCATCTATTGAAACTGGGTCCGCTGGTTGAGGTTGTAGGACGAAATGCCAGTAAGAGGTGAATTGGTCCAAAGGATTCCTACACAAGTAAACAATGCGACAATTAGAATTGATGCTAGAATGTGGCAGTGAAGCGTACGGGAGATGAGTTGCCAAAATTCTTGGCGTAGGCAGATCTTCAAGAATAGAAGATTGATTTTTCGAATAAATTTCTAAATCTGTAAAAGGTACTAGATCATGGGATGGTGTAGTAAGCAAGGGGGTATTTTCTAAGGTGTAACGGGAACGGTTGGCAATAGTATAAGTTAAGGCTTTTAGCCATGTGGTGCCTGATTTTGGAAAAGTGACCAACACTATATCAGTATCTTTTGCTTGGAAGTGTCTTTGGAAGGAGAGAATGCCATGGAAGAATTTGGGTGGACACCAAAACCCTTGATATTGATAGAGAAAAGAAAAATCCCAGCCTTTGACTCTAGGAAGCCTCAAGACTAGTTCTTTATCTTCCTTGCTTAGGTTGTTTACTCCATCATTGTTTTGGAACTCTACAGATTTCTCCATCACAAACTAGATTGGAACATTTATCTTTGTAAGGTTTGAGGTCAAGGAAGGAGAAGCTTTTTATTGTTGAGATTGGATCGATCGTGAAATGTTAATGGGTTACACAGGTACGCTTAGTAGATCTAGATCCAGTCTTGTGGACCCTTGGATCTATCAGAAGGTCAATCTCTCACTGTTGCAACATCTTCTTAATTTCTTATTAATTAACAAAACAACAAGGAAACGTTGTCATCAATCATTCTTATTAAAATATTCTGAATTAAACTACTACCTTTCAAGTTAAGATGTGAGTTCAAATCTTTAAACATGTTAGCAAGTTCTAGTTCCACTACAGCGATTATTAGGGGTAAATTGTAATAAAGTATGCAAGAAGACTCTACTTTTGTTAAAATTATAAGAAGATGCATTTATTTGACCGTTAAAGTTAACCGATATCAAAATATCAAAATAAGATGCATTTATTTTGATCCAGATGTCCACTGATCTGGAAAGAGAATTAGGTCTCCACTAAAAGGGGGATCAACAATCTCCATTACAAAAACTGTTAAGACTACTCCTATAACAATTTCTATTCAGATGTGATTTACAATTATTTATATATAACAAAGTCAATTTAGTCTTTTCATTATATTTGACTGGTCAACCGTTAGTTTTAATGAACAATGGGTTAGACAATGGTATTTACTTGTAATTTTGGTAAAAGTACGGTGTTGCTTCACTTTTACTAAATATTAGGGTAATCTATTGCAATTTGCCCAACCAACAACACGTTTCCAGCATTAATTAACACATGAATATTTTCAACACATATACTTCATCTGAGACGACTTTTCTCCAGCTGTAGGTGGAGACACAAAAGAGAGCCTCCCGATGAATGGTCAGTCGAAAATAAAAACAAACCAAATATTCAACTCATCAATCAAGTCATGAGGTTCACACAGCTTATTTAAATCTTTATCTTCAAATAAAATAACAAAAATCAATCCAACTATCGAAGACCAAGTACACGATGCCTTACTTGAAGCTCATTCTGGGTCAAATTGGATAGTCTTTTGGAGATTTGGGCTGTCTCAACATTAGACCATGATGAGTGATGAGTCTCATTAGAATTCATTTTCATGGGCCTAAGCCTAAATGGCTCTATCTGACAAGAACTTGGATAGCAAGTAGCAACACAGAGTAGATCAAAACAAACTGAAGAACAATGTTCCTTCTTCATTTACTCATTCAGAAATATCTCAATGATCAAAGCCATTATATCCTATTTTATGTCACCCATTGCTCTCCTCCATACTAATTTGGGCTATTTGGACTCCTTAATCTTATTCATATAGTGACTCAGTTCCTGAAGTTGCCTCCCTTGCTTCTGATTCTGCAACCAACTTAAAAGAACCATCACCATCTTTTTGCAATGAAAAGTACACAAGGAAAGCCAAAATTTCTCTACAGGTCCAAACAAACACAGCAGAAAACAAAGCATCAAGTATGTGCTCATGTCATTGCTTCGATTTTGTGGTACACAACAATTTTGGCATAAGATCATACCACATGCGACTGGTGTCACAAATTTAACATGACAGAATTCACAAACAAATAGTGTTGGAGAAACAAGAGCCACTTTCTTTAGCACCACAATTATATTTAAATCGTAGAGACATGTTGAAATATGCAAATGGTACCTGCAAGAAGCACAGAAGTTCCAGAGATTCCACTACAATGTAATAAAAGTGCTATCTATTGTCTTGAGCTGCTCCTTCTCCTCCCCACTGGCGATTCCAGGATCAATATAACACAACTGTAACAGAAACATAATAATATTAACACCGCCACTCATCAAATAGTAGCAACAAAAGGCACAAGTTTATTAACTGCATACAACCTGGTACTGTGACTTCTTCAATGTGTGGACCCCTCTTTTTAGGAGCTTCTTCCATCCAATATTTTCCTTAAGAGATCTTTCCAGTGCAACTGTTCTCTGTATAGATGTGAGTATGTGACACAAGATTACAAATAGTTGCAATGACAATAACCCTTACATGTTAATATGTTATAGAATATTAAAGATGGCAACAACAAATTGTTCCATTAAATGGTCCATAAGGGAGGATAGGAAACATGATACACCAATGCCAGACAGACAGATTACTAGAAAGCTCAATTACACCAACTAATATGCTGTCTTTCTTTTCCTCTTTATAAAGAGAGATGTGCAGATTGGGGTAAAGAAAGTAGTTTAGATTGGGGAACCCTATATATTTTATGGATGATGATATTTTGGGCTTCAGTGTCAGTAAATACAAGGACTTTGAGCCTTTAAAGCAGCCTCTACCAAGAATAATCTATAGGCATTTATTACTATTTTATCTAACAATTGTTTCTTTTAACGTATTTGGCTAAACTAGTTGTAGGTTTCAAGCAGTAAGGCAGTCATAATGAAGGACTACTCTTGAAAGTGGAATCGGAGAAAAAACATTAAACCAAGTTGAAATAGCTTTTGTTGTAGAAAGTTTAAAACACCAAATGGAGCTTTTGGAAAAGCTTCTCCAATTATTCTTTTTTTTCTCTCCATATGTAAACATCTATGTGTTACTCTGCGCTCCTGAGTTTGGGTAACTAGATGTTAAGAAATTAGTAAGATATTATGTTCCAAAGGAACGAAAAGAAAATATATACATATATCGTAGTTGAAAGCAGTTGCAGTCTTGCAGAGCATTAAACTTCAAACATACACATAAGTGTTACAGCAGGGAGAGATAACAATTGTATATATTGCAAATTTGCAGCCAGTAAAAAGAATTCAATGATCACATGCAAGATACAAATCCCCAAAAAGTAGACTAAAAATTCGTTTTCAATTTTTATCAAACTTCAATCAAGGACGCACAATCAGAAGTGCCAGAAGTTAGGATAACCTTTATTCGTCAATGGCAATTGATAACCATATACAAACTAAATGGGATATGAATGCGTTACTTACATGACCAGGGTCCAAAATTAACAGATTGTATTGTCGTATCCTGTTTTGTTGATTTTTGACTTGAATCCCTACAATGGTTCGTGAGTGTCCATCATGTTGGAAGTACAAGGGCCTGATTATAAAGATAACGATCAGCAAAAACATAAAGAGAGACATATGTTTATATTTTACAAGTAACTGAACATATAGGAAGCTTCAAAAATTAAAGAATGCATTCCATCTAACTATACTCAAGATAGTAACTTACGATCTGTCACTGATGATGACACGACCATGGCCAGATACTGTTGAGGTTCTTTCTGAGAAGTAATTCCACACCCAGTCCATGAGAATTTGATGACCCTCACTCATTGTTCCACACCCATTTTTCGTATCACTGGTACTTTCACCACCAAAAGTGTCAGAACACTGGCTCATAGAACCCGGTTGGGGAACATCATGTTCATGTTTCCTTGCAATGAGATACCTATCCATGGGTCCATAGAACTTAAGTGGTTTTCTCTTGACATGTGCCCCGGAACTTGTAGTGGGAAGAGATAAAAAAAGTGATTCCAAATTCTTAGGACCGAAATCAACAATCCTAGCACGGAAGCCAAAAGAACGAAAAAGAGCAGCGAATTCAGTAGTTCCTATCCATTTCCTAGAACCATAAACAGTTTTATTGAAATGGTGAGAACCAATAGTATCAAAACCCTTTTCCCAAGCAATCTCAAGCCAACGCTGAAGTGAAGAGATATCAGGAACGAAACCGGAACCACCAAAGAGAAAATCTCTGGCGTCTTGCCTCTTAGAAAGCAAGTAAGAGGCAAGCATTTGGATGTTGCGCCATCCGCAACCCCAACCAACATCCTCAGAGACAATGCTCTGAAAGTGATCGATATAACCGGAGGACAAATAAGTAAGAGAGTTATTATCAGGTTCTAGCTCCAGAGACTTGCGCAACAAAGACATCAAACCATCATTGACATGATAAAAATTGCTCCTAACTTGTGATCCTATTAAGAAAGAAACCTTTTCATCAATGCCACCACTGCTTTCACAAGTTTCCTCTTCACTATTCTGCAACAAGCAATTAATAAAGCAACTAAATAAAATAAATAGAGTTTTGAAAATGGAAGAAGAAGAGAGGGGAGTTGTTACAAATTTTGGAGGCAATCGGAGGTCTGTGGCCATTTGATTGTTAAATTGACGGTCATCGTCGAAGTGAGAGTTGGCATGACTGCATCAGCACCCAGTAAGTAGTGATGATTTTGGATAAATTAGTACAACAACAAGACTAGAGATTTGAGAACTGAGAAGAAACAAACAGATAGATAGATTACCTTTGAAGTTGAAGGAGCGGAAATGTAAGATGACAGAAGGGACAAGTAGAAGTATCCATAAAAGCTCCCTTCCTTCCTCTGCAAATGTAAGGACGGTTCGAGAATATCACGCAGAGTTCCTTACAGTTTCCCACAACATCTGCGTCTCTTTGGATAATTGGATTGGCCCTATATTTATATCCGACACACATAGGGCCTACTTACTATACCACTTCTGCTCCTGCTTCTCTCCGTCTAATCATTCGTTGGATTTCAATTCAAAGATTAGTCAAATCAAAAATTTGAACACAAAGATATGTCATATTTCCATCCGAACCCATATGAGGTTTATTCGGCGGTAAAATATTTATCCTACCTATATCATAAGAATAGATTGTTCAAGTCTTCCATTTTTTTTTTAACAAAATCCCTCAATTTATGCTTTAGTGTATTAATTAAAAAAAATAAAAAATGTTTTAAAATAGAGGTGTCTACGGTTCAATTTCGGTTACGAACCGTCGGTTTCGATTTCGTAAAATGACTTAACCGTAACCGTAACCGTAACCGGAAGGGGACAGTTTGGTTCGGTTACGTAATCGTCGATTTGGCAGTTACGGTTCGGTTGGTTTTTTTTTTTTGCAAACGGATTGCCACGTGTCGTAATTATTTTGGTTAGTTTTTTTTTTTTAATAAAATATACCAAAACCGCCGGTTATAACCGTCGGTTTTGAGACGGTTTTTGGGATTGGATAATCGTAACTGAACTGTCGGGGAACCGGTTTCGTAACCGACGGTTTCGGTTCGGTTTCAAACGGTTTAACCGAACCGTAGACATCTCTACTTTAAATATCTCCTTTGAGTCAACGACATTCTATTTGCTATACATCAATCAAAATATATTTTCTTTATTTAATAAAAATCGAATTATATCAACTCAAAATTTTAATTGATTTTTTCAAAGATATTAGACTAAAGGGCATATGAAAAGTTAGATCGCTGAGATATTGAGAAGTTATAAATTTGTTACTCGAAATTATTTTATTATCTACTCAATATTGTTTATACTTTTACTCAACATTGTTATTATTTAAAAAAAAAATTGATTTTTATCTTTTTAAAAGTTTAACTTTTTTTTTTCTTTCAAAAAAAAAAAGTTAACTTAAAAAAAAATATATATATATCTTAAAACTTTTAGGTGTTGTTGCTTGTTTTTACTTGTCATTCATTATTTATATGGATTAAAATATTAGAAAGAAAAAATTCAGTAATAAACTTTTAATTAACCAATAAAAAAAATCATAAACTTGTAAATAATCGTAAGGGTTAAATAGAAAAAACTTGCCCTGAATTTTAACTATTGTTGGGCAGCTAGATAAATCGGAAATTATCATTCCCCCCCTGACTTTTGATCTATTGTTACGACGAGGATATACTTTTGCCATATTAGCTAGTCGCCCCCCTTAAATGGAAAGAATATATTATATGCCCATTTTGTTACTTTTTCCATCCATTTGAACGTTGACCGTCAATGTTTATGGTCAAATGACCGTTTTATCCTTTAAAATGTTTAAAAAATGACCATTTAACCCTCCAGATATTTATTAAATGAAAAATAAATTTAAAAAATAAAAGAATTAGTAAAACATAAATTAAAAATTAAAAATTAAAAATAATTCAAAATTTCAAAATTTTCATTAAATTTTAAAATTCTTTTTTGTTTGTAAAAAATAAAAATAAAAATTATAAATTATAAATAAAAATTGTTGATATGATCTCCACCCTCTATCTTAAAGATGGATGGTGGAGATATATTTTTTATATTTTTTATTTAAATCTAAAAGAGATCTAACAGATCTTACTTCTATCAATTTTTTTGATCAAAATTAAATAATTCAACCAAAAATAAACTAGCCACAAAAAAATTTCCATCATCGTCATCGTCCATCTCCACCCTTACCACCACCACTCTCAAACACCAACCCTAGCCACCATCCTAAACCGACCAAAATCGACGCTCGATCTGGGAGACGAGAAGATCGTCGATCGATCTAGGAGACGAGAAAACCATCGATCGATCTAGGAGCTGAGAAGTAAGGCGATTGATTGCCTCATGACCGCGATCGATTGCGATTCTCCAAGGCCACGATCTGATTCAGATCCGCACGTTGTGGGTCATCTGATTGCATCGCCGTCGTTTGTTGCCTTCTGGTGACGGCGTGGTGGCGGCGAAAGCAGAACCCCAGGTATTTAATATGATTTTTCTTGATTTTTTTCTGGTGTTCGTGTGAAAGGTGGTTTGAGATTGGTATTGTTGTTTGAGATAGGTGATGATGATCATGAACTAAGATGGGTTTGTGTTTTTGGAGGTAAAATAAAATAAAATAAACAAATAAAAAAGAAAAGGAACGAGGGAACGAGAGATCAAGAGAGATTTTGAGTTTGTATTTTTGGTGTATGGATTCTGGGTTTGTGTATTTGGTGCATGGATTCTGGGTTTGTGTATTTGGTATGGTGGGCGGTGATGATTTGGATCAATCTCTTTGAATTTTTTGATTTTGGAGATCTGGTTTTGATTGATGATGGAGTCATGGAGATCATTATTTGGTGGCTGGTGATGATTTGGATCAATCTCTTTGATGTTTTTTATGATGGAGATCGAGAGAGATTTTGAGTTTGTATTTTTGGTGTATGGATTCTGGGTTTGTGTATTTGGTGCATGGATTCTGGGTTTGTGTATTTGGTATGGTGGCCGGAGATGACTTGGATCAATCTCTTTGACTTTTTTGATTTTGGAGATCTGGTTTTGATTGATGATGGAGTCATGGAGATCATTATTTGGTGGCTGGTGATGATTTGGATCAATCTCTTTGATGTTTTTTATGATGGAGATCTAGGTTTGATTGAAGATGGAGTCATGGAGATCTGGGTTTCAGTTTGATGTTGGTGATAAACTGGTGTGGTAGTGTCAATTACGTTTATACCCTTTCCATTTAACGGTCAACGTCTCAAATGGACAGAAAGTGTGACAGAAGGTGCATTTTTAACGTTTTTTTATTTTCTTGGGGAAAAACGGTCAATATGGTAAAAACACATCCTCGTCTTAATAATAGACCAAAACCTACCCTAAAAATAAATGTTAAATTAATAATAAAATAAGCTTGACAAATTTTCCCTTACAAGAGAATTTTTATAAACGAAAACATAGCAACAACTAAGTGTGTGTTTGGTATGACTTTTGTAAAGATCAAAAACACTTTTGTTGTTTGATAAAACTCAAAACGGATTTTTTAATATATATAAGGCCCTGTCCTGCAGCTGTTTTCTAGTCCGTTTTCATTTTTATTTTTCAAAAATGATTTCAAAAACGCGTTCGTTAATCGTTTTTCATTTTATTTTCAAAAAACGGAAAACAAATGAAAAACAAAATCAGTCTTAAAAGTGAAAGATTTGAAAAATACAAAATACTTGTTTTTCGTTTTTCGTTTTTCGTTTTTGTTGTTCATTTTGTTTTTCACTTTTTCATATATAAAAAAAAATCATTTTGTTTTTCATTTAGTTCTATTATGCGTTTCATATGACTAGGATAAGACGGGACAAGATTTTTAAATGACCAAAGTGCCTATATATATAATATACATTATAATTATTATTATATTTATTATATTATAAAATAATATATTTTTTGTATATTATAATATATTAAAACATATAATATTATAGAATAATTATATAAATATTCTATAATATATATATGATTATATATATTATTTTTATATATAATATTTTATTATTATAATATGATATATAAATAACACTGATAACCCCTAAACTTATAGTGCAGTTGCATAGTGCCCCCATGAATTTTTTTTACCTCGTTTGCTCAATCGGAGGGGGAGGGGATTGCCTAAGAGGCTGCTTCTTGTTTTTTTTTTGGAGAAAGGGGGCTCAGTCCAAATAAATCGATCGAGAATATCCTAAACTTCCATTAATTTACAAAACCAGACGGAACACTAACTTCCGTCCATTATTTGGTCAGCTGTTGTGCACGTGATTGCACACATGGGGGTAAATCTGAAATTGAAATAAATACACTTTGGGGGGCAAAAACGCAACAACCCAACATAATCCCAAAATCCCCAATTCATCATCAACCTTTGTTCGAAATTGCGATTAGGGTTCTGAAAATCAACCTCAATTCTTTTAATCAACGACATTGAAGTCGAAAAAGCTTGGCATCTTCTATCATTCGCATATTTTCTACATCGACGTCGTCTGCGAGGTGTTCTTCAGCTTGATTTGAATTAATTCAATAATTGAGTGATGGTGGGAGTAAGGAAAGACGGCGACTGGCAACCCAAATATGGTAAGTTTATTTCTACATACAGTTTGTGTCTTGAGTCTTGCATTATATAGAAATTTAGAAAAAGAATATTATTGGAGTTATGGGGTTCACTGCATTTGATTAAAGAGATTGGGACCACAATGTTTGACGAGCACTGCGCTATCAGTAATTGTTTTTTTTTGGAATCAGACCAACTTTTTGTTGCTTTGTCTGATTCTGTTTATTGCTTTATCTGCATCTGCTTATTCTGATAATTGAAATTAGAACCACATTGTCTTTTTGTTATATTGAACTACATTTTGTTTAAGTTGTAGGGTCCACTACATTGATTATGTTTCCAAATTGTACATTGTTTAATTGTTAACTGAATTGTGTTGTGCTTTGTCCTCATTTGTTATGTAGATCTACATAACCCGGATCAATTTTTTAGTTTTAGGGTGCATCACGGCGGGGAGTTCAATGGAGACATGGATGAGTACATTGAGGGGGGGCAGTGAGTTTTACGACTATGTTAGTTTAGATGAGTTGTCTTTGCTTGATCTAGATGATATTGCAATGGAACTGGGTTATAAATTACCAGTTGGCTATTGGGTTCAAGTGGATGGTTATGGAAAGCCATATAACATATCCAGTGATCAACAACTGATGTGGTTTGCAGGAAAAATACCTACTAGTAGAGTTGTAAATCTTTATCTTGAGCCAATAATACCATTGCAAGAAGTCCAATTAGAAGAAGTCTCTTTAGAAGTGGTTAAGGGGAATGAATTGGTGCCATACCAGGAACATGGGCCATATGATGTTCATCAACAAGGGCATGATACTGTTGATGGGGAAAATTAGACTGAAAAGCATGGGCCTACTACAGCTGATGGGCCACCTGATGTTAAATTACATGGGTCACCAGCCTCTTCTGATAATGTGGTTGGTAAGGTGCATGCTAGGGTTAGTAAAGAGGCTAGTAAAAAGGATAAGGGAAAACAGGTACTAGAAGAGGCTGGTGACCAAGAAGCAGAAAGTGAAGGTGAAGGAGAATATGAAGCTGAAGGTGGAGATGAGGATGATACAGATTTTGTAATTGATTCTGATTATGAGCAAGAGGCAGATGATATTGCAGCTGAGACTTGTGTGGATCCAACCAAGATTTGGGATAGTTTAAATGTCCCAAATAGACCACATGAATAACTGGAGGCATCTGGATCTGAGTTTGAAGATGTATCTGATGAATTGTGTAGCTTAGAAGGGTTAGATGGTAAGGAAGGGTCAGATGTACGAGTTCAAAAGTTCATGCACAGAACATAACATGAATTTCATCCAGAAAGGGACATGCATGACCCAAATTTTAAGGTTGGTATGTTGTTTGGAACAGCTAATATATTTAGGAAAACCATTAGGGCACATGCTGTGAAGCATAGACGTGATGTGAAGTTTCAAAAGAATGGTAAACATAGGGTTAGGGCAATATGCAAATCAGAAGCTTGCAATTGGTTTGTGTATGCTTCTTGGTTGAGTGATCACAAGACCTTCCAGATTAAAACTCTATGCAATGAACACATGTGTGCTATGAGTTTTGAGAACACATTTGTGAATTCAAGACTAATAGCAGAGAAGTACGTAGACCAGTGGAGGGTAAATCCTGATCGGAGTTTCGCTGGGATGTCAGCACAATTAAGGATTGACACTAACATGGATGATTCGAAGTGGCAGCTCTACCGTGCTAGGCATGCTGTAAAAGGGATGATTGATGGTGCTGTAAAGGAGCAGTACTCCAAACTTCGGGAGTATACTGCAGAGGTGATGAGGATAAACCCTGATACAACAATTCTATTGAAGTGTGATGACAATGGAAGGTTTCAGAGGATGTACATATGTTTGGGGGCTTTAAAGCAGAGGTGGAAACAGGGATGTAGACCCCTTTTAGGTTTGGATGGGTGTTTTACAAAAGGATATCATATTGGGCAGCTTATAACAGCTATTGGGGTTGATGCAAATAACCAGATGAACCCAGTAGCTTATGTTGTGGTAGAGGCTGAGACCAATGACACATGGGGATGGTTTTTAGACCAGTTAGCTCCTGATTTGGAATTGAATAATTCTTTTGCTATTGTTTGGATTAGTGACAAGCAGAAGGGATTAATAAATGCTATTGTGGAAATGTTTCCAAATTCAGAACATAGGTTCTGTGTGAAGCATCTGTACAATAATTTTAAAGCTCAGCATAGAGGGTTGCTACTGAAACAAATTGTATGGGGTGCTGCTAAAGCTACTACTGAACAAGAGTAAGTATTGTATATTATGTTTTGTTTCAATTAGTTAATATTTATGATTTCTAACTTGAACTATTTTTTTGGTTACCTTGGCTTCATAGGTTTAATTAATGGATGGAGAAGATGAAGACTGAGAGTCTACCGGCATATAATTGGTTAGCTGGAAAGGATGCAAATCACTGGTCAAGAGCTTTCTTCAAGGACACAACTTTGTGTGACATGGTGTGCAACAACATGTGTCAGGCCTTCAATGCAGCAATCCTAGCAGCTCGAGACAAGCCAATAATCACTATGCTGGAGATGATCAGAAACTACCTAATGACAAGACTAGTAAGGAAAAGGGCAGAAGTGAAGAAGTGAAGAAGTGGAGTCATGAAATTGGGCCAAAGGTTTTCAGGCTTGTTTTGTAACCCTTTATTTTTTTATGTCATGGTTTGTGTTTTTTCATATGGCATGATTACTGGTTATTTGTTATTATGTTTGTTGAGAAGGTTAAGCTAGAGAGTGTCTATTGCTATTCTGAGTACAGTGGAAACTCCACTTACCAAGTAAAGGCTCGTGCAGATGAAAAGTTTGTGGTTGACATCAACCACAAAACTTGTGGTTGCAATAAGTGGCAACTGATAGGAATACCATGTGTGCATGGAATGACTGCGATATTGAGTACCAACCACAACCCTATGGACTTCATACACTTAAGGTATAAGAAGGAAAGTTTCTTACGGGCATACACTCCAGTAATTTATGGGATCAATGGGACAAAAATGTGGACAAAATCGAATGAAGCATCGATACAGTGTCCAGAATTTAGAAAACAGAGAGGAAGACCAAAGAAGATGAGAACATTACAATCAGATGAGGTTAGAATAGGGAATACAACCAAGTTGAGAAGGAATTATGTTGTTGTTAGGTGTAGAAAATGTGGCAAGGAGGGACACAACAGAGTAACTTGTGAACGAAGAGGTGGAGGTACTGACAGTGTTAGAGGGAGTGTAGCTGATAAAGGTTGGAGTGAATCTGTTGGAGGGAGTCAAGCTGATGAAGGGAGTCAACTTATTAGAGGGAGTCAATCTGTTTTAGGTTTGCAAGCTGAGCTTCAAGATGGTCGACCAAAAGGTGGGAAAAGGAAGAAGACAAAGAAGTAGATGGTTTTGTGTTTGATGCTTGTCTGCTTTTGTACTCTGACCACAATCTAATGCTTTTATGCCTTTGTATTTGAACATATATGTATATGTAATGCTTTTGATGGTTGTATTTATGTCCAACCTTTATGGTTGGTGAACCTTAATGGTAGAAGAACTTATGTGCAACCTTAATGGTTGGTGAAGTTAGTAATGATAAAACTTTGGAGTTGATATGTAATGTGAATGTTGTTTGGTTTTTCTTTTGGTTTTTATAGAATGAGTTTGATGTTAATGTGTTTTGGAATATATAAAATGAGTTTCATGTAAATGCCATAGTCATGAATGAGTTGGATGTGAATGTGATTGTCATTGTCTTCTCAAATTTGTTTACTGTGATGATAAACAACAGGAAATTTAAACAACAACAATGTTGGCAAGCAGAAAATTGAACCAATTTTTTTTTCATTCATAAAAACATATCATACATTTTGTTCTAATACAAGCAGCAAAGTGTTACTATCATTTTGTTCTTTCAAACCCCTACAAATACACTTTACATGTTTTCCAGTAGCTTTTTCCATACACACATTACAATCTCTACTGCAACAACCACAACATATAACCAATTCCTTCTGATTTATCCTTTACAATTGACTTCTTCGTTACTAACAACTGGAGCTACAGATGTATCGTTGCCTTCAACACCTTCAAAACCATTACTTTCCAACGATCTCATCTCAAGGTCTCGTATTCTTCTAAGCAATCCAGGAATGATGACTTTCGACCTTGCACACATCGGGGGATCAGACCATCTGAAAAATCCACAATTCCTATATCCCTGCTACGAAAAAATGAAATGCACAACATTCAGGAAAACAAACAAACAATTAGCTAAATATACAAACCACATACCCGATAATTATAGTAACCCCAAAAACGTCGTCCCAGATTCGAATCCGTCCAAGATGTGAAACGTCTAGTTGATATTCCACACAGACACTTTGGGTTGAAATATCCAACATCGGTGTCATCATTCATTTTTTCTAAAAACAACGCAGACGGAAGATGAATGAATAAGAATGAAGAAGAAAGAAGAATGAAGAAGAAAGAACTAGAACGAAGAAAAATGTAGAACGAAGAATTAGAAGGAAAATGAAAGCAGAAGACGAAGAATTGAGGATTTAGGGATTTAGGGATTTCAATTTAGGATTAAGAAGAAGAAGACGCTGAATTAGAAGGACAAATTTACCCCCATGTGTGCAATCACGTGCACAACAGCTAACCAAATAATGGACGGAAGTTAGTGTTCCGTCTGATTTTGCAAATTAATGGAAGTTTAGGGGGTTTAGTACCAAGAAAAAAATTTCAGGGGCACTATGCAACTGTGCTATAAGTTTAGAGGGTATCAGTGCTATAAGTTTAGAGGGTATCAGTGCTATTAACCCTTATAATATATGTAATAATATTTAATATATATTTAATATATTATTATAAAGTTGTATTTTTATTATATAGTAATATATATATATATTGTAATTATTTATTTATAATTTAAGAGTTTAGTTTTGATTAATTCATTTTTTGATATTTTTTTTGTATTAATTTTTGATGTGTTACTTTTGCTTAATTTAAAAATTACAATACAAAAATTATATTGGTTAATTATGTAATCAGTTTTTGATAGTTTTCAGTTAACCTACCAGACACGTTTTTTCTGTTTTCATTTTTAAAATACAGCTTTCAGTATATGCTACCAGACGCATTTTCAGAATTTGAAACTGAAACCAAAAACACTGTTTTCATTTTCATTTTTATTTTTAAAAAACAGCAACCGAAAAACACTTACAGGACGGATCCTAAATTGTCTCAATTACCAAAAGTCATTTTATATCTGCTTGAAGAAACCCAAAATTTGGACATTTCCAAAAAGCTTTATTTTAAAATATATGAATTGTCTCCCAATTACCCTCTATGAATTTTTGATATTCCACTCCACGACTCTTTCATTATAAAATACATTATCAACACTAATTCTATAATTCACATAACCAATTACACACAACCAAAAGCTATTTTTAAAAATACGTTGTCAACACTTTTTTTATAATTTACACAATCAAAAGTTTTTTTCTGTTAAAAGTTTTTTTCTGTTAAAAGTTTTACTCATTAGAAGCTAACTACAAAAAGTTCTATCCTAAAAGTTCAACTTGAAAAATCATACCAAACACACACACCCTAAAAATCAAATAGCTGTCTTTGAGAGATAAGCCATTTTTTTTTATTTTGAACGGAAAAGAGTTGAGACAAGTCATCGTTTCTTTTAACATGATAATGGTCACAATTGGTAACAAAAATTCCAGTGAAGGAATTAAAAATCATGAGCATTTTTTAACAGTGATATATACATAATTTGTTAATCGTCTCGGCATAAAAACATCCCTGTCAGTATTAAATGTAAAAACAACTGTGGTCATAAATCAAATATAGATTTAGATGAATTTCAGCCTGCAGCTCATTTTCAGTAAGGCGAAGATGAACACACCAAAGCAACTATCATCCCTATTCCCTGCTAATCGCGTGTGTTCCACTCCTGGAGAGTAGCAAGTCTTTCATTTCTCTATAACTCTTAAGCTCCTCCAGGGCATCAACCGTTCTTCGGGGCATGAAGAATCCAGAAGATGTACTAACCCCTTCCTCAACTTCTGTTCTCATTGAGTGGGATGAGTAACAACTAGGATCTTGGCGCAGAGGAGGTGCAGTCCTCAGCATGTGCACGAGAACACCAACAGCCGCATCTTGTGATTTTGTACCCATTGACAGCGACTCTGAAGCTTTTTTCCCATAAAGATTTTGACTGAAGATACAAATAAAGATGGCAAAAATATGCAAATCAGAAAAGAATAGAGTGAAGCAGCAGTAATCATCTTACGCTCTAGGGAAAAATCTTATAGTGCAACAACATGCTTATCAAACAGCATTAGAGAAATCCCATAATCTTATAGGATTCATGTCTGTGAATTTGAGATAAATAATCAATAACACCAATGTATCTTCCACATACACACCAAAAAGAAAAAAGAAGACAGTCATCAAGCATTTATCCATGGGCCCATGGCCGTTTAATAATGTTCTTCAATAGAGAAAATGAAGTTAAGTATAAATGAGCAACCACTTTCACTTTCAACATGTTAGATACCTAAAATAATAGCGGTAACCATGTGTAGAGTGAAAGTAAATCTTATGAACTACATAACCAAATGCCACCACAACATTATATAAGTTTTCTTCTTGTTATTAAACTCTTTAAAAATTGTAATTCTTCTTTCCCTTATAAGTTTTAACTTCATTTTAAATAATAATCCTCAAATTTCTATGAGAGAGTAATGAAGAACTCATGTCATTGAATTCAACATCAAAGTTCATAGAACATTGAAGCAAGATAAATATACATTAACAGGTCGGTCTAAACCCAATTCCTAACTTAAAAATAAAGATAGGAACATAATCAGCTGTAGTGAATGACAACTAGACCAACTTGGATATGTAATTGACTGATAGAATTTTCACTTTCTTTTTACGTTTTTTTTTTTCCAGGATTCGGCGGGTAGGCAAAACAAACAAGAGCACAATATCTACACAGTTTACCCCCTATGTAATGCAACTCAGGCCAACTGACTCTACTAAACACAATGCAATTCAAGTTTTTCTTTAATATAATTTGTTAATATCACCGAGCACTTCAAGAAAGTGCAAACCTATACCGAAAGTTGTAAGTGTACACATGCAGATAATGTAGAAAAATAATGATAAGGAAACGTTTCACTTAGGTCACTAATACTAAAATTGAACCTAAACTTTTGGCAGGTTCTAACTTCAGTCATAACTATGATATGATAGTACCTGCACTTATAATGGGGCCAACTGAGGTAAACTGAAGTACCTGGATGAAGAATCTGACACATCAACATCATCGACATCAAAAGGACATGAGAAATCACAATACTCCATGTCATCCTGGAATGATAATCTACTGGAGCTTCTAGAAAATCCAACTCTTGGTGAGCCACTGGAAGATAACAATCCCGAGAACCGCCCAGAATCATCTTTACTGTCTTTTATCATCTGCAAAACAAATAAGAATCATTCTAATTAGCTGGTTAAAAAACACATGTATGACTGTATGAGAATTGGGACTAAAATTGTACAGTCATAAACCAGTGAGATCACAAAGACAAGACTACCTTATGGCCAGAATAATGATTCATTGCATTTGCACCAGAGTGCAACTCTGCTGTCCTTAGAGACTCTGCTCTTCTGTACAAGCGGTTTCCGGATGGAGACTCCTGTGATGAAGGATCATGCTTTGCACTTCTGGGAGAAAGAGGTGGAAGAGAATGTCTATTTGGATCAGAAGAGTTTGGAGAAAAGTATCTGGAACTCCTGCTCGTTACTGGAAGTGGAATAGTTACAGGGGCAGTCTCAGAACGTAAGCGGGTTTGCATAGGAGTAGGTGGGGAAGGGGAAGCATATGGTGAAAATGGAGGTGAAAGCTGGTACTCATCATAACCGGTAGCCTTTTGATGAATAAATGGTCTATGATTGTGTAGTCTGTAACCATAATTATCAGTAGGTGATGATGGGAAATCACATGGCATAGGAGGCGTGCGATATACAGGTGGAGATCCAGTGAGGTGTGTGATTGGAGGTGCTTTGTGGAAGCCACTTGACCAGCTATGAGGTCGTTGAAATGGAGCAGAAACAGGAGGTCTGATTCCTCTCAATGGAAAGGATGTAGCACGATCAACCTTGTCTGAAGATGGAAATGACCTCATCGGATCAGTGGATGGGCTACCAACATAGTCTGTTATGATCTTTGGAGGCAAAGATGTAGAAAGCTCAAGGTTGAAATCAGAGAGCGTTGGACGGTAAGTGACAGATACAGAAAGGCGGCCAGGAAAGGCTTCGACAGGAACAAAAAGGTATTCTTTCATTGTTTGGTCCTCTGCCCTTGAAAAGGGATCAGTAAATGAAGACACCTTGTAAATAATATCAAAATTAGAATTTTGAATAGATGAATTGAGCTGGCGAAAAAGGCGATGAGCAGGAAGAAGCCTCATTTGTGAGTAAAGTGATCGTAAAAGTATAATTGACTTCTTGTAAGTCTTCTTGTATGAGGAAGAAGTATCAGCAGTTTGTTGAGTGGGAGGCATGCCCCGTGGAGACTCATACTGAACTGCCCACCTCTCAATAAGAGTTTCAATAGTAGGCGTGGACAAAGAGGTAGGAGGTTGATGAACAAGAATGATGTCAATTATCATGGGATCTATAAGACTTGTTTGCCAGAAATTCAAATTATCCAGTGCAGCAGGGCGGTCTCCTAGAACTAAATTGAACCATTTGTCACTCCTCCTAAGTCGAGAACCTGAAGCTAGTTCATGTTGGTGAAGAGAAGGAATGCGCGAGAGAAGTATAACATGCAGAATCTTGAGTAAAAACTGGGAAACAATTTGTTCCAGTTTCCCCGATTCCGGTTGAGGACAGGAGTGCAAATCCATGTCTCAAGGACCTTTAAATCTAATTGCATTCTTGATCCATCCTATCCTAGAAGAATGCACAAAATATAATCCAGTTAATTGCAGGCGACAGCTAGCGCATATAATCTCATCTAAATCAACAGTTATCGACGAATAAAGCACAAGGAATTCTTATTAACTTTGAATCATCATACAATTACTTGGGTAGAAAATATCGCAGAAAGAAGAAAAGGTAACAGATCAAGCATGACAGGTAATAAATTGGACAGCAGAAGATCTTGTGAAATAAAACTTACTTGACTGAAAGATGAAACAGAAGAGACGAGGACGAGGACGAGGACGAGGACGTGGTGGGCGAAAGAGTTGCGTAGAGCACAAAAGAGTTGTAAAAATTAAAAGGTTTTAGTTAGCGATAATGGTTGGACTCCAGTTACAACTTACAAGACACGCCCAACATCCCATCTCCTTCCTCCCAACATCCCATCCCATTGTTGAATTTCAGCATTTCTTCTCTTTCCTGATTATATTATAATAATATCAGATTATCAACATCGTCAACAACCAATGAACCTATCCAACATGATTAGGAGAGTTCGATATTGCTTTTTAAATAGTTATTTAATAATTTTGACTTGGGCAAATTTTGAGAAATGGAAGCCTACTTTTTTAAAATTTACGTTAAAATAATTTATTTCCACGTTTAATGTTTTTTAATATTTCATCTTAAAATTAAATATTCTTTTTAAATATTAACTTGATTTATAAAATCTTTTTAAATATTATTATGAAATATTTTTCTGATTTAAATATTCTACTTATATAATTAATAAAAAAATAAGTATAATTCTAAAATCATGTTTATTTTGATTATTGTAACTTATTGACGTCGATTTCTGGATTATGCCAGAAACGCCAACAAGAATTGGATTTTGTCTATTGAATTAAAGAGAAAGAGATGCAAAGAGAGTAACAAAGATAAATTTTACCTGGTAAAACTCCGATGGCCAGAGAAACATCCACGGGTGGTTGAAAGATCAACCAAACCAAAATCCACTAAGAGAATAAGATGTTTTACAAGCTCTCAATCTCTCTTTTTTCTCTCTGTATTTACTGTGATTGCTGTATGCTATATTGCCTATATTTTTTCTGGACGAGATTATGGGTCTATTTATAAGTTTATAGAACTCTAATCTGCCTTGTACAAGTAATACAGGAGCTTTGTATTTAATTGTGATTCGTTTACTTTCTTGAGGTCGATTTGTCTTCTTTCTTGTTTCGGAGTCTCATGGAAATCGAAAGGGATCCTAGTAGTGCAGTTCAATTTGGACTTGTTTCCTTATAAGAATGTAGTCTTCGTAAAAAAATCAAGTTATTTCCTGATTGGGGACTCTTCTAATTTAATACTATATTTCATTTGGGATTCCTTTCTGATGGATATTGTCACGTATTTAATGACAATCCGTATGAAATAAGCACCAAGTTCTTACTCGGGTCGTATTTATTCCCGAGTAAGAGTAATACCTGATGGTCCCGAGTAGTACCGTTTGAGCCCCAGTAGAAGTGTTATTTAACCAATCCCGAGAGCTGTTAGCTGATCCCGAGTAGGTTTTATTCAGTATATGCTTACTCGGGCTTTCTTCTCTTTAATGATGCCTTATAGGATATTTCCCGGATGCCCATTTGGGCATCCACTTGGCTATTTTTTCCTTCCTGTCAATGACGTGTATGCTTGGTAAAATTTACATGCAACAATACCCCCTTAAAATATTTTTGCCGAGAAGATTTTATTTCGGGCAAGAGTATTTTAATCATCTTGATTTTCTTTCGTCAGAATAGCCGTCTTGTCATAATGACGCGTTTTAATGGCGACTCTGTAATTTCGATTCGCTTTATCACGCAAGATCTTAAATGATAGCGATGTTTTAAAGTTTTGACGGTTGAGGGCTACTTCCTGTCTTGACACGCGTCTCTCGTCTCTTCGTTTTTCAATATCATTTATGAGTAATGATTTTTGTGTTTCCCTAAGCGCCGCCTACGTCATCGAGTTTCGTGCCGTCTCATCTTTAAATTATTCACTGAGAGACATTGTTGGTTTATTCTAAAAAATTCAGCAGAAATCTCTTTAAACTCAGATTTCTTTATCCAGAAGTTCGCGATTCTCTACTTGAAGATTTTGCATCAGTCTCAATTCAAGGTTAGTTTTAATGGGGCCATCTTCCCGCCATCGTCTCTTTAAAATCGCTTTTGATACATTAGAGCGTGGAGATTTTCAATTAGTATCTTGCATTAAACGATTACTGGGGGATATCCCAATAGATGAACCTCCATTTTTAGAGGTTGATGTTTCTGGGCTTCACCCTGACGTCACTTTCAGCCCTGTATCGAGTTCTCCATCTAGTTCTGATTCTGATATTTCTGATCACAGGGTATATTCTCGAAGGATGGGTAAACATCAGAGCACAAGTAAGGTATACAAGCACGGCTCGAGCAGCGTTCAGACTAGGGAACAGAATGTTAACGAGGGCGACGTTGATGAAGTATATAGGGCATCTCGTCTTTCATTTTCTGACACTCGCCCGAGTGGCTTTGATATTGAGCCAAACGTGGTCGGGCCAGCTAAGATAGAAAAATACCGCTCCCGATTCGACTTGCCCGACTCAGTCACTTTGGTTCCTGCGGGGGATAGAGCCGTATGGAATCCTCCTGAGGGCATGGTCGCGATTTACGGATCAATGCTTTGCTGCGGCGTCACACTTCCCCTTCAGCCTTTTATTGCCTGGTTTTTGACTGAGGCAGGGATAGCCCCAGCTCAGTTGGCCCCGAATAGTTACAAAGCCTTGATGTGTATGTGGCACATGTTCAGTCGAATGAACCTTTCGCCACCTTCCCCGAATGAAATCAGGCATTTCTTTATGCTGAGGCAGGTTGGCAAAATGGGGACCTATTTTCTTGCGTCTACTCCTTCGGACGGTTGGGTCCCCAAAGATGCAAAGGTGCATCGGGGGGTCGATGCTTCTGATGACCCGAAAAAGAAGGGCTTTATATGGGGATTCCCCACATCCAACAAGTTCTGGAAGAACAGTTGGTTTTTTTACTGGAGGGACTCTCGGGCTCGACATCACTGTTCGATCTGGGGATTCCTAAACGGTGGAGTGCTCCCCGTTTCTTCTATTCCCCTGAAGTGTGGAACAAGAAAACAATCGACTATAGTGATTCAGAGCTGAAGAGGCTGACTCGGGCATCTGTTCGTACTCTGAAAAAGAGGAGCAAGAGCTATCTTTTCAAAGAGGATGACTTGATAAAGCTCGGCTTCTTCAGACAGATTTCAGGCCATCGCAGGCGTTGTAAGTAACTCGTCGCCCTTTTTGTTGTATTTCTCTGCTTTTCCATTTTCTTTTCTAACAATTTTTTTTGAAGTGTTCGATACGGACGTTGTCAGCGATCTTCAGGTTCGCCAGGTGAAGGCGATTCTACAAGCGAGTAGAAAGGAAGCTTCCCGTCAGGACAATGAGGGTATTGCTCCACCCGAGCCTGATGAGGAAACTGATATTGCTGAGCAAATTCCCGAGTGCGTTGATCGGGGTGCTCAGCCTTCTACTCAAGATTGCGCTGGTCCAAGTGGCCAATGTGAGCCGACTGACACCCAACTGCCTGAAAATAGGGAGAGGCAGTATGAGGGTCCAGGTGAAGAGCCTATTGGATGGTTTGAAGCTGGTGACGGTAGTAACGTCTTGACTGATCAAGTGCCTGCCGGTGCAGAATTCTTTGAGTTTTTTCAGGACGATTCCGTAGGAAGATCCTGCTGCTGATCTTAACTTCCACCGTTCTCGGGGTGAGAAGCGAAAGGCCGTCAGTTCGTCGTCTCATCCTCTCAAAGTTTCTCTGGTAGTCTCGTTCATTAACTCCAGCGATGAAGATGTTACGGATGAGATTGCCCCGAGTGTTGGTGCAGGAGCATCAGTAGATGCAGCCACTTTAGAACCGAGTAGGGCTTCTTCTACCCCCAATGTTGGAGATATGGGGGCTGAACCTTCGAGGGTTCCTTCTCCATCCTTAGGGCCGAATAAGGCTTCTCCTGCCCCTGAGTTTATCGGGGAGGACCACTGGAGAGGTTTTAGAGACGGTTCACTGACCAAAAGTCTCCAAAATGTTTTCACCGGCGCATCTTATGTAAGTTAAATCCGACTCAGTTATTTCTGACTTCTTTATTGTTTTGCTTCTGCCGGATTTCTAAGTATATTCTTTTACAGAAGCAGCAATGTCAAGCCGATCGGATAAGGCGTCTAGAGGCTCAACTGAAGGCCAGTGAGGAGGGTCGTGATCTAGCTGAGCAGGCTTATCAGCAGGAGGTCGGTTCTGTACAGATATTTACCGACCACTGCCTGGTGAAGCAGGTTGAAACTGAGGACAAGGCATCTTTGGCAGAGGAGAAGGTTGCATCGCTTCAAAATCATCTTTCTATTGCTGAAGAATCCATGCTTAAGGTCGATCAGGAGGCGGAGCAGGCGAAGTCGGCGTATGTCCAAAAAATTGAAGATTTGGAGCTCCAAGTGCTGACAATTGAATCCCTTTCCCGAGAGGCCAGGTTGGAGCTGGAAGTCCAATGGGTGGATCGTTTTAAAAGATCCCCTGCTTACGATGCCCTACTTCTTTGGGAATTTCAACGTGGGCTAGTTTCGACCGGTGAATTCTTCAAAGTCAAGAATAGGGCGACCGAGAAAGCCCGTGCTAATTGGGAGCTGTCAATCAAACACCATGTGGATCGGTCCTTGGAATCTCTTCGGATTCAGATGAAGGAATGGAGAGCCTACTGCCGTAGTCAAGGCAAAGAGCCCTATCCTATGCATTTAGAGATTCCGTTCGAGCACTCTCTCTCGACCTTTTACGCAAGTCAAGAGTCGGTTGAGGGTGTAGTTCTGGATGTCGGGCCAGTCCCGGGTGAAGATTACAGCCAGTGGAGGGATGATACTGTCGACGATATTACTTGGTCGTCTAATGAGAGCCTGCTTCATGAATACGAGATGGTGCCAGATCCGAGTATTGGCAAAGGCTCGAAATCCTCGTAACCTTAATTTTGCAGATTTGTAGAAGATTCTGATTCTTTATTTTTTACTTGTAAAGAACCATTCTTTGAACTGTAACCATTCTTTTAAGAGCAATAAAATTCAATTTTGTTCTGAGTTGAATGGTTTTGGTCTATTTTTTACTGATTGTTGCCGAGTGTTGTATTAAACTGGCTGATGGTCGGGTAACTTAACCGAGTATCTTATTAAACCGGTTGTTACCCGAATAACTTCAATTGCTATCTTGCTTCTTCAATGTTCGGGTAACTTAACCGAGTATCTTATTAAACCGGTCGTTACCCGAATAACTTCAATTGCCAAGTATCTTATTAAACTGGCTCTTTTGATGTTCGGGTAACTTAACCGAGTATCTTATTAAACCGGTTGTTACCCGAATGACTTCGATTGCCAAGTATCTTATTAAACTGGCTCTTCGATGTTCAGGTAACTTAACCGAGTATCTTATTAAACAGGTCGTTACCCGAATGACTTCAATTGTCAAGTATCTTATTAAACTGGCTCTTTATTATTAACCGAGTCATCTTGAAACAGGCAAGTTTGCACTTATGTTTCATACCCGATTGCTACCCGAACATTACATCAAGGCTCACCATGATCATACGTTCGAGTCCTTACGCAATACCAATGACGTCTCCCTAGTTTTTATGCGCAAGGTTTTACCGAATCGTTGAGCTCTTTTTTTTTTAAAGTTGCTTCAACACAGTTACGCATTTCACCGAAATTTCTCCCGACAGCGTTCCGAGCATTTTTCCAAAGTCTGGTGCATCGGGTTTGCCTTTTTACGAAGGTTATTTTGACCTTGCTCGGCAGGCATGCTCCTACGAGCTTCTCCGCCCATTTGGGATTTGATAGTCCCAAAAATTCTATTTGCATGTTCTTATTATCATGCTCTGCTCCCATATGTTCTTATTATCATATGCCTTTTTTTTGAAATCCCGAACTAGATGCTATCCTTTCGGAAATTCCAAGTAATTTTATTTATTACTGTAAAAAATCGACATATTTAAATTACAGTTTGATATTTATCCTACTAATAAAGGAATAAAATATTCAATATAAATATATATATATATATATATTAAGGATAGAAAATCTTCAGATATTGGGCATTGCATGGTCGGGGTAACACCCCTCCTTTGGGTCGAGCAATCCAATAAGCTCCATGGCCAGCTATTTCCTCGATCTTGTATGGACCTTCCCATTTGTCAGCCAGGGATCCCGCGACTCTATTTTTTGTGTTCAGTGACACCTTTTTGAGCACCAGGTCTCCTAACTGAAATTTCCTGATCCGAACACGAGAGTTGTAGTGGCGAGCCACTCTTTGTTGATAGGCTGTATTTCTTATTCGGGACTTTTCCCTTTTTTCTACTAACTCATCCAAATTTTGTAGCAGTGTATCAACATTTTATTCTTCATCGTATAGCCTGACCCGGGGGGACGCATACGATGTTTCTATGGGGATGACAACTTCTGTTCCGAACGCTAGGGTGAACGGAGTTTCTCCTGTTGAAGTTCTTGCTGTCGTCCGATATGCCCATAATACTTCAGGAAGCTTTTCAACCCAACTTCCTTTTTTGTCATCTAATTTTGCTTTAATGGTGTGCTTGATAATTTTATTTACTGCTTCTACTTGCCTGTTTGTTCGTGGATGAGCTGGTGTCGCATAGTAATTAGCAATATGATACTTCTCGCATAACTGTCTGAACTTTTGGTTATCAAACTGAGTGGCATTGTCGGTGATTATAGTGTTGGGAACTCCAAACCTATAAAGTATGTTTTTCTTTACAAAATTTATGGTGTTGGCTTCCGTGATATGCATCAGCGCTTTAGCTTCGGCCCATTTTGTGAAATAATAGATAGCTACTATGGCGTGCTTCGCTCCACCCCCTCTCCCAACTGGCATTGGCCATGGGGCAGTGAGATTTTTGAGCTTTTCTGGGGGTTGTCCGATATCGTTGGCAATTATTTGACAGGTGTTGCAACTTTTCGACCATTGTTGTGCATCTGAGAAAAGTGTAGGCCAATAATAGCCTTGCTTGAGTACCTTATGCGCCAGACTCCTACCCCAGTGTGGTTCCCGCAAACTCCTCCGTGGATCTCTTGAAGTATTCGATGTGCATCTTCTTCCGGTATACATCTCTGGAGAGCTCGAGAAAACCCCCTTCTGTATAATTCTCCTCCGATCATGGTATACCTAGCCGATCGATACCTGATGCACTTTGCTAATACCGGATCTTTCGGGAGCACGCCTTCTTCCAGGAACCTTCTCAGCTGGACTATCCAACCGTCTTACGGTGTTCGGATTTCTGAAATTTCCAAATGCTTAGGTTCAGCTGTACTCTGTTTAAGGAGGTCTGCGACTGGAATGGTTTTAGGTCTGATTGAGGTTGTTGCTGACGCTAATTTAGATAAAGCGTCTGCCTTTTCATTTTCTTCTCTGGGGATCTGAGCGATTTTGTATTCTTTAAATTTTTGGAGGAGCTGTTTTGCGATGTCACGGTAGGCAATCGTTCCTTCATTTTTGGCCTGGTATTCATCCATAACCTGGTTGACAATTACCTGTGAATCGCTGAATATCTCAACTTCATGTGCCCCAAGAGCTATGCAGACTCTGAGTCCAACTAACAATGCCTCATATTCGGCTTGATTATTGGTTGCTTTGAAATCAAATCTCATGGCACATTCAACATCATCTCCTTCTGGGGTGCGAACTAAGATCCCTGTCCCGCTGCCATGAGTGTTTGAAGAACCATCAACATATAGTTTCCATGGGAAACTTTTATCCAACAGTCTTTTTGTTTTCAGGTTTGGTTCTGTGAACTCGGCTATGAAGTCTGCCACCGCTTGTCTTTTGAGGGAGGTTCTGGGGACATAATGAATATCGAATTCACTTAACTTGATTGCTCATTTAGTAAGTCTTCCTGATATCTCTGGTTTTTGTAAGATTTGCCTTAATGGGCAATTGGTGAGAACCTGGATCGTATGGGCCTGAAAGTATGGTCTCAGTTTTTTTGCTGCTGAAACCAATGCTAAGGCTATCTTCTCTGCCCGTGAGTACCTGGTCTCGGCCGGTAGGAGTGCCTTGCTGGTATAATACACTGGTTTCTGCACTCCATCTTCTGTTCTGACTAAGACTGAACTTGTTATAAGCTCGGTTATTGATAGATACAGCTGAAGTATTTCCCCTTTTCGCGGTTTTGAGAGGATGAGAGCTTGCCCCAAGTACTCTTTTATTTTTAAGAATGCCTGCTCACACTCTTTATTCCACTCCAGGCCTTTCCCTTTTTTGATTATCTTGAAGAAAGGTGCGCACCTGTTTGTAGCCCTTGAGATGAATCTTCCCAAGGAGGCTAAACACCCTGTTAAGCGTTGTACCTCTTTCAATGTTTTAAGTGAGGTCATTTCTTGCAAAGCCTGGATCTTCTTGGGATTAACTTCGATTCCTCTTTGATGGACTTGAAAACCCAAGAATCTTCCTGAGTGGACTCCGAATAAACATTTGTTTGGTTTTAATTTCATCTGATATCTTCTCAAAACATCAAATGTCTCTCGGAGGTCGCGGGAATGCTCATCTGCTGAGACGCTTTTAGTCAACATGTCATCAATGTACACTTCCATGTTCCTTCATATTTGCCGAGTGAAGATTTTGTTTACCAACCTTTGGTACGTAGCTCCTGCATTTTTTAAACCGAAGGGCATTACTGTGTAGCAATATAAACCCTGATCCGTTGTGAAAGCTGTCTTTTCTTCATCAGCCTTGTTCATCCGGATCTGATTATATCCTGAGTAAGCGTCCATGAAGCTGAGTAATTCATGACCTGCTGTGGCATCCACCAGCTGATCTATCCTTTGAAGTGGGAAGCTATCCTTTGGACATGCCTTATTTAGATCCGTGAAATCTACGCACATCCTCCATTGTCCATTTTTCTTCTGGACGAGGACTACGTTGGCAACCCACTGAGGGTAGCTGACTTCTCTGATTGATCCAGTTGCTAGTAACTTTTCCACCTCTTTTTTGATTGATTGACTTCTTTCAGGATTGAACGATCTTCTCTTTTGTATTACCGGTTTTGCATTCGGGCTTACTGCGAGGTTGTGGGATATTACTCGGGCATCTATCCCGATCATATCTTCGTGACTCCAGGCGAATACATCTTTGTATTCTCTAAGCAGTTTGGTCAAGTCTTGCTTGACTTTTCCATCCAAGTTGGCCCCTATCTTGATTTTCTTGTCCGGTTTGTCTTCTTCAAGTACCACTTCAACCAATTCTGTTTTGTATTCATTCGAGCCCTCCATTGGATCCAGTTCGAATGATAAGGATTTTTTACACTGATTTGGCTGCATTATGGTGCACACTTGTTCAACATCATGCTTGTCTCTGTATACTGACAGATTTGCTTTTCGGGCCATCTATTGGGATCCCTTGACTGTCCCAACCCCTTGTTCTGTTGGGAACTTGATCATTAATGCATAAGTGGCTGTCACGGCCCTTGTTTTATTCAGGAATGGCCGGCCCAATAATGCATTATACGGCCAATTATCCAAGTCAACTACCACGAATTTGAGCAGGACAGTCCTCTGACATGGTGCCGTTCTGATCTTCACAGGTAGTTTTACCATCCTGAGTGACCTGACCTCTATTCCCCCAAATCCTCTTAATGGAGTATGGAAAGGCTGTAAATCTTTTTGGTCTAGTCTTAGCTGGTCGTATACGGCCACGCTTAGGATGTCTGCTGAGCTCCCATTAACTATTAAAATTCTCTGGACTTCCCTATGGCCAATCCGGGCACTTATAACCAAAGCGTCATTAGGTCGAACATCGATGCCATGGGAATTTACCTCTGTAAAGACTATTGGGTCCCATCCTTCCTTTACCCTTTTCCGGTCTGGTTCAACCGAGTTTACGTCGAAGTTATTCCTTTCTTCTACTGCTTCTCTGATTTCCTGAGTTCGTTCTCTGTTGCTTCTCCCAGTAGAAGGTCCTCCGAAAATTGTATGTATTACTTGATTGGCTTCGGGGCTGGTTCTTTGGTTTTGACCAGGGTTGTGATCAACCTTGACTTTCTTGGTTTCTGGTCTCTCGTCTTTTTTCAAGATTACATCCCTCAGGTGCCCTTCCCGAATAAGAGTTTCTATGTAATCTCTGAGCTGAAAACACTTTGAAGTTTCATGCCCGGTTTCCTTATGAAACCTGCAATACTTGGTTGTATCTTTTCGGGCGAACTGTGATTGTCGCCACGGTTATTGCACCATATTCTTTTCTTCCACGATGGCTAGAATTTCTTCTTGTTTCTTCCGAAGAGGGGTGTAATTGGTATATCTGCCTTGGTATTTCTTTATGGACCGTTCGGCATTGGGCCCATTACCCCTATCCTTATTTTTCTCCTTGATATTCCCTTTCCGTTTTTCCTTTTGATTCTGTCCCTTGGATTCAGTATTCTTCTGTTCGGGCTTTCCTCCATGCATATAGCTTCCTCCTGTAGCTAACTCTTCTTCCTCGGCCAGAGCGTATCCTTTCTCCATATCCATCATGTCGGCATACCTTGTCAGCCGTGCTCTTCTCAAATCGAAGGATAGTCGTCCATTCTGCAAGTTATTGGTGAATGCAGCAATAATTGCTTCATCATTAGCGCTGCCAATTTCTGATACTGCTTGGCCGAAACGGCCCAAGTATTTTTTTAATGACTCGTCATTCCCCTGTTTTATTTGAGATAGGTAGGTCACCGACTTCTTTCTGTGAACGTTGTTCAGGAATTGCCTTGAGCAACTCCTGCTCAACTCGCTGAAATTTTCAATGCTTGCCAGGGGTAGTCTTCCGAACCATCTTGAACCTGTGTCCCCCAATGTTTACGAAAAGTTGAGACACAATAGGGGTCACTGCGGGCATATTGAGCCATGACATTTTTATAGCGTCTAACGTGCTCCTTTGAATCCGTATTTTTTTTAATTGCTCCACATGCGGCATTCTGAATCTTTCTGGGAAAGGGTTTCGCAAAATCTCTCTGGTAAATGGATTGTCGGAGTCATCGTCGGATAGATCGTTACAGCCTTAACGTCTGACTAGTGCCTCCATCTGTCGCTTGTTATTCTCTACTTCTCGAGTTAGGCTTTGGATCGTGACATCTCTATCCCCCACCGGGCTTCCATGACGGTTGAATCGTTGGGTAACTGTCATTCTTTCCTCAGATTCATCACTCTGATACCGGAACCCTCGTGTGACTCCATGATGATGTTTACGGTGGTGTTGATCACTGTCTTCTGATGATGGCTGTCCTCTACACCGATCGTATTTACGATGTCTGGCACGTATTGTTTGATTGCGATCCAGCCTCTAGTGATTTTCATCTTCTAGTGTTTTCTATCCAGCTGGATTGATTGGGGAAGAGTTCCTTCTGGTTTCTGGCATAGTTATTCTTGGCCCCACCACCATCGAACGGAGCCTTGCTGGTGGAAGATTGAGAGTATGTGCTCCTGCAGCCAGTAGATCAATCCTTTCCCTTGCTGCGTCCCTCACCAATTGCTGTAGGACCTCTTGGAAACGCAGCGTAAGATCTCTGCTAGTTGGAGGAACTTGCTGGATCCCCGCCAGGTGCGCAGGCTGGTTCTCTGTGTTTGCTGCAGGATCTTGTGACGTATTGCCAATATGGAAATCGTCTGGTGATTTTTGGCCATTCCCTGAACTACTTCTGCTTCCTGCCATTGCTTTTTAACAAGTTTGGAGGTTCAAACCCACTTCCTCTAGCGTCAATTGTTAACGTCGATTTCTGGATTATGCCAGAAACGCCAACAAGAATTGGATTTTGGCTATTGAATTAAAGAGAAAGAGATGCAGAGAGAGTAACAAAGACAAATTTTACCTGGTAAAACTCCGATGGCCGGAGAAACATCCACGGGTGGTTGAAAGATCAACCAAGCCAAAATCCACTAAGAGAATAAGATGTTTTACAAGCTCTCGATCTCTCTTTTTTCTCTCTGTATTTACTGTGATTGTTGTATGCTATATTGCCTATATTTTTTCTGGACGAGATTATGGGTCTATTTATATGTTTATAGAACCCTAATCTGCCTTGTACAAGTAATATAAGATCTTTGTATTTAATTGTGATCCGGTTACTTTCTTGAGGTCGATTTGTCTTCTTTCCTGTTTCGGAGTCTCATGGAAATCGAGTGGGATCCTAGTAGTGCAGTTCAATTTGGACTTGTTTCCTTATAAGAATGTAGTATTCGTAAAGAAATCAAGTTATTTCCTGATTGGGGACTCTTCTAATTTAATACTATATTTCATTTGGGATTCCTTCCTGATGGATATCGTCACGTATTTAATGACAATCCGTATGAAATAAGCACCAAGTTCTTACTCGGGTCGTATTTATTCCCGAGTAAGAGTAACACCTGATGGTCCCGAGTAGTACCGTTTGAGCCCGAGTGGAAGTGTTATTTAACCAATCCCGAGTGCTGTTAGCTGATCCCGGGTAGGTTTTATTCAGTATATACTTACTCGGGCTTTCTTCTCTTTAATGATGCCTTATAGGATATTTCCCGGATGCCTATTTGGGCATCCACCTGGCTATTTTTTCCTTCCTGTCAATGACGTGTATGCTTGGTAAAATTTACATATAACATAACTAATATCAGTAATTTTATAATAAAATTATAAAAAAATGTGTACACTTTTGAGATTTATAGAAGTTTTAAGACTACAAGTAGTTAAACATTTCCTGATTAACTTCACAGTTGATTATTTCATCAGTACATCTAACCGTAATTATTCTATAAGTTACATCAATACCAAACCGACCATTAATTAATTATAATATAACAAATTGCACCAAACTCTCTTGAGATTTGTTCTTTTACGCACGGAAACAATTTTATCATTAATTGACATTCACATTCTCTATCATTAGGGTTTGACATTTAAGTACGAGAGTTGACCATTACAAAATCATAAAAGGCATAAATATCCCTAATTCACCAAAAATCTAAAAGAACTAATTACAAAAACTCCCTTAAGGTTTGCTCTTTTACATATAAAAACAACTTTATTGATAATTGACACTCACTTACCCTACCACTTGTCAAAGATAGTCATATTAAACTGTAGACCAATTTTGACTATCAAAACTAATGATAGTTTAGTCATTAAAAGAATTTTAAGTATGTATATATATATACATACATGTGTGTGTGTGTAATTGAATAAATATTTTAAAATGAAGATTTTTTTAGGTATTTTGTGTGTGTGTGTGTGTGTGTATAATTGAATAAATATTTTAAAATGGAGATTTTTTTAGGTATTTTAAAATGAAGATTAAGTGAAAAAAAAAACTGTTTTTAAAATTAAGATTTTTTTTAAAAGAAAATTCAGATTAAAAAAATGTTTTTTTTAAATCAAAAAATGGGACAGTCCAATATAATTTTAATGAAATTCAATTTTTTAAAATCGTAATATCTTTAACTGTTCGACAGTTACACCAACAACACGAATCACAATCCTTTCCGAATTTGTTCGATCTCTCCTCCTTGAGAGATTGAACCAGTTTGAACCAGTTTGCCAGTACCATCGACACAAATCATAATTCCTACCTAATTTGTTTATAATTTTTTTCTATTTTTTTAAAACCTTAAAAAAATTAACTCTATTTCTTTGGAAAACATTTTTTTTTCTTATTTAAAAATACATTTTGAGATTTTTTGTTGTTGAACAAATTGCATTATATTATGAAGGGATTATGATTTGTGGTGTTGGCGGAACTAGCAAACTAACTCCATTTTAGAAAGAAATCTGACTCAATCTCTCATGAAGGAGATCAAACAAATTATGAAGAGATTGTGATTTGTGTTGTTGATGAAATTGGCAAACTGACTCCATTTTAAGATGAAATCTGACTCAATCTCTCATGGAGAAGGTCGAACAAATTAGGAAGGGATTGTGATTTGTGTTGTTGATGGAACCGGCGGACCGTTCAAGACATTAAGATTTTTTTTTTTGATTTTTTTTTTGGTTTTTTTTTAGTTTGAATTTTTGTAAATTAGATTAGACTGTGTATTTTTTTATTGGAAATTCAAAATTTTTTTTAATTCTTAATTTTCAATTAATCTTATTTGTCTTTAAAAAACAAATCTTAATTTTAAAAGCAGTTTTCTTTTGTTCACTTGATCTTCATTTCAAAATACCTTTAAAAAATAGTGGAAATCGCTAAAAACAATCATATCTAACATGAAAAATTTGTTTTTAACCACATACAAAAAATTATTTGTTAATAGCCACTTTGTATAAATAATTTCAGTGTGAGTCCTTAAATTACCAGAATACCCTCAGTGTTTAATTTTTTTTCTCTTTCTCCTCCACGGTTTCCACTCTCATCTTCTCTCCTTCACCATAGACCGTTGTTACTATCTTCTTCTTGTGCAAACCGAAATAACTCTCTTCTTCTTGTATAAATCGAAGACAGTGAATTTCAAGTATCTTGCAGATCAACGAGAAGCACATCGTTTATTGAAGATTTGAAGAACACCATTGATATGTTGAGAGGTTTTGAACAAGTTTATCGATTTGCTCTAATTCGGTTGAAGGTGTGTAAATATCTTCCATTTCTGTTAGTTTGAGTTCGGAACAAATAGTATAACATGATTTTGACGTGATTGAAGTACTGTTATGTGTTTTTTTTTAATAAATGGATGAATTTAAGATTCACTTTTTTTTCCAGAACATTTCAAGTTTCAGAAATGTTCCAAATGTTCGTAAACTTGAAATGTCCT
Organism: Dipteronia dyeriana; assembly: GCA_032871835.1. Lineage (NCBI taxonomy): Eukaryota > Viridiplantae > Streptophyta > Magnoliopsida > Sapindales > Sapindaceae > Dipteronia > Dipteronia dyeriana. Next base: position 289,611 of record CM065303.1, read on the forward strand.
ATAAAAACTCAATACAAAACTTGAAATATAATATAAAAATTCGAAATGTGGATAAAACTTGAAATGTGGTGAAATTTACAAAGATTTCAAGCATGATTTCAAGTTTAGACCTCATAAAACTTGAAATGTTTATAGCAGATATGTATTCATCTTCTATTTTTATTAGTTTGAGTTCCAAACAGTTAGTATAACATCTTTGAACGTTATTTCATTACTATTGTGTGATTTTGTGAAGAATTTAAAGAATATAATTTACACGTTTTTTTCCAGAACATTTCAAGTTTCAGTTGTTCATAAACGTGAAATGTGCTATAAAAACTCAAAACAGAACTTGAAATCTTCTATAAAAATTAAAATGTTGATAAAACTTGAAATGTAGAGATGTTTACAAAGATATAAAGCATGATTTCACCAAAAATATAAAATGTATTGAAAAACTTAAAATCTGAATTTTGTTGCGATTTTTTTTAGATGAATGGATTACAGGGTGTTAATAAACTATGGTAGGGATTACAGGGTATTAATCAACTATGGTGGGCAGTGGGATGATTTACGATATGTGGGTGGGGATACATTTGTTGAGGTGGTGTCGATTCATTTAAATTTTTTGGAGTTACAGAACTTGGTATATGAATTCACTAAATTTGATAGAACGTTGTATGACGTAATCATAAGCAGCTTAGTTAAGACAGACAGTGGTCGAAGAAAGTATCGATTACAACGTGACAGTGATGTGAGGTTCCTTTTACATGATCAAACGGTTGTTCCAGAGGTATATGTTGATTTGGTGGAAAAAGTGGTTAGAGATGTCAGGGAGCAGCCGTCAATACCTTCTTAGATATCGCAGATTCCCAGTAGAGTGCATGTTGCACCTTCTCCGCCTCCATTTGCAACCGTTACAGAGTTGGTTCCTAGTACCCAACAGTTACCACTTAGAAGAGAGGTTTCTATATGGGATGGTTACTGTGGGTTTCCAGATACATGTGAAGCTGATGAACAAGAGAGAGTAAACGACAACGATTCATATGCATCGGATGGCGATGAAATTTATCAGCCGCGAGAAGTTTTGAGCAGCCCTGAAGATGATGTTGTAGACACAAACATTGATAGTGATCTAGACGGGCAAGATGTTACAGACACAAACACTGAGGGATGGAATCAGTACACAAACACTGAGGGACAGAATCAGTGGTATTGTGGTACATCTAGACGGACATATGATGCTATACCATCTCGTTGGCTTCCATTTGCAGACCAATATTCCATTAGCTCTAATAGGACCGAAGGTTCCACATCAAAGGTGGGGCATTTTTTACAAAGAGCAGATTTTTGATACTAAGCAGAAGTTGAAGAATAAATTTGGTAATTAAGCTTTAAATGATAAGTTTAATCCAAGAATCAGACGGTTGACAAAGAACCGATTTGAGGCTAGTTGTAATGACATCAAATGTGATTTTGCACTGAGAGCCACATGTAGAGATGGTTGCATATATTGGGTTGTCAAGAAATTCGTACATATCCACACATGTAGTTTTAACACCTATGAGTCACACTTCCGAAAAGTGAGTTCCATTGACGTTAGAGAGATGTTTGCCTCAAAATTGAACACAAATGGGTGTACCATTAGACCAATTGATATAATTATGGAAATACGTGAGCAACACGGTGTGCAACTTTTATACACCAAAGCATGGCGGGCAAATGAGCACGTTAAGACTATTTTGTACGGGAAACCTGATGATTCATATCAGTTGTTGCTTGCTTACTTTCATTTGTTCCCGAGACCCTGACGGCAATTCACACGGATTTTAACAACAATTTCTTATACGCTTTCTTTGCACTTGGTTAGTGTATTAAGGAGTTTCAGACAGTTATACGTCCAGTCATTGCCATTGATGCCGCTCAATTGAAGGGTGCATTTGAGGGGGGTTATATATGTAGCATCATGCAAAGACAGAGATGAGCATGCATTTGAGGGGGTTTCAGACAGTTATACGTCCAGTCATTGCTTTTGGTATAGGTGACAGTGAGACTGAAAACTCTTGGACATGGCTCTTGTAACGACTACGAGAGGCAATTGGAGAGGTTGGGGGGATGATATTCGTTTCCGATCACCATGCTAGCATTGCTAAAGAACTGAGTATTGTATACCCTAATGTTCCTCACTGTATTTTTTTCTTCCATTTGAAACAGAACTTAAAGGCCAGATCGAAGGGACGGGAAAGAAGTGTTTGATGTTTACTATAAAGTAGCATATTGTTCCACCTCTAGACAGTTCGACTTAGAAATGGATGAAATCAAGAAAATTCACCAAGGAACATATGACACTTTGATGTCCATTTGGCCTGAGCGGTGGTCACGTTACCAGTGTCCTGGGAGAAGGTATCAAATGATGACCACGAACATTGCAAAAGTATTGAACAATTGTATTCAAAAGGCTCGGAGGTTGCCTATTACTACAGTGATAGAGTTCTTGAGAGATTTGCTGCGAAGATGGTTTAATGACAGTCATGAGCAAGCCGGGAAGAACCCTACATACTTAGGGAAGGCGGCGATTGGTCATTGCAAGGAGAGAACGAATGGTCATTGACTTACAATGTATATCCAATTGAGTTGACCAGATGTTTAGTTAAGGATGGTAAACATGATAGGTTGGTCGACATCGAACATCATAGGTGCACTTGTCGTAACTGGGACTTAGATCAGCTGTCATGTGACCACGTCATAGTTGTTGCTAGGTACATTGTTCATTTATGTAAATCATATTTGTTTCTCATTGCTTGTTTTTTGACAATGTTTCGTTTCTTTTTTTTTATAGGTTCACAAAGACCAATTTCAACTCCCCCTGTCACGAGTATTACAACACTTCCTGGATACAGACAGCTTACGCCCCAACAATAAATTCAGTACCTCATCCATTTATTTGGGAAGTACCCGATCAAGTGGGCTCTGTGATTGTCCTACCACCTAATAGCAAGAGGCAAGCTGGTAGACTAAAAGAAAGAAGAACACCTTCCGCTAAAGAGGTTTATTGGCAGAATAAGTGTTCTAATTGCGGCGAACAAGGTCACAATAGGATGAGATGCCCCAACCCAAGATGGCGACCAAATAATGGACAGTTAAATACATCCATAAGTGTTGAGCAGCCCACACAATCGACACCAATGACACGTAGACAACGCGCCTGTAGTGTATGTAATGTACTTGGCCATAATCGCAAGACATGCCCGTTAGTTGACCACTCCCTACCTACGACGGGTACTCCCACTGATGGCGATACTACTAATTTGTAATTTCTAGTTATATTTATATTGTATTACTAACTCAAGTGAAGTAAGAACTTTCTGTTGTAGTATGAACTTATTTCATGTATGAACACTATTTAGTATGTTTATTTCAGGTATTAATATTATAACTAGGAATGTTGTGATATGAAGTTCTGAAAATATTACAAGTTGTAATTTGAAGTTAAATTTAGTCTCCATGTTATTTAAAACATGATTTCAAGTTTGGTTCCTGGGATTTATACCATGATTTCAAGTTTGTTGTGTAATTGTAAAGCATGATTTTAAGTTTAGGCAATTTTCAGTAAAAAAGCTCAACACATCAGTACATGTGTATTGCATGATTTTAAGTTTGGTTCATGAGATTTATACCTTGATTTCAAGTTTGCTGTTTAATTGTAAAACATGATTTCAAGTTTGGGCAATTTCCAGTAAAAAATCCCAACACTATCAACACATCAATACCTGTCTACTGCATGATTTCTAGTTTTGTTCATGAGATTTATACCTTGATTTCATGTTTGTTATTTAATTGTAAAGCATGATTTCAAGTTTGGACAACTTCCGCTAAAAAATCTCAACACTGTCAACACATCAGTACCTGTCTACTACATGGTTTCAAGTTTGGTTCTTGAGATTTATACCATGATTTCAAGTTTGATGTTTATTTGTAAAGTATGATTTCAAGTTTGGGAAATTTCCATTCAAAAATCCCAACACTCTCAACACACAAGAATACCTGTTTATTTTTGCAATTCTGCAACAAAACCTGTTTGAAGTTGTTCACAATTTAACATCTAACCTAATCTAATAACAATATTTAACATCCAACCTAATATCCGGCCAACCATTACACATCCACCAATCTCAAAATGAAATATAACATTCAACCGAATATCCGTCTAACCAATTGAAAACACCTTATACAAAATGTGGTGGTTTGACAACCATCTAAATAGTGTAAACAAAAAAAAATTATAGTAGGTGTTCTCATCTCCGGGAACTCCGTCTAAGGTACACCAGGTCTTTCACCATCAGAGGGGCAGTGTAGAGGGTGCGAACCCTCGTCCACCTCTTCCTCCCAAGCACTATGCAGCCCCTCACCAACCTCGTCTTACTGCCCAACATTTTGGTCATCACTAACCTCGTCCTCCTACGCAACATGCACATCATCTGCAACCTCATCATGTTGGTCATCACCAACCTCGTCCTCATATGCATCATACTGGTCATCTCCAACCTCATGCGCATCATTCAGATCACCTAAGTCATCTCTACGCAGTGAAGATTCCTGAAAATAGTAATTTACAAATATATAATACACCAAAATTTATCAAAGTGCATGCATTATTAAGGCTAGTTTAGATTTGTACCGCATAACTGTGTTCATCAAAATCAGAATGAAGTTTGTCAATCTTTAGATCCATCTGTTCAAAGTGGGAGTCGATATAAGACCTCAACTCGTTATATGACTGTCGGCCGTTGAATGGGTCATGATTCATCTTCAAACGAATCTTTGTATCTGTGGATGCTTGTGGCGCACGACCCCACATACCATGACGACTTGGCTCATTCTCTAGATCATACCCGTATACTTGTACAGTTCAGGTCCAATAATCGCAAGGGGATCGAATTGCCTATAGTACTCCTAACGTCTCTCCTCTGGTGTATAAGACAAAGTTGTAAGAGCTTCCAACTGCAGGCAAGTGAAAATGAGAAAAAGTTGGCATATATGCAACTATAAAATAAAACTTAAGTTATACTTACCTCTTCATTGATTTTATTCCCCAAATGTGCTGCCTTTTTCCAGCAGTACCACCTCGTCAATAGTGGGAACCTTCGGTCCGTTCTCACTCTTCTCCGCTTTCCAACCAAACCGGTAAGAACCGGGTTGGCCTCCATCGCCCAATATTGAAACAATAGCAAATGAAACATATTAGAATTGGTACACACGTAAATACAAATACAAAGATTTTACAAGATAACTAACCATCAATGCCCACGGAAATCCATATATATTGTAACCCAAGTCCTGTTCTATACTGTAATTTCTTTTTTGTTTCCTCTCGTTTCTCCTATCGTGCTGGGCTTTACCTAACCAATATAAGGTAACACTGTAAATGTAAGTTCCTCAAGGGAATGCCTCAAACCCTGTGATATCCTCAACCAAACCCCACAACCAATTAAGAACAAACCAACGGTACTCCCGACCAAGCAAAATGTAGGACAGAAAATACACATATCCCAACTTAATAACATCCTCCGGTTCGTCAAAATCCTCTCCACTTAGTCTACCTAAAATATCCTTAAGGGGAGTGAGGGGTCCTCTAAAGTATCGGTGATATACGCTGCCTGGTACAACTTTAGATAGGGAGTTAACACTCTGAGGCATCGGTCTGAACCTCAATCTTGTGATAAGGAGGAACTCCTCCTTTCCAAACCTAACTGTACAGTTCCCGACCTGAAACCACATCTCGTCGGGAAGCGCACCTGGATAATGTAACTCTCTGCATAGCGAAATGTGGCAAAGCTTACCACTAAACAACTCCTTGTTCATACCCAAAAACTGTTAGAAAACACCCTGCTCCCACTGTCCTAACATGCCAACCCTAGCTATAACATCACTAATAATTGTCAAATGTGACAATTTATAGTAAATGTTCACTCGAGCATCAAACCAACTATCTTTCGCATGCTTGTAAACCAAATTATCTCCACCATTTGCCATCTGCATTACCTTACAAAAAATTACAAAATGTAATTGGGACCAAGTGTATTGACGACTATATTTCATTTCCAACAACAAATTATCATTTGTTACTAAAAAAAAAGTTCAAGATTTCAAGTTTTATGCTACATATTAATGCATCATTTCAATTTTATGCCACAGATTTAAAGCATCATTTCAAGTTTGATTGAACACAATTAAATCATCATTTCAAGTTTTCTGAAGATTTCAACTTTTTACAAGAGACAAACAATGATTTGAAGTTCTGTGCTTCAAATTCAAAACAACATTTCATTTTTATGCAACAAAATGAAAGCATGATTTCAGTTCACAAACATCATTTCAAGTTCCAAGTTTTAACCACAAACAACCGGTTCACTACACTGTCATAACCTGTCATTCCAGTTCATAATCAACCTCAACAAAATTCGATTCCCTCAATACCACAAAACCCACATTTTGAATCCATCAAACCAAATAATGAAATCAATTTTGATATATTCAAATGTTCAAAACAAACTTCACTGTCTAATTAACCAAACCCTAAAAAATGAAATCATATTTGACCTAAGAACACTGTCGTATGTAAATTTTATCATACGTACACGTCATTGATAAAGAGGATAAAAATTACCAGGTGGACATCCGAATAGGCATTCAGAAAATATCCCGTAAGATATCACCAAAGAACAGAAATTCAAGTAAACAAGTTTTAAACAAAACCTACTCGGGGTCAACTGACGTCATATACTACTCGCGATCAGATGATGTCATTCGAGACCAGCTAACAACGTTCTACTTGGGACAAATATAAAGAAGCCCAAATAAAGAAGCCCATCGCATAACTCGCATACGAATTAAGAGTCATGTTAAAATACATAAAGATATTCGCGTCAAAGAAGAATTCCATGATGAATAGGATACCAAACAGGAAAAAGGTTCCAAACCATACAACAATTTTATTTCATCAAAAATACTATGCATTTATAAGGAAATAAGTCCTAACCGGACTATATCACTAGTCCCATTCAATCTCTATACAAGTCTCCGAGATAGGAAAGAATACAGACTACTTCAAATAAGTAACCAAATCATAATTAAATACAAAGATCTTTCATTACTTGTACAGAAAGGATTAGGGTTCTATGCACATATAAATAGACCCATAATCTTATCATAAAACATATAGCAAATTACATATAACAAAATACAAAGAGAAAAAAGAGAGATCGATAGTTGTAAATCTTTTTCTAGAGTGGATTTTGGCTCGGTTGTTTATTCAACCACCCGTGGACGTTTCTCCGGTCATCGGAGTTTTACCACGTAAAATTTGTGTCTAATTACTTTCTCATTCTCTTTCTCTTTGAAACTACAGCTAGAAATCCAATCTTGTTGACTTTTCTCACGCATCCAGAAACTGACGTCAACAATTGGTGCTAGAAGGAGAGACCTTGAATCTTCAACCTGATAAGTAATGGCAGGAGGCAGAAACAGTCTTATGGATATCCAAAAATCTCAAGATAATGCCTATATTGGCAGTAGCTCACGAGATCTCGCCGTAACTACTGAAAATCAACCAATATCTGGTAGGGATCCAACAAATCCCTTTGATCAGTGAATACCTAACACGACGCTTCCGTGAGGCGCTGCAACAACTGGTGGCAGATACAACAAAGGAAGAAGTTGATCTGTTGACTGCAAAAGTGCAATCTTCTAACTTCCCACCTACAAGGCTTCGTTCGGTTATAGTTGGGCCAGAACCGAATGCACCAGAAAAAGGAAAGAACTCTGCTCCAATTAATCAAACTGGACGTGGAACACCCGAAGAGGAGCAACCACGCCAGAGGTAGAGCCATGATCAGATAACCCATACTAGACACTGTAAACATGACCGACACAGGAAAAGGTCGTCATCAGAGGATAGTGATCGGCACCATCGCAAGCGCCGTCACGAAACCATACCCCTGCAACGATCAACCCGGGAGACTCGGTAACAATGCGAAGAGGAGCTTGAAAAGAGCATGACAATCACTCAGCGGTTTAATCATCATGGAGATCCGGTGGGAGATAGGGGCTTCATGATTCAGAGCCTGACTCGAGAAGTTGAAAACAATATGCGTCAAATGGACTCACTTGTTAGACACTATGGGTACAATGATTTGTCTGACGATATCTCTGATAGTCCATTTACTAGAGACATCCTACGAACCCCATTCCCAGAAAGATTTAGGATGCCGCACGTGGAACAGTTCAAGAAGGATACGGATCCTAAAAAACACGTCAGACGGTATAAAAGTGATATGGCTCAGTATGCCCACAGCGACCCCTTACTATGCCTTAACTTTCCACAAACCCTAGGAGACACAAGCTCAAGATGGTTCAGGAGATTGCCCCTAGCGAGTATCGAAAGCTTCAGTGAACTAAGCAGAAGTTTTTCAAGACAATTTTTGGGCAATGTTCACAGGAAAAAATCAGTGGCTTACCTTTCTCAGCTGAAACAAGAGAAATATGAGTCGTTGAAAAAATAACTGGGGAGATTCAGCCAGGCGGTATCAAAAATCGTCAGTGTAAATGAAGAAGCGATAATTGCTGCATTAATCAATAATTTACAGAATGGACGGCTATCTTTTGACCTAAGAAGAGCCTGTCTAACCAGATATTCAGATACGATGGACATGGCGGGAGGATATGCACTGACCAAAGAAGAAGATTTAGACACAGGAGAATGTTACATGCACGGAGGAAAACCCAAAAAGGATGCTGAGTCAAAGGTACAGAACCTAAAAGGAAAACAAAAAGGAAACGATAAAGAAAATAACAAGGATGAAGGAAATGGATGAAATACCGACTAGACCACGGAGAAATTCCTAGGTAGATAGGCCAACTACACCCCTCTTCGAAAAAAGTAGGAGGAAATCCTGGCCATACTAGAAGAGAAAATCAGGTAAAAGAACTGCGCCGACAGTCTCAGTTTGCTCGGTGAGATACAACAAAGTACTATAGATTCCACAAGGAAACCGGTCATGAGACTTCCAAGTGTTACCAGCTTAAAGATTACATAGAAGCCCTCATTCAAAAATGTCACTTGCAGGATATAATCTTAAAAAGGGATGAGCAACCAGAAATAAAAAAAAAGAAACTAAAACCGATCACAATTCTGGTCGAAACAAGAGGACCAGTCCCGAGGCTAATGAAGTAACACAGACGATTTTCGGGGGACCGTTAACTAGAAGAAGTAACCGAGAGCGAACACGGGAAATCAGGGAAGCTGTGGAAGCAAGATAGAACTTTGACGTGAACTTGGTCGAACCAGACCCGAAAAAGGTAAAGAAAGGATGCGCCCCAATAATATTCACAGAAGGTGACTCACATGGGTCGATGTTCGACCAAATGACGCCCTGGTCATGTAAAGTCCTCATTTATTGATTGGCTTAATTCGTGAACAAATCATATTTCTGGGGTGTTATGTAAGAGTAGCTTAGGCTCTCAAGACCTCAAGAGGAGAAACACCAAAGGTAAAATTCTTGTGCGTACTTGCTTTGAAAACATAGTTGCACACACTCACAAATTCATGCATAACTCTTATTCATATATGTTGTGTGTTTATACTTGTGTGCATTTTGATTTAAATGACTCTTGTTGATATATTTGCATATTGTAATTAAAGTTTTATGTCATGTTAGGCATTAGTATTGGATGCATCAGTATTGGATGCATCTTCATCACTCTAGGACTTGTTGAAAATATGTGTTTGAGTGTTAAAAAAACGGGTAGTGCGCTAGTGGTGCGCTACTCGACTAGCGCAGCCTCACCAGCGCAACTTTCCAGTGGATCGCTGCTTGTCATGAGCCACTAAGCTGCGCCACTGCACCCGCACAATGTTGAAAAAATGGGCAGTGCGCTGGTGGTGCGCTACTCGACTAGCGCAGCCTCATCAGCACAACATTCCAGTGGATTGTCGCATGTCATGCGCCACTGAGCTGCGCCACTCGTCTAGCGCCTATTGAAAATATTAAGTTGTGCGCTGGTGGTGCGCTACTCGACCAGTGCACATAGCGGAAGCTGGAACGTTTTTTCTAAAACGACCTCACTTTGGTTGAAACACACACACACAGACACACACACACACACACACATATATATATATATAACTCTTTGTGTTCAGTTCGAAAAAGAGTTCAGAACATCATATCTTTTCATTAGAACACATTTCAAAAGGAAAACTCTTCCAAGAACTCATCTTTAAACACTCAAAGCATTCCCATGTGCATAAAAACTTCATCTTGCATCATCTAAGATCATTTAGAGTGCATCAATGGATAGTTTTGCTTCATCACATCTTGTTTGGTAAGTTCTTCACTATCTTCTTACAAGTTAAGTGTTTTGCTTGCTAAGCCATCTCTTTTATTATTTGTATGCTCTTAGAACATATTCTAGATACAAATTAGAGATTGTTGTAATGACATGATTGAGTGTTGTATTGTGATAGCTTTATAGGATTGTTTGATCTATGTTTAGCTAAGCTATTTGAACATGTCATTTAGCTCTTGATATCTAGGATTGCATCAATTGTCATCTCATTATCCTAGATAAGCATATAAGGTTTCCTAGCCTTGTTTGTTCTTTGAATATCATCATATATTCACATAAGACATTTTATCTCTTCATTGAGAAGTTAGACTTGTGTTGCTCCCGGGAGTAGGTAGCTTAAATCGCAATCAAGATGAACTAGGCTCATTTATACCGGGATTAGGTAGTGGTGGTGGATTTTAAACCGTTATTAGGTTGTAATTCCTTTGCCATTAGTGGATACGAGGTTCGAGTGTGGCGCACATATCAGCCCGTGGTTTTTCCCATTTGAAGGGTTTCCATGTAAATCTCAAGTGTCTTTACTATTTTCGCACTTTTTACACTTGTGATATTATTGTAACTAGTTAGGGGCATTTTCGTTAACTTGACTTTTAACGAAAATTGGGTAAAATTGTTTAAAATCTATTCACCCCCATCTAGATTAATATTATACACACCATAATATTTGTTTCAATTGGTATCAGAGCAGGTTCCTAAACATACATAGGTGATCCTTTCTCATTTTGGTGTGTGTTGCATTTTGTGGGTGTGTATTGATCATTCATACACTTGCATTCATATCATTCATTCATTAAACACAATGAGTGAAAACGGTGGCAATAAGGGAGCTTCTAGCACTAGACCTCCACTTCTCACCGGATTAAATTATGCCTCTTGGAAAGGCAAGATGGAGTCGTATATTTGCCAAATTCATGACAGGGCATGGATGTCGGTTGAAGATGGCTAAACTCCACCCATGATGACTCCAGCAGATGAAAGAGATGATGTACTCAAACCAAAGGCATGGTGGAACACACAAGAGTTTGAGGCATCAAAGTGGAATAGGAAGGCAATGCATGCCATCCTATGTGCAATGGATGAGAACCAGTACAAGTTGGTTCAAAATACTAGGATAGCTAAGGAGACATGGGATATCCTAGAAGTTGCACATGAGGGAACCGATGTGGTTAAGGAATCGAAGCTTCAAGTTCTCCAAACACAATTTGAATTGCTCAAGATAGATGAGAATGAGTGCTTCAATGACTTTGAAGTGAGGTTGATGGACATTGTGAACCAAAGTCATCAACTTGGTGATCTTTATTCGGATAGGAAGATCAAGCAGAAGATTATGAGATCTCTACCCGATAGATTTGAGTCTAAGGTGACGGCTTTAGAAGGGAATAGTGGTTACAAGGATATGAATCCAAGTGAAGTGATTGGGAGGCTTCTAGCTTATGAATCTAGGAAATGTCCTAACCCCACACCATTGAAAAAGCAAAAGGATATTGCTTTGAAAGCCTCCAAAGTTGAGAAGAAAGAGAGTGATGACTCGGATGAAGAAATGGCCTTGCTAATGAGGAAGTTCAAGAAATTCTACAAGTCCGAGAGGAAAGGTTTCAGATCCAAGGGTCAAGATTGGAAGAAAAAGGCTCCCTTCAAAAAGATTGAGCCTAGGCAAGAAAAGACTGAGAAGAAAGGAGTCCAATGCTATGAATGCAGTAGGATATGTCACTTTGCCCCTGAATGTGCAAATCACAAGGTCAAGAAAAAGGGAAAAGTGATGGCTGACACATGGAATGAAAGTGATGACTCCAAATGAGTATTCGGATGATGAAGAACTCATGGCTAACTTCATAGCTTTTACATCCTCTCATAGGAGCAAACATGCTAGTGATATGAAAATGAGAGTCAAGAGGAAAACTACTCAAGTGATGATGGATCTTCATCACAATCCACAAATGGAAATGTGGAACAGATGGATCTCATGGACTATATGACTAGGTTTGAGAGTTTAAGGTTAAAGAATAAGAATGAAATTAAGAGATTAAAAGAAGAAAACCTAGACCTCTCAACTCAAGTTGACCAACTAAATGAAAAGTTGGTGAGATCTAAGAGAAGTGAAGAAGGGTTTAAGAAAGAGCTTGAAGATGCTATAGAGTTGTTGGCCAAGATGAACTCTAGCACCAAAAAACTTGACCACATGCTAGATGTTGGAAAGTGGCCAAGTGACAAGAAGGGGCTTAGGTTTGAAGATGACAAGATGTCCTTCACTCCAAGCAATACCATTTTTGTAAGAAACATGAACTTCAATGGGCCCTCTTCTCGTCAATCGCCTAGGAAGAAACTTGACCTAGGAGAGTGTTCAATTAATGCTCAAGTAAATGTGGCACTAAGAAGCCTACCTCATGCCCATCCTACAAGGGCTCCTCAAGTTAACTTCCCTCAACCGAAAGCTCATAAAGGGAAGATACCTATCATGCAAGCTAAACCAAGGAAGCAATCAAGTATTGCTTAACAACAAAGAAGGAAACCTCCTCAACAACAATCAAGACAACCACAAAGACATGTGAAGGCTCCAATGCATCCTCAATGATATGGTATGATTCCTAACTTTATTCCTACATGTCATTTTTGTGGTATTGATGGTCATATTAGACCAAATTGCTTTAGATATATTAAATTGTGTAGAATTGAAAGCATGATAGAGAAGAAAAAGGCTAAAGCCATGATGCATGTCACTAGGAAAAATGGAACACCTTTGCATAATCCTAGGACACTTAGAGCCCATGTACCATTGACCACTAGGTAGGAAAATATTGCACCTAGGTGGATTAGAAAGGATGAACACTTTTGCCATGTTGCGCAAATTACCTTGAAAGCTCATTCTTGTGATTTTTGGTATTTGGATAGTAGGTGCTCTAGGCACATGACTGGAAATAAGAGTTTCTTTGAGACTCTTGTGATGAAGGAGAGAGGAAATGTCATCTTTGGTGATAGATCTAAAAAGAAGGTTAAAAGAAAGGGAACCATTTCCATTCCTGGATTACCCTCATTGTCTAATGCTTTGTATGTTGATGGTTTAAAAGCTAATTTGATAAGCATTTCACATCTTAGTGATGAAGGAATTTCCGTATTGTTTAGGAAAAATGATTGTTCCATCCTATTGCCAAATAGACAAACCTTGTTAAAATGTATGAGATCTAGCGACAATTGCTATTGTCTTGAGGCTAAAGGTGTCTCGTGCAATGTGTCCAAGGATGGACAAATTGAGTTGTGGCACGAAAGACTTGGTCACATGAACTATAGGGATTTACGAATCTTAAATAAGTTCAATGTTGTGCGAGGCCTTCCCAAGCTTGGGAAAAAGGTAGATGGCGTTTGTGGACCTTGCCAATAAGGGAAGCAAACCAAAAGTATGCACAAAAGGGCAAGTATTTATCCACCAAGGAACCTCTAGAGCTTTTCTACATGGATCTTATGGGTCCCATGCAAACCGAGAGTTTAGGTGGAAAAAGATACATTTTTGTGTGTAGATGACTTCTCTAGGTACACTTGGACTTATTTTCTTAGAGAAAAATCTGAAACCTTTGACAAGTTTAAAGTACTTTGTTCCAAAATTCAAAATGAAATGAACTCCAAGATTAAAAGCATTCAAAGGATTAGAAGTGACAATGGGAAGGATTTTGAGAATGCCCATTTTGAAAACTACTACAATAGTCTAGGCATTTCTCATGAGTTTTCGGCTCTTAGGACACCTCAACAAAATAGAGTTGTTGAGAGGAAAAATAGGGTTCTTCAAGAAATGGCCCGTGTGATGTTGCATAACAACAATGTCCCTGGAATCTTTAGGCCGAAGCCGTCAATACGGCGTGCTATATAGGAAATAGAGTTTTTCTAAGGCCTCACACTAGGCAACCTCATATGAGTTAATGAAAGGTAGAAAGCCAAATGTTAGCTATTTCCACACCTTTGGAAGCAAATGCTACATTTTGAATGATCGTGATCAACTTGGTAATTTTGATGCTAAGAGTGATGAGGGTATCTTCATTGGCTATGCCTTGAATAGTAGAGCCTATAGAGTTTTCAATCTAAAAACTAAGACCGTAATGAAATCATCTAATGTTGTCATCGATGATACTAGGCTCAAATATAATGACCATGAGGAGGAGGTAGATCTAGTTGATGACTCCCCTTTGGAGAAGGTTGTTGATATTTCTAATGTTGAAAAGACTAATCTTGATGATGACATAACACAACCTATTGATAGGATTCCTCACTTGGACTCAAAAAAACCTGCTTCACAGGTTAGGAAACTCCATGACAAGGATGATATCATTAGGGAGGTTAGTGAGGGTGTTAGGACTAGGTGTCAAATGACTAATCTAATTAGTTACACTTGCTACACCTCTCAAATAGAACTCAAGAAGGTTGATGAAGCCTTAAAGGATGAATTTTGGGTTCTTGCTATGTAAGAAAAGCTTACCAATTTGAAATGAATGAGGTTTGGACTCTAGTTCCTAAGCCTAAGAACACCAATGTGATAGGCACCAAGTGGGTATATAGGAACAAATCTGAAGAGGATGACAACATTGTACAAAACAAGGCTATGTTTGTAGCACAAGGGTACTCTCAAATTGAGGGTATTGACTTTGAGGAGACATTTGCTCCCGTTGCTAGGATTGAGTCCATTAGGCTTCTTTTATCCATCTCTTGTTTGCACAAGTTCAAATTATATCAAATGGATGTTAAGAGTGTCTTCCTCAATGGTTTCTTGCAAGAGGAAGTGTTTGTTGAGCAACCCAAAGGGTTTGTGGATCCTCACCACCCTAATCATGTCTATAATCTCAAGAAAGCTTTATATGGGTTGAAACAAGCACCAAGGACTTGGTATGAGCGTCTCACTCAATTTTTTATAGACAATGGCTACACTAGGGGTAGTGTTGACAAGACTCTATTCATCAAGAAAGAAAAAGATGAGCTCTTTATAGCTCAAATCTATATTGATGATATAGTTTTTGGCTCCACTAATAACACCAAAGTCTAACAATTTGTTAATGTCATGTCTCATGAGTTTGAAATGAGTCTTGTTGGTGATCTAAGTTACTTTCTAGGTTTACAAATTAAGCAAATGGATGATGGGATTTTCATATCTCAAGCTAAGTATGCCAAAAACCTAGTGAATAAATTTAGCCTTGAAAGTGCCAAACATTGTGATACACCCATGAGTACCACTTTGAAGCTAAGCAGGGATGCTAGTGGTAAAAGTGTGGACCAAACTTAATATCGTGGCATGATTGGTAGCTTGCTCTATTTGACCGCAAGTAGGCCCGATATCTCTTTTAGTATGGGTGTGTGTGCTAGGTACCAATCGGATCCTAAGGAGTCCCATCTCTCTTCCGTTAAGAGAATCATTCGCTAAGTGAATGGGACAACTAACTATGGAATTTGGTACTCTTTTGACACTAATGCTAGTCTTGTAGGCTTTAGTGATGCAGATTGGGTAGGAAATTATGATGACAGGAAAAGTACATCGGACGGTTGCTTTTTTCTTGGGAACAACCTTGTCTCTTGGTTTTGTAAGAAGAAAATTCGATTTCTTTATCCACGGCTGAGGTCGAATACATAGCTCCTGGGAGTGGATGCACACAACTCCTTTGGATGAAGTAAATGCTAGTCGACTATGGATTCAATCAAGGTACTCTTACTCTATTTTGTGATAACATGAGTGCAATTAATATTTCCAAGAATCCGGTTCAGCATTGTAGAACTAAGCATATTGACATCCATCATCATTTCATTAGAGAACTAGTTGAGTGTAAATGCATAGTACTTGAGCATGTAGGTACGAATGATTAACTAGCGGATCTATTTACTAAACCCTTAGATGCTACTCGATTAAAAACTCTTAGTAGATCTATTGGGATTTGTTTAATGGAGTGATGAGTTGTGGTCTTTGACCTCATAAGGGGAACTCAAGCAAAGAGAGCTATTATATACTTGTTGCATTCAAATTTTTTGAAAATGTTTATGCTCCTTTATTGATTGTTTGAGTAGCTTGGTTGCACTTATACTATAGTATATTGTATTTTCTTCAATAAGTGTGAACTTTGCTTTAATTACAATTCATGTCATATTTATGTTCAAACATGCATTTTTGGACTAGGAGATCTACATAGAAAATACATATTGAATGACCTATAATTATCTCCATGACATGATGATTCTTTAATGACATGCTAATGAAAATGATAAAGCATGAATTGATGATTGCAATTGTTGAATGCAAAATATTGTGTGAAAAAAGCTAGTGAGACTAAAATGTTTCATCAATGTCTCTATTTCTTTATTAGTTGAACATGGCTATTATCATACGGGTTTCCTACCCGGAAAAATCAAATAGGGTGCAAAGTTGCTCATGCCATGTTTCACTTATAAAGTTGGATATAGTGCCATTAAAATTTGATATCTATAAAAACTCTATATCCTTGCTTCTCTCATTACAAATGGTGAAATTGGTTTGAATTATATTGGAAACCTTTGTCATTTGCTTTGCCAAATACCATTGTTTTTGGACTTGAACGCAACATGTCTTGTATGCAAAGCATTTTTGATTCACACATTTTCTTCAAATAAATCTCCTTGTTTCTCTCCTATTAATTGAGTTGCATAAATGTGGCTTATATAATTATGCAAATATCTTGTATGCTCCTTTCTTTCTTTGCCTTGAGTGACCCGGTTGGGGACTTATCCTTTGCCTATATCATGACAAAAAGAGGGAGTAGCATTATGATGTTAGGGGAGTAGTATGTGGTAGCATGTGTTGGCTTTAATGGGAGTAGTAATTGTTTTTGGGGAGATTACATTTAGGGGGAGTAACCCTTTGAGGGGGTGCATTGCATGATGTGGTGCATTACTCATATTCTTATATGCAAATGCTTTTGTTTTCTATCCACTTGATCATCTCACATGCACTTGGTTTGGAAAGTGTACTTGTTGTTTGTTTTGTGTGTAGGGTTGATGATTGTACAAGAGATTGAAGATTTGAAGTTTTTTTTTATGTATATCTCTTTGTAATATATAATATCTTCCATGTGTTTTATTTTGTTTTGTGAGGATCAATGTGAGTAGTGGTTTTGTCACGAAATAGCCAAAGGGGGAGATTGTAAAGTCCTCATTTATTGATTGGCTTATTTCGTAAACAAATCACATTTTTGGGGTGTTATGTAAGGGCAGTTTAGGCTCTCAAGACCTCAAGAGGAGAAGCACCAAAGGTAAAATTCTTGTGCTTACTTGCTTTGAAGAGATAGTTGCACACACTCACAAATTCATGCATAACTCTTATTCATCTATGTTGTGTGTTTATACTTGTGTGCATTTTGGTTTAAATGACTCTTGTTTATATATTTGCATCTTGTAATTAAAGTTTTATGTCATGTTAGGCATTAGTATAGGATGCATCTTCATCACTCTAGGACTTATTGAAAATATGTGTTTGAGTGTTGAAAAAGCGGGCAGTACGCTAGTGGTGTGCTACTCGACTAGTGCAGCCTCACCAGCGTAACATTCCAGTGGATCGCTGCTTGTCATGCGCCACTGAGCTACGACATTGCACCCGCGCAATGTTGAAAAAATGGGCAGTGCGCTGGTGGTGTGCTACTCGACTAGTGCAGCCTCACCAGAGCAACATTCCAGTGGATTGTCGTATGTCATGCGCCATTGAGCTGCGCCACTCGTCCAGCGCCTATTGAAAATATTAGGTTGTGCGCTGGTGGTGCGCTACTCGACCAGCGCACCTCACCAGCGCACATAGCGGAAGCTGGAACGTCTTTTCCAAAACGACCTCACTTTTGTTGAAACACACACACACACACACACACACACACACACACACACACACACACATATATATATATATATATATATATATATATATATATATATATATAACTCTTTATGTTCAGGTCGAAAAAGAGTTCAGAACATCATATATTTTCCTTAGAACACATTTCAAAGGGAAAACTCTTCCAAGAACTCATCTTTAAACACTCAAAGGATTCCCATGTGCATAAAAACTTCATCTTGCATCATCTAAGATCATTTAGAGTGCATCAATGGATAGTTTTGCTTCATCACATCTTGTTTGGTATGTTCTTCACTATCTTCTTACAAGTTAAGTGTTTTGCTTGCTAAGCTATCTCTTTAATTATTTGTATGCTCGTAGGACATATTCTAGATACAAATTAGAGATTTTTATGATGACATGATTGAGTGTTGTATTATGATAGCTTCATAGGATTGTTTGTTCTATGTTTAGCTAAGCTTTTTGAACATGTCATTTAGCTCTTGATATCTAGGATTGCATTAATTGTCATCTCATTATCCTAGATAAGCATATAAGGTTTCCTAGCCTTGTTTGTTCTTTGAATATCATCATATATTCACATAGGACATTTTATCTCTTCATTAAGAAGTAAGACTTGTGTTGCTTCCGGGAGTAGGTAGCTTAAATCGCAAGCAAGATGGACTAGGTTCACTTATATCGGAATGTGGTGGATTTTAAACCAGGATTAGGTTGTAATTCCTTTACCATTAGTGGATTCGAGGTTAGAGTGTGGCACACATATCAGCCCGTGGTTTTTCCCATTTGAAGGGTTTCCACGTAAATCTCAAGTGTCTTTACTATTTCCGCACTTTTTACACTTGTGATATTATTGTAACTAGCTAGAGGCATTTTCGTCAACTTGACCTTTAACAAAAATTGGGTAAAATTGTTTAAAATATATTGACCCTCCTCTAGATTAATATTATACACACCATAATATTTGTTTCAGGTCATAAGTTCCCAGATTGGTCACCGAGAAGTCAGGAGAATCCTGATAGATAATGGAAGTTCGGTAGATATTCTCAATGTAGCCATCTACGATCAACTCAGGTTGGACCGAAAGGATTTACAGCCTTTTTATACCCCATTCAGAGGGTTTGGAGGAGTTGAGGTCAAGTCACTCGGGACTGTAAAGTTACCCGTAAAAATTGGATCAGCACCTTGTCAGAGAACAGTATTACTCGATTTTGTGGTGGTAGGCTTGGATAATTGGCCTTACAATGCACTGTTAAGTCGGTCATTCTTGAATAAAACTAAGGCCGTAATAGCTACTTATGCTTTGATGATCAAGTTCTTGACCGAACAGTTTGTCGGAGTAGTCAAGGGGTCCCAGGAGATGGCCCGAAGAGCTAACCTGTCGGTTTACAAAGACCGAAACGATGGTGAACAAGTATGTACTATAACGCAGCCAAGTCAGAACATAGAGTCACTGTCGTTCGAATTTGACCTAAGGGAAGAATCGAAGGAGTCCAAAACTGAACCGGTCGAAGAAATAATCTTGAAAGAAGATGAACCAGATAAAAAGATCAAGATCAGGGCCAACTTGGGAGGAAAAGTCAGACAAAGCCTCACTGATTTGCTCAAAGAATATAAGGATGTGTTTGCCTAAAGTCACGAAGACATGGTTGGGATAGATGCCCAAATAATATCTCATCATCTCGCAGTAGACCTGAATGCAAAACCAGTAACACAAAAGAGAAGACCATTCAATCTCGAGAGAAGTCAGGCAATCAAACAAGAAGTGGAGAAGCTACTCGTTATAGTGTCGATTAGAGAGATCAACTACCCTCAATGAGTAGCTAATGTAGTCCTCATCCAAAAGAAAAATGGTCAATGGAGAATGTACGTAGATTTCACAGATTTGAACAAAGCATGCCCAAAAGACAGTTTTCCACTCCCAAGGATAGACCAATTGGTTGATGCTACATCAGACCACGAATTGCTCAATTTCATGGACGCCTACTCAGGATATAACCAAATCCAGATGAACAAGGCTGACGAAGAAAAAACAGCGTTCACAACCGATCAAGGCTTATACTGTTACACAGTAATGTCCTTCGAATTAAAAAATGCAGGGGCAACATATCAAAGACTGGTCAACAGAATCTTTGCACTACAAATAGGAAGAAACACGGATTTATACATAGATGACATGCTGACCAAGAGCATCTCGACAGACAAGCATATTTCAGACATGCGAGAGATATTCGATGTTTTGAAGAAATACCAAATAAAGCTGAATCCGAACAAGTGTTTATTCAGAGTTCCTTCGGGAAGGTTCCTGGGTTTCCAAGTTCACCAAAGGAAATCGAAGTCAATCCTGAAAAGATCCAAGCCCTGCAGAAAATAACCTCACCAAGGACACTAAAAGAAGTGCAGCGCTTTACAGGATGTTTAGCTTCCTTGGGTAGATTCATCTCAAAGGCCACAGACAGATGTGCTCCCTTTTTTAGAGTAATTAAAAAAGGAAAAGGACTAGAATGGAACGAAGAGTGTGAACAGGCACTCTTAAAAATCAAAGAGTACCTAGGGCAAGCTCTCATCCTTTCGAAACCAAAAATGAGAGAAATACTCCACTTATACTTATCAATTACAGAACTAGCAGCAAGCGCAGTTTTAGTCAGGACAGAAGATGAAGTGCAGAGGCCAGTGTATTATACCAGCAAGGCACTTTTACCAGCCGAAACCAGGGTATTCATAGGCATAAAAAATGGCCTAGCATTGGTTTCAGCAGCAAGGAAGCTAAGGCAATACTTTCAGGCTCATACAATCCAGGTTCTCACCGCCGCCCCATTAAAGCAAATCTTACAGAAGCCAAAAAATTTAGGAAGACTAACTAAATGGGAAATCGAGCTAAGTGAATTCGATATCCAGTACGTCCCCAGGACATCTCTCAAAGGTCAAACAGTGGCAGATTTCATAGCAGAGTTCACAGAACTAAACCTAGAAGAAAAAATGATGTTTGGCAAAAATTTCCCATAGAAATTATATGTCGATGGCTCTTCAAACACTCACGGCAGCGGGGCAGGGATTGTAGTATGCACCCCGGAAAGAGATGATGTCGAGTGTGGCATAAAGTTTGACTTCAAAGCAACTAATAATCAAGCCGAGTACGAGGCGCTACTAGCTGGACTCAGAGTCTGTATAGCTCTCGGGGCAGATGAAGTCAAGATATTTAGCGATTCACAGGTAGTTGTCAACCAAGTCCTAGACGAATACCAAGCCAGAGATGAAGACATAATAGCCTATCGTGACATAGCAAAACAGCTCCTTCAGAAATTTAAAGAATATAAGATTACCCAGATCCTCAGGGAGGAGAATGAAAGGGCAGATGCTTTGTCCAAACTAGCATCAGCAACAACCACAATCAGGCCAAAAACTATTCCGATCGCACATCTCCTCAAACCAAGCACAACCGAGCCAAAAAACTTTGAATCTTGGAAATCTGAACACCGTCAGACGGTTGGATGAATCAGTTGAGAAGGTGCTTGGAAGAAGGTGTGCTCCCGGAAGATCCCCTACAGGTAAAAAGTATTAGGTATCGATCAGCAATGAACACATTGGTTGAAGGAGAACTATACAGAAGGGAGTTTACCCAAATACTCCAAAGATGTGTATCAGAGGAAGATACATGTCAGTTATTACAGGAAATCCATGGGGGAGTTTATGGAAACCATACTAGGGGTAAAAGTTTAGCACATAAGGTACTCAGGCAAGGTTATTATTAGTCAACTTTATTCTCAGATGCATAACGATGTTCAGAGAGCTGCAATACTTGCCAAGGGATTAATAATGATATTCGACAACCCCCTGAACAACTCAAAAACCTCACGTCCCCATGGCCATTTGTCATGTGGGGTTTGGATTTAATTGACCCAATGCCAACTGGGATAGGGGGTGGAGCAAATCATGCCATAATAGCCGTTGACTATTTTATTAAGTGGACAGAAGCTGAAGCATTAGTGCATATCCCAGAAGCAAATACCATAAATTTTATGAAAAAAGAATATACTCTACAGGTTTGGAGTCCCAAACACTATCATCACTGATAACGACACCCGGTTCGATAACC
This sequence comes from Dipteronia dyeriana, assembly GCA_032871835.1. Taxonomy (NCBI): domain Eukaryota; kingdom Viridiplantae; phylum Streptophyta; class Magnoliopsida; order Sapindales; family Sapindaceae; genus Dipteronia; species Dipteronia dyeriana. The sequence goes on from CM065303.1 coordinate 311,927, forward strand.
TGAAATTCAGACAGCTGTGTAAGGAGTACCAAATTACCAATTACTATACACCTGCCCACCCTCAAACAAACAGGCAGACTGAAGGGCAGTAAACAAAATCATCAAGCATACACTCAAAGCAAAGCTGGATGCCAAGAAAGGAAGTTGGGTTGAAAAACTCCCCAAAGTATTATGGGCATATCGGATGACAACAAGAACTTCAACATGAGAGATTCCATTCACCTTAGCATTTGAAACGGAGGTTGTTGTCCCCATAAAAACATCGTACGCATCACCTAGGGTCGGGTTGTACTATGAGGACCAGAATGTTGATATGCTGTTACTAAGTCTAGATGAGCTAGAGGAAAAAAAAGGAGAAATCCTGAATGCGAAATATGGCATATCAGTAAAGAGTGGCTCGCCACTACAATTCTCATGTTCGGATCAAAAAAATTTCAGCTGGGGAATTTAGTATTCAGAAAAGTGTCATTGAACATAAAAAACAAAGTTGCTGGCTCCTTGGTTGATAAATGGGAAGGTCCATATAAGATTGAAGGAGTAGCTGGTCATTGAGCATATTGGATCGTATGACCTGATGGAGGGGTCCTACCCTGACCATGCAATGCCCAATATCAGAAGATTTTCTATCCTTAAATTATTTTTTGTTTCCTTTTTAGTTAGGACAATTTTAGTTAAATCAATTATTAGCATTGGAATTTAAATCTTTGTTAGTTTTACAGTTATAAATAAAAATCAAACTCGGGATTTTCGAAAAATAAAACATATGGTAATAAGAACATATGAAAGAGGAGCATGATAATAAGAACTTGCAAATATAATACTCTGGACCATTAATTCCCGAATGGGTGGAGAAGCTTGAAGGAGCATGCCAGCCGAGCAAGGTTAGATGACCTTAGCAAAAAAGCAAACCCGATGCACCAGATTCTGGAGAAAGGCTTGGGGCGCTATCGGAAAAAATTCCGGTGAAATACGCAGCTGTGTTAAGCGGTTCGAAAAGCTTAACGATTCGGTAAACCCTTGTATAGAAAAACTAGGGAAATGTCCTCGGTAATATGTAAGGACTCGAACATATGATCATGGTGAGCCTTGATGTAATATTTGGGTAATAACTTGAATATGAAACGAGTAAATCCACTTATTTGTTTCAGGATGGCTCTGTAAAATTAGCAAGTTTAATAAGATACTTGGCACAAGATTGCATTAGCCAGTTTATTAAGATACTTGGGACAAAAGATTGCAGTAGCCAGTTCAGGAAGATATTCGGTGTTAAAAGCAACCCAAAAAAATAAGGGAGATACTCGGTGATATTTCTTGAACAATGAATCGGATTAAACCACTCGGTTTTCAGAATTACAGTTAACTCAGAATTTCATTGATAGTCTCTACAAGTGAATCTTTACAAAGAATCTTTACAAGTAAAATCTCTACAAGATAAATCAAGGTTAGGAGGATTTAGAACTCGTGTTGATGCTCGGGTCGGGCACCATTTCGTATTCGCGGAGAAGACTTTCATTGGAAGGTCAAGTGATCGTATCGACCGAATCGTCCATCCATTTGTTGTAATCTTCTTCCGGGATCGGTCTGACATCAGGCACCAAACCTTCCACGCCCGACTTCTGACTGGCATAAAAGGTCGAGAGTGAGTGCTCTGATGGAACCTCCAAATGCATAGGATGGGGCTCTTTATCTTGACTACGGCAATAAGCTCTCCACTCATTCATCTGAGTCTAAAGAGATTCCAGAGATAGATCCCAGTGATATTTGATCGACAACTCCAGTTGGTTCGGGCCTTTTCAGTCGCCTGATTCTTGACTTTAAAAAATTTACCAGCTAAAACTAGCCCTCGCTGAAATTCCAGAAGGAGAAGGGCATCCTAAGCAGAGGATCTTTTAAAATGATCAACCCCTTGGACTTCAAGTTCTAGCCTGGCCTCTTTGGATAGGAACTTGACTGTCAAAGCTTGGCGTTCCAAGTCTTTGATCTTCTGTTCATATGCCGACTTGGACTGCACCGCTTCCTGTTAGGCTTTAAGCATCGATTCCTGGGCAGAATACAACAAATTTTGAAGTGACATAGCCTTCTCCTCTGCCAAAGAAGCTCTTTCCTTGGCCTCCACTTGCTTCGCTAGACAGTGGTCGGCAAACACTTGGGCAGAGCCCACCTCTTTTTGATAAGCCGATTCAACCCGAGCACGGCTATCCCCACTTTCTTTCAGTTGAGCATCAAGACGCCTTATTCGATCGGCTTGATGTTGTTGCGTCTGAATCAGTTCAACAAACTCGATCACCATCTACAATAGACTTTAATTAAAAATCTAGCAAACAAGACAACATAAGAGTTGAGAATAAAACTTACATAAGATGCACCGTTGAAGATATTCTGAAGATGGCTCGTCAAAGAAGCATCCCTGAAATGATTCTAGTGATCATCCCCGATGAAAACCTAACCAGATGACATTGCCCTAAGCATATCCTGAGGAGAAGGGTAGGAAGGACCTTCCGAAGGCTCAGCCCTTAGATCTTCAACCTCGGGGGGGGGTGGGGGAAGGATCCTAAGTTCGGGTCAGAAGTCTCTACACCAGCCGATGCTTCAACATCAACGATTGGTGGAATCTCGGCTCTGGTATTTTTATCACTGGAGTCGATAAAAGAAACCACCCGAGGAACCTTGTAAGGGTGAACAGGATAATCGACCGCCTTCTGTTTCTCAGTCCGAGAACGGTGGAAGCCGAGATCAACTGAGGGATCTTCCTGATCATTATCCCGGAAGGATTAAAAAAAGTCAGGATCTATATTTACTTGTCCCTCAGAGGTTTTACCTCCATCACTGGCCTCCGTCAGCTCAGTAAGGACCACAACCAGGGAGCTCGATTCACCAAGCCCTTCAACAAAACCACTTTACCTCCCTCCGTCTTCAGGCAAATCCTAAGTGTGGTCAGCTATGCCACCCAGACCACTAGACTCCTCTACGGTCGGCCGGATGACTTTCTTGGGGACACTTTTGAGAATCTGCTCGTCAGCCTCATCAGGGTCCTCATCTGACTCAGACGGGACAAGGCCATCTTTGCTTTAACGAGAAGCTTCTTTTTGACTCGCATGAAGGATTGACTTCACATGGCGAGTTTGGACGTCGCATACAATGTCCGAGTCATACACTTCAAACGATAAAAAGAATCAATGCAATACATAAAGCAGAATAAATAAAAAATATATATTAAGAAAAAAAAAGGGGTAGAGAGACTACTTACGTCGTCTGCGATGGCCTGAAATCTTGCTGAAGAAGCCAAGCTTTGTCATATTCTTCTCACTGAAAAGATAAAACCTGCTCATTTTCTCTAAAGTACGCACTGCAGCTCGAGCACTTCTGGTCAGTTCAGTATCAGAGAATTCAAGTTTTTTCTTGTTCCACACCTCAGCGGAACAGAAAAAACGAGGAACTTTCAGCACCGTCCCAGTCTCCTCTGCCGTAAGAGCAACTTCAAGCCGCAGGTTTCCTCCGGTGAAAAATCAACTGTTCTGTCAGTACTTGTTGGAAGAAGGGGATCCTCATACAAAGCCCCTCCTTTTAGGATCATCGAAAGTATCAACCCCCCGATTCACTTTTGTCCCCTCAGGGACCCAGCAATCTGGTGGGTTAGACATGAGAAAATAAGTCCCTATCCAACCAGACTGCCTTAGCGTGTAAAAGTGCTTGATTTCACTCGTGGAAGGCAGCGACAGATTCATTCGGCTCCACATGTGCCATATGCACATCAAAATCTTGTAGCTGTTTGAAGCCAATTGGGCTGGAGCGATTCCCGCTTCAGCCAGAAACCAGGCAATAAACGGCTGAAGAGGAAGAGTGACGCCGTCACAAAGCATGGGTCCATAGATTGCCACCATGCCCGGGGGAGGGTTCCACGCAGCTCTATCACCAGCAAGAATCAGAGTAACCGAATCGTCCAAGTCCAATCGGGCATGATACTTCCCGATCTCATCTTCCCTAACCACATTCGGTTCGACGTCGTACCCACTCGGGCGATCAACAGAAAAAGAGAGACGAGATTTTCTGAACTCTTTTTCAACGTCCTTCTCATCAATAACCTGTTCCCTGATCCGAACGATGCCAGAGTTGTGCTTATGAACTTCACTTTTACTTTGATGTTTTCCCATCCTAGATTGAAGTGGTACCCTGTGATTAGAAACGACAGATTCAGAACTAGATGAATCAGTACTAGACGAATCAGAACTAAAACGGGCGTTAAAATAAAGCCCAGAAATATCAACATCTAAAAAAAAGGTTTGTTAGGGGGAATTTCCCCCAATAATCTACGAGCGCAAGAAACCAATTGAAATCCCCACGATCAAGCGCTTTAAGAGATATAGAAAAGAGTCGATGACGGGAAGATGGGTCCATTGAAACTAACCTTGAATGAAGAAGCTTGATGTAAAATCTTCAACGGAGAATAGGGATCTTCTGCGTAAAAAAAATATGGGCTGGAAAATTTCTGGTTTGAGTCTCTGAGAATGAACCAACGCAACTCCGTTCAATAGAGAATTTAAAGGGGTAATAACACGAAACCTTAAGATCTCAATGCGGGAAAAATCAATGATAGATTTGATGACGTAGGCGGCGCGCTAGGAGACGCGTAGGTCGTTTTTCAAAAATGGTATCGAGAAATGAAGCGGTAGAGGGCCGGTGTTAGAAGAAGAACTGACCAAGGCCGTCAGAACTCCAAAACGTCGCAATCATTGAGATCTCGCGTGAGGAAGCAAAATTGAATTTACATGGTCACCATTAAGACACATCATTATGACAAGACATTTACTCTGGCATTAATGAGAGGTAAGAATTGAATGGTTGATTAAAATACTCTTGCCCGGAACGAAACCCTGTTCGGCAAAAATATTTTAAGGGGGTATTGTCGTATGTAAATTTTATCAGACGTACACGTCATTGATAAAGAGGATAAAAATTGCCAGGTGGACATCCGAATAGGCATTCAGAAAATATCCCGTAATATATCACCAAAGAACAGAAACCCGAGTAAACAAGTATTAAACAAAACATACTCGGGGTCAACTGACGTCATATACTACTTGGGATCAGATGACGTCATTCGGGACCAACTAACACCGTTCTACTCGGGACAAACATGAAGAAGCCCATCGCATAACTCGCATACGAATTAAGAGTCATGTTAAAATACGCAAAGATATTCGCGTCAAAGAAGAATTCCATGATGAATAGGATACCAAACAGGAAAAATGTTCCAAACCAGACAACAATTTTATTTCTTCAAAAAGACTATGCATTTATAAGGAAATAAGTCCTAACTGGACTATATCACTAGTCCCATTCAATCTCATTCAATCTCTATACAAGTCTTTGAGATAGGAAAGAAAACAAACTACTTCAAATAAGTAACCAAATCATAATTAAATACAAAGATCTTTCATTACTTGTACATAAAGGATTAGGGTTCTATGCACATATAAATAGACCCATAATCTTGTCATAAAACATATAGCAAATTACATGTAGCAAAATACAGAGAGAAAAAAGAGAGATCGAGAGTTGTAAATCTTTTTCTATAGTGGATTTTGGCTTGATTGTTTATTCAACCGTCCGTGGACGTTTCTCCAGTCATCGGAGTTTTACCACGTAAAACTTGTGTATAATTACTTTCTCCTCCTCTTTCTCTTTAAAACTACAGTTAGAAATCCAATCTTGTTGACTTTTCTCACGCATCCAGAAACTGACGTCAACAAACACATTCATACGAAAAAAATCCATAAATATCAGATTTTCTTATCAATTTCAACAAATAATTTTAATAAAAACGAATTTCAGAACACCAAAACAAAACCTTCACATAGAAATCAACACCTCGCCGACCACCACGACCATTTCTACTGTAGACGACCACGATCTTGGCTCTCTTCCACTTCGCGACGACGATGATGGCTCTGACGATGATCAACAAGTCGCCGGCGACCACAAGGTGACTACGTTCTCTTCGGCGACGAGGATGAAGACTTCAGCGGGTTCTCTTCGGCAACGACGATGAAGACGCAACCAGTTAGCTATCTTCCTCCCTTACGACGACGAAGCCCTTATTTGCCTCTTCTCTCCTCTCCTCCACGATTCTTTCAAGAAATTAAAAACAAAACCCTAACCTTTTCCACTGTTGGTTGCCTTTAAGTAAATATATATATGTATGTATGGGGGTATTGAGGTAATTTCAAAAAAATATGGCTATAAACGAATAAAATTTCGTATGTGATTAAAAACGAAATTCTAATAACTTCTGTGGCTACTTTTGATTTTATCTCAAATCTAAAAAAAATATTCATTTAAAATATTGATTCAATTTTTTTTTTAATTTTAAAATTTTAAAATTTTAAAATACTTCAAATGACTAAACTATCCTTAGTTTTGATAGTCAAAATTGGTCTACAATTTAATTTAACCAACTTTGACCAACAACAAAGGAGGGGAGTGTCATTTATGAATAAAGTTGTTTATATGTATAAAAGAACAAACCTCAAGAAAGTTTGGAGTAATTAGTTATTATAGATTTTTGGTGAATCAATGGTATTTATGTCTTTTGTCATTTTTAACGGTTAAAACTCACACTTAACGGTCAAACCCTAAAGACAGGGGACGTGAAAGTTGGTTTCGTATATAAAAGAGCAAACTTTAGAAGAGTTTGGTGTAATTTGTTCATTATAATATGGATATTTGGATTTGAAGGCATGACTAGTATATTAGATTGTTAGTTGGGGTGTTGATGGATGATTTGGGCTGGGAAAGAAAGAGGAGCCGAAGAGGATATTCGGCAAAAGATTCTGTTTTCAAAGAATCAAAATGAGTGAAAGTGAAAGGTTATAATATGTCAAAGTTGTTATAGCGAAGCAAATACGTAACAAGGTTATAGAGGCACGCCGCACGCGTATTGTCGTGAGGAGGGCAGATACATTGAACCTGGACATGGCCTTTTGAAGCCTATAAAGAGTTATAAACACTAGACCCAGTAATTGCATCATTGGTTCATTCAGCAATCAATCAGAAATCAGGAATGGCAATCAATGATAAGAAGAAAGAGGAGGAAGAGCTGAGGAAGCGAAATGAGGAGCTTGAAAGAGAATTGAAGAAGAGTCAGGAGAGAGAAGAGCAAATGAAGGTGGAGCTGAGTAACACATGGCAGAGGCTGCAATTGGCGGAGGAAGCCGAGGAGAGGCTCTGTTCACAGCTCGGTGAGCTGGAGGCCGAGGCTGTGGATCAAGCTCGTGATTACCATGCTCGCATCATCTCTCTCATGTCCCAACTCTCTCAGGCAAATAAACTCCTCGGACTCTCTGGAGATCATACAATCACCACTCTCTGATTAATATTGTATTTGTCAGGTTTTGTAATTATAAAATTATTTACAATCAAGATGCTTCTTGTTATTGTTTAAAAGAGTCAGCTTTGCGTGTTGGAGGTCTAATCCGTTTTTGTGTTCTTGTTGGATGCTCCTAATTCATGGCTTCTTGTGACTTGTTTCATCTTCTTAACTAATAGATAATACATTATACGGTACATTCAATTCATTCAACCCCAAATTGCACATACCTTATTGTACCAATAATCAACTTTTCCTCAAAACCTCGCTCACTGCTGCTCCGTTAGCAATTAACAGTGTCGGGGCAAAAGGGTCCTTTTGAGTTTTTTTTTTCAGAAAAATATTTTGCTTTTGTTAATAACATTTTTAATTGCTTTATTCAGAAAATAAATAAAACAATTAACAAAAAACGCAATAAATTAAGGCAAGGATTTTTTTTATTTTTTTTTTTGCAGTTTTGAACAAATATTGCCTATACATGCAATTAGACCTAACGAAAGAGATGTTTGTGTAATTACCCCTTCATTCAAAGCCAATGTTGTTCTAGTTCCTTAGGCTAGCTTTCTCTTTTTGAGAATCCAGTGAAAATACAAAGTGCATATGAATTTCCACTTATTACCAATTAAATTACATACGAATTACTTCACTACCAAATGAAACCGAGGCATGAATAGAATTCAAACGTTGTATATAACTAGTGTGTGCGGCAAGACCAGTTGCTTCACAAAGACAAACATAAACAAAAACCATCTTCTGCATTAGAATACATATATTAATTCCCTAACATAATCAACTTGTCCCAGTTTTTTGATTCTGCCGCATCAGAGCTTCTTCATTTACTTGCTCTTCTTCAGCTCGGGGTCCCTACAGCCAAAAGTCAAATTGTGTGATCCCGAGAGAAGAGAGCTATAATAATAATAATAATAATAATAATAATAATAATAATAGTTGCATTGCATTCAAGCAAAGATTAGTAGAGACCTCTGAATGTGATCAAGAATGCGGAGCCTTGGTCCAGGTGGGATTCTCACATCTCTCAATGCACTGAAACACCATTAGGACAATCACACACACATCTTAATGTAAAATTCATTCATATCCAAACATATGTAATAATAATATTAATTCAAGATCCAAACACTTGCCTATCAGTGAGCAGAGGCAGAGTGACATCCGTCAACAGGCCCTTTTTAAAATTCTTCTCATAATTCTGTAGGCCAAGGTTATATAACATGCCTCTTGTTCTCAAATAGTTCACATCTTCAACTTGTGGTTTTGAAAATTTTTCCCCAATCTGAATATTTACACCAAACTTCTCTCAGTATTATAAAGTGAGATCAACAGAGCAAGGTTGCAAACAGAGTAAACCATTAACTGGAAAATCGCCAGGAAGCTCATACAGAGAAGTTAATTGCAGAAAGCATTGATTTTCAATGTTCAGCATGTGTCATTTAAACAGACTAATAATAATAGCACATTATCTCCACATATTGCTGCATATATTATTATGTTAAAAGCATTGAGTCCATGCTGAGATAACTAAATCCTTGCTCTCAATATTCAATACTCACCTTGAAAATTCCACCTTGAATTAGTGCAAAGAAAAGACCAGAAGTGATGGCATTTGTAGCATGATTTGCCCCACCCATGCCACTCACCAATGAAAACAATGCTCCAGACCCAAAAGCTGCCACCATGCTGCAAAAACAAAAATAATTTTGCTTATATTACACAAAGTTGAGTACTAATGATTTCTTAAACACCTTCCCATCAGAAAATGTTTTCTTAGGTACACCTTTAATCACAAACCTGGATCAGATCCATAATCTAAAAATTACCACAGTAAGGGGAGTGAGAGAGAGAGAGAGAGAGAGAGAGAGAGAGGGGATAAGGAGGGAGGGAGTCTCAATGCCTTTGTATTCCAATTCTATGGTATGTCGAACTTTATATGCTGAAAAGAAATGGTCAAATTACCAATTCATTTATATTGTTGTATCAATGACATTAAGCAGACTTAAAAAATTTCCCTAGAAATTTAAATTATAAGGGGCATACGAATTGTACTCTTTTCCTTTGCATATATTGTCAAGAAGCAAATATAGGACTGAGCAAGGGGGAGTGGAAATGAAGCAAATAAATAAAGTGAGGAAGGGTCTGATAAGAAAAGAGGAGTTTTTTCTGTTGTTGGGATAAGGTAAGGCCAGATTTCTGGTTCTCTCTATACGATCTAAAGTGAGTTACCAGTTCAGACCTCTCTGAAAATAATCATCACTCATAGCACGAGGACTTGGTTCACCCCTCATGTAATTGTAAACAGATTCCAAGGAAGGTCAAGTATAAGAAATAAGGGTCCCTAGCTAATATCCCCTTTTAGAAGGCTAGGCTTCGTCGAAGGAAATTAGAGCAAATTTATTAAATTAGCCTTAGTGCACTGCACTCTATAACAACAACCTAGCTCCTAGGAAAGAAGAGACAGAAAGCTTCCTAGTAGCTAGTAGTCCTATTCAATTGTTGACTTGAAGGAAATAGAAGACAGTAAAACGATTTGACAATAACATATCGTCTGCCCTGAATCTAGTGGGACATGATTTCATACAGTAGGTCTGTGCTACTCATTGCCAGCTTCTTGCAGACCTTTTTTTTGGCAGAAAATCCTCATGCTTTTTGAGGAGGTAAAAGGGCTGCTGTTTTGTGGGAGTGTGCAGTTATGGATATTTTTTGGGTAGTTTGGAATCAGAAATAGAGAATTTCTGAAGATTTTAGTGGAAATGATATTCAGACTCTTTGGGATAGATCAAATTTTGAGGCTTTCTTTGGGGGGGAGGAGGGGGGGGGGGGGGGGGGGGCTCGGTAACTTCAGAGTTCAAACATGTTCAACTCTTCCTTTTTCATTCTACACGATTGGGAACCTGTGGTGAAGTAGCTAAAAGGCTCTTTTCCCATAGAGTTTTTTTTTTTTTTAATAATTAGGTAATGAGGGCGGTTTATTGCACACTTGGGGCTGCTTTTGTATCTATCTTGTTTCTGTGTTTGCTTTTGAGGTCTTGTTTGGCTGTATTTTTCTTTTTAGCTTGTCCACTTTCTATGTGGTCGTCTTTTCTTTTCTTGTAACTCTGTTTAATTATTAATATATTTTACCTTATAAAAAAAGAGGGAAGTTTGTTCCCATTCTCCTTTAATACTGATCAATCTGTTTCTCACAAGGTTCTGTATTCTTTCTTTTATTTATTTGAACCATAGATATCTAAAAATAGATGAACAAAAATGGAAACCGGATAGCTAGGAATGGATCACGAAAATAAATTGGAAAAGACGAAGAAAACAAAGGGTAAGAAAGACTTGGACAGATAAATACAGAAAATGATCATGATGGAGGCGACTCATGCTGCCAAACTAGGAAAAAAAAAAAAAAAAGTCTAGTGTAAACAAAAAGTTAAAGATGTTAAAACATAATTATTAATTGTTGCCACATGACAGCATTTCATCGAAGCTTTTGTCAAAAAATATAATCATCAAAGAGTGGTTTAGCAATACAGTGCACTACTATCCTGTCCCATTCTATCTAAACCTACATAAATCTGTTCCACCCTATCCTTACTCACCCATCCAAACGAGGCCTAACCACAAATTATGAGCGTTTAGATATGGGAAACATTAATTACAAGTAGAGATATACAACTTGACACAGATAATTATATCATCAACGAATCTAAATGACATGTTAATGGCCTAGACTAGGTGGCTTCACACAAGACTTTGCAGATATAAACATTAATATCATAATTGTTTGAGACAGTAATATGCATAATGAAGATTTACTTACCTATAATAAACAAAACAAATACAGTGTTTAGTTTACATCTACTCATCTTCATAGTTATAACCATAAAAAAGTTAGAAAATGAAATCCTTTTTCTCATAATAAAATCAAGTAAAGCTCACATGGATTTCTCCTTTGAAAATTTCAAGTATCAAATATCAATAATTGTCTCAAGGTGTTGGTACCACCTTTTCTAAAGCTATATTCTCGTTATATATAAGGTGTTGAATTTTGCAAGAACCTTTTGACTCAACCACTACTTAACCGATTCCTACAAGAGAAAAGTGTAATGAACCATCTCCATCTCAATGAAAGAAAAAAAAAACAATTCACTTGTAAGAGCAATGCAAAAGCAAATAACAAAGTGCCCAAAGAGACAGCTTTCCAGGCACTGCAGAAACAAGTAGGTAGATAAAAGAGCAAGAACGAGGTAAAGCCGTAAAGGGAAGGAAGAGGGAAAGAAAGAATAAAATTGGTGACCTAGATTGAACATCCTCCTTGCCTCTCACTCTCTTCATGACACAGGAAATGCCAGCATTCACACCCGTCATGACCGCAAAGTTGCGAGCTTGGATCAAGGGACCCCCACCTAGAGCCTGTTATCATCAACTAATTGGATTAATCAATCATACAAAGCAATTGTAAAAAGAAGTAAACTCGATGATGCTAGACGACATAAAAGAAAAAAAAAAGACCTGGGCTTGCTGAAGAGAGGCCATGGCCTGAGGGCTGAGGTTTGCGGGAGGAGGAGGGGTTGGAATAGTGGAAGAAATGTCGTTGGTAATATTTCCCATGATAGCACCGATGACGGCACCCTGGGCGGCGCTGGTGAGGGTGACGACGGCAGCCTCGACGGGCAAGGACTGCTTGGCCAACCACGACTTGAAACCAATCTCCAACTCCTTCAACTTGGCCTGCACCACTTGAACTGGGTTCTGTTGAAATTTAGTCTCAACCATCACTCCCAGTTTCCCTTTTTCCATATTCTGCTGCAGCTGCTAAACCCTATACACTCTTTTGGGATGACGATTTATGATTGTTGATGTTGCCACTTGCCAACGCTAATCCAGGAATTGGATTATATATATGTACTTGCTTTAGTTTTTTTGGGCTTTACAAGCCCATTTATTCTTTGTCTATGTCTCAGGCCCAGATAAGACCGCCCCGGCCCAATTATTCACGTTCATATGGATTTTGGACATAATTCTCCTCTCCCGCAAAACCCCGCCATTGTTGAGCGCCATTTCTTCTCTGTGTCTTGGTATCCTTCTCTTACTCCATTGTTTGTTTACTCTCGCTAATATGCAATGAAATACTCTTTTTTATTTTATGTGTTTGAAACTTGAATAGGTGCTGAACTGAATTGAATGCTGACATTGCATTGATTCTGAGGATTTTAGGGTTTAAATTTTGCGTAATATGTTTATTGATTTTGTTATTCTACTGTTTTGTATCTGTCAATCTGGCCATTGATGATGCATTTGACATCTTCTGTGTACTTGTCTGCATCGTATATTTCTCTCTTCTTGTAAGTTGTTTTGCACGCGTTTTGATTCTACACATATTACTACTTAATGCAATACTATATCAGTTTCAGGGGGAGAATCAGGATTAGCTTAAACTACTACCAATATGAGTGGATCCAGGGAGGCGTCTCCAGATTGGCTGCGGTCTTTCCAGGTATTCAGACTTATTATGCAAATTTTAACTTTACTCTTAACTTGTTAACTTCTGTTGTCCTTTGTCGATGTGGAAATCATCTCTCCTGTACGCAATATAGGCTTTTAGATCTTATGTTATGAATGAAAGATTTAAGTATACATTTACAATTATACCTTTCTCTATATTTAGTTTTCTTGGATTTCTAAATCTTAATAAGGTGTAATTATCAAGCTGTTATTCTTGGTACTCTTAATTTGGCACTCTTGGTTATGGGCACTGATTTTATCTTATATTCTTATCTGGATCCTAAATGTGCTAAATTTTGCTTTGTTGAACAGGCTCCCACTCATTCTACTACGGCATTTTCCTCGGATTCTGATTCTTCACACAATGGTAGCCGGTCAATAGAGGAAAAAATTGATTGTGAAGAACCGTCTGTATCTGATTCATACCAACTTCCACTGCTTGTTAAGGGGATAGTTATTGGTGAAAGAGGCACAGAGTCTCCATCTCATAATGTCTCCAAAGCTAAGTCTCTAAAAGATCAGCTGAAAGTAGATCATACATCGCCCAAGAAAAAGAAAATACAAGGTTTGATAAGGGTTGGCGATGAATATTTACTTTATTATGACATTGTTGAGTTTAAATTCAGAAGCTATGTAATACTTGTGGGTTACGATCATTACAACTTCTGATTATGAGTGTTTTAAAGGTACTCTTTAACCATTATTACTTGTTAATTTTTCTCTCATAATAACGTAGGGGATGGAGATGATGGGAAAGTTACCAAAAAAGTAATATCTGGGAAGCATGTGGAAGCTCATGTGAGAATCTCTATAATCTATATCATAATTGCTTATGCATTCTACACTTCAGCAGATTTCTTTAGAGGCATAAAGGACTTTGCAGATTTCCTGAACATGGTTACTAGTGGAATATTTTTATAACAATGGCTTTCTTTTTTATTTTATTAATTTTCACAAGGATTTAAGAAATTAACTGCTGTTTCTGTTTCTTATTATAAAAGTACAGCCACAATTCCAAAAAGTTGGAGGCAAGTGTTTTCTGTTCAATGTTAATCCGTTAACCCACAGTTGGTTACTAAAGAAATGAGATGGTTTTTGGCTTCAGGAAGATAGTAAATGGTATTATTTGAGGATTTTGTACCACTTCATTTGAACTCCTGCCTTATTACAGCATAATTAGTATTTTGTCTAACACCATTGCAATATACCTGAAGTTTGTTAGCCTATTACTTTATTTGAACACCCCGACCCTTTTTATAGATTGTAATGGTGAAAAGAAAGCAAATTTTAAGTTTGCTATTTTGGTGTTAGTACTTATAGAAACTACAAATTGTTGCACAGGCACCACTTTGGGAATTATCATCAGATACTGAGGAGGAATTTTCATTGCAAAAGAAAGAAGAGGATGAGGATTCTGCTCTGATTGGTAGAGAAGGAAAGTCCTCTACTAAGAAGTCTTTGAAAGGAAAATCTCCAAAAAAAGAGCCAAAAGTAACAGGTCACTCACCAAAGAAAGAGAAGGATGTAAACAATAACATGGAAAGAAAAGGTATAAGGTGTTGTCAGGGTGACAGATTCACCAATGATATAGACTTATGGAGTTTAACAGGATACCAGCTAATGTTAATCTTACCTGTGAAAGCAAAAATAACCCTTTCTGTATCGATCTTGTTTCTTTCCTAAAAGAAAAAATGCTTGAAGTCTTTATTCATGTAGCATATAAAATGGTACAGGAAATGATGGCAATGAAACTGTGGAGGAAGACACAGCTGAGAAGCTTACCGAGCCTAATGTAAGAATTCTTTGGTTGAAGCTATGGTGATTGCTTCTGTAGTCTATTGCCCACTTAACTGCGTTTTAAATTTTATAATTTAAAACTCAGGTCTCTACCTCAACATTGCCTTTGGTGCTCTCTGAGAAAGTGCAACGTACAAAGGTAAGATACTAAGGTGACAATTTATTCTGTTTATGGCTTCGTTGGATCTGCCTTCTTTTGGGTGCTCGATTTTGAGTTTTAATTTGTTCCAGATTTTTTTTTGTTGGCTGCAAGTTTAAACATCTTTGTATTGTAGATTACATCTATTGACCAAGGTTTAAATTTTAGTTGTTTTGTGGTCAGAGAGCAAAGGTATTATAGGAAGTAATGATCTTTTTTTTCTCTGTTGAAGAAAGTAATGATCTGGCACAACTGGATACTCTTATTTTTCAATTGCATAATCTTTTTTTTGGCCATGTGTGGATTTGTCAATTTTTTTTTTTTTTTACCTTAAAAAATCTGGCTTCCTGAGGTAGTGCTTTAGTGGTGGGTTTGAAAATTGAAATTATGCATTTGCTTCTCTGTTTGTCACTGACCTTTCTGATGCAAATTTCTGTTTCTCTGTCTGTATGTTTGCAAGTGCATTGACTAGAGGCTTTATGGCTTGTGCAGGCTCTTGTTGAGTGTGAAGGGGAGTCCATAGATTTGAGTGGTGATATGGGGGCTGTAGGAAGAACAGTAATTCC
This sequence comes from Dipteronia dyeriana, assembly GCA_032871835.1. Taxonomy (NCBI): domain Eukaryota; kingdom Viridiplantae; phylum Streptophyta; class Magnoliopsida; order Sapindales; family Sapindaceae; genus Dipteronia; species Dipteronia dyeriana. Next base: position 327,303 of record CM065303.1, read on the forward strand.
AGATACTGCAAATGGAAGTCATGAAATGTACTTGGACTTAAAAGGCATGTCTTGATCTAATGCATTTTGTGGTTTTTTGAGTTTAACAATGATTGATTAGTCAATTATTTGTCTTAATTTTGTAAATAATTATCTGTTTCAGACGGCAAATAGACCCATAAGATTTGATCAATCTCTTGTCAGTGTTAATAAGATTTTGACACAAATAGGAAATATTTTTGGTGAAATGATCGTGATTCTTGTATAACAAACTTCAGAAATAACCCTGAACCTGAAATTTGAGTGAATAGTTTATCTGCATATTTTACAACTTCTTTTTATTATATAATGTCTTTTTTAATCTGCTTCCAGTGTCCACTTTACTTCTGGTTGATATATAAGTTCTTCTTTGATTATCTTATTTTTTCTTGGGTTGATCAACATGAACTATTGATATGTATGCTTCAATAATTAGCAACCTGCATCTGATTATTTTATTTTTTGTTATGTTTCAGGAACCATATACAAAACAACAATAGTTCCTTCCAGGACATTTTGTGTAGTATGTTATCAATCTTGATTTCAACATGTCACATCAAACATGCATTGACCCCCATTTCCTAGTCCTTCTCCCCCTTACACTCCCCGGCTCTCCCCTTCTCATGATATTCATATAAAACTAGTCAAAATTTTATTCGATTTAATTCGATTTTGTTGTTTGACTAACTATAGATTTCTTCTTCTTCAGGTTAGCTTCGGTCAGTCAGAGGCAAAGGTTCGTTGTGGGTTCCCACTTTTGATTTCATCTTTATTCTTATTTCTTTAATAAAGAGGTATTTCATCTTATTACTGCTGTTCTGCAAATGTTAAGATGAGTATAACACTTGTGGCAGAGTGATGAATTTATTCAACCAATTGATTGTGTATTGTATACTTCATTATCAGATAGAAGCTATCATGAATGACTTTATTCAGCTGAAGCCGATGTCGAATGTTTATGAAGCTGAGACTATGGTTGAAGGTCGAGATTCTTTTTAATTATATTTAATCTTTTGGGTTACCTTTTGTGGTCATTATGTATCAGTATTTGACATGTTTACTTTGCATTTAAATTTGTCCTTATTATTCATTCATTTTGTATGAGTAGGAACTCTGGATGGTTTCTCATTTGACTCGGAAGATGAGGCTGACAAGATTCCTAAGGCTACTTCTCATCAAACTGATCAAAATGATGGTGTTGAAGTTCAAACCAACGGGAAAACCAAAACAAAAGCTGTGAAACCATCTGTATGCTTTTTTGATCCGTCCACTAGTTAGTAGCAATTTTTTCATGGATTTATGACATCCTACATTTATATGACGGTTATCTATGTCTATCTGGTGGAACTTGGGGTGCAGGGTACTTCAAGGAAGAGAGGTGCAGGTGCAGGAGGAAAGTCACAACCACCCAAGAAAGCAAGAAAGAAAACAGTGGTTTCAAAGAAAGCCAGGGGAAAGAAATGAGACATGGAGCGTGTTATGGCAAATAAAGATATTATTGAATCTTATTTTCCATTAATGCTAAGCATTGATAGCTTGATTTACATTATTTAGTTGAAGAGTGAGGAAAAAAATCAAAGTATTAGCCAGTCTTATTTGTTTTCGTAAAGCAGAGCAATGGCCAAAAGTGCCTGAAGGCTCAAGTTTAAAGTTCAATTCTTTACTGTATTCTTATTTTCTTCAATTTGTGAAGGGATTCTGCTTTCACAATTTATAATGCATACATGTTTACATTTGCAAGTTTCTATAATTTATATGTTAAATCTTTATAGATGTCTCATGTCTCGGATTGCTAATGAGTTTGATCATTATTAAACATATTCTAGAGTAAATTTGAATGAAATAAGGATATTATATGATCCAGTCAAGTGTCATTTATTTTGAATTCGAAAGAGTTTATAGGTAAAAAATTTGGTGAGAAGCATTTTATGTATAAGAGATGTTAGATTAACATTTTCTTAACAGCCTAAGAATAGGAGTACATAGAAGAGCACAAAATCACAGAAAAAATGAGTACATAGAAGAGCACAAAATCACAGAAAAAATGTAATGTAGTCGAACTGTCATATACTTACTCAGTTCCACATCAAACATGAATTGTTAATCTTGCTTTCCACCAGGTTTCTCTAGCCATGATCATCACAAGCAGGTAGATATGTTCTTCAGACAAAAAGCAATGCAAGGACGAAAAGAATGGATATTTGAAGAGGCTTGAATAGGATGTTTGAAGAAGAAACCATCTCGGCAGCCCTCTTGCTGTTGGGTTCTTCTAAAGATGGAGGCTCAAGCTGTGAACCAACTTCAAATGGAGGGGGAAGCTGTGAACCAGCTTCAAATGATGGAGGTGCAAGCTGTGAACCATATTCAATCAATGGAGGTGGAGGCTGTGGACCGACGTCAATTGATGGAGGTGGAGGCTGTGAACCGTCTGGTCTCTTGGCTCTGTGTAACGAATTTGATAAGACGTTAAAAATCAAAATTCTTACTCTTATTGCAGACATGAATTTTCGTATATATGAAACATCGATGAAAAGAATGAATTTTCGTACCCGTTGGAAGTAGGGCAGAAAATAATAGCATAATCATAAGCTTTGCATGTGAAAGTGCTGGTTCCATCATCAAAAGCATAGCTGTAGGCTCTTGGACAAGCTCTCTTGAAAATGGAGGAGTAAAAGGAGGGTGTGCATGTGGTTGGGTTAGCAAACTGTCCACTGCAACAATACTGGTCCAAACCAAATGCTTCACATGCACTCTTACATGCCACCACTCCATCTCCTCCTCCACCACCATCACCACCCACCACCTGAAGCTCTTTTGGACATCCCATGTTGATATCTGAAGCGCATCCAGTGGCATTACACACGCCTGCACTCCCATAAACTCCACGGGGCTGCACAACAACAGGCAAGTTGTAGCCATCTACAATGCTGACATCGTAGAAATCTTTCTCATTGCCAGAGCCAAGGGTTATCTCAAAGAGAGATGCTGGTGGGTTGGCACCATTGCCATCACATTGCAGCCTTCCTCCACAATCACCAGTCTGACAGGACCCGATTCCAGACTGATCAAATTTGCATCCTGTTCTTGCCCATATTCGACCTGACCACCCGGGAACTGATGCAATTCTCACACTTGCACCAGACAGCAACTCAAACCCGGTTGTTGGGAGTTGTGGAGTGCCTGAACCAGCCAATGTACCTGGCCATATTGTGTACGCGCAGTTGTTTGTTATGGTGAATGTGGAAGAGTGAGAGGTAGAGAAGAAGAAACAAATGAAAAGAAGCCATGATGTTATATTGATGCTCAGCATTAAACTTTTAAAAAGAATACAGAGGTCTCTAAGTAAGGTTGTGCTCGTGAAAGTTGATCCCTATATATTATAGGTCACGTACTCAAGTCTGAGAACTTTAAGAGGCAGGGAAATTCTATGCAAAAGGCCCAAGTTGCCGCAAGATGACCTTTCTGGGTTTAGTATTTCTATTATGTTGGATGGCCTCTATAAGAAGCAATTCCTTTCTTTAGTGATTGCAATATGGGACATACAAGTATACAACAATATTATTATTCTAATTTGCAGACAGAAAAGGGAATCTCCTTCCAAAAGTTAAGGTAATATCAACACATTTGGAGGAAAGAATCAAATTGATTGATTAGTGATTACAATTCATTGCTGGAAGAGAAAGACAAACCCACTTATATACACAGAAAGTGCGTTCATGGCATGCATGACAAATTGAGCATAGCCTAAAGAGCACAGTTTGCGCAAGAGTATGTCATGTATATCAACAAATTGTGAATTATAATACTTCTAGTGAGCAGTGAGCAATGAGCACTGAGCTATGAGAAGATTATGAGCAATGAGCAATGAGCGACTCCCAATGCTTGTACAACTCCAAATTCTGGATATACAGGACAGATGTTGATGTTGAAGCCTCTAAATAAAACTGATTATTTTAAATGCTAAACACTAATAATTAATTTGAGAATACAGGTACAACCAAACATCATAACATAGGCAATACCAAGTTCAAGATCTTGTAAAATACTGTCATTGAGGTTGTTTCCCAGGTCAATGTCTAATAACTCAATTCTTCAGCTCACAAGCAAAAAATCTTAGCTGTTTTGCCAGCTAAATTTAAACACTTTACACAACAAGCCATTCCTGAAGATGAAGAGGTTGATCAAGAACTCAACAAACAATCTAAGAATATGTGTTGAGCTAAATCCAACTCACTTTCTTGGTAATCCATGGCATCGAGGCACTGCAGGCTGTTGCTTCTTCGATTTGTCATTTACTCAACACAACAGCAAGGCCTCAAAACCATGGTAATATATCAGATCAGAAATGCTGCAATAACAAAGCAAACAGTTTCATAGTCCTCCTGGGTATCTGGGCAAGTCAGTCTGAGGATTCTTCTTCTCTGACCGACAGACAACAAAGCTGGGCCATCAGAGCAAAATTGTGCAGTGACAGTCCTCCCATGCAGCTAACAATGTCTACAACTGGAGCTTTTGGGCTGTAGTTGCAGTGTTTCAGTTTCATGGTCCTCCTGGGCAGCGAAGCAGAAGTCAGATTGAGGATTCTTCTTCTTTGCCTGATAAGCCAATGAAGCCAGGTATCAGATCACATTTGTGTAGTGACAATTCTCCCATTCTGCTAATATTGTCTATAACTAGAGCTTTTATGCTGTAGATCCTGTTGCAGTGTGCTTCAGAGTTGCTATACATGAAGCTGAACTTCACTTCATGCCCAGCAACATTTTATGGTAGAATCCAACCAACAGCTGAAACTCTTCTGAAACAGCCAGCAGAACTTTTCCTCTGTAAACCTGCATTGATTGCTGCAGCTTTTTCTTCCACTTAAGCAATTGTGACAACACCACCTACATGAATAGGAATAAACGATACATCAGAACTCTGAACTATACATTTCAAAAGATGTAAACGGAACAATTCAATTAAACACAAGAATGTAAACTCTCCCAAATTGCACATTTCAGTCCCTGCAAAAGTAACATAGACTTCAGGAACACAAATAACAAATTAAACAAAAGAATAGAAAAAAATGCAATATAAGAGAACATAAAAGGAATTGTCATTCCTCTTCAACCTGTAATGATCTAAGAAATATAATAATAACATAACTCAGTGAAGTTTCTACCAGACTACAAACCAAAAAGATCCCTCATTTTGAAGAACTTGACAACCTGTACTACATTAGTCATCTGTAAAAACTATCAAGTTATTTAGATCAAACTAAAGCTTAGGAGACTGAGAAATAGTGTGGAAAACTAACACACTAAAAAACTGCAAAGAAGGATATATATCCGGCAAAAGTACAACGCTAAACATATTACACTGAAATACCAATATGAATAGAACCAAAGGTTACAAACACCGCACAATTGCTTGCCTAACAATAAAAGGTCTCAGATAAGATCATAAGAATAGATAGAAGAAATACAGAAAATTAAGTGGCAAACTATCAGAACAAAATAACTACAGAATCCTCAAAATAGGGCAGAAAGAAACTAAGCTAAACGCAAGTTACATAGAGTGATAAGAGTATATATCATCCCGAATTGATAAGGAAGCTAGTGGATGCATTATAAAACGATTAGAAATATATTTAAGTGTTCCTACACAAAGGCAGGACACAACAGGTCCATCATTAAAAGTAAGCATATCATGTCTGTTATCCAAGTCTGTTCCGAGAAAAAGAAAAAAAGATTGGGGGGGGGGGGGGGGGGGGGGGGGGGGTGGGGGTGTGGTGAATTTCAAAGGAACATAATACTAGAAAAGACAAAAGAGTCATTCAGTCATAGAATACTAGTTATCTAGCTCATATCCATTCCATCTCCAACTTGGCTGCAGATTGGACTGACAGCAGAGAAAGATCTCTCGAAAGGAGAAGGATGATATTGCGCATCGCGTCTGCGCTTAAAAGTGCAAAAATCAGCGGGGGAACTCTCAGCATCGAGCTTCCTCCGGACTCCTCTAACAGCCTGCTCCTCAGCTTGAGTAAATGGAAAAATCTGGCCGCTCACCCGGCAAAGGGAACTATGGTTATCATACAAAATTCTCTGGTTACAATTCTTGTCACAAATGTGAGTAAGTCCTGTTAGTTTGCAGGTGTACATGTTTCCACAAACATGTTCATTTTCACATTTGGAATCACATTTGTGAACAGGAATTGGCCCATCTCGGCCCAGAATTGTAGACAGATAAATAACATTGGAAGGGCCTGCACCCATGGATTTTCCATATACCTCCATAACTTCCTCTCAGAAAAAAAAAAAGAGTAGCTTTTCTGATACAGATTCCACACCCTGAAGGCTTTTCGCCTTGGAAGTTCTGCAGAACCCAAAAACAATACACATGAAATGATCAAAGTTGACAAACAAACAAGTGGAAGGTGTTGTTTTCGGTTTGACAAATATACAAGAAATTTCCAAATGCGCAGCTTTTGTGTGTTGACACCCCAAATGGGTTCATTTAAAAAAAATTCCCACATATATTTTTCAATAAACAACCGCAAATGATAATAATAGGCTACGATCATCACATACACAAGTAAAACAACGCATCTGACAAGTAAAACAACGCATCTGATTGGCTCATAATGCCGTATAAAAATAGTAGACGTTTAATTATTCACAAATAGTCCCATACCAAAAAACTAAATCTCAGTATGTAAACAACGAACGAATCAGCTTACAACAACAACAACAAAAACTCACAATAACATATCAAATACTCTTAGATCAGTCACAATACATATACTCCTATATCTAGACATACATGTAAATTTTGCATAAAACAGAAAAAAGAAAAGAACCCACATGAAAAAATAGAAGGAAATTGAGGGACGGAGAAAAAACTTACTTGAAAACAGCAAGAGCTCTCTCTCTCTCTCTCTCTCTCTCTCTCTCTCTCTCTCTCTCTCTCTCTCTCTCTCTCTGAAACCAAAAAAAAAGAAACCGAAAACAAAACAAACCAAAGAAGAAGAAATGAAACAAGTTTGTTAAGTGAGGTGATTTGGTATTTATAGAGGAGAGAGAGGGAGAGAGTTGACGTGAAGTTGCAAAGTAGATAGAGATTAGATAACAAATCCAAATGTTAAAAATCAAATGCAAATGCGAGTGAAATTTCCCCACTGAATTTGTCTCTCGTTGTGATGCTATAAATGTGCCTTTGACTATTATTTTACTGTCACGTGTCCAACGGCTTCTCAGCATACGCCTTTTTTTCCTTTAACGTGTTTACCGACACGTGTACGTCTTCACCTTCAAAGTCGTCACTTCAGGCCCATTAACGACGTTTGGCCCAGCTCCTTCAATTTGGGCTAAACCCTAACCCTAACCCCAGAACGGAGTTTCTTCACCAGTGCCCCCACGCGCTGCGCCTCCACGAGCCACCACCAGCAATCCCCGTCTCCGGTCAGTATTCAATTATAATATTTATTTAGTTTGTGATTCTTGAGAAGTATGAACTTGGTGGGATAATTTTTACGGTGAAAGTTGGGGATTTTATGGAAATCGTGCAAGCTCATGTAAAACTTAATGGATTTTCTTTATCTGTTGGTCTTTCTTTTTCAATTGCTTGAAAGTTTTGATTTTATGTGTTTCGATTAGTATTCAACATACTCAGTTTTTTTGCTTCTCTAATAAATTCTACTATGAATATTTTCATTGAAATTAGTCTAATTTTCTGCCTAAAAAATAATATCAGTTGGTTTAACTCTACACTTAAAAAGTTTTGCATTTATTTGCTAATCTTCAATGTCTTGTTGCAAAAGTTGATTTTCGTATGATGTGAAGTATCCAGTTTGCATATAATTGGATCCCAAATATCCTAGATCTTTCCGTTCATTGTTTTAATATTCATATCATATATTATTCAGCAAATGTTTAATCTTAATGGTAGATAGCTTTCACTAACAACCAAAGTTTTGTACTAGGTAACGGATCATGGTAGGATTTAAGAACAGGTACATGGTAATGGAGGTATTTTTGGATCCCAATAGAGAGCTTGTCGTGGATGATCCCATTATACTTACCTTATTCAATGTCTCTAAAGCAATCAAAGACAGCCTTCTTTTAAACTTTGGAGAGTGTGGTCTAGCTTCTTCGCTTGGATCTTTTCAAGGTATGTAACATACTTTCAGTACTTCTTCTTGTTTGTTTTCTGCTGAAAACTCGCCTTAACAAATTTGTACTAGTGTTTTTGTGTAGTCAAATATCTGAACCCCATCACAAAGCTATGTATTATCAGAGCTTCGAGAGAGGATCACCAGAAAATTTGGTCAGCAATTACCATGGTTAGAAGTATTGGAAACTGCCCCGTGCTGTTTAACTTATTGGACCTAAGTGGTAAGTTTAAACAACTATCACATAGGTAACTTCTTTGTCAAATTTGAGAAGAAGAGAAAATGAAGAATAGTTGAAGTACTTGGAGTTTGCTCCCATCATCTTTCAGTGCCAATAAGTTTGAATTATTTTTTTAAGAAGCGAAAATTATGTGCCTATATGTTAGTGGTCTTTCGCTCTTGCATGCCTCATTTTACTACAAAACCTATGTGCTTCTTTTTGCATTGTGTCCCATATTTTTTTGTTGTAAAAATCCTGATTTTTTTCTGTTCGAGTCACAGGTGGTTGTATTATCTCATTAATTTTCAGTATTGAAGCAACATTCTTGAATGGTTAACTTAAAGGTATTGGAATAGATTCAGTTGTCGGTATCCTGTGTAGGCCAACTTATTTATAGTTAAAGCCAACAATCTTTTTCCTTTCTCATGGTTGGAAATTGTTGATAGGTTAGGTAATTTCCCATTTTTCATATTGTACCATGTCTTGCCACATCAAATAATTCATTATATATATAATTAAATAATAATATAATATCAATGTAAATTATTTTTGAAGAATCTCTTCCTCTATGCTGTTTTAGGAATACTAGCTTTGTTTTTATCTTCTTCTTTTTTAATGCCCTCCAGGAAGCATCAAGGCCTGTAAAAATGCCGCCTTGAAGTGTGATGAATTGAAGTTTCAGCATTACAAGCTTGTGGTCGGTACACGTCTCTCAGCTGATGTTAGTCAGCACATGCAAAATTGTCTTGAGAAGATCAAACTTTTGGAACATTGAAAATACTACATCTATAGCAGGTGAACAGTCATCCATGCTTGCAGGGTAGTTTGTATGTTTTCAACTCATATTGCTTGCACTTGTCGATTACATGTACTTTATTTTTCCAGATTTCTTGTTCTCAAAAATAATGTTTGTGGCCTGCATTTTTATGTTTCCATGCAGCTGAAGCACATGGTTGTTTAGGCCCACATATAGAGGTTGTTCATCTCTGGTTGAAACAGAGCTTTTACGAGCATTGCCCTTTTTGGAGTTGATTTAATATTATTCGAATTGCATTGTGGAAGTATAAAGTATCCATGTTTGAGATGGTTCAATTTGAAGGAATTTGAGTGGTATATTGTATTCACATGAGATATGTATCATAATGTGAATAGAATTTTCCATTATTGGATGCGTAGATCTGTATGAGCTGTGATGATATTGCATTTATATAGGTAAATACTAAATAGATACAAGTTGTCATCAGGAAAGTTACCTGCTAGGTGATGTATTTCAACTTGAATGTATTCGAACTTTTTTTTTTCCTGTTACTTTTTGCACGTGTGTTGTGAACTAACAAGGATCCTCTGATTTTGAGTCCATTTTTGCTAGTCCTCTTAATTGAATCCATTTTTGCTCACCCCCTTTAAGAGGGCGAGCATTACCCCCTCCTGTATGGATGATATATGTCCATGGAAGGGGTAATTTTATCTTTAATACTATCATATTTTGAGATAAATTTACCTTTCATTGAACACATATCATCTCCATGGGAGGGGGCAATGAGCAAAAGTGACCTCTTTGGTTTTAGCTCTGCATGTACATGTTTATAGACGACAAGAGTCTCAAAAGGATTGTTAAAATGCATCATATCATCCTATGGAGTAAGGACATGTACTAGGAAATTCCAAGCAAAAGATGATAAAAGATTAATGGTGTTATTAATGGTGTGTAAGAAGATTAGAAGACTTAATTACAAATGGCAATCTGTGCCTCGGGATAAAAGAAAATTGACCCTATATATTGGTAATAAATTTGAATTTATGATGAAAGCCACGTGTAGTCATTGACCACATTTTCTTGCGGTAATTGATAAATGAATGCCAAGAGGTTGCGTTTTGATTTCTGTGGATCAGAAATTGAAACACCATCCGGTTATATTTGGTATGTCAGAGTAATGATGAATAGATGAATAGATGAACATGTTGCCAAATCTATGCAAAATTAAGACCACAAATGCTGGATTAAATCTTGAAAACTAACAAAATATCATAAATTTACTGCATATTATATCTGTACCATAAGGTTATGAGTCATTCCTCCTAAAAAATCTCCGATTAATTTTCAATTTCATGATTGTATTCCAAGCCGAGCACAACATTCTTATGCACCCATTTCACATGTTAGGCGTAGCTGGTGTATTCGGCGGCTCCCTATTTAGTGATTTGCATGGTTCCTTGGTAACTTCTAGTTTGATCAGGGAAACCATAGGAAATGAATCTGCTAATGAAAGTTACAGATTCGATCAAGAGGAAGAAACTTATAATATTGTAGCTGCTCATGGTTATTTTGGCTGATTGATCTTTCAATATGCGAGTTTCAACAACTCTCGTTCTTTACACTTTTTCTTAGCTGTTTGACCTGTAGTAGGTATCTAGTTCACTGCTTTAGGTATTAGCACTATGGCTTTCAACCTAAATGGTTTCAATTTCAACCAATTTGTAGTTGATAGTCAAGGTCGTGTAATTAATACCCAGGCTGATATTATTAACCGCGCTAACCTTGGTATGGAAGTTATGCATGAACGTAATGCTCATAATTTCCCTCTAGACCTAGCTGCTATTGAAACTCCCTCCACAAATGGATAAGATTTCAATCTTCGTGTATACGAGTTTTTGAAAATAACAGAGCAATGTCGATCCTCTTCCAATAAATGGTATTGCTCCGTTATTTATTAGGTTTTTTTTTTTTCAATTTGTTATTTTTGTCCCATTTTTTACTTTAACAAAATACAAAGTTTTTTAATTTTTTTTTGCCTTTTTATTTAGTATCATATTATTACTATATACTAATAATTAAATTAGCCTTTAATTATTATGACTTTACAGTAGTTATTATAACTTTACAGTTTATTATTTTGAGTCAATTTTCAATTTTCTATATAATATAAAAAAGTTTGAAAATTTATACCTCTTGTATGTTCATTTGTATCTTCATAATTAAGGTAAGATTAAAAAAGATAATTAATGGTAGAAATTTCAATCTTTTTATTTTGTAATTTTGTAGCTAGTGGAGGACGGATGTAGCCAAGTGGATCAAGGCGGTGGATTGTGAATCCACCATGCACGGGTTCAATTCCCGTCGTTCGTCCATAACTAAATAACTAATTAGTGAAAATTAAATAACTACAAAGGGTTTTTTTTTTTAGTGAACTTACTATATCTTACACTTGCTGTGCTGTATTATGAGGTTGCGAGGTTTCGTGGGGTTAAAGGTTTGAGTCTTTTTCCTCCCTAAAAAAACCTTGAATTATATAATAACATAATACTTTAAAAAAAAAAATGTTAGAAAAGAAAAAAAGAAGGGAGTAATGAATCATGTGATCTTTGGTGAGCAAAAGTATAGGCGTGTCTATAGATTCATATTCCACGTATGGATGCCGTTGAACCCCCAAAATCTTTACACCTTCTTCCACTTGTATGTACATTGTACATTTTTTATTTTTAAGCCGAACCCCATTGTGGGTTAACAAGAATAGACGATATTAACCCAAGTGCAGAGATTTGTGTTGCATGTACATTGTACACACACAACACAAAAAGAGCAAGCTTGTTTTGTTATAAATTCCTGAATTTGCTCTCGTTATTCTCTCTGTCATCCACTCGCTTTCTTTACTCAACAAACAAACAACGAAATCGTATTACAATTGTACTCTCCTTCTCTCCCTCAATATTTGCACTACTTTACAGTTTACAGACACCACTACAACAGATCTTATCAATGTTGAAACAGTTTCTCGATTACACTCTCGTCCCATCTGGGTTGCTCTTAATGGTCGCATACCATCTATGGCTCCTCCATCGAATCGTCAAACACCCCACCAAGACCGTCATCGGCGTTAACGCCATCAATCGCCGTTTCTGGGTCCGAGCCATGATGGAGGTTTGTCAATCTTCTTCTTCTTCTTTATATATGTAAATATGTAACGTAATTTAATTTTTCAAAGAAATGAAATTTATGATTTCATGCATGACAAATAACAACAGGACACGTCAAAGAACGGAGTTCTTGCAGTGCAGACGCTTCGAAACAACATAATGGCATCCACTCTATTGGCATCAACAGCGATCATGCTCAGCTCTCTTATTGCCGTCTTGATGACCAGTGGGAGTGGTGACAGATCCATGTGGCTGGTGTTCGGCGACCGGAGCGAGCTCTTCTTCTCCATAAAATTCTTCTTGATATTGGTATGTTTTTTGGTGGCGTTTCTTTTGAACGTACAGTCGATTAGGTATTACAGCCATGCAAGCATTCTAATAAACGTGCCCTTCAAGAAAATATCAAGAAATGTTTATCATCACCAAAGAACAGCAGAGTATGTAGCCAGGACTGTAAACAGAGGAAGCTATTTCTGGTCTTTGGGGCTCAGAGCTTTCTACTTCTCTTTCCCTCTCTTCTTGTGGATATTTGGTCCTATTCCCATGTTCTTCTGCTGTTTTCTTCTGGTTTTCATGCTCTATTTCTTGGACATCGCCTTCGAATTCACCTCTTCTGTTGGGGTTTCCGGTAATGACGATGATATTGATATCGATCAAGATCATGATCATGTCGATGAGGAGCTTGGCACCTACCTCTAATAAGTAATAATCATCAGGCTGCCTAGTTTAAGCACCTTCTTTTTCTCATAATCTGTGTAACGATATTGAAGCTGAACAATGTAAACATAACAGGGTAGCTTAGGTGAGCAAAAAGAAAAAATTGCAATTCACATTCAATCCTAGTTGAATTTTATTGCATTTGGCCTCTTATGTTTAGTTGATCAAGTGTAGCTATTAGCATTTTGGGATGGATTGAATACTGAGATTGAAGGATGGTTGTTATTTGTTAAGTTCCTTCACTCTAGTTTCTGTCTTATTGATGTATTGGGTAATAAAAAAATTAAATGAAGAAATGTACTTGTCTGTAATGACGTGAGAATGATCCTCTAAAGGAATGATCATATTCCATTTTTCATCTAGTCAAGATAGAAAAGAATTAAAAAGAGTGGTATTGGTGGCAGACATACCACAAGCACCACTAGAACAAGACAATATACATGTTTTCAGGTGGAAAAGTTCGACAAAATGAACTTGCAGATATCTACACTTCTTTAGGGGTGTTTAATTTACACACTAATCTCTGTCTAAAACTACAAACAGAGTGGGAACAAAGAATACCTTCTTCTGTACCTTCAAAACTTTAGTATTCCATGTGAATCTTTCTTCTTATGCTGGATCTGACTTTCTTTTTCACTTTAGTAACTATTCCTACATACCAAGACAGAATGTTCCCCTCACACATGATTGTTTTGTGCCAAGCAGAATGTTGAAGACCCCGACTTGAAAAGTGTATACTCTAGTCCAGCCAATAGCATTTTGGGGCTTGAACGAATGTGATGTAACTTCTCATATAACTTGAGTCATTGTAATTCCACTTGTACAGTTAAATTAATTTACAACTATGGTCTCTCAATGACTTGGGTAAGATTGATCTCACATTGCTTCCAGAATACTGGATTGCGAAGTTGGAACTCGAATAGGGACAGAATCCAATATATGGAAACCATGCACCAGATAGAAGATGCTATCTCATTGAAATGTAACATGCATGCAATTCTTGTTCTTACCGTTCAGGTCTCAACATCCTTTAACTTCAACTTCAACTTCATGTTGCCAACTTGAACTATTATTTCTTCTTTTGATGAATCAACTCTTAGAACTGTAGCTTTTTTTCCAAATGAAGAAACATGCACCAAATCACCAACCTCAGGAAGCACATTTCTCTTTACTGCATGGTGAATGGAAGAAAGAAATCCTACTAAATTAGTTTCCGATTGCTATATATTAAGACAGCATAACTCTAGCACAAAGAACTTCTGCACAAAAAGGAAAGAAAAAAAAGAATCACTACTAGCTGGCTAGAATCAGCAGAAGAAAATACCTGTTGGTGATTGTTTGATAACTTTCACAGGAGATGAGTTCCTTCTTGTTGTAAGATGTTCACGGTTTTCAACTGCATTTTTCTGGGCTTTATTTGCCATTATGTGCTGGCTTTCACCAACTGCAGTGGGCTGAGAAGGTTTTACAGCAGATGCACGAAGCTGTCGCATTCTCTTGTGAACAAAAGAACGTGCTATTGCGGCAGCCTCAAATACTTCTTGCATCTTCCTATACCTTTGAGTAGTGCCATGTTCCATGATCTTCCTTCGAGTGATCAATAAATTTTTATGAAGATCTCTTGAGAGCCTACAATCATGGGTACAAACAAATATCATCTAATGAAAGTTCCTAGCTTATAAATACCAAAATTTTGGGGGTGTACAAGACTTAAGGCACATTGTAATTAACAAGTTTATGTAGGTATCTCCTTGATGAAACATTTTAGACATGTTAGTTTAATATGGATTATGTGATTACTACATAATATTTTCTGCTAGCGTGAGACTACTATTTATACTCAAAAGACAATTTCAACTAGCAAGGGATTCTCACGTCAGAAAATGCCGTGCATCATGTAAAAGCTCATGAAAATCTTGCTTTGACCTTTCCATATCAAGGATGACCTGCTTTCAGAAAACAATATTAAACAGAATGGAGGTGGTGTTTGAATGAACACCAAGAGGTCTAACATTCAGTATCTGTTTTTTTTTAATAGGAAACATTCAGTATCTGTTAATGCAATTAAAAGACAGCAAGAGGCAGTACACACCATTTCTCATGCACATATCAATGCTGGGTCATCTTTGGTTTTGTAAGTATGAACTTGCTTTAACAAATAACATGATTTCGACATTCAAAAAGCAGACAATTAAAATTTTCAATGCTACAAAAGTCAAAAATTAACTTAAAAATCATTTTCAGCTTCTCTTTAAAACAAGAAAAAAAGCACAGATATAATTATTTTTAACCCATAGGTGCCAAGTATATACATATGCAACTACTGAATGTTACCTCGTTAATCTCTGCACTAGCAGCACCATATAACTGGCGTGCATTTTCAACAACTATGTTGGGCAGTCCCAATCTTTCAGCTATATTGATGGCATTTGAACGACCTGTACAAAATTTCACACTTTTAAGTCATAGAGACCACAAAATTATTTTGGGCACAGGGTGTGTCAATAATCAGGTTCAAGGCAAGAATGATTAAAATAAACTCATAAACATCACCCAAACATTGTACAAAATAAAGTATCTTATAGTGAAAACCTGGTACTCCCCACAAAATCTTATAAGTTGGCCTTAAATTAACTTCATCGAACTCCATGCAAGCATTTTCAAAGGCATCATCACTGTCAAAAGCGCAAAAAACATCAGTCGAAGGATTTTCATCTACGAAGTCTTTTGAGCTAGTAAAGATACATGAGCTAAATGATAAGGCATAATTGGGCTACAATGCACTTAATCTCGAACTACCTAAACATCAAGTGTTATTGATATCATTAACTTTCTTTAATGTTATGTCAAAAATCAAGAATATCCAAGTGGTCTCGCAATTAAGTAATAAATCTTTCCAGTAGTTGAGGATGAGCCAAACCCAAAAAACAGAATAGGGAGGAAGCTTAAACCCAAAGCTATACCAAAAACAAAAAGAAATCCCAAAAATCTCAAACTATCTCCCAAGTCCCTTCCAAATTAAGTCTATGAAGAAAAAAGATGCATTACTAAATTACTTAAGGATGTGAGCCAACGAACTAGATTGCACATGCTGTCTAGTGTCTATGTTTTCAATAATAAACAAACCAGGAGATTTAAAGCTCCAAAATGAAGAATAATTAACAAACCCAAAACCTTTAAGCTCCAAATCTAAGACAGGAACCCAAGTATAGAACAATAAAATGGGTTTCATTGTGGACTTCCTAGCTATGGTAGCTACCAACATCTTGTACCACTTCTCCAGTTTTCAATCATCAAAAGCTCCAACTGCACAAACAATCATTGCAAACCTATTCCACCCACCCCAAGTCTTATACTCTACTATCATACCCCCCATGTGTCACCATCCTTCCACACTCAACACCCTCACTATTTTTTGACCTCCTGACATTCCACAAGATCTCCTTTTCCACATCCACATATATTTTTGTTTCTTTATTTGACTATTATTAATTTGTCATTCTTGCAAAATTAAGGTTAAAACGGTTCACTCTTCAGTTTTTAAGAAAATGAACAAAATTTTGTCAAAGGAGGCTTCCAAGTTCTAATGAATTTCAAAGCTTCTAATCATATTGACTGTTGTCTAACCATAAGGAAAGTCACTATTAATCCAAACGTCAATATGGACATATGGTTATGACTGGATCTGTTTCAAACTAAAAACGTAGTAGACCAAAAACTGACCACTACCAAAACAGGCGTCAATTTTCTTCAGCTCGTAATTAGGTACCTGTATTTCAATGTTTTAAGTTCACCATGATGTGTCGAGGCTATTGTCAATAAAGCACCACTTCTAGCAAAAGATTCCAGTAGTGACAGCCCCAATGCTGCGCCTTCAAGGGGATTTGTCCCCGCACCAACCTGACAACAAAAAAGACAACATCATAATAAACTTTTTCATGATAATACAGTTCTTATTCCCTTTTGGACTACAAGTTCTTTGAACACGACCTAATAGTTAAGAATTCACAAGTTACTTAAGCCATAATAACTAGCAACATAATATCAATAAAGAAATCTCACAAAAACACCAATTGAAAGCATACTTCATCAAGTAACACCAGTGACTGTCTTGTTGACTGCGATTGTATACCCTGCAAATTGAATAGTTGAATTCAAAAACCAAATGGTTAGGAAAAACCCAAAAGAAGTTATCAACCATAATGCAAATAAGTATTCAAGTGAAATCTTGTGGATAATCAAGAATGCTTGAAGTGAAAGAGCCACTCTCATTTATATTGAAATAGCACATTAGCACCAAATCGATACATTTGTGCAGTTTCTCAAAGATCACTGAGACAATACCTACGGATTAATGAATTCAATCAATATTGTGATATCATGCATTTAGGTATTTATATATTGGAGTTCTTCAGTTTTTCATATTAATGTTTGTGGACACTGGACAGGAGCTTACTGAACCAAAGAGGATTATTCAACAATTCAGAATTTTCTGTTATATATTCTTCTCCATATTGGAGGTAATTTATAGGAAAATACAATAGATACAATAGGAAACAACAATCTACAATTAAGCTAATTGATCCTAATTGATCCTAATTGATCCTCTAATTGATTCTAATCAAATCAGTCAAATCAACTATACAATCTCCTAATTAATGATAATATTCTAACAAAGTCAACTATACAATCTCCTAATTAATGATAATATTCTAACACTCCCCCTCAAGTTGGTGCATAGATGTCACTCATGCCCAACTTGCTAATTGAGTCATGAAAGTTCCTTCGATTAATGGCCTTTGTAAGGATATCTGCAAGTTGATCTTTACTTGATACATGCGGAAGCTCAATTATTTTCCCTTCTAATTTCTCTTTGATGAAGAATCGATCAATTTCTACATGTTTGGTACGATCATGTTGGACAGGATTATTGGCAATCTATACTGAAGTTTTATTATCACAATATAGCTTCATACTATCCTTTGGGTGAAATCCCAAATCCCCTAATAAGTTTTTCAACCACAATAATTCAGTAATTCCTTGGGCAATCCCACGGAATTCTGCTTCAGCACTGGATCGTGACACCACAGTCTGTTTCTTACTCCGCCAAGTGACTAGGTTACCTCCTATAAAGGTAAAGTAACCAGAAGTAGACCTCCGATCACTAGCATTCCCAGCCCAATCACTAGCATTCCCAGCCCAATCAGCATCTGTGTATCCCTTGATGTCTAGATGTCCATTCTTAGAGAACATTAATCCCCTGTCAGGAGATCCTTTTAAGTATCTTAGAATCCAAAGTACTGCATCCATGTGACTCTCAGTGGGAGCGTGCATAAATTGGCTTACCACACTCACCGCATATGCAATATCAGGACGAGTATGCGATAAGTAGATAAGTTTACCAACCAGCCTTTGATATCTTTCTTTGTTTACCGGGGTTTGATCAGGGTGATCTGGACATTCACATAACTTGTGATTTTGATCCATAGGAGTATCTGTTGGTTTGCTAGCAAGCATCCCAGTTTCTGTAAGCAGATCAAGAACATACTTTCCCTGACTAAGGAAAATCTCATGTTTTGACCGAGCTAACTCAATTCCCAGAAAGTACCGTAATGCTCCTAGGTCTTTCATTTCAAACTCTGTGGCCAAGTGACTTTGAAGATTAGTCATCTCCAGATCATCGTTTCCTGTAACAATCATATCATCAACATAGACGATTAGTATAGTGATTTTGTCACCCTTTCGTTTGAAGAATAAGGTGTGATCAAAGTTACTCTGCTCATATCCAAATTTCCTCATGGAAGTACTGAGTCGTCTGAACCAGGCTCTAGGTGATTGTTTTAGTCCGTAGAGAGCCTTTTTTAGTTTACAAACTTTACCAGTTTGAGAATCAAAACCAGGGGGGAGATCCATATAAACTTCTTCACTGAGTTCCCCATGTAAGAAGGCATTCTTTACATCAAATTGTTTCAAAGGCCACTCCAGATTAGCTGCTAGTGAGAGAAGTACTCTAACAGTGTTCAACTTTGCTACCGGGGCAAAGGTCTCCTGGTAGTCAACCCCGTAAGTCTGAGTGTACCCTTTGGCAACCAACCGTAGCCTTGTATCTTTCAATTGAGCCATCTGCCTTGTGTTTGATGGTATATACCCATCGACATCCAACAACCTTCTTTCCTTTAGGAAGATCCACTATCTCCCAGGAACAATTTTTTTGTAAAGCTTTCATCTCTTCATCCATGGCTTGGACCCAATTTTGGTCTGTCAGTGCATCCTGCAATTTACTAGGAATAGATACAGAGGATAATTGATGTGCAAAGGTTTTAAATGTTTCAGATAGTTTGTGAGTTGAGATGTAATTAGTAAGAGAGTAAAGAGCATTACTAGCAGAGGTCGTTCGGGGGAAAAACCAAATCGTACAGGTGGTCTATGTTCTCGACTAGGATACCTTCTAGTAGCTGGGCTGGGATCAGGATCTGTGTGATTGGATATATCATCAGATAAAGAGGAGGGTTCAAGAGTTACCTCAAGAGCATTTTCAACCTTAGAGTCTGATTGACGAACCGGTGATGAAGAAGAGGAAGGTTGTATTACCTGTATGAGAACTGACTCCCCCTGTTTCTCTTTCCCTTTATTCCTTCTTTCATACACTCTCAATGTTGGTTCTATCTTTTCTGTGAGACTATCAGGAATCTTACTTTCCATAGATAGATTTTTTTCCTCGAAAGATTGACTTCTCAGACTAATAGATATACCATTGTCAACAGTTTTAGGAGACTTCCCTTCATAGTTCAGATTCTCCCCCTGAAAAGAAGTCTCCGAGGTAAAATATGCCTCATTCTCCCAGAAAGTAACATCCTGTGACACAAATACTCTACGGGATGGAGGATGATAACATTTGTATCCTTTTTGTGAGCTAGAATATCCTATAAAAACACACTTAAGAGCACGTGGATCTAGCTTTACTCGATGAGGAGTATGAACATGTACATATACCACACAGCCAAAAACCCGAGGAAGAATATGCAGTGCAGAGTTAACATCACAATAATGAGACAAGGATTGTAACGGGGTTTGAAAAGATAGAACACTGGATGGCATACGATTAATGAGATATGCAGCAGATAGTACTGCATCACCCCGAAAAGATTTAGGCATATGCATTCCGAGCAGTAAAGATCGTGCAACCTCTATGAGATGACGATTTTTAAGCTCGGCAGTAACATTTTGTTGTGGGGTATGTGCACAAGATGTTTGGTGAAGAATACCGTTTTTCAAACAAAAAGCTTTTACATTATGATTCAAATATTCACCACCATTATCTGAGCATAAAACTTGAACTTTCTTTTGAAATTGTGTGAGAATCATATGATAAAAATTTTGAAAAACGTCACATACATCACTTCTATTTTTTAAAAGAAAAATCCATGTCATACGAGTACAATCATCAATAAACGTAACAAACCAACGCATACCAGATATAGATACAACGTTAGATGGACCCCAAACATCAGAATGAACAAGAGAGAAAGGCATAGATCTTTTACTATTATTACTAGGGGGAAAAACAGTGCGATGATGTTTTGACAGAACACATGTCTCACACTGTATATTATTGTGCTCAACAGTTTTAAACAACGAAGGAAATAAAAATTTGAGATATTCAAAAGAACAATGACCTAGACGCCTATGCCAAAGACAAATATTACTCTCGTTGTTGGTTCTAACTTGTGCTACTTTGTGAGGATGAATGGAAACATTGTTTGCTGTAAAGTAGTACAACCCTCCTTTTTTCCTACCAGTTCCAATCGTCTCCTTGGTTGTGATGTCCTGAAATACACAATGAGAAGGCCAGAATGTCACAACACAGTTTAGAGATTTAGTGATTTGACTGATTGAGAGTAAGTTGTTAGATAAAGTGGGCACATGTAAAACAGATGATAAATGTAAGGATGGAGTTAGTGATATGGATCTAGCCCCATGAACCGAGGTGGATGTACCATCAGCATATGACACATTCTTTGTTTCGGTCGGAGTACGATGACTAAAGTTTTTAAAGTTAAAAGTCATGTGATCTGTTGCACCAGAATCAATTATCCAGGTATTATTACTAGAAATTGTAGAAACACTAAAAGCAGAATGAAATGTACCTGAGTTGAGGAATTGAATTTTGGAATCACACATATTACCCTGTGGAATGGATGAGTTGCTGGAGGAAGACGCAAGAGAGGCAGTTCCAGTTCATGGAGGCCCTTTTTTCTTTTCTTTTTCAGGTACCACTCAGGATACCCATGCAATCTCCAGCAGGCATCTCGGATATGATTCTTCTGTCCACAGTGAGTACATTTTGTCTCCTGAAACCCCTTTATTGATTAATAGAGCAGAGCTGTCGCTTATTTGTTGGGAAGCTAGCATAGTGGCTTGACGATGTGCCTCACGACGGATATAGGCAAATGCTCCTTCAACACCAGGAAATGGATCCATACGTAACACATCAGCTCGTACTTTGTCAAATTCAGGGTCTAGTCCTGCAAGAAACATGTATACTCTTTGTTTTTCAATGCGATCATTCAGTCGAACCACATCTGTAGCATCAGTCATATCATTCGAGCAACGTTGATCTAACTCCTACCAGATTGTGTTCAATTCCCCGTAATACTAAGCAATAGGTCGCCCAGATTGACGCATATGGAATGCTTTGCTGTTGAGTTCATAGATGATGGATTGATTTGCACCATCATAGTAAGTACGAGCAACTGCTTCCCAAATGGCCTGAGCAGTAGGTAATCGGATAAACATCCCCATAATTTTGGGAGTCATAGATCCGAGGAGCCATCCTTGCACAAGAGCATTATCGGCCAACCATCGCCTATAGGTGGGACTGGTGGTGGCAGGCTTAACACATTCCCCTGTGAGAAAACCGTATTTGTCTTTTCCTGCCACGAAGATCTCAACAAACTTGGACCATAAATGGTAGTTTGATCCATCCAATTTAATCTCAATCTTAGATGAGTTATCATGAGAATAAATTTGAGGAAGTATTGGTGGTGGAATTGTGTGGCTAGATACGTCTGATTCTTCGTCTCCGTTGCCCATAGTAGTGGTAGTATAAAAGTATCAGCGGAAGCAAATGAAAGAAAATTTTGACTTTTACTCTTACCGGTAAATATATATTTATATATATATATATATATATAAATATAAACAGAAATTGGTCGACGTGGGTCGCTAATGGAGGAGAAATCAGGCGACGTGGGTCGCTAATGGAGGAGAAAGAAAGCCGACACGGGTCAGGTCTGCGATGAAGAGCAACCGGTTTAGAGGCGACGTGGGTCGCAGCAGGAGAAAGAACCGATGTGGATCGGGTCGGGTCGCGATAGATGTTGGGTTGGGAACGATAGATGTTGGGTTGGGAACGATAGATGTTGGGTTGAAGAAGACCGACGAGGTTGATACGACGCCGGCGACAGTTATTTCGGTAAGACACCAGAAAACAATAGGTAGCAGTCCTATTGCTTTAGAAAAGGAAAAAAATAAAAAATAAAAAAGATAGAAAACTGTAGAAATTTTTATTTAGAAGAGTAGAAACAGAAAACCTAAATCCTTAGGCTCTGATACCATGAACAATTCAGAATTTTCTGTTATATATTCTTCTCCATATTGGAGGTAATTTATAGGAAAATACAATAGATACAATAGGAAACAACAATCTACAATTAAGCTAATTGATCCTAATTGATCCTCTAATTGATTCTAATCAAATCAGTCAAGTCAACTATACAATCTCCTAATTAATGATAATATTCTAACAAAGTCAACTATACAATCTCCTAATTAATGATAATATTCTAACAATTATCCTATTTTCGTCACTGATCTAATTAGGTCTTATACTCTTATGTATCTATAAAGAGGGCTGCTATGTGAGTATCCAGCAACTTAAACAAGCGATCCATTGTTAGAAGTTGTAAACGTTGTTAGTTATATTCAATACCATACTAAATCATGTCTCTTTTGCCTTTAGTTTTTACTAAATTTACTTTTAAAACAAATTTATATACTATAAATCGAAGAAGTGTACAAGTGTACAGAGGTGAAAGCTGGTGCAAACTGCAGAAGGTTTGCATAAGAAAAGAGGCATGTTGAAAAAAGAAATTTCAAAAGCAGCTTAGAATATGATATCTGGCAAATTCAACATCTTAAGAACACTCAACAGAACAAAGAAAAGCTCTTGAAGAAGATCATCCTTACACTTATTTGTTTCAAGTGGCCAGAGAAAGTAGATAATGATTGTGACAAAGACTGTTCATCGCCAATATCAGCAAAAACAGAATCAAACCAAGGAATTTGTGCAGATTCTGAAGATAAAACATAGAGCCCTGCAATGGTAAATAAACCAGAAGAAATTTACATAATAGCAGAATAATCTCTTATCTAGACAGCCAAAGTTGTCAGTATAGCAGTTGATGCAAAGACTCAGAGATTGTACTTTTTTGGGTTCATCACGAGCTTGTGAAATTGATTCCAAAGATATCAATCACAATCAACAAGATTCAATAATCAGCTAGGTCCTGGAAAACTCAGAAAAAAATTTAAAGAAATAAAATTTCTAATTTAATTTTTATTCTGTAAGTAGTCTGTGAACACTCTGAACTTGACATCTTCTAGCCAGATTTTAGGCTGTTACTACTTTGTTTAGAGAAATCCAGATTTGTCTAGTTATATAAATACCAGGAGACTATGGTATTAAAAGAAAGTTTCTAGCAATTACACAACACTGAGAATTATTTGTGAGTCTATGACACATTTATCTAAGACACATAGGCATAAAGAAATGGCAAAAGGAATAAAACTCATAACCTGATTTTGCCATCATAGCTGCCAATCCAACTGTCTTCAAGCAAATGGTTTTTCCTCCGGTGTTAGGACCGGTTATCACAAGAACTCTGGTTTTCTGAGTAACATAAAGATCAACAGGAACTGGCTGAGCACGTTCCAATGCACTAACCTGACAGGCAAGAGAAGTTTTTCCATGATACAGCTACAAATATGATAATAAGATGCATAAAATATTATGGTCAACTCCTTTTATCAATAACCAATTAATTTGTTAAACAGTTACCTGCATTTCTAATGATGAAAGGTTTATATCTCTTTCTCCTTTCTGTGTCACGCTCTCTCCTTGCAGTTTTCTCCTCCTGATTTCCTGAATTCAGAAATTGAAGAAATAGATTTAATGCAAGCAATGAACAAGATAGTAGCTGTTATACCTAGTTATTTGTTTAGGAAAATTATTATTAATTTTAAATGTAATGATAGAGTACAAGTAGTGAATATCTACGTGATTAAGAAATCCCCTAACCTCGAGTCCTCAACTCGAAGAATACTTATTTATTATGTATTTGAAATTTTATATTGGTAGGATCAAAATATTTGAGAACTGAAACTTGTTAGCTGGTGTAACTCACAGCAGTAGCATTTTTGACATCTTTCCGGGCCTTCTGCAGATTTTGTCTATGCTGCTGAAGTAATAATGGATGATAAGCTTTAGGTAGATACAAAGTCCATTCATTTTTGGGGTATGACACCTTTGAAGTTAGGGTTCCAGATGCACGGGCTTCATGAGTGAAGGATCCATCCTTGTCTTCTGGCAGAAATATACAAGGACAAGTGCCTCCGAATGAAAGACTGTAAGTGGCTCGAGCATTTACCTATATAAAAAAACATAAGCTACATTACTATAATATAATCGATTGCTATCAGACAAAATAGCAACTGCAAAGGCATCCTACAAACTTATCCAACATTAATAAAAAATCTGGGTCAGTGTTTGAAGTAGGTGTGCTTGCGTGACTAAAAGGTGATGCAGAATGCATGTTGGAATAATTTAGGGATTAGTATTCCGAAACCGTTTGTAATACTTTCCTGTTTCTAGTTCATATATTTAAGTAGATTTAGTTTTCTTATTAGAATAAGAACTTTTGAATAATGAATTGATATTTAAAAGATCTAATCCCTCTTTCTTCCAAAGCTTCTCCTCTTTATGTTTTTCTTAGCTCCCTCTTCAATCTATTCCTTCCTCCCCCAACTTTATTTCTGTCTATTCTCTTCTATCTATTTTTCCCACTACAGTCATGCATCAAAAGGCCTAGAGGGTCTTGTATCAAGGGCAGGGCACATAATTGTCTATTGAGTATTGAGCCAATTTGCTTGGGAGAAAAGAAAGGAGCAGTATCATTGTATCTGATACTTGTGAATCCATTCATGAATATGACCATCATAAATGTATTTTGAGTATTTACTAAAATTTATAAATGTCAGATTTCACTACATTGTTTTTTTTAAAGAACATTGTTAGATCTCTTATTTGCAGGTTTAAGTATTTGGATGTGGCTGTAAAGTAACACGGTATCAAAGCCACTTCTACCAAAAAGTACTAGTTTGAAGCCCTACATGTATTAATAATTCTCAATTATTTTGAACTTTTAATTCTTCAGGTGAGTAGGTGAATTTGAGCTTGATACTATTGTTTGATCCATTGACCAAAAGCTTAAAATTTTGAGTGTAGTAGTAATTTGACACTAAAGAACATTCATACTCCATTTATACTGAAGGCTTCTTTGATATGTACTATATTACACCTCCAATAAATCAACTCGTACAGCTTCTGAGGTAAGGTATACCTCTTTTTTTTTTTTTTCTTTTTAGTTACTGTGCCCTCAATGGTAGTAAATACTAATTGACAAGAGGAGAGATTGGAGAAGTAGCAGATGCCTACCACGTCTAGTTGAATTAGACTGTTCAGTATCTTGTCAATGTCATCAAAGTCAACTTGAATCTGGGTAGAACATATGAGATTAAAATATGATCAGTAAATGCATAGTAGTAATAAAGAAAAGAATTTTCATTGGATATAGCCACCTTTTCTGTTAAGGTCAAAAGCACTTCTTCCTCAGCCTTTGCCACTAAAGCCCTTGCTTGTTGCAATTCATCATTCAAAGGAACAGCCAAGAGTGGCTCTACAATGCTTCCTTTGCCTGAACCACTAAAAAGAGTATACTGACTTCAGGAATCAAATATTAAAGATAAAGTGTCGGCAAGATTGCAACAATGGACTATTGTAGACACTTACACATGCATTCACAAACCTAAACACATGAGAGATAAAGGGGGAGAATGTGTGCATATTGATGATGCATTTTTGATAATTAACCAAAATACCAAATTATTCCTCACATCTACGATGATAATTGATAATTATGCTATATAACTTATGCACCTGGACAGCAAAAGCCCCTTAAAAGTCATCTGATCAGCCCCTGATTTAATACACCATCTGCCATCAATGTTGCTCACTTCCTTAAATAAAGGGAAAAAAAGAGAGCCTAGTATCAAGATGAACATCATAAGGATAGAAAAAGGAATGCTACTGTAATTTTCTTTTTTGGCGAAGTCATATATTTATATTATCGAAAATCAAGTGAATCTTACCAGATGGGGTGCTTCACTATTTTCATCCCTAATTAGCCTGTCCATTAGTTGATACAACTACATATAAGAAAACAATACAGTTACAGATGCAGAGTTTGTGAATAAAATTGTTAGCGTAAATGTTATGATGATTTTGAAACTACAGTTGACAAAGTATGCAATATGCATGGGATTTAACAAGTTAACACAATATCTCACATGCAACATGGAGATATATGACGGACACTGTACAAACCTTCTACCGTGCAACATGTCAATTAGCAGGACTCTAAACCTATAGCTCATATGATCATACCTCTAATGATGTATTAGAGAGACCACTCAACCCAAAAGTAACACATGAGGTTTAATACATTAACATTTAAAAATAAAATACCATAAGCTATTCTCCAATTGAAAAAATATCAAAAGGAAACCGATAAAATAAGAAAATAAGTACCTTTTTCTCAAGCATTCGAACTTTATCGCGTGATTGTTTGAGGGCAGGACTCTGACATAAAGAATAGAAGAGACAAGACAGAGAAGCATTATATTATATATAGAGTTATCAAAGATGGATTGTGATTTGTGAATGCGGTTATAAAGAAGCATACAGCAGAATCTTTAACATGGCCATCTTCGTCTATAACCTGATGTATCAACTTGATTAATGATCGATTGACAACCATTTCCATTATCTGGTGTCAATTAAATTGAACAAAAATGTAAGTCCACTACAGCAGAAGTAGAAATGGAGAATCTATGTTTAAAAATTGAAAAGACATGAAATTTACCAAGTGGGTGAGAGGCATGAAGCGAGTGTACCAATCAGCATCTTCCTTGATGACAGATTTTAAAGTGAGCTGCAAATTGTGGGAAAACTCAAGCAGAGATACAAGAGACAAAGCTTGGTTTGGGTCCAACGGTAGAGTCCTGTGAGCATGTTGGATGGCGGATTGGACAAGGTGGAGATGGACTCCAGTCAAGTCCAAGTTGCAGGCGCCGTGTTTTATCATTTGAACGGCTGCATTTGTTTCATCAAGAAGTGACAAAGAGTGTTGATAAGACGTGGGGTTGTTGGTGGAGCTTAATTGGGTGAGAGTTGCTTGGCGGCCTAAGGAGGTGCGAGCGAAGGAGGAGACGGAGTTGCAGAGTTTGTCCCATTCCAGAACTCTCAGGCTCTCAGAGACAACTCTCCAGGATGAATTGTTGTTGTTCTCAGTAGAAAGTGAAAGTGAGAGTGAGGAGCAAAAGAACGGAAAATTACAAGTGGGTGTTGTTGTTCTAATGTGAAGTGCAGAGACAACAGGTATGAACATAGAGATGGAAACGGAGGAGTGCCCAACAAAGACAGGAGCCATTTGAGATTGGATGAGGTCCTCAGGATCACTCTCTTCTCTTCAAACTTCAAACTTTGAAGCACTTTCCTTCTGGTTTGTTTCTGACTACACTCCACAAACTTTCTAGGTAACCCCAATTTTTCTCTATGTGATTATTAATTTATAACACCAAATATTAAAGCAAAATCACAGAAGTAGATTTTTATAATAAGGAAAAATTAAGGTTATGAGCCCAGATCAGCAAATATTTTGTTCACCCTTTATTTTTCATGATTAGTAATAGATAAAAAAATAAATTATATTTTGTTTGTATATTTTAAACTTATTTTATTTTTACTCTAAAATGAACTGATTTTTTTTTTTTAAAACAAAGTATTGTTTTAATATTTTGGTTTCAATTAACTAGAGGTGACAAAACGGGCTGAGTCTTGGTGGGTTGCCCGGCTCGACCTGGGTAGGTCACGGGCCCAGGCCGGCCCGTCCCTCCGACTTAAAGAGCCATGCCTAAAAGCCTGTTAAACTGGCGGTCCGAGTTGGGCCCAGGCTGTGCAGCCCGCGGGTCGGCCTGGCCCGACCCCATTAGGCCTATGGGTTTCAAACAAATTTGAAAAATTGAATTCTGACGAATCTTAACAGGCCTGTCAAAATTCAAAATTTGATTTTTTTTTAATTTAAAGTTTAAAGTTTAAATTTTTAATTGAGGGGTGACTTTTGTAATTATTCAGAAGCCGTTATTGACCGTTAGGGGCTAAAAAAAATGTCCAAAACTTTTAAAAATTACATTACTTTAAATCTTTTATAAATTTTTCCAATTATACCATAATCTAACATTTTTCTATAAATACCCCCATTACCCTCACCTCATTCTCTACATTTTCTCTACTTCCCTACTCTCTTATTCTCTCTATTCTCTACAATCTCCGGCATCTTTCACTCGCTCTTTCAACTATTTTGTAATTTATTTAATATATTATATTATTATATAATATATAATATTTACTATTACACTAATATACTATTTACTATTACACAAATATACCCTTAAGGATTGGGCAAATGTAAGAATAAAACAACAACATCAACTGGTCAACGAAGAACTCAAGGATGACTTCATCAACTTGACTATCGATGAGAGTTCCGGTAGCAACCAACCAGTGAACTAATGTAATTGTAAATAATTCATATTTTTATTTTTCGATTGCACTCTTTTTCCCTTACCAAGTTTTTATCCCATTGGGTTTTTCTTGATAAAGTTTTTAACGAGGCAATCATAATTTGTAATTTATATTTTTCACTACAAATTTAATAAGAAATTACAAAAATCTTATTCATTGAAAACTAATTAACTGTTGTATGAAATGAAAAATGTATTTCATATTAAAATTATTATATTAATAATTACACAAAATTATTACAATGTATAAAAAATAATATTGTATAAATAAAATGTTAAAATATTTTTTAAAAAAAAAAATTGAAGCCCGTTAGGCCGACTCGGGCCCGACCCGGCTAGCCCACCTCGAAACAGTCCGCGGGAGTAGGCCGGGCCTACCCTTCCCATAATCAGGCCGACCCGGCACAGCCTGTCTCGGCCCGTTAAGCCAACGGCCTAACGGGCCGGGCATACCCGTTTTGCCACCACTACAGTTAACTGTGTGGACTCGACAGTAGAAGTGATCGAGTCTTACTCATCATAAAAAATGAAAAAAAAAACACAAACCTCAGAATCTCATTTTATCTTTTCAAACTTTAAAAATCAGTGGAAATTGCTAAAAATGACCACATGTAACATAGAAAATTCGTTTGTAACCACAAACGAAAATTTAATTGTTAATAACCATTTTTAAAAAAAAAATACTTGAATGCTCTCATATAAAAACCATCCCTAAACACACTTTTTTTTCTCTATTTCTTTCTCTCTACTCTCCTCTCTCTCGACGATCTTTCTCTCCTCTCTTCGTGCCGTCGGGCAGTCGTCGTTACGTCTAGCCCTCGATCTCTCTCTGATCTTCTTTCTCTCTCCTCTCATCTCCTCTCATTTCCTCTCTCTCCCTGATCTTCATTCTCTCTCCACTCATCTCTTTCACATGACTTCGCCGTCGTGCTTCGTTCGGGCTTTACGACTGTCCAGCAGCACCTTCGAGCTCCCTTCCACCAGTGATGTGATCTGTAGAAAATAGGGAAAGAAAAAGCTATATCTAATTTGGGGAAGATGGAGAAAGGAAACATATCAAGTTTCAACATTTCAATTTAGTCAAGATTTCAAGTTTTAACATTTCAATTTAGTCAAGATTTTAAGTTTCAAAATTTCATGTTAATACCTTCACCATCTCTGAAGACAAAGAACTTCTTCTTGGCTTAATAATTCATCCACTTGTGCTGAATGCTTGTTACGAAGAAACAGTGGACACGAAGATAACCAGTACGTCACGTGCTAATTGTGATAGGACCGAATATCTGTAGCTATAGGTCTTCCAGCATAACAGCAGATCAAATCCATCTATGTTTTCAAATGAATCGAACTGAGCTTTAAGGAACTTATTCAGTTCGACACCATAAGTTGTAGCAGGATGGGATGAGAAGAAGAACTTGATGTGCCGTTTTTTTTACGTTGGAGAATGCTCCAACTCGTCTTCAACGGGAGTGTGTCCAGTTCTACTGGTATTTGCATGTCATGTCAATGTCGCCAAACTTATGCTCATAAATACTAAAAACTTCGAACAACTTGTTTCGAAAGTCAGTAACCTGTTCGGAATAATCTATGTACAAATTACCACCAATAAACTGAAGTAAAGTTTCCAAACCAGACAATTTAATCCTAGGGTTTACTATAGCACCTAAGGCATGAAGGAAAGACATTATATACCAGTATTTTTTAAACTTGGTCTCTATGGCAACAACTGCAGTGCCTAAGATATCATCTTTCCTATAAGTGTTTAATATTTTAGACATTTCCACAATATGATGGATTTCCTTGGGAGATGTGAGGTAATAGACTCTGGAAAGAGTTATAGTGGTATCGTAAAAAACCTTAAAAAATTCAACAAAAATCTTTACCACATACCAATCGTCTGGAGTCAGTATTGGATGCCGAAGTTTGGACATTTTCATGTTATAAAAACCTGAAATAGTTGTATCATAATCTAAACAATTTTACAGCATTAAGTAAGTACAGTTTCACCTTATCGGTATATCTGTTTGAAATCGTCGGGGTCGTAAACTGTAAGTTGGATTAGAGTTTTCGATTCAAGAAAGGATATCTCAAATGCAACGTATAGGATCGCTTACTTCCTTCATGCCAGATTGTACAACTAAATTTATGATATGACATACACACCGTTGATGGAAAAAATAACCCCTATCTTATAAGATTTTTCTTTCAATAAACAATGCAATAGGACTAGAATTTGCTGATGAATTATCTTATGTGATAGAAATGATGCATTGAGTTATTTCACAAGTTTCTAAAACAAAAAGAATGACATTAAAAATATTTTATACGATATGTGTAAAATCTATAGGACGAAAACCAAGAATTTCTTTTATAACCTCCAATCAGAGTCTAAATAGTGTCATGTACATATAATAGTCCTATTTGGAACACAAATGCAATAAAGACACTTAGATGTTGTAATTCAGCCATCAAGTCATCTTATTGGGTTTAAAACATTTTAACAAATCTCTCCTAATGGTGTTTCTAGAAACAACTTGAAATTGGGGTTGTATACACTTGGATTAATTCTTCATAAAAAAACATCGTCACCGAAATTAATCGGTTGATCAGTTTGTGTAATGCAACGTGCAATGCATTATATAACATGTACAATGTCGAAACAAAACCTCATAACAGACCCGTCTGGGTACCGTTGTAGTTATGTCTGGGTTGTAGTATCTACCTATCCATCTGTAGGCATACGTTTCTCTATATGCCCTCTCAAATGATCGGTTTCCTCTAGTAATGGTATAGTCCTTAGGAAAAACTTACATTTATCTCTGTTTATGACCGTAGCATCTGAGAGTGTCTTTTGTATTACGTCCAAACACTATCATACTCCTGATGTCAACCTTTTAGATTTGGGAAGTGATGATAGTGTGACGCCGAAACGAAAAGGTCCTACTATAGTTTTCACAGGTCCGAAAAGGTCAAAATCATATTTTTTCCATGTTAAAAAGGTCCGAAAAATATGGATGAGTCACTTCCTACAATACAAATATTAAATCATTAGTCATTAAAAACTAAACATAAAATCATAAATATACTAAACATAAAACTATAAAGGCTAATTGGCACGGATGCCCCCTGAACTATATGTTAATTTGCAACTCACCCCCTGAACTTTTTTTTAGCCATTAAACCCCCTGAATTATCGAAAATTTGCAATGGTTGAGGGAATACTAACAGAAGTCAGATTCCGTCCATTTTAAACCCACGTGCGCCTCACATGCCGTATTCAAAAGGGTATTTTAGTCATTCTAGGTGACAATTAGAGGGGCAACATGCAATTGTGTGATATAAATTTTTTCCCTAATTCACTTAAGAACTAGGGTTTGTCGAATTCGTAAAAGGTGGAGTTTGTCAATTTCAGACTTTTGTTTGATTTGATTCGTTCCAAAAGTGAGTGTTCATCTGTGGATTCAACCTAGGAATTTGCTCGATCAAGTTTTGTGTGGTGTAGTTTCGATAACTGAAAGTTACAGTGAGGTTAGGGTATAGAGAAGCAAGGTAACACACTAACTCTGGTGAAAAAAATGATGGAACCAAGGAAACCTGATGATGAACATCCAGAATATGGTATGTCTCTCCTGATTTTATGTCTAGGTTATGGTTGTTGTGCTGTTTGTTATGTTTTCGTATGAGTAAAGCTTGAAAAAAGAAAATTTAATAGATCGGTTCAGTATACAACACAACAAAAAGAGGTTTTTAAATAAGAGAATGTAAGAGACCACAACAATTGAAATGGACTCACTTGAAACTGATTCAGATTGTAAGAGACCGCAACAATTAAAGTGGTCTTTAATTCGTCTCCCAAGAGGATTGAGTGGACTCACTTGAAATTGATTTAGATTCATATGATGAAGAAGTCTATAAAAAGGTGTAAAGGACTAGTTTATACTGATCTGGGACAAGTTTTTTTTTCTTCTGAGTTGCAGATGTTTTTTTTACTGGCTTCTTAGGCTGTGAAGATGATGAAGGTTTCGAGGAGGACAAGTGAGGATATTTTCGAAAAAGTTCTTCAATAGATTTGAAAAATTGGGATGAATCAGGAGGTCTGGCTGAAGGTGAATATGAAGGTGACTGAGTTGGAAAGATTAGGTACTGAGTATAGGGATATGGTTTTGGTACATAAAGTGAAGGTGCCATGTTTAAATGATCCATTTTCATTTATTCTAGATGTTCCCTAAGTTGTCTGATTTCTCTTTCTTTCTTGTCAAATTCTGGACCGAAATATCCATGATTGATATATCGGTGAAGATCTGCATCCAGCTTGGCAATTCTAGACTGAAGGTCAATGAACATGTCTCTACGCACTGCATCTAAGCTTTGAAAATGATGATCGTGTTGAGAGACACGATGAGTGACTCGATCAATCTTCTGATCAATAGAGTTCAAAACTCTATTTGGTACTCTAGCGTTGTGAGTCTACCAGTTGAGTACCTGTTCAGCTTGTGAAGGCTGCTTCAAAGATCCATCAGGGAGAACTTTTGTTGTTTGGATAAAAGTTCGAGAAAATAGGCTTCTTTTCGGGTTAGAAGTGAGTTCTAAATGAGGAAAGTCTTTGTCATAGTTGGATGCAATGAAACATGGTATAGGTGGAAGGAAATGTGGAGTAATCATTTCTAGGTTAATAAGCTTTTGAACTGTAGGATTTGAAAAGCTCTGTCATAAATGGGAAGAGGCTTATTTTTTATAGGATGCAATCCTATCCAAGGGCTGATTGGGTCATCTGGTTTATGAGGCTTGTGAAAAGATTTGCATGGGTTCTTGTGAACCTTTAAACAAGTTCTGCATTCGCAGTCCACGTCACATATGTTGGGATCAACATCCCAAATGAAGTGACCATTGATTTTGTCTGTGTAGACTGGGGATCCATCAACTTGAAAGCTATGGATTGGAATGTCATCTTCGGAGGTAACTGGTTGGATCATGAGTGCTTGAAACACTGGAGGAGTGATGGAGGAAGCTTCTTGTTTTGTAATAGTTTTGATAAATTGTTTTTATGGAACCATCTCTCTGCTTGACATAATTTGTATCATAAGCAATGACGGGAGTAGTGTTCTGGAATGCCTGCTCATAATTGGTTATCCATCCAAGTGGCATAACCTATTTAAGCTTTTCTCTAGGTAATTGTTTGGGGATCTGGATGATAGTAGGAATTTTATCCTCTCTTTCTGCTGTGATGAAGATTGTAACTCCAGTATGGTTGGGGATAGGAAGATCAAGAGCATGATCTTGAAGCCGGTAGATAATTTGATGATGTAGAGTAGCCATGTAAGAGATTGGTAGCATAGGTTCTCATAAAATCTGGAGTTATACCTTGAGGCAGTTGTAGAGATTGTGATCCCGGAGAGGAATGTTAAATTTAGGGTAGTATGTGAGGGGTATACTACCTACATGAAGAGTGGACAAACATGTACTAATAAATGCGTGCTCGTATTGTTTGTAAATGGTGTTCAGTAAAGCAATTTTGGCAGTGACTGGTAAACCCTTTCTGCCATGGAGGGTGAGGATAATTCGAACCGCACCTATGTGTAGGTGGGAATATCATTATCTGACCCATTGGTCGATCATCTGTTGATCTATCTGTAGATCAATATATTGTTCAGCTGCAGTGGCAGGAACTAGACAGTTGTCTAGTGCTGTTGACCGGATGTATTTTCTGACTGGAGGAGATCTGTGTTGGACAAGAAAGGTTATTTTCCTGGCAAGAGATCTATTTCTCTTAAAGATAGTGTAATGAGTCACTCATCACGTCTCTTAACACGATCATCATCTTCAAAGCTTAGATGCAGTGCTCAGAGACATGTTCACTGACCTTCAGTCCAAAATTGCCAAGCTGAATGCAGATATTCACAGATATATCAATCATGTATATTTCGATCCAGAATTTGATAGGAAAGAAAGAGAAATTAGACAACTCAGGGAACAGCTAGAACAAATGAATAGGGATAATTTAAACACGATACCTTCACCATAGTACCAAAACCATATCCCTATACTCATACCCTAATCTTTCCAAATCAATCACCTCCATATTCACCTTCAACCAGACCTCCTGATTCATCCCAATATTTTTAATCTACTAGAGATTTTTTTGAAAATTTTCTCCCTTGTCTTCCTCGAAACCTTCATCATCTTCACAGCCCAAGAAGCTAGTCGAAAAATCATCTGCAACTCAGAAGAAAAACAGTCTATCCCAGATCATTATAAACCAGTCTTTTACACCTCTTTACAAACTTCTTCATCATATGAATCTGAATCAGTTTCAAGTGAGTCCACTCAATCCTCTTGAGAGACGAATACTGTCAATTCCTCAGATGCTCAATCTAACTCAGATGTTGTCGCAGATCTAACTCAGGTCTTTATGGCATCCCGAACAGATCATTAACCATCTACCCAGACTTTTAACTCTCTTGATGAAGCATCTACTGGACCCACACCTATTATTGAAGAACCATAAGAAAATTACCCTGGTCAGCCCTATATCTCCAAACCTACTAATGGTCCCTGGTTCAATCTAGAAGATTCTTCTCCAAACCAATAGAGAAAGAAAATGTCTGAGATAAATTCATGGCCTGATCTACAGATAGCCAAATCTAAACAAAACACAGAAACCATCTTGAGAGAATTTGTTTTCAAGTTCACTGAATCACTCCGAGAATGGTATCAGGCCCGTAGAGAATACCGTATGTTACAATTTGTCAAATCAACTTCCGTCTCTCTAGCCATGGGAATAATTTTTGAAGAATTTATAGGAGATATTGATCAATTCTACAAGCAATCCAGACAAGAGTTCTTTAAATGCGCCGCTGCTTTCTCAACAAAAGGAACCTAGAATTCCATTACAGGCGCATGTCTTTCAGATACTATGCCCCTGGGGAAATCGATGATGAAAGCCTTAGACATGTTTATTTGAATTCTCTTCCTATTGAGCTTCAAGATGAATTACAAAGGAAGATTGACACCTCAGGCTGAACTCTCAAAGATATTACTTTGGGAGAAATACACATGTTTTCATTAAGCGCCTTAGACAAGCTCTGTGCAACACAAAGAGGCTTCTCCAAAATGTTAAAAGAAGGAATGAAATATGACAGGCAGTGCATGCAACCTACACACCAAATCAAATGTAAAGCCGTAGAGATGTGCATCTGCAAACCAAAAAAAAAAAAGCACTTCCAGCTTTATTTCAAGAACAGAAAGAACAAAACGTTTAAATATTACTGAAAGAAAGCCAGGCGTGCATGGAACAAATCCCAAAAATGTTTCATCTACGGAAAGAAAAGACATTATGTAAAAAAATGTCCTAACAATAAAGCAAAGTCAGCCAAGCTGGTCTATCAACTTCAACAAATCGCCGAGAAACCCTCTCTGATGCAGACATTGACTCCATCTTCTTAGAACAAGAGAATGTAGACCAAGATACAACTTTTGTACTTTAAGACTCAGACTCAGAATCCACTTCTAATTTTTTTGATTCTTTAGAAACAGATTCTGTCCTAGAATCCTATCAAACCATACAACTAGAAGATCAGTCAGGACCTCAAGTCCCAGTCTAGATCCTGTCTGAAAAATATTCCAAGCCAGTTGAGGCCATCGCCTACTTTGACACTGGCTCACATAACACAATGATGAATCCCAAGATCCTTTCTCCTAATGCTTGGAAAACAAGTGTTCGCTACTTCAAAGCAACTGATGGACATGTATTCTCTATTAATCTGGTTTTAAGATTGATATTAAAATATTCCCATCTTGCACCCTATGGGTTCGTGTCATAGGAACACCATTACCAGATAAAGATATCCTAATTGGTTGAGATGTCTATTGTTAATGTAAATCCCTCAGAATCCTCCCCAACAGAATTAGATATAAAAGAGATTTCAATCCCTTTTTCAGTATACCAAAAATTTCCCCATTATTTAAAATCCAACCCTCATTCTAAAAAGTTTAAGAAAAATTGTTGCAATTTTGCACAAACAGTCATGCTGATTTCAAACATCCAAAACCCTTGTGGAAAAACCAGAGTTCTTTATTAAGCTACCATTCAAGCTTAATGAGGATGTTAATCCTACAAAAGCCTCTCATTCGGGGATGACACCTTCAGATCTTAAAATGGCCAATGAAGAATGTGATGAGCTCATTCGCCAAAGTTAATTGGAACCAACTTCCTCACCTTGGGCGTGACAAGCATTCTATGTTGAAAAACACTCAGAATAGATAAGAGGAAAAAAGAGACTGGTCATTGGCTACAAACCACTCAACCATTTCCTCCGTGATGATAAGTTTTCTGTTCCCAAAACCAACACTCTGTTCTCTCAGCTTCCTGAAGCCTTCATCTTTTTAAAGTTTGATCTCAAAGGAGCATTTTGGCAAGTAGGTATCCATCCTGAAGAAAGATACAAGACTACATTTTGTCTTCCTAATGCTCAGTACCAATGGACAGTCCTGTCTTTTAGCCTAAAGACAGCTCCATCTCTTTTTCAGAAGACTATTACTAGAATTTTCCATCCAATCCTCAATTCAGCCTTATTGTACATTGATGACATACTGCTATTTTCTTCAGACACCGACTTTTATAATAAGCTCCTTCAACAATTTCTTGGTATCATTGGTCAGTATGGTATCATGCTTTGAGAAAAAAAAACCATGGTAAGCCGTTCAAAGATAGAATTCCTTAGAATGCATATCTCACATGGACAATACCATCCGGGTCCACAACTAGCTAAACAACTGCTAGATTTCCCTGACTCCAATTTGACTCAAAAACAAATTCAACAGTTTCTCGGAATAGTCAATTTCATCAGGGATTTCATCCCTCAAATAAGTCACCATACCTCGACTCTCTCAACCCTTTTGAAGAAGAACCCTCTATCATGGAATTCCAATCATACAGAGCAGTGGTTAATCTTAAAAAGGTAGCAATACAACCACCACCTCTCACTATTCCTTCTACAGGCCAACTCATCCTCCAGACAGATGCCATCGATTACTATTAGGAGGCCATTCTCATAAAAGAAAAAGAAGGAAAGAGAAATTATTGTGGTCATACCAGTGGACAATTTAAAGATGCACAAAAGCATTATCATACCATCTATAAAGAGATTCTTACAGTAAAAAAAGGGATCCTAAAGTTTGATTTCCACCTCAAGACAAGAAGCTTTCTAATCGAAATGGATAACTCAACTTTTCCAAAGATCCTCGATTTCCGTAACAAGATTCATCTCAATCCACAACTATTGAGATTAAAGGATTGGTTTTCCATGTATGACTTCACTGTTAAACACGTGAAAGGACATGACAATATAATAACATATATGCTCTCCAGACCACCACCAGTCACCCTTATTACTCTAACAGGCAATATCCCTCTCATCTTCATGGCAACATCCGGGCTACATCCTTATCTTCCTCTCCAGCGAATCCCCCAGCTCTCACTGAAGGAGCTTATCCACCAGAACTGATTGAAATGCTCTCCCCTGGCCAGTCAACCTCTCTGGACCAAATACAGGATTTCACCAAAACACATCTCACTGTATATCTCTCATAGATGAAAAATCAAGGTTGTAAGCACATTCTCGTTAATCTCACTAAACCCTTCCTTTATCTTTTTCTACTACCTCCCTTTTATTAATTTTCTCCTCAAGTCTTGTGGTATATATGGTGCATTTCTGTTTTACATCATCGTACTATTGTCTTCCCATTCCAAGCCCTTTATGTCCACATCCAGGACCCGGCTCATCTGAACTCTCTTATGAGAATCTTCCTACAGTGATTTGACTCTCTGTCAAACTGGAAAAATGAGCTTACTAAGCTTATGGGTCAGTATAATTTATGGAAGCTAGATCTTGAGACAGCTACCACAGTATCATGCATATGGATCTTTCATAGACCATATCGGTACAATCCTCTCGTAAAGCTTTTGTGGACCTCAAACATCGGTTATAAACGGTACACCACTTATGATTATGAAAAATCGTATCCCTATAATCTCCATATATCTCTTTTCAATTTCCTTTGTGATGTTAATACAGACGCAACATATGTACTCTTCTTACTTTCAGGAATTCCAAGAAACTCTACTCAAAGCTGGCACCCTTTTCAAGATTCCTATCAGCTCGACTCTTAATACCTCACGCAAGTTGACACATGACCTTACCTTATTTGTGGAGCCCTCGACTTAGATAACGAAGACCATGCCAGCTTTAATCTTAGCAGTCAGTGATCTTATCCTATCTGCAGCCCGTGATCTTATCCTATCTATGTGTGTTGTCAGTTGGTTTGGCTAGTACGTGTAATAATTGGACTACTTTGTTTGTCCTTTGTAATAATTCTTACAAAATTTTGTTTGCCACTTGTCCGGCAGATTTGTAAAATTATAGCCCTTGTAAAAGCTTGTCTGCCACCTTTTAGGCGAATGATCGAGCTGTTTCTGTCTCCTGTATTATAGGTTTGGCTGAGTCTCCCTTCCCCCTCTATAAATAGATAGGAGTTCTTTCGTTGTGAATTAATCGAAAGAGAAATAAAAAATCTTCAGTGTGTTTTCTATAATACCATGGCCTTCTAAATTCCCTCCTCCTGATTTTCAATCAGTTCTCTATGAAATTGTAAAGTCCTTATTTGTTGATTGGATTATTTCGTGAACAAATCACATTTTTTGGGTATTATGTAAGGGTAGCTTAGGCTCTCAAGACCTCAAGAGGAGAAGCACCAAAGGTAAAATTCTTGTGCTTACTTGCTTTGAAGAGATAGTTGCACACACTCACATATTCATGCATAACTCTTATTCATATATGTTGAGTGTTTATACTTGTGTGCATTTTGATTTAAATGACTCATGTTGATTTATTTGCATCTTGTAATTAGAGTTTTATGTCATGCTAGGCATTAGAATAGGATGCACTTTCATCACTCTTGAACTTGTTGAAAATGTGTGTTTGAGTGTTGAAAAATCAGGTTGTGCGCTACTCGACCAATGCACCTCACCAGCATAACATTCCAGTAGAATGCTGATAGTCATACGCCACTGAGCTGCACAGTTGCACCCGCGCACAGTTGAAAAAAGTGGGTGTGCGCTGGTGATGCGCTACTCGACTAGCGCAACCTCACCAACGCAAACATTCCAGAGGATTTGCGCAAGTGTTATGCCACTGGGATGCGCCACTCGTCCAACGCCTATTGTAAACAGAGGAAGCTGGAACATTTTTCCAAAACGACCTCACTTTGTTTGGATCTTATATATATATAACTCAGTGCTTTAAGGTCGTGTATGAGTTCAGAATATCACATATTTTCCTTAGAACACATTTCAAAGGAAAAACTCTTCCAAGAACTCATTTTTAATCACTCAAAGCATTCCCATGTGCATCAAAACATCATATTGTATCATCTAAGTTCATTTAGAGTGCATCAATGGATAGGGTTGCTTCATCACATCTTGTTTGGTAAGTTCTTCACTATCTTCTTACAAGTTAAGTGTTTTACTTGCTAAACCTTCTCTTTAATTATTTGTATGCTCTTAGAACATTTTCTAGATACAAATTATAGATTGTTGTGATGCCATGATTGAGTGTTTTATTATGATAGCTAGGATTGTTGTTGTTGATAACTTCTAACTAAATCTTTATGCTTTGCATTTAGATATTGTTTAGGACTCATTGATTGCATTTAATAATTGCATTATAGTCCTTGTCATGCTTAATGATAACATGTGTTGATTTGGCTTTTATGATAGCTTCATAGGATTGCTTGTTCTATGTTTAGCTAAGCTTTATGACATGTCATTTAGCTCTTGATATCTAGGACTGCATTTATTGTCATCACATAATCCTAGATAAGCATATAAGGTACCTTAGCCTTTTTTATTGTTTGAATATCATCATATATTCACATAGGGTGTTTATCTCTTCATTTAAGAGAAGTAAGTCTTGTGTTGCATCCAGGAGTAGGTTGCTTCAAGCGCAAGCAAATTGGACTATGTCCACTTAATACCGAGATTAGGTAGTGGTAATGAGTTATATACCGGGAGTAGGTTGTAACGCATCTATCATCAGTGGATTCGTTGTTCGAGTGTTGTGCACTTAACAACCCATGGTTTTTCCCATTTCGAGGGTTTCCACGTATATCTCAAGTGTCTTTATTATTTCCACACTTATTACACTTGTGATATTATTGTGACTAGTTAGGGATATTTTTGTCTAATTGACCATTAACGAAAATTGGGTAAAATTTGATTAAAATCTATTCACCCTCCCCTCTAGATTAGTATTACACACCATAATCTTTGTTTCAGAAATGATTTACAGTTCATAATGATCTAAGTATGCTCTGTGCTTGCCTCTAGTTGAGGATCCTGAACATCAGAAAATATGCTGAAACTTTGGCTCAAGGTCACTGTCTGTCTCTGGTTTGTTGATTTGTGAGTACACTGTTTAGGTCGTTGAGTTGAGACCATTGGTGAGGAAAACTTTAAGACTGCTAGAGACAGTTTATGGCTCCCTGCCTCCCGCATCTGATGACCAATGGATTGGAGAAGGATATTCCCACTTACACTTAGGAGCGGTTTGAATTATCCTCGCCCTCTAAGGCAGAAAGGGTTTACCAGTCGCTGCTAGAATTGCTCTACTCAGCACCTTTTATGAACAATACGAGCACACAGTTATTGGTACATGTCTGTCCACTCTTCATACATGTAGTATATCCCTCACATACTACCCCAACTTTAACATCCTTCTCCGGGATCACAATCTCCACAACTGCTGAGATTAAATGATTGATTTTCCAGGTATGCTTCACTATTAAACACGAGAAAGGACATGACAATATAATAGCAAATATGCTCTCCAGACCACCACTAATCACCCTTATTACTTCAACAGGAAATATCACTCTCATCTTCATGACAACATCTGCGGTTCCATCCTCCTCTTCCTCTCTAGCGAATCCCCCAGCTCTCACTGAAGGAACTTATCCACCAAAACTAATTGAAATTCTTTCCTCTGGCTATTCACCCTCTCTGGACCAAATACAGGATTTCGCCAAAACACATCTCACTGTCTATCTCTCAAAAATGAAAAATCCAGGTTGTAAGCACATTCTCGTTAATCCCACTAAACCCTTCCTTAATCCTTTTCTACTACCTTCCTTTTATTATTTTTCTCCTCAAGTCTTGTGGTATCTATGGTGTATATCTGTTTTGCATCATCATGTTATTGTCTTCCCATTCTAAGCCCTTTATGTCCAC
Organism: Dipteronia dyeriana; assembly: GCA_032871835.1. Taxonomy (NCBI): domain Eukaryota; kingdom Viridiplantae; phylum Streptophyta; class Magnoliopsida; order Sapindales; family Sapindaceae; genus Dipteronia; species Dipteronia dyeriana. The sequence continues at coordinate 369,585 of CM065303.1, forward strand.
ATCCTGGACCTGGGTCATCAGAACTCTCTTTTGAGAATTTTCCTATAGTGGTTTGACTCTCTGTCAAACTGGAAAAATGAGCTTACTAGGCTCTCGAGTCAGTATAATTTATGGAAGCTAGATCTTGACACAGCTGCCACAGTATCATGCATATGGATCTTCCATAGACCATATCGGTACAATCCTCACACAAGGCTTTTGTGGATCTCAAACACCATTTATGAATGATACACCACTTATGATTATGAAAAATCATATCCCCAAAATCTTCAGATATCTCTTCTCAATTTCCTTTGTGATGTTAATAGAGACACAACAAATGTACTCTTCATACTTCCAGGAATTCCGAGAGACCCTACTCAAAGTTCGTACCCTTTTCAAGATACCTATCATCTCGACTTCCAAGACCCCATGAGAGTTGACACATGGCCTTACCTTATTTGATGAGCCGACTTAGATGATGAAGACCATGCCAACTGTAATCTTAGCAGTCTGTGATCTTATCCTATCTATGTGTGTTGTCGGTTGGTTTGGCTAGTACGTGTAATAATTGGATTACTTTGTTTGTCCTTTGTAATAATTCTTGCAAAAATTAGTTTGCCACTTGTCCGACAGATTTATAAAATTATAGCCCTTGTAAACGCTTGTCTGCCACCTGTTAGGCAAAGGATCAAGCTGTCTTTGTCTCCTGTATTATAGGTTTGGTCGAGTCTCTTCTCCCTCTCTATAAATAGAGATGAGTTCTTTCGTTGTGAATCAATCGAAAAAGAAATAAAAAATCTTTAGTGTGTTTTCTATAATACCATGACCTTCTAAATTCCTTCCTCCTGATCTTCAATCAGTTCTCTATGAAATGATTTACATTTCATAATGATATATCTAAGTATGCTATGTGCTTGTCTCTAGTTAAGGATCCTGCAAATCAGAAAAGATGCTGAAACTTTGGCTCAAGGTCCCTGTCTGTCTATGGTTTGTTGATCAGTGAGTACCATGTTTAGTCCGTTGAGTTGAGGCCGTTAGTGGGGAAAAATTTAAGACTGTTAGAGATGGTTCAGGGCTTCCTACCACCCGTCTTGGTATCAGAGCCTCTTTTGATGGCTATAGCAATCTCTCGACCTAAAGTCCAAGAAAAGAGTTAAACTGTTTTGAATTAAATAGAGAAAAGATTGAAGAAAGGGAATTATATACTCATGGCAAACACCAACTCATCGGCTTCGATTGTTTTAGCACCGGTAAAAATTTACTCTTTTGTTTCTCTCCCATCTTCTGTTAGAAGAATAGCAAGCAATAATATGAAGTTATATATGAATAATAAGTTTTCCTTCGTAGGAATTCACCGTTGACAAATGCGCCCAAAGAGTGAATACTTATAGTAATTCCTCAGCTGTAAACAAAAGAAGTGGGGCCGGTGGGTGGATGACAATGCATGCATGCATAAGTCAGAAATAAAGGGTGACCATCGAAATAAAATCACCGGTGTCACTTGCATATCACGTCGCTTTCTATATTAAGAGATATATTGACAACCAAAAGTGCATAGTCATCATATTATCTTCTTCCCTATAAAACCCCCCTCAAATTAAAAACTCCCAACCAAATCTAATAATTAATTGATATGATTGTAAAATTTAAAAGTCGTCTTTGATTTCCATCACTTATTTTTTTTGATTGACAGAAAAGGCGAGCTCTTAAAAGTTGTCTTTGATTTCCATCACTTAATTTTTTTGATAGATAGAAAAGGAGAGTGTGCTCGCCTTTTGTCCAAACCCCACCACAATCTAACATGTTTTTGGCATTCTCTAACTCCTCATCATTCTCCATATTCTTCCTATATTCCATCACCGTATTCAGTCTCACTCTCCTCTCTTTCTCCACCGTCCGATCAGATGCCACCACCGACATCTGCCCTGCTGCCTCTGACTGCCCCGCTTCCTGCCCCATCAAGTGTTTCACCACCAACCTCGTATGTGGGGATGATGGCGTGACTTACTGGTATGGCTGTGCGGAGGCTCTTTGCTCCGGAGCCAAGGTGGCGAATAGGGGTTTCTGTGAGATTGGAAACAATGGAGGCACGGCTTCAACGTCAGCTCAGGTCCTTCTTTTGTTGCACATTGTTTGGCTTATCATTTCTGCCTTTTCTGTTTTGTTCGGCCCTTTCTAATTAATTAATCAACTATTCCATAATTATATACCATTTATTTAGCAATTTTTTTTCTCCATCAAATTGGGGTTTGGATTTTACTACTTTGATCGTTTTTGTTTTCTTTTATTGAAACCGATTGGTATTGGCCCTGTAACTGACGTATCATTAATGTACTTCCAACTTTTTTTTTATTATGGAAATTATTTAGGTTTGATTTGTTTTTAGAATGAATTAACATCGAAATTAGGATGTACATTGTGGGTTTAATTAACGTACCCTTGTTTATGTGCATCCATCTCATATTCTCATTGAAATGAAGAAATGAATCGATTCTTTAATTTCTGATGTGATGATGCTATTTGTATTCTCTTTTTCTCTCTTCTATTCCTTTCTATATATTTATTTATATCATGTGATTGTGGAATAAGAAAAATAAAAATAAAAAGTGGTTGACATTAAGATAAAAATAAGATACTTCGAAAAGTAAAATAAATAAAAATGAAGAAATTAAGAAAGAAATTAGAAAAAAATAAATAAAAAGAGGTTGACATTAAGATAAAAGTAAGATACTTCGAAAAGTAATAAATATAAATAGGAATCTAGGATTATACTATCGCATGTATGACATGTAACTCATATAAAAACCTTTTTTTTTCCCTTCCAATTTCCAAATTTATATCTTATATTTTGCACTGTATACTATTATATAATTATGTTTTACAGTCATTTAATCTATGCTTTTTATAACATTACATAACCTCACTTTATAATCTTTTAACGTGGACTCTATATGATATTACTGATTACATATTCGTTGAAGGGTATAGTAATAGAACTCGTGTAAAATACAGTAACAGAAAAAAAATAAACTACTCGTTCTATATTTAACTCAAACCTCGTGGGTTGAGTTAATTAATTTTTTATTTATTTTAATCCCTCTAGTTAGCGTTAATCTGGATTTGATCCACTAGTTTTTCTAATTATAAACTTTAGTTCTTCTGTCACGGTTTCCGTTTACTAACAACATCATAGGGCAAAATGATCATACTCCCCTTGGTACCTGTGAAAAGACCTTTATGCCCTTCAAGAAGTGGGTTGTTGGGCCTGCTAAGCGCACCTCAACCCAGATCTACTGCACCCTGAAACAAGCCACTGAGCGCACCCTAGGAATTGCTAAGTATACCCCATTGCATCAACTCTACGTCAGCGTGACGTCATGTCGTCTTCCTCAGCCAGTGACTCGTCGATAAACGTTTGATAACTCATATTTCTACACTCGGTGTAGCCTCCATATCCTGTCATTTGCACTCGTTCCTGAGTAAAAAATGAGTATTTAATGGTTTATTAAGCTTGTGTAGGTTCCTCCAGGGTAGTAGTGCGAAATTGAGAAAAGTTGGGGATAAAACGGAAGAACCGAAGTCATAGGCCACGGCTGGCGCTGGTGAGACACCACTCGACCAGCGCCACCCTTACCAGCGCAGGGTTCACTTGAGAATACGAGCAAAAACCTAACACAGTGGTCGAGTTATGAATCATATGACAATACTTACAACTCGGATTGGAGGAATCATCAAGACTTCTCGTGGAGCTACAATAAAGTCAATACCTATGAGCAACCGGTCTCACCATCATTGGAGGATACAATGAAGCAATTTATACAAACTATGGATCAGAGGATGAATCAGCAAGATAAGAGACTCTAAGACTCTGATGTGAGAATGTAGAATTTTGACGCTTCATTAAGAAAGATAGAAACACAAATTGGGCAATTGATTGAAGCTTTTCAAAAGAAGGAGCCTGAAGAATTCCCCTACCAAGCGGAGCAAGAAGAAGCTACCAAAATCCCTTCGAATGATGAGATTATCAATATCATAGTAACCCATGAATTTTCTGATGATTTTTCTAGTGTTGTAGGTGAAGAAGTTGAAAAGGAGGAGATGGAAGAAAAAGCGAAGGAAGCGGAAGATGTCCCTTTTGAGGCACTGCTCTTATACAAGGAACTCAAGCCTTATGTTCCTCCCATAGCTTTTCCGAGCAGCCTACACAACATCAAATGGAATAATTGGTTTTCTGAACTTATTTCACCATACTTTATATTGAACATTTACTTGCCTTTGCTTATTGTGTGTAGGAACATGCCGACACGTGAATTTTTTTCCAAGACTTGATCGCACTTAAGCGTAAATTTGAGACGTTGGAATTTGGTTGACTTTTCCAAGCATCTGTCTTGCCGAGACGTTAAATAAAGCGTTTGGTGGGAGGCAACCCACCTAGGTAACTTTTTGTTTTTGTTTTAGTTTTTAGTTTTTAGTTTTCTTTAGTTTTTTTGTGTTTTAAGTTCTTGCCTTCCATACTTTTTCTTTATTCGTTGTCCATGCTTTTAATATCATATAAACATTGAGGACAATGTTTAGATTGAGTTTGGGGATGTGAATTTGTGTTTATTTTATTTTTTGAGCGATTAGTTCAAATCTACGAAAAAAGTGTCATGTTTTGAATTTTTTTGAGGCAAACGTTTTGTTAAAACTGTATTCATTGGTGAATAAAAAATTTTTTCTGTCCATACTGGGTTCTTTATTTTTTTTATACGAATCTAACGGTATAAAGAACGTAAAATTATGGGCACTGGTTTAAAAGTTATGAATGTTTATTTGACCAAAGGTCATGGGCGATGCCCCGTTTTTGCAAATCTGCACGTGAACTGTTTTCAAAGTTTGTTTTCTCATTTTTAAAATTCGAATTTTGAAATATTTTATAAATAAAAAATGTGCATTTATATATCTAGTTTATTGTGTTAAAATATGGTTAACTTTTATTGAGTCATTTGAGAGATATGTGGTAAAGAATAGACATAGGTCATTTTAAAAAGTCACCAGTTTTGAATTGTTTGTCCTCTATTTTTCGATGCTTCTTTTGTGTGCTTTAAGAGCCGTAATATATGCTTTATTCACTAAGTTTAGACTAACGTATTGCCACTTAGAGTAGTGCATTGCATTTTTCAAAATTTATGGCATGCTCTCGATATGATGATGGATAGGATGTTTAGTTGGATTGCTATGATTAATAGTGGAGACTACCCTTGTGAGTTCACTAAGCCAAAAAGCGTACATCAATATCATTATAGAGGGTTTGTTTGTTTCTACTCCTAAACACTCGTTAGGTTCTTAGCATTAGAAATTGATCTCAATAGGTTATGCATTGGATATTAAAGAACATTCATCATAAAAAGATATCACATGTGAACTTTGCTCTTGTTTTGGTTGAACCATTAGAAGTGATATAGGCAATGTGTGCTTTAACTCACTTAAAAGGCCTTAAATATTTCCTCCTTTACGTGTGTGCTCCATAGCTAATTTTGAAGCCAAACACTATAAGCTTTTTTCTTTCATCACCCACATTAACTTAACCCCAATGAGCCATATATTAGTCATACATTATAGCTTGGGATCATATTGAGGTGATGAAGATAATTGAAGAGAGTTCGAAATGGGTGATTTGTGATGTGCATGTACCAAGACAAAGCTAGAAGATCAAATGCAAAGAAGGTGCTGGAAGAATTATGTAATTGATGTACAAATTCTCATCTTATATATATAAAAAAGTGAATAAAAAAAAAGTTGAAATAAAAGAAAGATAATTGAATGAGATGATGAATCAAATTTAAGTGAAATGGATAGAGCTTTATTATGAAGTGATAAGAAATCAAATTCAACTCAAGAAGGAGGATGAATGAAAATTGTTCAAGAAACATAGATGCAAGTTGAATGAAGAATTTGAAGAAATTGGGCCGAGTATGAAGAATGTCGAAGAATTTCTCGATATGATCCTAGGTTTGTTTGCTATCCTTTTCCTGTTCTTTCTTAACCTCCACCCAATGGCCCCGTTACAACCAAAGAAAAGACATTATTGATATTTTGGGTATGCTAGCTCGAGAGTAAAGGTAAACATGTGCTCTATCTTGTTCTTAATATCTGATTCCGTTCATGAGATCCTTTGCATAAAATCAAACATTTTTTTTATTATATTCATATGCGATTATATCTTGAAATTTCTTGTGCATAAACTCCATTCGCATATGCTTGATGAGTGTATTTGCCTAGGTTATGTGTGAAATTAATGAGTGACATCCTGTGAGAATTAGAGTCGAGGCGAATTATATCTATGTCATTTAATGAATGCATTTTTGAAGCTAGAGTGTCTTGAGTATGGGCTTTTCATTAAAACTAAGTAGTGCATTCAAATTTGTGGCATAATTTTAGTCTTTTTTCAATGGCTCTAGCATGTATTGGCTTTGAATGGTACATTTGAGTTTGTGTTTTGATTATTTGGTTTTTCGTATAAATATGTTTGTGGGTAACATAGCTGTAAACCCTTAGGAGACAAAACTCCTCCTACTAGGGACACCTAGAGGTTTAAAGGCTTGTAGCATACGCTCAATGCTATCGTGTTCCTTACGAAAGTGGCTTAGTTTATTTTTATTTTATTTTTGTTTGTTTTTTAGTTTTTATTTTATTCTAGTTTTGCTCGAGGACTAGCAAAAGATAGGTTTTGGGGTATTTGATCGGTCTATTTCTATACATGTTTTAGGTCTCTATTTCCTATTATTTGTGCTTTGTTCTTGAGTAAAATTAGATATTTTATGTGTTTGTTGAGCATATGTAGGTCACATTCCATTCAAGAGGCGTTGGATGTTATTTTAGAGAAAAAGAGCAAAAAGTCGATTTTCATCCATATATAACAACTAGATTTCGGGGCCAATATCTCTCAGTTCAGATCGAATTGTGTGTCCTACTACCTATGAATTGAAAGCCCCAGAAGTCTAGTTTCCGGCTCACTTTATGGATCACAATTCCAATATTCCTAGAAGAAGTTATGCTCAATTTAGTAACTGAAGGTCAGTGCTAGATAGTCAACCGCGGCCTAGACCGCCGTCCAGGCACAAGACCTAGCCAGTGGTCTACGGAGCAGTACTTGGCAGAGGAATTCCGCGGTCTGGACCGCGGTGACCTCCGGAGCGACCCAGACAGCGGTTTGATGGATTTTTAGTGGAAAACCACTCCGAATTGGTCCAGAATTATTCTAAAACTTTCCTAATCAAATTCTAATGATTTTAGAAGACCAAAACATGTTTGAGAAACTTCCAAAACTCAAATTATGAGTCAAATATCAAAAGAGGAAATTCAATTTAGGAAAGGATTCTCATTCCTTGTTTCATTCTACTTTCCCACTTGATGGATTTCCTAAACCTAAGAAGAATTGGGGGTTCACAAGGAAAAATCACCTATAAATACTTTTTATTCTTTGCAATTCAAGAGAGAAGCCAAGGGAGGTCCCAAGCCACCAAGGGGGCCGTCCCCCACCACTCCATCACCTTACACTTTCCATTCATCTTTACACATCGAATATTCAAAGACAAAGAAGAAGAATTCATCATTGAAGACTTGAAGAACTCATTGATGGCCAAGATGAGTTTTATCTTTTCTTTTTCTTCTCTTATTTTCATCATGTGTAACTAACTCATATTAGGAAATCAATGTGAACCTCTATGAATGCTCTTTATTAGATTTGACGATATTTTCATTAATTCGAGTTTTGATTTATTCAATTCATCCCATGTCTTAATTCTTTATTCTTGTTAATGCATGATCATACGTTGGCATGAATTTGGGGTTTTAATAATTTAATGATTGAGGTTGGAGTATTGATCTATACGTAATCTTAATTAAGATTCAATTGAATGGATAAAACTGATCTTAGCATTGATCTATGCAAGTAGGTTTTGGTTCATTGTTCTTGTACTTAATAGGTTCTCGGTTGTAGTTTGTGCCATTGATCTATGGGTAAATTGTAATTAAGAACACTTGATTGATCCCAGGATCATACGGTAACAATCATACTTAAGATAAGAACGAACCCTTAACTTGATTAATATTTTGTTTTCAAAGTCAATTCGAAACATTAAGTAAACATAGTTGGGGAGCATTAATGACCTAATTCATCCATCTCTTGATTACAACACCAATTCTTTGTTAAATTGCTTTCATAGGATAATTTAGTTTTAATTCAATCTTCAAACAATCTCTTCACAACAAATCTCTCGGTTACTTTTGATTTAATTAGAATTAGAATTAGTTATAATCAGTAAATCGTGGGAACGATCCTTACTTGCCACTGTACGATATCTTCACGATTCGTGCACTTGCGAGTATTGTTTTTATAACATGATTTACACACAATCAGCAACAAACCTCCCCCACTTGAAACATCCAACGCCCTCGTTGGGAAGAACTTCAAGCCCCTGCTTGCTCAAGTCTTCAACCGGTTCCAACATATTTTACCTTTTCATTAAGGAAGGATCTCCAAACCTAAAGAACCCAAGTCTTCAATGAGCCATCCCCTCATCCAAAGACCATTGTACACCATTGTCCGTCATGGCACGCATTAACTTTGCCTAGGAAATCTGCCACCACAACCATCAATTGTTGTACCTATAACACAGGAACAACACATTAAGGAATTATGGATGCTTGCAACCTCATCCACTTCTCTTGATTCTGCTAACCCACGAGGCTCTGCTTGATTAGGAAGTACCACCCATGGTCACACTTTTGGCTCTAGCACCCCTTGCTGCCACAAAAGTTTCTTCTCCACACTTCAAGCCCTCTTTCTCTGGTTGTCCCAACATAATAAGTTCCCATTTTCTGTTTGATGTTTGGCTTTCCCAAATATGACAATGTATAGACTGCCCACAGTCCCTACATTAATGCCCCAAAACAAGGCACCAATGTTAACTTGGCCTTCACTAAGAACTCATTGCCAAGATTTATCATGAAGTCCCTCCAAGTCTCCACCACCATGTTATAATTTTCTAGCCAAGATTCCTCACTCCAGGCCACCTTTGATTCCTTGCCAGCAATTTTGCACATGCCCTGCATATGCTTGTTCACATGTGCCTTTCACATGTCGCTCTTTTGCACATCCAAGCGCCCCAATGCTTATGCATAGCATGCAACTCACTCACACTGCACATCACAAGGCCACCAATGCTGCCAAGCACACCAATGCCCCTTGCATTAGACATGACCCCGGTTCCGGTTCGGAACCGGCGATTCCGGTTCCGGTTCTGGATGGAGCCAGAACCGGAACAGGAACCGAAACCGAAACCGTGGAACCGCGGTTCCGGTTCGGCCGGTTCGGTTCCTTTTTTTTTTCTTATTATACATTTATACTCATTTTTAAAAAAATACGAAAACATAAGACATGTAATAATATGAACTTATAAATGAATTTTATTGTGTAAGGCCGTAAGCCGAAATTAAAATTTAAAAAAATAATTCTAAATACATAAATTGAAATAAATGTATAAAACTAAAAATTAAAAAAATTGGTCTTGCACTTAATTTGTACCAAAATTAAATTGCCTACGTATCCTCTCGGACTCGGGGTTTAGAGGAATCAAAGACCACGTAGTTCTTTTACATTTTATTGTCTTTTACATATGTAATTTTGTAAGTTTGTAACTAATCGCTGCCATCCGTTCCGGTGCCGGTGGTGTGATCATCATCGAAGAAATCATAAATAACTTATGGCTTCATTTCTTGTTGTCTATATCTAGCCTTTGTCCAATCATCAACACACACTTGGACTTGAATTGATTCTGGACTCAAAAGCGACCGTCTTGCGTCCAAAATATTTCCACCCACGCTAAACTCTTGTTCCACAGCCACTGTAGAAACCGGTGTTGCAAGAATCTGTTTGGCTATTATAGACAAGATTGGGGAAGTGCTTTTCATGTTCTCTCCACCAATGTAGAATATCAAATTTATCCACATCATCGTCTCCTATAAACTCAAAATTGGTACTATGATAAGTTTCTATCTCATCATACGAGATCAGGCTTTATGAAGAAGAAGGAGAACCTCGCAATCTTTTGATCTTTTGGGATAAAAGTGCAGACCCTGCCCCCAACACTCCAGAAGATCGAGTTTGGGAGACATTTTCATTTTGTGGAACACTAATGTTTAATGATGGACCATAAATTCTACGATATTCATCATATAACTGATAAAATAATATCTTAATTGCAGCAAAATAAGTATTAATTTCTAATTGTATACCTAAACATTTATAATAAAGAGTTAAATAATCTGTCAATGCATCTAGTTTACAACGTGGGTCAAAACACAACGCAAGCAGGTAAATAGTTGGAAACTCTCTATAATAGTCTAACCATTTTTTTTCATAACTTCAATGAATGCCTGTAATTGTATATCAGATGAACAGTCAGCAAATGTACCAGTAATATTACAACCCTCAATAATAAATAATTGAGTAGTAGGATAATAAATACCTGATAAATTGTTAATAGCACTATTAAAAACTTTTAACAAATTACAAATTTTTATACAAACATCCCAATGGTGTGCATAAATATTGATTTGACTAACATTATATTGCATAAAAGAAACTAATAAATCCCTATATTCATAACTTTCACAAAGCAATTTATAAGTAGAGTTCCAACGTGTTGGAACATCACGAGAAAATCTAATGGGATGTCTACCTGCCTATTTACAAAATCTTACCCATGCTTTCATAACATTAACATGTTTCCACAAATATAAGAGGGTCTCTTTAATGGGTTTAATAAAAGCTTGAAGAATTTCCAAACCTTTTTGAACGCATAAATTTAAAACATGGCAAGCACATCTTTGATGAAAAAATTTACTATTAAAATAAGGCTTGCATAATTCAATTAAAGCAGGAATAGCTGCTGTATTATTAGAAGCATTATCAAAACCAATTGAAAAAAATTTGCTTTCAATTTTATACTCTTCAAAAATGATTTTCATATTTTTATAAATATTATCAGCAGTATGTGCATCATCAAAAACTCTAAATGCAAGAATTATTTTTTGTATTGTCCATGCTTTGTCCATATAATGACAAGTTACACCTAAGTATGAATGCATTCGTCAATGGTCAGTCCATATATCAGCACATACGGAAACACGACCTATATAGTTCACAAAATATTTTTTTAAAATCCTTTTTTCCTTTTTATAAATATCATACATTGTATGCGTGAGAGTGGTCCTAGGGACACGACATGCAGCAGGATTTAATGCTTTATGACAATATTTAATAAAACCAACTTTTTCACCAAAACTAAAAGGTAAATGTTCTACAGCTACCATCCTAGCTAATTCTTCTCTATTAGCTTGATTACTATATTTAAATAATTGAGTGTCAGGGGTAGAAAACCTAGAAATTTGAGATTGTGCATTCCCCTTGGCAAGTTCTGCTGGATGACTAGTCGTAATATGCTTCCTATATGTGCCATATCCTCCAGATTTAGTCCACTTGTATTCTTTAGGGCAGTAATTGCACACCGCCCAACATGTTCCATTCGGTTTCGTAATTTTCTTCATGTGGAGAACGAATAGATCAGATTTGAGATGCTTCTTATCCTTCTCTGCTGGCTCTTCAAAATTTGGATCTGTAGCAAAATTGGATATATTTTTTGATTGGCTTGTCATATTACCAGAGCTAGGGCTAGGGGCGCTAGGCTGGCTAGAATTGGTTCAGAAATTATTAAAGAGGATTTTGATTGATTGGATAGTTTAGAGATTCAAGATAGGCTTGCCGTTGTAGGAACTCATGGTAAGCGGTGTCATCAAAACCGATATTATCTGGTTGGACCGATCCGGCTCAGACATCGACTCTTACTGGTCCTGGAAACGGAATGCCTTGGTGGAATATCTCTTACTCCACTTCCACTTCCACTTCCACTTGCCATCGAAAAAAATAATTTGTAAATAAACTCTTCAAAAAAATTAAGATAAAAATTGTTGACAAGGATTTTAAAATGATTTAAAAAAATAATAATTGTAATACACTAAATATAAACAAATAAATAATTGACTGATTGAAAGATAATTGAAGAGAATTAGGAGAATTGAGATTTGAGAGAGACTTGAGACTTGAGAGAGATGATAAGAAATGAATTAGGGGGCATTTATAGGAAATAAAGAATTAAAGGGGAAAAGAAAAAAAAGAATTTGTTTTCTTTTTTTGAGCCGTTGGGCCCAACGGTCAGCAGACTGTTGGAGCCCAACAGTTGTTTTTTTTTTTAAAATCAATTTTTTTTAAATAAAGGCCAGGAACCGGCGGTTCCTGAACCTGGACCGAACCGCCGGTTCCTAGCCGGTTTTTCAAGAGAAGGAACTGGAACCGAACCGCCGACCCCCCGGTTCTGGTTACGGTTTCTAAACCGGTTCCACGGTTACGGTTACGGTTACTGTTACGTTACGGTTACGGTTACTGTTACGGTTACGGTTCATTTCACACGGTTACGATTCGGTTCCACGATTCGAACCGAGTCGTGGTCATGTCTACCTTGTATTGCCTTGTTTATGTCTTCTGCTGCACAAATTCGAAAAACAGGCTAACATCCTTTGAATCATAAAATTACATTGACTGCCCCAAAGAATTGCCCACCACTACCTTATACTGCCCTATAACAGTTTCAACAAGTAATTGCTTCCTTCCTTTGACAGCCCATTGCATGATAAGGTTCAGCACAAGTGAAACACTCTGCTGCACACTTGTCTCCTTGTTGTTCCTTTCCAGTGAATACACCAACCTTAGACTTCACCAACTGTCTCAATTATGTTTATGTCTCCAACATAATACAGCCTGAGCGCACCAACGCCCCTTTGCATACAAACAGCACACCTTGTCCCATAAAGCTTGTCAACGCTGCCAACTGTGGCACACTCTTGCCACACGCACACAACATGCACCAATGCTCCAACATTGCCTTGCATCAGCACTAGCAGCCAGCAGCGACCTGCACTGTCTATCACTCATGCCAACACAAAATGTGCCAACCTTTACCTATGCTTCTCTACTGCATCACACACAACTGAGAACAAGCCATCCATGGCTCAAACGTAGCACCAACTACGCAATCATCTGCAGACACCACCCGCAGATTTAGCACAGCACCAACTGTACTTCTTTGCAACACCAACTGCACTTTACTACAGCACCAACCGTAGCATCATCTGTGGCACCAACCACATTCTTACAGCACCAACTGCAACAAAAACACGACACCACACTTATGATTATATATTTTCATTTTGGTAATAAACCTATGTTTGCCGTTTTATGTAATGATTGGAAATTTATATTTTCGAATCTTGCATGCCAAATATTTAAATATCCAACAAAGTAAATGGAACCCTTAAAGTTTGAATATGATGTTATCCAAACAACCGTTTCCCACATACCTTAACCTTTTTAGTTAATACATATGTATCAAACTCAAATATTAGTTTGAACATTTTATTAATTAGAAGATTCATGATAATCTTGTACCCTGTGTCCTGACTTTTCACAAACCGAACAATGGCCTTTGATTTTCTAGAAATCCTTGCCTTTTTGTGTATGTTGTTTGATAGGTTTCCTAGCTCCTGTCTAGCCTTGATTATTTTGGAAATGGTAATACTGTATGTTAACCGTGTAACCATTCATTTAGGTTACAACTCTTAATCACCACTGTACATAAAACTATTTTAATTCTAAGAGACAGATCCTATTGTAATTAAAAGACACAACCTTTAGTTATTGTCTTATAATTATACATGTCTTTTAACTAACAGACATTACTTTAGAAATTTAAATGATATATTCCAAGAGACACGACTCTTTGAATCAAACCATTCTCCAAACTGACACAATAATTTGTATCCAATTTCAATGGTTCGAAATAACTTTTATTGAGACATTGCATCTCTCTATAATTTTTTCTTTATTCTAAAATCAATATATACAATCAATCAAACCACATGAATTTATAAATTTAATATATAATCGATTTGTACTTTATAAATCATGCATGTAAAATAAATGTAAATAATAACCAATAAAATATGATTGTATAAGTACCAAATGAAATAAAATTATATTTATATATCAAACACGATGAAAATAAGTCAATTTCACTTGGTAAAATAATTCTCAAAACCCAGTCTCCAAATCTGTTTTTGACGCGTACGACATGTCAAAAACTGAACTTCTCAAATCCTAGTTTGTTTGGTCAAGCCGGTAGCAAGCCAATATAAACATCAGTCAGTCACAATGCACCCCTTTGCTAGATCCAATTTTACTTTGACATTTCATCTAAATAGGGTGTTTGAAAATTGGGAGTGACAACGCCTGACATACGGGTGACTTCATAAACTTGCTTATAAATTATAAATGCATGCATATTCTAATGGTCTGCTCACTTTACACATAAAGTTTCCCATCTTACTACATCAAATTTGATTAGTAAATGCAAACACTTGGTTTACTTGAAATGATTCTGACCAAGTTTCACCAGGTCCATTGTGATTATGAAATCGGCCAACATAGATGGTTGTTTAATAGTAGTTTGCTATTTGAGACAAACAAGTATTACACTTGCGAACATTTTGTGCCTTCCAAAATACAATAATGTATGTTCATGAACCTCCACAATTCCATTCATGGTCACTGATTGTGAGTCCATAATAATTTACTGTTTTAGATTGTTGGTGACACAACAATCAGTGAAAGAAAATAGAAGAATAATATAATTGTTTATACATTAAAATGTAAGCAACAATTTTGAAGATACCAAAAACTTAATCTTTTAATAACCTACTACAATTAAATAACAACAAATAAAAAGAAAAGAAATAATGCAGTAAAATTAAAATACCAACTTGATAGGTAGATAGAGGCTTGCAAATGGTTGTAATGTTCTAAAACAGTATTTTACCTCTTCTCTTGTGCTTGAAGTTCTACATGTGACTGTTTCTCAGGATACAACTATCTGTATTTTAATTTCTAGCACTATAAATTAGAACCCTAGCGAACTTTGTATATTTCCTCTTAATAAAGTGTATGTATACTTTGTGCATAAATTTACTCCTAAATTTTCTGTCTTAAAAATCTCTAACTAAAACTCCTGTAATTTTAGAATGATTTTTCATTCCAATTTATAGACTCAGATGTGTCTCTTGGTAAAGACACATCTTCTGGGAAGAGTTGCATCTCTTTTATGGAAAGACATAATTTTTTACTCTAATTGACATAATTTTTGGATTGTTCTATTTTGAACCGACACAATTTTTAATTCGCGCCTCTTGAATTTTATTCAAAATTCCAACAATACATATGTCATGCTTCATTTGGTTTCAAAATTTAAAGGAATTATTGGACCACTAAATAAATAAATAAATAAAGTCAGAAACAAAAAAAAAAGGGATTGATTTTGACGTATGTCTAAATGAGTATACTGATAACTTTAATTTGGAAGGGGGCTATTTGGGGGACCAACAAAGTATGATCATTAGATAATTTCCTACATAACACGGATACGGATACATGATAAGATACAGATACGGTACGATATGAAAATACAAAAAATCTCTAAAAACTAAACTATGGATACGGTATGATATGTCAGTTAAAATAATATATATGTATACTAATAATAATAATAATAATAATAATAATAATAATATATAAAAACATATTTGATCAAAATCAAAACATATTCAGAATCCAAATAAAACATCTCACATAACTATATAAGTCATAACTATGTAACATATTATAAGATCTAAATAAAACATGGAGGACACAACAAGGATATGGGGAGGATACGTCGGGATACATTGTGGAATCAACAGATATGCCACTTGGTGTATCCAATACGTATCTTAGAGTATTCGAACCGGATACAAGTTGGATACGAGTTATCTCTACCAAATGGAGTATTCGTGCTTCCTAGATAATTTCATTATTTTTCATATGCATGTATTTGATCAAGACATAAAGTTGTCGTTATTTCCTGAAAAGCTTTCTATATTTCAGTTTAGATCTTATTTGATTTGGTGTTTTAAAATTCATTATTTGCAAAATATCTACTTGTAATATATCTATTAGAAATAAAGCTTTTGAAATAAATAAATAAAATTATATTTATTTGGTTTGCGAACTTTTTTTTGTTGAAAAAGGTCTACTTGACGAAGTTCCCCCTTATGAACTTTTGCATAGTAGATGTTTAAACTCTATCAGACTATACTAAATTTAAAATTGAAAATCTCAAAAGCTCAATCAAACAACTTTAAGAAAACTCAAATAAAGGTGTGTAGAGCTTTTGAGGTAACAGAAAATCCAACAAAACAAGTACTTACTTTAGTCATATCTAACGAGTGTACAGAAACGTACTTCGTACTTCTATAACAAATTTTTCATTTTTTACAAATTTCTCCTTGCCAAAAAAATTAGGAATTTTATTAACTTATATATATATATATAATTAAAAATACCGATTCATTTTTTACAAATTCCTCCGTGCCAAAAAAATTAGGAATTTAATTAACTTATATATATATATATATATAACATTAAAAATAGAGTTATTTTGATCCCAAAACTCTTCAATACAGTCCCAAACTATCTATGATAATTTTAAGACAAAATGAGATTGATTTAATGGTTAGCCCTTTACACTACAACAAACGGTCAATGCCCTTTCCGTCTCCCACATCCTCTCGGATGTACTATTGAGGAGTCGACAGTTACTGACAAGCCAATGACACCTGTCGAACCAAACCAACCGTGGGATAACACAAGATCTTGTGCGTCAGGACCAAAACCAATATAAACCCCATTTTTCAATTATAGGGGGGAATTTACTTTTGAACAAGTGTAACACAAATATAATCAAATAGAAAGTCAAGAATTACTTTCACGATACTTGATAAAAAAAATGACTTCTTTTTCAAGAAACTTTCTACAATAATTTTAAGATAAAATAAAATTGATCTAGTGGTTTGTCATTACACCTGCACAAGTTGTGCATTCGAATCTGTTCCCTCTCCCGCATCCTAAAAAAATTCAACAGAATATATATGCAATACGGAAAACACTGAAGCTAACCATTAAAATTTTTCCAGACAGATTAACAAAACGTAACCATACATTACTTAACGTTTTTGAAAATAAGTACTCATCACAGTACATTTATTGTGCTTACAATGGCTAAAAACAGGTGTACAGATGAAACAGCTTCATTGTTTGACAAACCAATATGACAGAAGCCATTCAGTTTTTCTTTTGGACCTTTGGTGATTGTAGAAAGGTCATCAAACCAGATTCACCAAATTTTTCTTCCATTAAATTATGTAGACGTTTAGACATTGATGGAGTTAAATGATTTGTCCAGTCTCCCACTTTGCCTTTCCTAAAGAATGCTTTAGTTTCCATCCCAAAATATGCCACCTTACCGGTTTGATTCACTTGCAAATTTTTCATGTTATCAAAACTACAAAATTTTGATATCTCTTCTATCACACCTTGGGCTTCTTCTTCATTAGTGAACGGACAACCAATGAAATCAGCTAATTTCTTGGTAGAATAAATGATATCTTCTTTCAGATCTTCGTATTTTAAGAATAATACATTGTTTGATTTCTCTAAGCTGGCCTTCCAATATCCTAGCTCATGATCCCAAACTGGACCAAACATCGTGACTCCTTGACAGAACTTCTCAAAGGCTTCATCTATTGAAACTGGGTCCGCTGGTTGTAGGACAAAATGCCAGTAAGAGGTGAATTGGTCTAAAGGATTCCTGCACAAGTAAACAATGCGACAATTAGAATTGATGATAGACTGTGGCAGTGAAGCATACGGGAGATGAGTTGCCAAAATTCTTGGCGTAGGCAGATCTTCAAGAATAGAAGATTGATTTTTCGAATAAATTTCTAAATCTGTAAAAGGTACTAGATCATGGGATGGTGTAGTAAGCAAGGGGGTATTTTCTAAGGTGTAACGGGAACGGTTGGCAATAGTATAAGTTAAGGCTTTTAGCCATGTGGTGCCTGATTTTGGAAAAGTGACCAACACTATATCAGTATCTTTTGCTTGGAAGTGTCTTTGGAAGGAGAGAATGCCATGTAAGTATCTGGATGGACACCAAAACCCTTGATATTGATAAAGAAAAGAAAAATCCCAGCCTTTGACTCTAGGAAGGCTCAAGACTAGTTCTTGATCTTCCTTGCTTAGCTTGTTTGCTCCATCACTGTTTTGGAACTCTACAGATTTCTTCACCATGTATGGAAATTAGTTTGTGTTATGAATGAATTTGGGAGAGGAATAGAAAAGAGAAAGAACATAGGAAGAAAGAAACAAAGAGATGGATAATTTGATTTAATATTTGATAATCCCCGTTCAAGCCTATATAAAGGCTTTTGAACAAACAACCAAAAACAACCTCTATTATCTAATTGCGTGAGCAACCTAATGTCATCTCAACCTACTAACTAATTTATTTAATTATCTAATCCTAATTCAAATTAAACCAAATGACCAAGTCCAACTCGTCATGATCTTCCCATGGTGGATCCCTCCCTTTGAATGCATGGCTCAAATGGCTTGCATGGCCTAATTGGTACATATCAATTTGTCACAAGTTAGATTGGAATATTTATCTTTGTGGGAGGGGCATTTCTGTTGGTGGTTTTTGAAAACTAAATTTGACTCCAACAACCACATTTCCAGAAGCCATAAAATATTGACTTACCTTTTATAGAAGCCGGCATGAAAGTTCAATAAAATGTGTTGGCATTATTAGCCGTCAAATTGTAGATCGTAAGCACTAAGCACTCCTTTTGGCCAAAAACAAAGCTACAGAGCTTTGAAATATTCAAATCCTCACAAAAGCAATAGAAAATTATTTCTGATTTTCTCACCATTTATGCTCTTTTTCTCTTTCTCCATTTAGGTTCCAAACACACTACCACTTCCAGCCTTTAATCATTTCGGTTTGATCTTGTTCATTTATTTCCATTCCAGAATTCATTATGCTTATCAATCGAGTTTCTTCGGAAGATTTATGCCGCACCAGATAGTGTGAGATTGGATTTGATTATTTTTTTATAATTATGGTAAATTATTATTATGATGTGTTTGGTGCAGCACATATTAAATTATAAATAGAAATATATTTTAACTCTTGTTTGATGTAGGAAGAGATTGGATAATAGTAATAATACATATGTAATTCTGAATAAATATTTGATATTGGTTAATATAAGATTAGAATGAATTATTTTTCAAATGAAATAAAACAAATTAAATCAATACAACAATCAAATTATTTTAAAATTAAATTTGGTTGAAAATATTTAAATAATTTTTGAATAAAATAAAATATTAAAATTATTTTTAAAAAATAAAAAAAATAATTTAAAACAAAATAACATTTATTTTTTAGTAGATATTGAAAAATATTTAAATATTACTTTTAAAAAGATGTTTTAATAAAACATATTAAATAAAATAATATTTTATATATAAATAGTTAAATAAAATGGGAAAAAAAACGAAGAAAAGGGGACTAAATAGTCCTAGAACGTGAGGTGAGACTCAATACTTAATAGTCCTACCACAACCGGACTAATTAGGGACATGGAATAGGGGAAATCTAATCCCATCCATTCCACAAACATAGGATTGGATTCGAATTAGTCCAATTCTGACCCAATCTCAGATAACAAACGCATAAAAAAAAAAAAAAGGTGAGAATCTAAGATTTGAGAATGATTACTTATCGAGATTTTGTGACTAGGAATTTCAAGAATAGTATAAAAATTGTAGAATTATAAGTTGTGCTTGTTAGGGAATAGAAGTTTCAAGAACAGAAAAAAATTGTAGAATTAGAATTCTTCCGTATGAGGGAATAATAGTATATATTCATCCAGAATGCATAATTAAGCGATGTAGAAATGGTAAGGATTGTCATTTTTTTTATGTTGCGATTATGTCACCAGTTTAATAAATTATGTTTAAAAGACATATAATATGATGAACTACCCAAATTGCCCTTAAAAGTTGTATTTGTACTTATATCTTCAGATTCAAAAAGAGAAGTTTAATTCTCTCTCCAAAAAAGTTATTTGGAAATCGATCTAAAGGGCCTCTCAAAAATATTTTTCGAATCTGCAGGTAACGGATCTTTGTGATCTCCCTAATTTTTTTTCTTGCATTTGTGATTGATTTAGGATGTATTCAACAAATATATGAACATTTAGTCTCCAGAATGTGCACCATGTTGTTTTATTTTATTTTATAAGAATTTATTGTATTGGGTCGAGTTTTTTTCTTATTGTCCGAGAATTTGTTGTATTTGGTCGAGCTTTTTTTCCTTATTGTCTGAAAATTTGTTGTATTGATTCGAGCTTTTATTATGCATTTTCGAGATTTCGTTGTATTGACTTGAGTTTTTTTTCTTATTGTCCGAGAATTTGTTGTATTGGATCGAATTTTTTTTATACATTTATGAGATTTTGTTTTATTGGGTCAAGCTTTTATTATGCTTTTCTGAGATTTTGTTGTATTGTGTCGAACTTTTATTATGAATTTATGAGATTTTGTTGTATTGGGTCGAGCTTTTATTATGCTTTTTCGAGATTTTGTTGTACTGGGTCGAGCTTTTATTATTCTTTTCCGAGATTTTGTTGAAGTGGTTCGAGCTTATTTTTAATTTTTCCAAGCTCTTTTTATAATATTCTGAGACTTTTTTGAGGTGGTCAAGCTTTTTTTATTAATTTTCGAGCATTTTTTAATCATTTTCGAGATTTTGTTTCCTCAATTTCGACCTTTTTTTTACTGATTTTTGAGATTTTGTTTCTCTATTTCCGATTTTTTTTATTCATTTACGGAATTTTGTTTCTTAATTTTTGAGCTTTTGTTTTATCATTTCAGAGGTTTTTTTTTTCTTCTAAAGTTTTGTTTTGCCGTGCCTTTTTTATATGGGATCGAGCTTTAAGTTTATTTCCTAGGTTTTTTTTCTTCAATTCAAGGTTTTTTCATTGTTATTTTAATTTGAATTTAGATATTGTTAATAATGGTTTGTGATGATAACTTTCAAAGGAGAATGAATCGGGTGAGAATAGTCATCTTTTACAACGGTCGATGGGACCAGTTACCCGATGGAAGTCAAAGGTTTTTAGGTTCTGATAACTAAAGAATGTATGTATCAAAGAGTATGACTTACCAAGAATTGGTGTCGATTGTGCAAACCGTTGTGAAGTATGATGTAAATACAATGCAGATCTACAGTCTTTATCAATAGTTTTTGAGACTACATGTCGCACATTTATAAGAAACGACGATGATATTCAGTTTATGCTTAGGGAAGATAGGGTGATCCCTTAAGTATGTGTTAGTCTAATTGAGAGGGCAGCAAGAGATGAGATAGGTGAAGATATCCATTCTCATGAAAACACCTAACAATTTCGATCATTTAACGGAAGAAATCAATTTTTCACAAACAGGAGTGGGATTGAAGGTGGAGAAACCATGTGTGGTGTCCTAGAAGCAGGCAACCATGCTGATGTTCTCGGATCTCAATTTGACGATGTGTTTGGTTGTCAATTTGAGATGAATGTTGGCCAGTACAACCAACAATACAAAGAGATCTACAATGACATGAACAGTGAGCAGAACACTGAACAGAATATTGGGCCGATACATGAGGTGGATGGTGAGGAAAATTTGCATCCGGTTGATAATGTAGCGAACAATGAGAAAGAGGAAGAGGTTATCGAACCGGAAAGACGTGCAAGACGTGTACACAGATTTAGTTACAGTGCACCGGATATAGCTGAGACTTCTGAGGTCTGGCCTAATGTAACTCCATATGATTCTGATAATGTCACACTTGGATTATTCCAGGAGTAGAATCATACTCGTTTGGTATGGGTGGAAGTAGGAACTCGGTTGAAGAAGAACCTACAAGCATGATATATAAAGGGCAATTTTTCTTACTAAAAAGGATTTGAAGAAACTAGTTGGGCATTTTACAATGCGACAGAACTTCGAGTGGAATGTGAAAAGGTCCAATAAGACAATGTTACATTTGGTTTGTTTGATGGACAACTGTACGTGGAAATTAAGAGCGGTGAGATGAAGGGACATACTTACTAGTAAGAAGTTTTTTCAACGAACACACTTGTCCTAAGCAAAATGATATTTGTCAGTTGTTTAACATGTACAAGGATTTGAAATAAATTCATGAAGAGCAACAATTTGTACGTACCTCACGCTCCCCTCCAACGTCTTCTCCAGAGTTATGTTCAGCAGTCTATGCAGGCATCCTAAATCGAACCCGCCTCTGTCTCGACAGTCTCCCACTAGCTAACAGTGGCTCTGAACCCTCTGAATGCATATGTGGGCTCCCACCATCGAACTCCGCCTTCGAACCCTCTGCATCACTAGGTAAGACACTAGTACGCCCAACGGAATCGTGATCTGGTAAAGCCACCTCTAATTCCGCATAATATGGTTCACCCCTCTTAGTTGCTGTGGGCACCAGCTTCGTCATCACAAACATCTGAAACCGTTGAAATTGTATTAATAAGTTTTAACATGAACAAATAAGAAACTTACTCGTGATATGAATATCTTCAACAGCTTATCCCCTATCGGTTGTTTAAGCGCATGCTTGAATAAATATTTGGAATGACTGCACACGTGTGCACCCCACGAGAACGCGTCAAAATCATCGAGATCATCCACCAACCGTAACTACCAAACTGGATTTTTCACTCTCTCGTCCAACCCCATAAGTATCCAGTTCAGCATATAGATGAGGTATAACTCCTCACAATCGTATGCCTGCTGAAACTTACCGAGCCTCAGAACATCTCTTAACTCCACGGATGAAATCTCATCCCTACCACCAAAGTATAGGTGATGTAGGCTATTGTCCACACTAACATAGCGGCTTGTATCCGGTACTACTCCGAACCGTAATCCGATGATAAGGCAGAATTCTGCCTTCGAGAACCTTGATCACTTTATGAGTCCCTAACATAAACCGCATCTCATCTAACGGGCCATTATGATGCACCATCTGCAGAAGTAGCGGTGGATAACACCACCCAAAAACTTCAACGCCAGTGCATGGTCAAGAAATGCCTAAAACAGGACGCCATGAACCGACGACGGTCTTTAACAACCAATTCTGCATGGACCCAGTTAAATGCGTCCTCTACATGGCAAAGGGCGTCAAAATGGTCGTGGCGATTAACTTTGCCCTCGTACCACTCTTTCTTCGGAGTTTTAAGTGACTCCCTCAACTGATTCGTGATCTGAAATTTAACAACAACATAATTAAGTATACTGTGGAATCCTAAAAAAAAAAAAACAGGCTCGAAACTTATAAAAAAAAACCTCGGGTCATTGATTAAAAAGATCGTAGGTTTAAAATAAATCCTCACCCCATTTAAAAAAAGCTCGGACCATTTATATAAAATCTCGGTGCTTTTAAAAATAAGCTCGGAGCTTCTTTATAAATGCTACGAGCTTTTATAAAAGTCTGAAGCTTTTATATAAAACCTCGTAGCTTTTATAAAAGCTCGTCAAAATCTCGAAATAAAAATAGCAAGAATGAAAAAAAAACCTCGAATTTTATTTCAATCCTCTCGAATGTGTAAAATAAGAGCTCGAATATGAACTAAAAAAGCTCGAATGAACTCAAATAAAAAATAAAAGCTTGGAAACAACGAAAAAATGGTCAGGTTCATCAACAAAAAGCTCGGACACTCAGAATATCATTTTCCTCAACAATCGTTCAACAAATCACAAACCCTAACCTAACCCATAATCATTCTCAGATCCACAAATAAAACCTAACCTAACATTTCACTCAATTAATCAACAACCAAAACGATAGAAAATCTAGATCAACTTACCTCTATCGATTGAAATTGTTAGTTCAACTCTCCAAATGACACTGATTTCCAAGTTTCGGTTCCGTCCCCCGTCGAAAACGAAGTCGTTGATTCAACTCCTGTCGGTTTCTGTTAGAACCAAATTCACCGGTCGTGCAACGGAAATGGGTTTTAATTTTTTTTTATACATATCGTAATCTGTATCTAGGACCGGTGAACTTTTGATCGTAATTATTTTCGGAACAAATACATATAAAAATTATTACACTAATAAAATATATATGTAAATACAGGAAATTATAATCAATAATAAAAAAATATATTAAAAGAACCATACCAACGTTTGGAGGCTCCTTCACTTATTCAATATGCTTCTGGTCTGTACCACTGATCTTCCTAGCTATTCCCGGGATTGGTAACTGCGTGTGGGCACGTCACGGTTCTCAGGAACTTAGGATGGAGGGTGTAGAAGAGAAAAGAATAAGAAACTCTTTTTTTATATTAATGAACAACACTTGTACATAAAATCTTTTCTCTCTTTATGGTGTTTGTTCATACACACACTTGCACACAAAATAACTCACAAAAAAAACTCACTCACCAGCTTTTTTTAACCAAAAGCCAACCAACTATGTTCTTTTGTTAAATATATATATATATATATATAAAAGTATGTTGATGTGCGTTTCACGCACATTAACTTTTTTTTTTTTCATATTTTAAATAAAATATATCTTATATATAATATTTAAAAAATTGATCAAATCTATATTTGATTTTTAAAAACTTTCAAATAAAAAATATCTCATATCTTTAATTTGATTTTAATTTTGAATTCAAACTATTTAAATTCAAAAATAAATTATTTAATTTAATAAAATAAAATAATCACATTATCTTATTTTATTCAAAAATAAATATCAACATACACCCTCAATTTAGTGATTAATAACATAATTAAATAATCTCATTATTTAAGTTATTTAATCACCATTATCCATTAATTAAATAATCTCATTATTCAATTAATTCCCGAATAAATACGTGTCACTTTTGTAACATAATTAACTGGACAATCCAATTAATTAACCGTGACTCTTGTTACCTAAATCGATCGGGCTAGCAAGGTGACCTAATCGACCCACAGTATTTTGAGCTCCAATAATTCTCATAATCATTAATTAAACTCTTTAATTAATATTCATTGATTATTAATTCCGGTGTTATTCCACTAAAAACCCGAAGCTGCACTCTCTCAACTGCAGACTTTTTTACGCAGACCGATATAACTCGGTGTCCATCGATATAGCTATTACATATGGTGTGATCCTCCACAATAGTTCATAATTAGAGCTGGGTCATAATGTCCGTTATACCCCTCTAATTACATATATCCTTTAAGTACCATTGATTCTCTAATAGACAATAAATCCTATTTCCTCACGGAATTAGGAGAGCGCTCATATTGTCCAAGCCCCGAATCAACCCTTAAGGGAACTACCATCTACTTCTCACAAGAAGGAGTGGATTCCACTATTGTATACAAACCTTCCCAGTCACAAGCCAAACCGCAATCCCAACATACGGAGTATATTGATCAGGAAATACATCTGACCTCACCCATGGTATATCAAAGACCACGATCCAACCTGAAGGAGTCGATAAGACACTCAGGATTAAGATCACCCATATATAGCCATCATTAGTTGATATATATGAATCTCATCGGTAAACAGATATTTGTGTGAGATTCATATAGATCATGGCCCAGTCCTATATGATCACATCATACAAGGTGCCTCCATTCCCATATCTCATATGAATGATTCAGGATAGAATCACTGTACATTACGGAATGAACCACAACTATAGATTAACCACAAATAAAGTACCCAGCTTTATTTGCTATCTATGGATTTTTTAGATTGCACGACTATTACTGTATCCATCTATATATGACACTCATTTACACAGTTCGAGATTACATCCGGCAATTCAGGATGTTAATATATACACAAGTTTATAAAATAAATAACATAACAGAATGAATTGAATCTTTCCTTTTATTTACTTCATAAATCCATTTACAAATTACATGCTTAGGGCATAAACCCAAACAGTTTCAAGCAATTTCACTTTTTCTCTCTCCACTTTTTCTCTCTCAGGTTCACAACGACAAAGTCAATTTCGAGGTATTTTCGTTTCCACACGTTAATTGGTGTCTTTTAAACTTAAATTATTAATATGGTGATATTTGCATAAAAGCCCCCCAAAAAGGTGCCATTACTTTTTCGAACCCATGAAACGATTCTTCTTTTCATAAGTGATTTTATTAATTTGAACTTGGCACAACAAATAGCACTATATGTCAAGTGGATTTCGAACAACGTTGAAAATTACATATCTATTTGTTGATTTGAATTTTTTTCTTGCATAAAAATTTAACAAAATTATTGTTAAAATCATTTAATTAAGTTTTTTAAAAATAATAAAGTTTGTTGAGGCACTACTAACATTTATATTGTCTTTGATTATAGATCACGATCAATTTTATTTGACAACTTTGTTATTTTGTTAATCAAAATTTAACAAAATATCCATAAATTTATCTAAGATCAATTTTATTTGTGTTTGTCACTCATCATTAATGCAAGGTTTTACAAAAAAAGGACTTCTTTCTCAAGAAACTTTCTATAATAATTCTAAGATAAAATGAGGTTGATCCGGTGGTTTGCCATTTACACCTGCATCAAGTAGTTGTGCACTTGTGTGCTCGAGCAAGTAGGATATAATGCAATACGGAAAACACTGAAGCTAACCATTAAAATTTGTCCAGATAGATTAACACAGCATAACCATACATTACTTAACGTTTTCGAAAATAAGTACTCATCACAGTACATTTATTGTGATTACAATGGGTACTGATCACAAAAACAGATGCACAAATGAAACAGCTTCATCGTTTGACAAACCAGTATGACAGAAGTCATTCAGTTTTTCTTTTGGACCTTTGGTGATTGTAGAAAGGTCATCAAACCAGATTCACCAAATTTTTCGTTCATTAAATTATGTAGACATTTAGACATTTATGGAGTTAAATGATTTGTCCAGTCTCCCACTTTTCCTTTCCTAAAGAATGCTTTGGTTTCCATCCCAAAATATGCCACCTTACCGGGTTGATTCACTTGCAAATTTTTCATGTTATCAAAACTACAAAATTTTGATATCTCTTCTATCACACCTTAGGCTTCTTCTTCACTAGTGAACAGACAACCAATAAAATCAGCTAATTTCTTGGTAGAATAAATGATATCTTCTAACAGATCTTCTTAGTTTAAGAATAATATCTTGTTTGATTTCCCTAGACTGGCCTTCCAATATCCTAGCTCATGATCCCAAACCGGATGAAACATCATGGCCCCTTGACAGAACTTCTCAAAGGCTTCATCTATTGAAACTGGGTCTGCTGGTTGTAGGACGAAATGCCAGTAAGAGATGAATTGGTCTAAAGGATTCTTGCACAAGTAAACAATGCGACAATTAGAATTGATGATAGAATATGGCAGTGAAGCATACGAGAGATGAGTTGCCAAAATTCTTGGAGTAGGCAGATCTTCAAGAATAGAAGATTGATTTTTCGAATAAATTTCTAAATCTGTAAAAGGTACTAGATCATGAGATGGTGTAGCAAGCAAGGGGCTATTTTATAAGGTGTAACGGAAACGGTTGGCAATAGTATAAGTTAAGGCTTTTAGCCATGTGGTGCCTGATTTTGTAAAAGTGACCAACACTATATATGTGTCTTTTACTTGGAAGTGTCTTTGGAAGGAGAGAATGCCATGTAAGTATCTGGATGGACACCAAAACCCTTGATATTGATAGAGAAAAGAAAAATCTCAACCTTCTACAATGGGAAGGCTCAAGACTAATTATTGATCTTCCTCGCTTAACTTGTTTGCTCCATCACTGTTTTGGAACTCTACAGATTTCTCCATCATGTATGGAAATTAATTTGTGTTATGAATGAATTTGGGAGAGGAATAGAAAAGAGAAAGAACATAGGAAGAAAGAAACAAAGAGATGGATAATTTGATTTAACATTCGATAATCCCCGTTCAAGCCTATATAAAGGCTTTTGAATAAACAGCCAAAAACAACCTCTATTATCTAATGTCAAACATCAGTTACTTGAGCAACCTAGTGTCCTCTAACCTACAAACTAATTTATTCAATTATCTAATCCTAACTCAAAGTAAACCAAATGACCAAGTCCCCTGTCATGATCTTCTCATGGTGGATCCCTCCCTTTGAATGCATGGCTCAAATGGCTTGCATGGCGTAATTGGTACATATCAATTTGTCAGAAACTAGATTGGAATATTTATCTTTGTGGGAGGGGCATTTCTGTTGTGGTTTTTGAAAACTAAACTTGACTACAACCATTACAGTTCCAGAAGCCATCAATTATTGACTCCAATCTCCTGCCACATTTCTAGAAGCCGGCCATCAAAATGGCTCCAACCACCATCCAATTTCATCCACCGGCTATCTCCCAACTGCCATCAACCAACAGATATGAATTTATTGTTTTGTTTCATTGTGTTTAGTTTTTGTTCATCTTATTTAATTTCCCTATATAAAGGGATGGAGATTGTATTGTAATGTGTGGAGTGGTGTAAGTTAAATCTAGAGAGAATAAAACTTTTCATCTTTCTTTGTGTGTTCGAAAATTCGAGTAGGGTTTTTCCAACATTTTTTTTATATGTACACATTTCGGGTCGGGTTACGGGTTGACAATCTAACCCGACCCAAACCGATATAATTTTGGGTTACTTATTTATAACCCATTCTAAGCTTTTTTTTTATAGCAAACCAGACCCAACCCGTAAATGTCAGGTCGGGTCGGGTCGGGTTTAATGTGCCCACCCCTAGTCTCTATGGCCAACGGTAACACATACATTGCCATCCCGAAACTCACCAAAGACAACTATGACAATTGGTGCATACAAATGTGAGCTCTACTAGGTTCTCAAGATGTTATGGACTTTGTGGAAGATGGATATACAGAACCCGAATCCAAAAAAGCTCCTACAAAAGCTAAAACAATAACTCTCAAAGCCGATCGAAAGAGGGATTGTAAAGCAAAGTCCATAATCTATCAGGGACTAGACGAAGCAACGTTTGAGATCATAGCATCCGCTAAGTCGTCGAAAGAAGTATGGGACACCCTTCACTGTCAATATCTTTCTTGACATAACCTTCCTTGACAGTTTGAAAACTGTCAACAAGTGTTATTATTGTCACTTTTTAACTGTCAAGAAAATTCATTTTTCTTATAGTGTTTCCCTACATAAAGGGATGAAGATTGCGTTGTAATGTGTGGAGTGGTGTAAGTTAATTCTAGAGAGAATAAAAAGCTTCTCCTTTCTTCGTGCGTTCAAAAATCTCTCTTAGAGGTGCACCACAAGTGACCTTAAACCTTACCATCCCCCAACAGTGGTATTAGAGCTCAAGAGAACCAGAAATTCAAAGAACAGAGGCCAAAACCGAATTGGCCTAGAATTCAAAGTGCTCCAAATCGTAATTTGAGCACACTAGAGTGTTCTACTCGTTGTTAGGAGATTAACGGTGAAAACGCCACTTAAATCGGAGTTACAGAGATGCCTTACGCGCCTTCAGAAGTTGGAGAGTAAATCCATGTGTCGTCACGCGTAGCCTTTCTAGAAGGCGTGTCCCAAACGCTCTGGTTATCTTCATCACCCGTTTACAAGATCCGATCCAAAGTCTGATCCATCAAACCGGTCAATTGACCCGGCCAAAAATTCAATCTATCAACCTGATTGTCAGATTCGACCCAGATCCGTTAGTGTTCTTGAGTTGCATACATCACTAACGTCGTCATAACGACTTGAATATTCTGTCAATAAAAGGGAATATTCCGTTATTTTTGGTTGGCTTTTCTAAAAAGTTGGAGCCCCTATTTCGGACGCTTCTGAACTCAGATTTTGAAAAACTCGGACTGGTTTTCAAGGTTTTGTACAATTCCTGATGTAACCATGCACTCTGTTTTTACAAATTCAGACTCCAGATTAGTGTTATAAGCACTTCAAGTCTCGATTAGGGGTGGACGTTTTCGGATTGGGTTGGGTTGAAAATTTTCCAACCCGTTCATTCTTCGGGATAGAAAAATTCAACCCAACCCAACCCAACATTATTTTTCAACCCAATCCAACCCATTCTAACCTAATAATATCGGGTTGGGTTGGGTTGATCGGGTTGGTCATTACGATTAAAAAAAGTTCAATTACATACAACTAAGTAAAAATGTTAAAGATTCCATAAAATATCAATACTAACAATATTATCTTCAAATATAATGCAAGCATCTCATATGCATCAACGTTATAACTTAACGTAAAATAAACTCAAATGTACTTTAATCCATAAACAATTAAACACAAATAAAAAGTATGGAAAAAATAACACTGTCGTATGTGAATTTTACCAAGCATACACGTCATTGACAGGAAGGAGAAAATAGCCAGGTGGACACCCAAATGGGCACTCAGGAAATATCCTACGAGGCATTATTAAAGAGAAGAAAGCCCGAGTGAGCATATATTGAATGAAACCTACTCGGGATCAGTTAACAGCACTCGGGATTGGTTAAACAATGCTTCCACTCGGGCTCAAACGGTGCTACTCGGGACCATCAGGTATTGCTCTTACTTGGGAATAAATACGACTCGAGTAAGAACTTGGTGCTTATTTCACACGGATTAAGTCATTAAATACGCGAAGATATCCATCAGGAAGGAATCCCAAATAAAGCGGAACATTAAGTTAGAAGAGTCTCCAATCAGGAAATAACTTGATTACTTTACGAAAACTACATTCATATAGGGAAACATGTCCAAATTGAACAGCACTACTAGAATCCCACTCGATTTCCATAAGAAACTCCGAAACAGGAAAGAAGACAAATCAACCTCAAACAAGTAACCGAATCACAATTAAATACAAATATCTCGTATTACTTGTACAAAGCAGATTAGGGTTCTATAAGCATATAAATAGACCCATAATCTGGTTCCAAAAGGGATAGGAAAAATAGCATACAACAATCATAGCAAATACAGAGAGAAAAAAGAGAGATCGAGAGCTTGTAAACATCATATTTTCATAGTGGATTTTTGGTTTGGTTGATCATTCAACCACCCGTGGACGTTTCTCCGGTCATCGGAGTTTTACCACGTAAAACTTATCTTCATTACTCTCTCTGAATCTCTTTCTCTTTGAATCAATAGCCGAAATCCAATCATTGTTGGCTTTTCTGACATAATCCAGAAATCGACGTCAACAATTGGCGCTAGAAGGAGGGGGCGAACCTCCTAACTTGTTAAAAGCGATGACAGAAAGTAGAAGTAGTTCAGGGAGTTGCCAAAAATCACCAGGCGATTTCCATGTTGGCAACACGTCACAAGATCCTGCAGCAAACACAAAACCAGCTTGCGCACCTGGCGGGGATCCAGCAAGTTCCTTCAACCAACAGAGATCTTACGTTGCGTTTCCAAGAGACCTTGCAGCAATTGGTGACAGACGCAGCAAGGGAAGAGATTGATCTACTGGCTGCAGGAGCACATACTCCCAATCCTCCACCCGTAAGGCTCCGTTCGGTGGTGGTTGGGCCAGGAATAACTATGCCAGAAACCAAAAGGAACTCTTTCCCAATCAACCCGGCTGGACAGAAAACACTTGAAGAGGAACATCACCAGAGGCTCGACCACAATCAAACAGTACGTGCCAGACATCGTAAATACGACCGACGTAGAGGTCGGTCATCATCAGAAGACATTGATCAACACCATCACAAACGTCATCATGGAGTCACACGAGAGGACCGGTATCAGAGTGAAGAGTCTGAGGAAAGAATGACGATAACCCAACGGTTTAACCTACGGGGAAGTCTGATGGGGGACAGAGATGTCACGATCCAGAGCCTAACTCGAGAAGTTGAGAATAATAGGCGACAGATGGAGGCATTGGTCAGACGTTATGGATGTAATGATCTATCCGACGATGACTCTGACAGTCCATTCACCAGGGAGATTTTGCGGACCCCTTTCCCAGAAAGATTCAGGATGCTGCATGTGAAGCAATTCAAAAAAGATACAGATCCAAAGGAGCACGTTAGACGCTTTAAAAGTGTCATGGCTCAATATGCCCGCAGTGGCCCCTTATTGTGTCTCAACTTTCAGCAAACACTAGGGGACACAGGGTCAAGATGGTTCGGAAGACTTCCCCCGACGAGCATAGGAAATTTCAGCGAACTGAGCAAGAGCTTCTCAAGGCAATTCCTGAGCAATGTTCAT
This sequence comes from Dipteronia dyeriana, assembly GCA_032871835.1. Lineage (NCBI taxonomy): Eukaryota > Viridiplantae > Streptophyta > Magnoliopsida > Sapindales > Sapindaceae > Dipteronia > Dipteronia dyeriana. The sequence goes on from CM065303.1 coordinate 401,882, forward strand.
AGGAAGAAGTCGGTGGCCTACCTCTCTCAAATAAAGCAGGGGAAGGACGAGTCATTAAAAAAGTACTTGGGCCGGTTCGGCCAAGCAGTATCAGAAATTGGCAGTGCTAATGATGAAGCAATTATTGCTTCCTTCACCAATAACTTACAGAATGGATGACTATCCTTTGATTTGAGAAGAGCACGGCTGACTAGGTATGCCGACATGATGGATATGGCAGGAGGATATGCTCAAGCCGAGGAGGAAGAGTTAGCTACAGGAGGAAGCTATATGCATGGAGGAAAGCCCGAACAGAAGAATACCGAATCCAAGGGGCAGAATCAAAAGAAAAAACAGAAAGGGAACGGCAAGGAGAAAAACAAGGATGGGGGTAATGGACTCAACGCCGAACGGTCCACAGAGAAATACCGAGGCAGATATACCAATTACACCCCTCTTCGAAAAAAACAAGTAGAAATTTTAGCCATCTTTGAAGAGAAGAATATGGTGCGAGAACCGCGGCGATAATCTCAATTCTCCCGGAGAGATACAACTAAGTATTGCATATTTCACAAGAAAACCGGGCACGAGACTTCAAAGTGTTTCCAGCTCAGAGATTACATAGAGACTCTTATTCGGGAATGGTACTTGGGAATGTAATCTTAAAAAAAGATGAGAAATCAGAAACTAAGAAAGAAGTTAAGGCAGATCACCGTGGATGAAATCAATGGCCCAGTCACGAGACCAATCAGGTAATATATACGATTTACGGAGGAACCTCTACCGGGAAAAGCAACCGAGAACGAACTCAGAAAATCAGAGAAGCAATAGAAGTAAGGAATAACTTTGACGTAAACTCGATTGAGCCGGACCCGAAAAGGGTGAGGAAGGATGGGACCCGATAGTCTTTACAGAGGCAGATTCCCATGGCGTCGATGTTCGGCCTAATGACGCCTTGGTTATAAGTGCCCGGATTGGCCATCGGGAAGTCTGGAGAATTTTAATAGATAATGGGAGTTCAGTAGACATCCTCAATGTGGCCGTCTATGACCAGCTAAGGTTAGAACGAAAAGATTTACAGCCTTTCCATACTCCATTAAGGGGGTTTGGAGGGATAAAAGTTAGGTCACTCGGGACGGTGAAACTGCCCGTGAAGATTGGAACAGCACCTTGCCAATGGACTGTCCTGCTCGACTTCGTGGTAGTTGACTTAGACAATTGGCCGTATAATGCATTATTGGGTCGGCCATTCCTGAATAAAACAAGGGTTGTGACCGCCACTTATGCATTGATGATCAAGTTCCCAACAGAACAAGGGGTTGGGATAGTCAAGGGATCCCAAGAGATGGCCCGAAGAGCAAACCTATCAGTATACAAAGACAAGCATGATGCTGAACAAGTGTGCACCATAATGCAGCCAAATCAGTGTAAAGAGTCCTTGTCATTCAAACTGGATCTGAGGGAGAACACGAATGAGCCCAAAACAGAATTTGTTGAAGTAGTACTTAAAGAAGACGAACTGGATAAGAAAATTAAGATCGGGGTTAACTTGGATGGAAAAGTCAAGCAAGACCTAACCAATCTGCTCAAGAAGTACAAAGATGTGTTCGCTTGGAGTCACAAAGATATGGTGGGAATAGATGCCCGAGTAATATCCCACTACCTCACAGTTGACCCGAATGCAAAACCAGTAATACAAAAGAGAAGACCGTTCAATCCTAAAAGAAGTCAAGCAATCAAACAAGAGGTGGAAAAATTACTGGCAACTGGATCAATCAGAGAAGTCAGCTACCCCCAGTGGGTCGCCAACGTAGTCCTCGTCCAAAAGAAAAATGGACAATGGAGGATGTGCGTAGATTTCACGGATCTAAATAAGGCATGCCCAAAGGATAGCTTCCTACTTCCAAGGATAGACCAGCTGGTGGATGCCACAGCGGGTCACGAATTGCTCAGCTTCATGGACGCTTACTCGGGATACAATCATATCCGGATGAGAAAAGCTGATGAAGAAAAAATGGCTTTCACAACGGATCAAGGTTTGTATTGTTACACAGTAAAGCCCTTCGGTTTAAAGAATGCGGGTGCTACGTATCAAAGGTTGGTAAACAAAATCTTCACTCGGCAAATAAGAAGGAACATGGAAGTGTACATTGATGACATGTTGACCAAAAGCGTCTCGACAGATGAGCATGCCCGAGACCTCCGAGAAACATTTGATGTTCTCAGAATATACCAGATGAAATTAAACCCGAACGAATGTTTATTCGGAGTCCATTCGGGGAGATTCTTGGGTTTTCAAGTCCACCAAAGAGGAATCAAAGTTAATCCCGAGAAGATCCAGGCTTTGCAAGAAATGACCTCACCTAAAACATTTAAAGAAGTACATCGCTTAACAGGGTGTTTAGCTTCCTTGGAAAGATTCATCTCGAGGGCTACAGACAGGTGCGCACCCTTTTTCAAGATAATCAAAAAAGGGAAAGGACTCAAGTGGAATAAAGAGTGCGATCAGGCATTCTTAAAAATTAAAGAGTATTTGAGACAGGCTCCAGTTCTCTCAAAACAGTAAAAAGGGGAAATACTTCAGCTGTATCTGTCAATAACCGAGCTTGCAGCAAGTTCAGTCTTAGTCAGAACAGAAGATGGAGTGCATAAACCAGTGTATTATACCAGCAAGGAACTCTGGAATGTGGTTCGCACCCCAGAAGGAGACGATGTTGAATGTGCCATGAGATTTGATTTCAAAGCAACCAATAATCAAGCTGAGTACGAGGCATTGTTAGCTGGACTCAGAGTCTGTATAGCTCTCGGGGCAGATGAAGTTGAGATATTCAGCGATTCACAGGTAGTTGTCAACCAGGTCATGGACGAATACTAGGCCAAAGATGAAGGTATGATAGCCTACCGTGACATCGCGAAACAGCTTCTCCAAAAATTTAAAGAATACAAGATTGCTCAGATCCCTAGGAAAGAAAATGAAAAGGCTGACGCATTGTCTAAATTAGCGTCAGTAACAACCTCAATCAGACCAAAGACTATTCCGGTTGCACACCTCCTTAAACCGAGTACAATTGAACCTAAGCATTTGGAAATTTCAGAAATCCGAACACCGCAAGATGAATGGATTGTCCAGTTGAGAACGTTCCTAGAAGAAGACGTTCTCCCGGAAGATCCAATAATAGCAAAGCGCATCAGGTATCGATCGGCTAGGTATACCTTGATCGGAGGAGAATTATACTGAAGGGGGTTTTCCCGAGCTCTCTAGAGATATGTACCAGACGAATATGCACATCAAATACTTCAAGAGATCCACGGAGGAGTTTACGAAAACCACACTGGGGGTAGAAGTTTAGCGCATAAGGTGCTCATGCAAGGCTATTACTGGCCTACGCTTTTCTCAGATGCACAACGGTGGTCGAAAAGTTGCAATATCTGTCAAAGGATTGCCAACGATATCCGACAACCCCCACAAAAGCTCAGAAACCTCACTGCCCCATGACCATTCGCCATGTGGGGCCTAGACCTGATCGGGCCAATGCCAGCTGGGACATGGGGTGGAGCAAAGCACCCCATAGTAGCTGTCAAGAAGCTGAAGCGCTGGTGCATATCACAGAAGCCAACACCATAAATTTTGTAAAGAAAAACATACTTTATAGGTTTGGAGTTCCGGACACTATAATCACCGACAATGGCACTCAGTTTGATAACCAAAAGTTCAGACAGTTGTGCGAGAAGTATCAGATTGCTAACTACTATGCGACACCAGCTCATCCTCAAACAAACGAGCAAGTAGAAGCAGTAAATAAAATTATCAAGCACAACATTAAAGCAAAGTTAGATGACAAAAAAGAAAACTGGGTTGAAAAGCTTCTTGAAGTATTATGGGCATATCGGACGACAGCAAGGACTTCAACAGGAGAAACCCCGTTCACCTTAGTGTTCGAAACAGAAGCTGTCATCCCCGTAGAAACATCGTATGCGTCCCCCAGGGTCAGGCTATATGATGAAGAACATAATGTTGATATGCTACTACAAAGTTTGGATGAGCTAGAAGAAAAAAGGGAAAAGTCCCGAATAAGAAATACAACATATCAACAAAGAGTGGCTCGCCACTACAACTCTCGTGTTCGGATCAGGAAATTCCAGCTAGGAGACCTGGTGCTCAGGAAGGTGTCATTGAACACAAAAAATAGAGCCGCAGGATCCCTGGCTGACAAATAGGAAGGTCCATACAAGATCGAGGGGATAGCTGGCCATGGAGCTTATTGGATTGCTCGACCTAATGAAGGGGTGTTACCCCGACCATGCAATGCCCAATATCTGAAGATTTTCTATCCTTAAAACATAAATATTTTTATATTGAATATTTCATTCTTTTTTCTAGTCAGGACAATATTGGTAGGATAAATATTAAACTGTAATTTAAATCTGTCGATTTTTTACAGTAATAAATAAAACTACTCGAAATTTTCGAAAGGATAGCATCTAGTTTGGGATTTCCAAAGGAAGGCATATGATAATAAGAACATATGGAAGCAGAGCATGATAATAAGAACATGCAAATAGAATTCTCTGGACCATCAAATCCTGAATGGGCGGAGAAGCTCGTAGGAGCATGCCAGCCGAGCAGGGTCAAAATGACCTTTGTAAAAAGGCAAACCCGATGCACCAGACTCTGGAAAAATGCTCGAGACGCTAGCGGAAGAAATTTCGGTGAAATGCGTAGTTGTGTTGAAGCAATTCTTTTTTAAAAGAGCTCATTGATTCAGCAAACCCTTGTGTATAAAAACTGGGGAGACGTTCTTGGTATTGCGTAAGGACTTGAACGTATGATCATGGTGAGCCTTGATGTAACGTTCGGGTAGCAACCGGGTATGAAACACAAGTGTAAACTTATCTATTTCAATATGACTCGGTTAATAATAAAGAGCCAGTTTAATAAGATACTTGGCAATTGAAGTCATTCGGGTAACATCCGGTTTAATAAGATACTCGGTTAAGTTACCCGAACATTGAAGAAGCCAGTTTAATAAGATACTTGGCAATTGAAGTCATTCGGGTAACATCCGGTTTAATAAGATACTCGGTTAAGTTACCCGAACATTGAAGAAGCCAGTTTAATAAGATACTTGGCAATTGAAGTCATTCGGGTAACAGCTGGTTTAATAAGATACTCGGTTAAGTTACCCGAACATTGAAGAAACTAGTTTAATAAGATACTTGGCAATTGAAGTCATTCGGGTAACAGCTGGTTTAATAAGATACTCGGTTAAGTTACCCGAACATTGAAGAAACTAGTTTAATAAGATACTTGGCAATTGAAGTCATTCGGGTAACAGCCGGTTTAATAAGATACTCGGTTAAGTTACCAGAACATTAGCATGTTTAATACAGTGCTTGGCGACAATCAGCAATGAACAGATCAAGACCATTCAATTCAAAATAAAATAGAATTTTATTGCTCCTAAAAGAATGGTTACAGTTCAAAGAATGGTTCGGTACAAGTAAAAAAAAAAATCAGAATTTTCTAAAATTCTACAAAATTAAGGTTGCGAGGATTTCGAGCCTTTGCCAATACTCGGATCTGGCACCATCTCGTACTCACGAAGTAGGCTCTCATTAGACGGCCAAGTGATATCATCGACAGTATCATCCATCCACCGGCTGTAATCTTCACAAGGGACTGGCCCGACATCTGGGACTGCACCCTCAACCGACTCTTGACTTGCATAAAAGGTCGAGAGAGAATGCTCGGACGGAATCTCTAAATGCATGGGATGGGGCTCTTTGCCTTGACTACGATAGTGACTCTCCATTCCTTCATCTGAATCCGAAGAGATTCCAAGGACCGGTCTATATGATGTTTGATTGACAGCTCCCAATTAGCTCGGGCTTTCTCGGTCGCCCTATTCTTAACTTTGAAGAACTCGCCGGCGGAAACTAGCCCACGTTAAAATTCCCAAAAAAGTAGGGCATCGTAAGCAGGGGATCTTTTAAAACGATCCACCCCTTGGACTTCCAGTTCCAACCTGGCCTCTCGGGAAAGGGATTCAACTGTCAGCACTTAGCGCTCCAGATCTTCAATTTTTTGGTTATACACCGACTTCGCCTGCTCCGCCTCCTGCTCGGCCTTGAGCATGGATTTTTCAGCAGAAGATAGAAGATTTTGAAGTGATGCAACCTTCTCCTTTGCCAGAGATGCCTTGTCCTCGGCTTCAACCTGCTTCGCCAGACAATGGTCGGTAAATATTTGTACAGAACCGACCTCCTGCTGGTAAGCTTTCTCGGCTCGAGCACGACCCTCCTCACTCACCTTCAGCTGAGCCTCTAGACGCCTTATTCGATCAGCTTGATGTTGTTGCGTCTGAATAAGCTCAGTGAATTCAGCCACCATCTGCAAAGGAATATACTTAGAAATCTTGTAGAAGCAAAATAAAAAAAAAGTCGGATTCAACTTACATAAGATGCACCGTTAAAAACATTTTGGAGACTTTCGGTCAGGGAACCATCCCGAAAGCTGCTCCAACGGTCTTCCCAGGTAAAAGCCCGACCGGAGGACATCTTCCGTAGCATATCCTGGAAAGAAAGGAATAAATGAACCCCCGAGGGTTCAGCTCCCAGATTTCCAAACTCAGGGGCAGAAAAATCCCTGTTCGGTTCTAAGGACGGAGAAGGAACCCCCGAAGGTTCAGCCCTCATATCTCCAACTTCGGGGGGTAGAAGAAGCCCTACTCGGTTCTGAAGCGACTGCATCTACTGATGCTCCAACGCCAACACTCGGGGCAATCTCATCCGTAACATTTTCGTCACTGAAGTCAATAAATGAGACTACCCGAGGAACTTTGAGAGGACGAGACGGCGAACTAACTGTCTTTCGCTTCTCACCCCAAGAACGGTGAAAGTTTAGATCAGCAGCAGGATCTTTCTGCGGAACATCTCGAAAAGACTCAAAGAATTCCGCACATGCAGGCACTTGATCCGTCAAGACGTTACCATCGTCGTCGGCTTCAAACCGTCTAACAGGCTCTTCACACGGGCCTTCACTCTGGCCACTTGGACCAGCAGAATCCTGAGTAGGAGGCTGAGCACCCTGAACAACGCACTCGGGAATTTGTTCCTCAGCAGTGTCGGTTTCCTCATCAGGCTAGGGTGGAGCAATACCCTCATCGCCTTGTTGGGAAGCTTCCTTTCTACTCGCTTGCAGAATCGCCTTCATCTGGAGAGCCTGAAGATCGCTGACCACGTCCGTATCGAACATTAAAAAAAAAAAGAATTTTATGTTAGAAAAGAAAATGAAAAACAGAAAAATACAATAGAAAGGGCACCAGGTTACTTACGTCGCCTGCGATGGCCCGAAATCTGTATGAAGAAGCTGAGCTTTATCAAATCCTCAAAGTTAAAAAGGTAGCTCTTGCTCCTCTTCTCCATAGTATGAACAGCTGCCCGAGTCAGCCTCTTCAACTCAGAATCACTATAATTAATTATTTTTCTGTTCCACGCTTCAGGGGAACAGAAGAAACAGGGAACACTTAACACTGTTCGGGATTCCCCAGATCCAATAGTGACGTTGAGCCCGAGAGCCCTTATAGTAAAAAACCAACTGTTTTTCCAAAACTTGTTGGATGTACGGAATCCCCATACAAAACCCTTCTTTTTTGGATCATCAGAATCATCGACCTCCTAATTCACCATTGCTTCTTTGGGGACCCAACCGTCCTATTGAGTAGACGTAAAAAAATAGGTCCCCATTTTGCTAACCTGCCTCAGCGTAAATAAATGCCTGATTTCATTCGGGGAAGGCGACGAAAGGTTCATTCGACTGAACATGTGCCATATGCACATCAAGACTTTGTAGCTATTCGGGGCCAACTGAGCTGGGGCTATCTCTGATTCAGCCAAAAACCAGGCAATAAAAGGCTGAAAAGGAAGTGTGACACCACAGCAAAGCATGGATCCATAAATCGCGACCATACCCTCAGGAGGATTCCATACGGCTCTATCCCCTGCAGGAACAAAAGTGATTGAGTCGGGCAAGTCGAATCGGGAGCGGTAGTTTTCTACCTTAGCTGGCCCGACCATATTCGGCTCAGTATCAAAGCCACTCGGACGAGTGTCAGAAAACGAAAGGCGAGACGCCCTGTACACTTCATCAACGTCACCCTCGTTAACAGTCTGTTCCCTGGTCTGAACGCTGCTCGAGCTCTGCTTGTATACCTTACTTCTGCTCTGATGTTTACCCATCCTTCGAAAAGATACCCTGTGATCAAAAATATCAGAATAAGAACTAGATGGAGAAATCGATACAGGGCTGAAAGTGACGTCAGGGTGAAGCCCAGAAACATCAACCTCTAAGAATTGAGGTTCATCTATTGGGATATCCCCCAGTAATCGTTTAATGCAAGAAACTAACTGGAAATCCCCACATTCTAATGCATCAAAAGCGATTTTAAAGAGACAATGAAGGGAAGATGGCCCCATTAAAACAAACCTTGAATTGAGATTGATGCAAGATCTTCAAAAGGAGAATCACGAACTTCTGGATAAAGAAACCTGAGTTTAAAGAAATTTCTGCTGAAAATTATTGAGAATAAACCAACAATGTCTCTCAGTAAAGAATTTAAAGATGAGACGGCACGAAACCCTAGGATTCCAAGGCGGGATAAAACTTATGACAAAACTCGATGAAGTAGGCGGCGTTTAGGGAAACGCAAAAATCATTTCTCATAAATGATATTGAAAAACGAAGAGACGAGGACGCGTGTCAAAACAGGAAGTAGCCTTCGACCGTCAGAACTTCAAAACGTTGCCATCATTTAAGATCTCGTGTGATAAAGCGGATCGAAATTACAGTCACCATTAAGACACGCCTTTATGACAAGACGGCTATTCTGACGAGTAAAAATTATGACGATTAAAATACTCTTGCCCGGAATGAAATTTACTCGGCAAAAATATTTTATGGGGGTATTTTCGTATGTGAATTTTACCAAGCATACACGTCATTGACAGGAAGGAGAAAATAGCCAGGTGGACGCCCAAATGGGCACTCATGAAATATCCTACGAGGCATCATTAAAGAGAAGAAAGCCCGAGTGAGCATATATTGAATGAAACCTACTTGGGATCAGTTAACAGTACTCGGGACTGGTTAAACAACGCTTCCACTCGGGCTCAAACGGCACTACTCGGGACCATCAGGTATTGCTCTTACTCGGGAATAAATACGACTCGAGTAAGAACTTGGTGCTTATTTCACACGGATTAAGTCATTAAATACGCGAAGATATCCATCAGGAAGGAATCCCAAATAAAACGGAACATTAAGTTAGAAGAGTCCCCAATCAGGAAATAACTTGATTACTTTACGAAACCTACATTCATATAAGGAAACATGTCCAAATTGAACAGCACTACTAGAATCCCATTCGATTTCCATAAGATACTCCGAAACAGGAAAGAAGACAAATCAACCTCAAACAAGTAACCGAATCACAATTAAATACAAAGATCTCGTATTACTTGTACAAAGATCTCGTATTACTTGTACAAAGCAGATTAGGGTTCTATAAGCATATAAATAGACCCATAATCTGGTTCCAAAAGGGATAGGAAAAATAACATACAACAATCATAGCAAATATAGAGAGAAAAAAGAGAGATCGAGAGCTTGTAAACATCATATTTTCATAGTGGATTTTTGGCTTGGTTGATCCTTCAACCACCCGTGGACGTTTCTCCGGTCATCGGAGTTTTACCACGTAAAACTTGTCTTCATTACTCTCTCTGAATCTCTTTCTCTTTGAATCAATAGCCGAAATCCAATCCTTGTTGGCTTTTCTGACATAATCCAGAAATCGACGTCAACAAACACAATATTCAATTTCTCATAAGCTTGGTCCAAACATTTGTCCTTGAACCACTTCCAAGCATTTTCTCATTAGTGTTCTTTCCTATTGATAAAAAAGAACAAAAAAGAAATTGTCAAAACACAATTTTTTATATTAAATCCTCCATGTAAGGTGAACAAAAGAAAAGTATATGAGTAAATAAAGGAAAATAATTACCTTATCAAAGATGATATCAATCTACAACCATATCATCAGAAGAAGTGATCATTCTAATCTCTACATAAATGGGAAAACAAATATTATTGAAGAATAAATATTAAACATTAAACATAATGAAAACAAATGAATAGTTTAACATAAGTATTGTTCTTCATAAAACTCCATCTTATCTGTGGATGGAGCAACATCAAAACAAATATGAGAAGTAACTATAATCAAATTCTAACATTAATCAAAACAAAATCATAAACTAAAGAAATACAACAAGAACAGTTACAAGATAGTAACTCCAAAATAGAGGAATTTTATATTTTATATTTTAGATTCTACACAATATATTTTAAAACAAGAACAGTCAAGATATTTTATATTTTAGATAGTACATCTTAGTGGCGTATCGAGGAATTAAAACTATTTTGATAAGATTAAAAAAATAGAATACGAAATTGGAGGAAAAAAAACAAAATTCAATTATGATATCGAAAAACAGAAAGAGAGACAGGAAGCCCAACATTTTTCAAAATTAAGCCAAACAAATTATTATCTATCAACAATAATAAATCATAAGCCTATGATAAAAAAAACTCCTATCTATAAAAAGATGAAATGAATCTAGAAAGAAAAAAAGATGAAATGAACATATAGATCTTAACAGAACAAAAGAATACACAGACTTGAAACATGATAAATAAGTTAAAATAATAAATGGTTAAAGAGAAAAAAAGAAGAAAATTTATTATTGAAATCCTTAAATAAACAAAAAAAAAATATCACCATATCAAAAACTGAAGAACATAGAAATCTATATGAAGACGAAATCTAAAGTATTATAGGAATCTATGTTTGAGAAAAAAATTAAAGATTTTAATTGAAGAAATAATTTTTTTAAATAAATCTTACAACAAAAATGCGAACAAGAGAAGAAAACTAAGACAAAAAGGTATCTGAAAAGGGAAGAAACTAAAAAATCCAGAACGATGAGAGATTAGATCTGAAGAAAAGAATTCGAGTTTGGTTTTAAGAGACAAAAGAGTTTTGGGATTTTGAGATTAGGCTAAATTTGAGAGAAAAAAGAGTGAATATTAATTAGAAACAAAACAATAAGAAAACATGATTAATCGGGATCAAACCAGTAAAAAAAGGAAGAGAAAATAGAGAATAAAAGTAAAAAGACGAGAGATTACCGACGTATTTGCCTGTTTAGAAATAACGTGGAAGACCTAAGAGTGGCGTCGACGTGGAGAGTTGAAGAATGGCACTGGCTTGAGGATCTGACTGATTATCGGCGTCGATTGGGAGAATGTGAGAGTAGAGGCTACAACAAATGGATGGTGAACGACGACTCGAGAGAAATGTGAGAAAGGTTGAAAGGGTTTCAAAATTCGGGTAGGGTTTTTCCAACATTTTATTTTATATGTACACATTTCGGGTCGGGTAGCGGGTTGACAATCTAACCCGACCCAAACCGATATAATTTTGGGTTGCTGATTTATAACCCATTCTAAGCTTTTTTATATAGCAATCCCGACCCAACCCGTAAATGTCAGGTCGGGTCGGGTCGGGTTTAATGTGCCAACCCCTAGTCTCTATGGCCAACGATAAAACATATATTGCCATCCCGAAACTCACCAAAGACAACTATGACAATTGGTGCATACAAATGTGAGCTCTACTAGGTTCTCAAGATGTTATGGACTTTATGGAAGAGGATATACAGAACCCGAATCCAAAGAAGCTCTTACAAAAGCTAAAACAATAACTCTCAATGCCGATCGAAAGAGGGATTGTAAAGCAAAGTCCATAATCTATCAAGGACTAGATGAAGCAACGTTCGCGATCATAGCATCCGCTAAGTCGTCAAAAGAAGTCTGGGACACCCTTTACTGTCAATATCTTTCTTGACATAAACTTCCTTGACAGTTTGAAAACTGTCAACAAGTGTTATTATTGTCACTTTTTAACTGTCAAGAAAATTCATTTTTCTTATAGTGTTTCCCTACATAAAGGGATGAAGATTGCGTTTTAATGTGTGGAGTGGTGTAAGTTAATTCTAGAGAGAATAAAAAGCTTCTCCTTTTTTTATGTGTGTTCAAAAATCTCTCTCAGAGGTGTACCACAAGTGACCTTAAACCTTACCATCCCCCAACAGTGGTATCAGAGCTCAAGAGAACCAGAAATTCAAAGAGCAGAGGCCAAAACCGAATTGGCCTAGAATTCGAAGTGCTCCAAATCGTAATTTGAGCACACTAGAGTGTTCTACTCGTTGTCAGGAGATCAACGGTGAAAACACCACCTAAGTTGGAGTTACAGAGAAGCCTTACGCACCTTCAGAAGTTGGAGAGTAAATCCACGTGCCGTCACGCGTAGCCTTTCCAGAAGGTGTGTCCCTAACGCGCTGGTTGTCTTCATCACCCGTTTACAAGATCCGATCCGAAGTCTGATCCATCAAACCTATTAATTGATCTGGCCCGAAATTCGATCCATCAACCTGGTTTGTCAGATCCGACCCGACATTCATCCCATATCCGTAATTGTTCACGGGTTGCAGACATCACTAACGCCGTCATAATAACTGAAATATTCCGTCAGCAAAAAGGAATATTTTGTTATCTTTCGTTGACTTTTCTAAAAAGTTTTACCCCCCGTTTCGGACGCTTCCGAACTCAGATTTTGATAAACTCGGACTGATTTCCAAGGTTTCCGACCTTTTCAAACGCAACCGTGCACTTTGTTTTACAAATTCAAACTCCAGATTCGTGTTCTAAGCACTTCAATTCTTGATGGCAAACAGTAACAGACATATCGTCATCCCGAAACTCACCAAAGACAATTATAACAATTGGTGCATACAAATGTGAGCTCTACTATGTTCTCAAGATTTTATGGACATTGTGGAAGATGGATATTTAGAACCTGAATCCAAAGAAGCTGAAGGAACCCTGTCAAAAGCTCAAACAACAACTTTCAAAGCCGATCGAAAGAGAGATTGTAAAGCAAAGTCCATATTCTATCAAGGACTAGACAAAACAACGTTCGAGATCATAGCATCCGTTAAGTAGTTGAAAGAAGTCTGGGACACCCTTCTCAAGACCTACAAAGGTGCTGAAAAAGTGAAAATGATCAGTTTGTAAACTCTACGAGGTGAGTTTGAATCCCTACGAATGAAATCTAATGAATCCATTTCCGAATTCTATACACGAGTTATGGTTGTTATGAATCAGCTAAGAAAAAATAGAGAAACTCTCACAAACATGAGAATTTCAAAAAAAAATTCTTACGATCATTAGATCAAAAGTTTGACTTCATAGTTGTAGCCCTGGAAGAGATAAAAATCTGGAGACAATGTCTGTTTATGAACTAATGGGTTCATTGCAAGCTCATGAGCAGAATGTCACAAGAAAAAATGGCGATAGTGTATTGGAGCAAGCTCTCCAGTCAAAGCACTCCCTCAATAAAAAAAGATACGAGCAAGGGGGACCTCACAACAAGGAAGAGAATGAGTTAGAGGATCTCGTGGAAGAGGTTTAGAAAATACTGAAACTAGGAATAGAGCCACAAGAGGAAGGGACGCAAACAGAGGAGGACGTGGACAACAGAACAATGTCTCAAAAGGAAGATGAAGAGGAAGAAAAGACGGGTACAAAAATGTTCAATGCTATAAATGCCATAAATATTGCCACTATAGCAACGAGTGCAGAGGCAACCCAAACGAGGTAAATGAAAATTTTAACTTTGTAGAGAAAGATCAAATTGAAGGAGAATCATTGATGTTGATGGCACCCAACTCAACATATCTAAATCAAAATATTTGATTTCTTGAGTCTGGAGCCAATAACCACATGACTGGCGGAAAAGACTTATTCACTAAACTTGATGAGAATGTTCATGGAGAAATCTCATTTGGCGATCTCTCTAAAATCCCTATTCAAATAAGAGGAGATGTCATGATCAAGCAGAAGAATAGAGATCATGTTTTCATCTTTAATATTTATTGTGTTCTAGACATGAAGATAAACAACCTACGTCTCGGATAACTCTTGGAGAAAGGCTATCACGTTAGCCTTCAAGATATGCAACTCACCATTACAGATGCTCGATGAAAGCTGGTTACTCGAGTCTAGATAATGAAGAACAGGATGTTTCCTCTCGCAATTCATCATGATGCGCTAAGGTGTTTGACAGCTATCATCGATGACAAAGATTGGTTTTGGCATCTAAGGTTTGAACACTTCAATTTAAAAGTTTAAAGCAACTAGGAAGTAAGAAAATGGTGAAAGGATTTCCAAACATCATCACCTAAATAAGATGTGTGAAAGATGTGTTCTCAGTAAACAACATAGAAATAGCTCCGAAAATGAGGCAAATTAGAAAGCAACCATGCCACTTAAGCTTGTTCACACAAACGTGTGTGGTATATTGACGCCGATATCAAATGGACAGAATCAATAATTCCTTACCTTCATTGATGAATACAGCAGGAAGACTTGGGTTTGTTTCCTAAAATGGAAGTCTGAAATATTCGGTTACTTCAAAGAGTTTAAAACTCTTGTAGAGAAGCAAAGTGGCTATTATATCAAAACATTGAGATCAGATCAAGGTGGAGAATACACTGCAGGTGCTTTCCAGGAATTCCTAAAGCAACAAGGAATTAGACATCAGCTTACACCAGCTTATACTCCTCAGTTAAACGGTGTAGCTGAAAGGAAGAATCGAACAATCCTTAACATGGTTAGAAGCATGTTAAAAGACAAAAATATACCTAAGAGTTTTTGGGCTGAAGTAGTCTTGTGTGCGGTTGATCTACAAAGCAGATGTCCTACGAAGAGTCTTGATACAAAGACACCGTAAGAAATACGGAGCACTCACAAACCAAGTGTGAGTAGACATGACCATGGTTCGGTTCGAACCGTGAAATTGAACAGTAACCGTAAGAAATGAACCGGAACCGGAACCTTATGAAATGAACAGGAACCGTAGAACCGGTTCTAGAACCGTAATCGTAATCGTAACCGTGGGACTGAAGGTTCGGTTTTGGTTCTCCTCTGAAAAAAACCGATTAGGAACCGACGGTTCGGTTCCGATTCTAGACATATTTTTTTAGGTTTGGGCCGTTTGGCCACCAGAATATATATATATATTTTTCTCTCTTCTCACAGATCTCACTCTTTCTTCTTCATAATTCTTTCTCTCTGATCTCTCTCATTCTCTCGATTTCTTTCCTTTGATCCAAACGATAACACTCAGTCACCACTCATCAGACTTTCATCGATCTTCTCTCACCGGTGATCTCTTCATCTTTCCATCACCGCAGATCGCCGGTCATCTCTCTCGTCGATCTCTCTCTCTCTTCCAACCCGGTCATCTCCCTATTCGATATCTCTCTTCATCTTCTCTTCGATCTCTTCTTCTATTCAATTTATGATTTGTGTGATGAAGGCATGTGTGATGATTTGTGATTTTCTTTTTCTTTTTCTCTGTGATTTGTGTGATGAAGTTGATGATTGATGATCTGGATAATTAGGGATAATAATGATTGATGATCCGGTTTAGAAGATGGGAGATCTGGGTATTTGGTTTGTGATAACCAATGATTGTAGATTTTTTTTAAAGAACCGAATCGGAAGAACCATTAGAGCCGGACTAGAACCGGTGGAACCGGAATTGGAATCAAAACCGTCTATCTAGAGGTTCCGATTCCAGTTCCAGCTCCATCCAGAACTTGAACCAAAACCGAAACCGGCGGTTCAAAATTGGAACCGAACCTAACCGTAACCGTAGGCATGACTAAGTGTGAGCCATCTTAGAGTTTTTGGCTCCATTGCCTACATCAAGGTCCCAGAAGCGAGAAGAACCAAGATTGAAGATAAATGAGAAAAGTGTATTTTGGTTGGATACGGTGATAGAACAATACGTTACCGGTTGTACAGCCCCGTCATCAAGAAAGTGATCTTCAGTAGGGATGTCATTTTAATGGAAATGAATCCTGGAATTGGGATCAGAACAAAGCTTCCAGATGTGCGGAGTTGTTATCTGAAGAAGAGATAAGAGAAGTGAGTACAGAGCCATAAATACCCATAAATCAGTAAACTCCTCAATGTGGTTCCTCTTCACCACAAAGGTATAACGTTTCATTACCAATTGAACATGACTTTTTAGATATGATACCTAGAAAGACACGTAGCCTAGAAGATCTGTATGAAAATACAGAACAAGTGGAGAAAGATATCACTCAGTATTGTCTGCTAATGATAAGTGATCCAATTAGCTTTGAAAAAGCTAACCAAGAATAAAAATGGAGAAGTACGATGGATGAAGACATTCGATCCATTGAAAAGGATAAGAAATGGGAGTTAACTAATCTCATAAAAGGCTGAAAAACCATCGAAGTGAAATGGGTCTACAAGACCAAAAGGAATACGAAAGGAGAAGTCCAAAGATACAAGGCAAGACTTGTAGCAAAAGGCTATAAATAGAAAGAAGGAGTTGATTACGGAGAAGTCTTTGCTCCGGTTGCCAAACTAGAGACCATTAGATTGCTAATATAATTGGCAGCTCATTAAAGTTGGAAAATTTAACAACTTGACGTAAAGTCAGCATTCTTAAATGGCTTTCATGAAAATGAAATCTATGTGGAACAACCACCTGGATATGTGAAGAAAGGCAAAGAAGATAACGTATGCAAACTAAAGAAAGCTCTATATGGTTTGAAGCAAGCACCTCAAGCATGGAACATGAGGATTGATGATTACTTCCAAGAGAACGGATTTGAGAAATGTTCGTATAAGCATGCCTTATATTTGAAGAATGAGACTGAAGAAAGCCTGTTATAGGCATGCCTATATGTTGATGACTTGATCTTCATTGGCGACAATCCAACCATGTTTGAAGATTTCAAATGAATAATGGTGAAAGAATTTGATATGATTGACATTGGTCTAATGGCTCATTTTCTCGGTATTGAAGTTGTGCAAAGCGAAAAAGGTATCTTCATCTCCCAAAGTATCTGTGCCAAAGAAATTATGAAAAGATTTGGTATGAAAAAATACAATCTTGTCACAACTTCAGTAGAAATAGGATTAGAGTTAAGAAAGAATGGAGATGTTGATCCAACATATTTCAAGGGCTTGGTTGGAAGCCTGAGATACTTAACGTGTACTAGGCCAGATATACTTTATGGAATTGGATTAGTCAGCAGATACATGGACACTACTGACCAGTCTCACCTAAATGAAACAAAGAGGATACTTTGTTACATAAAAGGTACAATTGATGATGGTATATTTTATACCAAATGTGAAGACTGCAGGTTGATTGGCTATTCAGACAGTGATTGAGGAAGAGATCTGGATGAACATAAAAGCACGACAGGTTTTACATTTTTTTTATGGGAGATACAACGTTCACATGGTCATCCAAAAAGTTAGCCATTGTGACACTGTCATCGTGTGAAGCTGAGTACGATGATGTCTGCTTAGCTGCATCTCATGGTATCTGGATCATGAATGTGTTGCAGTACTTGGGATTTTAATAAGTTAATCCCACAGAGGTCTACATTGACAATCGGTCAGCGATTGTGCTAGCAAAGAATTCAGTATTCCATGAAAGAAGCAAACATATTGATACATAGTATCATTTTATCAGAGAGCATGTGAAGACTAAGGAGAAACTAGTTTCTTGCAGAACATTTGATCAAGTTTCCGATATATTCACCAAGCTGCTCAAACATGATGTGTTTTCAAGACTAAAGACAGTGCTTGGTATGACAAAACACGGAGAGTCAAATTTAAGGAGGAATGTTGTAAACTAAACTTGACTCTAACCACCACATTTCCAGAAGCTAACAAATATTAACTTCAACCTCTTGCCACCTTTCTAGAAGCCAACCATCAAAATGGCTCCAACCACCATCCAATTTCATCCATTGGCCATCTCCCAACTGCCATCAACTAACTGAAACGAATTTATTGCTTGGTTTCATTTTGTTTATTTTTAGCTCATCTCATTTTCCTATATAAAGGGATGAAGATTGTGTTGTAATGTGTGGAGTGGTGTAAGTTAAATCAAGAGAGAATAAAAAGCTTCTCCTTTCTTTATGTGTTCTAAAATCTCTCTCAGAGGTGCACCACAAGTGACCTCAAAACCTTACCATCCCACCAACGGTGGGATGGTAAGGTTTTGAGGTCACTTATGGTGCACCTCTGAGAGAGATTCGAACACTCAAAGAAAGGAGTAGCTTTTTATTGTTGAGATTGGATCGATATATTGTTGTAGAGATGAGAACTAAACAGAGAAGAAAATAATTTATAGGCTCGTTCTTTTTTTTTTGTTATTCAATTTCAAGCCTTGTAAAATTACACAGCAATTGGTAAATATATAACATTACAAATGACTCATTGAAATAACCATAGGATAGAAACAAACAAAAACTTATAATTTTTCTAGGTGGACACTTAAAAGCAAATAAAAACTTTTAATATTTCTATGTTCATTGACTCAAGACTTTAATCTACCAAGATTTATAAATAAAATTCAACTTTCCATGAACCTTTAATTTTCCGAGGTTCAACTTTCCATGGTTCAAGAACCTTGGAATATGCAAAGTTGATTTAACATTCCAACAATGCCTCCCTTCAATCAGGACTTGGCTATGGTACGTACAAAGCTAAAAAAATAAAATTTTAAAAAACAATAAGTGGTTGACAACCCACTTTTGCAACCGGTCGCTCCAACATTTTTTTAATTATATTATATATATATTAATACTATTATATTATATTAAATATTAATTAATAAAAAATATTTTTTCAAATAATTATTAAGAAAATACATAAAATTTATATATTTTACTATATTAAATAAAATAAATGAAATAAAGGTTTGAAAATTTTGAATTTCGAGAACAAGTTCAAGATAGGTGGAACAAGTTTAACGTTTAGATGAACGTTAAACTTGTTCGGTAAACAGATTAACCATTTTTTTATTAAACAAGTTCAATGTATATTGAATATGTTTTACGTTAGGATGAACGTTAAACTCGTTCCGTGAACAAGTCAACATAAATCGTGAAGAACAAGTTCAACGTATGTTGAACATGTTTAACGTTCAAATGAACGGTAAACTCATTTCGTGATAAGTCAATGTAAATCTTCATAAACATGTTTAACATAGGTTAAATGAGTTTAATGTTCTTCTGAAAATGCTAAACACGTTCACTGAACAAGTAAACTTAAATCTCATGAAATGGTTCAGTGTAGGTTGAACGAGTTTTACATTCATATCAACATTTAACACGTTCAATGAACAAGTCAACGTAAACCTTCATGAATAAGTTCCACGTATGGATTGAACAAGTTTAACGTTCTGAACAAGTTTAACATTAAGAATGTTAAACTTGTTTGACTACAAGTTAACGTCAACCTTAATAAACAAAGTCAACGTAGTTAAAACGAGTTTAAAGTTGATAATAATGTCAAACCTATTTTGTGAACATCTGAACGTAGATCTTAATGAACAAGTTGAACGTTGTTAGAACGAGTCAAACGTTAAACCCAATGTTAAACTTGTTTACTGAACAAGTTGATATAAAATGCGTTATGAACAAGTTCAACGTAGTACGAACAAGTTGAACGTTACTGAGAACGTTAAACATGTTTACTGAACAAGTTGGTGCAAAACATGTTATGAACAAGTTCAACGTAGTACTAACAAGTTTAACGTTACTGAGAACGTTAAGCTTTTTCATTGAATAAATTAACGAAAACAAGTTATTAACAAGTACAACGTTGGGTAAATACGTTTAACATTGACCTAAACGTTGAATATGTTCACTGAACCAATTAACGTTACAACCGTCGTGAACAAATTCTTCGTAGGGTGAACAACTTCAATGTTTGTTAGAACGTTAAAATTAGTCATAGAAAAAATGAATGTAAAAATCGTAATCAACAAGTTCAACGTTGATGGAACTAGTTGAATGTTGCTTTGAATGTTTCACTTGTTCTATGTACAAGTCAATATTGAAATCCACAAACAAGTTCAACGTAGGTTGTATAAGTGTATGTTCAACTAAACCTTAAACATGTTTGGTGAACAAGTTTGTGTAAACCGTAGAACATGTTCAATGTAGTTTAAACGAGTTAAACATTCATATAAATGTTTAACTTGTTCAGTGAACAAGTTAACATAAATTTCCACAAACAAGTTGAACGTAATATAACCAACTTTTCAGTCTATACTTGACACATATGGTTGTTTGAACATGTAATTTTAGGGTGATTTCCTTCAATTGTTTGTATGTTTAACAAGTTTAACATTCCTCTTAACTAGGGTGGCCAATTGAGTTGAGAAAATAATACAAAACCGAGGGAGAAGCGACCTTCAGGCGACCTAGGCTAAGGTTGCCCAATGTCGCTTCTCCCTCGGTTTTGCAATCTAAACCCGAGTCAATAGCGACCACAGGGTGACCAAGCAGTAGGTCGCCTTATGGTCGTTATCGTCTCGGGGATTGTATTTCAAAAACCGAGACGAAAGCGACCTCTAGGCGACTTGGTGTGCATAAATTAAAGCGATCTCCAAGTCGCTTGTTCCCTATTATGTAAGTGAAACAGCTCCGTTTTAGTTGAAAACAACATGTTAAATGTGACACCCAAGTCGCCTTAAGTCGTATCATTGCGAATATAGCAATAAAAACTGTAGGTTGTGGGAAACATTTTCAAAAACAAAAAATTGCCACAAAAAAACCGTTTGAAGCAGTCCTCAACGGTCCTTCTTCATCTCCAAAGGTAATCCTATCTAGATCTACTACATTCTCATATTCTTGTATTATGAGGAAACAGTTCAACATTTGTATTAGGAGGTAAGAAAAATAGTTTTTTTTTTAACCTCCGATAATCTTTAGTATGTAAGTACTTATTAACTTCTATATACATATTTATCTTGGTGGAAAATAATCAAATATGTATAATACATGTACATGTAAAAACATAAAGCTATAAAAAATAGTAAAAACATAAAACTCCTTTTTAAATTAATAAATATTCATTTATCAATAAATTAATAAATATTTATTTATCTATAAATTAATAAATTATTCATTTATCGATAAATAAATAGACCCTCTAAAATAATAATTTTCTCTTGTCTCAACAATTTTATTTTATGAGGGTTTAAGTATATTTACTAAAATCATAATGGGAATCAAATTATGTGAGTCTCACACACAATTAGGAATTAAATTCATCTCTTCACATTAATTGATGTATTTTAAACTTAAATTATTAATGTGGTGATATTTGTACAAAACACCCCAAAAAGGTGTCTTTAATTTTTCGAACCCATTAAGCGATTCTTCTTTTCATAAGTGATTTTGTTAATTGCAACTTGGCACAACAAATGGCACTGTTTGTCAAGTGGATTTCGAATAAAGTTGAAAATTACATATCTATTTGTTGATTTGAGTTTTTTTCTTGCATAAAAATTTAACAAAATTATTGTTAAAATCATTTAATTAAGTTGTTTCGAAATAGTAAAGTCTGTTGAGGCACGATTAACATTTCTACTGTATTTGATTATAGATCAGGATCAATTTTATTTGACAGCTTTGATATTTTGATAATCAAAATTTAACAAAATATACATAAATTCATCTAAGATCAATTTTATTTGTGTTTGTCACTCATCATTAATGCAAGTTTTTACAAAAAAAGGACTTGTTTCTCAAGAAACTTTCTATAATAATTTTGAGATAAAATGAGGTTGATCTAGTGGTTTGCCATTTATACATGCATCAAGTGGTTGTGTACTTATACGCTCGAGTCGGTTCTCTCTCCCGCATCCTAGAACAATTCAAAAGAATATATAATGCAATACGGAAAACACTGAAGCTAACCATACAGTAATTAACGTTTTCGAAAATACATACTCATCACAGTACATTTATTATGCTTACAACGGCTACTGATCAGAAAAACAGGTGCACAGATGAAACGACTTCATCGTTTGACAAACTAATATGACAGAAGTCATACAGTTTTTCTTTTGGACCTTTGGTGATTGTAGAAAGGTCATCAAACCAGATTCACCAAATTTTTCTTCCATTAAATTATGTACACGTTTAGACATTGATGGAGTTAAATGATTTGTCCAGTCTCCCACTTTGCCTTTCCTAAAGAATGCTCTGGTTTCCATCCCAAAATATGCCACCTTTTGATTCACTTGCAAATTTTTCATGTTATCAAAACTAAATTTTTTGATATCTCTTCTATCACACCTTGGGCTTCTTCTTCATTAGTGAATGGACAACCAATGAAATAGGCTAATTTCTTGATAGAATAGATGATATCTTCTTTCAGATCTTCGTATTTTAAGAATAATATCTTGTTTGATTTCTCTAAGTAGGCCTTCCAATATCCTTGCTCATGATCCCAAACTGGACCAAACAACATGACTCATTGACAGGACTTCTCAAAGGCTTCATCTATTGAAAATGGGTCCGCTGGTTGAGGTTGTAGGATGAAATGCCAGTAAGAGGTGAATTGGTCCAAAGGATTCCTACACAAGTAAACAATGTGACAATTAGAATTGATGATAGAATGTGGCAGTGAAGCATACGGGAGATGAGTTGACAGAATTCTACAGATTTCTCCATAATGTATGGAAATTAATTTGTCACTAACTAGATTGGAATATTTATCTTTGTTAGAGGGGCTTTTTTGTTGGTGGATTTGAAAACTAAACTTGACTCCAACCGCTACAGTTCCAGAAGCCATCAAATATTGAGTCCAACCTTCAGCCACCTTTCTAGAAACCAACCATCAAAATAGCTCCAACCACCATCCAATTTCATTCACCGACCATCTCTCAACTATCATCAACCAACTTATAAAATATTGGATGTTTCATACTATTGCCAATCTTTGGCAATAGTATGAAACATCCAATATTTTATCTGTGATGTAAACAAAGTTAAAGGTAGAAGACACACACCTCTGTAACAGAGTTATAATCGAAAGTGATCTCCTAACCATTTTAAATTTCAAGTACAAAAGGACAAAATAATCAATAATCAATTTCAAAGACAAACATTTATAAATCAAGTAGTTAGAAGCAACTGTTGTGACGACGAAGAAGTGAGAAACAGTGTGAAGCGGTGGCAGCGACGACAAACCATGAAGCAGCGACTACGTGGAAGAAGCTTAAAGCATATGCGACTTTGATAGAGCAAGAAGCAAAGGTGACGTCGACGAGGCGAGAAGAGCGGTGCGACGACGACGAAGTGAAATGTTGCGACAGTTACACGACATCGTCTACGAAGCTAGAAGCAGTGTTGACGGCAATGACAACGACAACTAAGTGAAAAGCAGCGATGTGGACAGTGTTGCGGCGGCTATGAGGTGAGAAGTGTCAATTTAGGGTTTTTTTGAAAAAAAAAGTCAATTAGATATATATAATTTTAAAGTTTTTTAATTACCATGATAAATAACTGCAGCAAAAAAGTGTAATATTTGCTACACCTGTCAATCCGTGGCAAACATTTAAAAAACAAATGAGAGCAAAAAAAAAATTCCTTGTTTTTAAGTAATATTTGCCACAGATCAGCATCCGTGGCAAATTATGTGCGGCAAAAACAATATTTTCGTATAGTTTTATCTCATTTCATTGTAAGAAAAATGAATTTTCTTGACGGTTAGTTCTCGACAATTATTAAAAAACAGTTCTTAAAAACTCTCAAGTCCTATTCATAGTTATTTCAAAAACTATCAAGACTAGTTGACTGTTTTTTAAAACTGTCAATATTTCTTAAATTTTAAATTTCCTCTATTATTTTTAAATATTTCAATTCCCATAAAAATTAAAAGAATAATTTGGTAATTTAAATATTTCTACCAGTACCACCATCCTGTTTGCTTAAAAATTGATTAAGGTTGGTTCCAAGCCTCTTTCTTCATATATTTATCTTTTACTGTGATCTTTATTTTTTTACTATCGAATCCGGTTATTTCAGGTGAGAATCTGACTACAAGTTATGTGTTTTTCTTCTTTATTTATCTATATAGATTACTAATCCTAACTCTTCATAAAGTTTGCAAATCTAAACTCCAAAATCAACAATATATACATGATTTTTCATTAGGCTTTGGCCAATTCATTTTTTCTTCTTCAATTAAATGCTTTTGTTGAAGATTACATTTAAGAAGATTAAATATATATATTGATAGTTGTGCTTTTTTTAACTGAGATTTGTTGTTTATATTTTTTTTTTAGGTTAGTCCGTAAGCTTATCTGTTGACTTATAAGATGCTTCCTTTATTCTTCTTTTTTTCTCTTATATGTGTTGCATCTTACTATTGTATGTTACATATTTGTAAAAAATCTTAAGCGAACTAACAATACATGTGTTTTGTTCTTTGTTAATTTTTTTTCTCTAAATAAACTAAATTCTTAAGTGAATTATCATTATTTGTACTCTCTCTTTTTTTTATTTTGAGACAATGCTTTTGTAGAGAGATTCCATTTAAGAAGATTAAATATTTATTTTGATAATTTTACTTTTTTAACTATATTTGTGTTTGATATTTCTTTTTCTTTTTCTTTTTGTATGAAAATTTGTGAGCTTATTTGTTGGCTTATAAGGTGCTTCCTTTTTTTCATTTTCCTTTTCTAGGTGTATTGTATCTTACTGTTGTATATTACATGTTTGTAAAAATTCCTAATTGAACTAACTTTCTGTGTGTATTTATTCTTTGTTAATTATTTTTTCCTATGTTAACTAACATTGTAGTATGTTTGTTTTTTGTTAATTTTTGTTAAAAAAAAATCTAGTACAAAGCATGAAACTTGCATTTACATAAATATTCAATTTGGAGATTATTTTTTTTTACTCTTTTTTTTCAAGAAAATACTTTTGTAGAAAGATTCTATTTAAGGAGTTTAAATGCATATTTTTTGATATTTGTGTTTTTTTTTAACTATAATTGTGGTTGATATTTCTTTTGTATTTTTTTTGTAGGAAACTTTGTGGACTTATCTTTTGGTTTATAAGATGTTTTTTTTTTCCATTTTTCCTTTCTATTTGTGTTGTATCATACTGCTGTATTTTACAAGTTTGTAAAATTTCCCAAATTAACAAACACTATATGTGTGTTTGTTCTTTGTTAATTTTTTTTTTCTAAGTGAACTAACATAGTACATAGTATAAAACTTGTATTTACATGAATACTCAACTTGGGCTACATTTAAATTCTAACTTAAATTTTTCTTTTTCATCTCCTTGTCCTGTCTTGTCAAAAAATGTTTTTATTGGAAGTTTCCATTAAAAGAAATTAAGTATACATTTGATTTAGTGTTTGATTTTTTTTTTTTTTTGCTAGGAAATGATTGTGAATTTATCTTTCGGCTTATAAGATACTTCTTTTACTTAGTTTTTTTTTTCTATTTGTGTTATATTTTACTATTGTATACTACATGTTTAAGTAATGAATTTATAAAGGGATTATTATGTTATATAGTAGTTTGCTTAAAAAAAAAATTCTTAATTTTGTACAGGTCAGCTAAAATATAAAATTTACAGGAGTTAAATGGAGAGATTGAAACTACTATGTTACAAACTTGTCAACTCTTTAGCTTGATGATCTTGTGAAATCAATTTAGATTTGCACAATAAACTTGAGAATGATGGCTTACGTTAGTTTTTTTTTTCTTTACTGTAGTTTGATGTTGGATTATTGCTTCATGTAATGAAATTTTGTAGTGTTAGATTTTGAATGAGCTTTTGATGACTTGTATATGATTTATGTTACATATTTTATTTATTTGATTTTTTATAAGATATTAATTATATATAGAAAATTTTAATAAGATTCCTGACAAAATTTATTTTGTATTGTTGACAGTTTTCAACTGTCAAAACTTAATGATAATTTTTAACTATGAAGAAGTCTTGACAACTGAAGAAGTCTTGATAGTTAAAAACTGTCAAAAGGTGCTTGACAGTTTTTTCACTGTCAATATCTTTCTTGACATAGCCTTCCTTGACAGTTTGAAAACTGTCAACAAGTGTGATTATTGACAATTTTTAACTGTCAAGAAAATTCATTTTTCTTATAGTGTTTCCCTACATAAAGGGATGAAGATTGTGTTGTAATGTGTGGAGTGGTGTAAGTTAATTCTAGAGAGAATAAAAAGCTTCTCATTTCTTTGTGTGTTCGTAAATCTCTCTCAGAGGTGCACCAAGAGTGACCTTAAACCTTACCATCCATAAACAGTGGTATCAGAGCTCAGGAGAACCAGAATTTCGAAGAACAAGGCCAAAACCAAATTGGCCCAGAATTCAAAGTGCTCCAAATCGAAATTTGAGCACACCAGAGTGTTCTACTCGTGTCCAGGAGATAAACGGTGAAAACGCCACCCAAATCGGAGTTATAGAGAAGCCTCATGCGCCACCAGAAGTTGGAGAGTAAATCCACGCGCTGTCACGCGCAGCCATTCCAGAAGGCGTCTCACCAACTCCAGCTGGTTGTCTTCATCACTGTTTACAAGATCTAATCCATTAAACTGGTTGTCAGATTCGACTCGACATCGGACCATGATCCGTTATTGTTCATGGGTTGCAGACGTCACCAACGCTGTCGTAACGACTAGAATATTTCGTCAACAAAAGGGAATATTCTGTTATCTTTGGTTGACTTTTCAAAAAAGTTTAACCCCCTGTATCGGACGCTTCCAAACTCAGATTTTGATAAACTCGGACTGGTTTTCAAGGTTTTGGACCATTCCGGAAGCAACCGTGCACCATGTTTTTACAAATTCAGACTCAAGATTAGTCTTCCAAGCACTTCAAGTCTCGATGGCCAACGGTAACACACATATTGTCATCCCGAAACTCACCAAAGACAATTATGACAATTGGTGCATACAAATGAGAGCTCTACTAGGTTCTCGAGATGTTATGGACATTGTGGAAGATGGATATATAGAACCCGAATCCAAAGAAGCTAAAGAAACCCTAACAGAAGCTCAAACAACAACTCTGAAAGTCGATCGAAAGAGGGATTGTAAAGCAAACTCCATAATTTATCAAGGACTAGACGAAGCAACGTTCGAGATCATAGCATCTGCTAAGTTATCGAAAGAAGTCTGGGACACCCTTCTCAAGACCAATAAAGGTGTTAACAAAGTGAAAAGGATCTGTCTATATATACTACAAGGTGAGTTCGAATCCCTACAAATGAAATCTAATGAATCCATTGTTGAGTTCTATACACGATTTATGGTTGTTGTAAATCAGCTAAGAAGAAATGGAGAAACTCTTACAGACATGAGAATTTTAGAAAAAATCTTACGATCATTAGATCTAAAGTTTGACTTCATAGTTGTGGCCCTAGAAGAGATACAAGATCTAAAGACGATGTCTGTTGATGAACTAGTGGGTTCATTTCAAGCCCATGATCAGAATGTCACAAAAAGTAGTGACGATAGAGTCTCGGAACAAGCTCTCCCTCAATCAAAAAAGATACGAGCAAAAGGGGACCTCACAACAAGGAAGAGAACGAGGTGGAGGATCTCATGGAAGAGGTTCAGGAAATGTCGAAACCAGAAGTAGAGGCAGAGGAGAAAGAGATGCAAACAGATGAGGACGTGGACAACAAAACAATGTCTCATAAGGAAGAGGAAGAGGAAGAAAAGGCAGGTACAACAGCCGTCCGAACATTGACAAAAGAAATGCTCAAGGCTACAACTGTCACAAATATGGCCACTATAGCAACGAGTGCATAGGCAACCCAAATGAGGTAAATGAAAATTCTAACTTTGTGGAGAAAGATCAAGTTGAAGGAGAATCATTGATGTTGATGGCACACAACTCAATATATCAAAATCAAAAATAATTGTTTTCTTGATTCTAGAGCCAGCAACCACATGAATGGCAGAAAAGACTTATTCACTGAACTTGATGAGAAGGTTCATGGAGAAATCTCATTTGGCGACCTCTCTAAAATCCCTGTCCAATGAAGATGAGATGTCATGATCAAAAAGAAGAATGGAGATCATGTTTTCAGCTTTAATGTTTATTATGTTCCATACATGAATACAAACATCCTAAGTCTCGGATAACACTTAGAGAAAGCCTATCACATTAGCCTTCAAGATATGCAACTCACTATTATAGATGCTCGAGGAAAGATGGTTACTCGAGTCCAGATGATGAAGAACAGAATGTTTCTTCTCGCAATTCATCATGATGTGCCAAGGTGTTTGACAACCATCATCGATGACAAAGATTGGTTTTGGCATCTAAGGTATAAATATCTCAATTTTGAAAGTTTAAAACAACTAGGAAGTAAGAAAATGGTGAAAGGATTTCCAAACATCCATCACCCAAATGAGATGTGTAATAGTTGTGTTCTCAGTAAACAACACAGAAATAGCTTTAGAAAGAGACAAATTGGAAAGCAACCATGCCACTTGAGCTCGTTCACACAGACATGTGTGGTCTTTTGTCGCCGGTATCAAATGGACATAATCAATACTTCATTACCTTCATTGACGTCTACAACAGGAAGACTTGGGTTTATTTTCTAAAAAGGAAGTCTGAAGTATTTGGTTACTTCAAAGAGTTCAAAACTCTTGTAGAGAAACAAAGTGGTTATTATATCAAAACATTGAGATCAGATTAAGGTGGAGAATACACTGTATGTGCTTTCAAGGAATTCCTTAAGCAACAAGGAATCAGACATCAGTTTACACTAGCTTATACTCCTCAACTAAAAGGGGCAGATGAAAGGAAGAATCGAACAATTCTTAACATGGTTAGAAGCATGTTAAAGGACAAAAACATGCCTAAGAGTTTTTTAGACTGAAGTAGTCATGTGTGCGGTATATCTACAAAACAGGTGTCCTATGAGAAGTCTTCATCTTGAAGCATAAAAGTCATGCATTTTTAATTTTCATGTACATATTTAGAAATATGAGGTCGGCATGGTCGGGACGATAGGCATGGTCGGGGTGGTAGGCATGGTCAGAACGTGGTCAAATTTTTACTCGGTCTGTTCGGCCTACTCGGCCCACTCTACCTACTCCACCCACATGGCCTATTCGGCCTACTCGGCCTACTCAGGTTTCTTACTCGGCTTGCTTAGATTTCTGGTCGGGACAGATTGATGTGTTAGTTTTTAAAGTGGTCAGTTCTTGGTCCGATTGGTCATTTTTGACAAACTTTTTGTAACGAACGAAAATATGAAAAGAAATTACAATTATGTACATTTTGCACTCTCCAATACTCCTTATATTTTGTTTATGTTTAAAAGCAAGTATTTCCTATGGAAATTTTAGTAGAAAGTCCTTTTATCATGATAGTAAAAGTTCAGCCCACAGGGTCTCCCTCGTACTCAAGAGAGGAGTTGGGGTGGGTCCTGTCAAAAACAAACCAAGAAGTCAAGAACGATCAAGATTATAAATATAAGAAGGTGGTATTAGGGCCTTCCTGAGAGTGGAGTTAAAACTTATAATAGAAACATAAGAAGCATTTTTAACCATCTATAACAAATGACCCTCACAACTTGCAAATAACATAAAGCCTTTATAAGGGAGAAAAAGCTACAATTAAGCAGTCTCAAGGGTCAAAGTGTTCATTCAATAGTAACACAATTCAATCATATTCATACAGGACAAGGAGTTTAAGTTGAAATGTTGAATAAAGGATCAAGTGATTTAAAATTTCTAACAAAAAGCATAACCAATACAGGCAACTCGCGCCAAACATTCTAAAATTTTGAGTATTGAATTGGTGAATCTCTATGCTAAAAACAAAATAACCTTTTCAGATAAGAATCATGAGGAATCAAGATATCATCAATGCTGAAGACTTGAACCTAAGAAGAGGTAAACTAATCGATTGATGCATCAGCATAGAAAGAAAATAAACATGTATCTACTACAAGTGTGGATTTTCTGGCACGTAAACATACAAAATATAGAAGTTTAACACTTGGAGCACTGCCAATACATAGCAGAACATCCATCTCCAAAAAACCAAATCTCATGTAGAATAGACTTTCACCAGCCAAGAGAAACTACATATAAATATGTTTATGATTAGCAGAATTACAAGCCCCAACCGAAACCTAGCAAATAGTAGTTATACATGTCATGATCTCTCCAAAATGAAAATCATATAAATCTATTTCTGATTAGAAGAATTACAAGCAAAATACTATTTTCCCTCTCCAAATTGTTTAATTCAAAATCTGCTTGTGGAATTTAGTCCAGTTAGACATATCATGAAACACAAAGCAACTCAAGAACAAAAACCAAAACAAAACCACCAATTCACTAAAATCAAGCTACAAAAACCCCGACTAGAAAATTTAATTTACTGTGAAGATGAAGGAGAAGCATCAAGTGGTGGTGAGGTGTCTCCTGGCTCAAATCGACAGCTGAAGAGAACGGATGGCCATATCTTCATCTTTCCAGTGACCGACATGCTCTGCAATCGAACCATCACCGATCCAGCTTACTCTCCCACGCTTCGTCGCCAATTTGGGTGTAGTTTCTCTCACCACTGTGACCATCACCATCACATGCTCCTCACCTCCCTCCGTAGTGTTTGATCCGCCACCGGACAACCTGCAACGGACAACCTATGCCGTCTCCATACCTTTTCGTTGAGTTCAACATGAGAGATTGAGAGATGTAGAGAGAGTGTGTGTGATGGGTTGAGAATGAGAGGAGAGAGACGATTTTATTTATTTGGGTACCAACCGGTGTAACAGGTATCCAGTCAAATAAATTTAGGTGTTTTCATATTTTATATGGTTCAAAATTTTTAACACATATGTTGTACGCTACAACACAACACACTTATTCGTACCGTAGCAAGACCCCATCAACACACATTGAGGCCTTATTTGAACATATAAACCAGAAACTTCTGCATCTGCTTTCTACAAACAAAGAGAATAATAATAATAATATAGATGCTAACAAAGAAAAAATGAAAAATCAATAAAGGGAACAAATGAACATAAGAGACAAAAATAAATAACACGGCTGCCATATATGATTACTTGAAACAGGCCACTAGCTACATCTCTACATCAGACCACTTTTTTTTTCTGCAAGGAGTAGGCATCAAATACACAAAAACCAGATCACAACCCAAGATAGAAACACTGTTTTCTTGCATGCTCAGGGATCAGCTTCACCAGTATATCCACCGGCACTCCCTTCAGTTTTGGACAACAGTAGAGCAACATCATCAACAGAAATGCTCACGTGAATGAAAAAAGGGAAAAACTAAATCTAAACAAACGTTCATTATAATACTAGTTTAATACCATGATGCTTGAAGTTAAACACTGGTGGAAGGAAACGTCCATTCGGTAGGTGGATGTTAGGATCACGTAATTCATCAAAGAAGGGATGAATCAAAGCTTCAAGCTGCATTGAAAATAAAGCATTCACCACAAAATTTAAGTAACCATAAAAAAGGAAAAGAAAATAGGAGATGCGAAGAATGCCCATTTAAAAGAACACTGATTACGCACGACAGATTATAAGAAAATATGTACTTTCAGTTGTGCTTCTAAGGTTTGGAGAGTATTGCAGTAATCTAGACACGAGATCAACAGCTTCTGGAGGCATGCACTTGTGGAATATCTAAATAACAAAAATACGCAAACGAATATCTTTTTTTTTTGCAGCAATTTTTTATAAAGTAGATAGACCACAAATCACGTTTATAATATATATACCTTATGCCATGGGTGAGCTTTAATTTGGGGAAAATTTAAAGTCTGTGCTGTTAGGATTCATACACTTTATTTCTTCCCTTGTTGGGGTGCCTAAAACCTGCATGAGAATCATGTAATCAGAAATAGAAGTACTAGAGAAAAAGTAACAAGAGGCATTCAGCATAGACAATCAAAATTCTCTTAGAGTCTCAACAAGGAATTGATCCTTTTTATCATTGAACCTAATTGAACACATGTAACAATATAAAATGTGTATTATCTACAATCATTCTTCATGAGATTTTTCATTTACGATCCCAACAAGGTATGGGAACAATCAAAATTTCAAAATTTTAACCCACTCCAAATTCAGGTATTAGCTTTAAGCAGTTTCAAGTACAGATCGATCGGTGGCATTAATTGAATGAGTAATTTTAAAGTGCATAATTACCTTTATGATTTCACAAGCTGGCCTACGCCACTTTCACCAGGGAAAAGGGACTGGCATCAAAAGCAATGTATTATTAGTTGTCCATAGGAAAGGAGAAGTCCAAAATTATAGGAATTCAACAGTATAGAATAAAGTTATCTACATGTCCAAGTAGTAGTTCAGCCAGAACGCAGCCAACGGACCAGATATAAATTGTTGTGGTGTACTCAGTTGCATAGAAAATAAGTTCAGGTGCTCGATAGTATCTAGAGCAGATGTACGAAATGTTGGTTTCCCTTATACCTGTTCAAAAAGAACCACAATTGCTATAAGCTAATATCCAATGAAAAAGCATATGTAAAATGTAAATCATATGATGCTAAAATACAAACCAAGACTTTTGCACTCCCAAAGTCGTATAATTTCAGTTGGTAGGTTGCAAGAGAAACAAAGCTAATTTTTGTTTCGGATTTGAAAACACAAAGTAAATGAAAAAAAAAAAGTATACGTAACCCTAACCTTCAAACTGAACAACAATAACCCTAATTGCTATTTCAATCATCTATTCGTTTTTGTTGAAAAAAAATATACAAAAACCTAATCTTCAAACAACAGCAACTCACCTTCCACTTGAAGTACCAAATCGATGATTGAGATGCTACAGCCAAAGATACACCATCTGCAGATAGACATGACCAGGTTTCGGTTAGGTTCGGTTTGGTTCTGGTTCCAAACCTCCGGTTCCTGTTCCAAAAAAACCTGGAACCAGAACCGAAACCACCTGGAGGGGGTTTCGATTCTGGTTCCTGTTCAATCGGTTCCAGTCCGGTTCAACCGGTTCCAGTTCGGTTCCAACGGTTCGGTTATAAAAAACACAATCATCAGTTATTACAAAGACAAATATCCGATCTCCCATCTTCTGAACCAAATCATCAATCATCAATATCCTCAATTACCCAGATCATCAATCATCATTATCAGCCTTCATCACACAATTCTCATAGAAGAAGAAATAAAAAAAATCAAATCACAAACCACAAACCATTACACATCACAAATCTCAAATTGAATAGAATAAGAAGAGATCGAAGAGAGAGAGAGAGAGATCGAAAAGAATAAGAAGAGAGAGATCGAAGAGAGAGATCGAAGAGAGATGACTGGCGATCAAAGAGAGAGAGATGACCGACGATCGACGATGACGGAAAGAAGAAGAGATCGCTGGTGATTGAGTGTTTTCGTTTGGATTGAAGGAAAAAATGTCAATGGAGAGAAATCATAGAGAAAGAAATAGGGAGATAGTGATTATCTGGATTCTGGAATTCTAAAGAAGAAACAGTGAGAAGATAGAAAAATTAAAATTAAAATAAATATATATTATCTGGCAGCCAAACCTAATAATAAATAAATAAATAAATAATGGTTTTGGAACCAACGATTCCAAACTGAAACCGAATTATCGGTTCTTGACCGGTTTTTTTATAGGAGAACTGGGACTGAACCTTTAGCCTCACAGTTACGGTTACGGTTCATTTCACAAGGTTACGGTTTGGTTCTATGGTTCGAATCGAACATTGGACATGTCTATCTGTAGAGAAGAGGGAGTGGACGACAGAGCTATCGCTGGAGAGAGACCGTCGAGATGGAGAAAAGGCCATTAGAGAAACATCGTGGAGATGGATACGATGCCATCGGAGAGACACCAAGAGATATGGAGAGACCGAAATTATGGAGGGAGACCAAGAGAGATGGAGAGCCAGGTATCGGTTCTGAAAAAAAGTGGAGTAACAGAGGTTAGACTGAGAAGAGAGAGACTGAAACACTATTATATGTATTTGGGTAGAACCGGTGTAACAGGTATCAGGTAAAAATATTTTATGTGTTATTTTTTTTCCTTCCAACATGTTAAATGTTAGGTTGTACGGTACAAAATATCACCCTTAGTTGTGACGTAGCAAGACCCTTTAAATCGAATTTGCTTTTCATTCCCAACCTTTCTGAGTTCCTTTTGAAGACATGACCTCCAAAAGGTTTAGTGAAAATATCTGCCACCTTTTCTTCCGACTTGCAATACTTCACATCAAAAGTCTTTCATTTACAAGTTCCTGTAGAAAATGAAAACTCATTTGAATGTGTTTGGTTCTCCCATGAAGAACTGGATCCTTTGAAACTGAAATTGTAGAACAATTATCACAAAACAGAGTTGCTGCATCCTTTTGAACATGATTCAAATCTTCCAAAATACCACATAACCAAAGCAACTGACTTCCCGCAATTGACACAACAATATATTCAACCTCTGTTGTTGATAATGCTATAATAGGTTTTTTCTTTGAACACCATGAGATTGCACCACTTCCAAGATTAAAAATATAGCCTGAAGTACTTTTGTTATCATCAACACTCCCTGCCAAATCACTGTTAGTATATCCAACCAATTTAATAGGAAAATTGGCTTGATAATAAATACCATGATCCAGTGTTCCTCTGACATATCTCAGAATTCTTTTTACAGCCTCCCAGTGATTTGAAAACGGTTTCTCCATAAATCAACTAATCAAACATACAACATACATTATGTCAGGCCTTGTAGCTATCAAATACATAAGATTTCCAACCAAGCTTCAAAATAAAGTGGAGTCAGCAAGCTTTCCTTCTCCATTTTTGCTCAACTTCAATCATGTAATACATGGAGTTGAAACCGTATTTGCATTCTCCATCTTGAATTTTCTCAAAATTTTGTTTGCATAATGATAATGCCTATTTCTATACTTGAGTAGCCCCATATCTACTTCTTTTATGCTTGTTTTTGGGTAAAAATGGGTATTTAACGTTGCATTTAAGTGTTTCAGGTTATTTTCCATCGGAGGGACTAAAGTGTAAAAACGAAGAACTTTTAGGGTAAATGTGCAAAATTTTAAATGTTTGGTATTCAAGTTTCGCTTGAACGTTGAGGGAAACCTCGAGTGAAAATGTCACTAGCCATTTTTTCTGAAGAAGTTTTCGCTTCTTCCTGGAGCGAAACCTCGAGTGAAAATGCTCTGTTTTCAGCCAATTTCAGCCATTATTTGAAGGGCAATCTTGTCTTTTCACACCCTAACTTCTATACTCTATAAACACCCCATTTTCTTCATCTTTTCTATGATGTTAGCCAAC
The DNA here is from genome assembly GCA_032871835.1 of Dipteronia dyeriana. Taxonomy (NCBI): domain Eukaryota; kingdom Viridiplantae; phylum Streptophyta; class Magnoliopsida; order Sapindales; family Sapindaceae; genus Dipteronia; species Dipteronia dyeriana. The sequence continues at coordinate 437,233 of CM065303.1, forward strand.
CCACTCTCCACCTTCAACCAATCACATTCATCCTTTGACTTCTCCCACCAATCACCACACATGCATTTTCTACACACCCCACGCATTCACTCATTCTCTACATCTTCCACTCACCAACATTCATTCAATACACATAATTCATTTTCTCCTTCTCTCACAACCGAAAACCTCTCTTCTCGCTTCCATCTTCTTTTCTTTTCAACATCTTCTCTACCAAATAAGTGAGAGCATCAAGCTCCCATGGAGTATTTTTCTCCATGGGAGCACACCATACACCTCTACCACCATTTTTAACACTTCCTCAACAATCCTAGAGTAGATTGCAAGGATCTAGGAGTGGCCTTTGGACCAATTTTTAGCTATGAAAATCATGGAGCATCTTAGGAGTAGTTATCTTCAAGGGTTGTCTCTTTTATACTATTTTCCTTGTTTATCTTGTTTTCTTTGATGTAATCACCAATTTTGGAATTTTATAAACATGCACTTGTGCAATATAATATATATATATATATATATATATATATATATATATATATATATGATTGTTCCTAAATTCATTTTGGTTTTGTTTTACTCTTTGATTATTCATGATTAAATCTCTTGTTATGAAATTCATGTGTGTTGAGGGCCAAAATTGACATGCATGCATGACTGAGATTAGAAGTATAGTAATTTAGAGTAGGAGTAGTGTAATTTAGCAACCCATGTTTGTTTATATATTGGTTGATGAGCCAAAATACCATGCTTTGAATGACTTAGTGCTAGAGCTTTAGCTCTAAAGAGTAGGAAAGGCTTGGTTGATGCATTTACATGCTTAATTAAGATTGGTTCAATATTCTTGTGCTTAATAGGTCTTTGTATTAAGATATAACTACTCTCTTATGGCTTGGGTTAAGTTCTGAATTGATTGTAGGAAAATTTCCAAATCAGGAGAATGAACCCTTAACTAAAATTGAATGATCTTAATGAATTATAATAAACTTTGTTGCATATTGTTATATGGTGAACTTGTTTTCCATTTTGTATCATCCTAGAGAGGTTGATAAAATCGAATCCTTGACTCATAAGTAAAGATAAACCAAATTTCTCTTGTGCTTGTGTTGTAATATGGATATTTAGTGTGCTTAATGCTTTCACTTGGTTAGCCACCTTTTGAATGATATTTAGGTTATGTGTTATATATCATGTGGTTCATATTTACATGCTTAGCGTGATATCCTCTACATTCGACCAGAAAGTTGAGAGATCACTAGGCTGGCGTGTGAAGCTCATATATGTGTGTCCCACCATCCTTAATGGATTCATGCTTATGCATGGATGCAATCTCTATGCACTCAAAGGGGACATGAGCATATAACATACGCGTTATATGGGTATCTCGTATTCTTAACGCTTTCATTAGGTTGTCATCGTGTATTTAGTTAGCGTTGTGGATGAATTATTGGTTGTAGAATGACCTACACGGTTGCACATTACATGCCCAACTAAACGTCGTGTGTATATGACCAGAAAGTTGAGAGATCACTAGGATGGCGTACATGGTTCGTGTGTGTGTCCCATAGAACTTAATGGATTCATACATATGTATGGATGCAATTTCTATGCGCTCGAGAGTGAATAGAGATTAATTAAGAAGACATGAGCCTATGATATACTTGCACATTTGAGGGACTAGGTGTGTCTAGTGCTTAATTAGGAGGATTGTGTTGAGTCATTTCTCTTGTGTATCCATATTTCATGCATTCTCTCCATTCCATCCTATCTTTGTACATATTATTTATTTGTGTAGTTTGTAGTTAGTTTAGCGTTTACTTTCTGCACATTCTTTTTGCATACGCAACACATGAGTCCGCTCAAAGTGTTGTAATAATTGCTAGAACTAGAGATAGTCGATGAATCTCACCTCCTTGTGGAACGATACCCTTGTTGCTTTACTAGTCTTTTACTAGTTTAGAGCACATTATGTAGGAATTTTTAATAAATATCTTTTTTAGCATCCACAATTCCCTAACGACAAAATCAGCAGGTATCACATAATACTCTTGAGAAATAAAAATACCATTCTTGGATTGATGAACTTTAATACCAAGAAAATGATGCAACTCTCCCAAATCGCTCATCTCAAATTCCTTCATCATAGCAATCTTAAAATCATTCAATAAATCAAAATTATTTCCGGTAAAAATAAGATCATTAACATAAAGACTCACAATGATGAACCCTCCATGTGGACTGACTTTGGTGAAGAGATTGTGCTCATACAAACATTTCTGAAAATTATTCTTAAAAAAACACATTGATTCGGCTATACCAAGCTCTTGGTGATTGTTTTAGCCCGTACAACGCCTTCTTCAACTTGTAGACCTTACTTTCTTCACCATTTTTCATAAATCCAGCAAGCTGCTTAACATAAACTTTTTCCTTTAGAACTTCATTCAAAGAGGCTGTTTTGACATCCAACATAGCATGTTGCCATTTTTCTTCTTTATTTGCATCATCAAAGCTAATTGGATCTTCACCTACAAAGAAATCAAAGAAAATTGAGTAATCTGTTTCCATTTGTTCATTGGAGTTGTAAATTTCTTATAGGCTTTTTATCTTTCTTTTTGGCGAGAAATCTCCACTTGATGGTTGTGAAGAATCATCATTCTCTTCATTTTCTTTATCAGCAACATCTGGTAACTTGATATGATCCTATTTTTCATCAAATAACGAGTCTTTATCAATTCGAACATCTCGAATGATCACCATCTTCGTTGTCTTTGGATTGAACAACTTGTAAGCTTTGCTTTTCTCACTGTATCCGATGAAAATATATTTCTTGGATTTGTCATCAAATTTGTTTCGCATAGCTTCTGGAATTAGAGAATAAGCAACACTCCCCAAAACTCTCAAGTGTTGTTTGTTAGGTTTTCTCCTATACCAAGCTTCATGTGGAGTGATATTATTCAAGCATTTTGTTGGCGATCTGTTAATCAAATAACCAGCATAAGAAACAGCTTCTGCCCAAAAAACATTTGGCACATTTTTTTTTCTTTTTAACATACATCTCACCATCTCCATAATTGTTCTATTTTTTCGCTCACTAACACCATTTTGTTGAGGTGTATAACGAGTTGTTAGTTCATGTCGAATTCCATGTTCTCTGAAAAAATCTCTGTGTTGTTTGAAACATATTGCCTACCATGATCGGTTCTTAAAGTTTTAATAGAAAAACTTGAGAATTTCTCCACTTCTGATTTAAAGTTTTTGAAAGCCCCAAAAGCTTTAGACTTTTCTTTGAGAAAGTAAAGCCAAATTTTCTAAAAAAATCAGCGATGAAAGTTATAAAATACATGCTCACACAAAGAGATGCAATCGGCATAGGTCCATACAAGTCTGAATGTACAAGCTTCAACGACTTCTTTGATCTCTATGAAGATTGGGAAGGGAATAGGTCTCGATGTTGCTTCCTGAGTTGGAAAGCTTCACAAATTTCATTAACTTGATTAATTCTTGGCAGCCCGTCAACCATATTTTTTGTAGACATCAACTTCAAGCTTCCATAATTCAGATGTCCAAACCTCTCACGCCATAGTTTGGATATACTGTCATCAACACTAGCAAAACTAGCCAAGTTTGTTGTCTATAGCTTGAGAGGAAATAAATTATTTACTGCAGCACCAATCTTAGCAACCGGTTGATTATTTCTTGATAAAAAAACAAGTATTATCACAAAAGTGTACATTAAAATCCTTTCTAAAAAGATGACCAACACTCAATATATTATTTTTCAATACTGGAACATAATAAACATCAGACATTTTTTTATAATTTTTCCAGATTTTGCACTAAAAGCCACTTCACCTATTCCTTCAATTTTATAAGCTCTGACATCACCTATTTTTACTTGTCCATGATTCATCAGAAAAAAATTTGAGAAAAAAATTTTGTAAACTGTCATGTGTTTGCTGGCACCACTATCAAGATACCAAACTTCATCATTGCCATCACCATACCAAGTGAGCAAGAGAGTTTCTTCATTGTTTTCATGAATGAGGACTGCGTCATTTATCTTGTCTTCTGCTTGCTTGTGCCAACAATCCGCCATCACGTGTCCTGGTTTGTGACAGAAGTGACACTTAAAATAACCACGACCTAGTTACTGTTGGGAACTCCGAACCTATAGATTATATTTTTCCAAATGAAGCCTTTTACCTCGTTGTCTTTTATGTTTTTGTATGCCTCAGTATAAACCCATTTGTTGAAGTAATCTATCATTGTAAGAACGTAGGCTTTGCCTCCCTTGTTCGAGGTTGGCAGTTTCCCGATGATGTCCATTCCCCATTTCATGAAAGGCCAAGTGGATAGTATCGAACTTAGCTTCTCTGGGTGCTGATGAGAGACATGTACGTGTCGTTGGCATTTATCGCATCGTCTGACGAAGTCGAGTGAATGAGATCTCATGGTCGGCCATTGATTTGTCCAAAACGGTGCGTTTTTTACTTGGCCTATTATAAATATGTTCTTTTCTTCCCTAATTCATGAGAGTCCAAGAAGCCATTTTTAAGAGACCAAGCTTTTTTAGAGAGAGAAAGGCTCCCAAACACTCACATTTACTCAACCAAACACCTATCCATGATCATCTAGCATCTTCTTGCATCTTCCAAACATGGATTCTTCTTGTTTTTCTTTGACAAGGTAAACTCTACATGCTCTAAAATTTGTTGTTTATTTCTTATGACATGTTTGTCTAGGTTTAGCATTTATTGTTGATTAAATGCATGTCTTTGAGTTTCACTGCATTTATAACATGCTTGGGTTGTTGATTGATGGTTGAGATTTGTGTTTTATGATAGCTAGGATTTAGGACCATTTTGTCCCTTCTAGCTAAATCTATTTGTATGTGCATTTAGATAATTGATATCAAGGATTTTGCATTCATTGCCATCCTTAAATTCCTAGATAAGCTTAAATGTGTTTGCCTAGTATTTTTTCATATTGAATATTTCCATATATTCACATAGGTTGCATATTCCCTTCATGGTTGTTAAGCTTTCTGACTAAGTGTTAGTGCATAAGCTTGTGGGTTTACTAAGATCACTATTATAGGCCCGTTGGATAGAGTGAAAGGGTTAGTAATTGGATGGTCTAACGAGAGGTCAACCTAGGTTGTAAACTTTCATTCAAATAGTGGATTTTGTGGACTGTGTGTGTCTAAGTGGATTAGTCCGTGAGTTTTGCCCAATTGGAGGGTTTCTTACGTAAATCAAATCCTTGTGTTTTTTTTTATTGTTTTATGATAAATTGTATGTAAGTGAATGCTTGATAATATGGGGTAGTGTCACTAATATTGATTAATAAAAAAATTGGTAATTGGTTCGATTAAAACCTATTCACCTTATCTCTAGGTTTATGGACATACACATTTTAGGGAATTTCAATTGGTATCAGAGGCGGTGCCTTGACATACTTAGGTAATCTGTGCTTTGTGTGTGTCTTGCATTATGCATTTTATCTGCTTGCTTTCTTGCATTTTATTTGTTGCATTGCATTTGCACTCATCTCATTCATAAACCTCAAACACAATGAGTGGGAATGGTTGAGGAACCGAGGGAGCTTCAAGCACAAGACCTCCCTTACTCACAGGAGTGAACTATGCCATTTGGAAAGGGAAAATGGAGTCATATCTCTACCAAATTGATGACCATTCTTGTACGACTGTTGCAGATGGGTACACTCCTTCAACAATGACCACCGAAAAGGGAGATGAAGTTCTTAAGCCCAAATCTCAATGGAGTACACAGGAATTCAAGGCATCCAAGTAGAACAACAAGGCAATGCACATCATCCTTTGTACCATGGATGACAATCAATACAAGTTGATCCGAACCACTAGGAATGCAAAAGAGGCTTGGGAGATTCTTCAAACGTCTCATGAAGGCACCGAAGTAGTTAAGGACTCTAAGCTCCAAGTCCTTCAAATGCAATTTGAAACTATTAGGATGGAGTAGCATGAATGCTTCAATGACTTTCAAGTGAAGTTTATGGACATAGTCAATCAAAACCATCAACTTGGTGACCCCTATTCGGATAGAAGAATCAAGCAAAAGATTATGAGATCACTTCTATCAAGATTCGAGTCAAATGTGACATCACTTGAGGAGAATAGTGACTACAAAAATATGAAGCCTAGTAAGGTCATTGGAAGACTTCTAGCTTATGAGTCTAGGTAAACTTCTACACTAACACCTCATAATAAGCAAAAGAGTATTGCATTGAAGATCTCCATGGTTGAAGCGAAGGAAGAGGATGACTCAGATGAGAAGATGGCACTCATGGTAAAAAGGTTTAAGAAGTTCATGAAATTAGAGAAGAAAGGCTTTGTGTCCAAGGGAAAGAAAGTGAAGAAACAGATTCTTTTTAAGAAGGTGGATAAATCATAAGAGAAGGACACCAAGAAGGGCACTCAATGCTATGAATGTAATGGTTTTGGACACCTTGCTCCGGAATGTGCCAATTTAAAGAAAAAGAAGAATAATAAAGGAAAGGCTATGGCAACCACTTGGAGTGATAGTGAAGACCTAGAAGAAAAAGATAGGTTTTCGGATGAGGAAGATCGAGTAGCAAATTTCATTGTCTTCATATCATCTCATAATGGCAAGAAAGTTGAGAGTGAAAAGGAAGAAGTAAGTGACTCAAGTGATGAAAGCACTTCATCTAAGTCCAAGTGTGAAATTGATGAGGAGTTGGACTATGTAGACTTTATGAAGTTCTTTGAGAGTTCTAGATTGAAGAAGAAGAAGGAGATTCAAAAGTTGAAAAAAGAGAATCTCGAGTTGACTTCCAAGGTGACTCACTTGAGTGAGAAAGTGAAGAGTGGAAAATAGTTGGAAGAAAGCTTAAAGTTGAAGGTTGTTATTATCAAGAAGAGTGAAGAAAGCTTGAAGGATGAGCTTAGAGAGGCTACAAAATTAATTGCCAAGATGACCTCTAGAACCAAAAAGCTTGACAATAAACTCTCAAATGAGAAGAGCCCTTGTGAAAAGAGGGTCTTAGGATATGTGGAAGACATATAAACCACATCTTGAAGAAGACTACTTTTGTCAAGAGTGAAGAATTAAAGAAAATCCAAGGCCCGCAACAACCATCAAAAGAAGTTGAAGAATCTTCAAAGCAAGCTCAAGTGAAGGCTCCACCAAAAGTTCAAGTCAAAACTCAACCACAACTAGTTAGAGTACATCAAACAAGGCCTTAACCTCCAAGGATCCCCCAATATCAACATAGGACCTTTCATGCTCAATCAAGAAGAGATGCAATCTTGGATCAACCACAAAGAATAAAAGTGACTCAACATCGAAAGACAAATCAAAGGAGAACAAAGTCTCACATGTTTATACAAGGCTATCTTACTTTACTTCTATTTGTCATTAGTGGTATTGAAGGTCATATAAGGCCAAATTGCTTTAAGTATATTAATTTGTATACAATAGAAATCATGATTGAGAAAAATATACTTAGAAGAGCCAACAAGCATGCCCTTAGGAATTTTAGAGCCAATGAACCTAGGCTCCTAGGAATGAAAATGTTGCTACTATATGGACTAGAAAAGATGTCTATTTTTGTTATGTGGCTCAAGTAGCCTTGAAGGCCAAAGCCTCTAACACTTGGTATATTGATAGTGGGTGTTATAGGCACATGGCCGGAAATAAGAGTTTCTTCAAAACTCTTATGATGGAGGATGGTGGATTTGTCACCTTCGGTGATGGTTCAAGAAAAAAGGTTATAGGGAAAGGAAACATATCCATTCCCGGTTTGCCCTCATTGCCCAAAACTCCTTGTGTGGATGGCTTGCAAGTCAATCTTATTAGTATATCACATTTAAGTGATGAAGGGCTTTCAGTTATGTTTGGTAAGGTTGATTGCTCTATTATAAAAGAAGATAGGCAAGTTTTATTGAAAGGCAAGAGATCAAGTGACAACTACTATTGTATTGATTCCAATGATATCTCTTGTAACTTGTCTAGTTGTGATCAAGTTGAAATATGGCATCAAAGACTTGGCCACATGAACTTTAAGGACTTGGAAGTCTTTGAGAGGTTGAATGTTGTGAGAGGCCTCCCCAAGTTTGGGAAGAGGATTGAGGGAGTTTGTGGATCTTGTCAACATGGAAAGCAAACTAAAAGTGTGCAAAAAATGGTAAGTATCTCACCATTAAGAAGCCATTAGAACTTCTTCATATGGATCTTATGGGTCCCATACAAACCAAGAGTCTCGGTGGCAAGAGATACATATTTGTTTGTGTTGATAATTTTTCTAGATTTACATGAACTTATTTTCTTAGAGAAAAATCTGAAACTTTCGAAAAGTTTCAAATGTTTTGCACTAAAATTCAATATGAAAAGGATTCTCACATTAAAAGCATTAAAAGAATTATGAGTGATCATGGTAAGGAATTTGAAAATGCTTGTTTTGAGAATTATTGTAATATTGTTGGCATTTCTCATGAGTTTTCAGCCCCTCGAACTCCTCAACAAAATGAGGTTGTAGAGAGGAAGAATATAGCCCTCCAAGAGATGGCCAGAGTGATATTACTTAGCAACAATGTGCCTAGGAATCTTTGGGCCGAGACCGTGAATACGGCTTGCTATATAGGAAATAAAGTGTCTCTAAGGCCCGACACTATGCAAACCTCCTATGAATTATGGAAGGGTATGAAGTCAAATGTTAGCTACTTCCACTCATTTGGAAGCAAATACTACATTCTAAATGATTGAGATCAACTTGGCAAGTTTGATGTTAAGAGTGATGAGAGGATTTTCATTAGATATGCCCTAAATAGTAAGACCTGTAAAGTTTTCAATTTAAAGACTCAAAGTATCGTGGAATCATCTACTGTTGTTATAGATGATTATAGCCCCAAGTTTAACCACCATGATGAGGAAGTTGATGTGCCTCATGATTACATTTGAAGGAGTGTGATGAGACTTCAAGTGATGTGAAGTCAAATCATAGTGAAGAGAATGATAAACCTCTTGGGAGAGATCTATTTTTGGACTCTAATGAACCCGCTACTTGGGTTAGGAGACTCCATGATAAGAGTGATATCATTGGAGATGTTAATGGGGATGTTAGGACAAGGCAACAAATGGCTAATCAAATTAGCTATATTTGTTACACCTCTCAAATTGAACCCAAAAAGGTTGATGAAGCCTTGAATGATGAATTTTGGGTTCTTCCCATGCAAGAAAAGCTAAACCAATTTAAAAGAAATGAGGTTTGGACTCTAGTTCCTAGACTTAAGAACTCTAATGTCCTAGACATCAAATGGGTGTTTAGGAACAAGTGGAATGAGGATGGAAACATTATGCGCAACAAGGCTAGACTTGTAGCACAAGCATATTCTCAAATTGAAGGTATTGACTTTGAGGAGACTTTTCTCCTATTGCATGTCTTGAGTCTATTAGGCTTCTCTGGTCCATATCATGTGTGTATAAGTTCAAATTGCATCAAATGGATATTAAGAGTGTCTTCCTCTATGGTTACTTGCATGAAGAAATGTTTTTTGAACAACCCAAAGAGTTTGTGGATCCTCACCACCCCAACTATGTTTATCTCATCACGGAGGCCTTATCTGGGTTGAAATAAGCACCGAGAGCTTGGTATGAGCGTCTCACCCTATATCTTGTTGACAATGGCTTCTCTAGAGGTAGTGTTAACAAGACCTTGTTCATCAAGGGCAACAAAGATAAGCTTTTCATAGTTTAAATATATGTTGATGACATTGTTTTTGGTTCCATCAACAAAGTCAAAGGCCAACAATTTGTTGATGTTATGTCTCAAGAATTTGAGATGAGTCTTATTGGAGAGCTTACTTACTTCCTAGGTTTACAAATCAAGCAATTACATGATGGAATCTTCATATCCCAAGCTAAGTATGCCAAGAACCTAGTGAAGAAGTTTGGCCTTGTGAATGCCAAACATTGTGACACACCCATGAGTATCACTTAAAACTTAGCAAGGATGCTGGTAGGAAAAGTGTGGATCAAAGCCTATATCATGGCATGATTGGTAGTTTACTCTACTTGATAGCTAATAGGCTCGATATAGCATTTAGTGTGGGTGTTTGTGCTAGGTACCAAGCAGATCCCAAGAAGTCTCATCTCTCTACCATGAAGAGAATCATTAGATATATGAATTGGACTTCCAACTATGGGATATGGTACTCTTTTGATACTAATGCTAGTCTATTTGGTTTTAGTGATGCAAATTGGACAGGTAATTGTGATTATAGGAAGAGTATATCGGGAGGTTGCTTATTTCTAGAAAGCAATCTAGTGTCTTGATTTTGTAAGAAGCAAAATTCAATCTCTCTATTCACAGTCGAAGCGGAATACATAGCCGCGGGGAGTGCTTGCACACAACTCCTATGGATGAAGCAAATGCATGTGGAGGTACTCTTACTCTTTATTGTGATTACTTGAGTGCTATTAATATTTCAAATAATCATGTTTAACATTCTAAAACTAACCATATAAACATTAGGCATCATTTCATTAGGGTGCTAATTGAAAACAAATGCATAGCACTTGAGTAAGGCATAAATGATCAGGTAATAGATCTCTTTACACAACCCTTAGACTCAACTAGGTTCAAGTCACTTAGTAGGTCTATTGGGATTTGTCGCATGCCTTGATGAGTTTGTAATTAAACCCCATATGAGGAGCTCAAGCAAAGAAAGCAACCTTGCATTGGTGAAATAAGCAGAAAATTGATTAACTTTATGCTCTTTAATTAATTACTTGAGAATCATGGTTATATATATATATATATATATATGGCTTTTTATTGAATAAGTGTGCATTTGCTTTGCTTGTAATCCATGTTTCATTTATGGTCAAACATGCAGTTTTGGACTAGGAAAATTGATTAGGGAATACATTTGATTGACCTATAATTTGTCTCCATGTTATGAGAACTTGATGTGGAAATGCTTAAATATTATGCATGGTTTATGTGTGTGAAAGCTTTTGATAAGGCTAAACTCGATAAGGACTTTGTGTCCATTCTATAAATAATGATGTCTTATCCAAATTTAGTCTTATCTCTTTTCTTAATGGTTGAACAAGACAACAACCAATAAGGATTTTATATACATTCAGACAATAAGGATTTCATATCCATTCTATCAATAAGGATTTTATATCCATGTCTTGGTTGATCATTAAGAATCGAAAAAGTTTCTTTTGTGTGTGTTGAAAGTCTTCAATGATATATCTTGTTCATTTTTGACAAAAAGGGTATAAATTGGTTTGACTTCTTGTGGAAACTCTTTTGATATTTGTTTTGCCAAATTCCATGCTTTGAAAGTTAATGTTGCATGTCTTCCATCTAAGGAAATAATCTCACACATTTTCTTTAAAAAATCAAATCTCCTTGCTATTCTCTCTCACTTAATTAAGTTTTATAAAGTTGATGTATATGATTTTATAATTATCTTTGATGCTAATAACTCTCTTTGCTAATGCGACTCATTTTGGGAATGCCCATTTGACTATCTTGTGACAAAAAAAGGGAGTAGTGTGGATTTAGGGGAAGTTGAATCTGGTAGGATTTAGAGGGAGATTGACTTATTGAAGGGGAGATTGACTTATTGAAGGGGACTAACCTATTTAGGGGAAGCATTTGCATTTGCATTGAATGATTGCTTGTTTTATTCTTATTTTTATTTCTTTTGATCACCTCATATACACTTGTCTTGGAAAGTGTAATTATCTTGTTTTATAGGGATGGTTATTCTACAAGAGCTGGAAGACTTGAAGAATTAGTGTTTAGGCATCTCATTGTAATGTAGAAAAACATTTTATTGACCTCTTATCTTGTTTTTGGCTTTATTTTGTGAGGATGATTTGTGAGTGTTGGTTTTATCACGAAATAGTCAAGGGGGAGATTGTAAGTTCCTCATTGGAAGATTGGCTTATTTTATTGTCAAACCACAGATTGGGGATAAATCGTGTAAGGGTAGATTAGGTCAACCGTGTTCGTGATCAAGCTCAAAGCACCTTAAAGGTAAATTACTCTTGCTTAACCTTTCTTGAAGAGATTTAGTTACACACAAAAAATGCATTTCCTTATCATTTTATGTAGTTTCTTCAGGTGCATACACACATGTTATCTCTATCTTGCATGCTCATACCATTTGCATCTTAGTTTATTGTTCAAAAGATAGAAGTTTTTAACAATTGCATACAAACCGTTGTAGAACCGTTGATCATTATTACAACCGTACAAACAATGGTCTTTCACAGCCGCCCACCGCTGTGGCACTGTTGTGAGACCGCTGTGAGATCGTTGTGAATTATCACAGCAGTGGCTTCACAGTGGTTCACTACTGTGAGACCGTTGTGACCCTCACAATGGTAGCCACAACGGTCGACCACTGATTTGTCCAAAACGGTGCATTTTTGACTTGGTCTGTTATTAATATGTTCTTTTCTTCCCTAATTTGTATGAGTGGGTCTAAGAAGTCATTTTTGAGAGACCAAGCTTTTCTACAGAGAAAAAGGCTCCCAAACACTCACATTTAGCAACCAAACAACTTTGAATGATTATCTAGCATCTTCCAAGTATGGATTCTTCTTGTTTTTCTTTGACTAGGTAAACTCTACATGCTCTAGAATTTGTTGTTTATTTCTTATGACATGTTTGTCTAGGTTTAGTATTTATTGTTGATTAAATGCATGTCTTTGAGTTTCACTGCATTTATAACATGCTTGGGTTGTTGATTGATGGTTGAGATTTGTGTTTTATGATAGCTAGGATTTAGGACCATTTTGCCCCTTCTAGCTAAATCTATTTTTATGTACATTTAGATGATTGATATCAAGGATTTTGCTTTCATCGCCATCCTTAAATTCCTAGATAAGCTTAAATGTGTTTGCCTAGTATTTTTTCATATTGAATATTTCTATATATTCACTTATTCACATAGATTGCATATTCTCTTCATGGTTGTTAAGCTTTGTGACTAAGTGTTTAGTGCACAAGCTTGTGGGTCCAAGATCACTATTATAGGCCCGTTGGATAGAGTGAAAGGGTTGATAACTGGAGGGTATGACAGGAGATCAAGTTAGGTTGTAAACTTTCATTCAAATAATGGATTTTGTAGACTGTGTGTGGCTAAGTGGATTAGCCCATGAGTTTTGCCTAGTTGGAGGGTTTCTCACGTAAATCAAATCCATGTGTTTTTTTTATTATTTTATGCTAAATTGTGTGCAAGTGAATGCTTGATAATATGAGGCAGTGTCACTAATATTAATTAATCGAAAAATTAGTAATTGATTCGATTAAAACTTATTCACTCCCTCTAGGTTTATAGACGTACACATTTCAATCTAAAATAATATAGAAAATCTGCAAATTATAAGTGATTATTAAAGATATGGTATACTGCTCATAAAATTAATCAGAAAATCCAATACACAACTTTTTCATTATTACAAAGCTTTTATATGTTATTGTTAGATATCTGCAGTCAATTGATTTCCTCTAATTTGCATGTTGAGTCTGGTTGTAGGTGGCAGGAGGATGTCCCTGACCAATTGCAGTTCATGAACGACATGAGTTATGCTCATTCAATCGTGTGGAGATCCATAGAACATGCCACTCCAATCCTGACCAACGAAATCAGATATTCATAATTTTGTATTTGTGCATTTATTTGCAACAGTTTACTAATTACCAAATGACTTGTTTTTAAAAAGAAAAAAGATACAACTGATACTTCTTGTGATTATAACATATGGTAAAACAAAGCAAAAACATAACTTGAAAGAAATAGCAATATGAGATTTTTACCTATTAAAATGGATTATGCAGCCATCACGTACTTATGCCTCGAAAAAAAAGGTATTGTTGTGTAGAACAGCCAAAGAGCACAAGTATAATTTGAAAGAAAGAGCAATATAAGATTTTTACAGTGATTATGATTATTGATTAAAAAGCACATTTGTTTATTTATTTTTATAAAAATACCCGGTCTTGCATTAATAGATTTGTCCCCCTTGATTATTCACCATAGTCACTTCACAAATCAAATAAGAATTGCGATAACCAACCGCAACAGTTAATCCCAACCAAGGCATGCATGAGAGGCTAAAATGAGCATGAAAAGTTCAAAGAGAGAATGTCCACAGAAGCCGAATTGGCAGGCTAACAAACCAACAATTTCTCCTAAAAATAATAAGCTTGTTGAGCTATTTAACCCACCATGTCTCTAATGATTTTGCTCAGCCTGAATATCACCTTTTCGAATCCAAACAAGTGCATTCATTCAATCTGCCTCTGCCACTACCACCTCCAAAGACTCGCCGGATCTTCCCCTAATCAAAATCTATATATAATGGGAGGATGTGCGAGTGTACCCAAGGAGTTCCTCAACCGTCCTGAGGAGGAACCAGCCAAGGTTGAGCAGGAGCGGAAGCCCGAGTCTGCAGAGACCGTTGCTACTGCTGCTGCTGCTGCTCCTGAGGAGAAAACCGATGGAGGTGATACTCAGAAGGTAGACAAGGAAGCACCTTTGGTGGAACTTTCGGAACCCGAAAAGAAGGCTGAAGTTGCTGCTGCTGATCAACCCGCCGCACAAGTGACTACTGAGACCAACGTTGAGACTGTTGCTGCTGAGCCAGCTAAAGAGGCCAAAACCGACTCAGACAAAGATAAAACTGATGAACCTCTCATTACTGTTTGATCAATCAATCCTAATGTATCATCATCGCATATATATACAAACATATGTATGAAAAATCAAAATAAACAAAGAAACACGAGGAGAGTTGCATCGCTGTGCATGTGCTGTGGTGAGATTTGTCCATTCTTTTTCTTTACGTGTTATTACATTGTTTATTTTTGTGTAATAGCAACATCTGCTGCAACAATTGAACATCTTTTTATCTATTTATTTATATATCAAATTCCTCTGATTAAAGAATATAAGCTTTCTTTGAATAATTCATTTTATTTTCTTGTTCAATTAGTGGCAATAGTATGAATATGTTATTTAGCACCTAAATGTATGACCAGACTCAGCTTTCTGTTAGGCTTGTCGATCTAATATGATTTCAAGCCATTCCTCAGATTAACTGAGGTATCATCATTCATCATTCAAAGATAAAATAAATTTCCTTTGTCCATGTCAATGTGCCTTCCTTGCTTAAGATTTCGATACTGATGTCGACATATATAAATAGCAGAGCTTATTTGCAGAAATTTCCCAGGCTAAGGTATGTCAATTGGGGTACAAAAAAACTCAAATATGGCAGACCATGAAGGCAAAATGATTTTCTTCATTTATCTAAAAGATTTCCAAGTATTAGCATAATAGAATAAAGCAGCTAATAAACACCGATGATTTAATTTACTTTTCGATATGATGAACAATGAAAAGGAAACATGTACACACTAACATTGAGAAATTTTCTGGTTAAAAGATTTTGATGGAAAAAAAAAAAAAACATTTAAGTTGTTTTGCCAGTACCACCATCAACAGAAACAGGGTTGGCCTCCTTGGAAGTTAGTTGTTCAGAGTTGTTGCTGGTGTCATCCTTGACAGCCAAAACGACAAGAATTATAAGCAATGGATAACTGATTGTAGTGAGACCCCAATTCACAATCAATTGGGACATCAATGGAACTTTGTGTGTATCCACTTGCCATGCCACTGCAGCCCCTGCACTTTGCACTCCCTTGTAGAATCCACTGTACCTGAGAATTTCACATCAAACACAAACGTTTCATTACTATTAATCACGTGATCGATCAACAAAACCATGATTAGTGTTTGATGATGTACCTGCTGAGGGTCTCGGAATCGTCTGCTAAAGATCCAATGACCCAATACACCATGCTTTGAAACATAGCATCCAGCAATCCATAACTGAAGTACAAAACGAATGGACCCGCGAAACCAGAACCGGAGTCCTTGAAATCCAACTTTTCCGGCAGCTTACTGTGAGAATAGTTGAGCTGGTTGGCAAAGCCACCGGCCCAGATACCGGAGCCAAGCAGAGCAACCACAGCAATCCCAAACAATCCTCTTGTTCTTCTGCTATTGAAACTGAAATCCAACAAGTAACCAATCCCAATTGAACCCATCATCTGTGCACCCCAGTAGAACACATTGTTCAAACCTCTTGTTCTCAGATTGAATTGGAGTCCATTCACGTTATTGAATTGGTAACTATAGAAAAAATTACTAGCCCAAGAAGCAGGGACTATTAGAAGCATTTTCCAGTTGAGGAACAGCTTCAAAATCTCAGTCACCTCTGTCGACACTTTAGAGTACTTGATGTTGCTGCACCTAGTTCCGTCGTCACGGACCACCTTATTAGGCGGCAAGATAGCCAAGGACAGTAGGGCTCCGGCGAACATGAAGCACATGAACCCGATGTAGGTGGCGTCGTTGACGGAAGCGGCATCGCTGCGGTGGTAATTGAGAATAAAAGGGATCAGACCACCGATAACACCACCCATGTTGAAGATACTCCAGAACAGAGAGATGTACGAGCCCTTCCGGTTGGGCGGAGGGTAGGAGGTCATGATGGCGCCCTCCGCCGCCCAGAGAAGTCCGGCGCCGATACCCAGAAGGGCTCCGGCGGCGATGGTGAAAGACTGGTGTTTGTAGTGGTTGTAGTAGAGAAAAGAGCCGGCGTAGAGGACGTAAGTGCTGCAAGCGGAGAGAAGGGTAATTTTAGGACCCAAAATATTGTAGATTCCGCCGCCGAGAATTCCGAAGACGGCGAAGGTGGTGTAGAGGGCGGTGTTGGCGTTGTTCGCGGCGGTGTGGTCGACTTGACCACCACCACCCATACCAGAGAGAGCGTTGAACATTCCAGGACAGCAAAAACAGACGAGACCGATCAAGCAGACTTGAACGAGAGGTGAGTTGTAGCGGAATCTGGATTTGGTGACAGCTAGTGTGCTTGAATTTGATTCCTCGTCTCTGCCATCAACAGTAACACCCATGATTGATGATTTGATGATTTGGGGATCAGGAATTGAATACTCTTTCTTATAGAATGTGAATGTGAATTAATTGCGGACATTTGAGACAAGTGTTGTTATAGTTATACAAGAACTCAAAAAGATTACAGATTTGTGTATTTAACTAGTCAAACACACAAATAATGGATAAAGAAATAACGGGAATCACACAAATAATGGATAAAATAATAACCGGAAACGCTTTTGTTGCATCTTATATTATACCTCATACAAAGTGGGACATCCATGCAAAGACTTTAGAATTGTTTTTAGTGGTAAATACACTCGCAACCCCTGTACTTTGATATAAATGCAACTAGGGAATAAATACGTATTTATCTACACAACCTTAATTTATTTTTAAAATTGAACTAATTAAAAAAAAAAAAGACTAAATTACTTTTGGTTATTAGGAGGGTGTATTGGTTCAAGATTTTATTAGACAATTTAGGAAAGTAAAATCTAACGGTATTGGATCGCGACTTTTTAACAAATAAGATAAGTCTGGTGGTATTCGATCATGACTTTAAAGATTTTTTTAAAAATTTCATATTGTCTTGTGGTATTAGATCTAGACTTTTAAGATTTTTGTTTAAATTTCATATTGTCTTGTGGTATTGGATTTAGACTTTCAAAGAGGTAGCAAATTGTTTGGTGGTATTGGATTGAGATCAAGATTTTTAGTATTTTATGACAAAGTAAATTTTTCAAATTTTTTAGTGATATTTATAAATAACTTGAACTCAAAATTATCTTGTCATCTCCCTCAATACTTTCTAGACTTTTCTCTCTCACTTAAAATCATTTTCAGCTTCCTCAACCTCTACACCCCCATCAAAATTTCATCATAAATTTTCAATTTCCTCAACTTCCATACCTTATCAAATCTTCCATACCCCATCAGTTCTTCAGCTTTGATGAGTTGTGATCCACGGATGAGTGATTGGTGATCGAAGATTGGAAATAGGAGGGTGGAGTAGTGCAACAATTTTACTTTTTCATAGAACAGATGTTGAATAATGATTCATAATTGTGACGTCTTTATTATTGTTCATGCTCCTTTGATAGGTGTAAATAATGGTTTATTTATACATAAATTGTAACGACTAGTGTGAATAAAGATATAGTTGTTTTACTAATATATATCAATGTTCTAATAAGTGTTAGATGCTAGTAGACCGGAGATCCAGCGCCTAGAGTCTATGTCGATTAGTCGGTGATTAATCGGAAAACACAATTATATACAAATTCCAATTATCAAATCCTAAGAAAATTCTTTCCAAATCCACAAATGTCTGATTAGTAAACTATGAATCAAATTCAATCATAAAACCAATCAAAATCCCTTGACACCCATCGAAATGCAATCACAAACCAATTCAAATCCAAACATAAACAAGTTAACAAACTAATTGATAAAAATGACAAACCGTAAATTCTAACAAACATCAACAAGTTAACAAACTAATTGATAAAAAATTAAAAACTAACAATTTTAGTATATATTTTCTAAATTTCTTTCATTACGTTTGACAATTGTCAAATCAAAGTTTGATTCTTCGATTTAGGTCATTGATCACGTACTCAAGCCGAAGAAGCATGACGTGTCTGTGTCACCTACTAGCAACTACTAGCTACTTAATTTGTTGCCAATATTTAATTTTAGTTATTAAAATTTAAAACGGAGATAGTTTTTATAATAAAACATTAAAAGTTAGTATAAATAATTTAAAATTTAGAAAAAAAAATTATTACAAATCTTATGTTTTAAAAACAGTCAAACAAATTTAATTTTAAAAAAATAAAAATGTATTTTAATTTAATTTAAAAATAGAAAAACTAAATTCAAATATTTTTTAATATTTCCATTTTACAATTATTATTTTTTAATTTATATTCCGTTGAAAAGGTTATATTCTTATTTTTTAATATTAATAAATGAGGGGAATTTGATTAATTTTTAATATTATTTAAAACTAAAATACTTATGACCTCGTAAAACAACTCTTTTGTCTTAGTAATGGTGGGCCATCCATGGCACACTTTCGTAACTTGTTTGGTTGAGAAGTGGAGGACTTTTCAAAATGGATTTCGTAATCTTGATGAATCAACGAATGGTTAATTGAAATAATGACGGTTATGGAATCTTAAAATGGAAACGAACCCACCATTTGAAATTCCCGTTTTAATTTTCTTCTTGGCTTCACTAGTCGTCGCCGGCGAGCCGGCTGGCTGCTCTGCAACTTTAATGTTGACATTGGAGATAAACAAAGACATCAACCATTTACCAATTATTTTCAAATATTTTACTACTTATTAAAGCAATTGTTTCATTTTGGTAGAGCTGCAATGTCAGGTTTGTTTTGTACTTGTGTTGTTGTTGTTGTTGTTACAGGACAAGGTTGAATTGAAAAGCCACGTGTATCCATCTCCTGCTCTGCTACAACAATATTGGACTCAATTATATAGCTCATTGACTTGGACCTTTTTGAGCCCGCTAATATAAGTCAAACTCAATCCACTTATATGTACATACCTGGACCAAGACAGCCCGGCCTACTCAGAACAAGCCTCCCACATGTATATGCAAAAGCCTAATCAACTACACAGAGAGCTGCCCATCAAATTGTTCAAACCATAAAAAAAAAAATTAAAGATTGTTCAAACAATCAATGCAATATTCTGATGAAATTACACTATCATTGCACAGGACTTATTAGCCAAGAGCAAGCTTAAACTGAATTTTTTAATCCCTTTTTCCCCTTTTAAGTTTTCTTTTCTATTACCAAGGACATTTGCATAATTCCACGTAAAACGAATTAAGCATCCAACTATCCAATGTTGCCGTCTTTCACAACCTTAGATCTTTCCTTTTTTGAAGAATTTTGAAATTTATAACTAGAGTTCAAAGCAGTACTCACAAAACTGGCAGACACCAGTACCATATTTTGTTTCGCTTTTGTGAAAGGGTCAAGTGGTATCAACTCTATTCTCCTTTCTTGGGGCTCTGAAGTGAAAACCCGCCTTCACAATTAAGACCTGTATCGTCTATTCTTGGAGTCAAGCTCTCATCCACAGATTCTTCGGAGGGAATTTCGGCTTTTGCATCTCCTAATAAATCAGAGGAAGAAATTTCATGTGAACCACGGTTGGGCACATTGCTGACTAGGCTTTTGTACATTGTGAGAGCTTGAGCTATCATGTTGGCAGGATTGGAAGCCGAACTAGGAAGCAACATTGTGGTACCCTAACAAAACAATGGAAAGGACAAGCATTATGTTTAAATATGAGTAAATCAGTCATGCATGGCACTAACACTGGTATTTATACTTGGAAGTTCTTTTCTTTACCTCCTTGGCAATATTACTGAAGGCTTGAATATATTGCTCAGCAACTCTCAAACTTGCTGCCTGCAAATAATACCATACTCTTGAGATTTTAAAGCAAATTATATAAATAACTAAGAAAGATCAATCCTATGAATACACAAAATACTATGGTCTTAATAGCATATATTTCAAATCACTGTTGCAATTGCAAATGCTATGCCACAAACTAACACCCCCAGTCAGATCTCAAAAACAGTAATGCCTCAAGAATAAGCAATTAAGCACTACTTCCAATTTAATTTTGTTGAATCTATGATTATTGGGAAGGGTGGGTATTGTACTGATACAAATTAATTATCAAAACAAGAACATACCGACCACATTTTGCATATAAGGCACCATATAAATAAATGTGGAAGGCATATGCACCCACATAATACAAGTTAAGAAAAGTATTGTTTTTAGACAGATCTAAACCCTTAACAAGGCCAAAATGAAAGGGCCATCATAAACTCACGAACTGGTAATCAAATGCTAACTAACAATATGTATGTTATCACAAACAACATAAAGAAACCTTTGATTGATCCCATGAAGGTTCATGTACGCATCCAGAGTTTCTATTACTGTATTAATCAGGAGGTCAAAAACGAAATCTTACAACACATGAATTTCAAGGGAACTGAAGGACCTCACCTCTAATCCCCCATTTTCCTTTAGGGCTTGTGATACCATGGCAAGACCTTTGGCAGTTGCCTGTGATCTAGCAAGGATAGCTTCTGCTTCACCTGGTAAAGTAGCATAGGAAAACTTAAGACATCAAGAGGAGAAGAGATGACATTGTACCAGCGTGTGAACATTCCATGGTATTTCTAAGTTCAAATTTGGGTTGACTAGATCTAGAGTTGAATAATTGATGGTCAAGAAAATGGCAGTCTAGAAAATTAACAGAAATGAAATACCTCCAACAATTGATGGTAGCGAAAGACTAATAGGGTGTAAAAGAGAACATGAACAAGCAGCTTAGAAATATTTTGGTTATTCCTACATGCAACTTTCCACATTCAACTACATATTACCAGTGTCATACTACAAAGTGGCTTTGAAAAATACACAGAATAATTTACTCATGGATCAGCAAATCCATGGCCAGAGGCAATAGTGCTATCACTTTTGGGATTCATAAGCAAATAGTGCAGTAATGTTACATAACCAACCTAGTGCTCTGTTAACTTGATCCATCTTTGATGCTTCAGATTCCAAGATCACGCCCATTTTCCTACCATCTGCAATGTTAATGTTGGCTTGCCTTTCTCCTGTTAACAAGTAAAAATCACATAAGACTAGCTGGTTGATTATTCACGAGTACAACACTCAAACAACAAGTTTGCTAGAAAGCTGCAGTATCAGCTATTGCAACACCGCCAAATTTTAAGCAGCTTATTTTACAAATGAACCGGAACATGAAAAATAACCACATTACCCTCAGATTCCAGAATTTGAGCTCTCTTCTTACGCTCAGCTTCTGCTTGCATCTCCATAGCTGCCCTCACTCCACGAGGCGGAGATATATCCCCTGGATTAAAACAACCAACAAATTATTAGAGAAAAAAAAAAACATGCAAAATTAACAACCTTTAAATAAAAAATTTCTTTTCTTAAAAAAAAAAACCCACTTATTTCATAACGGAGGCACTGAAGACCCCAGTCTTTAGCAGCCACATTGATGGACTCCTGCGGAAAAAAAAACATCCCATTTCAAAACAATCACTACCCATTTCTCTAAACAGAAGCATTAACTATTCCAATGTAGAGTAAACTAAAATGAGGCTACTTTTAGCTGATGATTTCTACTCTAAACTTGTGTCTACAATCTACATATATAGCATGTGGTTGAGGTATTAAAAGCACCGAGAGTTGAGTTGGGAGGAGTATTTTGTTACCACGATCTTCTCATTGAGAGTGTCGCGTTCCTCGAAAGTCTTGTCAAGCGTAATCTTTCCAAGCTCACTACGCATAGTAGTCTGAGCAAGCTGAATAACAGCGTAAATTGGGTTCTCAACACCGTAAGATGCCAGCTTGGGGTCGACAATCTTGACATAAAGAACCCCATCAATCAAAATGCTGACATTGTCCTTGGTGATAGCGGACTGATCCGGAATCGGAATCGCTTCCTCCTTGAGAGAGTGCACGTACGCGATTCGATCGACAAGCGGAATCAGGAAATGGATGCCGGAAGGCAGCGTTTTGACGTACTTGCCGAAGCGTTCAATGACGAAGGCCTTCTTCTCCGGCACGATGCGGATTCCCCAATTGACCGGCGGCATTATCTCGTAGTTGGCGGAGGGGTCTCGGGCGCTGGAGCGGAGGTGGCGGACGGCGGTGGTGAGGAGAGGCGGAGCATGGTGAAGTGGAGGTATCTGATTAGATTTGGTAGTGGAGGAGAGCAAGTGTCGTCGGAGAATCACCGAATTGGCCCTCCACATGTTGTTCATTTTGGGGGTTTTGTCTCTCCGTCTCTGAAGAACTGATTGAAATCGGAAAAACACCAAACAAAAAGCCCTAGATAAACCTTTTCCCTCTATGTTTTTGTTGTCTGTTCACTACTCTCAATCGATTCCCCCTCTCCAAGAAAACTATAAAACCTGTAAATGGGCCTAGGCCCATTACGCTATGCATATTTGGGTTGGCCCATATTTTATGGGCTTTTGACCCTTTCAATTAAATCTCACACAATTATAAATTCTTAGGTGCCACCAATGAAAAAACGTGACCAAACCCTACTGTACACAATATTCATATGATTTCACCAAACAATTTGAAAACTTAAAGCGAAAATAAATCCATTACATGTACAGAAGAGTTTAAAATTCTATAATAAAATCGATGCTATCTGTGCATTTTTCATCATTGTTCCATTACATAATAAATCCATTTTTCATCATTTTTCATAATAAATCCATTACATGTACAATATCTGTGCATTTTTCCTCATTTCATTTTTTTTTTCATGAAGTTGATGCTAAAGTTGGTTGATGTTTCAGCTTGCTGTGTTCATTTGTGATAATAGTTAGACTATATTCATTTTTCTAGGCTCAATGGCCGTCTGTTTTTTTCACTATAGATTTTATGCCTCTTATATCTTAAATTAAGATAAATCAGTTTGTTTGTTTTATCAACTTATATCTTAAAATTACAGTTTAGTTTTTTTAGTAAATTGCCACAAATGTCCCATAACAATTCATATATTTACAATTTTATCCACACGTAATAAAACCCTAAAAATTAATTTCTAGTCAACATATATTCTTCAGAATTGGAAATCATAATTAGGAGATAATTCATGATCACGAATCACTACTATTCAGTTGAAAGGAGCATAAGAATATCCAGTAGTGTGCAGAGTGCAGTGTTGCTGTTGTAACTTGTAAGGAAACAAAGCAATGGGTCGACTAGGTGGCAACTCAGGAAGCTATCGATTGATTTGCAATTCGAAGCTTGAAATTTTAGTTTCTCTTATATTATCAATGTACTATTAACACCCAAAACTCATGCCCATAATATTTACCCATACCCTTGCTCATCACATGGAAACTTTAGTCATAAGATATAAAAAATGTTCGGAGTTGTAGCCATTAGCTTTTGTATTTTCAATCACTCCCATATCCTTTTTGATCCACCTACTGAAGCATTCAAACATATTACGGGTGTCGTGATATGGTTTTAATACCCCAAATTTTATAAATAGGTAGAGTAGAGTATTTTAAGTAGTTATATAAGTTTTTTTTTTTAATAGAATCGTATTCTTCAATGAAATATGAGTCTCATCCCAAATTGCTCTTACTAAGGGTGTGTTTGAGATGATTTTTCAAATAGAGATTTGAAGTAGATCTTTTATTGAACAAAACTTTTAACCAAAAAAAAAAAAAACTTAGGTTGTTTATTTAAACAAGCAGTTTTTAGTTTGTAGATTATTTGGCAAAATAAATCTAAATAGCTTTTGTTGTTAAAATTTACAAAATGGCTTTTCTACTAGCCAAAAGTTTTTTTTTATTTTTATTTTTTGTTAAAATCTCTTTTGATGTTTTTATGGTAAACTAATGAAGTGTTTTTTTAATGTTAAAAATGTCATTTTATGTCTATCAGAAGAAGAAGTCCAAAATCTAAGAAGTTCTTTTTAAGTAAATTTTTTTTTTTTTTTAAAGAAAAGATTAATGCCCTTCTATTCTATAAATATTTATATTTTACAAATGTCTTAGAATTAGTCCAAATTTTATAAAGAGACAAAGTAGAGTATTTGAAATAGTTCGATGAAAAAATATTGGATAAAATCACATTATTCTATGAAATATGAGCCTCATAATACGTAGTGGTCAAATTTGGTCACATAAACTCATTCCGTTTTATACTTCATATATTGTATATAGACGATCATTTACATAAAAATTAATGTTTATAATTATTTTGAATTATAACTTTTTGAAGTACAAAATTTTCAATTTGAATCCATAGAACGATATAATTCATTTAATAAAACTCTTGTTTTTATTTCTTTACTCTTGGTATGTTTTGAAAGCTACAACACATGTTCTTATAAAAAAATATTCATTAAAGAATTTCTTGAATCATTAATCTAATTTGTAGGTTTTTTTATTAAAAAAAATCATATATATATATATATATATATATATAAGGTCAAGGGTTTTTGAAATTTCAAGACGGACCCTGTACGTGGTAGTATCCGGCAAGAAAAAAAATGTTAATCGTACATAATCATTTACAATTTCATTTTCCGTTAAAGAGTGGTAGTGGTGCCGTAGCCCGTAGCTAGTATGTGTTGAAAACTTATATGAATTGTAACTTAAATATTTTAAATTTATTATTCTAATTATTTATTATTTTAATAATTCATTGGCATCACATCGTGTGAATTCTTATTTTTAGCTGATCGATCTGTCTCGAATAGATGTGGAATAGGTTTAGATATGACAATGATTTTGTGTTTGATTCTTGATTAAGAACTTCAAATTTAGAAGGGAAACAACAAAAGGACAGTGGATTTCAAGGTTCTGTTTGTCTTTTTTTTTTAATTAAAGAAAAACAGATTTAATTACATTTTTTTTGTTAAGGATCGAAACATGAAAGTACCATTTGAGTCAACAGGATTAAAAATAATGAAAAGAAAAAAAAAGGCAATTCTAAATCTACTTCACAATCCCTTATTAGAGCATTTCAAATGCTTAAGCACTGGATTGTGCAAAACTCATTTATTATAAGATACATAGATATTACGTTAAAAATATGTGTTTTAAAAGTAGTAGCAGCAATAATAATAATATAATAATAATAATAATATATGAATTTTCCTTTTAAGAAACTCTTCCTACCTGCACCCCTTATTTTAATACAATGAGTAAAATTATATGCAATTGAGTGTTTTTTAAGGAGATTTTTTATATGCATCTTAAAAAAAGTAAAATATACATTTAGTAGAATTCAAAGTTTTTTGGATTCGATAACTATTTTTTCTAATATTTCCTCATTTTTAAATGTTTTATCCTTAGAAAAAGTCGGAAAAAAATTGGTTCATATACCTAAAAAAATTAATTTTTTCTACGAATGTAGTTCATTCTTTTTAATATCTATGTACAAAATCACATTAAGATTCAATAAATTCCATTAAATTTGACTTTGAAGTGTACATCGTAAAAAGCCTCAATTGGAAAATATCTCTCTCTCTATATATATATATATAGTTAACATGTCAATATTTATTGTAATGTAAACCACTTTTACATCGGATATATTTTACATAATTAATCTATTAACTATAAAGGTTGTATAATTTTGGTGCCCCTATCCCGGTGCTAATGTAGAATGGAGGTGCAACACCACTTAAATTATGCAAAAATATTCTTAGAATAATTTATGTTGCAGGTCAAAGTACTTAGCTGGTAAAGCAAATCATATTTCATATAGTCTCTTTCTTCAAGAGTAAAAATACAAAATACAACTAAATTACTTGATATATCAAGGTAGGCTAGCTTTAAGAGCTTCAAGCTAAAACACATCACCAAATTTCTCCACAGTTGTACACTTTTTTATCTTCAAGAGTTACAAAAGCCATATATACTGTTATGGCCTATCTATCTATTTATATACCATATCATCGTACCGGTGGAAGACATTTCTCAAAATCCAACAATAAGATGATGTGATACATGCATCAATGAAACAAAACCATTGCATACGCCAGTACGAGTTCAACCAAAGAATCAATACTAACCCCATTATTGTTGTCACATAGGAGGCAAAAAGGCTCCAGTAGAACGATATCATGTCAATAGCAGATTCTTCTTCTCCAACATCGGCTGGTGTTGCTTCCTCACCGCTGCAAGTCCACTTGATTTGTGTACCACAAAGACTTGGATTACCTGCATAACTGCTCTTAACAGAACTTCCAAACTGCCCATTGCTAGGGATCGGGCCCGACAAGTTATTGAACGACACATTGAAGGTGCCTAATCTGTATAGTTCAGTCAATTGAGGAGGAATTTGGCCGCCTAATTTGTTGCTGGAAAGATCTAGACTCTCGATGTTCTTGAGATGTGAGAAGCTCTCCGGTATTGATCCCGATAAGAAATTGTGTGACAAATTCATAGCACGAATGTTTTGAAGATAACCAAGTTCTGAGCAGATATCACCTGTCAATTCGTTGCTTGACAAATCTAGCCCAACCATAGAGTAAAGAATCCTGCCCATGTAAGATTCATGCCTATTCTTTGTTAAAAATTCTACTTCAAACTTTTCATATGAGACTGAAGCACCCGATATGTCTGGGTCCAGTGCAAGAGAGAAACCTATACCATCCAAACGCCAACCATAAGACAATGAAAACGTAATTATGTTATATTCATCCTCCGTTGCATCTGCCCAGAATACCATATTAGTAAAGCATGGAGGTATAGTCCCGTTAAATCTGTTATGTGAAAGATCCAAAATGCTAATACTTCTTAATTTGCACAACTCATCAGGAATATGCCCCTCTAAACGATTCCCTCCAAGAAGAAGAAAACGTAGATTTGAAAGTTCATTATTAAGCTGACTTGGGATACTTACAGAGAATTCATTATCTCTCAAATCGAGTATCAATAGTTCAGAGCTTCTGAAAATTGCATTCGGGATTGACCCATTGATAGCATTCTTTTGCATGTAAAGGTGCCGAACCGAGGAAAGATTAAACGAAGACGGCAGTGATCCAGACAACCTATTTTCTGAAATATCTAGAAACAGAAGTCGTTCCATATTGCTCAACTGAGTGGGAACACCACCTTCCAAAAGATTATTTGACATCAAAAGAACTTCAAGATTTGAGAGATTACCAATCCATTGAGGAATTTGACCGAAGAAAACATTGTCTGACAAATTTAAGAATCTCAATAAACTGGCCTTGGACAATCCGTCTTGAATGTTTCCACCGAACTGGTTATTGTCCAAACATAACCAACTCAACTGAGTCATGTTCATAAACTCTGGAAAAATTTCCCCATGAAAATTGTTATTTGACAGTCTCAACATTTTCAATGAGAAGCAACCAGAGATAAATGGACTTGGTAACTCTCCCGAAAAATTATTGCTAGACAAATCTAGTACCTTGAGTTTCCCCATTTCACCCATAGAAGAAGGAATATGGCCTTCAAGACTATTTTCTGACACATCTAGATGCAACAATTTCGGAAGGATCGTACCAATATCCTCTGGGAGCTGGCCGTTAAGATCGTTTTTGGAAATTTGTAGATCAAGCAGATCATGTTTGGAGTTTGGTAGTTGAAGAGTTCCTGTGAAGGAGTTGTTCTTCAAATAAATACCTTCTAGTTTTGTGTTGTTATACAAAAGCCAAGTGGGGAACATTCCAACTAACCCATTATCAGATAAGTCGATGAATCGCAAGCTGTGTTGATGTCTGACAAAACTAGAATGGCATGTAAGTTGCAGTTGCTTAAGTAGATGGCCTTCAATTGATATGGTGGCTGAGAAAATGTTTCAGTTTCAAGTACTTGTAACGTACTGTTTCTTGTGGAAAGTAGGAATATCTCAAGCTTTGAAAGGTTAGCAAGAGAACTAAATGAGAATGGACCTTCAAATTTGTTATCTTGAAGAGCCAGATATTCAAGGGATGTGAGATTAGCAATAACAGAGGGTAAGTTCCCACTTAACTGGTTGAATGAGAGATCAAGAGCTCGAAGGTTGGTCAAGTTGTTTAGACATGCAGGAAGGTGACCATCAAAATCATTCCATTGGAGATTCAATTCAACAAGATTCTTCAACTCGCATATTCCTGAAAATTAATAAAACAAAGATCAATCAAATTATATCACCATTGTTAATTGAGGACAAAACAAATTCGATCTAGTCCTTTCTATCCGAAAAACAAATGCAAAATTTCAAAGAAAATGCTAGATTCTACCTCTTCCAATGGTTTGGCCTTTGTTTGCAATATAAATAGGAGGGTGCGGGTGCATTATCTTATAGAAAACGATGAAATAATTTTGAAGTAGAAATCAGTTTCAGTTCCAAAAAACTGATCGTAAAATCGTAATATTACCTAACCCTTGGGAGGTTCCACCGACAAGGATTGGGATGACAATTTTTATTTTATTTTATTTTATATTGCTTTGATTTATTTCGTTATTACTCTTTCATGATTTATAAATGGTCATCCTCGCTATTGGATATTGTTAATCATAAAATGAGGAATTTTGCGGACGGATTCTTGTGAGGAGGCAAAGCTTGTCAATGTTGCTTGGGATATTTGTTGTAGGTCTCATTGGCAAGGTGGTTTGGGTTTGAATGAACTCCATTTGTTAAATGCCTCTTTCTTTTTCCATTCGGTCTTCACTTGGGGCTCATGATTTTTCAAATAGTTAGAGTGAAGGTCTCTGGCTGATTAGCGAGAATTCTCAGAGACATTTTTGGGGTGCCAATTGGAAAGGGGTGCCGATTTTAGAGATTTTGGGAATTTCAGATTACTTGGGTAATCCCTATTGAGCAAAAGTTTTTTATTTCAATCAGAATGGTTGGTATACATGTAGCAAGCAGAGGGGTTTGCGGTAAAGGTAGAGAAGAGATGGTTTATTGGTTGACGAAGGGTCAATACAATTTGAAACAGGTTCCCCGATATGGTAAAAAAAGTTTGATGGATTCATGCAACAGAATGCATGATTACTTCAGATGCGTTGCTGCCCACTGTAGTTACTTCAAGAAGGTTCAATCGAGTTTCATTATATTGTTGCGTATTGTTGATAACATGTGTAAGGTTTTCTATTTCGTAATTGACTTATTTCTATGACAAACCACATTGGGGTGTTTTTGTAAGGGTAGATTAGGTTATTCATGCGTACAACATTGTTATCGTGATAGGTAAACTTTCCGGCATCTCAAGGCTTCAAGAGCAATAGCTTCAAAGGTATAACATGTTGTGGAGAAGGAATTGCAATCACACAAATCTAAACACAAATAGAAAGCAATAATAAAAGAAGACACAAAAGATTTTTACGTGGTTCAGCAATTTGCCTACGTCTACGGAGCGCACCGCACTCAATCCACTATATCTCAAAGATAATCACAATCCCTCTGTCTCTCTTTCAGCCTTTCTACAATTGCTCTCTCTCTCTAGCAATTTTTCTCACACACTACGCGCTTATATTTTTGTTCTATTCTTCTCACACTTTAAGTACAAATAATGGTGGTATTTATATGGGAGCATTAGGGTTAGTCAAAATCCTAATTGGAATCTATTTCCAATTCCAATTGCTTGTGCACGCAGGATTTCCAATTTCTTACGAAACCCGTCACTACCGCGGTCTGGACCGCTGTGTAGGCACATGCCTGCGCGCGGTCCACAACGCGTAACATCTCTGTGAAACTCCGCTCCACAGACCGCGGTGTGTGCACCTTGTCTGCGCCGCGGTACGCACAGCATGTATCCTCTGTGATTCTTCGCTGTGTGTGCCGAGGTCTGGGTCACTGTCTCCGCCGCGGTCGCCGCCGCGCCACCTGACAGAATTATTTTCTTCACCTGTTTCTGGCTTCACATAACCCAACAATCTCCCACTTGAAGACTGAAACTCAATAGGCGTTCTCCATCCTTCCTTGATGACTTAGTGGATAAATTATGGTGCGCTCATCCCCCATGTCTTTACTCTTGAAGACCAACTGAAGTTGCGCACAACTCCAGTTTTTCAGTAGTGACTGGCATGGTTAACATGTCAGCCGGATTCTTAGTTCCTGCAATCTTTACTAACTTCAGCACTCCTTCTTCAATTAATGATCGAATGAAGTGGTAGCACAAGTCTATATGCTTGGTCCTAGAATGGAACGCTGAATTCTTGGCCAAGTGTATTGCACTTTGACTGTCACTATGCAACACATTCATCACCTGATCGAATCCCAAATCGGCTAACAACCCTTTTAACCATATCAACTCTTTGCTTGCTTCTGTCACAGCCACATACTCAGCTTCTGTTGTAAAGATTGTCACTATCTTCTGCAACTGGGACACCTAACTAACTGCAGTACTCGCTATTGTAAACACATATCCGGTGGTATTTCTTCTATGATCCATTTCTCCGGCAAAATCTGAATCCACATAACCTTCCATCTTGAGTTCATCTCTCTTGAAGGTTAGACACTTCTCTATCGTACCTTTCAGGTATCTTAGGATCCATTTCACTGCCTCTCAGTGAGGCTTGCCCGAATTGGACATGTAACGGCTCACAGCTCCCACTGCTCGGGAAATGTCAGGTCTTGTGCAAGTCATGGTATACATTAGACTTCCAATGGCTGAAGCGTAAGGAACTCTAGCCATGAAGTCTTTCTCTTCTTCCGTCTTCAGACTCTGGTCCTTAGACAACTTGAAGTGACTAGCTATAGGTGTTCTTACTGGTTTAGCATTTCCCATACTGAATCTCTGTAACACCTTCCAAACGTACTCTGCTTGTGAAAGTTTCAATGTACCTTCCTGTTCGTTTCTGCTAATCCTCATTCCAAGAATTTGTTTTGCTAGACCCAAATCTTTCATTTCGATTTCACTCGAAAGTTGCTTCTTCAAATTATTTATTTCTTCTAAATCTGCACCAGCTACTAACATGTCATCAACATAAAGTAACAATATTATAAAGCTGGACTTAACCCTTTTGAAGTAGCAGCAGTGGTCAATATTGCATCTCAAGTAGCCATTCTTTTGCATAAACCCATCGAAGTTCTTGTACCACTGTCTGGGAGCTTGTTTTAAACCATACAAGCTCTTCGTCAACTTGCATACCAACTTTTCCTTGCCATCTTCCGCAAACCCCTATGGTTGCTTCATGTATATCTCTTCCTCCAAATCTCCATGAAGAAAGGCAATCTTCACATCTAACTGCTCCAGATATAACCCTTTTGCTGCAACAATACTTAACACTAACCGGATCGTAGTTAGTTTAACAACAGGAGAAAAAATTTCAGAGTAGTCGATACCTTCAAATTGTTGGAAACCTTTGACTACGAGTCGTGCCTTATATCTCTTGGAACCGTCATGTTCCTCCTTGATCCGATACACCCATTTATTTTGTCGGGCTTTCTTTCCTTCAGGCAACTTGGTTAACTCCCAAGTTTGGTTAGATGCCAACGACTCCATCTCATCCTTCATTGCAAGCTCCCACTTGCTAGCATCTTCTCCCTAACAAGCTTCATCATAGAACTCAGGTTCTCCTACATCTATCAGTAACATGTAGTGCAAGTATTTCCTATTTGGTATAGGAGTTCGAGTTGATCTCCTTAATGTATTCTGGACCTGTGTTATTGGAACATCTCTAGGTGGGATTGGTTCTTGTACCTGGGGCTGCACACCTTGCTCTTCATCATTCTGTTTGATATGTTCCATGATCTCTCTATCCTGTACATCATTTGGTCCAAAAAACTCTGGCTCTTCCGGCTCAGACATCTGTGTGTTTCTATCTTTGTACATAACCCTTTCGTTGAAGACAACGTCTCTACTTCTGATCATCTTACGGTTTTGGTCATCCCACAGCTTGTAACCAAATTCATCCTCTTCATAGCCCACCAAAGTACACTTTATTGACTTGGCTTCTAGCTTATTCTGCGCATGATCATCTACATGTACATAAGAAACACACCCAAATACTTTAAAATGAGAAAGTTTTACCTCTTTCCCAGTCCAGATCTCTTCTGGTATAGCGAGGTCCAAGGGCTTTGATGGTCCTCTGTTTATCAAATATGCTGCTGTATTGACTGCTTCTGCCCAGAACTGTTTTGGCAGCCCTGAGTGTAGCCTCATGCTTCTGGATCTCTCAGTCAATGTTCTGTTCATCTGTTATGTTATACCATTCTGCTGTGGGGTTCCAGGAACCGTCTTGCTGAGCTTTATCCCATTTTGGAAGCAAAACCTTTTGAACTCATTGTCTTCATATTCTCCACCATTGTCTGAATGCAGCTTTTTGATCTTCAAACCTGTCTCATTCTCAACCCTGGCTTTCCATCTCTTAAAAGCATCAAATACATCAGACTTGTATTATAGAAAGTAAACCCATACCTTTCTGGAATGGTCGTCGATGAAGGTGACGAAGTAAAGTTTACCTCCGGTTGATGAGACTGAAGCTGGACCCCAAACATCGGTGTGCACTAGTTCCAGCTTCTCTTTTGCCGGTGTTCTTCCGGTCCTTTTGAAGCTCACTCGCTTCTGTTTTCCTAGAACGCAGCTCTCACAGAAATCAACCTCAACTGATTTTAAATCTGGCAACTTACCTCTTGAATGCAGACACCTCAACCCTTGAGAACTTATATGCCCAAATCTCTGATGCCATAAGTTCGGATCGTCTTTGCTTTCCACCATAGCGACTGAACCACATCCATCCGTGGTTGTGTAAAGCGACCCATTCTTACTTCCTCGGCCGATTGTCAATTCACCTTTTGAAATCTTCCACTTATCACTTGTGAAAGTCATCACAAAACCATCTGACGCCAATTGCCCAATGGAGATCAAATTCTACCTTAAGTCCGGTATATGCCTCACATTGTCGAGCTTCTAAACTGACCCTTGCAGTTGAATCTTCACATCTCCCTTCTCGGTAATATCGCATGCTTGATCGTCACCAAGATACACTTTACCCATATTTCCGGAGACGTAGTTCTCGAGCAATTCCCTGTGAGGTGTGGCATGGAATGACCCTCCCAAATCCAAAACCCAGGACTCCGTCTTGCTTTCCAACGAGCAGATAATGCAGTCATCTGACTCCTCCAATATACAATTCACACTGCTCTTGCCCTTATCTTTCTTCTCAGATCTACACTCATACGAGAGATGGCCTTTCTTACCACAATTCCAGCATTCAGCATCCCTTTTGCTTCGTTGCTGGTTTCCCGAATAGTTAGCCTGATTTCTTGGTTTGGACTTACCTCTAGACTTTGATCTTCCCCATTGTTTTGTGTTTCGATTTCTGCCTTTGCCTTCTGTACCTTCCAAACTCAATACTGAAGATGTAGATGCCCCTAATCCATCTTCACGCATTCTGATCTCTTCCGTCATGATCATGTTTATAACCTGCTGAAGATTTAATTTTTCTTTCCCGAACGAGTTGGCAATCGACTGGCATGTAGTCTTCCAACTTTCTGGCATTTGGGTGAGTAGAAACGCCGCCATAAACTCCTCATCAAACCCCATAGATAAAGAACATAACGCGTCTTTTACTTCATTGAACTAGTTCAGAAAATCTTTAAAGTTCTGATCCTCCACCATCTTCAAGGTTGATAACTTCTTGACAATATGGACTTTCCTTACCGCAGAAGGATGTTCGTATAGGTATGATAGAGTGTTCATTAGATCTTTGGCTGTCTGTTGATCTTTTACATTGAAGGCGACTTGCTTCGTCAAACTGAGAGACGAATAGCTCCCAATGCTTTCCTGTCCAGGAGTTCAAAGTCATCATCATCCATGTTTTTCGGTTTCCGTTTCTTTTCCCAATCTTCATCGGTCATATCCTTTGGTCTCTCTTTTATCGGCCAATGCAGATCCTTCTGGTACAGATAATCTTCCATCTGCATCTTCCAGAAGCTGAAATTCAAACCATTGAATTTCTCAATCTTGTGCGTTTCCTTCTCTGACCCCATCTCTACGACGAAATCGATGACCTCGAGAGAACCTAGATTTGTGTGAATAATATGCCCCAACCCGGAGCTCTGATACCAATTGTTGTGGAGAAGGAATTGCAATCACACAAATCTAAACACAAATAGAAAGCAATAATAAAAGAAGACACAAAAGATTTTTACGTGGTTCAGCAATTTGCCTACGTCCACGGAGCGCACCACACTCAATCCACTATATCTCAAAGATAATTACAATCCCTCTGTCTCTCTTTCAGCCTTTCTACAATTTCCCTCTCTCTAGCAATATTTCTCACACACTACGCACTTATATTTCTGCTCTATTCTTCTCACACTTTAAGTACAAATAATGGTGGTATTTATATGGGAGCACTAGGGTTAGTCAAAATCCTAATTGGAATCTATTTCCAATTCCAATTGCTTGTGCACGCAGGATTTCTAATTTCTTACGAAACCCGTCACTACCGCGGTCTGGACCGCTGTGTAGGCACATGCTTGCGCCGCGGTCCACAATGAGTAACATCTCTGTGAAACTCCGCTCCACAGACCGCGGTGTGTGCACCTTGTCTGCGACGCGGTACGTACAACATGTATCCTCTGTGATTCTTCGCTGTGTGTTCCGCGATTTGGGTCACTGTCTCCGCAGCGGTCGTCGCCGCGCCACCTGCCAGAATTGTTTTCTTCACCTGTTTCTGGCTTCACATAACCCAACATAACACACTTGACTTGTTCTCTTAAAGAGATTAGGTGCACACACATAAACAATTTATTCATTTGTGTTTTACATATCATTTTAGTGTGCATCACACCAATTTCACACTTACATTTCATGCATGTAAGTTAGTGTGTTAGATAGGTCTTGGTGTCATCGTGGTGAACGGTGAAAATCTTTCTAGTGGTTTTCGCAGTCCAAGTATCGTCTTAGTGAACCGTAAAAAGTTACCGTGAAAAACCTTTTAGTTATTTTCGCGGTCCAGTTCTCATCTTGTTGAACCGTGATGTATGGGTGCGAACTTATTTCTAAAGGTTTTCACTATCTTGGTTTCGTCCTTGGGAGCCACGATATTTATGCATGAAGTTTTCACCAGAGATTTTCTCGGTTATAACCTCATCTTGTTGGACGGTGAAAATGGATGACAAAGTTTAGGCAATGTTTCGTCTGCCATTTTTGTGGTTGTTTTTCGTCTTGGTGAACCGTGAAAAAACAGATCTTCTCAAAACAACATAGTTTTATAAGAATCTTATAGATACTCCAAGACATCATTTTTGAAGTTGAACTCCGATTTTCAGAGATTGAAAGAGATAATAGAGTTCTTAGAGAGGGAAATGTTCGAGAAACCTATCATTAACTCTCCATTCGTCATTTATATGCATTTAAGGCAACACCAAGCATTGGTCTTTAATATATCTGCACTTAGTAGGTAAGAACAAACATCACATCTCATTTATTGTTCTTTTTATTACCAAGACTCTATATTTATTGCATAGTCTTTTGAAGTTATGGATATTAGTGTTATTCTAGCACATATTTGCATTTAGCATTCATACATGTTCACTTAGACATTAATTCTCTTCTAAGAGTCAAAGTTTTATGGTTACATGTGATAGTTGCACAAGCAAATGTCAAGAGTAACTATAAAAGCCTTGCGAGTAGATAGGTTTAATTTACGATCCTTGAGTAGAGTGACTAGGTTGTCAACTTATGATGTAATTAAGACTAAGTGGCTAGTGATGCTAGTCCCGTGAGCTTTCCCAGTTAAAGGATTTCTCTCGTAAAAAATAAGTGTCGTTTATTTTTCATATTTATTACTTGATTTTATTATTGGTTGTGTTTAATATTGATTAATCGAAAATTTAGTAACTTAATCGATTAACAACTTATTCACCCCTTAGGTTGTTTAGACACATTTTCAACATGTTAGTAGCTATTACATTTTTGGAAGAGATTAATAAATTGAAGCAGCTGTAGAGTGAAGTCAGATATAAGGAATGAGGATTAGCAGAGACTAACCGAGCGGTATTCTACAGCTATCACTTCAGATTTTCTAAGGAGCAAAGTTTATAGTAGGATGAGGAGAAATATTTCATGGCTAGAGTTCTATATGCCTCAACCATTGACATTCTAATGTATGCCATGGTTTGCACAAGACTAGATATTGCCCGTGCAGTAGGAGTAATGAGCATATACATGTCCAATCCAGGCAAGCAACATTTGGAAGCAGCGAAGTGGATTGTAAGATACATGCGAGATACGACATAGAAGTATCAAACCATCAAAAAAGATATGATCAATCTGGAAGGTTATTTGGAATCCAATTTTGATAGGGAGCAGGATCATATGAGTAGCACCAACAGATATGTGTTTACGATGGCTAGTACTGCTATCAATTGAGTTTCTCAGTTGTAGAAGATAGTGACGATATCTACAATTGAAGCAAAGTTTGTGGATGTGACAGAAGCTAGTATGGAGCTGATATAGTTACATGGATTATTGGTAGAGTTGGGTTTCAAGCAGGTGATGAATGTGTTGCACAGTGACAATTAAAGTGTAATACACTTGACCAAAAATTTAACATTTATATGCATGTATTATCATTTCATTCAGTCATTAACCAAGGATGAAGTGTTGAAGCTTGTGAAGATCTAGGAAGAAAAAATCTAGCCGACATGATAATCAAGCCAGTCACTACAGAGAAACTGAAGCTATGCACAGTTTTAATGGGTCTTCAAGGT
Organism: Dipteronia dyeriana; assembly: GCA_032871835.1. Classification (NCBI taxonomy): domain Eukaryota; kingdom Viridiplantae; phylum Streptophyta; class Magnoliopsida; order Sapindales; family Sapindaceae; genus Dipteronia; species Dipteronia dyeriana. The sequence goes on from CM065303.1 coordinate 474,477, forward strand.
TGAAGACAGATGAGGATGAGCACACCGTAACTTTCCACTAATCATCGAATAAAGAAGAATGTCTACTTGAGTTTTAGTCTTCAAGTAGGAGATTGTTAGGTTTCTAGGCATGAAAATCATCAAAAGAAGAATACTACGGCCTAGAGCACGGTTCACCAATCGTGGTTTAAATCGTAGAAGTTCACAGAGGTATCACGTGGTGTAGACCGCAGATGAAGGAAGAAGAAGCGAACCGTGGTATTTTGAGCGGTGTTTCAAAGAGATGTTCCACGGTTCAAGGCGCAGGATGCAGACCGCGGTAACAATGTAATCTGCGCGGGACTGAGAATCTTGCGTTGAAAGAAAGCTTTTCCTTATAGGTTTTGGCCAACCCTACTGCTTTGATATAAATAGTATTGTAACCCTATGTTATTGCATGTGTAGAAAATAGCAAGAGAGGTAGAGAGCAATAATATGAGAGATTGAAATAGAGAGACTAAGAGATTGTAATCAAACTTTAATAGTGGATTGAGTGCGTGTTCGCTCCGTGGATGTAGACTTATGCTAAACCCCGTAAATTTTTTTGTTTTTTTTATTGCTTTCTTGATTATCTACGTTTGGTTTAGATTTGTGTGTTTGTGTACGGTCTTCTACAACCCTATCTATAATAGTTACGGGAAAATTCATCGCACGTACTTGTAACGTGGAAGGGAATATGTACTACCACCTGTGCTAAAATGTGTTGTGCCTAAACTATTGGATTTCATCTATCTATGAATATCAACTTACCTTTAATTATATGTAAATTTTAATTAACTTTTCATAAGCCGGTCACTATGACCACTAAGGATTTGATAAAAAAAAAATCAAAAACATCTTGTAAAATTTTAATATTAACCTTTTTCTTGTATCGAGCCACTTATTCCATTAGAACTTAGATCCAAGAATTCCAAATTTCTCAAACTCATTAATCCTACACTTAGAAAAATATGTGAATGAGATTTGAGATTGAATATTATAAGCAATCATTATGACTAAGATTAGGGAAGAATAATATGCAAATCAGATTTGATTATTTATTAATATATATATATATATATATATATATATATATAAATAAATTTTCAAATCAGTGCACACTGATATAAGTTCATCATTGTGTTGGATATGGACCATTAGATTTACATACTTTGAAGCAAAGTGTATGCACTTGTCAATGTTTCTCCATATTGAATGGTACACATGCAGCGTACTGATGTAAGTTATGTCAGTATGCACTGAGTAGAAAATGACTATATATATATATATAAGATTTTGTTTATATATGGAATAGATGGTTATGGAATTGAAGCTTGAGTGACAATGGAAGAGGAGGTGTATTCAATAAGATTCTTAAAGACATTTAAAGGCTTTTTTAAATGACAGATTGTCATAGATTTCTACCGACTTTTATAAATCCACATGGACTTTTACAAATCCATATGGACTTTTATTGATTTGTTTAAACATTTATCTCGGACTTTTAAGGATTTGTTTAGACATCTATCACAGACTTTTATGGATTTGTTATCTCATACTTCTATTATAGATGGATTGTTTGAGACACTCAAATACAATTTATAATAAGCACGTAAGAAAAGTAACCAACCATCTAATATATATTATTATTGAACTACGTAAAATAAACTGAAATATGAATTAAAAAATATAAATTAAAATAAAACAAATTTCTCATTCTATAATCAAATATATGAACCCAAAAAGAAGCAAATATTTCATTCATATTATAGTATAAAGAACATTAAATAATATAAACAAATAATAATTGACAAATCGAATAACCAAGCAAACAATAATAAAACATTTGTATATTCAACTAATCATATAAACAAACAATAATCAACTAATTGAATAACCAAGCAAAGCTACATATAAAATATTAAAAAAAAAAACATAACCCTAAACTAAACCTTAATCACAACTGACCACCATTTGAACCACCTCTACAACTTCGAATCTTTCAAATTTTGATATGGAAAATATAGACATATATGATATGCTATAGTAAAATTAACAATTTAATTCATGATCATTTGTATAAGAAAACACTAATTTTTTTTAATTTAATGTTTCTCAAATCTATCCAATAGAAATCAATATTGACATTTGTTCACTTCAAAATTTATAACAATTTTTATACTTATTTATAAATCACGAAATTTTGCAGATTAACATTAGACATAACATTATATATAAATATAATTTTTCATAATTTTTCATAATTTTCTAGAAAGAAAAACCCACCAAAATAAATTTACGAATTCTGGTCATTTGTTAAAATAGAGGGGTTCCAGGAAACTTTTTTATATTTCGAAAGCCAAAGTCCACCAAAATCCTTAGGGAGAAGGTTGGACTTGTTATGGATTTTGATATTCATATCATCAAGTCCACCAAAATCCATGACTTAAAAAAACCCTTTAAAATCTTATCCCAATTGAATACACTTTGATTTTAATAGATATTTTTAATGTCTCAGTTCAATACACCTGAATTTCGAAAGACTCTTTAAAAATCCATAGAAATCCTAATTGCATACCACTGGATTAATATAAACTCTTTTAAAATCTTTAAATGTCCAAATTGAATACACCCGGATTTATCAAGTTTTTAAATGTTCTCGAGAATCCTAATTTAATACATCCCCTGAGATATAATGATAGAAATCTGTTAAAATGTGCACTCCAATATCAACTATTGGATTTCATCAATCTATGCATATTAACTTACCTTTAACTATATGTAACGTTTAATTAATCACTCTGACCACTAAGGATTTGACAAAATAAAAGATGAAAAACATCTTGTAAAATTTTAATATTACCTTCTTCTTGTATAGAGCCACTTATTCTATTCGAACTTAGATCCAAGAATTCCAAATTTCTCAAATTCGCTAATCCTGCACTTAGAAAAATAAAATAAAATAAATTTTAGAAAATTAGATTGAAATTAAATTGTTGATAAACTAAAGATTTCTTGAAACATATTTACCTTGCTTCGGTTCGAGATGTTCAAGATTATTCATTCGGAGGATCAAAGTTTTCAATGAAGTTAGTGAACTTAGATATGATAAAATACTGTCACCGAAGAGATTAGTACTAAGATTTAAGATCTGCAGTTGCTTCAAACTCCTAAGGCTATCATGAGCTGCTGGAAAGAATCGAAATATAGTTATTCAAAATATCTGTTGACTGTTGACGAACATCCTGAGTTTAATAAAATTCAGACTTTGAATTCTTAGTGGTTAAACATGTCTAACGAATTAGATTTAATTGCTCCTGTTGAACAAGCTAAAAGAACGAAATTTATCATTAGACATCAAATAAAAAAGAATATTGAAAATGTCAATCATTCTCTAGTAATTATATAGTGCTCTTCAATAAAATCCAAATATTGGATTCTTACCAGCTGTCATAAGAAAAAAAAAATGTAAATAAAATCTATCTAATCCATCCAGTACGTAGATTTAACAGCAAGCGATAATATCCCAATTTGAATGATTCGATAAATTGGTGAAAAATAAAGATATTATACCTCTACTATCGATCCAACCTTGAAAGAAACTGAGAGATAAGTCAAGGCTTCGAAGTTGTTCAAAAGGTTGAAACAAGGTAAAGTTAAGAACTGTATAATCTGAATGTATTACATTTACAGAAGAGGGTGAGAGCTTGATCACTCGGCCTGTGGTTGTGTTGCACTCAATATGATCCCAATCACAACAATCAGAAACTCTATCATCAACCCATGACTCAAGTTTTTGATTTACATATGTTTTGACTGGTAAGTTCATGAAGAATGCCTTGATTTCCATGAGCAATCCTTTCTTTTTCAATGCAACCTTTGTATCCATGCATTTGAAGAACTAAAGCTATCACGATCAACATAGACAACTTCGCTAAGAACCTCTCCATATTGTGTACCCAAAACCTATTAATCTGCTTCATTATACATATATATATATATAAAAATATATGAATTTGATAATTAGAATCCATGGTCTACTGATTGACTTGGAATATTGATGTAGACTCCAGTGCCCTCGAGGAAATTTCATTTAGAGTATTATATAAATGAATCTGATAGATTTCAAAGTCAACTGATTGACTTGGAATATTGATGTAGCCTCCAGTGCCCTCGAGGAAATTTCATTTGGGGTAAGGATGAACAAAATTTCTGTATTTCACTTATGAGTTTTCGATCAACAATTAAAGAACTGTGATGGTAAATTTGTTGTTTGTATTGGTTCGAATCTGCAGAACATAACAAACAGAAACAAAACATTAGAGAATCGAGACCCGTGTTTCACACGGTGTCCTTAAGACAATTTCGTCATATATAACACCGTATGTGTATAACGATTGTCTCCCAGCATACAACGATTCAACAGTGGAAGTGCGAAGCACAACCACTCTCAGCGAACTCAAATTAGGTTCGAACTTACCATGCACTGAAGAAGAAAACCGAGAAGGAGAGAAGAAAAAAAAAACTTTTGATTTCGTGAGTGCAAGAATGATTTCAATTCTAGAAGTGTAGACTAGGGTTTTTTTTTATGTAACCGAAGTCAAAGAGATCAATTTGGAAATTGCTTAATTACTTCGTTTTAAATGATAAAGGAAATTTAATTAAAGAATAATCTTCTAAAAGATTTATTCCTGATTCATCATTGATTCTGATCACTTAGTGATCAAGTAAGTATCAGAATCCAAAATTGATCATTGATTCTGATTACTTTGTGATCAAGTAAGTATCAGAATCCAAAACGGAAATCAACTATTTCCTTAATCAAAAATGGAAATTTCCATTTTCCTTATCATTTATTTAAAACGTTTGACTTAGGGAAAATAATTAATTCTTTCCTAATCAACAAACTGATTTACGAAAAATTAAATTCAACATAGTAGCAAAAATTCGGTTGTACTCTCACAGTCCAACCGGAGCAGCATTCGTGTACGCAGGACGTGCCCTTACACATGTTGATAAGCTACTATCACACAACTACTTATATACCACTTATAAGTATTTTACCCAACCAATGTGGGATGCATATTTTCCCTATGGGCTCACTTTGAGACTCAATTTCTCATTCACCCATTAATCGATTTGTGAGTTTGAGTATACCACTTCGAAGCTCTCATGAAGGAGAATTTGAATATACAATGATCTTTAATTTTCATGAAACCGATCATACTCAAATAACCCTCTCAAATCGGTAGTTTGTCACAAATTTTCCAAAAATCCCCCACATGAATGAAATTGACCTAGGAGACACGAGAAATGACCTTTTGGTAAGTTCAAACAGTCGATACCTGCATAGGATAGGTAGGTGTTACCCTTTGAACCTTCCCTTGTAGAGGTGTGCTTACTTTACTAGCTGATCAATAGATGTGATATCCTTGAACTGTTCTGCCGTTTTGTGTAAACGATCACACACCTTACACATGTATCTTCTTGACCCGATTTGGTTATCATTTTTATGTTCGTTTTGGCCATGAACATGCGCCTGGTTCTGTGAGAGTCTCTGAAGAATATAGCCCTTCACTATTCTCTTTTAGAAGCGGCCCCACTTCTCTCTCACATAGGTGATTTCTTAATTAAGAGTAACCTTCATTACTCTGCTCGGATTTCTATAGCTAGGAATTTTGACGCATAAGAATCATTAAAAACATAGTTTAACCTTTTTCTACGGGCATCACTGTTTCATCATAGGAATGGATTTGAAGGTAACCCCCACAGTGATCCAACTGAGTCTTACAACTTGGTTGTCCCATTAAACCTAGATCTTGGGATCTCCAGCCAACTAGGTTGGTGTTCATTGTATCGACTTTTTATCTAATGGGTTTTAGTCTCATTCCTCTCGATGATGTCTCAACTAGTTCTCTGTTTAACACTTTAGTTAGCGGATCCGCAATGTTATTTTTTGACCTTACATAGTCAATAGTGATAACCTTAGTTGAGATTAGATGTCTAATGGTATTATGTCTTCGACGTATATGTCTGGACTTCCCATTATACATGCTGCTCTGCGCTTTTCCTATTGCCGATTGACTATCACAGTGGATGCAAATCGCTGGCACAAGCTTCGGCCATCTAGGAATATCCTCTAAGAATTGGTGTAGTCATTCAGACTCCTCACCACATTTATCTAGAGCGATAAACTTAGATTCCATTGTGGATCTGGCTATACATTTCTGTTTGGAGGATTTCCAAGATACAGCCACACCTCTTAGTGTGAATACATACCCACTAGTGGATTTTGAATATTTTATATCAGATATTCAGTTCGCATCAATGTATCATTCTAGGACTGCAGGATATCTGGTATAATGCAGCCCATAATTACGAGTGAATCACAAGTACTTCAGTACTCTTACTATTCCTTTCCAGTGATTAGTTCATGGATTACTCGTATGTCTAGTTAATTTGCTAACTGCATTAGCTATGTCTGGTCTAGTACAGTTTGTTAAGTACATCAGACTTCCTATCACTATAGCATATTCTAGTTGAGAGACGCTCTCACCTTTATTCTTGGATAGGTGTAGATTTGTATCTACTAGTGTTCTGGATATTCCAGAATAATTTTTGTTGAATTTTTCAAGAATCATGTCAACATAATATGACTGACTTAGAATAAATCCGTTCGATGTCCTTGAGATTTTCATTTCCAACATTACATCAGCTGGTCCCATATCTTTCTTATCAAATCTTGGTTTCAACATCTCCTTGGTAGATTTGATCATTTTATCATCACTATCAACAATTAGCATGTCATCAACGTATAGACACAAAATGATATATTCATTTTCAGTGTCTTTGACCTAAAAACATTTGTCACATTCGTTGATCTTAAAACCATTTGACATCATAACATTGTCAAATTTCTCATGCCATTGCTTTGATGTTTGCTTTAGGTCATATAAAGACTTCACCAACTTATAGACTTTCTTTCCTTACCCTAGAGCGGAAAACCCTCAGGTTGTTCCATATAGATCTCTTCATCTAGTTCTCCATATAAGAAAGTTGTTTCTACATCCATTTGATATACTTCAAGATTTTGCAAAGCTGCGATTGCAAGTATCATCATAATGGAGGTTATTCTCGTTACAGGAGAATACGTATCAAAGTAATATAGGTCATCTCGTTGATTGTAGCCTTTAATTACAAGTTTGGCCTTATACTTATCAATTGATCCATCCGCTTTCATTTTCCTCTTGAAAATCCATTTGGACTATAGTGGTTTACATCCCGAAGGAAGGTCCACTAATTTCCAAATATGATTTTAGAGAATTGAATCAATTTCGCTCTTAATAGCCTCTTTCCACAAGAGTCCTTCTGACGAGCTTACCGCTTCTTTAAAGGTTCGAGGTTCACCTTCTAGCAAAAAGGTCAGAAAATCTAGACCAAAAGATTTTTCTGTCCTAGCTCTTTTGCTACGTCTAGGTTCATCCTCGAAAGTCTAGGTTCATCCTCGACTTCTTGTTCTTGGTCCTCATAACTTTCAACATGTGTTCGTTTTGACCAACTTGCTTCATCATTGGATTTACATTGAAATACATCTTCAAAGAACGATGCATTACTAGATTCCATTATCGTGTTTTTTGTATATCTGGGATGTCAGACTTATACATCAAAAATCGATAAGCACTACTGTTATGTGCATATCCAATGAAAATGCAATCAACGGTTTTCGGACCTATTTTCACCCTCTTATGTGTAGGTATGACCGCTTTGGTAAGACATTCCCCACATTCGTAAGAATTTATAGGAAGACTTTCTTCATTTCCACAACTCATATGGGGTCTTGTCTATTTTCTTACGGGGTACCTTATTTAAAAGGTAATATAGCTTCACCCCCACATGTTCTGAGACAATCCTGAACTTATTAGCATTGCATTTATCATTTCTTTCAAGGAATGATCTTTCTGTTCAGAAACTTCATTTTACTGATACGGTACAGTGGTTTAATGTATGATTCCATGTTGTGCACATAATTCAGCACATGGTGCTTCATACTCACCACCTCGGTTGCTTCTTAGTGACAACATCCACCAGAAGGTTTCACTTTGGGTCATCCCTTTGGCATGAATCTTATGCAGACTCACTTGAAGCTCTTGGACTTGACTCATAATCGTCATAAAGTCTTTCATCTTGTACTCAAGAAACCGGCCTACAACAAACCTTTTGGATCCATTATCCCCAGTCTTGTATTTTCGTTCTAACGACTCCAACAGTTCTTTGGTTGGTTTTCTTTTAAAGAATATATGCTATAAAACGAATCTGACAGCCCGTTCAGTATGTAGTTTCAGTATAAAAATCTGAATGGTTCCATGCATCAATAGTATTTCATACCTGAACATCAAGCCATTCACCACTATTGGGTTTAAGAGCTTTTTCAGTCAGGAACCCAGCTGGGTTCAATGTGGTCAAACAAAACAATATCTTTTGCTGCCACCATTAAAAGTTCGTGTGACTCACACACTGGCTCATCACTGGTTCTACCATGTTTCTCACGAATGAGTTGATGGCTGGAGTCAATGTTGCCACACTTGGCAACACAATAGGCACTTCGCTCACAAGCAAAGAATTAACACTGAAGTGTCTAATCCTACACTTTGATTATCATTTGAAGTCTCTAGTGGAACGCTCGAGTTCATGTTTGATTTATCCACCATAGTATCATGAGGAGATCAACTGAATTAATATGAAAAATAATTCTCATTAAAATTGGCAACATTAAAGTCAAATCAGTTTATTTTGAATTCAAAATTTAATATTTCAATTAATACGGAATTAATAATTGAAATAAATCATCATGAAATTGATAATTACAATTTTGAAGTTCAAATAATTGATTTTGACAATAACCACCATTTTAAACTTACATATCCAACTCGTTACCACTGTTGGTCTTAGGAGCCTCATCAATTAATAATCTCACAAGATTCAATGTGGTCAGTCAGAGCAACATCTTTTGTTACCATCTTTTGAAATTCATACCACTGAATTTCTCTTGTTGCTCCATATGATTCATCATAACTGAAACTGGAGACACAAAAGAATTCACCTTCTTGGTATTCATTTGACCCACAAAAGGGTTAACCATCGGGTCGGTCAACTGGCCCACAATTGGGTTGACCACCGGATTCTCTTGAGCCACGCTCAGGTTCATAGTTGATTTGGCAGTTATCTTACATAGAAAATCGAACTTTTTTTTTTGAAACACATATATACAATGATATAAACCATTGATCTATCACATCCGGTATATATATATATATATAACAATCTCAGATACTGATATAACACAATCAGTTTGTTAATATATATCAACACCCGTGTACAACAATATATCAATAACTGATATATCAAATATAGTGTTTCAAACACTATTCTAGCACTTTAAATATAATATGTATATTTATAAAACAGTGCTGCTACATGGTAAGATTATATAATAATATAATCAATTTATTCCAATTGATATCTAACACTGATTTCAAACAATAATACTGTCTTTTGATTGATCAAAATTTTGTATTATTTAGTTCCACACATATCAGTACAACATACTAATATATCAATCGATCTAATTGTATGTTAATATATATCAACAATAAATATAGCACATACAGATTAATCAATAAAATGATTTGAAAACTAGTGTCAATACTTAGGATTAAGTGAACTTAATATATATATATATATATATATATATATATATATATATATATATATATATATATATATATATAAACTGGTTTGTACCTGATTATATAAAGATATAATCCTTTTAACGGTTGTTTCAGATATAGACTACAATTATATATCTCTAAAATATCACGTATTTACACAACTCGTGTGTACAACCGATATATTATTAGAATCACACAAATATCATATATATTTTATGATAGTACCAGTATCAATCAGTTGATATCAAACCGGTGAATCAATAATTGATTCTAGATTTCACAATTCAAATCAAAATCAGTGTCTAGTATTACAGACCCGATTACCTAGTTGAAATCACAATTGATTTCCAAATCAGTGTCTGTTAATAAACCCAATTTTCCAAAAATTAAATCAGATTATTATGTGAAATCAGTGTCTAGAAGCAGACCCGATTTCCACCATTTTTTTTTTTCAAGTTTGTCACGATCTGAACCAGAAACCAAAACCAGAAAGTTGTTTTTGTAGGAAACGCTTTTGATAAGAGTTTAGAAGGGGAAAAGAAGGAAATTGTCTTAAGATTGTTGTTTGTAATACGCAAAACAATCTGGTTCGAATCTGCAGAACATAACAAACAGAAACAAAATGTTAGGGAATCGAGATCCGTGTTTCACACGGTGTCCTTAAGACAATTTCACCATATATAACACCGTATGTGTATAACGATTGTCTCCCAGCATACAACGATTCAACAATGGAAGTGCGAAGCACAACCACTCTCAGCGAACTCAAATTAGGTTCGAACTTACCATGTACTGAAGAAGAAAACCGAGAAGGAGAGAAGAAAAAAAAAATTCTGATTTCGTGAGTGCAAGAATGATTTCAATTCTAGAAGTGTAGACTAGGGTTTTTTTTTATGTAACCGAAGTCAAAGAGATCACTTTGGAAATTGTTTAATTACTATGTTTTAAATGATAAAGGAAATTTAATTAAAGAATAATCTTCTAAAAGATTTATTCCTGATTGATCATTGATTCTGATCACTTAGTGATCAAGTAAGTATCAGAATCCAAAATTGATCATTGATTCTGATCACTTTGTGATCAAGTAAGTATCAGAATCCAAAACGGAAATCAACTATTTCCTTAATTCAATTAATTTCCGTAATCAAAAATGGAAATTTCCATTTTTCCTTATCATTTATTTAAACGATTGACTTAGGAAAAATAATTAATTATTTCCTTATCAACAAACTGATTTAGGAAAAATTAAATTCAACATAGTAGCAAAAATTCGGTTGTACTCGCACAGTCCAACCGGAGCAGCATTCGTGTACGCAGGATGTGCCCTTACACATGTTGATAAGCTATTATCACACAACTACTTATATACCACATATAAGTATTTTACCCAACCAACGTGGGATGCATATTTTCCCTACACAATGGGCTCACTTTGAGACTTAATTTCTTATTCACCCATTAATCGATTTGTGAGTTTGAGTATACCACTTCGAAGCTCTCACGAAGGAGAATTCGAATATACATTGATCTTTAATTTTCATGTAACCGATCATACTCAAATAACCCTCCCAAACTGATAGTTTGTCACAAATATTCCAACAAAATTTAAATTGCATCGGACATATGTGGTTTTCCAAGAGCATCGATTAGCTAGGCATGTTTGATGCAATCACAACCATTCAAAATGCATCATTCCGCAATTCACAATGTACAATTTATTTCAAAAATGGGGGTAAATATAATCAGTCAATTAAATATGCGTTTAATTTGGATTAGAAAACCCTGTCAGCCTGTTGCTTTTTACCGACCACTGTCATCATACCGGCCTGTAAATGGTATATAAAAATATATAAAAATTTGATAAATAGAATTCAAAATCTTCTTAATTAAAAAATAATAATTACAGCACATCACCTCTTAACAGAACTAGTAATGCACCTCATTTTTACATATATGATGAGGGGTTCAAATTCCACCATACAGATTTTACAAAACTTCAAGTTTCGAGGAAATTTTATACGAGGAAAGGATCAAACAGCCTCCTGTTATTTTTTTTTTTAGCTTAAATTATTCTCAAATTATTCCTGGATCAAGCCTTTTTAATGGTTGAAATTGGATATCATATCCCCCAGGAAAATAAAATAATAATACATGAGTTATGAATCCATTCCATTCCATATATGATATTTATTCTGACGTACATCAGTCTATGAAATGATTATGGTTGAATTCAAAATCTACTGAATAAAATAATAATAATAATAATAATTAATAATGTCATCTGTGATTGACTTGTAACATTGACGTAAACTCCACCCTCCGGGAAATTTCATTTGGGATGAGGATGAGCGGCATTTCTTTCTTAATTTGTTAACTTAAAAGGTTATTACATTTTTAAATCCTTTTAGTTTGTATTTATCTGAGTTTGGTCCATCAATTTTTGAAATTACTAACTTTAGTGTATTTGTTCGCTGACAATACTTATTACAGTCTATACCGTCCAATTATACTAGTTTTTCATTGACTTCCGTTAGGTCTACAAGGGCATTATAGGAATTTGATGAAAGCTTCTAGAAACCGGTCAAAAAAAGAGTACATCTGGAATTTCATAATTTAAAAAAAATGGAAAGTAAAGTAATATTAAAAAAATTAAAAAATAAAACTAAAAAACCCAATCACCAAACTAGAACATCATCATCATCAACTCCAAACCTAGAAATTCATCATCAATACTGAAATTCATTGTCAACACCATACCACACTATATCGAAATTCATTGTCGACACCTTTAAACCCAGAATATCATCGTCAATACCAAAATCGCAATCGAAACCAAAGCCAAAACAAACTCAGAAAAATCACCACAAACCCAGAAATCACCATCCCTTATCTTCGCTCTCTCTCATAGAAAACTCCCAAACATAACCATACATGGAAGAAAAAAATTCCAAAATCGAAAGACAATCACCAAAATATAAGAAAAAAAATGAAATTGAAAAAAAAAAAAAACTTTCAAACACAAACTCAAACCCAAAACTTATCTTAAAAATCCAAACCCAAACCCACACTCACACAACCACCACCATTCCAGCATCAACCACACCCACCATAGCCACCACCAGATTCTAAAACCCAAAGAACCAAAATCCAGAAAAGAAACAAAATAGGAAAAAACGGGAAAGTTATTCTAGAAGAGCCGAGAGGAGGACGAAAGAGGGAGACAGGCCAGAGGAGGTTGATGGCCTGCAGATCTGCTCGCTGAGGAACAGATCATCCACTGCTGCTAGAGTAGTATTGTTTAATATATATTTTTTGTGGTTGCTTTTCTATTTTTGGATTTGTGTTTTGAGATTGAAATGAGTAGATTTTTTATTTCTAGATTTATGATTGAAAGAGATTGGGTTGTGTGATTGTTGGGTTCTTGTTTTTTATTTGAGTTTCTCTGTTTGTGTGATGAACTGATAAAAGAGAAGAGAAAGAGATGACGATGAAGAATGTGATGATGAATGATGATGGTGAGATGAAAGCTAGAGAGTTGTGAGATGGAGCTGATGGGTGATGAATGGTGTTGATGGGTAATAAGATGGAGAGACAAGAATGAGATGAGATGAGATAGAGCTAATGAGTGATGAACTTACAATTTTTGTTTTAATTTCTTTTTAATTTTTAAATTTTTGTTTTTAAAGCTTAATTAAATTTTTTATTTATTTATGCTTTTGTTTTTTAATTATTTGTAATATTAATTATTTGTAATTCCATTTTTTATTTAACTAAATACAAAATTATCATACTGCCCTTATTAGAAACCTTCATTGATGGTATTTTGGTCTTTGTACCTTCTAACAATGCCAGTTTGTTTGTTTTCACAGAGGACTAAAGTTAATAATTCTAAAAACTAGTAGATCAAACCCAGATAAACGTAAACAAGAGAGACTAAAAATATAATAACCCTAACTTAAATTATGAGTTTTCGACGGTTATAGTAAAGCACTGTACGTGATGGTTAATATGGAAATATAGTTGACGAAGATTTTCTCTCTCTTTTTTTCTCTCCTATGGTTTTCTATTGACGCCGATTTTTGGTTAATCTAGTCAACAGTATCACGTATGCACCTGTGAGATGTGACTAGATCGCCTCATTTGATAAGTGTGAGAATTGATGAATGAACAATAAATAAAAGACGAGTGCATAAATAATAAGGACACCAGGATTTTTACTTTGAAAACCCTTAAGACAGGGAAAAACCACGATCGTTGTAACTAGGGGTGGACACCAAAACTGAAACCAAATTGAACCGAACCGATAAATGGTGTTTGGTTCGCTTTATAGCTTCTGTTCGGTTCAAACTAATTTGAAATTTAAAAACCGAATTGAATTGAATTCGGTTCGGTTTTGGTTTTAAACTTACAAAATCAAACCGAACCGAATAAATCGAACTGTCTTAGTGAATTATTTTGTTAGGTTTAATTTTAATATGGAGTGTTTGTTGATGATGTTTTATTTTGGACTACAATAGGTACTACATTTTTTTACTTCTATTTTATGGAAGTTATAGATTTTATATTTTGATTGAGTATGTAGACCGAATATGATTGAAATTTTGGATTTAGATTGGAAATTGAGTTGTATTTTGTTTAAATTATTTTTTACATATTATGTTTCTTAAAAACAGTTAATCCTAATTGCCAAAAAAAACAACAACTTAAAGACCCAAAAAATTAGAAAACATATAAAAAAAAAACCTTCAAAGAATAGTAGGCCCAAAACCAAATTGAACCGAACCGAACTGAACCGAGATAAAGGTATTCAATTCAATTTGGTTTTTAGGTTTAAACCGATTCACATTTGTAAAAACCAAATATATGTCGATTCAATACGGTTTTGACCAAAACCGAACCGAATCGATCCATGCACACCCCAAGTTGTAACGAGAAAATGAGATCTTCACTATGTATGAATGGTTACAATTTACAAGTGATGTATTACTTGTGGTGCCTCTATCTTCTTTGTATGACACATGTGCTTATATGGGGTTAAGGTGGTGACCTAGTCCTTGGCATGCAAGCAAATATTATTATTAGGCGAGATCCTATGAGGATTGTGCCTAGACCAGATTCTTGGGGAATCGAGTCTTCGTGTATTTATGGTGCAAGGATTTTCATTCCTTATGGGAGTGTCTTCTAAATCTTCCAAGTCGAGTTTTGTGGAAGATATACTGAAATCCAGTTTCATTGATTATACTTTATATTTGTTGTGTGGGTGGCGAGCTTGTGTTAATTCGTCTATTTAGGGGTTCTTCGGCGAGCAGGTTCAATTTATGGGCGACGTGATCTTTACTCATCAACTCGCTATTGCTATACATGGCCCATCGAGATGACGTGGCCTAATGTAGTTGAGACTTGTCTCCATGAATCTCAAGCTCTATGCTGAGGTGTCAAGTCAAATAAAATTACTCCAAACAATACCTCATAAAACCACGAGGAGGGTTGTTGGTGAGTTGCTTCTTTTGGTGAGCTATCGGCTCTCCAATGTGAATTTATTGAGATATTTACATTTAATGCGGCATTAATGGGCCGTCTTGTGACCTAAATAACTAGGATTCAATGTTGACCTTTCAAACATTCAAAATGCTAATCTGACATCCTTTTGTTTAATGTGACATCATCGTACTAACCCTTGATGCGACATCATGTTCAACGATTTGACAAATTCTTGGTCCTGTGCATTCAAAAAATGAAGTGTGCCATTCTGAAACAACGACATGCCCTGTTGTTATGCCTCCATCTTAAGATTTATAAGTTAAGAGATCTTATGTTTCTTCATTTCATCTCTTTCTATGACTATTTGTATTCTTAGCTGCTCGTTTCTTTTGTTAGTAGCATTCTTCATCCCTCGTCTATGTACTTTTTGTATTCTCAATACTTCATTTTCATTTCACCAAGACTGTCTAAAAAATCATTGAAGCTAGGTGACTAAGGAGTGGTGGCAGACTCCGACATCGTTGAACACAAGGCAAAACATATGCGATTTTCCCTAAGAGATCCTTTTGCCTTCGACTGCGAAACCAACATGGTGACTTCTTCCACTTTGGACTAATGTTGCAAATATTACGAGATCCCAGAGTTCGTCGAGCTTATAAACATACCCATAAACATATCCTGCAAAAACCAATCAATATGCTCTTGAGTTATGCCATTCTAAGACTATGCATGTTAAAGTCACTGAATAAAAACTAAAATTATGCCACTCATTTGAATGCACAACTAGTTAATAAAAAACTTATACGCAAGTCACTATAGCTTCAAAAACACAATCGTCAAACGCTATAGATATAATTTGTCTCGACTCTAATTCTTACAAAACATCGCTCATATTTTCACATAAAGCCTTGGAAAATACACTCATCAAGCATATGCAAATGGAGTTTATGCACATGAAATTCAAAGATATAATTGCATATGAGTATTCCATAGAAAAACACTTTGAATTTCATACAACTGATCTCATGAACAAAACCATATATTAAGAACAAGGCAGAGCTCATGTTTACCTTTCAAACCAGCATTCCTAAAAGATCAATTAAGTTTTTTCTTTTGGTTGTAACGGGACTATTGGGTGAAGGCTTAAGAAGGAATAGAAAAGGAAAAATAAAAAACCTAAGATCATACCAAGAGATTCTTCACAGTCTTCTAGTCTTCACACGAATCTCTCCCAAATTTTCCCTAGTACCTAGGTCTTCACATTTAACCTTCTTCTTTTAGACTACTTTTCGAGTAGGTGCAATCAATTGCAATCTAATTCAGTTTATTGCATTCAGAAGTTTTTTTTTTAATTGAATAGAGTCTTATACTCATCTTTGTATCTTTGGATTGATTGCAACTCCTTTCTTCATTTGCCTTTGATATGACTATTTACAAAATCACCATTCGAACTTTCCACTTCTTCTTCACTTTCCCTTAATATGATCCCAAATTATATGGTATGGCTAAATTTCAATTTATTGGGTTTTGCAATTATTGTGAATGAAGAAACAAAAAGTCAATTCAGTGTTTGGCTACAAATTTGGCTATGTGGCATACACATAAATATAGAAAATATTTAATGTCTTTTAAGTGAGTTAAAGCACACATTCTCTAGGTCACTTCTAATGGTTCAACCTAATCAAGAGCAAAGTCTACATGTGATACTTTTTATGATGTATGTGTGTTCTTTAATGACCAATGCACAACAACATATTGAGATTAAATTTCTAATGTTAAGAACCTAACAAGTGTTTAGGAGTAGAAACAAACCCTATAATATATATACGCTTTTGACTTGGAAAACTCACAAGGGTAGTCTTTACTATTAATTATGACTATCCAACTAATTAAGCATCCTATCCACCATCACATCAATAGCATGTTAAGGAAATTAAGAAAATAGTTGATTTCCGCTTTGGTTAAGGAAATTAAGGAAATAGTCGATTTCCGTTTTGGATTCCGATACTTATTTGATCACTAAGTAATTAGAATCAATGATCAATCAGAAATAAATTTTTTAGAAGATTACTCTTTAATTAAACCTCCTTTATCATTTAAAATATAGCTATCAAGTAATTTTCAAATCAATTTCTTTTATTTCGGTTATATAAGAAACACTAGTCTACACTTCAAATACACACATTCTACAAATCACGAAATTACTTTTGAAATGCATCCTATCCACAGCCATCATATATTTTTTGTTTACATTCATATTCTCATTAGTAAATAACATACCCTTGTTTGTAATTTGTATGATTGCTTACCAGGTTGAGTATACAAAGAACTTCGATGCCTTTCTCAAAAACTGTTGGAAAATTTCCAATATAAGAACAAATAAAATAAAAAAATATTCTGCTGAAATTCAAATAATAGGAACTTTCCCTTTTCAGATCAAATTAATCCGTACTTATTGAAGAGTTGATTTCAGAAGTTGCCTGAAATATTGAATGCAAGGAATCAGTGTTTTCTCTAGACTAGGATTAACAAGTTTAGTGCAGAGGGCAGTGTTACTGCTGTTTATTTCTCTCAAAAATGGATTGAAATCGGAAAGAATATCCTTGATGTTTTTGAGTTTTTCCCCTGTTCTACTAAAATCCTGAAACTGGCCCATTGAACTATGCATGTTTGGGCCCGCCCATATTTAATGGACTTTGTAACCCTTTTTCAATCAAATCTTTTTTATTCACCTTGATACACACAATTATAAATAAATTGCCAACCGTGGAATGATGCTTGATTCCGCACCAAAACCTATTATGTACACAATATTGATATGGGTAAGGAAGACAAAATTATCCAGATTCATATACCAGTAAGGATCTATTCAATTTAGAATGCATATAGATAATATTATATCGGGACAGATATAATTCTAATATCTATTTTAATTTTAGGGATAGGGGATAGGGATGTATATCATTTACCGATATACATTCCCATTCGACTCTATTATCAACTTTTATATTTTAAAAAAAAAAAATTGTGTACAAGATAATATTTTGAGGAATTATCTAAAATATTTAATTTAATGGAAATTTTTGAAATATATTTCAACATTTGTTTCTCTTTTTAAATATCATAAAATATACCATTGTAGATTTTAGTTACAATTTTCTAGTGTAGAGTATATAAATTTACATTTTTTGTATCGGACACGGTGATAGACGGAGAGACGAAGGAATTGTCCTATGACCTACATCAATTTGGAGATTCCTCAAACCGATACCAGGTATCTATCTCCAATTTGTTCCATAACAAACGATATTCACATGATTTTACCTAACAATTTGACAATATCTTTCTTAATGTATATCAACAATATGACGGATTGTGTTTGGTTACGACTAAATATGGATAAAGGATCAGCAATGATTTCCATAATAGAAAAATGATTTGGGGGGTACCCGCCCGTTCCCCTTTAACTGTTTTATTATCATCTAGCCATGCCTAGCTATGTAATGATTGTGAATATTTTAAAGTCGCTATCATGTTGCGATAAAAATATAGTATCAAATTATGGGTGAATATAAATGTTCTCTTTAATTTTTGTATCAATATATATGGACAATCTTTCTGGTCAACAAGTGGAGCAATATATTAATATAATCCTCTCAATTGGAAACAATGTTTGGGTTTACAAACCATAATCAATGTGATAATTAACGATCAGTTGAAAGGAGCACAAGAATATCCAGTAGTGCAAAGTGCAGTGCTGCTGTTGTATGGAAACAGAGCAATGGGTCGACTAGTTGGCAACTCAGGAAGCTCTGTTTTCAGACTCAGAAACTCCACCAAATCCTCCATGGAAGGCCTCCCTTTGCTCTCATTCAAAGTGCAAAGCAACCCTATTTCAATCACTCTAATGGCTTGTTCCATGTTCACCAATGACCCCATCCTCAAATCCACCGCTTTCACTTTCTCATCACTCTCATGCATTCTCCATGCAAACTCCACCAAATCCACCTCTTCATCATCCAATCTCCTCCTCCTCCCTGAAACCACCTCCAGCACAAATACTCCGAATTCGAAAACGTCTGCTTTCTGACTTACCGCTGATTCGAACCGTCTCGACTCGTTCCCTGATAGCACAAACCCGAAATCTCCTAAAACTGCCCGGAAGCTGACATCAAGAAAGACACTGCTTGTTTTCATGTTCTTGTGTGCAAGTTGCTTCGATTGGAGGAAACTTAATGCCTCTGCAACATCTTTGATCACCTTCAACCTTCGAGACCAAGGAAGTACCCCTGAACCGAAAAGCCATTTATCGAGACTCCCATTGCTGTAAAACTCATACACAACCATTGTTTGTCGATTCACATGACACCAACCCCTTATAGGGACCAAATTCGGATGCCGAACTCGGCTTATATCACCGATTTCTTTAACCAGTCGACGCTTGTCAAGTCCTTGCTGTGAGCTCAAGAACTGACTGGAGAATCGCTTGACTGCGACTTGACAACCATTTGAAAGCTTTCCTCTGTAGTAAACACCTCTGGAATCACTACCCAGAATCTCTAGCTCGCTGAAACCTCGAGTTGCCGATGAAATTTCGGAGAGCGTGAAGCGACGAGGCTTGTTTGGAGGCCTCGGTCTCTGCTTCTTCTCTGACCAAGCCACAGCCTTCAATTTACGATTTCTTTGACGCTTGCCGTAACAATAAAATCCTAGAATGGCAGTTAGAGATAGAACTGTCACGGCTATAAATATCAAGAAACCATGAGGAGGCTCTGTTTTGGAACTTTTATGGGGTGTACTTCGATTATTATTATAAGTTTCCTGGAGCATGTTCTTACTCAGGCAAGTTTCGGACGATGGAATGCGTAGAGAGGCTTGGCTTGTAGACGAGAAGTTCCAGGAAAGTACGTTGTGGATTTGAGTCATGTTTCCGGTAGAAGCTGAGAAACCTATAAACATGTACTCATTTAAAAAAGGAGAGATGTCTAGAAAACCTGAGAAGATTGGTTTTGTTGGGTAGTTTTGTCCGTCTGATCCAAGCCTGATTTCCATCCACCGCCGTACACCGTCGTATGAAATCCAGGCTCGGTGAACAGAACCGTCTTTGAAGAACACTCCGAAATCAGAAACGTCAACGGCTTTTGACGAAACAATGCTCCCCAAATTGATGCCTAGATGGTTGTCATTCAAGTCTCCGATTTCAGGATTGTGATGGGTGTCGAATTCCACTGCAACAGCCTTGTAATTTTCCTGACAAGCGTCGTTGAGCATGCCAAGCCACGGCCCTGGTCTTCCAACGGTGAACTCGTCAGGGACGATAATGAACGTCAAACCGCTTCCTCCTCCATGATTCGGGACTGGTACTTCTCCTTGAGAATTATTGACACGCGGTGATGAAACATTGCTGAATTGGAAGGAGAATGTGGTTTGAAACGAAGCAGGAGTGTGGGAGATTGGATCAAGAAGCCGGACCGGAGAGGAGTAGATGGCTCTTCCTGCTTGGTGTCTGAAATCAAACTGGGATCCATCAGGAATTTGGATGGTACCCTTTTCTTTGGAGAAGTTGGCACTGCCTAAAAGCTTGACTTGATCGTGAATATTAGTTCTGCTGTTTTCTACATTAAAATCATTGAAACACAGATGCTTGCTCACACTAATTACAGGTCCAGTATTACTAGTACTAGCTGATGAAACAAGATAAGATGCTAACAAGGTCATCAACAACAAACAGCAACAACAACCAGACCCACCCATTTTTGCGGAGGAAACATAGAATTTTAATCAATGCTATGATTTCCAAATTGATATTATGAATTATGAAGTAGGAGGTCTGGTGGGGCCTTAATTACAGGACGTGGAACAACATCCACCTTTAATTTGGAATTTCAGTTTGGTACTCTATTAATTTATTCTGATTTGTCCATATATTATTAAATATGCTGTTTTGGAACCACATGAAATCAACAATAATTCATATGGTTGAAGACTTGAAGCTGGTCTTTCTTATATATATTACGATCTAGTCCTTAACCACACATATAACATATGATAACGATGAGCTCTGAGCTCTGAGCTCTGAGCTCTGATATTATTTTTTGTACAGACATCTGAAGTCTGAACTGAAAAATTATCGAATGCATAATGTTAGGATCTCGATCAACTCAAGATACCAGCTTAACCTGTCAAAGAATTAACTTGCAAGAAAAATTGACAGATAAAAGATTCTGAATCCAACTATCAATCAATTAAAAAACCTAATTGATTTAACAGATTAAAACAGAACAATAGAATTTAAGCAAATATTGTAAAGGAAAAACAACACACAAGAATTATCGTGGTTCAGCCCAAAACTGAGGGCCTACATCCACGTTGAGCCTCTTTGGAAAGACCCTATCACTATATAAGAATTCTTATAGCCTTTACAACCCAGAAAATACACAAGAACAACCCTTACAATAGAAACTCAGAAATTAGACACAAGATCAGCCCTCACAAAAGGAGCCCAGAAACCACAACACAAAAACGCTCAAAACCAGCGTTTCTCAAACAATCTAACACCTGAGATACAACTCAGAAGAGTACAAAAACTACATCAGCAGAACCACAACACTCAGGCTTTTCTTTTTCTCTTCTAACACTCTCTGAGATTCACAACAGAGAAGCCCATAAATCACAATGAACATCAAGAACTCAAAGACCAACATAGAGAAAAAGCTTCAGTGAATAAAAACGAAACCTAGAAATCAGAAAACTGATTTCTCTCTCCATCGCGTCTGATTTTATACTAGTTATCAGATAACGTACAGCTCAGACGAAAACAACCAATTAGTGGTCGCCAAATTGGATGGAAATCCTGAGTCAGCAACCATAATCTGATAAGGCTTAAAAGCGACGTCGTCTGAGTAAGTGAGAAAACAGATCGAGCTGGGAGCATTCAGTTGGGCTTCTCGGGCTTTAACTTCCTTTTCATCATTAGGCATTGGATTGGGCTGGAAGGAGATGGGCTAACAACAACAAATTCCACCTACTCCATCTATACAGCAGACAAAACAAGACTGCAGAGTACATTATATATAGCAATAGAGTCCTTTTCCAAAGCAAACCTGGCTCAAACAACAAAAAACAGACAAGTCAATCATAATCACCTAATTCCAGCAAATTCAAGCAATGCTTGAACTTGCTATAGGGAACCACTTTAGTCCCCATATCTGCTGGATTTTCTTCAGTAGATATCTATTTCACCTCAACAATACATTCAGATATTTTATCTCTAATAAAATGGTATTTTACTTCTATATGTTTAGTTCTTTCATGAAAAACAGGATTTTTACATAAATGTAAAGCACTTTGACTATCAGTGAAAATTACAGCTTTACCACTAAAAACATTTATTTCTCCTAAAATACCTTGAAGCCAAATAGCTTCTTTTATAGCCTCAGTTACAGCAATATATTCAGCTTCAGTAGTGGACAAAGCCACAACTGATTGTAACTGACTTTTCCAACTCAAACAGCAGCCAGCAAAAGTAAAGAAATATGAAGATGTTAATCTTCTCTTATCTCTATCACCAGCATAATCTGAATCAACATACCCTATTAAGTCTATAACAGAATTTGCACAATCATAAACTAACCCTACAGAGATAGTTGTACTAATGTATCTTAATAACCATTTCATGGCATTCTAATGGCCCTTACCGGGATTGGCCATATACCTTAACAATACACTAATAGATTGTGCTAAATCTGGTCTAGTACTAATCATTGCATACATAATAGATCCTACAGCACTAGAATAAGGTATATATTCCATAAATATTTTTTCTTCAATAGATCTAGGAGATGAAGCAGAGGACAGCTGAAAACTAGAAGAAAGAGGTATATTGACAGGTTTACAATTCTTCATAGAAAACCTATCTAATAGCTTTAACAAGTAGCTTTCCTGTTTAAGGCACAACCTTGACTCTTTTTTAGTTCTAACAATTTCTATTCCTAGAATCCTTTTAGCATTTCCTAAGTTCCTCATGTCAAATTCTGTTTCAATTTTTCTTTTAGACCTTTAATCCTAGTCATACTCTTACTAGCAATTAACATGTCATCAACATATAAGAGCAAGTAAATTGAACTTAAAACATTTTCACTAGTGAAATAAAAACATGTATCAAATTTACCCTTATTAAAACCTAAGCTCGTAATGAAATTATCAAATTTCTTATACCATTGTCTAGGGGCTTGTTTCAGCCCATAAAGAGATTTCTTTAGAAAACAAACATGAGAAGGTTTAGTTTTAGACTCAAAACCCTTTGGTTGAGACCAAAAAATTGTTTCATCTAAATCTCCATGCAAAAAAATCAGTTTTAACATCTAGTTGCTCAAGTTCTAAATCATAGAAACTAACTAAGGCAATCATAATTCTGATAGTTTTATACTTAACTATATGCAAAAAAAAATCTCATTATAGTCAATACCTTCTCTTTGAGTAAAGCCTTTAGCAACTAACCTAGCCTTATATTTAGGTGGATCATTTTGCCATAAACCTTCTTTTATCTTAAAAATCCATTTACAGTCAACAATCTTCTGTTTTTTAGGTTTATTTACAAGAGACCAGGTTTTATTTTTATCAAGAGATTTTATCTCTTCTTTCATTGCATTAAGTCATTTCAGCCTATCTATTGAGCTAACAGCCTCTTCAAAAGTCCTAGGTTCAGATGATACTAATTCTTGTCCAGTATACAAAACAAAAGAAATAATATCAGCATATGCATACTTACTATTAGGCTTAATAACCATTCTAGCTCTATCCCTAACAAGTTTATAATCAGCTAGAGATTCACTTACTTGTTGATGTTCCTGTGATTCTTCCACCTGATCATCTATGTCAGAATGATCAGACCCATGATCCTCAATGGGATCAGTTGGGGTTGAGTCATTATCAAGATCAGAATTGCTAAGTTCCACCTGAAATATATTTTCATCATTCTTAGAAGAATTTAAATCAGTTTCAGTAGAGTAGTTAGTTTCCTTACAAGGCATTCTAGTTTCATCAAACACTACATCTCTACTTATGATAACTTTAAAACCTTTTTGGTCTCTAAGCCAAATTCTATAACCCTTAACACCTAAAGGATATCCTAAGAAGACACCTCTTAGAGACCTAGGTTCTAATTTCCCTTCCGATTGATGAGAATATGCAGCACACCCAAACACCCTCAAATGTTTTAGACTAGGAGGTCTATCAGTCCATTTTTCTTCTGGTGTTTTTAAATCTATAACAGTAAATAGAGATCTATTTATTAAGTAAGTGGCAGTCGTGACAGCCATAACAGCCTCACCCTAGAATTGTTTACTCAAACCAGAACTTATTAGCAAACACCTAACCTTATCTAGGATAGTTCTATTCATTCTCTCAGCTATACCATTTTGTTGAGGAGTGTGCCTAACTATTCTATGTCTTTCAATCTCATTATCACTGCAGAATTTATTAAATTCATCTTTACAAAACTCTAGGCCATTATCAGTTCTTAGTACCTTGACTTTCTTAGAAGTCTGAAAATGATTTTCAACTAACAGTTTCCAAGCCTTAAAGCTCTCAAAAGCTTGATCTTTAGACTTCAATAGATATACCCAGACTTTTCTAGTGAAATCATCTATCAAAGATAGAAAATACTGATTTCCACCATGAGTTGGGACCTTTGAGGGCCCCCAAAGATCTGAGTTTACATATTGAAGGATCTCTTTTGTGTTATGTTGAGCTGTACTAAAACTTAGCCTATGTTGTTTTCCTAAGACACGGTTTTCACAAAATTCCAGATTATTAATCTTATCTCCATTGAGTAAATTCTGTTTACTTAATTCATTTAGACCTCTCTCACTCATATGACCAAGTCTCTTATGCCATAAGGATGAAATGTTATTAATTTTAGTTGCTACATTAACAATATCATTAATGACAGTTTCACCCTTTAAGCCATATAGACCATTTCTCTTATCATCTTTCAAGATGACAAGAGAACCCCTAGATACTTTTATAACCCCTTTTTCAGCCTTGTAACAATAGCCATCCTCATCTAATATACCCAAAGAAATCAAGTTTCTTTTAAGATTAGGAACATATCTCACATTCTTAAAGACTCTAATCATTACATCATACATTCTAATAGCTACAGTCCCTATACCTTCAACTTGACATTGTTGATTATGACCTATCAACACACTATTACCTCTAAGTTCTTTGAATTCTGAAAGCCAATCATTTCTAGGTGTCATATGAAAAGAACAACCTGAATCTAAAATCCATTCAGACTCTATATGCTCAGTTGTTACTGCTAATACTTCACTAGACTCAAAAGACATAAAAGCTACAGCTGCATCACCATCATTATGAGTTTTATCTTGGTTCTTTTTCTTAAGCTCATAACAATACTTTCTAATATGACATTCTTTACCACAGTAGTAACATTTTTTAGTTCTGTTTCTGTTCTTAGAATGAGACCTATTTCGATTAGGAGTCTTACTTCTACCCTTGCCTTTGTTATTATTATTATTATTATTATTATTATTATTATTATTATTATTATTATTATTATTATTATTATTATTATAGTTATGATTATTATTCTCATTTCTTACTGGTTGTTTACACCTAACAAACAAGTTTTCACCACTATCCTTTTTCTCAATCTTAAGTTCTAGGTCTTTAGATTTTAAAGCAGAAATACATTCTTCTAAAGATAAAGAAATCCTACCATATTTAATAGCAGCCTTTACATCTTTAAAAGAATCAGAAAGAGAATTAAGCAAGATTATAGCTTCATTTTCATCACTAAGTTTTTCATCATCTTCAACATTAGCAAGTTCTATAGTCATTTTCTTGAATTTATCAAGATTCTGACCAAGATTCTTGCTTGGGTCCATTTTAAAACTAAAAAGTCTTTCCTTAAGATAGATTTTATTAGTTAAAGACTTAGTGAGATATAGACTTTCTAATTTCTTCCATATATTACAGGCAGTAGATTCACC
The DNA here is from genome assembly GCA_032871835.1 of Dipteronia dyeriana. Taxonomy (NCBI): domain Eukaryota; kingdom Viridiplantae; phylum Streptophyta; class Magnoliopsida; order Sapindales; family Sapindaceae; genus Dipteronia; species Dipteronia dyeriana. The sequence goes on from CM065303.1 coordinate 500,701, forward strand.
ATTAACTTCTCTAAGAACATTATCAGACAAATTTAGGATTATTGTTCCTAAAGCCATTTCTAACATGTCATCTTTTTGCTCTAAGGTTAATGAGTCAGGCAATTTATTTGGACCTTCAATGGCTCTAAGGATTTTCTGTTAGCAGAGAAGGGCTTTCACCTTTCTCCTCAAAATTCTGAAATCCCCAGTGCCATCAAACTTATCTATTTCAAATTTCATGTTCATACCAGTGAAATTAAAATTTCCAAAATTATTAAAATCAGAGACTTTTACCTCAGAAGCACTGCTAGCAGATTCACTGCTGAAGTCCTCTTCTCCAACCGAGTCTTCTGAGTTTGAAGGCTCTGCCACCAGAGGAAACTGTTCCTCGTTGTTCGCCGTTGGTTCAGACTTCTAGCTTTGATACCACTGTTAGGATCTCGATCAACTCAAGATCCCAACTTAACCTGTCAAAGAATTAACTTGCAAGAAAAATTGACAAATAAAAGATTCTGAATCCAACTATCAATCAATTAAAAAACCTAATTGATTTAACAGATTAAAACATAACAACAGAATTTAAGCAAATACTGCAAATGAAAAACAACACACAAGAATTATCGTGGTTCAGCGCAAACCTGGGGGCCTACATCCACGTTGAGCCTCTTTGGAGAGACCCTATCACTATATAAGAATTCTTACAGCCTTTACAACCCAGAAAATACACAAGAACAACCCTTACCATAGAAACCCAAAAATTAGACACAAGATTAGCCCTCACAAAAGGAGCCTAGAAACCACAACACAGAAACGCTCAAAACCAGCGTTACTTAAACAATCTAACACCTGAGATACAACTCAGAAGAGTACTCAAATTACATCAGCAGAACCACAACACTCAGACCTTTCTTTTTCTCTTCTAACACTCTCTGAGATTCACAACAGAGAAGCTCAGAAATCACAATAAACATCAAGAACTCAAAGACCAACAGAGAGAAAAAGCTTCGGTGAATAAAAACGAAACCTAGAAATCAGAAAACTGATTTCTCTCTCCATCACTTCTGATTTTATACCCGTTATCAGATAACGTACAGCTCAGACGAAAACAACCAATCAGCGGTCGCCTAATTGGATGGAAATCCTGAGTCAGCAACCATAATCTGATAAGGCTTAAAAACGACGTCGTCTAAGTAAGTGAGAAAACAGATCGAACTGGGAGCATTCAGTTGGACTTCTCGGACTTCAACTTCTTTTTCATCATTGAGTCTTGGATTGGGCCGGAAGGAGATGGGCTAACAACAAATAATCTAAAAAAGACGGCAATCACTTATTTTGGCCTTATCCTTTCATGCAACTGTATGTTGTATAATGATCGAAAGGCATCAACAGAAGCCATTAAGAGTCGTGTTATGGTGACTCTTCTATGTACTGCACATGAATCCAAGCAAGTTGGGGAGAAAGTAGTGAAGATATTATCAGCCGCACAAATATATTTGGATCAATTTTTTTTTTCTCCAACCACATTAAACAATCTAAACTGTCATCTTAATTAACTGTTGAGATGGATAAGTTCATAACATACAATCATATTTTCAGTCAGAATTGAATATTATATATTTTTTTTTTTCAAGAAATATAAATGAGAGAATTCAGTGAATTGTTATATGAATTCTACATTTTAAATGAGTTTATCCACACAAAATACTAATAGTTAGAGAAAAATACATTAAATTATCCCAAAAAAAAAAAATTATGGCCAGAAGATTATCGGACTTTTTATCATCTGGGCCTGGGCCTCTAATGAGCACAATCATTTTGTGTTTAGTTCCTTCTGTCCATTCTCACTTCCATCCCTTCAGATATGAATTGATTTCAGAACCATAAAAGATTTCATCAATGAAAGGCCAGTCTTCAGCTTCAAATATTGTTTCCATTTTACTTTTTGATTTTAAAAAAAATGTAGAAAAAGTAGTTGTAGTGTTTGAAAAAATTTCAAATTTTGTTTATAAGTAGATTTCATTGAACTTATCATTTATAAAAAAATCCATATTAAAATTCATTGAAATCGATAAATTTTATCAAGGTTCTTACTTTATATAAAATAAATAATCTCTTAAGAGAGAACCACTCAGATTTTATGTTATTATACTTTTTTCCTTACCGATTTTGTGCGTATAATTCACATGGCTGATGGCTATATGTAGCTGTCAACATGAGTTGTGGTAATTTTTTCCTGAACAAGGTAACAAATTAGATTATATACAAACTTGCTTGTTGGTGAAACATAAAGGATAGTTAGTCATGCATCATGCATGTCATGCTTAATATTAATAGAATTATAGAGAAGCCTCTCGGTGAGTTCCATTTTTGGTAGGTGAAAGTGCTCTACTATTAGCAAATTAAAACTCACATAACAATATCCTATTTTATATTTGATTTCATTATATCATATCGCATTTAAGCATGTCAAACATTATATAAATAATTTAAGTTGATGTAGTATTAGAGTACAGATTAGTAATTTTCTTTCGGTGAACGATGTATTTTGAGGCCCCTAATTATACACCGTGCCACAGAGTCACAGAGACAAATATGGTAGCTAGCTAACAATTTTTTCTTCTTGTTGTAAAGAGATAACTAACAACTTTCAAAAAATATATTCAGTGCTACATACATATATATCTAAGATTTTGTAAGATTTAATATTGTTTGTAACATACATATTTAAGATTTTGTAAGATTTAATAATCTTTTAACATACATATGGGAACTGGGAAGCATATATATATATATTAAATTTGGTAAGTGGTGTAAGTCAGTGGACTTTGTACTCAAATAATCCAGCATGAATATTTAAGGAAAGTTGTAAGGATTATAACTGCAAATGGATATCCACACACACACAGCATATAAATTTACAGTCCTGGGATTCTTGTACTGTATAAATGCTCACAAAAAGCAAGAAATAGTTATTTTGCTTTGGATATTTTTCACAAAATCACCGCAAAAATCTATTAGTAAACTATTGTAGGCATTAGGTGTGGTCCACCGTAATTAGTAAACTATTATAGGCACCGGTCCACTGTAAGAACTCTACAGTGGACCGGTGTCTAAAGCCTAGATCGTCAATATGCTTTGATTAAATTTAACAAAGTGAATAAAGATCTATATAAAATTATTAAAATTGTCAAGAAAATGATAATTTTATAGATCTAACAAACAAAATTAAACAAACCAAATCACTGATAAAAACAACAAAATTTAGTATGATATAGGTTTTTTGGGATGACTGCTTATATTCAGTAAAAGTAACAACAAAAATGAGCCTGATGATAATTTGTTAAGGAATATATATACGTACCCAAAATAGATTTTCTCACTTTGACCTTATACCCAATTTTGCTTTTCTAAATAAAACCACAACGGTATAAACCTGCTGAAATTGTTTTACATATTAGGTCTAAATGATTTTCAATTCGTGTGAAAATTAAATACACTTAATATAAAACTTGTTAAGTCTAATACAATATTCCATAATAAAAATAAAAAAGAAAAAAAAATAAGTGAAAAGTGTTTGTCTGGTTTTTATTATTCCAGCTGAAACTGTTTATGGTGGTTTCAGTTGGAATGTATGTTTAAGAAATGAGAATAGGTTTTTTTTAAAAAAATTAAAAACAAAAAAGCATAAGCCTATTAATCGGCTTCACAAGTCGGGTTAGGCGGCCGCCTAGGTGGGTTATGCATCCGACCTCCTAGAAAGGCCAATTAAAGCAAAATCACGGCGGCCGGACCCGCCTAATGGCTAGGCGTCCACCTAGACCGAATACTAGAACACTGGTCCAACGAGCATTTAAGTCACGTTTGAAATGTATTTTTTTTCCTAAGAACAGAAAAATCTTAATCAGTTAAGATTTGGATATAGAGGCATCAGCAGAGACTTTTTCAATTAAAAAAAAAAGAAAGTTAATAATTCAAAATCAATTAACTAAACAAATTGCCATAATATATTGCGTGCATTTTCTCCTTGTATATGTTTACTTTTTATCTGTTCAATTCACAGCTTACCTCACATTTAGAGTTTGTGTAAGATACAGTAGTCCTACTATTGGATCATTGTGATATTTTTTCGCCATAAAACAAAAAACCACGAATCTTTTTTTTTTTTTTTAAGGGAATCTTATTCAATGAAAAGAGTGATAGTTTATGTGTCAAATGACATTGCCACAATGCTCAAATTTATTAAATATCATGGGAGGTCATGTAAAGTATAATGGTCTTGTATCCCAAAATAGAATTTTTATTCCTCACAAATAAATGCCCATATAAAACACGAAAACTTCATATAATAATTTGTCAAAAAAAAATCATATAATTCAGAAATAAATATATTCCTTTTAAGTTATAGAAAAAAAAGTTAAATTAATGAACATAACAAAAAAATTATAATAAATTTATTAGAAACATATATACGAAGACAAGATATTAGAAGGATTTATAATTAAGATAAATTTGGTAATTTATTAAATTTAGCAAAAAATTGTAACCTTTTTCAATCAATCCGAATTGAATTCAATAAGTGATATGTGGGAAAAAAAAACGTGCCTTAATGTTAAAGAGTCCATGCATTGTAGGGTTAGGTATATTCTCAACAAAAATCTAATTTGAAGTAGAAAACAAAAGTATAAAAACTGGTTTGGATCACAGGGCAGGGGATCATTTATATATATATATATATATATATATCACAAGACAAGAGTACTTTAAATTTACATATTATTGACAAATAAATAACAGCCAATAGAGCCCAGATTTAGTTTTCTAATATAGAACAAGAAAGGCAGTGAAGAGCCCAGAGAGCATAGCATACACATAGTGTCTGAGCTCTTTCTGTGTCATTGTATAGAACAGATGGATTCGTCGGACGCGGTGAAAAAATGGATGGCGTGGTCAGAGGTTTTCATAAGCATGATAATGGTGCAAGTTTTCGCGACAGGGATGCAACTCCTCTCTAAAGTCATTCTCAATCAAGGAACCTTTATTTTCGCACTGCTCACATATCGCCATGTGGTTGCTGCTCTCTGTGTTTCTCCTTTTGCTTTCTGCTTCGAAAGGTTCATTTCCCTCTACTTTTATTTTTAAGGGTTTTTGTTTTTTCTTCGTTTTGTTTTTACTTTTTAGGGTTTTGTTTTCCTATTAGAAATTTGTATTCTGTTCGTATTTGCAGAGGCCTCTCAAAGAAGTATACATGGTCATTGCTTTTTTGGCTCTTCATCAATGCCTTAACTGGGTAAGTCACTTTGAATTTCATGTCAATCATAACAGATGATGTGTTCTTTCTTTTTCTTTTTTTTTATAATTTGATCTAATTAGTTTTCACTTTCATGATTTTGATTTTGAGTGATTGATTTAATCTACTTATTCAAATTATAGTTTCATATACCCATTAATTAATTTTCAGTTTTCTCTCAAATTTTGTTTTGAGCGATTAATTTTATTTAATTATATTCCAGTTATAGCTAGGTTCATACCCATCAAATTAATTATATTAAAAAGCAATTTTAAAATCATTAAGTAATACTCTGCTGAATTGAATTTCTGTTGCAAACGACTCCAATGCCACCATAAAAGCCGGACATATAATAATATGTGAGTGAGTGTGAAAAGAGTGTGATAATGCCTTTTTAAAGAGTTTTATTTATATTAGTATACGAAACACTGTTTTTTGCTGTTGTTGTTGATATGTAACAATTTGTAAATCAGATGGTTCTAATTAAATGGTCCATTTTTTGGTAGTTTGTTTTGATTTTCTAGTTAAATGTTTTGATTCATTATTAATTTTTTTTTTTTAATATTTATCTATTATATTAGAGCAGAGCGAAACCAGAGTGGATTGTGGACAATTACATATAGAAATATATATATAATAAAAAACTATTTTGATTGTGAATCTTGAGAGAATTTTTATTTTTTAAGATAATAAGTATACTAGTCAAGGATCATAATGACACTTACCATTAAATATATATTCTAACAAAAACGAAAATACGCATACAATATAAATACAATAAGATCCTACTTAAATTTTGACTTCTAAGAATTCAAAAAAGCTAAAACATCTATTACCGAATCCGAATAAATCGTAAAAACAAATTCTCTTCCAATATAAACAATCATACAATTCTCAATAAATTCGTCATCCATTTGTTGCGTAAAGACATTTTGACAAGTTTCATACCCGAAAATAAAACTTAATTTTATAATTAATTTACAACATAATCTTTAAAATAAAAATAAAAATAAAAATAAAACTTACGGTTTTCTCATACTGACTTCCGTATATTACCACAGACCTAAAATTATGAAAACTCATAAAATTGAATTTCTTGGAGAATTGAAGATTACTTTATATGGTAAATCTATTATTTTTGGTTTGTTGTTAAAAGATTAAAATTGTCCACTTTGATTTTTGAGTCAGTAAAGGGTTAAAATTTATCAATTCGATCTCACTTGGTTAAGGAAATACAAAGGGCTTTAATGAGTTTGACACATATTTTTAAGTTATTAAACTATTCTTAAGATAAAGAATAATATGGTGAGTTAAGTCAGAATCGTAATTGGATTGAAATATACTTAGAATTAAATGATGTGTAGTTGAAACTAGGGTGAATTCCATTTTAGTCCCTCTAGTTTGACCTAATAAACAAATTAGTCATCCGGTTTTCAGAATTACCTTGTTTAGTACTTCTGTTAAATTTTTCGTAGAAATAGTGAAATCTGATAGGACAGAGGGTCAAATGACCCTGCTGCCCCTGACTTTGTTTTAAACAAAAGAAAAAAATTAATGACATAAATATAATGGTAATTCAAAAAATAAAAAATAGGTCACCATTATCATCACCCAAACTCAGAACACCCCACCAAACCCAGAACAACATCATCTTCATCACCATCACCATCATCAACACACAACCAACCTAAAAAATTATCATCTAACACACCACCAAACTTAGAAACACTAGAATCCAGAAACCGCACCACCAGAACTCACTACAATTAACAAACCTGATTGCAGTATTTTTAATCTTAATCAATTTAAAAGAAAGTTCGTTCACTGAAATCGGCTGAAATCGGTGATTCTACTAGTTGAACATTAATTAGTCTAATTTAATCCTAATCTAAGTGCATGAAAACTAAATGGCATAATGCTTGTCTTGGGTTGGTATTTTAATTCGTTAATATGTAACAATGCAATAAACTTAATAACACTAAAGCTCACACGAAAATATGAATATGAGGGAAATGCTAGGGAATCAATGCAACCTAATTAAACTACTCAATGCAACCTAATTAAACTACTCAATGCAATCCACAAGTCTCATTAAAACACTTAAATCCAATTGATAGGGTTTGTTTCATGAAACACCTGATCTTTCCTATTACTCAGACACGGTCATGTAATGAGCAATGTTTAGAATTAGTTTTTAATTAAAACTCTAAACCAAATCACACATAGCATGGTCATGCATATGTAAATTTTCTCAATTATTAAGCTTGTAGTTAAGGAATAAATGGGATGGTCACCCATATCTAACCCTCAACATCATAGATAAACTAATCCTAACACAAACATTTATTGAGGTCTCATTTGAAGATAAGTGAAGGAATTAGAGCAAGTATTTCAATAAAAGAGACTACCAAGGTATTTAATTAAAAACCATTAGACTTAGGATTACAAAGAGTTGTTCAATCGGTTTACATTAATCCCCTAACATAGAAATTAGTTACACATCAAGGAAAAGAAAGAAAATAAAGAAGAGTTAAAGAAGAAACCCAAGTTGGTCATTTGAGGTTCCTTGAATTGTAAGCTTCCTCTTCTTGCCTTCCAAGTTCCAAGATGGATGGATGAATGAAAGTGTCTAAGGATGGTGATGGAAGGGTGAAAATGTCCTAAAACTTCGTGTGGCTGATCCTTTTTTTCATAAAAATATAATATGGGTATTTATATGGGTCTAAAAATAGGTTAGAAATCAACCTAAAAACGCTTGCTGGCAGGCTATCGTCTCCCTGTATGTCGCGGTTGTCCATGACGACATGTCGCGATCTTTCATGACGACATCACAAGAGACACTTTAGAAAAATCGTTGTGGTGTGGTGTGGTGTGTCGCGGTTTCCCATGACGGAAATCATGACAGCTACATATTGTGTCATTTTGTCCAAGTTTCTAATTTCCAGCTCTTTTGGGTCTCAATCTTCACTCATAACACCCATATGATGCTCATAATACAAAATCCTGCAAATCCATTTAATCGAACCATTAAACACTTGATTTTACTTGAGAATTGAGCAATAAGCATAGGAAGGGGGACTCGAAATCTAGTGTTATCATGGCTCGATCAACACCCCCAAACCTAGTCTTTTGCTCGTCCTCGAGCAAAATCAAGAGAAAATACCAACAAAAAAAACAAGCAAATGACACGAAGACTCAATAAAATCAAAAGAAATATAAACAATAATAACTCAAAAGCCACATTTTCAAATGGTGATGAGATGCAAAGAGGTGTGGATAAGGAGAGTAGACACATGCAACACATTCTCAAGCAACTCGAAGGCACTCACGGGGCACTCGAACAACATGAATCCCACACCTAAAGTGCTCTCATGTCGAGAAATACTCACTCTCACACCTCGAGCATAATTCGCTTTGACTCTAAACCTCACGTGGACATTCATTTTTCTTTCCTCTCGGAGTCCTAAGTTCACACTCATGAAAAGTATGTAAGGATAGAGTTATACATGAGAATCAAATACTTGCATACAATAACAAATGAAACGTTATTATTTTGGTGAACTAGCCTAGGAAATGAATCAAATGCCATGGACATGGAAGATCATGTTTCAACAAACATTCCCAATCTAGATTTCATAGTAGATCATTTAAGTCTTCCCTTTGGTTGTAATAGGGTCATTGAGTGAAATATGGTGAACAAAGAATAGGAAATGGAGTTCAAAAATCATCAATCATACTAAGACACTACATGATACACCCAATACTTAAGCTCTATTCACATCACTCGTGGCACTAGTGATTAGGCTTGACTTTTCATTACACTTGTGATATACATGAGTATTCTACTAGTGAGTACTTTACAATTATATACAATACTCTTATTCCCTTTTTCTCTTTTCCTTATTTTTTTTTTTTTACACTTTAAGCTCATAAGTGCTCATGTTCGTACTTTTACATTTTTGAGCTTTTTGCCTTGCACATTTACAAATATAGCCTAAATACACGCTAACTTTTCATATTTAGAGCTTTTCCAACTTTCACCGCAACACAACACATCCTAACAAGTTGGCAACAAGGGTAGGCATGTGTTTAGGTTTAGCTATATGGTGTAATGTGGTTCCAAAATAAAGGTGAGTGTTTGGTCTCAAAATTGGCTTGGAAGCACACAAATAAGGACATGGAATGTGTTTAGGCTAATATGAGTAGTTATGCACACACATTGCCTAAAATCATTTTCACCATTTCATCTATCAAGGGAATTTAAGTATCCATCAAGCAATCCACAAATATAACAATGTTATGTCCTATGGCAAGTGATGCATGTGACAAGATAAGTGTTTAAGATGAAACAATGATAACACTCAAATACGCTTTTTAAGGCTTGTGTTTGTGAACTCACTAGGTGGTCTTCACTATTAGAACAAGGTGTTTGAGCACCGAGTCCCCTTAACTTGAACACAAAAGGATGGGACAAGCCCATGAAGTGCAAGTGAGACCCTAGAGTGACAACAAGATGCTCAATCGAGCACATTAGGCATAAATAAACTCTCACACAAACACATACTCAAAGCATCACACCCAAACTACTTGAAGCTCGAATTTTTTTGGTCATGCTACTATTTTTGAAAAGTTTGACTCAACATGAAATCAAAAATTTGACTCGAACATAAAATTTAGTACTCAATAAAACCAAAATGATCGAAACCTGTATCGACACCCCAAACCTAAACTTAACATTGTCCCCAATGTTAACAATGAAAGCCCGGTAAAAAGGCACTTAAACCGTAAAACAACACAATTCAACAAGATAAAATAAAATAAAACGCACAGAAAGCTCGATCAAGATGGCATAGAAAGCTAATAATGGCAATTACACATCAACCATAACACAATACGGCTCACACCCTTATTCTAATCACAAATAAAATAAAACAAAAGAAATGATGTAAAAGTACCACTACGATAGAAATCAAATAATAAGAGTAATTAAAGCAAATACGAAATATAACTGAAAGCAGTAAAACCAACAAAACAAGTCTAGCTACACAAGAACAACTCAAAGCAAATAATGAGGTGGTGGTGGTGGCCAAATGTGCCCCAATTTTCATTATTTTCAACCAATCTCACCCAAAACTATGCTTTTCCACTAATTCAACCAATTTCACTCACAACTCCTCCAAAAACACGAAATCAATACAATATACGCTTCAATAATTCTACAAACCAAAACCGACACTTCAATTCACACAAAACATGTCCAAAATTGCTTCACCCACACAGATTTCACAAAACCACCAAATCAAGCCTAGAACGTGTAAGTGATGATATAACTAGGATTTGGGACTAGAAGGGCCTAAAGTAAGTGAAAAGAAGAAGGAATTACCGATTGTGTGGGCTGGAAGTCTTTGAAGTCTTAGATTAGTGATTTGATTATTATTTTTTTACAAATATGGTATTTTTTCCTTTTTTTAAATTATCTCAACCGTCAATCTCTGAGATGAACAGTGGTGATCCATTTATTTTTTATTTTTTATTTTTCAAATCAATTTTATTCAATTTTTTATTTTTTAATTTAGTAAATCAAATTTAATTATGTAAGTTACCATTTTACCGTCGCAACAATGATGGAATCTTTCAAAACCCTAAAGGAATTGGATGACAGGGACTAAAATTGAGATTGTTTGAAACTGTAAAGACCTATCATGATAAAGCTCAAAACCGAGAGATCAGTTTTTATATTAGATCAAACTGCATGGATTAAAATGGAATTCACCCTTAAAACTATTAAAATGCTTTTGTTTTTTCAAAAAGCTAGAGGTGGGCTATAGGCCTCTGCATTATAGTAACCAAACTTTTTAATTTCACACTACCGGTCAATAATTTATAATTACCATACAATTCTTTTCCGTTGTCTATAATTAATCTTGTATGTTATCATGATTGAAAAAATTGATATGGAAATTTGACAATTTACATAATATGAATTTATTTTGAAGGATGACAGGAGCCATGGGACTATATTATTACGGACTTCGAGATACCACAGCAACATATGCTATCAACTTTCTCAACTTAATTCCAATTTTCACATTTATTTTCAGCATCATTCTTAGGTAATAACACACTATTTTTCTCCATATATATAAGCATATTTTAAATTTGTATTTGTATTTGCGTTTGAGTTTAGTCTATTTAACAAGTCTTTGATACAGTTAACCAAGTGTATTTGTTTTGTAGAATAGAGAAATTAAAATTAGACACTATAGAGGGTAAATTTAAAACATTGGGAGCCATTTTGTGTGTGGGAGGAGCATTAACAACAAGTCTTTATAAGGGTAAAGATATAATTCATTTTGGTCATCCAAAAATTCATCATAACTCCACGGTCAACATATCTCAGCGTCATCACTGGACACGTGGCACGTTTATGTTGGTGGGAAGTGTCATGTCTTATGCTAGTTGGTACATGGTGCAGGTATCTATTCCATGCAATGCATGCCCAATTGAATCAAATACATAAAATTTCAGTTGAAAACAATTATTATTGGTGAATGAATTTCTACATCTTGTATTGCCAACAGGTAAAACTGCTGAAAATATTTCCATTCAAATTTACATTAACCATGCTAACATGCATGGTAACATCTTTGCAATCAGCTGTGATAGGATTGTTCATAGACACAAGTAAGGTTTCATGGACATTGGGATGGAATCTGCAACTGATTACTATAGTTTACTCGGTAAGGTTTTTGATAAAATTCTCATTTTTAAATTTAATTCACCTTTTATACGTAAGGTTTAGTCTAATTGTAAGTAGATCCATTTAGTAACGACGTTTCTGACATGTTTTTTAAGAGATGATTGGATGCAAGTGTTTATTATGCAGGGAGCGCTGGCCACTGCTGCTACATTCTGTCTAATTACACGGGTGATTCCAAAGAGAGGACCAACTTACCCTCCGATGTTCAATCCACTTGCTCTTATTTTCACTGCCTTTTTTGAAGCTCTCATATTTGGTCAAGCTATTACTCTTGGCAGGTATATATATATTATATAATATGACTTCGTTCAATCTCCCTCTCCTTTGGTTTTTATTTTATTTTATTTTATTTTATTTTATAATTTTATGGTATGAAGTTTATGCTAAATTTGGTTTATGTTTTTCAGCTTGTTGGGTTCATTTTTTATAATGCTTGGACTATATGCATTTTTATGGGCAAAAAAGAAGGAGTACAAAAAGTTCCAGGCTCAGGCTCAGGCTCAAGCAAATGTACAAGTAACGGTTGTCGGTGATGAAGGTTAAGCAGGGTCAATACCATTCCAATATAATCCCAACTTAATTATTCACTTGAAGACTTGAAGATCATAACTTATCTTTTGCAGACAATGCCAAGCCCTAATTGACCATTAATTATCAGATCAAATCAAACCCATTTTTACTTTGGGTTCTTAATTAGTTACCGTTGAAAATTGTTGTATTATTGAATAAGAAAATTTGATTAAATATTATAACTTTTCATAACAATTGTATTATTTCATAAAAGTTGTACATTTTTATAAAGATGACATCTTTTCTTAAAAGATATGGTTTTCCTTTAAAGATATATCCATTCGATAGGATGTTATTTCTTAGTCTTTCTCTGATTGATCTTCACGTCTATGCTTGTTTGATGTTGTTTATTTTTCTTTTCCTGTTTGCAAGGTTTTGGGGGCTTTGTTTTTGGCTGCCCCTGATAGTTTAGGTGTGTCTTGGTCTTTTTTGATCTCTTAATAAATTGGCAGTATCAAAAAAAAAAAAAAAAATTCCATTCGATAGGATATATGTCATTTCGAATGGATACGAGGATGTATAAATATTGATACTCTTTAACTATTAGTAATTTTTATTTTTTTAATTCTTGTTCTCACGATTATTTAACTATTTCAGTTCTATCGGTTGAAATTTGAAGCTTCTTCAATTCTAAATTTTTGAAACATAACAGTGTCTTTAGTTTTGATACTTAGATATCGTTTCTGAATTAGATTTTATTATAAAAAATAGATTCTATTAACATACTGTTTGAAAAGAAAAGTTAGATCATAACAAATTTCTAATGCATTAATAAATATATATTTGATGAACCGTTTGCTTTGCATGAGATGCCCACAATCAAATAATTTAATTTGGAAATATATACAGTACTGTGCATATATACCATTTGATTCGAGACTTTGGAAGAGAGGCTGGAAAAGTGGCGCAGAAGGTGAACGGAATACACGTTTATGGGTGGTCGATAGTCGCAAAAGTGGCGATTTACGACTGGAATAGACGTCGCTCAAATGCTAAACCTCAATATGTTAGCGACATTAATGATCAGAACATGGGTACTGGTAAGGAATGGGGATACGATAATAGGGGTTCTGGTAGCAGCCCTTCTCGCAAGAAAGGCGATCTTATGCAGAAGCTGTTAAGGAGACAAAACCCAAGGCTGCAGCGACAGTTAAGGGTATATCTATGGCATGCTCAAGTTCAAATGAGGAAGAAGAGTGGTTATCCAGATGTGCGGCGGGGGTGTTGAAGAACTTTGCTAGTGTTGAATCGGTTAATCAGAAACCGGAAGACAGGGGTTTTGTTTTTTCTTCATTTATATATATATATATATATATATATATCACAAGAAAAGAGTACTTTAAATTTACATATTATTGACAAATAAATAACAGCCAATAGAGCCCAGATCAAGATGATCACGGAAGGAAACAAAACCCAGATTTAGTTTTCTAATATAGAACAAGTCAGTGAAGTGTTAGCGATACTTAGAAGCATCGCTAGATAGGATACAAACAAACAATAGCAAAATAAAAGAATTCAGATGAAGAGAATAAATTCAATCACACACAAGATAATAATTTTACGTGGAAACCCAAATAAGAAAAAAATCACAGCTGTTAGGACGATAAGAGAAAGATTCACTATGTAGAAAATTATTACATCCACACTCAGGATCCTCTCTTTAAAATACCTCAAACTCAATTACACCCAATGCTTTCTTGAGATCTCTCTTTGTATTTGCTAATTTGTTTCACCACAAATAGCCTAGCTATTATGGCCTATTTATATGAATTACACGGAGTTTAAGATAAAAAGAAATCTTACTCTTAAACGTACAAGAATTACTTGTTCCATATAAATACTATTTTTTATTTATGACAAGTCTTCTTGTTTAAAAGAAATCATTTTCTTTTAAGTACAAGATTTATTTATTCTTTATGAAGACAAATTCTTTCCTTTTTCAATTAGCACAAGAACTTCCAGAAGAAAATACATTTCTTATTTTCGTGCAATATTCCTGATTTGGGCAAGATCCGTTATTGCCGCGGTTTGGGTCACGGTTGACCATCCGTGCCCAACACCATGATCATCGCTGTAAACCACCGCTCCGAATACCGCACTTGGTGCATTGCCTCCGACACGGTCCACGCCGCGATAATCCACAGGAGTTCGACCACTCCCTGTGCCGCGGTCTGTGCACATGTCTGCACCGCGGTCCAGACCGCGGTACCTACCAGATTCCATTTTTTTCAGTTCTTTTCAGTCTTCGAGCCCCCCTCAATCACGATCTCCTACTTCCAAACGTATCTCACGTCTCCAAGAGGTCTTAGCATTGGTAGAATCCCGTTTGGTAGCCATTGGAAATCCAAGTCATATCCAATAATCCTCCCTTATGGTTAGAATTTCCAAAACCTCCGTCCATAGCTACGACTCTCATCACCGAGAATCAACATACCCACCACGAGGTATAATCACTTAGGAACATTCATCTCAAGATTTCACCTGCACATGTCGAAATTTACCTTGCTGAAATTGTGGTGCAACTCCTCACGTTAGGCTTCCAAGGAGTTCGTTTAGTCATCGACATCCTTGTCCACCACATACCTTGCATCACCACCTAACCAATGCTCGTGCGTAAATTATGGACTCGCTATCAGCAATACATCCTTTTTCATGGCAACTAGCGGTCATGTCATGAGGATGTTTTATACCCCTTTAGAGGACATCGTTGTAGTCGTCATACTCAAGAGAGACGATTGGCAGACACCCCTCCCCCCCCCCCCTCTCTTTGGAGCCATTAGCCGCACTTGTATACTTATTTTTGCAATCCTTCCTTAAATGTCCAGACTATCCACATGCCCAACAAATGTCTTTCTTCTTGGAGCCTCCCTTCTTCCTGTCAACCAACGAAGCAGAGTTATCAGAAGATTTACCTTCACTCTTTAACTTTCGTTCCTCAGAGATTAGTTTGTTTGCTACATCTCCAAAACATATGGTTGAACTTCCATGCATCAAGATTGGCTTCATGTGCGCATAGGATGGTGGAAGAGACCATATTAGTCTTAATACTTTGTCTTCTTAACCAATCTTCACTCCAATAGACTCTAATTCAGAAATTATCTCATTGAGCACTCCCAGATGATAAAAAATCTTCATACCTTCAGACACATGCAGCTTGTGAAACTGCTCATTCAGGTAGAATCGGTTGCAGACGGTCTTTGATTGATACAGTTCTTCAAGTTTCTCCCAAAGTTCTTTCGCTGAATATGTTCCTTGAATATTTACAAGAACATTCTTGGCTAAGCTCAATCGTATCGCACTTGCAGCCCTCTCATCTAGATCTTCCCATTCATCATCACTCATCACCGGTTTTCCAGAACTAGTACCAGCCGTTGCTTTTCTAGAATCTCTAGATTTTTCAGAGTTCTCAAGGGCTGGCTTGCCCTTCAATGCCTTATGTAAACCGTATTGGATTAACAGATTTTTGACTTGAACCTGCCACAAGCCAAAGTTAATTTTTCCATCGAACTTCTCAACCTCAAATCTCATCAACTTTACCATATCCAGTTTGTTACGATCACTATCAAACAACCGGTGCTCTGATACCATTTGTTAGCGAATTACGCGGAAGCGTTGCTAGATAGAACACAAACAAACAATAGCAAAATAAAAGAATTTAGATGAAGAGGATAAATCCAATCACACACAAGACAATAATTTTACGTGGAAACCCAAATTGGAAAAAACCACGGCCGTCAAGACGACAAAAAAAATATTCAATATGTAGAAAATTATTACATCCACACTCAAGATCCTCTCTCTAAAATACCCCAAACCCAATTACACCCAATGCTCTCTTGAGATCTCTATTTGTATTTACTAATTTGCTCCACCACAAATAGTCTAATTATTATGGTCTGTTTATATGAATTACAGGGAGTTTAAAATCAAAGGAAATCCTACTCCTAAGCGTATAAGAATTACTTGTTTTACATAAATACTATTTCCTATTTATTACAAGTCTTCTTGTTTCAAAGATATCATTTTTTTTAAGTACAAGACTTTCTTATTTTTCATGAAGATAAACTCTTTCTTTTTCCGATTAGTAAAAGAACTTTCAGAAGAAAATACATTTCCTATTTTCTTGCAATATTCCTGATTTGGGCAAGTCCGTTATTGCCGCGGTTTTGATAGAGGTTGGCCACCCGCACCCAACACCACGATCATCGTTGTCAACCACCGCTCCGAATACCGCGGTTGGTGCATTGCCTCCGCCGCGAGAATCCACAGGAGTTCGATCGCTCCCTGTACCGCGGTTTGTGCACATGTCTACACCGCGGTCCAGACCGCGATACCTATCAGATTCTGTTTTCTTCAGTTCTTTTCAGTCTTCAAGCCTCCCTCAATCACGATCTTCTACTTCCAAACGTATCCCACGTTTTCAGGAAGTCTCTGTATTTATTGAATCCCGTTTGATAGCCATTGAAAATTCAAACCATATCCAACATGAAAAGCCAATAGAACATAGCATACACAGAGTGTCTGGGCTCTTTCCGTGTCATTGTATAGAAAGATGGATTCGTTTCATAAGCATGATAATGGTGCACGTTTCCGCGATAGGGATGAAAATAAATGCCAAAATTGGAATTAAGTTGAGAAAGTTGATAGCATATGTTGCTGTGGTGTCTCGAAGTCCGTAATAATACAGTCCCATGGCTCCTGTCATGCTTCAAAATAAATTCAGATTATATATGTAAATTATCAAATTTCCATATCGAAATTTTCATTCACAATAACATACAAGATGAATTATAATTTATAAGACAATGGAAAAGAATGATATGGTAATTATTTTACTTTGATTTCTAATTACATTTTCATTCATTATTACAAGAAAATTTTAAATGGAATGGTCACATACTCACATCACGTTATTTGGATCTCCGCCCAATTAAGAGTGTGTTTGCCAATATATTTTTATATAATTTTGATAAACAAACACATAACCAGGGTCAGTTTAGTATTACTTTTGAAAAGTTAAAATCAGATTATTTTATAATTTTGACATAAAATTATGTTTGGTAAAACTTTCAAAAGTGATTATTCGATAATCTAACAAGTTTTTACATTGATTTTGAGAAGTATGTGAAAATTTATTTTTAGAAAGTGATTATGGAATAATCTATTTTAACATTTAATGTTTCTTTTAAAATATCGTTATTATCCTTATGAAATCAAGTTAAAATCATTTATATTCCTTATTTCATCTCAAAATTAAATATTCTATTTAAATATTGATTTGATATATAAAATATTTTAAAAATATTTTTATTGTTCTTATGGATTTTTTTTTCCAAATTAAATATTCTACTTAAATATTCATTTAATATATGTAATTAATGAAAAAAAATGAAATATGGTCTAAACCTATATACATTTTAGTCATTATAACTAATCTCATCACTCTTACAATAAAATTTCCAAACATATGTATACTGCTTTTTGAGCTATACAGTGATTTTAAAAATACAATTAACCAAATATCTGCTGATTAATTTCGCAGCTGATTATTCTTTCAGCACATCTAACAGTAATTATTACAAAAGTTATAGCAATACCAAACTAGCCATCAGTATAATATATTAGATTCAGTACCTATATTTTAATTTATCAATCAATTTAGTTGATACTAAAATTTGGAATTTTACATCATTTTAATGTATTTTGAAGGATGAATTATATACCACTTGAGAGATGATGGAAACTTGAACATGAGACATTGTTAGGTTAAATAAGTATCCTTCATGTTTGAGATCGAATACAATAGAAAGCAAATCATAAACATCGGGAACAATCTTGTGTGTGGGAGGAGCATTGACAACAAGCCTTTATAAGGGGAAAAGATTTGATTCATTTTTGTCATCTGAAAACTCATAACCCTAATGTTACAGTCAATCTATTTCAGTATCGTCACTGGACACGTGGCATGTTTATGTTAGTGGGAAGTGTTTTGTCTCTTGCGGCTTGGTTTATGGTGCAGGTCTAGACATATATTAAAGTTTTGTAAAGGTGTTTGTTAAAAAGTCAAACTAAACAAATAGCTTTAGATAGCAGAGCTTTAAGGTTCTTTAACGGTGAAGAACCAGTACATTGAAGAGATAAGTAAGAAAGAGAAAATGTAAAGTTTTCAATTTGAGACTTTTTCTCATAAATGTATTCAATAGTTCACATAATTACAACTGCTGCTATTTATATAATTACAAGATTTAATCTCAGTCACTAATTCTCAACTAACTAAATAATCATCATCGTTTATTTCTAACAAACTTCTTGTTGATCAGCTTTGATTCTAGAAGCTATGATCATCCAGAGATCATTAGACTTGATGATCATACATTTTAGTAGTGCACAACTACATGTGAGCAACTCATCATTCTTTTTCTTGTAATTAACTTTGACTTTAGCTGTAATATTTTCTAACTAACTTGTTATATCATTCATCAATTGCAATTCTGAAAATTGATTAATCACGATGGCCACTTAACCATGTTAGACTGATGATTCCTGACTAATTGAGACACATCTGATCTTTTCTGAGTGGATGCTAAGCTGCACTCAATTTTGCCACTTTTCTTGACTTGATCACAACCTACTATTGCAACTTGAGTGTTGAGATCATGATCATGATTTGTATCAAGATTCAAGATCATGACTCTGTTGCAATATTCTCAAAAGGTCAAACTGCAGAAATTATTTCCATTCAAATTTACATCCACCATGTTAACATGCATAGTAATATCTTTCACTACAAGAATTTTAGTCTATGGCAACACGCAAAATATGTCATTAAAACTTTTCGCAACGCGCAACTGTATGTTACTAATGCGTCTGTTGCTAAAAGTCCAAAAGCTTTTTGTAAATTTTTTTTTTTGGGCGGCAAATAGCTTTATTAAGGCCAAAATAGCAAAGATGAAAAGCAAAACACCATGAGGAAATACAAAAAAAAAAAAAAAAAGGAACAGTCTTTCTGAAAAAGACACCCAATGTGTGCTAAAAGGCAAAGGCACTAGCTCAAGCGAACACCCCACAATCCAAAATGCAAAACCAAAAAGAATTAAGGATAGTCTGACAACATAAAAAAAGAAAGCAAACACAAAGTAGCGATTAGGGATTTTGCGATGCTTTAACCAAAACTCCATACAATCAAATCCACATTTCTACCCAGGAAAAGTAAGATACTCCCCCTAAGGCAACACGCACTATGTGATAGTGACACATTTAACTTTGTATTGGAGAGGAATTGAACCATGATGTTTATAAATGTGAGTGGATACCTTACCATTTTACTGCAAGCTTGATTTTGTTATTATTATAAACTTATTTATATATAACCTATATATGTTATAATTTTTTTAATTAATATTTTATTTAACAACTTAGAGCACCTCCAATGTAAATATGTATTTTTGAATTTCTAAATAGTGTCACATCACCATTTCTATTCATCATGGGCCCATTTTTGAACAAAAATTATAGAAATGCATATTCACATCTCCAATGCAATTATATAAAGTCAAATATACATCCATTTTATGACCAATCATAATAAAATAATTATTACATTCTCACTCCTCTTTTATTTAAGCTTTAATATTATTGGTGGAAAGAATTAGAAATCCTAGTCAGCATTTCTAGAAGAGTTTCTAAAATTAGAAACCCAACTCCATATTCTCTAACTTTTTATTTGTCACATCATCTCCATATTGAAGTTAGATAATTACATTGAAGAGAGTTTTTTTAACTTTTTAAATATCTATCCTATGTGGCAATCAATTTTCTCAAAATGCATATTTGCATTGGAGATGCTCTTAATATTTTTATTACTCAATAATTAAACTTATTCTAGTAATAAGTGATGCTAGACTCCAAAAAATATTTGTTCAAAATCATGTCCAAAAGATATGACATATGACTTGTCGAGATCATATCACACACTCGATGTGATGAATATGGTCCAATGATATATATCTATCACACCTGCATCACGAGGTTGAGAATTCGAGTTCTCCCACTTCTATTAAAAAAGCCCCGAATTTATATAATATTTTTTAAAAAAAAGATCATATCACTCACACCATAATTTTATGATTTTGAAAATCTTAACAACTCACATGCTTCATCATTTGTACAAATATTTTTTGCATTCTAGCATTATTTTTTCAGTAATAGTTTTAGATAAATATTGTTCTAATTTTAAAAAGTGGTCAGTTTTTTGTGTAGAAATTAATTTTACTGGAGATAACAACATCATTATTTTTGAAAATTAATATTTAAATAAATTTAATAATTTAAAAAACATTTGTCAACATGAAAAGAATGTTAATAAACAAAATAAGACTTTTGACAACTTAGTAACAATGTATGTTGTCAAAAGTTACCTACCCCAACGCATAAAAAAATATTTGTTGTGAAAGTGGCTTACATCAACACACAAATGTTTACATCAACACACAAATGTTTGTTGTCAATATAACTAGATACATATAATAACATCAAAATAGAATGTTCAACTTCTAATTTCATAACTCGCTAAATGTTTATATATCTTCTGCAATGAACAAGAATACATGAGATTAAATATAATTAAAGATATAAAAAATCAAAATAATAAATTAGAATATAGTAATTTAGTTATTGTTATATATCTTTCTATATATTGTTAGTATACATATAGTTGTCTATTTAGAAATGAGTTTCTAATTTTTAAATTAAAGTGATCGGATTAAATTAGTGTAGAAAATAATTTTACAAGTGATAACAATGCCATTATTTTTTTAAAATTAATTTTTAACTAAATTTAATAATTTAATAGACCTTTATTGATATAGATAAAATACTGTTTAAAAAATATGAGATTTACTTTTAAAAATATAGACTTTTGACAATATACAAATGTACATTGCTAATACTATCTCTACCAAAACATATAAATAATGTATGTTGTTAATTGTCACTCTACAACAACATATAAAAAAAATGTATGTTGTCAAAGATATATCTATAACAACATACAAAAACTTATGATGTTAATGATATCTTGACGCCAACATATAAAAATGCATGTTGCTAAAAATATGTCTACGACAACATACAATAATAACATGTTGCGGACACGTAACTTTTAACAACATATGAAAATACGCGTTGTTAAATCCTAAATTTTTAACAACATTTAAAGATGTGTGTTGCTAAATACTAACTTTTTAACAACATTTGAAGATGTGTGTTGCTAAATACTAACTTTTTAACAATATGCGAAGATACATTGCTAAATACTAGCTTTTTAACAACACGTGAAGATATGTATTGTCAAATCTCAATATTTTAACAACACATGAAGTTTTTGAATTGTTATATATGATTTTTTTTAAAATGTAATGTAAGTTGCTATAAGTGATTTTTCACAACATCCATCGATTATGTGTTGTCGTATGTGTCTTATTATTGACATCATGCAAATGCATGTTGCTGGAAGTCTCTTCCACAACACACATTTTAT
Organism: Dipteronia dyeriana; assembly: GCA_032871835.1. Taxonomy (NCBI): domain Eukaryota; kingdom Viridiplantae; phylum Streptophyta; class Magnoliopsida; order Sapindales; family Sapindaceae; genus Dipteronia; species Dipteronia dyeriana. The sequence goes on from CM065303.1 coordinate 522,838, forward strand.
GTGTATTGCGGTAGGTGACTTTTCGCAACATATACCTCATGTGTGTTGTTAATTGAATGTTGTCGTAGACCATATTTCTTGTAGTGTTTGCAATCAGCATCGATAGGATTGTGCATATACACAAGGAAGGCTTCATGGAAATTTGGATGGAATTTGTAAATAATTACGATAGTTTACTAAGTAAGATTCCGATGAAATTATCATTTATAAAATTCCATTCATGTCATGTAAGGTGTAGCCTGATTGCAAGTAGATCCGATTAATAACAGCATTTTTGACATTTTGTATAGGGATCACTGGCCTCAGCTACCACATTTTGTGTGATGACATGGGTGATTCCTAAGAAAGGGCCAACTTATCCTCCAATGTTCAATCCGTTAGCTCTCATTTTCACCGCTTTTTTTTATGCTCTCATATTTGGAGAACCTATTACACTTGGATGGTACCTTTTTTATGTACTTTTTTTTATGTCATTACGACACGATTCTGTACGAGCATGGCACGGCATAACCCTACACTTATTGGGCTGTGTTATATCTTATTTGTACGGAATAATATTTTTTCTTTTAATTTCTCATTTTTATGCTAATTAAAAATAAAAATTGTTGATGTTTTCAGCTTGTTGGGTTCAGTTGTGATAATTGTTGGATTATATGCATTTTTATGGGCAAAAGGGAAGGAGTACAAGAAAAGCCAAGTACAAAAAAATGTACAAGGGGAAGCTGATCAAAACACGGTAGCTGTTGGTGAATGTTCAACGATGGTCAAGTTATCACTCAAGTCCAAGATCACAATGATCCCAGCTTCTTTTAAAATCAGACTTTAATAGTGTAATGTAAAAAATATTAAATTAATAGTTAAAATATTTTTATTTCAATTTTTTTTCTTTTTTAAGATGCAAAAATCTTAATAAATTTTTGCATTTTTTTTATTATGAGTTCTTGGTATTTTTATTTTGTATTAGATATATCTACAGTTAATTAAACATGTAGATTGAATAAAAAGGTAGAGCCATATTTGAAAAAAGCTCGAGCCATATGAAAATAAGCTCAAGCCATATTAAAAAAAGCTCGACGATGTACAAATAGAGCTCGGTCTTGAACCAAAAAAGCTCGATCCCGTTAGAAAAAGCTTGATCATGTACAAAAACGGCTCTATCATGTACAAAAACGGCTCGAGCATATACAAAAAAGCTCGATCAGTAAAAAAAAAACTAGATCGCTTACACTTTTGATTTTTGTTTAATCCTTTATAATTGTAAATTTAATATTAAATATTTATTTCTTAATAATGGTTTTTGTTGATGGTTTTGACAGAATAATGGATAGGGTGAGAATAGTCATATCTTACAACGGTCGATGGGAGTAATTACCCAACGGAAATCAGAGGTATTTAGGTTCTGATAACCAAGGTTTGTATGTATCAAATAATTTGAGTTACGATGAACTAGTGTCGATCGTGCAAACCATTGTGAAGTTTGATAAGAACAAATACACTGCTGATCTACAGTCTCTATCAATTGTTCTTGGGACTCCATGTCGTACATTTATAAGAAACAATGATGATGTTCAGTTTATGCTAGGGGAAGATAGAGTGATCCCTCAAGTATGTGTTAGTCTAATCGAGAGGCCAGCAGGAGGTGTCATTGGTGAAGATATCCCTGATCGTGATAACACCCAACAATTTCGATCGACAGGCGGAAGCAACCAGTTGTTCATAGAAAGAAGTGGGATTGATGGTCGGGAAAACATATGTGATGTCCCACCGGAAGTAGCCGCCCATGATAATATACCCGGACCTCAATCCGACGATGTATTTGGTTGTCAAATTGAGATGAATGGTAGACAGTACAACCACCAATACAATGAGATCTACAATGACATCAACAATGAGCAGAATACAACACTGAATGTTGGGGTGATTCATGAGGTGGATAATGAGGGCAATTTCAATTCTGTAGAAAATGTAGAGGACAATCAGAATGATGAAGAACCTATCCAAACCGAAAGCCGTGTAAGACATGTACACATATTTAGTTCCAATGCACCAGATATAGCTGGGACTTCCGAGGTCCGGGCTAATGTAACTCCAGATGATTATGATAATGCCACAACATGGGCTATTCCAGGAGCAGAATCATACTCGTTTGGTATGGGTGTAAGCAGGAACTTGGTTGAAGATGAACCTACAAGCATGATATATAAAGGGCAATTTTTTCCACCGAAAAAAGATTTGAAGAGACTAGTAGGCCATTTTGCAATGCGACAGAACTTTGAGTGGAAGGTGAAAAGGTCCAATAAGACAACATTACATCTAGTTTGTTTGATGGGAAATTGTACGTGGAAGTTAAGAGCGGTGATGAGAGATGAAGGCACATACTTTCAAGTAAGAAGTTTTGTCAACGAACACACTTGTCCGTTAAAGGAAATTCACTGCCAGCACCGACAAGCTAGTGCAGTCATAATTGGAGAAGTTATTGCACCTAGACTTCAACAACAAAATGGTCGACTAATGCGTCCGAAGGACATAATCGCCGACATGAAATCAATGTATGGATTCCAAATCATGTACAGTAAGGCACATGCCGCCCTCGATTATGCATTGTCACTGACATATGGAACGCATGAGGAAACCTTCCAACTGCATCCATCATTTGGTTACGTTTTGGAACAACAAAATCCCGGCACAATTATTGACTTACAGTGCGACGAAGATGGTAAATTTTTGTACTTCTTCATATCGATTGGTGCCTCACTTAGAGGATTTCGGACGTGTATGCGTCCAGTCATTGCCGTTGATGGTACCCATTTGAAGGGACGATTCCGGGGTACAATGTTTTTTGCAACAGCACAAGATAGGAATGACCAGGTGTATCCAATTGCTTTTGGGTACAGCGACTCAGAAAACAACCTTTCATGGGAATGGTTTTTGGATTGCTTGAAAGGTGCCCTAGGTCATATTGATGAGCTAGTTTTCATTTCCGATAGGCATGCAAGCATTGAAGCAGGGATTTCTAAAGTGTTCCCTTATACCACCCATACCATATGTTGCTGGCACTTTGCTGAAAAATTAAGAAGTGATTTCATAGGAAGGATGTTGCCGTAATAATGGACAAAGCAGCCCGTGCATACACTGAGTTCGAATATAACCGGCATATGGAAGAGTTAAGAAACTTGCACCAGAATGCATATGATTATGTAATTGATACCGGTCTACACAAGTGGTCCCGTGTACACTGCCCGGAAAGAGGGTACAGAGTGATGACAACAAATGCTGCAGAATGCATAAACTCATGTCTAAAATTTGCAAGTCAACTGCCTATGTTGACTCTGGCTGAGTTCATAAGGAATATGCTGCAACGGTGGTTTTACGATCGCTATAGAGCTACACAAATCATGCGTCATCAGTTAACCGACGTAGCACATCTTGTGCTCTTAAAAGGTGTGGAGAAGTGTGGTTTTTTGACCGTAAATCCAGTAGACTGAAATATTTTCTCGGTCAAGCGGTCTGAAAAACTGTGGACTGTTGACTTAGCCCGGAAGACTTGTACTTGCAACAAATTCCAAATGGATCATTTTCCATGTTCTCACACTCTTGCGGCGACACGATACATTACTTTCAAGCTGTACTGTGTGGTGATTATTACTGAAACGTAAAGTTGATCGTTTTCAATGTTTTTTACAGGGAGCGAAACTTGGACTTGACGACTTTGTGTTCGGACTACTACAAGAGACAAACATTTATTGACACGTGCTTGGTTCCTATTATACTGGTGGGTCATTCTTCCACTTGGGTTGTGCCATCTGACATTGTTCAGAGGGTGATTTTGAATCCAAACTCCAGGAGACAAGCAGAACACCCGAGGGCGGGTTGGCATGTCTCACCTTTGGAGAGGACAACTACACAATCCTGTAGAAGATGTGGACAACCAGGGCATAATTCTAGGAGATGTTCTAATCCACCTATGATTAATGAAGGTCCAAGCAGAGGTGTTCCAGATGAATTCCGCCGCAAGTGTAGCATCTGCCATTCAATTGGACACAACAAACAGACGTGCCCTAACATTGAATCTAATAGGGAATGAATGATAAAGTTTTGATCACATAGTAAACATTTGGAATTGTATCAGATTGTAATAATTTGGAATTGCAATAATTACTTATTAATGAATTTATTAATATTAATGAATGAAAAATGAATGAATTAATATTAATGAATGAATAATGAATGAATTAATATTAATGAATGAATAATGAATGAATTAATATTCATGAATTAATTACATGTCTTTGTACATAAAAAATGTAATATACAACCAATGACTAGGCGGGCCTGGAGTTACAAAAAATCTCCACATCCATTTTCTCCCAAATGATCTCTATGTCGTCATTTGACCAATCAAAATGCCTTCAACCCCCCAGTAAGTACTCGATAAGTCTCAAAGTATGGGGACCACAGTTACCTCTGCAATTGGACACATAAAACACCGTTAGAAATCGTTCTTAAAGAATATCTAACCACGTGAATGAAATAGAATGTCTTACGATTTTTTTTGTTGGGGAACTGTAGAAGTAGGCACTAGGCTGACCGAGAAGGGCTTATTTTTCTGAGGAAACGCCCGATGACTACCTCATCGTGAAGTGTGGAACCCTGCGTCACTCAACATCGAGTTTAAAAACCACTATAATGGCCGTACCTGCTGGTGCATGACATAATAAGGGACTTCCTGTCTCCAGGGGTCAAAAATGTCAATCTTCCCCAGAATCAGGTCGAGGGTCACCACCAGCCAATGTTGGCCTCCAACGTTGCACGGAATCAGGACCTGTAATAGTATGCATACGGTGTTAGGTCAGGATATACGAACATTTTATATTTTAAATCATTTCCATCGTTTAACGCTTACCAGGTCAACCTCGTGCCATGGGCGGTTTCCACTCGTGGTTGCTCCACGGACTGTCAGAAGGTCCTCTTCCAACTATCGGGACTGTAACACATTCCACCTTACCGTGGTCACAGCCCCGTGCGAATCACGAGGCATCATCCTCTCCCACATGTACAACATAAGTGGTTGTACATACAAGCATTGACAATATCGTATTAATAATACAAAACCAGAAAATGTGATCCGATTCCTAAAATTTAAAACTACTTACATAAAATTGTGTATCCAACACGTTGATCCTCTGGTTGTACACCTTGGGGAATCCTCGCTGACGCTTGTGAAGAATATGGAGGTATGCGTCCATATGCTGACAAACAATAAAACCATCATAATTGTTAACAATACAACATTATTTACACAAACGTTAATATGAAAATCAAGTAAGTACGTACCATGTCCTCCAAGTCAATGAAGTTGCCCTGCATACGTATGAACCATCCGGCGTCCACTGGTGCCAGCACGTCCACATCACGTCTGTTTAATGATTGAATTAGCTTAGCTTTAGGTAAATTTGAATAAACATTAAATATACAACCATTTTTATTAAAAGAATTTGGACTCACAGTTCCCCGTTGATGTTCCTCTTGAAGGCTTTGTATGCCGCAAGCTGGTCAGAGTCCACTAGTCCATGCGGGTCAAAAATATGTTCCACGGACTCGGGCCATGTCCTCAACCTCTTTGGACGGCATGGATATGTGTAAGGGCTCATCAACTGCCATCCGCGCTTAACTAAACGCTTCGATGTAATGGCCGGTGGAGGGGACCACTGAGCCTGGGTCGTCATGCTATCCGGGGGAGGGGACCGCTGAACCTGGGTCGATATGGTGGGTGGGGAAGGGGACCGCGCTGATGCCTCAGACGTCCTAGGTAGGGGAAAGGACCGCTCCGATGCCACAGACATGCTGGGTGGGGGAGGGGACCGGGGCTGGCGCCACAGACGTGATGAGTAGGGGAGGGGACCGCTGTAGCTGAATCAATATGCTGGGAGGTGGGGGATCAATGTGCTTGGAGGTGGGGGGATCGCTGAGCCTGGGTGGACCCAGATAGGACAGTTGGGGGGTCTGATCCGACTGTTGTTCGTCCATCAAGCCTACTATCGCTGTTATGCGACTGAGGTTGCCTCTCCGGACCTACTCCACGGTAGGCGGGTCTTGACTACGTCCAACTGTCATGTCTGTCCCTTCCGTATACCTATCAGTCAAACCTCCGGGACTAGTCTGGATCTGGAGGTGGGGGGCCATCCCGGTGTGTACGTATGGTCGACCCCTGAAGCCTCTTGATCATATCCAGTAACACTCGGTGTTGTTTCTGACGATCCTCATCACTCTTCCGGATCATATCCACCAACTCCAAGTGTTGACGTTGTCGATCCTCCTCACTCTTCCGGAGGGCTTCACGCACATCGTTCAACATATCTGCCCACGGAGCCTGAAATCATGTCTACATTGTTAGTACAAAACTATTAACACATGTTAATAAAAAACACTAAACTTTGTTTTCAGTTTACCTCTCCATCACGTCAAACAGGCCCACGGGAATCCCCTACAGATGTACCATATCCGGGGTGGTAAACCGAACCCGCCTATGCCTATGCCTATGCCTTTCTCAATGAGGGTCTATCTCATATCCCTCACTGTCACTGGGCCTTAAACCCCCAGCAGCTGGCTCAGATCCTTCACTGTCACTGGTCCTGTCTGTTTAGCCCCCACCCTCTGTACAACTGATCCCGTCAAAGGTAGTCTGATCAGGGACCGGAGTCAGCATATCATCCATGTCATCTTCTACATACAGGATCCTCCCCTCGTTTAGCTAGGCATAGTACGGTGCATGTCTCTCAGCTGGTGTCGGCACCAGTTCCTTCCTTGCAAACATCTGAAATATTAGTTAGAACAATGTAATTGTACAAATACTAACTAATAAAAACATTAACAAATTAAATATGTACCCTGGCTTTGAAAATCTTTACCAGCTTCTTCCCTCTCGGTTGTTTGGGCAACTCACACTTCAAAATACGGGGAGTCAGATCAGTAACCCGTCTGGCACAGAACTCTTTGGCCAATTCAGGGATCACCTCCAAAGCAAATATCTGTATCAAAGATAAGTACGATAAGTATCCATAATATTTAGGACACCAACAATAAATTACAATTTGTAGTTCGAAGTTCTTACCAATAGAGCATGAGATAGACCGTATATGTTGTAGGTCTCCACCATGTGTACGTCAGCGCCCTTTTCCTGCTTCCATCGCTCGAACCCGTTTCGTCGCCCATCAAGCGCATGCTTGAATGAGTAAATAGAATGCATGTACACGTGGGCACCCCACGGGAACGCGTCAAACACATCAAGATCCTCAACCAGCCGAAACTGCCAAACTGGAATCTTGAATCTCTCATCCACTCCCATCAGTATCCAGTTCAACATATATATGAGGCAGAGCTTGACAGCATCGTATGCCTTTCCTAACTCTACGCCGGTGACAACACCCCTAATCTTCTCCAACGACACCTCATCGGCTCCAGGAAAGTACCACTGATGTATGACATTCTCCACTACTGCATACTTGGTCGTGTCTGGTACAACTCCAAACCGTAGTCCGGTAATCAGGCCAAATTCCACCTTTGAAAACCTCACCGACTGGTTCGCTAACATGAACTGCATCTCATTTGTTGGGCCGTTATGATGCAGCTCCCTCAAAAGCAACCAATGGATAATACCACCTGAAAACTTCATCTCCCAATGCATCGTCAAGAAATGCCCGAAACATGATGCCATGAACCGATGTCGATCTTCATCTGCAAATTCTATAGGGACACGGTTCAGCACGTCGTCTATATGGCCAAGGGTATCAAAATGGTTGTGTCGAGTCAATTTGCCCTTGTACCAATCTTCTTCTGCAGTTTTAAGTGAATCCCTCAACCTATTTCTCATATGCAATGTAACAGAAATACAACATCATTAAACAGAACAAATTTCGTAACCAAAATAAAAAGTCTCGATCCAATGTAAAAACAGTTCGGTCCTAAAACAGAAAGGCTCGATCCCAGGAGAAAAAAGCTCGACCCTTTCAAAAAAATCTCGATCCTATGACAAAAATGCTCGATCCCATAACACAAAAGCTCTATCCAAGGATAAAAAAGCTCGACCCTTTAAAAAAAACTCGATCCTATGAAAAAATGCTCGATCCCATAACAAAATAGCTCGATCCTATGTAAATTAGCTCGATCCTATGTAAAAACAGCTCGATCCCATGGTGAAAAAGCTCGATCCAATGTAAAAAAAGCTCGATCCCTTTCAAAAAAGCTCGATCCTATTCAGAAAGCGCTCGACCCACCAAAACCTAATTATTTCACGAAAATTTTGAAAAAAGTTCGATTCTATGAACAAATAAGCTCGATCCTATGTAAGCAAAGCTATATTTATTTTAAAAAAAAATCGATGTCTTGATGAAAAAACTCGATCCAATGAAAAAAAAACTCGAACTTATTGAAAAAAGCTCGAACCCTTTTCAAAAAAGCTCGATTCCATTAAAAAACGCTCGATCCAATTCAAAAAAAAAGCTCGAACCTATTGAAAAAAACTCGAATCCTTTTTAAAAAAGCTCGATCCCTTTCAAAAAAGCTCGATCTCTTTCAAAAAGGCTCGATCCAATTCAAAAAAAGCTCAGAACATTACAAAATAAGCTCGACTTACCAAAACCTAATTTTCACAAAAGAAAAAGCTCGACTCAACAACAAATAAGCTCGATTCTCTTACAAAAAGTCTCGATAACCCAGATTTCATCTTCCTCAACTGATATTCAACCAAATTACAAACCCTAACCTAAACCACAACCATTCTCACATCTCTTTTTTAACCGGTTTCTACAATTCCTATCAACAAAACTAAATTCTAACATGTAATGCAAGTTAACAGCAACAAAAACGATGAAAATAAAATAATCTTACCTTTCTCAATCGCAGCTGTTCTCGTGTAATCTCGTTCCGGTCACTTCACCGTCGATTAGTTTCCCGTCAGTTTGACTGTTGCTTCTCTCTGACTTAGAAAACGATAAATTCCTCACTGTTTTAATATTTCAGGGTATTTTCTTCTGAACACGTTAAATGGTTCCTTTTAAACATACATTAGTAAAGTGATGATATTTGCACAACACCCCCGTCAAATAGTGCCAATAAATTTTTGACCCCACTTGTAGAGTGTATATATAGTTTTAAAGGGATACAAATATCACTGTCCATAGAAGAATTGGGTACATAATTTTGAGCATACTGTCATAGACTCATAACCTAGAGACAAGAAAAAAAAAATTACTCTTAAATTACTCTTAAAGATAAAATGTCGAATTTGTTTTTTTATAAACCGATATAAAATATATCAATTTCTTACACATGAGTTATTGGATTTAAAAGATGCTTTGACAAGTGCATACAACCAAGTCAAAGCATTAAAATCCAATGACTCACATGCAAGGAATTCATATATCTTATATCCAATGACTCACATGCAAGGAATTTATATATCTTATATCAGTACGAACTGATAATAGAAAAATTATATATATATATATATAGTTGTTGATGGAAAATTTGCTCGGGATGAGAAATTCATGTTAACATCCTCAAAACCACTAGCATGAAAGCGGTGGTCGGGGTCGGTACCGTTGGTTCCCGACCTGTTAAGAGATAGACGAGAGACTGGATTGTAATAACAGTAAATGGGAGCTTTTATTATTGATAGATTGCTTTAAAAGTCTCTCTAAGATATAAGGTGGTGGCAACTTCGTGCCAGTCGAATAGTGGAAACGAAGGTGACCGTGTTCTGAATACAGAATTTAGGCATTCCCCTCTTATTTTCTTTCTCTCTTCTCTCTGTCGTTATTTATCTTTTTATGTCTAAATCTCAGTCTATCTAGGTTTTTCTCTGTTTTTTTGTATATCTCTACTATGCTTGACCTAACATATTTATACCGTCCAAGTAGGTTTTTAGTTGGCAAATATTTCACCGTGATCCCATGAATCCGTTCTCTTCTTATCGGGCGAGATTCGTTATTTGAATTTGAATTGTTACGGGATTTGATGATATCGTTGATGGAGATAAGTTTGTTCCCTTTTTTTAATCAAACTCTTGACGTGCATATAAATATCACGTAGAGATGATCCTGCGTGCACTCGTGTCATGATTTTTCATGGAGGTCATCCTACCAGCTGCATGTTGGCCCATAGTGCGAGGTAGATCCCTACTCCGGCTCTGTTCTTAGAAGCTTAAGATGGATTTTTCCAGACCCTTTGGGGCTTGAGGTGCTCTTGTAGACCTCCCTGGGAGGTAGCTGGGGTAGTGTAGATTTAGGTGTGATTCTTCCTTTATGTCCAGCAAGGACAACGAGTTTCTGGAGAGGTTGACGGACTTCTCTCGAATGTCTCTTGAGCTTGGAGACTTCCCCTGGCATTCACGGGGTGGTTGTGGAGCTCGACCTTAGAGCCGAGGTTCCCCGATAGATGGCCTGGAGAAACCCGTGTTCCAGTACTCTTACGGAGGGCTCGTCCTGGTCGTGCCTGGCTTATTTTCTGGTAGTTTTGAAGCCGAGTCGGCCTTCCCTACTACTATGAGATGGCTTTACGGTCTTTCCGGGCTTCACGATTGTCGATTATGGGTGGTAAATTTCTCTTTAACCCTGGCCAAATTTCACTATTAACAATAGTAATCCTAAACATAGTCCAAAAATTTAGCTCAAATTTCAACCCAAATGACTTGACTGGTAGGCACACAACTTATTGCATACTGATAGCATAAGTGCCACATCATCAGTTTTTGCTATGTGCATACAATCTAGTTTTTCTCTGGTAAGCACACAACTTATAGTATACTTATAGTACAAGTGCCACATCATTAGTTTTTACCATGTGCATACAATCAGCTGTGGTTGATGTTATGTGATTATTTGATTCTCCGTTACCTAATTAATCGGTATTGGATATAATAGATTGAACAAAATGAATGATCCTCTTTTATTCAGTATTCTGAAAGCTATGAATGAGCTTTCTTTCAAAGTTACAATTTGGGAGAGAATATATATGAGATAAGTTTACAGGAAAATTTGATCCCCTTTTAAATGATAAAAATGGGGTTTAAATAGGTTATGGTTTTTGGTCGTGTGTCATTTATTCATTGGTTGGGGAGCGGACTATCATAAACGAGGATTTATGAGTTTTGACTCATATGGCTATGTTTTGCCTCTAGTTGGCCGGAGATCAGACAGCTGCCGTTGTTCCTCCAGCAGTTGTTTAGGGTGAGTTATGATTCCCTAGGTATCTGGGTCGGAGGCTCTAATTGTTTTAGAGGGTTCCACCGAACGAGGGCCAGATGGACTCTGTTTATGGCATCGATGGGTATGTGCATGTGGTTGTACAAGATCGGTTGATGACATGTCGGGGTCTTCCAGTCAGTTGTGTAAATATGTCCAACATTTCCCCCTCAAAGCCATCGGTCTGAGATTGCAGTGGATCCATGGCAGTGTGAACAATCGTGGGTTTGATGTTTTAGGCCTCATCTAGTTAGGCTTCATCATTTGGGCCCATATTGGGTCAGTTGGGCAGTGCTGACCTAGCGTGCCATGTGGCGCACGACGGTTGAGATGGTTGTTTGACCGTCGCATAGGGAGGTTGACCGTCGCGTCGTTATCACTTTCTTAAGATGTTGCTATCTATAAATAGAGGTGTAGACCTCTCCGCTTCTCATTTGTGATTTTTAATTTGATCATAGCCACTTCGGATACCCGTAATCGGTGTAGTCTTCTCTAGCAAGGTTAGCTTTCTGAACTTCTTTTCTTGTTTTTTACTTTGTTTACGGTTTTATTTAGTCCAACAGAATAGTTCGGAAGTGTGGGTTTCCCATGGATGGGACTTATTCTAGTTCCTCTAAATCTACGCCAGGCAGGTCCTTAGAGGGCAGTAGCACTGCCAGTCTATTCGGGGCTCCTAAAACAAAGGGTCAGGTCCAATCCGCTAAGTCGTGACCGAGCCCGATGATTATGAAGAGGGCTATAACTCGAAGGATTTTAGTAGGTACGAGATGGACTACACCCAATTCGCCATCAATCAGTTGGTGAAGAGTATACTAACCAAAATAAGGATCAGGCATATTACCACCGAGTTCACTATCCCAGATTTTGTTGATATAAGGTTACCTGCTCCGGTAGAACTAGCGAGTAACCCCATAGGTGTTTCGGTGGCTTTTCATCTGGATTTTTTAGAGGTTGGAGCTAGGTTACCTCTTCAACCTAACATTCAGAGGGTGCTATGCGAGATCGATGTTGCCCCTGCTTAGCTAAATCCCAACACATGGAGGATAATTATAGGGACGCAGGCTCTATAACGGGGAATGGGCTTTCCTGACCCGACATTTATAGAGATTGGGCATTGCTACAACCTCATTTCCCATAAGTTAAGGGGTGATGACTGGCGGGCTCTTACTTGTTAGGACAAGAGAACGGATGAACCTCTGATAACCGGGTTACCGTCTTCGAACAAGGAATGGAAGAAAACCTGGTTCGTTGCAGAATGAGATTGCGGAAAAGACATTGAGCTCGGTGGTCGACAGTAGAGTGTTCGTTCGATGTTCAAATTCCTATATATTATAAGTATGCTATAAGTTGTATGTCCATCGGAAAAAAATTACACTCTACGCACACGTATGCATAAGAGAGTTTGACTAAATATAGAAAATAAAAATAGAGAAACTTTTCAACAATAATTTAACACTTTAAGAAATTAAGATTGTTGACGTGCGTTTTTGGATGAATGTAAAATGTCAACAAGAATTGAATTTCAGCTGTGTTTGCAAAGAGAGAGAAGGATAAATAATCAAACACGAATATTTTACGTGGTAAAACTCCGATAATCCGAGAAACGTCCATGGGTGGTTGAATGATCAACCGAGCCAAAATCCACTATGAATTTGTGATGTTACAAACTCTCGATTCTCTCTTTTTTCTCTCTGTATTTCGCTCTAAGTACTACGTGTGCTCTCTTGTCTATATCTCTTTTTGATTGAGATTATGGGTCTATTTTTATGTTTATAGAACCCTAATCTGTTTTGCACAAGTAATAAAAGATCTCTGCATTTAATTGTGATTCGGTTTCTTGTTCGAAGTAGATTGTCTTCTTTCCTGTTTCAGAGACTTATATTGAGACCAAATGGGACTCTAGTAACGTAGTCCAATTAGGACTTATTTCCTTATAAGAGCATTATTTTTGAAGAAATAAAGGTGTTCTCGGATAAGGAACCCTTTATGCTTGACACTCTTTTTTCTTTGGAGTCCATCTTTGATAAGGATCCTTGCGTGGCTCAAATGGAACTACTCGTTAGGCTTCTTATTCGGTTTTGTCATGTTCATCCCGAGTAGGATATGATGTGTGTTGGTCCCGAGTGACGTCTCCTGATCCCGAGTAGAAAATGCATTCTGCTAGCCCCGAGTACGTTTAACTTATTCCAATCAGGTCTTGTTTTAACACTTGTTTGCTCGGGCCTCTTCTTTCTGATGTCTGGTAGGATATTTCCTGAGCGCCTATTTGGATGTCCACCTAGCAATTTTCTCCTTCCTGTCAATGACGTGTATGCTTGGTAAAATTCACATATGACAATACCCCCTTAAAATATTTTTGCCGAATAAAGTTTCGTTTCGGGCAAAAGTATTTTAATCATCTCAATTGTTTATATTTTGCCAGAGTAAACGACTTATCATAATGGCGTGTCTTAATGGTGACCCTATAAATTCGATTGGTCACCTCACACGAGATCTTTTTTGACGGTGACGTTTCGGAGTTTGATGTCTAATGCTAGTTCTTTTCTCGACACGTGTCCTTCGCATCTTCACTCTTCGATGTCATTTATGAGAAACGACTTACTCGTTTCTCTGAGTGACGCCTACGTCATCAAAACTCATCATTTTTCTCCTGTCTCGAAGTCCTAGGGTTTCGTGCTGCTATTTCCTTAAAAAATTTCACTCAGCAGAAGAAATTTTTTAATCCCAGATTTCTCAACAGAAAAAATTTCTTGAACCCCGATTTCCTTACGTAGAAGGTCGCGACTTTTCATTGAAGATCTTGCACCAGACTTTATTCAAGGTTAGTTTTAATGGAGTCCTCTTCTCGTCATCGTCTTTTTCATGTCGCTCTCGACGCGTCAGAACGCTGGGATTTCCAGTTAGTTTCTTGCATTAGATGATTACTGAGGGAAATCCTTGCTGATGAACCTCCATTTTTAGAAGTTGCTATTTCTAGGCTTCACCCTGACGTCACTTTTAGCCCTGTATCGAGTTCTTCATCTAGTTCTGATTCTGATGTTTCTGACCACAGGGTACCTCTTCGAAGGATGGGAAAACATCAAAGTAGAAGCGCAGTCCGCAAACATGATCAGGGAGCAGACTATCAACGAGAACGAAGTTGAAAAGGCGTTCAGGGCATCTCGTCTTTCTTTCTCTACTGACCGCCCGAGTGGGTATGACGCCGAACCAAACCGATTTGATCTGCCCAACTCGATCACTCTGATTCCAACAGGTGATAGAGCTGCATGGAACCCTCTCCCAGGCAAGGTGGCAATCTACGGATCCATGCTCTGTTGCGGCGTTACTCTTCCCCTTCAACCTTTTATTGCCTGGTTTCTGGCTAAAGCAGGGATCGCTCCGGCTCAGCTGGCCTCGAGCAGCTATAAAATTTTGATGTGCATGTGGAACATGTACAGCCGGATGAATTTGTCGCCGCCTTCCCTGAGTGAAATCAGACACTTCTTCACGCTGAGGTAGTCTGGTAAGACGGGAACTTACTTCCTTATGTCTAATCGGCCAGATGGCTGGGTCCCCGTGGGGACAAAGGTGAGTCAGGAGGCTGACATCTCTGATGACCCTAAAAAGAGGGGTTTTATATGGGGATTCCCTACATCAACCAAGTTCTGAAAGAACAGTTGGTTTTTTGTCGGAGGGAGTCACGGGCTAGAAGTTACTGTTTCGGCTAGGGATACTCGAATGGTATTGAAAGTCCCCCATTTCTTCTGTTCCCCCGAGATTTGGAACAAGAAGGAAATTGAGTATAGTGATGCGGAGCTGACCAGACTTGCTCGGGCAGCGGTTCGCACTTTGGAGAAAATGAGCAAGACTTATCTCTTTATTGAGTCGAAGATGATTGAGTTCGGCTTCTTCGGAAAGATTTCAGGCCAACGCAGGCGATGTAAGTGATTTTCGCAACCTTTTCCTTTCATTTATATATATATATATATACTTATTTTTTGTATTTTGACGCGGTTCTTTTTTTTTCTAGTGTTTGATACAGACGTCGTTTGCGATTTTCTGGCTCGTCAAGTGAAGTCAATTATTTAGGCGAGTCGGAAAGAGGCTTCTCATCAAGGCAATGAAGGCATTGCCCCCCCTGAGTCTGATGAGGAGACTGATGCCGCTGAGGAGCAGATCCCTGAATACGTCCCTGAGGACGTTCAGCCGACCACTAGGGAGACTAGTGGTCTGAGTGCCTGCAGGTCCCGACTTCTTTGAATCTTTCCGGGATGATGTCCAGGAAGACCTCGCAGCTGATCTCGGCTTCCACCGTTCTCAGGGTGAGAAACAGAAGGCAGTTTGCTCACCGACTCGCCCTCTCAAAGTTTCTCGGGTGGTCTCATTCATCAACTCCAGTGATGAAGATGTTACGGATGAGATTACCCCGAGTGTTGGCGCTGGAGCGTCAGTAGATGCGGCGGCTTCAGAACCGAATAAGGCATCATCTACCCCTGAGGTTGGAAATATGAGGGCTGAACCCTCGGGGGTTCCTTCACATCCTTCCCCGGCTTCAGAATCTAACAGGGCTTCCCCTACCCTAGAGGGTAGAAATCTGGGGGTTGAACCTTCGGGGGTTCCTTCAGATCCTTCTCCCCAGGATATGTTGCGGGAGATGTCTTCCGATCGGGATTTCATCAGAGAAAATAGCTGGAGCAGCTTTCGGGATGGCTCCCTGACCGAACGTCTTCAAAACTTTTTTAATGGCGCATCTTATGTAAGATTCCCCCTACTTTTTTAACTTTTTGCTTGTTTGCTAGATTTCTAATTATATTCCTTTGCAGGTGGTGGTCAAATTCGCTGAGCTAATTCAGACGCAACAACATCAAGCTGATCGAATAATGCGTCTGGAGGCTCAGCTAAAGGAAAGTGAGGATAGCCGTGCTCGGGTCGAAGTGGCTTATCAGCAGGAGGTTGGTTCTGTACAAGTTTTTACCGACCACTGTCTGGTGAAGCAGATGGAGGCCGATGAGAGGGCTTCTTCAGCAAAAGAGAGGGCAGCATCATTTCAGAATTTGTTGTCTTCAGCCCAAGAATCGATGCTCAAGGCTGAACAGGAAGCAGAGCAGTCCAAGTAGGCATATGAACAGAAGATCGAGGACTTGGAACGCCAAGCTTTGACAGTCGAATCTCTATCTAAGGAGGCCATGCTGGAACTTGAAGTTCAGGGGGTCGATCGTTTTAAAAGATCCTCTGCCTACGATGCCCTTCTCCTTCAGGAGTTTTAGAACGGGCTAGTTTCAGCCGGTGAGTTCTTTAAAGTTAAGAATAGGGCGACTGAGAAGGCCCGAGCCAACTGGGAGCTGTCGATCAAGCATCATGTGGATCGGTTTTTGGAATCTCTTTGGACTCAATTGAAGGAATGGAGAGCTTATTGCCGTAGCCGAGGCAAAGAGCCTCATCCCATGCATTTGGAGATTCCATCTGAGCACTCCTTCTCAACTTTTTATGCTACTCGAGAGTCGGTTGTGGAATGTGTGGTTCCTGATGTCGGACCGTTCCCATGAGAAGATTACAGCCAGTGGATGGATGACTCAATTGATACAATCAGTTGGCCTTCTAATGAGAGTCTGCTTCATGAATATGAAATGGTGCTGGACCCGAGTATTGGCAAGGGCTCGAAATCCTCACAACCTTAATTTTTATAGAATTGTAGAATTTCTTAGAATTTCTTTTGATTCTTTATTCTTGAGAACTCCATTATTTTGTAAAAAAATTGTAACCATTCTTTTTAAGAGGTCAATAAAATTCCAAGTTTTTCTGAATTATTTTGTTTTAATTACTCAGAAAACTTCTTTATTGTTGCCGAGTATTAAACTGGCCGATTTTGATATTCGGGTAACTTAACCGAGTATCTTATTAAACCGATCGTTACCCGAATAATTTTAATTGCCAAGTATCTTATTAAACTGGCTCTTGCAATCTTCATGCCAAGTACCTTATTAAACTGGCTCTCTGATGTTCGGGTAACTTTAACCGAGTATCTTATTAAACCAGCTATTACCCGAATTACTTTAATTGCTAAGTATCTTATTAAACTGGCTCTTTATTATTAACCGAGTCATCTTAAAATAGACAAGTTTATACTCGTGTTTCATACTCGGTTGCTACCCAAACATTACATCAAAGCTCACCATGATCATATGTCTGAGTCCTTACACAATACCAATGACGTCTCCCCAGTTTTTATGTGCAAGGGTTTGCCGAATCGTTGAGCTCTCTTTAAATAAAAATTGCTCAACACGGCTATGCATTTCATCGGAATTTCTCCCGATAGCGTCCCAAGCATTTTCCCAAAATCTGGTGCATCGGGTTTGCCTTTTTGCTAAGGTTGATTTGACCTTGCTCGGTTGACATGCTCCTTCGAGCTTCTCCGCCCATTCAGGATTTAATGGTCCCGGGTATTCTATTTGCATGTTCTTATTATCATGCTCTTCCATATGCTCTAATTATCATATGTTTTCTTTCAAAAATCCCGAGTAATTTTTATTTATCACTGTAAAATCAACAAAGATTTAAATTCCACAGCTAATATTTATCCTAACTAATATTCCTTACTAAAAAGAGAAAAGAAAAATAATTTAAGGATAGAAAATCTTCAGATATTGGACATTGCATGGTCGGGGTAAAACCCCTCCATTGGGTCGTGCAATCCAATACGCTCCATGGCCAGCTATTCCCTCAATCTTGTATGGACCTTCCCATTTATCGGTCAGGGAACCTGCAGCTTTATTTTTCATGTTCAATGACACCTTCCTGAGTACCAGGTCTCCTAGCTGGAATTTTCTGACCCGAACATGAGAGTTATAGTGGCAAACTACTCTTTGTTGATATGCCATATTCCTTATTCAGGACTTCTCTCTTTTCTCTTCTAGCTCATCCAGACTTTGTAGTAGCATATCAACATTCTGTTCTTCATCGTATAGCCTGACCTAGGGTGATGCATACGACGTTTCTATAAGGATAACAGCTTATATTATGAACGCTAAAGTGAACAGAGTCTCTCCTGTTGAAGTTCTTGTTATCGTCTGATATGCCCATAACACTTCAGGGAGTTTTTCAACCCAGCTTCCTTTCTTGGCATCTAGCTTTGCTTTGATAGTGTTCTTGATGATTTTGTTTACTGCTTCTACCTGCCCATTTGTTTGAGGGTGGGCTGGTGTGGCATAGTAATTGGCAATCTGATATTCCTCGCATAGCTGTCTGAATTTCAGGTTATCAAACTGGGTGCCGTTGTAGGTGATTATAGTGTTTGGAACTCCAAACCTATAAAGTTTATTCTTTTTTACCAAATTTATGGTATTTTCTTCTGTGATGTGTACCAAAGCTTCAGCTTCTGCCCATTTCATAAAATAGTCAACGGCTACTACTGCATACTTCGCTCCACCCCTTATACTAGCTGGTATTGGGCCGATTAAATCCAAACCCCACATGGCGAATGGCCATGGGGACGTGAAGTTTCTGAGCTGTTCGGGGGGTTGTCAGATATCATTGGCAATCCTCTGGCAAGTATTGCAGCTCTCCGAACACTGCTGTGCATCTGAGAAAAAAGTACGCCAATAATAGCCTTGTCTAAGTACTTTGTGTGCTAAGCTTCTACCCCTAGTATGGTTTCCACAAACTCCTTCATGGACTTCCTGTAATATCCGGTATGCATCTTCTTCTGACACACATCTCTAGAGTGTTCGGGAATACCCCCTTCTGTATAACTCTCCACCAACCAATGTGTATCTTGCTGATCTGTACCTAATACGCTTTGCTTGTATAGGATCTTCCGGGAGCACGCCTTCTTCTAAGTACCTTTTCAGCTGAGTCATCCAACCGTCTGGCGGTGTTCGGATTTCTAAAATCTCTAAGTGTTTCGGTTCAACTGTACTCGGTTTAAGGAGATGTGCGATCGGATTGGTCTTTGGTTTGATTGTGGTTGTTGCTGACGCTAGTTTAGACAATGCGTCTGCCTTTTCATTCTCCTCCCTAGGGATCTGAACAATCTTGTATTCTTTAAATTTTTGGAGAAGTTGTTTTGTGATGTCACGATAGGCTATCATACCTTCATCCTTGGCATGGTACTCGTCTAGAACCTGGTTGACGACTACCTATGAATCGTTGAATACCTTAACTTCATCTGCCCCGAGAGATATGCAGACTCTGAGTCCGGCCAATAGCGCCTCGTACTCGGCTTGATTGTTGGTTGCTTTGAAATCAAATCTCATGGCACATTCGACGTCATCTCCTTCTGGAGTGCACACTACAATGCCTGCCCCACTACCATGAGTTTTTGAAGAGCCATCAACGTACAACTTACAGAGGAAATTTTTACCTAGCATCTTTTTTGCTTCTAGGTTTGGCCCTGTGAATTCTACTATAAAATCTGCCACTGATTGTCCTTTGAGGGATGTTCTGGGGATATAATGGATGTCGAATTCACTTAGCTCGATAGCCCATTTGGTCAATCTTCCTGAAATCTCTGGCTTCTGTAGAATTTATTTTAGTGGGCAGTCGGTGAGAACCTGAATTGTATGGGCTTGGAAGTATGGCCTTAGCTTCCTTGCTGCCGAAACCAATGCCAAGGCCATTTTCTCTGCCTGTGAATATCTGGTCTCGGCTGGTAAGAGTGTTTTGCTGGTATAATACACTAGTTTCTGTACTCCATCTTCTGTTCTGACTAAGACTGAGCTTGCTGCTAGCTCGGTAATTGACAAATATAACTGAAGTATATCCCCCGTTTGTGGTTTTGAGAGAATTGGAGCCTGTCCCAGGTACTCTTTGATTTTTAAGAATGCCTGCTCGCACTCTTTATTCCATTCGAGTCCTTTCCCTTTTTTGATTATTTTAAAGAAAGGTGCGCATCTGTCTGTAGCCTTTGAGATGAATCTTCCCAAGGAAGCTAAACACCCTGTTGGACGCTACACTTCTTTTAACGTTTTTTTATAAGGCCATTTTCTGCAGGGTCTGGATCTTCTCAGGATTAACTTCGATTCCTCTTTGGTGAACTTGAAAACCCAGGAATTTTCCTGAAGAAACTCCGAATAAACATTTGTTCGGGTTTAGCTTCATCTGATATCTCCTCAAGACATCAAATGTCTCTCGCAAGTCCTAAGTATGCATGTCTGCTGTGATGCTTTTAGTCAGCATGTCATCAATGTATACTTCCATGTTTCTTCCTATCTGTCTTGAGAAGATCTTATTGACTAGCCGATGATAGGTAGCCCCTGCATTTTTTTAATCCGAAGGGCATCACTGTATAACAGTATAAGCCCTGATCAGTTGTGAATGCTGTTTTTTCCTCATCTGCCTTATCCATCCTGGTCTGGTTATACCCTAAGTAGGCATCCATGAAACTGAGCAATTCATGACCTGATATTGCATCCACCAACTGATCTATCATTGGAAGAGGGAAGCTGTCTTTCGGGCACTCCTTGTTCAGATCCTTAAAATCTACGCACATCCTTCATTGCCTATTTTTCTTTTGGACGAGGACTACATTGGCTACCCATTGAGGGTAGTTGACCTCTCTAATTGATCTTGTAGCAATTAGCTTTTCCACCTCTTGTTTGATTGCCCGACTTCTTTCAAGATTGAATGATCTTCTCTTTTGTTTCACTGGTTTTACATTCGGGTCTACTGCGAGATGGTGAGATATTATTCGGGCATTTATCCCGGCCATATCTTCGTGACTCCAAGCGAGCACATCTTTATATTCTTTGAGTAGACCAGTGATGATTTGCTTGACTTCTTCATTTAGATTTGCTCTAATCTTGATTTTCTTATCTGGTTCGTCTTCTCTCAAGATAATCTCTTCAACTGGTTCAGTTTTGGATTCATTCGACTCTTCCCTTGGATCCAATTCGAATGATAGTGATTCTCTGCTCTGGTTTGGCTGTACTATTGTGTACACCTGTTTATTATTCTTGTCTTTGTAAACTGACAAGTTTGCTTTTCGGGCCATCTCCTGAGATCCTTTAACTACCCCTACCACATGTTCGATCGGGAATTTGATCATTAAGGCTTAAGTGGCTATTACGGCCTTAATTTTATTTAGGAATGGTCGGCTCAGTAACGCATTATACAGCCAATTGTCTAGATCAACTATCACGAAGTCGAGCAGCACAGTTCTCTGGCAAGGTGTCGTTCCAACCTTTACAGATAACTTTACCGTCCGAGTGACCTGACCTCTATTCCTCCAAATCCTCTGAGTGGAGTATGGAAAGACTGTAGATCTTTTCGGTCTAACCTTAGTTGGTCATAAACGGCCACATTAAGAATGTCTGCTGAATTCCCATTATCTATCAGGATTCTCCTGACTTACTGGTGACCAATCCAGGCACTTATGACCGAGGCGACATTTGGCCGAACATCGACGCCATGGGAATCTGCCTCTGTGAATATTATCGGGTCCCATCCTTTTTTTACACTATTTGGGTCTGGCTCCATCGAGTTCACGTCGTAGTTATGTCTGGCCTCTACAGCTTCTCTGATTTCCTATGTTCGCTCTCGGTAACTCTTTTCGGTCTCCAAAGATTGCGTATTATCTGATTGGCCTCGGGACTGGCTCTTTGATTTCGTCCAGAGTTGAGATCAGTCCTAACCTCTTTCTTTGTTTATGATTTCTCATCCTTTTTCAGGATTACATCCCGTAAGTGCCCTTCCCGAATAAGAGTTTCTATGTAATCTCTGAGTTGGTAACACTTAGAAGTCTCATGGCCGGTTTCCTTGTGGAATCTGTAATATTTGGTTGTATCTCACCGGGCGAACTGAGACTGTCGTCGTGGTTCTTGTACCATATTTTTTTCTCCTAGAATGGATAGGATTTCCTCTTGTTTTTTTCCGAAGAGGGGTGTAATTGGTGTATCAACCTCGGTATTTCTCTGTAGTCTGCTCGATATTACACCCGTTACCCTCGTCCTTGTTCTTTTCTTTACCGTTTCCTTTCTGTTTTCCCTTATGGTTCTAGTCCTTAGACTCAACATCCTTCTGTTCAGGTTTCCCTCCATGCAGATAGCATCCTCCGGTGGCCAACTCTTCTTCCTCGGCTAGTGCATATCCTCCCGCCATATCCATCATATATGCATATCTAGTCAGTCAGGCTCTTCTTAAATCAAAAGATAATGGACCATTCTGCAGGTTGTTAACGAATGCAGCGATTATTGCTTTGTCATTTGCACTGCTAATTTCTAACACTGCTTGGCCGAACCTTCCCAGGTATTTCTTTAGCGACTCATCTTTCCCTTGTTTTATTTGAGCGAGGTGAGCCACTGACTTTTTCCTGTGAACATTACTCAGAAATTGCCTTGAAAAGCTCCTGCTCAGTTCACTAAAATTTCTGATGCTTGCTGGGGGCAATCTCCCGAACCACCTTGAACTCATATCTCCCAGAGTTTGTGGAAAATTGAGACATAATAAGGGATCACTGTGGGCATACTGAGCCATGACACTCTTGTAACGTCTCACATGCTATTTTGGATCTGTATCTTTCTTAAACTACTCCACATGTGGCATCCTAAACCTTTTTGGGAATAGGGTTCGTACGATTTCCCTGGTGAATGGACTGTTGGAATCGTCATCAGATAAATCATTATACCCATAACGTCTAACCAGTGCGTCTATTTGACGTCTGTTGTTCTCAACTTCTCGAGTTAGGCTTTAGATCACGACGTCTCTGCCTCCCACTGGACTTCCTCTTTCCGGCTTTTCCCTTTGTTACCGAGTTTCACGTATGATTCCGTGATGACGCTTGCGATAGTGCGACCTCTGTCTTCTAATGACGACTGATCCTGATGCCGGTCATGTTTGCGGTGTCTAGCACATACCGTCTGGTCCAGGTTCTGCTTTTAGCGTGGTCGTTCCTCTTCAGGTGTTTCACGTCCAGACTGATTGACTGGGGTTGAGTTCCTTCCGGCTTTTGGTGTATTTATTTCTGGCCCTACTACAATCGAACGAAGCCTTGCTGGTGGAAGATTAGGAGTTTGAGCTTCTGCAGCTAGTAAATCAACTCCTTCTTTTACTACGTCTGCCACCAATTGCTGCAGCACCTCTCGAAAGCGTAGTGTCAGGTCTCTACTGGTTGGATGAACTTGCTGGATTCCTGCCAGGAGTGTGGGTTGGCTCTTCATGTTTATAGCAGGATCCCGCGAAGTACTGCCAACATGGAAGTTATCCGGAGATCTTTGGCCATTCCCGGAATTGCTTCTGCTTTCTGCCATGGCTGTTAACTAAGTCGGAGGTTCACCTCCTCCTTCTAGCGCCAATTGTTGACGTGCGTTTTTGGATGAATGTAAAAAGTCAATAAGAATTGAATTTCAGCTGTGTTTGCAAAGAGAGAGAGAAGGAGAAATAATCAAACACGAATATTTTACGTGGTAAAACTCCGATAACCGGAGAAACGTCCACTGGTGGTTGAATGATCAACCGAGCCAAAATCCACTATGAATTTGTGATGTTACAAACTCTCGATTCTCTCTTTTTTCTCTCTGTATTTCGCTATAATTACTGTGTGTGCTCTCTTGTCTATATCTCTTTTTGGACGAGATTATGGGTCTATTTATATGTTTATAGAACCCTAATCTGCTTCGTACAAGTAATAAAAGATCTTTGCATTTAATTGTGATTCGGTTTCTTATCCGAAGTAGATTGTATTCTTTCCTGTTTCGGAGACTTATATTGAGATCAAATGGGACTCTAGTTACGTAGTTCAATTATAACTTATTTCCTTATAAGAGCAGTCTTTTTGAAGAAATAGAGGTGTTCTAGGATAAGGAACCCTTTATGCTTGACACTCTTTTTTCTTTAGAGTCCCTCTTTGATAAGGATCCTTGCGTGGCTCAACTCGAACTACTCGTTAGGCTTCTTATTCGGTTTTGTCATGTTCATCCCGAGTAGGATATGATGTGTGCTGGTCCCGAGTGACGTCTCCTGATCCCGAGTAGAAAATGTGTTATACTAGCCCCGAGTACGTTTAATTGATTCCAATCAAGTCTTGTTTTAATACTTGTTTACTCGGGGCTTCTTCTTTCTGATGTCTGGTAGGATATTTCCTGAGCACCTATATGGATGTCTGTCTGGCAATTTTCTTCTTCCTGTCAGTGACGTGTATACTTGATAAAATTCACATACGACAAAGATATATCTATTTAAAAATAAATAAATCAATATTTTTTATTTAAAGGATTATTTTAAAAATGAAAAAGTATTAAAAATGTTTATTAATTTTTAAATTAAATAATTATCGATTTTTTATTTTATTTTTAAAATTATTTTATGACCTTAAATTTAGTTTGGGATTGGGCTGACCCTACCTGTCTAGTGTCGAACCTAAAAAATAAAAAACATGAAGAGAATTACGGGACGAGAGATGTGACTTTAGAGTTTAGATTATGACATTTCTTTATTTTTATTTTTATTTCCTATAAATTGCTAGGACAAGAATTGAAGCCAGTGGCCAAGTGCCCCCAACTGTTCCACCATGGTCCCCCATTAGTTAGGCCGGTTTGATTCTTTAAGATAATTTTTGTTTTCTAGCTAATTTTAAAATTTTGTTTTCAAAGTTAAATCAATGAATCTTACCATTTTATCTATCAGTCATCATGCTCTATTTTCTCGCCGTCTTCAGAATAATAATAATTATTATTGGAAACTTATTTTAAGTAGTTTGAAGTACTAATTAGTTTATTAAGTAAGGTTTTTATTATTGTAGCAAAGTTTTCGAATTCAACCACGCCTTGGAAAGTAACTCCTACACAGATATCTTACATTTGTATCCCACCTTGACTGAATATGTTAATGATGGTTTAATTCACTTACCATATACCATATGAATTTAATAGTCAAATCATTAGTTGGGATTAAGGTAGGATGTTTAAGTGAAAGGATTTCTTCACAATTTATGATTTTATAAATAAATATGATACTCGAACCTTTATCACGATTGTAAAAGGGAATAACACAACAATTTGAACTACAAACACTTGCGCAGATTGTTTTAAAGTTTGGAATTAGGTTGAGCAGTATGTTCCTACTACGAATATCTTTAAAACTTTCAATAATGAAGATTTATTAGAGTTATTATATTCCTCCACGAAACGAAGATACCCACAGATTATATCTTGTAAACATAAGCTAATTGTGAGATTTTCTTTTCATTAATTAATGTCACACTAGAGAAATTTTAAAATCCAAATTTCGTGTCATTCTTTTTTTTTTTTTTTAATACAAATACTGTCGGAACCTAGCGAGATTAATTAGACTCTACAAGCACGTTTCGGAATACTACTCTCACTATCGAAGAAATGTTACATATGGACTACAACTCTCACAATCGGAGGAAAGACTGCTCCCACAAACCGGAAGAAAACTCCCCCACACATGCTTGTAAAATATTTATGGTGGGACTCGAACCCCTCACCACTAGTTGTGGAAGGGGTGTTCACAATCATCATTACTAAGAGGTTATGTGCAGAAAATTCGTGTCATTCTTAACTTGTATTTTGATCTCAAATTTATACAAAGATGTTCCTAAACAAAAATGAAAATGATTGAACAAATGTATGAAATAGAAACAATAACAACCTCTTTAAAATTAGATTATAATATATCAAATTCGGGACAGAATTTGAGTTCACTAAACTTGTTCTATAAAGCTCCATGTGCCTTCACTCTAATTTTATATACAGATACATGAAATAATTACAGAGTAACATAGGAAATTATAAAAACCTTTGGGTTAATTGCCTCTCTAGCTAATTTAATATTGGGTAAATTAATAATCTGTTTCATATAATAAATTTTTGCGATAACTAATTTGTTTTGAAATTTATTAAATTGTCAATAACATAGCTTAAGAGAGTATAAAATGTCATCTAAAGTGTAATTAAATAAATTTCATCGGAAACCAAATCTGATATTGTTTTCAAACTAGAAATATATATTTTTCATTAGAGGCATTATTTTGCTTCAACAAAATTCAAAACAAGTAACAACGCACAGACACCATATCTTATAATTCAGTAGTAAAAATATTTATTCAGTTTAACAATATTTCAAGTTCGAGTAACGCTACTAAAAGTGTTATATATAAATATATATATAAACAATACCCAAACCACCATTCAATGTGGTTTAGTAGTAAGAACGCTCATTTAGGGGCCGTTTGTTTTTTTGTCTGAAAACTGAACGGTTCTGAATTTTTCTAATGACTGAATAGGGACTGAAATCTGAACCTGAATGACATGTTTTTTTTTCTCATATCTGAATGTATTGTCAACACGTTTGTTTTTTAAAAGTAAAATTATCTGAATATAAGTAATTTTATATTTATATCTATGTTAAACAATTATACATATAATATAGAATAAAAACAATCCAAAAATAATAATTATATATGAACACATATGAACACATATGATTATGATCTTCATCTTTCATTACAAACAAACTTCATTTTTCTAAGAAAAGAAAATATTTTTTATTCAAAAAATAAAAACGACATCAGGAAAACTCGCACAAAACACTATAATATATATATATATATATATATATATATATATATATATATCACCATAATATCATAATAAAGGATCGATATTAAACATCAATATGCACGGTGATTAGGGTTTTTTTTTTAATTTTAAAGCTATTTAAAATAAGCAATATATTAAAATAAATATTTCTATACCGTATATAATTTTGATGAAATAAGAAATATGTTATATATGGAGGGATAGTATTGGAAGAAAAGATTTTATATTACATTTAATACAATTCAGTTATTTGAAGTTAAAAGTCATGATTTTTTACTTTTTATTTTAAGTTGTTTTTTAGGATTTTTAAGTTGTTTGACAACTTAAAAAAACAAACAAAACAACTTAATAATTATGATTCAGACCCATTAACTTTTAAGTAGAAAAAACAAACGACCCCTTAGTTTGACAATATCTCATATTCGAGCCGTAGAAAATACGAGTGATATATATACGGACACTAAATTCCCTAGTTAAACATCGTCAAAAATAAAAAAGAAGAAAATTATGAACCTTATTGAGTTATACTTAATCTTGTCTACATGCATGCATGTGTGATAACCGATAACAACAAGAGAAGAAGCGACCTCCCATGCCTTACACAAGGTTTAAATGAAAACACGAGCATGTAAATTAATTCTCTCTTTTTTGTGGTCCTTAGCTTGATTATAAAGCATATATGACAATATTCGTTTTGATGGTATTGTTTAATTTTGCTCCATATCACAAAAACAGAACCATTTGGGATGCTGTTGCTAAAAATTCAATAAAGTAATGAAGGGTTCAAATTACAAGTTGCGGCCGGGAACCACTTGAACATATATATATATATATATATATATATAAAAGTAATGAAGGGTCCTGCTTCAATCGAAAACAATCACAATTTGGAACCCATGATTGTCCAAATTCGCTAAATAATCGTGCAATTATACACAACTTATAAAACCTCTCACCGGGGTTCAAAATCTTAATTTGTGATCTCTACCATTAGCTAAAAAATCCTGCCACGGGTTTTATCTAATTATGAATTCGGTCATCTTGAAACTTTTGTAATAGGTGTAAATGTAATTAAATGGAACATTTTTTGAGGGAATGTTTTGCTACTTTTTTAAGTAGTTAACGATTTAGGGTTTGATTAACCTCTTGCAGTTAATAAAAAAATTTGTAATCTCTGTAGTTAACCAAAAAAATCTGTCACAGGTTTTACCTAATCACTAATTTAGTCATTTTAGAGAGTAAATTTTTAAATTCTCATGATATACCCTCATACTTTTTTAATTGGTGTTGTTACAAAACTTATAAAAAACCCTCTTTTATATGGTTAGTCAAAACTTTGTAATCTCTACTGTTAACTAAAAAAACCTATCACTAGTTTTACCTAATTATGAATTTTGTCATCTTACAAGTGAAAGAATATGATCAAAATAGTTACGTATGACCACATGGAGAGGATTCAGTGTAATAAGATGTACCACAAAGTTAGTGCACAATACACACCAAATGGTTACATCTTATCAGGATAAATATACCTCTTGACAAAGAGATGTATCTGTTAGAACAAATGTAATGGATAGAGTTAAATAACCACCATCACAGCCGTTCAACATAAGCTTAGGAAAAGCCTCAATATGGGTTAGTTTGAGATCATCTAAAACCCTTATTTTCTCTAATTAACCCAAAATATAGAACAATACAACAATTATAGTTTTGAACGGCTCTGTATGCAACCAACATCCTAATAGCGCTGATTCGATTCCTTTTCAACATATACTCTTTATATTTATTTATTTTCCTCCAAAAAGAGCTTTTTAAGAAAAAAATATCATGATATACCATTGAACTTTTTTAATAGATGTATATACATAATTTATAAAACCTCTCGTCCCTAGTGAATTAAAACTTTTTCATCAGTCGAATCGTTTTGCTACTAATTTAAGTAGTCAATTATCTTTTTAATCAATTTCTTAATTACAAGCATTGTTACTTTAAACAATAATGAAACCATATGAGAGGATTAAAAAGCAAAAAGAAAAGGAGGTGATTGATGTTGAAAGATTTAAGGAATATAGAAATTGTGGTAGTGGAAGAAGAAGCTTACGATAATTAATAATGTCTTTGTTGCCACAAGTTATCTACTTTCGGCACAAAAAAAACTTTATATTCAATAACTTTTGTTCACACAAATAAATAAATTAGTGAGAGTGATAAAGAGATTATACGAATAATGATTATCAATTTATGATTGTGTTTTTTTTTTCTGTACTATAAAAGTGCAAAGCAACAAATAATATATTTTTAATGTTAGCACTACCAACAACTAAAATCTATTTCACTTTTATGAACCGAACAACTAACTTAAATTTAACCAAATGTTGACCGAGACTACATATATATATATATATATATATATGTGTTTAACTATTTAAGTTTGAAATTCAAAATGCTTACATTTTTGGGATTTATTTTTATTATTTTTTAAAATATGCCTATTATCACCCACGTAATTGTCCGTGTAACTATACCATCTATATATATAGAATCATAGTTCAAAGGAGATGGAGAAAAAGAACATGGAACAATAGAAAGAGAATAAAGACTGAAATATGAAACAAACAACAACAAAAAAGTTGGGCTATGTATTAATGACGCCTTTATATATAGGTGGAGGAAAGTAAAAATCAGAAAGGGAACTTGCCAAACATGAATTTAATTCCTGATCACGTAATCTGATTTTAATTTCCTTGTTATGAGTAGGATTCTTAATTAGTAAAGAAATCCTGATAATAAATAAATAAAAGAATAAAACTAAGGAGAAATTTTTTTAATAATGAAATGGACCATAATGTATTCCACTTTTGACTGGTTAATTGAAGCGTAGGTATCAAGGAAACTAAAAATTGGTGGGAAGAAATAAAGCGGAACAAGTGTAGTTTAGAAATAGAATATCAATAATATATAAAATAAAAAGAAAAACCATATAAATATGAGAAGAGAGATTGAGAGAACGTCAAATCGACAACGACAAGCAACAGCAACAGAAACCGTAAGAGTTTATAATTTTTATTATTTGTTTTTTTTTTAGTTTTGGAGGTTCAGTTGTTTGTTGTGGGGATTCTAAACAAGACGACGACGAACACGAACACGAACACGAATACGAGGAGGCGGTTGGTGATTTTTTTGTGTCTTGTTTCCATATCACCAATTTTTTTATATTTATTTTTTTGTAAATAATAATGAGAACGAAAAGGAAGGGAAGGATATCTAGAATAGGAAGCTATGCGATTGCGTCTTCTATTAGAGACAACAATCATCATCACCAACCTTGCATTACCTGCACCACTTTCAACATTCTTGCTCCCATCTACAAGCGTCTCTCTAATCAGGTACTTAATTGGTTGTTCTTCTTTTTTGGATTGTTTTCCTGGTGGGGTTAATGATTGGATTTAAAATTGATCAGGACCAAAGTTGCCGTGAGAGCGATTGCAGGGCCAATTGGTTGGCTAGGAATCATAGAATTTTGGATTGGTTGTTGTACGAGAGATCTTCCATTATTTGTCTCCAGGTTTTTCTTTTTAATTTCTCATCTTTTTTTCTTTTTCTTTTTCTTTTTTCAAATGGGGTTGTTGTGAACGAATGCATGATTGTTGCAACTTGCAACAGGAATTCTGGGTGGGAAATGAAGAACTTGTTAATATGTATGAGAAGAGACTTGGTGATGCTGGTTATTTCACTTTCAAGCTTGGTCGAACCAACAATCGCGGTGATGGTATCTGCTACTACAATTTTAATATGCTTAATGAAGGCTCTACTTTTGTGTGCAAAATTTTGATCAATGACAATGTTCACAGGTCTGCTGACTGCTGTGCGTAAGGACTACTTTAGAGTTATCAACTATCGGGAATTGCTCTTCCATGATTTTGGTGATCGTGTTGCTCAGTTGTTACATGTTGAATTGATAACCCCCTTTTCACGATGTCGAAATACTGATCTTCGACAAGAAATCATCATCGTCAATACCCACTTGTTGTTTCCTCATGATTCCAGTCTTTGTTTAGAACGTCTACGTCAGGTGGCCATTACTCTTTTTCGCACAAGCACCCGTGACCCATGTACGTTAACAAGATTACTTTTTCTTATAGGTCTACAAAATTCTGCAACACGTGGAAGCTTATCAGAAAGAAAACAATCTCAATCCCACTCCTATAATGCTTTGCGGGTAATTTTACGATCACAATCACACAGCTTTTATTTGAATTTTGAGAGTGCACTCATTTGCTTTCTCTGACCTTGCAGTGATTGGAACGGGAGCAAACGCGGGCATGTTTACAAATTCCTCAGATCCCAGGGGTTTGTATCTTCCTATGACACCGCTCACCAATACACAGATGCAGATGAACAAAAGGTAATTATCATCTTAATGTCGACTCTTGTTTCCTTTTACCAGAGAATCTTGATTGTTCATTATGTTTCTCATTTCCTTCATCGTCAGTGGATTAGCCATCTCAATCACAGAGGCAATATATGTGGTGTGGATTTTATATGGCTTCTTAATCCCAACAAATACCGAAGGATACTAAAAACAAGTTGGAGTGAAGCAGTTTTTGGCATGTTCAAGGTCAGATTTTTTTTTTTACTTTTTCCATCATCACTCAAATTTTAGTAGCACAATAATAAGAGGTTCAACAAATTGAGCCATCTAGCTTTCTAATAGAGGTCTTTTGATTAAATGCTAGTTCTTGTATATCTTCAATCTTTGACACTGCTTGATTAAATGATTTTTGTCCAAAACTTCCCTGCTTCGAGCATGTGTGTGTACATGAAAGTTCCAAGTTGTTCGGTTTCTTTTTTGACCATGGAGCTTTCTTAGTTTCAGTATCTACTACGGAGAGCTTCTCTTACAGAAAGCGATACGTTTGCTTTTCTGAGGGCTGACAATGATGGTGATTACATTACCTATTCTGGTTTCTGTGAAGCTCTTCAACAGGTATAGTATGTTTCATTTGATCAAGATCTCAAACTCTTATATTTCTTTATTTTTTTTTACATGGTTTCTGAGCAGGCCTCTCAATGTTGTCTCATTCTCCAGCTTAATTTAACTGGCCACCACCATGGGCTAAGTGTTGAAGAGACAGAGGACTTGTGGGTTCAAGCAGACATAGACGGAAATGGCATCGTCGATTATGAAGAATTTCAGGTGAGTTTTCATGTCAATATTATTGATTTTTATCCCTCATTTCAACTAATTAATGATGGTTCATGCTGTTCAACGACGATTATGCAGCAGCGAATTTGGAAGACTACTTGGTCAGATCAAGGAGACGAAATAAGCAATGGAGTCCAAGATGGTGGTGGTGGTGGTATAAAGGTTAATCAAGAACAGACAATTGGTTTTAGTGTGGAGAATGCAGTTCTTTTCCCTCCTGAAGTGGAGAAAGGAAGGTGGCCTGAAAATTATTCACTCTCTGATCACGCCCGTCTTACTGTGGTGTTCTCACCGATACAAATGCCACGCTCTTGTTGATATCATGGCGGCCACTGTTAGATATGCAATTCAAATGCGACATGGGTTGATACAACTCATAACAGAAAGCATGGAAAGTACAAATGAAGAAAGAGTAACTATGGATGCTTCAGCACTTCACAGCAGCCATCGGAGATGATTCTGCTCAGAGTTTTAAGTTTTAAGTTTTATCTATTGAAGACATGCTCGATGACTTGTGTACCATACTCGCTGCCCCTATAACACGTACACTCTTGTATTCGTATGCAGCGCAGGAGTAACCCCTTGAAGGAAATCAGATCATATCGTTATACAATTGTTTATTGCTATACCGGCCTGTGGTACCTATCACGTTTTTTAGCACAACAGACAGATGCATCACTCGAGATCTTCTTGTACATAAACATGATTAAGATTAGTGTAGTTGTAGCACAACCAACATGTAACACAGATTACCATGACATTGTATATAATATCCAAAATGATACTGGAAAATTGAAAATGTAGTGAATACAAAGCCCACTCTTTTCCTGGAAAGTCTTCTGTGTAGCCTAATTTCCCTGAAAATGTTACACTGAGAATCGTGAAGTGCCTCTGTTGCTACTTGCTAGAGGAGGTTCCTTGCCTTAATGTGCATTATTTGTCAGCATAGAGAATTTGGTCATTTCTTTTTGGAATTCTAAAGTTAAAAAAGAATTATTTCTTTCAAAAAGACAAACCTCTAATTAAATATTAAATATAAACTGTGATAAAAGTTGATGTTAGTGCTGTTTGATCCTTGTGGACTCTTTTGAAGAGTATACAAATATAAACTATAGATACAACTTAAAAGTCTAATTGGGTCCATATATAATTGGGAAACGCCAGTTTTTACTTGACATTTTGATTTTTCGTCCAACCGATCTTTATAAAATTAAAAATAACTTTTTTCAGTCCTGTAACTAAATTATTAACAGTCAACCGTAATGAAATCAGTAGAAAGTTCATTTTTTTCCCTTAGACTTTGTTGGAGAATAAAAAAAATAAAAAATAAAAATTGTAAATAAAGGAGATTTTTTAAAAAAAAAACTGTTTTTTTATAAATAAGATAAAACTTAAAAAAATGAAGCTAAAAAAAATTGAAATTTAATTAAAACCGAAAAACTGACATGACCACGGTTCGGTTCTAACCGTGGAACCGAACCGTAACCGTATGAAATGAACCGTAACCGGAACCGTGGGGACAGCGGTTCGGTTCCGGTTCTTACTCTGAAAAAACCGGCCAGGAACCGACGGTTCGGTTCCGGTTCAGGAACCGCCGGTTTCTGACCTTTAATTTAAAAAAAAAAAATTGAATTTTTTAAATGAAAAGAGCTGTTGGGGCTCAACGGTCAGCAAACTGTTGGAGACCAACGACTCAAATTTTTTTTTCTTTTCCCCTTAAAATTTTAATTTCCTATAAATACCCCCCTAATTCATTTCTTTTTACACAATAGCTCTCTCAACTCTCTCTCAAATCTTAATTCTCCTAATTCTCTTCAATTATCTCTCAATTAGTCAATTATTTATTTGTTTATATTTAGTGTATTGCAATTATTATTTTTTAAAATCATTTAAAAATCCTTGTCAACAATTTTTTAAAATATATTTCTAAAAAAAAAATTAATTTTAATTTTATCCATTTATCTTAATTTTTTTGAAGAGTTTTTTTACAAAATATTTTTTTCGATGCCAAGTGGAAGTGGAAGTGGAGTAAGAGACATCCACCAAGGCATTTTGTTTCCAGGACCGGTAAGGGTCATATGTCGGAGCCGGATCCGGTCCAGCAGGATAATATCGGTTTTGATGACACCGCGTACCATGAGTTCCTGCAACGGCAAGCCTATCTTGAATCTCTAAACTATCCAGTCAATCCAAATCCCCCTTTAATAATTTATGAACCCAATTTTAGTCAGCCTAGCGGCCCTAGTCCTAGCCATAGCCCCGGTAATACGACAAGCCAATCAAAAAATATACTCGATTTTACTGCAGATCCAAATTTTGAAGAGGTAGTAGAGAAGGATAAGAAGCAGCTCAAATCTGATCTATTCGTTCTCCACATGAAAAAAGTTACGAAACCGAATGGAACATGTTGGGCGGTGTGCAATTACTACCCTAAAGAATACAAGTGGACTAAGTCTGGAGGATACGACACATATAGGAAACATATTACGACCCGTCATCCAGCAGAACTTGCCAAGGGGAATGTACAATCTCAAATTTTTAGGTTTTCTACCCTTGACACTCAATTATTTAAATATAGTGATCAAGCTAATAGAGAAGAATTAGCTAGGATGGTAGCTGTAGAACATTTACCTTTTAGTTTTGGTGAAAAAGTTGATTTTATTAAATATTGTCATAAAACATTAAATCCAGCTGCATGTCGTGTCCCTAGGACCACTCTCACGCGTACAATGTATGATATTTATAAAAAGGAAAAAAGGATTTTGAAAAAATATTTTGCGAACTATATAGGTCGTGTTTCTGTATGTGCTGACATATGGACGGACCATTGACGAATGCATTCATACTTGGGTGTAACTTGTCATTATATGGACAAAGTATAGACAATACAAAAAAGTATTCTTGCATTTAGAGTTTTTGATGATGCACATACTGCTGATAATATTTATTAAAATATGAAAATCATTTTTAAAGAGTATAAAATTGAAAGCAAAATTTTTTCAATTGGTTTTGATAATGCTTCTAATAATACGACAGTTATTCATGCTTTAATTGAATTATGCAAGCCTTATTTTAATAGTAAATTTTTTCATCAAAGATGTGCTTGCCATGTTTTAAATTTATGCGATCAAAAAGGTTTTGAAATTCTTCAAGCTTTTATTAAACCCATTAAATAGACCCTCTCATATTTGTGGAAACATCATAATGTTATGAAAGCATTGGTAAGATTTTGTAAACAGGCAGGTAAGCATCCCATTAGATTTTCTCGTGATGTTTCAACACGTTGGAACTCTACTTATAAATTACTTTGTGAAAGTTATGAATATAAGGATTTATTAGTTTCTTTTATGCAATATAATGTTAGTCAAATCAATCTTTATGCATACCATTTGGATGTTTGTACAAAAATTTGTAATTTGTTAAAAGTTTTTAATAGTGCTACTAACAATTTACCAGGTATTTATTATCCTACTACTCAATTATTTATTATTGAGGGTTGTAATATTGCTGGTGCATTTGCTGACTGTTCATCTGATACACAAATACATGCATGCATTGAAGCTATGAAAAAAAAATGGTTAGACAATTATAGGGAGTTTCCAATTATTTACCTGCTTGCGTTGTGTTTTGACCCACGTTGTAAACTAGATGTATTGACAGATTATTTAACTCTTTATTATAAATGTTTAGGTATACAATTAGAAATTAATACTTATTGTGCTGCAATTAAGACATTATTTTATCAATTATATGATGAATATCGTAGAATTTATAGTCCATCATTAAACATTAGTGTTCCACAAAAAAAAAAATCTCCCAAACTCGATCTTCTGGAGTGTTGGGGGCAGGGTCTGCACTTTTATCCCAAACTTCATCAAGTTCGGTCTCGTACGATGAGATCGAAACTTATCACAGTACCAATTTTTAGTTTATAGGAGACGATAATGTGAATAAATTTGATATTCTACATTGGTGGAGAGAACATCAAAAGAACTTCCCAATCTTGTCTATAATAGCTAAACAAATTCTTACAACACCTGTTTCTACAGTGGCTGTGGAACAAGAGTTTAGCGCAAGTGGAAATATTTTGGACGCAAGGCGGTCGCTTTTGAGTCCAGAATCAATTCAAGTCCAAGTGTGTGTTGATGATTGGACAAAGGCTGAATATAGACAACAAGAAATGGAGCCAGAAGTGATTTACGATTTCTTCGATGATGGTCACACCACCGGCACCGGAACAGAAGGCAACGATTAGTTACAGACTTACAGAATTACATATGTAAAAGACAATAAAATGTAAAAGAACTACGTGGTCTTTGATTCCTCTAAACCCTGAGAGGATACGTAGGCAACTTAATTTTGGTACAAATTAAGTGCATGACCAATTTTTTTCATTTTTAGTTTTATACATTTATTTCAATTTATGTATTTAGCATTATTTTTTTAAATTTTAATTTCGGCTTACGGCCTTACACAATAAAAATCATTTACAATTTTCACATTATTATATGTTTTATGTTTTCGTATTTTTAAAAAAATGAGTATAAATGTATAATAAGAAAAAAAAAAAAGGAACCGAACCGGCCGAACCGGCCGAACATGTGGAACGGACCGGAACCGCCAGAACCAGAACCGAAACCTGAACCGCGGTTCAATGGTTCCTGTTCCGGTTCCGGTTTTGGTTCTGGTTCGGGTGGTTCCATGGTTCCGGTTCCGGTTCCGGTTTTAGAACCGGTGGAACGGACCGGAACCGCCTGAACCAGAACCGAAACCGAAACCAGCTAGAACCGTGGCCATGTCTAGTGGCAGTCGGTGTCCTCAATCTTGGATTTGTTACTTGATATTCAAGTAGGTGTGAAGATGGCAATTCCGGTTCACGGTCCGGTTGACTCAATCCGATATGATATAAATTGTTTATGCTTAACTCAACGGAATACATTGAATTAAATAGGTCAATTCCCTCAAATTCAACACGACATAATTAGTTAAACAAGTTATTTGAGTTGATCCGTGACATGTTTAATAAACGAATCAGATCCGGTTAAGTCTCGATTTGTTTGATACATTAAGCATAAAGTTTGCACGTCTATTTTATTATATATCATGAGTAAAATTCCAATTACATCCCTTAAGTAATTTATAAGTGCGAATGTACTCTCTTATAAATGGTTAACAAAACTCGACACAACTAGTTTAAATAAACGGATTGATCCAATTACCAACCCGAACTTGTTTAGGCCGATTTGAACATATTAATTTATCTCGGGTTTGTGTTGAGTTCGTAGGCTGTGACCCTTTTTACGAGCTTAAGTAAAAGGATTAATTTAAGGTGGCATAATTTGCTTACTAAGAAAAGAAAAAAGCTTGATCTGAAATGAGCTTCTCTTTTTGTGTTTTGGTCTGATTAAAATATAAAAAAAGGCCAAAGTTTTAGATTGAGATAGATTCAACATTAAACAAAAGTGGTGGCAGATTGAATGATTTGATCCCACAAATCCCACTTCTGATTGTAAAGTAACGAAATGGTTTTTTTTTTTTCTTTTTTCTTTTTTTTCTTTTCCTTAGTTTAGCATGATTTCACCTAGATGGGAATTGAAAATTAAAAATAGAGTGAGAGAGTTGAGGAGTTGATGTGTTGATGACTAAATCCAATTCAATCAAATTTGAGTAAAAGCAAGGGACCCAGTTCTATGTTTTGGAATTTCATGTTCTTTTCTCAACACCCACTGTCCCACTGACCCACATACATGGCCATGCCTAAGTTAGTGGAAAAAAAAAATCACTACTTTATATGTTTGTTTAAGGTACAGTTATATGATAGAATTTTTATTCTTAATTTAGAACATCTTTACTAATAACGAATTTCAAGATAAAAATAAAGAATTATTAGATTTCCACTTTCATTTTTGTGAAATTAAATTATAAGGACATCACACACATTCAGGGTTATCCTATAAACCCTTGTTTGGAAGAGCTATTATATTAAAATAAAAAATTAAAAAGGAAAACGCGATTTTTTTTTTTATTCCACGGTGAACTTACAATTTTTTTAAAATAAATTTCTTATATTTCTTTATATGAAAGGGGGACATGTCCCGATGAGGGCCCCTCTCTTCCTTTTGCTCACATCTGCCTACGATTTAAGTTATCTTTTCTAAAAAAACTTTAAATAATATATTTTAAATAACATAATTTCAATTAATTTTACTCTAATGATCATCTTTTAAAGGCTAAAATATTTTTATTCTTTATTTAATATATATATATATATATCATCAGTGAATGTGTCAACTCGAACCTAAAACATTATTAGACCGAATGAATACCTCTCTATCCAAAACTTTATTGAATAATACTAAAATGTTTTCATTTCTAATCGTTAAGTTAATAAACATTATAGTTTAATAACTTATCTTCATTTTTTATTTTTTATTTCTCTTATTGTCATACTCTATTTCATATATATTTTTATTACTGATAAGCAAACGCATTTTCAATATTCACGAATAATAAAAACATCGGAGGAGGTTTGGATAGAATAATGCTTATATCCGCTTGACCTATAATTATGACATATTTGAAGGAAGTGAAAGTAATTAAACCCTTCGGTTACCGCTTTTTTCATTTTTTCCACAAACTTTGTTTGCTTTCACATTTTCGACAAGTGGGAGACTCTCAACTCAACTTCACAGCAGCTTCGTGTTTTTTTTATTAATTTTTTTTCCATGTCATCTGGGTCCCACACTGCTTTCTGACTTTGACCCACCAATCAATCACTTTCAATATTATATACGTGTCAAAATACTATTCGTCGAAAGACGCAGTATTCCACTATAGCTTCCTCGTCAAGATACACTCCCTCTATTTCCCAACTCTGCCCCTTTAACACCTGACAAAACGTCAAAACCAGCTGAAAACGGAGGGTAGAAATGGAAAATAAAGAATACGCGGAATATACGAGGTGGTTGGTGCTTTAAAACGCGGCATTCTCTTGTATGAAAATTGATCATTATATTTTTTTTTTCTCTCTTCTTTGAGAATTGTAACCTCTTTTTTGAATTAATTAAAAGAAAAGCGAGTGAGTGTCTGTTGTCGTTGTTGAATCTCTTTGAAATTTGTTTTTATTTAGGGTTTTTGAGTCTGAAAAATCGAAAAAAGTGGTGGAGATGGCAGTGATATCACTGAGTTCACTGCCATTGGGGTTCCGATTCAGACCCACCGATGAAGAATTGATCAATTTCTACTTGAGATTGAAGATCAACGGCAAAAACAAAGAGGTTCAAGTCATCGGAGACATCGACGTCTGCAAATGCGAGCCATGGGATTTGCCTGGTACGTTTTAATTTGTTTGTTAATTTCACTTGCTTTGGTTTCATATCTTGATTGTTGTTGAATTTGTGATGTGGGTGTTTTTGTAGATTTGTCTGTTATTCAGACAAAAGATCGGGAGTGGTTCTTTTTCTGTCCGCAGGACCGAAAGTACCCGAACGGGCATCGATTGAACAGAGCTACTAGTGCGGGGTACTGGAAGGCGACTGGTAAAGATCGCAGGATCAAGTCTGGTAATAACTTGATTGGTATGAAGAAGACACTTGTTTTTCACACTGGACGCGCTCCTAAAGGTAAAAGAACCAACTGGGTCATGCACGAGTACCGCGCCACCACTGATGATCTTGATGGCTCACACCCTGGTCAGGTAACACTTTCAATGATTATTTGGGGATCTGGTAATTTTCGTTGTGATGCTATTATACCAATATATGTATAATTGCTTGCACTGTTGTTATAATTGCATTTGTGGTTTTAGAAATTGTCTTTTTGACCCTATTATACTGAGTAGAGATATAATTAATTGCATTGTTGTGGTTTCTCAAATTTCAAATTTTGGCTGATTTTTGAGACTAAATTTTTGATATTTGTAATTCTTGTTTTTTTTTTCTTCAATGCAGAGTGTTTATGTTCTTTGTCGTTTATTTAAGAAACAAGATGCAAGTGTTGAAGTTTCTAACCGTGATGAGATTGATGAACCTGCCGAGTCATCGCCTGGCTTGGAAAAATCTCCTATGGATGATAGCTTGTCAGAAATTGCATTGCCTGAAGCATCGCCGGTGTTTGAAATTCAAGATGAGAAGCATGCCATTAATGAGGAATGCTCTCATTTGTCTGACGCAAAGACTGATGATATCCAAGGACTTGTTGAGTGTCAAAGTAACAGTTCAAATGCTTATGGTGCCAAAAATGAAACGGCTGAAGATTTAGCTGCTGCTAATGAGGTGAGAACAATGAGCTGAATCTAGATTTCTTAAGTGCTAGAATTTTTTCAATGTAAAATGCTATTTTGAACTTATCATCATGCCTCTTTACTTCAGATGGATTTCTTCAGCATTGAAGACTTTGATGTGGTTGACACAATAGATGATATGTTTCTTCCACTACCCATGCCAGTGCCGAATAGGATAGAAGAATCTTCTAACATAAATTACCCGGTCACCAATAATTTGATCAGGACTTCTCAGGAGGTGCAGCTTTCACATGAATCAGAATCCAATATGAATGAATTCTTGGATTCCATTCTAAACACTTCAGACGAGTGTTTGTTTGATGAAACTGACAGTCAGAAAAATTCAACTATTGAAAGTGAGACCCCAAAGAACATGCCTGTTGATAAGGATAGTGGATCTTACCACGATACAGAAGTAGCCCAAATACTTGTAAGTGGAAGTTACTACTAATACATGATTGTGCTGTGTACATTCTTGGAAGTTTTTCTGCTCAACTTATTTAGCTGTCCCAAGATTTCCAGGTTGTTGTACTCTATAGTAGACACCTGTGTATTCCCTCAACTTGGTTATTTTCTTTTGCAGCAGCCCGAGCCAGAGTTTCACAGTTCTTCGCGGTCTTGGGACGGCAATCGTGAAGAGGCTCCTTTACAGGTGGAAGGAACTCAAGAAGAAATCAATTATTCGATTCCAGACTATAGTTTTCCATTCCCGTGTTTCTTTCAACATCCATTTCATGAACAGGATGCTTTCTCCCCCAGTTCGACAACAGGCCAATCCTATAATGTTATCAATAGTCATGACAAATCAAACAATCCCAAGGATGCAGTTGGAAACTATGATGATGGAACTGGAATTAAGATTAGGTCTCGCCCGACTCCAAGTTCAGGTATTCCGGATTCTTTGGTACAGGGTAATGCACCAAGAAGAATTCGTCTGCTGCATCATATTAAAGGTTGGTCAGGTAGTGAGATATCAACAGCTTCAAGCTGTGTGCCTGAGGAACAAGAATCAAAACCTAATGTTATAGAGGTAAGAAGTTTATAAGTCAAGATTTTGTTAAAACAGCCAATGATATCGAAATATAGATTTTAATTTGATTCGATTTTATTGTGCAGAAGGCAAAAGCTGAGGTAGAGGAATCTGCTGCCAGTGTATATGCAGCTATTAGTGCTAGTGATGAACTTAAGAAAAGATCCCATTTTAAGTCAGGTGGAAATGGTAATATATTCGAAGAACTTACCACCGATGATAGGCCAGACGAGAGATCAAACAGCATCATTTCGGTGGGAAAGTCTTCTCGAGGTCGACGCTCGATTTGGTCATTTCTTTTGATGTTCAGGGTAGCTGCATTTGCAGTTATGTTTGCAGCTGTCTTGGTTAGTTTAGTGCCTGTAGTTTATTAGGACATAAATTTGGAAGCTGCTGAGAGTTGTTAACTTGGTGTATAGTCTGGCCAGCTACATTTAAGCTTTTTTTGGGTTACTACTGACTAGAACTCACTGCGGAGATAGATTTTTTACTTATCTTATATTTTCTTGTATATCTATCTATAGCTATTGCAGTATATGCTCGGACCTAGCCTTGTATTTTTGTTCATATATAATACTATAAAGCAGCTTCTCGTGTTAACTTTTGTGTACCCTTTATTAGAGCTTGAAAATTCTGTGTTAGATCTTTCATTTACTACTTTAAACTTTTTGAGTTGATGAGTGCTGTTTTGACAGATTATCAAAGTTGAGTTGGCTGAAATTCTGATAGAAAAACAGATTATGGTTACAGAAGACTAAAAATGTTGAGTATGCTGTAAGAGCATCTCTAAGGGGGCTTCCTAAACCCTTTCCTTACCTAAAATAGATAGTTGAGAGAGTTGTAGAGTACACCGAGGGGCTCTCTAAATGGCTTCCTATTTTAGAGAACTAACATGGATTCTCCAAATGTAAGGAGTCATGTCAAGCTCCTTATATTCTCTTTCTTTTTTTAAAAAAATATTTTTAATCTTAAATACAATTTAAAACAAAATAAATTTATTTATATTTTAAATTTAAAAGATATTAAAATATTAATAACCAGCTATAATAGAGAGAATGGTTGGAATGATACTATGAAATGGTGCTAATTAAAATAGCTTTTTAGTTAAATTTTAGTTATTTTAACTAAAATTTAGAGAGCATGTTGGAGCTCTAAATCTTGTCTTAAAAATTCTGTCAGTAGAAAGCTGTGAACTATATGGCTTTTCAATAGGATGTGCAATTGCTTCATTTCCAGTTCATAGAAATATTAGTAAATTAATCACTGAATTCCAGGATAGTTTAATACTGATTAATATAATATCTAGACATCCCTGTTCTTCTTCTTCTTCCCATTCTTTCTTGTTTGTTGTTTCAAGTCTTGTTGATACATTCAAACGGGTATCATTTGCTGCTGATTTTCCTTTCCAATGGGCATTGTTGCACATACTGGCTTCAGTTCTTGCCCTATGGTTGCTGTTCGAGCTGAGACGGACGCCCTCCCACTTCAAGCAGTCCAATTCTCTTTCGTTTTAAGCTTGCTTTAATAACATTGAGTAGATTGACGGTTCTGCGATTGGTTTACATGAGCAAACTTGTTATAGTTTTGTAGCAATTGCACCATGAATAAATCTTGAACTAATCATCCCAAACTTGTCTGAAAGATCCATCAGATTTTGTAGAAGACGAATTTTTTAATCAAAATCCAGGATGTATTTCATGCAAGAGTGAAGTATCTATATGTAGGGACTTCAAAGTGAATAAATCATCCAAGGTCTTAACATAATTCTAATGCTTCTTCTCTTTTGGGTGAAGGTGCTATCTGTTACTTAGCTGAGAGGTGGGGGGATGCTTTGAGGAGTCTTACAACTCCAAACAATGAAATAATAATAATAATAATAATAATAATAATTGGATGGGCTGAGTAGATGGGCTTGGAGGAGGCCCAACACGAGAGAAAACCCTTATCAACAATCATCACAAAACCACCTCAACTGCCAAAGCAGCGGCAGATAGGCACACACTAGACACACACACACTAGAAACGCCATAACCAAAACCAAAAAACCATATCCATGTCGCCACCGGCTCCCGCTGTAGAGATCGTCGAGACCCATGTCGATGAACTTGAAAGGAAGAAGCTTCAGGTTTTCCTTCTTTATTAATTTTTTTTTTTTTGTTTGTTCATTTGTTTTTGTTTTGATACCAGATTGTTTGATAACAATGTCTGGTATATATTTTTTGTTTTCAAGGGTGATGAGCCCGTGATTGAGGACGTGAAGGACGAACACGAAGACGATGATGATGAGGATGACGACGACGACGACGATGAAGATGACAAGGAAGATGGCGCTCTAGGTTTTTATTTTCTAACACACCTGTCTTCTTTTTACCAGTTATTTTGTTTGTGTTACTGATTGTTTTATAATGAGTTAATGTTGAAATGCTTGAATTTTCAGTCATGTCTGAGGTTTCAATGGTGAAATACTGCTTCTGTTGTTCCCAAAAGTGGGAAAGAAAAAGGATTTATTTTTTGCATTTCTCTTACCTTGATTTTCCTTTGAGCATCGGAAAATGTTAAATTTCAATCAAATGATTACCAATTGAGGTATTTGGGTATTATTTTGAATTGAGGTACAGGACAGAATGTATTGCATTTCCCCTTCTTTCGCAACTTCCCTGCACTTTGATT
Source organism: Dipteronia dyeriana (assembly GCA_032871835.1). Taxonomy (NCBI): domain Eukaryota; kingdom Viridiplantae; phylum Streptophyta; class Magnoliopsida; order Sapindales; family Sapindaceae; genus Dipteronia; species Dipteronia dyeriana. The sequence goes on from CM065303.1 coordinate 566,798, forward strand.
TGTTCATAAATTGGTTATTAAATGAGAATTGGATCAACTATATGCTTAACTTCATACTAGGAAAATGAGCCTTAATGCTGTAGAAAGTAAAAGTCAGCAGTTTGGAAGTTGTGGTGGGATTCTTTGTTTCCTTACCTTCAACATGCACTCATTTCTTTCATAATAATTGATTGATATAATATTCTCAAGGTTCTTTATGTTACTCTTACGGTGCTTCTTGAATCTTAATTACTACTAAGATAAGCACTTATCACCTCAGCTGAAATGCTCTCTATAACTCTAATAGAAATATAAAGAGAGTTATTTAGTGGAAAGAGCTTATATAAAAGATGTCTGGAAAAATGATTATATAAAGTGCCTTTTATATCTTCTTAGAAAAATCTTACTACTATGGCCTGTGGGTGAGTAGGAAATGATGGATTTTGGTCCTATTAAATAAACTTGGAGTGCCTGCTATGGTTTCTCCAGGAACTTATAAAAGACACCTTATAACATCAAGAATGTATTTTCTTGCCTAGATAGTCTCTACGAATGATTTCCCTAGACACTCTTTTCTCTTTACATTAATTAGAGTTTTAGAGAGCTTTGAGCTGTGGGAAGTTGAGAACTAGTGATTGTTCTTGTAATAATCACTCATCATGAATATTACAATTTGATAAACATGAAGACCTCCTGCACGGTTGCAACTTGAGGATTGGATTGGAGTAATTTATGTTTTTGGATGTTTTTCTTTGTGCACTATATGTGCTGGAAGTTTCTCTGTTCTTCTAGATATTTTATCACAAAGGTTTAGCTACTTTGTGATAGATAGTTTCTTGGTTCGATGTGTCTTGTTTTTTGTTTTACTTTTGTCATATTATTAGCCAGAGATTTTTTTTTTTCACCATCCATACCATATGCAATGAATATCATCCTTGTACTGATTCAAATTATCTTGTTGGATAACGGGATGCAGGAGCAAATGGAAGTTCAAAGCAGAGCAGAAGTGAGAAGAAAAGCCGCAAGGCAATGCTGAAGCTGGGCATGAAACCTGTTACAGGTGTTAGCAGGGTCACCATCAAGAGAACCAAAAACGTTAGACTTTATATCTGATTTTGTATTCATTTAGTTGATCTGCCTATTTGATTGAGGACTTCAAAAAAATCTCCCCTGCCTTGCAGATACTATTTTTTATCTCTAAACCTGATGTATTCAAGAGCCCAAATTGCGAGACTTATGTCATATTTGGTGAGGCTAAGATAGAGGATTTGAGCTCTCAGCTGCAAACACAAGCTGCCCAGCAGTTCAGGATGCCAGACATGACCTCCATGCTGGCTAAACCAGATGCCTCTGCTGCAGCTACCGGAGCACAGGCTGATGAGGAAGAGGAAGACGTTGACGAGACTGGTGTTGAGCCTAAAGACATTGATTTGGTCTTGACCCAGGCTGGGGTTTCAAGAGGCAAAGCTGTCAAAGCCTTGAAGGCAAACGATGGGGACATCGTTAGTGCTATTATGGAGCTTACCACTTAAGGAGTACATTCCGGTCCCTGCATTCTTGCTTTTTGTTGAGTTTTCAGAACTGATGCCAACATTTAGTTATTGTAGTGAATTTGGCCTTACCTTGAATTAGGTGGCCGAGTTATTTATTCGTTCTTATTGCATTCAAGACATTCTGTTGCAATGAGGGGTGCGTAGCCGTCCTCTTGCCTAGTTATTTTGCTCATTATCGATTTATGTTCCATTCCTCTGGTTATCATGTTGTTGATATTATCTTTTTAGATTCATTTTTCATGTCCTCTTTCAAATCTTACTATGTTTACTAATACAACAATACAAAATTCTTTATAACACAATGATAGTTTATTTGCAGTTTTCGGAAAAACGCTCTTGGCAGCCGCCTAGGTACCCACCTAGTCGTTGTACGGCTTTCCACCATACCAAATCTAACATTTTCGTCTATAAAAATCAGTCAATGTAAGTCAATGACGGTCAATGGCAGTCAACGACGGTCAACTGAAAAGCGGTTGAGTTGGACCAATTTTTAGGAGATTAATCGGTCTAGGCTCTTTTTTTATTTAAAAAAAAACCATTAAAACGGTGAAAATCAAATCTAAAATCCACTTTCCAGATCATGAAAATGATAAACATAGACCAAAATCCAAAATCAAACATCTGTCAATTGCTTACCACAACACCGGTGATTAAAACGGGTGATTAAAACGGCACTGAATTTTGTTGGAGAAGAAGTTGTGGAAGAGAGGGCATGAAAGACAAAAGAAGAGTAAAGTTAATTATTTGACTTTTTACACATTTGTAAAATAACAACAAAAATCCTCTTTTAATATATAAATCTAAAATATACAACAAGACGCTAAACTATATTAAACAGGTAGAAGACATATCGATGATTTTGTTTGAATTTCAACATAATTTGAGTTTTATTATTGGATTTATAGGTAGGAAAAAAAATCAAGTACTTAAACATTAGACGTTGATTTACCGTGTGTTTTTTAGAACACTATTTATTTATAATCAAACAAATTCTACCATAAAACGACCGACTTAAATGAAATTGTAAAAAAGACAGAAGAAAAGTAAAGTTATTTATTTGACTTTTTACATTAACAAAACAAATCTTATTTTAAAAAACATGCGGAAAACAAAAAAAGAACTATATTAATGATTTTGTTTGAATTTCGTCATAATTTGAGTTTTATTATTGGATTTGTAAGTAGGGAAAAAAAAAAATCAACCGCGACACTAGTCTACCGCCCTATAACGTATTTTAGAACACTATTATTTGTAATCAAACAAATTCAACCATGAAAGGACCGACTCAAATGAAATTGACAAGTCATACTTGTCCCATTTTAATCCTCCCTCTCTCTTATGTTAGCTGTTGATGATCCTACAATTTGCTCGAATTTCTCCAGCATTGCCTGTTAAGACACCAAGCTGGCCCATCTTCACCATTGAAGCTGCAAATTTATTCCTCCAAAACATGGGGTTCATTGCATTTTGATTCACTTGGCTTGCTGTTGCCGGATCTGTAAGCAGAGTTTGGTCTGATGTGAACAATCCCCGATTCTTGAGAATATCGTTGTAGTAACCGATATCAGTGATGCTTGGACTGGCAGGGTTCATCGGAACCACCAAGTTAGGGTTGGTGTTACCTTGTGGGCACTGCTTCATCAACTGAGCAGCATACATGGGGTTTAAACTCGGATCCTGACCCGTGGTTCCATTAAACTTGTATAATCTGTTACTGAAGGAATTGCAATGAGAGCGCCCAATGGTGTGTGCTCCTGCATACTCAAATCTGTTGAAATATTTCTGCGTACACTGATAACAAATGTTTTTTGAAGGTGTTAAATAAGTACCAGAGAGTGTAACCATTTCTTCTTGTGTCAGCCCCTTGTTTGCAAAGAATTGAGTGAGTTGGTTGACAGTTAAAGTAGGGGGAGGCAAATTTGTATTAGACTCTGAGGCTAGTGAAACCCTACCGTCTCTCCTTCCTGCCGGAACATCGTACCCGAGACCTCCAGTCTGCACAAAATTAAATAAGCAACATATAAACAGTAAAAAGACAGTATTTGATAGGTTAGGCATATTCAGTTACTTTGCTTGCTTACTATCTCTACACTGTCCCTCGCGGCAAACGCGACTATGTCAGCGCAAGATACAACTCCTTTACAGACGGAATTTAGTCTAGCCTTTGCATTGTCAATAACTTCAAATCCTCGCAGACTCGGGTTGTTAGCAGTAGAGTCTTTCTCTGCTGTGTTAGTGGGAGTGGAGTCGATGAGCACAGATGCATCGCAACCCTAAATGATACAATATGGATCACCCAATTGATATTCAATGATAGTTTGAAAGAATATATTTATATCCAACTTTTACAACAGATGTTAATAGGACTTATGATATCTGACTATAAATCACTTACCCTAACAAAGCAATCATGAAAGTGCATTCTCACAAGGCCAGCAGCAACTCCTCCATCTTTAGTGAACCCTTTTCTAACCTCATCCTTAACAATAAACTCAACCAAACTACAAGAATTTCTATAAAACCCAACTTGAAGCTGAGAATAAACACTTTGTAAAAACAAAATCACAACCAAAGTTAACAGAGTTTGCCCCATGATCACACTCATAATTTCTCTACTGTTTTGTCTTGTTAACGAGTTGGATTGTTACTTTGTAACACATGGTCATAAGTAGAGCTATTTGTAGTTGAAAAAAGTGACGGGACATGTTATTTTTTATACAGTGCCATGGAAAATAGAAGAAAAGACAAATGTAGTGGTTTCGATGATCATTATATTAATTAAGAGCCATTTCCCGGGTTTATGCTCAAATTGGGTGTCAACTAGATTCAGGAAATCAGTCTTGGTTGACTTGAATGCCATAAAAATCCAATGATAGTTGTTAGAGATCACTATTATATGTATTGCTTTTTTACATTGGCAGGGGCCATATATGGCTTAGAAATTCTGAACAACTGGATGCCGTTGTTGACAAATGAATCAAGCTGACAAATGAATCAAGTTGATCTCTTCTAAATACAGTAATCATACTTTATATTAGTTTAAGGAGTACTACTAGCTAGCTGTTACATATATTTTGTAAGCATTATGTAGATAGTTAGAAAACAGTAGAGTAGTACAAAGCATGAATGAGCATGTCCTTATTCATTATCCACACAAGAATTAAGGCTCCAGCTAGTAGTACTGGTTGATAACCCTACAATTTGATCGAATTTCTCCACCATTATAACCAGTTAAGACATCAATCTGGCCCATCTTCACCATTGCATCGGCAAAATTACGCTTCCAGAGCATGGAATCGTGATAGTTCGCGTATCGATACACCTCATTTTCTGTCTCAGGGCTTGTCATCAGAGTTTGGTCCGATGTGAACAGTCCTCGGTTTCTCATAAGACCAACATAGTATGAAGCGTCCATAGTGTCTGCATGACAAGCTGGGTTCATTGGCACCACCAAGTCATTATTAGCTGAATTGGTGTCCCCTTGCTGTGGGCACTGCAGCGTACCTGCCATTCAAGCACGGATCCCGGCTCATGCTTCCATTAAAATTGTACAATCTGTCCCTGAATGAAGAACAGTGAGATTGCCCAATTGTGTGTGCTCCTGTATATACAAACATTCTCGTCATTTTCCATCAGGTTAGATTGTGTTTAATTTTTGAATTGAAATCCTGATAGAAAAAAATAAAATGCAGACATTCACACCAGAGAATTATAATTTTCAATTGTAAGCAAGCGAAGTATATATTTACCGGAGAGCGTAACCATTTGTTGTTGTGTGAGGCCCTTGGTTGCAAAGAGTTGAGTGAGTTGATTGAGATTTGATGAAGGGGGAGGTAATTGTGTTAATGTTTCAGATGCTATAGAAACTCTACCATCTCTTCTTCCTGCAGGAACATCATACCCAACTCCACCGCTCTGTCAATATATATATCATATTAAGTAAACAAAAGCAAATTAAACTAACCAAAACTTAACTAAAAGTTTTCTAATCACCATCTCCACACTGTCCCTGGCTGCAAATGCAAGTATGTCAGCACATGACACAACTCCTCTACATTCGGATTCAAGTCTAGCTTTCGCGCTGTCGATGACTTCAAATCCTTGCAGACTAGGATTATTCACTGGAGAGTCTTTCTCTGCTGTGTTTGAGGCCGTGGAATCAAGCAGTATCGATCCATCACAACCCTAAACAACTAGTTAATAATATAATTTCGATCGGCAAAGTACTATATATTTATATAAAATATAAATGCATGCTCTCCCTACAATCAAAGTAAATATAAAAATAGTCATGTGTTGCACGCAAGATCTTTTAAAATTAAGGAGAGTTCAAATTAAGATCCGAGGATCTTTGTCTTGAACGAAACATTCATACGAGTATTAATATTGTGATTAAGAAACTAATTAGGTACCCTAACAAAGCAATCATGAAAATGCATTCTGATAAGTCCTGCAGCAACTCTTCTGTTGTTCATGAATGCTTTTGTAACTTCATCTTTAACAACAGACTCAGCACAGCTACATGAATCTCCATAGAAACCAACTTGAAGTTGAGAATTAACTGCAATACTTGATGAGTAAAACAAGACCACAAACACATGGACAAATACATTTATGATCCCCATCTCATCAAAATACTTATTATTTTGCTTGAACTAATATAGAGCTAGATATGTAATTAATATATACATGCATATAATTAATTGAAAATCATCACTTATCAGGTGCGGGATATGTATGTCTTTTTGTACATAATTTCAATAGATACTAGTGTTAATTCAATAAAAACGAGTGTCTATTTAGAATCCCGTATATTTTTTTTATCCAGGTTCCGTACTTGATCAGTACTCTATAAATAATATTTTATATTTATATGAAAAATGGAAGAATGAATGAGTAACATGTAAATTAAGATATCAAACACGTTACGCTCTTCTTCACACCTTGAGTGTGGACATTAATTTTATATACATGCTTTTTGAATTTGTTAGGAAATTACAAGCAAAACATATATGCAACTATATATATATATATATAGAATGTGTAATTAAAGTTTTTTTTTTAATAAATTCCATTAATTAACTATCAATTATAATTCTCATATATAAAGACTGAAGTACAAAGTATAGACAAGTAAGAAATGCTTGTACGAAATGAATTAATTGGAGAGAATGGGGGAGCCAGTACAACTCCTATCATGCCAATCAAATGATGCAAGTAAATGTGTTATTTCGGTTTTAAAGAAAATACTGTATAAAACAAACTCTATTCAATTAAATGACAATAAATAAGGGTAAATTGCATAAGTTTATCTCGATTATTGTCATAAGAGCTGAAAAACATCATATTCAACAAAGGGGTCAAAAAATTATTGGCACTATTTGAGGGGTATATTGTGCAAATATCACCACTTTACTAATGTATGTTTAAAAGGTATCAAAAGAGCGTTTGAGACAAAAATACCCCGAAATATTTTAACAGTGAGGAAGTTATCGTTTTCAAAGTCAGAGAGAAGCAACAGTCAAACCGACGGGAAACTAATCGACGGTGAAGTGACCGGAAGAGCTGCAATTGACAAAGGTAAGATTGGTTATTTTTCCTCGTTTTTGTTGTTGTTAACTTGCATTATATGTTAGAATTGAGTTTTGTTGATAGGAATTGTAGAAACCGGTTAAAATATAGATGTGAGAATGGTTGTGGTTGTGGTTGTGGTTGTGGTTAGGGTTTGTAATTTGGTTGAATATCAGTTGAGGAAGATGAAATCTGGGTTTTTGAGACTTCTTTCAAGAAAATCGAGCTTATTTGATTAGTCGAGCTATTTTTGTCGTGAAAAATAGGTTTTGGTAGATCTAGGTTTTTGGAAAAGGAATCGAGATTTTTTAAAAAAGCTAAAAAAGGAATCGAGCTTTTTTAAAAAAGAATCGAGCGATTTTGAAAAGGATCGAGCTTTTTTGAATAGGTTTCGAGCTTTTTTGAATAGGTTCGAACTGATTTAGAATTAGATCGAGCGTATTTGAAAGGGATCGAGCTTTTTTAAAAAGGGATCGAGCATTTTTTAAAAAGGGATCGAGCATTTTTTAAAAGGGATCGAGGTTTTTTTTAAAAGGATCGAGCTTTTTTAAAAAGGGATCGAGCTTTTTTAAAAAGGGATCGAGCTTTTTTAAAAAGGTATCGAGCCTTTTTGAAACGGATCGAGCCTTTTTGAAAATGGATCGAGCATTTTTTAAAAAGGATCGAGCCTTTTTGAAATGGATCGAGCCTTTTTGAAAGGGATCGAGCGTTTTTGAAAAGTAATCCAGCTTTTTTGAATATGTTTCGAGGTATTTTGAATAGGTTCGAGCTGTTTTTGAATTGGATCGAGCCTATTTGAAAGGGATCGGGCATTTTTTAAAAGGGATAGAGCCTTTGTTAAAAGGCATCGAGCCATTTTAAAAAGGAATCGAGCTTATCTGAATCGGATCGAGCCTATCTGAAAGGGATCGAGCTTTTTTGAAAAGGGATCGAGCCTTTTTTAAAAGGGATCGAGCCTTTTTTAAAAGGGAGCGAGCTTTTTTTAAAAGGGATCGAGCTTTTTTGAAAGGGATCGAGCCTTTTTGAAAGGGATCGAGCCTTTTTGAAAAGGAATCGAGCTTTTTTGAAAAAGGATCGAGCCTTTTTGAAAGGGATCAAGCCTTTATGAAAGGGATCAAGCCATTTTGAAAAGGAATCGAGCTTTTTTGAATATGTTTCGAGCTGTTTTTGAATTGGATCGAGCCTATTTGAAAGGGATCGAGCGTTTTTGAAAAGGGATCGAGCCTTTGTTAAAAGGCATCGAGCCATTTTAAAAAGGAATCGAACATTTTTGAATAGGTTCGAGCTGTTTTTTAATTGGATCGAGCCTATCTGAAAGGGATCGAGCTTTTTTGAAAAGGGATCGAGCTTTTTTGAAAAGGGATCGAGCTTTTTTTAAAAGGGAGCGAGTTTTTTTTAAAAGGGGTCAAGCTTTTTTTAAAGGGATCGAGCCTTTTTGAAAGGGATAGAGCCTTTTTGAAAAGGAATCGAGTTTTTTTGAAAAGGGATCGAGCCTTTTTGAAAAGAATCGAGCCTTTATGAAAGGGATCTAGCCATTTTGAAAATGAATCGAGCTTTTTTGAATATGTTTCGAGCTGTTTTTGAATTGGATCGAGCTTATTTAAAAGGGATCAAGATCTTTTGAAAGGGATCGAGCCTTTTTGAAAAGGGATCGAGCCTTTTTGAAAAGGAATCGAGACTTTTTGTAAAGCAATCGAGCTGTTTTGAAAGGGATCGAGCTTTATAATAAAATTCTGTCTAATGATGTTGTATTTCTGTTACATTGCAGATGAGAATTAGGTTGAGGGATTCAATTAAACTCTAGAAGAATACTGGTACGAGGGCAAACTGACACGACACAACCATTTTGATGCCCTCGCCCATATAGACGACGCGCTGAACCGTGTCCCTGTAAAATTTGCAGATGAAGACAGTCGGCGGTTTATGGCGTCTTGTTTCGGGCATTTCCTGGCGATGCATAGGGAGATGAAGTTTTCCGGTGGTATAATCCATCGGTTGCTTTTGAGGGAGCTCCATCATAACGGCCCTACAGATGAGATGCACTTCATGTTAGGAACCCAGTCGGTGAGGTTTTCGAAGGTGGAATTTTGCCTGATCACCGGACTGCGGTTTGGAGTTGTACCAGAGACCACAATGTATGCAGCAGTGGAGAATGGCATACATGAGCGGTACTTTCCTGGAGCCGAGGAGGTGTCGCTGGAGCAGATTAGGGGTGTTGTCACCGACACAGATTTCGGACAGGCGTACGATGCTGTCAAGCTCTGCCTCTTATATATGCTGAACTGGATACTGATGGGGGTGGATGAGAGATTCAAGATTCCAGTTTGGCAGTTTCGGGTGGTTGAGGACCTAGATGTGTTCCCGTGGGGTACCTACGTGTACAGGCATTCTATTCACTCGTTCAAGCATGCGCTTGACGGGCGAAGAGACGGGTTCGAGCGACGCCGGCAGGAAAAAGGGCCCTGATTTACACATGGTAGAGACCTACAATATATACGGTCTTTCTCATGCCTTGTTGGTAAGAAGTTCGAACTACAAATTGTACTTTATTGTTGGTGCCCAAAATTGTATGGATACTTATCGTACTTATCCATGATGCAGATATTTGCTTTGGAGGTGATCCCTGAGTTGGCCAAAGAGGTCGGTGTCCGAAGGGTTACTGATCTGACTCCCCGTATTTTGAAGTGGGAGTTGACTTAACAACCGAAAGGGAATAAGCTAGCAAAGATTTTCAAAGCCAGGGTATGTATTTATTTTGTTAATGTTTTTATTAGTTAGTATTTGTACAATGACATTGTTCTAACTAATATTTTAGATGTTTGCACTCAAGGAACTGGTGCCGACACCAGCTGAGAGACAAGCACCATACTATGCCTGCCTAGATGAGGGGGGGGGGGGGGGGGGGGAGCATGTATGTAGAAGATGACATGGATGATATGCCGCCTGAGGTCCCTGATCAGACCACCTTAGGCTGGATCAGTGGTACAGACAGGACCATTGACAGTGAGGGATCCGAGCCCGATGCTGGGGGTTTGAGGCCCAGTGACAGTGAGGGATATAAGACAGACCCTCAACTAGAAAGGCATAGGCATATGCGGGTTCGGTTTTCCACCCCCGGACATGGTACATCTATAGGGGATTCCCGTGGGGGGGTTGGACGTGATGGAAAGGTCAGCTGAAAACAAAGTTAAGTGGTTTTTAGTAACACGTGTTGATAGTTTTGTACTAACATTGTAGACATGATTTCAGGCTCCGTGGACTGAAATGTTGAACGATGTGCGTGAAGCCCTCAGAAAGAGTGACAAGGATCGACAACGTCAACACTTGGAGTTGCTAGATATGATCCGAAAGAGTGATGAGGATCGTCAGCAGCAACACCGATTGTTACTTGATATGATCCAGGGGCTTCAAGGTTCGACCTTAAGTACACATCGGGATGGCCCCCCACCTCCTGAACAATTATTTAGTCCTGGAGAGTCGACTGATAGGTTTACAAGGGGACAGACACCCAGGCTCAGGGGTCCCCCCACCTCCCATCACATCGATCCCCCCACCTCGCAACACATCATTCCCCCCACCTCCTAGCATATCCATTCAACCACCGCGGTCCCCTCCCCCACCCAGCACGTCCGTGGGGTCGGAGCCGTCCTCTCCCCCACCCAACACGTCCTTCCCGTCGAAGCGGTCCCCTCCCCCACCTAGCACGTCTGTGGCGTCTGAACGGTCCCCTCCCCCACCTAGCACGACCGTGCCGTCAGAGCGGTCCCCTCCCCTACCCAGCACATCCGTGGCATCAGAGAGGTCCCCTCCCCCACCCAGCACGTCAGTCCCATATGAACCGTCCCCTCTCCAACCCAGCACATCTGTGGCGTCAGAGCGGTCTTCTCCCCCACCTAGCACGTCCGTCCCGTCGGAACGGTCCCGTCCCCCGGTGAAGCGTTTAGGTAAGCGCGGATGGCAGTTGGTGAGCCCTTACACAAATCCATGCTGTCCAAAGAGGTTAAAGACACGGATCGAGTCCATGGAACACATTTTTAACCCCCACGGACTAGTGGACGGTGACCACCTAGCGGCATACAAGACCTTCAAGAGGAACATCAACGGGGAACTGTGAGTCCAACTTTTTATAATACAAATGGATGTACATTTCTTATTTATTCTACCTTAGCTAAATCATTATACAGACGTGATGTGGACGTGTTGTCACCAGTTACCGTGGGATGGTTCGTGCGTATGCAGTCCAACTTCATGGACTTGGAGGACACGGTACGTACTTATTATATTTCAGATTAACTTTTGTGTAAGTATTGTTGAATTGTTAACAAGTACGGTGGTTTTATTGTTTGTCAGCATATGGATGCATACCTAAATATTCTACGCAAGCGTCAACGAGGATTCCACAATATGTACAACCAGAGGATCAACGTGTTGGATACACAATTTTATGTAAGTAGTTATAACATTTTGGAATCACATCGGATTTTATGCTTCTGTATTAATAATACGATCTTGTCAATGCTTGTACAACCACTTATGTTGTACATGTGGGAGAGGATGATGCCTCGTGATTCCCATGGTGCTGTGAGCACGACAATATGGAATGTATTATAGTCCCGATGGTTGGAAGAGGACCTTCTCACGGTCCGCCCATGGCACGAGGTTGACCATGTAAGTGTTTCATGATTGAGATGATTTAAAAAATAATTGTAAGTATATCCTCAGCTAACACGGCATGCAAACTGTTACAGGTGCTGATTCCTTGCAACGTTGGGGCCCAACATTGGCTGGTGGTGAGCGTCGACCTTTATCGCTGGAAGATTGATATTTATGACCTCTGGAGACAAGAAGTCCCTTATCAGATCAGGCACTAGCAGGTCCGGCCATTACGGTGGTTTTTACCCTCCATGTTGAGTGACGCAGGGTTCCACACAGCACGGCGTCCTGGGCGTCAGGCGTTCAATCGGGAAAATAAGCCCTTCTCAGTCAGTCTGGTGCATCCTTCTACAGTCCCCCAACAAAAGAAATCGTAAGACATTCTATTTCATTCACGTGTTTACATATTATTTATGAACGATTTCTAATGGTGTTTTATGTCCAGAATTGTAGAGGTAACTGTGGTCCCCATACTTTGAGAATTATCGAGTACATAGTGGCGAACCGAAGGCCTTTTGATTAGTCAGAGGACGACATGGGGATGATTCGGGAAAAAATGGCTTTGGAGATTTTTGCTAACTCCAGGCCCGCCAAGTGATTTTTTGTATATTACCATTTGAGCTGTGCCTACGTGTAATTAATTCATGAATATTAATTCATTCATTATTCATTCATTAATATTAATTCATTCATTAATAAATAATTATTGCAATTCCAAATTATGACAATATGATACACTTCCAAAAGTTTTCAATGTGATAAAAAAATTGTCATTCATTCCGTATTACAGTCAATGTTAGGACACGTTTGTTTGTTGTGTCCAATTGAATGACAGATGCTACACTTGCGGCGGTATTCATCGGGAACAGCTCTTCTTGTACCTTCATTAATCATCGGTGGATTAGAACATCTCCTGAAATTATGCCCTGGTTGTCCACATCTTTTACAGGATTGTGTAGTTGTCCTCTCCGAAGACTAGACATGGCGACCCGCCCTCGGGCGTCCTGCTTGTCTCCTGGAGTTTGGATTCAAAATCACCCTCTGAGCAATATCAGATGGCACAACCCAAGTGGAAAGATGGCCCATCGGCATAATAGGAACCGAGTACGTGTTAGTAAGTGTATGTGTCTTGTAGTAGTCCGCACACAAAGTTGTGAAGTCCAAGTTTCGCTCCCTGTTAAAAAAAATTGAAAACGACCAGCTTCACCAAGAAAATGATCAGTAGGTTTTCAAAGTTGTGAAGTCCAAGTTATAGTAATCTACCGTGCTGCCGCAACGGCTTGAGAACATGGACAATGATCCATTTGAAATTTGTTACAAGTACAAGTCTTCCGAGCTAAGTCTACAGTCCACTGTTTTCCAGACTGCCTGACCAAAAAAATGTTCCAGTCGACTGGATTAACGGTCAAATAACCACACTTCTCCACACGTTTTAAGAGTACAAGATGTGCTGCGTCGGTCAACTGATGACGCATGGTTTGTGCAACTCTATAGCGATCATGAAACCACCGTTGCAACATATTCCTAATAAACTCAGCCAGAGTCAACATAGGCAGTTGGCGTGTAAGTTTGAGGCATGAGTTTATGCATTCTGCAGCATTAGTCGTCATCACCCTATACCTTCTTTCCGGGCAGTGTACACGGGACCACTTGTGTGGACCGGCATCAATGACATAATCATATGCATTCTGGTACAAGTTTCTTAACTCTTTCATATGCTCGTTATATTCAAACTCAGTGTATACGCGTGCTGCTTTGTCCATTATTACGGCAACATCCTTCCTATGAAATCACTTTTTGACATTTTCAGCAAAGTGCCAGCAACATATGGTATGGGTGGCATAATGGAACACTTTAGAAATCCCTGCTTCAATGCTTGCATGCGTATCGGAAATGAAAACTAGCTCATCGATATGACCTAGGGCACCCTTCAAGCAATCCAAAAACCATTCCCATGAAAGATTTTTTTCTTAGTCGCCGTACCCAACCCAAAAGCAATTGGATACACCTGTTCGTTCCCATCTTGTGCTGTTGCAACAAACATTGTACCCCGGAATCGTCCCTTCAAATGGGTACCATCAACGACAATGACTGGACGCATACACGTTCGGAATCCTCTAAGTGAGGCACCAATCGACATGAAGAAGTATAAAAATGTATCATCTTCGTTGCACTGTAAGTCAGTGATTGTGCCATGATTTTGTTGTTCCAAAACGTAACCAAACGATGGAAGCAGTTGGAAGGTTTCCTCATGTGTTCCATATGTCAGTGACAACGCATAATCGAGGGCGGAGTGTGCCTTACTGTACATGATTTGGATTCCATATATTGATTTCATGTCGGCGATTATGTCCTTCGGACGCATTAGTCGACCATCTTGTTGTTGAAGTCTAGGTGCAATAACTTCTCCAATTGTGACTGCACTAGCTTGTCGGTGCCAGCGGTGAATTTCCTCTAACGGACAAGTGTGTTCGTTGACAAAACTTCTTACTTGAAAGTATGTGCCTTCATCTCTCCTCACCGTTCTTAACTTCCACGTACAATTTCCCATCAAACAAACTAGATGTAATGTTGTCTTATTGGACCTTTTTACCTTCCACTCGAAGTTTTACCGCATTGCAAAATGGCCTACTAGTCTCTTCAAATCCTTTTTCGTTAAAAAAAACTGGCCTTTATATATCATGCTTGTAGGTTCATCTTCAAACAAGTTCCTGCTTCCACCAATACCAAACGAGTATGATTCTGCTCCTGGAATAACCCATGTTCTTGCATTATTTGAATCATCTACAGTTACATTAGCCCTCCCCTCGGAGGTCCCATTTATATCTGGTGCACTGGAACTAAATCTGTGTACATGTCTTACACGTCTTTCCGTTTCGACAGGTTCTGCATCATCCTGATTGTCCTCTACATTTTCTACATAATTTAAATTGCCCTCATTATCCACCTCATGATTCACCCCAACATTTAGTGCTGTATTCTCATCATTGTTGATGTCATTGTAGATCTCATTGTATTGGTGGTTGTACTCTCTACCATTCATCTCAATATGACAACCAAATACATCATCGAATTGAGGTTCCGGTCTATTATCATGGGCGACTACTTCCGGTGAGACAACACATATGTTTTCCTGACCATCAATCCTACTTCTTTCTGTGAACAACTGGTTGCTTCCGCCTGACGATCGAAATTGTTGGGTGTTATCAGGATTAGGGATATCTTCACCAATGACACCTCCTGCTGGCCTCTCGATTAGACTAACACATACTTGAGGGATCACCCTATCTTCCTCTAGCATAAACTGAACATCGTCATTGTTTCTTATAAATGTACGATATGTAGTCCTAGGAACAATTGATAAAGACTGTAGCTCAACACTGTATTTATTCTCATCAAACTTCACAATGGTTTGCACGATCGACACCATTTCGTCGTAACTCAAATTCTTTGACACATACAAACCTTGGTTATCGAAACCTAAATACCTCTGATTTCCATCTGGTAATTGCTCCTATCGACCGTTGTAAGATATGACTATTCTCACCCTATCCATTGTCCTGTCAAAACCAACATCAAAAACCATTAATAAGGAAAAAAATATTTCATATTAAATTTACAATTATAAAGGATTAAACAAAAATCAAAAGTGTAAGATATGAAGCTTTTTTTAAAAACGGATCGAGATTTTTTTGTACATGATCGAGTCGTTTTTGTACATGACCGAGCTATTTTTAACGGGATCGAGCTTTTTTTGTTCGAGACAGAGCTCTTTTTCTACATAATCGAGCTTTTTAATATATGGCTCGAGCTTTTTTTCATATGCCTCGAGCCTATTTGAAAGGGATCGAGCTTTTTTTTGAGGAATCAAGTTTTTTTGTGAGGGATCGTGCTTTTTTTATGCGGTATCGAGCCTTTTTCAAAAGGGATCGAGCTATTTGTGTGAGGGATCGAGCTTTTTTTGGCAGGGATCGAGCTTTTTTTTTTATGGATCAAGCCTTTTTTGCCAAGGATCGAGCCTTTTTTTCAGGGATCGAGCTTTTCTTTTTACGTATCCAACATCTATTTTTGGAATCGAGCTTTTTTAGAATTTGATCGAGACTTAGTTTCACATTTCCGAGCTTTTTCACAAATGTTTCGACCTTTTTTTTAAAAAAATTCACCTTGTATGCTCAAGATTATAAACTTGTTTGCACCACTACAACTCAACTCGCCCAAATATATATACAAAAAAATATGCATACATGTTCATTCATTCTTTGTAAAAAGTTTACAACTCTAGGACATCAACATAAAAAAATTCAGACAACGTGTTCATAAATGTTCATACAGTGTTATACCACATAGAAATACAATAAAAAATGGAAATGAAGATCAGAAATATTATTTTATCTTCTTGTGCAAAATCTGGAATATGTGCAATATCTGGAATACAATAAATCTGGAATGGAGCTCGTTTTGTGAAGAAAAAATGGAGTAGGTGATTGATTTTCAGACAACTTTATTAGACGGCAACCTTTAAAGAATAAAATATCGATTATTTAAGGGCAATTTCGGTAGCTCACAATAATAGGTGCCTTTTAAACTTAACTTATTATAAAGGTGACATCACTGCAATTGACCAACAAAAAGGTGACATTCCTCACCATTTCCATTTCAACAAATGGCCTTAATTAATTATAAGGACACATCTAACACCCTCTTACCAGTAAGTTAAGTGTTAACAAGTAAATCATATATGCTGGTATTTGATGCTCACTTTGTAGCCTAGTTCTAGTGTATATAGGTACCTAACATCTGGGTTCTGAATAGAAAATCGTAAACAGTTCATATACAATTCTTATTGTGCAGGATGAAGATAATAAATGGTAGCTAGACAAATATTGTCTGATTCATGAATACAAGTTTGTAACAATGTATCAAACTTATAACATAAAGGCATACTAATTAATAACAGTGTATTATAGACCAGAGGTACCAAATTGATGATGATACTACTATATATACTGCAAGTCTGCAAAACATGCAGCTTTTAAGCATTAAAGTGATTCATATATGTAGGATCAGTGCATTGAGTATGTTAAAGTTAATATGTTGTGTGTTGTTACTGTATTATCAAAAATATATAAATTATTCTATTAGGTTAACTAACTAGAGTTATGTTAACTTTAATTTGGGTTAGCTTGTATGAATGAAATATAGACATGTGTATGGTTGTAATGCTTTGTACAAAAACCAATATATAATCTGGTTGAATCTTCTGGAATGAAAAATGAAAAAGACAAAAAAACAAAAAAATGGCTCTCAAACAGAAAACTACTCTGTTATCCCCTGTTTTGTACTTGCTTTTCTGCACTTTTATTTTAGAAAGGTCCATTTTGTTTCTTTTAATTTTGAGCTAAAACAAACAACAAACATATTTTGATATCAGAGCTTTGGATAAGTGAGAAGAGAGTGAGAAAAGCAACAAGTCTTTAGAGATTCTTGATAGCCAGTACAAGCTCAACAAATATTCCAAACGTACCAGTTCATCAGCTTCATGTACCGGTCTTTGATGGGGAAAATTACGATTTCTAGTGTGTGAAGATGAAAACCATCTTTCTCTCTCTTGATTTATGGGATTTGGTGGCAAATGGATCTGTAGAGCCTGAGTCAACAACAACATTGTTAGATGATGAATCAAGATTATTGAAGGAGAAAAAACAAAAGGATGCCATGGCTTTGGGTAAAATTCAACAGGCAGTTTCAGATACAATTTTTCCACGAATCATAGCAGCTACAAAAGCAAAGGAAGCTTAGGACATCCTTCAACAAGAGTTCCAAGGAAACACAAAGGTAAGATCCATTAAACTCCAACACCTTAGAAGAGAGTTTGAAAGAGTTTCTAGATAGATTTATGGAGTTGGTGAATCAAATGAAAGCTCATGGTGATAGTTTTGATGATATAAAAATTACCCAGAAAATATTACTTTGCATGCGTACTAAATTTGACCCTATTGTTACTGTTATTGAAGAAACAAGAGATATCTCTACCTTGAGTGTTCAAGAAGTGATGGGATCACTAAAATCCTATGAGCAGAGATTGTTGAGTCACTCTGAGAAGTCTATATTGATAGTGCTTTTCAATCTCAGTTTAACATTAAAAATTCCAAACAGCCCTTAAATACTAGTCAAAACAAAGGAGAGCCATTGAGGGGTGGAAAAAGTGGCAGAAAAAGTAGAAGAAGTTGGAATAGTAAAGGTAGAGGTAGAGGTAGAGGTAGAGGTAGAGGAAATTTTGATACAAACTTTGATGAAGAAAAACAATCTCAGAGGTGTAATATTTGCAAGAGAAGTAGCCATGTTGAAGATGATTGTTGGTTCAATGGAAAACCTCAGTGTTACAACTGTAAAAAATTTGGCCACTTGTAAAAAGACTACAGAAACAAAGTAACTCAATAAACAAGCAGTTCTGAAGGAAAAGAAAGTGAAGCAAGCTTGTTTTATGCACGTCAAAGTGCACTTGAACAGCAAGATAGTGTGTGGTTTCTTAACGGTGGCTGTACAAACCATATGACAGGAAATGGGAGCATTTTTATCAATATTAACACCTACATCAATTCACAAGTGAAGTTGGGGAATGGTGTTCTTGTACATGTCAAAGGTAAGGGGACAATTGGTGTTCAAACTAAGAAAGAAGTTAAGTATATCTTAGATATGCTACTAGTTCCAGACTTGAAAACAAAATTTACTGAGTGTTGGATAGCTTCTTAAAAATGGATATTCTCTACAATTTGAAGGCAAGAGCTGCACCATTTTTGATAAAGAAAAGCAAAGGATGTTGTAGCCAAAGTTGAAATGAAGAATCGAAGCTTTCCACTTGGCTTTCAGTATGCAAATGAATTTGCCTTGAAGGTTGAAGTTGTTGATGAGTCTTGGCTGTGGCACAAAAGATTTAAGCACTTGAACTTTCATAGTCTCAAGTTGCTATATCAGAAGCACATGGTACAAGGGCTCTCAAACATTGAAGAACAACAAAATGTATGTGAAGGATGTGCACTTGACAAGCATCACAGACAATCTTTCCCAAAAGGAGTTGCATGGAGAGCAAAACAAGTTTTGGAGTTGGTTCATACAGTTTTGGACCTATGTATTTCATCCTTTTTATTGATGACTTTTCAAGGATGACATGGGTGTTCTTTATGAGACAAAAATCTGAAGTATTTTCTATTTTCAAAAAATTCAAAAGCTATGTTGAAAAACAAAGTGGTCATGTGATAAAAACCGTGAGAAGTGATAGGGGTATGGAATATAATTCTCATGAGTTTGAGAAATTTTGTGAAGAAGAAAGCATTGAAAGACAGCTCACAGTTGGATATACTCCATAACAAAATGGAGTATCCGAAAGGAAAAAATCAAACTGTGACGGAGATGGCTAAATCTATGCTCCATGAAAAGGTTGCCTAAATTTTTTTAGGCTGAAGCTGTATATACTGCAGTGTATTTGATTAATAGAGCACCAGCCAAAGCTTTGAATGATCAAACTCCCTTAGAAGTTTGGAGTGGGAGGAAACCATCTATTAGACACTTGAAGATTTTTGGTTGTGTTTGCTATTCTCAAGTCCCAAAAGAGAAAAGGCAAAAACTTGACGAAACAAGTGAGAGATGCATTTTTGTTGGCTATAGCTCACAATCAAAGGGCTATAGGCTATACAAATTGAAAAACAAGAAAATTGATGTTAGTAGAGATGTTGCATTTGATGAACAAGCTTCTTTTGATTGGGAACAAGGTATAATTCAAAAAAGGGTTGTCATGATTGATGAAATGCAGGAAAATTCAGATTAAGGCAAAGCAAATGATGAATCTGTATTGCAATCACCTCAATCTAGCACACCATCATCTCCAAGAGATTTATCCGGTTCTAGTTCTTCTTCATCACCAAGTTCGACTCCTCAGAAAATGAAGAGTTTGGCTGAAATTTATGACTGTAATTTTTGTTCTGTTGAATCGGAAAGTTTTGAAGGAGCAATCAAAGAAGATACTTGGAGAAAAGCGATGGAAGTGGAGATTGAAGGAATAGAAAAGAATAGCACTTGGCAGCTAGTTGAGAGGCCAAGAGACAAGGAAGTTATTGGTGTGAAGTGGATTTACAAAGTGAAATACAACTTAGATGGGTCTGTGCAAAGACATAAAACCAGGTTGGTTGTCAAAGGCTACCTACAACAAACTGGTGTTGACTTCAATGAGACTTTCTCACTGGTTTCTCGACTTGATAAAGTGAGAATTCTTATTGCCTTGGCTGCTCAAAAAGGTTGGTTACTTTACCAACTAGATGTAAAATCAGCATTCTTGAATGGTGATTTAAATGAAGAGGTGTATGTGGATCAGCCTCAAGGCTTTGTAATTAATGGAGAAGAAGATAAAGTTTACAAACTCAAAAAGGCTTTGTATGGGTTCAAACAAGCTCCTAGAGCTTGGTATAGTCAGATTGACGAGTATTTCAATGAAAAAGGATTCAAAAGAAGTTTGAGTGAGCCTACTTTGTATGTTAAGAAGAATAAGACTAGTGATATTCTCATTGCAGCCATCTATGTTGATGATTTATTGTTCACAAGCAACATTAAGAGTATGATAAAGGAGTTTATATCTGAAATGATGAAGAGGTATGAAATGAGTGATATGGGGCAGCTACACTACTTTCTTGGAATTGAAATCTGTCAAGATGCTGATGGTGTTTTCATATCTCAAAGAAAGTATGCTGAAAGTATTTTGAAGAATCAAGGTATGTTTGGGTGCAATTCTATAAACACTCCTCTTGTTGTGAATGATAAGTTAAAGAAAGAAGATGGTGGAAAGATGGTGGATGCAACACGTTAAAGAAGTTTGGTGGGAAAGTTGCTCTATCTCATAGCTATAAGACCTGACATCATGTGTGCAACAAGTCTGTTGTCAAGATTTATGCACAACCCCAGTCATTTTCATTTAAGTGCTGCAAAAAGGGTGTTGAGATACATCCAAGGCACTATGAATTATGGTATAAGATTCAACAAGAAAGAAGAAGCAAAATTGGTGGGTTATTTGTTAACGGATTGCGCGGAAGCGTTGCTAGATAGAACACAAACAAACTATAACAAAATAAAAGAATTAAGATGAAGAGAATAAATCCAATCACACACAAGACAATAATTTTACACGGAAACCCAAATCGGGAAAAAAAAACCACGGCCGTCAGGACGACAAGAGAAAGATTCACTATGTAGAAAATTATTACATCCACACTTAGGATCCTCTGTCTAAAATACCCCAAACCCAATTACACTCACTGCTCTCTTGAGATCTCTCTTTGTATTTGCTAATTTGCTCCACCACTAATAGCCTAGATATTATAGTCTATTTATATGACTTACAGGGAGTTCAAGATAAAAGGAAATCCTACTCCTAAACGTACAAGAATTACTTGTTCCACATAAATACTATTTCCTATTTATGACAAGTCTTCTTGTTTTAAAAAAGTAATTTTCTTTTAAGTACATGACTTTCTTATTCTGATTAGCACAAGAACTTCCAGAAGAAAACACATTTCCTATTTCATACAACATTCTTATTTGGGCAAAATCCACCATTGATACGGTTCAGGTCGCGGTTGGCCACCCACGTCCTACACCACATTCATTGCTGTCAACCACAGCTCAGAATACCGCAGTTGGTGCACTTGTCACCGCCGCAGTCCACGCCGTGTAATCTCACAGGCGTTCGACCTCTCACTGTGCCGTGGTCTAGGCACTTATCCGTACTGTAGTCTAGGCACTTGTCCGTACCGCGGTCGCGGTCCAGACCGCGGTACCTACCAGATTCAATTTTCTTCAGTTCTTTTCAGTCTTCAAGCCTCCCTCAATCAAGATCTCCTACTTCCAAACGTATTCCACGTCTTCAGAAAGTCTCCGCTTTGGTTGAATCCCGTTTGGTAGCAATTGAAAATTCAAGTCATATCTAACATTATTATGATAGTGATTGGGGAGGCTGTATTGAATACTATTGATGACATGAAAAACACTTCTGGTTTTATTTTTTCACTTGGTTCAGGTGTGTTTTCTTAGTGCTCAAAAAAGCAACAAATTGTTGCTCAATCCACAGCTGAAGGTGAATGTGTCTGCTTCTTTAACAACATCTCATGCCATTTGGTTGAGAAGAATTCTAGAATATGTTAGAGAGAAGCAAAAGGGAGTCACAACAATATTCTATGATAACCAATCAGCCATTGCCATGGTCAAAAATCCAGTCCATCACAGTAGAAGCAAGCATATTGCACTCAAACATCACTTCATCAGAGAGGCTGCAGAAAATGGAGAAATTCAACTTGAATTTTGCAGGTGTGAAGATCAAATTGCAGACATACTAACCAAGGCACTTCCAAGAGAGAAATTCCAATAGCTTAGATAAGCTTTGGGAGTTCAAACACAACATATTAAGAGGGAGTGTTAAAGTTAATATGTTCTGTTGTTATTGTGTTATCAAAAATATATAAATTATTCTATTAGGTTAACTAACTAGAGTTATGTTAACTTTAACTTGGCTTAGCTGTATGAATGAAATATAGACACGTGTATGGTTGTAATGCTTTGTACAAAAACCAGTATAAAATCTGGTTGAATCTTCTAGAATGAAAAACGAAAAAGACAAAAAAAAAATTTGACTCGTGTAAAAAACTACTCTGTTATCCCCTGTTTTATACTTGTTTTTCTGCACTTTTATGTTAGAAAGGTCCATTTTGTTTCTTTTAATTTTGAGCCGGAGCAAACAACCAACAGAGTAGACGTGCATCTTAATTGTCCAACACAACTTTCAGAAAACAAATTAAAATACTATGATGATCAGACTCAACTTTGACTCTTTGAGATATGATAATGGAGTTTGTAACAATTAAATACTAGAATTCCAAACTTCTGAAGTTAGACAAATGATTAGTAGCAAAGATGAGAACATTGAAATTTGAATTCCCTCCATATTTGAAAACTAACGAGTACCTAGTGTTGATTGGATTATACCAAGTCATATCTACCGTCGTTATCCCAAATTGTTCTCCCATCTATTATCAACCTTGCCTAACTTGACCTTTCGAAATTGTGAATGTCGTAATGGTGGAGTGTTAATCCCTAAATATCCTTACTAACGTTTTTGGAATCCTCTGCAAGCCAACATCAGTATAGGAACAAAACCCAAACCAAACAGAAAGGCACACTGACCACAAAAAAGAAAATAAAAAACATTAACGGAACTTAAAAGACTCTCAATTAGGGATGATAATTTGACATGCACCCGCCTGAACCTTACCAAATGCCATCTATACTCCCTGCCCATGCAATCATTACTCACCAATGATGAATAGAAAGCTGGAGAAGAAGTCCACCAAGAATCAATTTCCAACGCCAAAGCATGCTTGAAGAGAGTATCCACAACCTGATTACCTTCCCTGAAAATATGGGAAACCTAAAAATCCATGCAAGAAATCTGGGTAAGGCACCACGATCAAACTTGTCGAACACTCTTAAGAGAAAGAAGGTAGACCCGTATGAGGAATCACTCTCAAGTCAGATTCGACGCCAATCTATATTCCAAGCATAGTTAATAGCCATCGACACCTCAGTGAGCTTAGCCTTAAAAACAAACACTGAACCTAGCGGAGCAGTGAAACAACTCTTCACAAACGATCTGCAATTATGAAAATCACCACCATAACCTCCAACATATGAAGAATTTAAAGCAACCCCATCAGTATTAATTTTGACCCAACCAAGAGCATGAGGCAACCAGACCACACTCTTGAAGACGGGAGCCCAAGTAGGATGATCTCGGATACTAAAACGCAGAATCAAATAACCATCCACACGGTTAGGCATACACCCAATCTTCAGGCTATTAACATCATAAATCGCAGGCCAAACCAATGACAAAGCACCCTAAAAGTCAATTACCTCATCCTCAAAGATCCTCCGAGTGTACCACACACTCTTAACCACCACATGAATAACTGTTTTCAATAAAATGCTAAATTGATCACTAAAAGAAATGGATATGGCTTGCCTAAAGAACGTTTTCCAAGAATCTATAGAATCACAACTTTACAAGACCGTAAAAACTGCCTCCTAAAAAGAGACAGCCAGGAGCACCAAAGAAAAATGTGATCAGTCGACTCACTATTTATTCCAAAAAGGTTGCAACGAAATGCTAAATGAAAGCCTACTTTACACAGATGATCCTATACGGGGAGCCTATTAAGCAAAAAATGCCAGGAAAAACCGATCGGGAGGGAGGAATAAATCTAAACCAAACATCTTTCCACCAAGGAACTTACGAAGATTCCCGAATCATCTCAACATAAGTAGGTTTACAAGAAACATTGTCATCCCTATAAATAGACCAAACTAGATAATCCTCGGCTAGGGAAATTACAATTTATCTATCTAGAGATAAAGATCCGAGAAGTGAGCCCTATAGCAGTTGTCAAGAACCCATCTACCATCGTAGATAAAAGCTAAAACTTTTGGACATAGAGGATTAGCCAAGAAATATGGAATCCCTATAAGCTCTAAAATTGACACACCCAACTAATTGTCCCGCACCCCCTACCTACAAAGGTTTATGAAGTTGATAGAGATAACGTTTTTGAAGGAACAAGTAAGCCAAATCAGTAGAGGTCATGAACATCCAAACGAACATTTTTAGCAAGGAATCGTTCAACATTAATTAGACATGTACAAGCATGACATGGTAAGACACAACACGACCCAATAATTACGTTATGAGTGTAATATATGTTGGAACCCCGTTCACTGGTTACGCAGCGGAATTAGGTTTTAATTTTTTTATACAGATCATAATCTGTATCTGGGACCAGTGAACTTGGGATCGTAATTATTTTTCGGAACTAATACATACAATATGTATACACAGGAAATTGAAATCAATATAAAGAGAAGAAAATCATACCAACGTTTGAAGGCTCTTTCACTTTACGATATGCTCATGTCTGAACCAATCTTACCAACGTTTGGAGACTTCTTTACTTTACGATGTGCTACTGTCTAAACCACTCGATCTTCCTTGCTATATCCCGGGATTGGTAACTGTGTGTGGGTGCGTCACGGTCTCAGGAACTTGAATGGAGGATGTAGAGAAAAGAGGAATAAACTATTTCTTCTAAGTGAAACAAAAAAAAAACTAGAACCATTCTCGCCTTTTAAAAAAAAATATCTCATATATATTGTTTCATGTACACATTTTTTCTATTTTTGATTCACGCACACCGTTGCCTTCTCAATGCCATTTTTTTAATATAAGTGATGCGTGTCTCTTGATACACACTTTTTAGTTATTGTATCCCATACAAACACTAATGTATGTGCATTTATCTATGTTGATTGGTTTATCTTATTTAAAACATATATATATATATATATGTATATATATATATATATATATATATATATATATATATATATTGATAAAACTCATCAATTTCAATCTTTTAAGATATCCCGTATCCTTAAAGATATTAATCAATTTGTTTTGAATTCAAACTCTTTAAATTCAAAATTAAATATCTAATTTAATAAAAATAAAATAATTAAATTATTTTATCTTTAAAAACTTAAATATCAATCGACATACTCCAACTAATAATTAATTAAACAATTAAATAATCTAATTATTTAATTTTCATAATCACTAATATTCATTAATTAAATAATCTCATTATTCAATTAATTCCCGAATAAATACGTGTCACTTTCGTAACACAATCAATTGGACAATCCAATTAATTAACTGTGACCCCTGTTACCTAAATCGATCGGGTTAGCAAGGGGACCTAATGGACCCACATTATTTTGAGCTCTAATAATCCTCAGAATCATTAATTAAACTTTTTAATTAATATTCATTGATTATTAACTCCGGTGTTATTCCACTAAAAACCCGAAGCTGCACTCTCTCAACTGTAGATACTTTTACACAGACCGATACAACTCGGTGTCCATCAATATAGCTATTACATATGATGTGATCCTCCACGGTAGTTCATAATAGACCTGGGTCATTATGTCCGTTATACCCCTCTAATTATATATATCCTTTAAGTACCATTGATTATCTAATAGATAATAAATCCTATTTCCTCACGGAATTAGGAGAGCGCTCATATTGTCCAAGCCCCGAATCAACCCTTAAAGGAACTACCATTTACTTCTCACAAGAAAGAATGGATTTCACTATTGTGTACAAACCGTCCTAGGCACAAGCCAAACCGTAATCCTAACATACAGAGTATATTGATCAGGAAATGCATCTGACCTCACTCATGGTATATCGAAGACCACGATCTAACCTGAAGGAGTCGATAAGACACTCAAGATTAAGATTACCCACATATTGCTATCATTAGTTGATATATATGAATCTCATCGGTAAACGGATCTTGGTGTGAGATTTATATAGATCATGACCCAATCCTATATGATAACATTATACAAGGTGCCTCCATTCCCATATCTCATATGAATGAATCAGGACTGAATCACCGTACATTACGAAATGGACCGTAATTATAGGTTAACCGCAAATCAAGTACCCAACTTTATTTGCTATTTATAGACTCTTTAGATTGCACGTCTCTTACTGTATCCATATGTATATGACACTCATATACATAGTATGAGATTACATCTAGCAATCTTGGATGTTAAATATATGCACAAGTTATAAAATAATCAACACAACAAGAATGAATTGAACCATTCCATTTATTTATTTCATAAATCCATTTACAAATTACAATTTTAGGCATAAACCCTAACAATCTCCCACTTGCACTAAAGCATGCGAGGCATGCTTTATAACCCTAGACCATTTAGGTGACTCGAAAACACTTTAACCGGTAAGGTCTTCGTAAATGGATCAACATGATTGTCTTGTGAGACTATCTTTATGACGATCACATATCCTCTCTGCACCATCTTTCTAATGAGATGATATTTTCTCTCTATATGCTTCCCTTTTTTGTGGCTTCTTGGTTCTTTGGAATTAGCCACAACACCACTATTATCACAATAAAGTGTGATGAGCTTATCCAGATCTGGAACAACTTCCAAATCACTCAAGAACTTACAGAGCCAAACAACCTCTTTAGCAGCTTCACAAGCGACTACATATTCAGCTTCCATGGTGGAGTCAGCAATGCAAGATTGTTTGATACTTATCCACACGATGACTCCACCACCCCGGGTGAATATTGATCCAGATGTAGATTTTCTAGAATCCTTGTTTGACTGAAAATCAGAATTCGTGTATCCTAACGGGATCAAATCCTGTCCAAAATACACTAGCATATAGTCTCTCGTTCTTCGAAGATACTTGAGAATTGTCTTGACAACCACCTAGTGATCCAATCCTGGGTTGGACTGGTATCTACTAACTACTCCCACTGCATAGCAGATGTCCGGTCTCATGCATAACATATCATACATGAGACTACCTACTACCGATGTATAAGGTACACGTCTCATATCCTCAACTTCTTGAGGTGTCTTAGGACAATGTTTCTTAGACAAGTGAATTCCATGTCTGAAAGGTAAATTACCTTTCTTGGAATTCTGTATCGAAAATCGCATAAGAATCTTATCGATATATGATGCCTGTGAAAATGCTATGAGTTTGTTCTTACGATCCCTTAGAAGTTGGATCCCTAGAACATAACTCGCCTCTCCCAAATCTTTCATTTGAAATTGGCCAGCTAGTCAGCCCTTTACATCAGACAACACTCCTATATCATTCCCAATGAGTAGGATATCATCTATTTATAGGACCAAGAAAGCTACTTTCTTGTCAATGATGCGTTTGTAGACACAAGGCTCATCCACGTTTTGCTCAAAGATAGGTTTTGATCACATCATCAAACCTAATGTTCCAAGATCTAGATGCTTGCTAAAGTCCATAGATGGACCTTTGCAGCCTGTAAACCTTTTGCTCTTGATTTGGAGACACGAATCCCTCTGGTTGCATCATATAAATGCTCTCATCAAGATTGCCAATCAAGAATACAGTCTTGACATCCATTTGCCAAATTTCATAATCGAAATAGACAGCAATGGATAAGAGAATCCTAATAGACTTAAACATGGCTACTGTCGAGAAGGTTTCTTCATAATCGACTCCCTCTTTTTGGGTATAACCCTTGGCCACTAGCCTTGCTTTAAAGGTCTCTACCTTCCCTTCTACTCATCTCTTTCTCTTGTAGATCCACTTACACCCTATGGATTTTATCCCATCCGGTAAGTCTACAAGATCCCAGATTGAGTTAGAGTACATGTACTCTATCTCGAGATTCATGGCTTTAAGCCATTCCTCTTTATCAGGATCTTCTATTGCTTTCTTCAATGTCAATGGATCATCCACACTATCAGCAGAGACAACACATTGTCCCTCACCTATACCTAAATAGCATTCAGATTGTCTCACAACCCTCTCACTACGTCTAGGTGGTAGTGTATCCTGATCAGGAACCATCTGACTCTCAGATGTTTGTGGATCAATAACTATTGTTGATGAAGCACTAGTCTCACCAGGCTCCAACTTATTAAATACAATCTTAGAACAAGGTTTATGGTCACTAATATAATTGTCCTTAAGAAACGTTGCATTTATTGATACAAATACTTTGTTATCTTCTGGACTATAGAAGTGTCTACCTCTGGTCTCCTTGGAGTATCCTACAAATAGGCAGACCACATATTTGAAGTCTAACTTTCCACTTATGTTCTTTAGCACGTGTGCTGGACACCCCCATAAGCGAAAATATCGTAAACTAGTTTTACAACCATTCCACAACTCTAGAGGAGTCTTAGGAACAGATTTGGATGGCACCACATTCAAAATGTATGCCGCTGTTTGTAACGCATATCCCTAGAAGGAATTTGGTAATGATGAGAAACTAATCATAGATCTCATCATTTCCATTAGGGTTCTATTTCTCCTCTCCGCTACACCATTTTGCTAAGGTGTACCGGGAGCTGTGAGTTAGGAAACTTCTCATACTCAACCATAAAGTCTTCAAACTCTTGGTCAAGGTACTCACCTCCACGATCTGATCGTAGTGACTTGATAGTCCTACCTAATTGATTCTCAACTTGAGCTCAGAATTCTTTGAATATTTCAAATGTTTCCGACTTCCATTGCATTAGGTAGACGTATCTGTATCTTGAGTAGTCATCTATAAAGGTGACATAATACTCATAACCACTCATAGCTTTAACATTCATCGATCCACAGACATCTATATGTATAAGCTTTAGCGGTTCTTTAGCTCTAAGCCCTTTTTTCCAGTAAAATGTCTCTTAGTCATCTTACCTTCCAGACAAGATTCGTAGACAAGTAAGGTGCTAACCTTTAACTCACTTAAAGATCCATTTTTTACTAGTCTGTCTATCCCGTCAAGGTTGATATGACCAAACCTTAGATGCTAGAGATACGTGTCATTATCTGGAGAAATCTTATGTCATTTAGTTTTTTGGTTTTTCAACCTTAAACATTTCGGTGTTGAGCAGTATAATATGTATTAACGGTCTTAGCACGTACAAATTGTTTTCATTAATTACTGAACAAATATTCAGACTATTCTTTCCAATAATAACAGACTTATTATTAAAAGAAACAAAATATTTTTTTTCTAACAACTTAGAAACGGAAATCAAATTCCGTGTAAATCCAGGAATATAAAATACATTATCCAACAATATATAATTATTACAAAAATTTAATCTTGAGTCATGTTTACAATTGACTGATTATTGGATACAGCTAGACCCTGAATCAACTATCCATGGTGAAGAATCATCTTCCACTAAACATGACTCAAGAACAAGTTAATCATATTTACCTTTCTTGGACTTCTTCTTTCTTTAGGCTTTCTTGGGTTGGGCTTACCCTTCACCTTCCCAGTAGACCACTTCATTTTCTTATTATTGGAGAAAGATGGTTCAGTAACATTTGCCTCACCGGTCTTACCCTTGTTGTCCTTAGTCAAGGACTCAATGATAGTGAGTTCATTGATCAACTGTGTAAGATTGAACCTTAACTTGTTCATCTCGTAGTTACTTTTAAACCGATGGAAACTCTTCGAAAGAGTCGTCAGTATGATGTTCACTTGACTGGATTTGTCAATGGCTTCGCCATTGACTTCTGTCTTGTTGAAGTAGGACATCATGCTCAGGACATGTTCCCGAACTGACGTACCTTCCTTCATGCGAGCAAGCATAGCGGAATGAACAACTTCGTGTTGCTTTTGCTCGGAGGGCTGCCCGAACATAGCTTGTAATGACTCCATGATTTTTAATGCTGAAGTTATTGCTTCGTGCTTTGTGACAAGCATGTCTGTAATTGAAGCCAACGGATATGTTCGGGCATTCTCATCATATGAGACCCATCGCTGGTATGCGTCACGTCACGAACAGTTCATGTGGCATTGGCAGCTGACACTTGAGGACATTCCTCTGTAAGCACAAAATTGAGGCCTTTGGTGACAAAAATTGCATTAATGTTAAGTTTCCACTTAGTATAGTTATCACTAGTGAATATGTAGTTTGCGAGAATTTGAAATAATGCAGAAGAAATTATTGTTGAAATACATAAAACATTCATTCAGTCATTTATTTAAAACAAGTGCGAGTGCTTTAGCATAAATTTAAACATGATGCATGCACATGTTTAACGAACAAGAACTACCCTAAAACTAGTTACTATACCAAGACAATCCAACATACCATAAAGAAGTGTCGCCTTAGGGTCGGTCAAGTCTTTGCATGTTGGACCGCAATCAAATGATATCCTAGAACAACTCTTATTCCATATCATTCAATTATCGTTCATTCAGTCAGGTTTTTAATTAACAAACTTAATCAAAACCTTCGTTAATTAAAAACCTTCGTGACTGTAACCCACTGATCGAAACACGTCGTTGCAGTGTAATCAAATATGAACATTTAAGTTCGGCCTCGTAAGGGCGCAGGTCATAGAGACTAGCACAGCAGCAAGAAAGGGATCGATCCACAGGGAGGTGGGATTCATCGACCGTGTCTAGTTCTAGCTATTATTACAACACTCCGAGCGGACTTGTGTGTTGCGTGTGCGGAAAAGTGAATAGTAATATAACTAAATAACTTATATAAATGATATATACAATGATAGATGGAATGGTGATATGTATGAAATGTGGTTAAACTAGGGAAACGACTTAACCGTGACAATCCTCCTAATTACATTCTAGACTCACCTAATCCTCAAATGTGCAAGTATACATAAGCTCGTATCCCCTTAATTAATCTCTAATCTCTCTCGATATCTTAGAGATAGTATCCATATATACCTAAAATCTCTCTCGAGCAATCCGGACAATATTTATGAACCCATTAAGCACGTGGAATACAAATCGAACCATATACGCTAGCCTAGTGGTTCTAGAACTTTCTAGTCAAGCATAGTGAATGTTTATCTAAGCATTGTCAAACGCGTCTCCTCTCGGTACATAGCATCTAACCATGGATCAATTACAAAGTGATCAATTAAGCAAAGGCTTTAAGCACTCAAAACATCCATATAACTACACAAGCACAAAAGAAATGTCGGTGGTCATTACTTCTAGGTCAAAGATTCTGTTTAGTCAACTCTCTAGGATGGCTAAACATGGGAAACAAGTTTACCTAACAACTACATGCAACAATGCGATTGTTATATCATTAAGAACATTAAATTTAGATTAAAGGTTCATCCTCTTGATTTGAGAATTTTCCCACAATCAATTAATCACCCAATCCTGTCACGTGGATGGATAATCGTGTCTTAATACAAAGACCCATTAAGAACAAGGATATGAACCAAGGTCAATTTAGCAACTAAAAGCTTGAACTGAAACCTTTTCTACTCTTTGGGGCTAAAATCCCTATTACTCAAATTACTCAATACATGGAATTTCAAGTCATCCATTAATCAATCAAAAATCATGGGTATCTAATTTCTACTCTAAATTACAACTACTCCTTAACCCAATCATGGACACATATTGATTTCTAACAATTCATACACATACATATCATATTAAGAGCATAAAAACACATATATCAAAGAGAAAAACAAAACTCAAAAGAATTTAAGAACAATCAATACATTTATTACACAAGTGTAGGTTTACAATATTCCCAAATTGGTGGAATACATCAAAGAATACAAGAAATACAAAGAAATGAGTAAATAAGAGCAAACCCTTGAGGACAAGTCCTCCAAAGATGCTTCTAACCTTCCTAGCTCTAATTTGGCTCCTAATTCCTTTGTAATCTACTCTAAGATGGATGGAGGAAGTGTATAGCGGTGAGGTGGAGGTGTATGGTGAGTTCCCATGGAGGAAAAACCTCCATGGGAGCAAGAGATGAAAGAAGATGCAGAAAATGGAAGAGAGAAGAGAAGAGGCATGAGAGGGGAAAAGAGGGGAAGAACAGTCTCAAGAATTAGGAGAAAATGGGGTATTTATAGTGTGGGAGGTTAGGGCAAGACTTTTGGGTGAAAATACAAGATTACCCTTCTGAAAATGGCTGAAAAATACATTTCTGTCAAGATGTGCGGTACGATGTGCTGTACGCATCAACACCACGAACCACACATCACTTTTTGGTGTTTTCTACCCTTCTAAGCGGTACAAAACGCGGTTTGTAAATTGGTCTCGCGCGGTTGCGTACCGCACCTCTGTGTACCATTACGAAATTGGTCATAAATTTCTCTACAAACCTCGGAATTGCAATCTATAAAGTGCGTTGAAAAGAAGACCCCCGGGGCTTTCCAAAAATTAGCTATAGGTGACGTAGTTCGATCGAAGGAGAGAGATATGACCTTCCAAAGTTGGGGTGTCTGCATAAGCTATTCCAAATTCTGCCCTTTAACCTCAAAAACTCTTCAATTAAGCTCAAATACTTTCCGTAGGGAACATGTACCTACACAAGGCTCAGAAACACATCAAATACCAAAGTATACTCGAAAACAAGAACAAAAGCGAGGTAATGGGGATCTCAAATATGTATATAAATCGTTCCGATCACCCACCATTTCAGATCTCACGAGCATAACTCGAGAATTGCCGTCTTAGGGTCGGTCAATCCCGAAATACCCTTAGAAATCCTATCCGTTAGGAAGTCAACCTTTGTATTGACCTTTGTGGAAACCCTCCTTAAGGAGGACGAAAGCAAAGCCATCATGATGCCCAACTCGGATCTAACGGTGTTAAACTAATGATGGAGACAACGAGATATGTATGTCATACATCCCTCTCCCACTCACTATTTTAAAAATAGAATTTTCTATTAACCGTTAATGCACCTAGACTCTACAGGATTAAACGACTAACTTTAATCAAGTTATCTAGCGCATTAACTAGTTAGAAACAAATTCTAATTAAATAATAAATTATTAATGATTTTTAACAATTAAAAATCTTATCTATTAGTGAATAATCTAAGCCTTTATAAACTTTTTACTAAGGTCATATTATTATGATAGTGTTTACCATGTTTTAACTATGAAAACTCTAACACTTTATTCGGATAATTTATTATTAGGTTATTAATCATATTAATCCTAATTACAATAAATAACCCTATTAATCTAACTTATTAAACTCTTTAATAACTAGATTAATATTAATGAGAATTCCAAGTTTTCTAACCATTAAAAAAACTAATCTTATTATTCATAGCCATTTATGTATATTGCCCGTTTTAATCACATTAAAAATACATAAAATATCATGCTATGATGCATGTATGACATATTAAATATATTTGTGTAGGCACATCTAATCTAAATGACATACGTATGCATGACAGTGTTTTTATCATCACATAATATAAAGCATACATGAATTGACCGAGTACTGTGGATTATTTAACTTAAAAAATTGTAATCTAAAATTACAAAAAATTCCCCCAAGGCATTCCTTGGTCTTCTTGTAAATTTAGAAGTCTTTTAGTCTCTTCGGG
Organism: Dipteronia dyeriana; assembly: GCA_032871835.1. Lineage (NCBI taxonomy): Eukaryota > Viridiplantae > Streptophyta > Magnoliopsida > Sapindales > Sapindaceae > Dipteronia > Dipteronia dyeriana. The sequence goes on from CM065303.1 coordinate 600,604, forward strand.
TCACTCTGATTCATCTCATGAATCCAAAACGGGAAATATGCACGGAACGCACTAGTCAACACTTGCCAACGGAACCGTGCAAGACATTGTGAACAATGCCGTGAATAGTACCGTAGTGAACAGTACCCTATGTGAACAGTACCTGCCGTGATCAGTACCCTCGGTGAATAGTATCCATGAACAGTACCTTCCGTGAACAGTGTCCGGTGACCAGTACCGCTGTCGCGCTCGTTTTCAGTTCTTCGTTTACAGGTTACAATTTTTTTTATTTACAATTAATAACAGTAAAAATAAAAATAAATTATATAACTCATAAACCCTAAATCCACAGTACCATAAAAAATTACAATCAACAATGTTTAAATTAAACAATTTAATTATAAACATTCATACAATCATATAGATGATGCTTACACATTCATACATACAGGAGTCGAAAACAATTTCCTGTTCCGAAAAAATAAATTGGCTCTGATACCAATTATTGGAACCCCGTTCACCGATTACGTAGCGGAACCAGGTTTTAAACTTTTTAAACAGATCATAATCTGTATCTGGGACCAGTGAATTTGAGATCGTAATTATTTTTCGGAACTAATACATACAATATGTAAACACAGGAAATTGAAATCAATATAAAGAGAAGAAAATCATACCAACGTTTGGAGGTTACTTCACTTTACGATATGCTCCTTCACTTTACGATATGCTCCTTCACTTTACGATATGCTCCTGTCTGAACCAATCTTACCAACGTTTGGAGACTTCTTTACTTTATGATGTGCTACTGTCTAAACCACTTGATCTTCCTCGCTATCTCTCGAGATTGGTAACTACGTGTGGGCGCGTCACGGTCTCAAGAATTTAAATGAAGGATGTAGAGAAAAGAGGAAGAAACTATTTCTCCTAAGTGAAACAAAAAAAAACTAGAACCTATCTCACTTTTTTTAAATTATATATATTGTTTCATGCATAGTGCACGATTGCACATCTTTTCTCCTTTTGATTCACGCACACCGTTGCCTTTTTAATGCCAATTTGTTTTTTTTTTAATATAAGTGATGCGTCTCTTGATACACACTTTTTAGTTATTGTATCCCATACAAACATTAATGTATGTGCATTTATCTATATTGATTGGTTTATCTTATTTAAAATATATATATATCATATATATATATATATTTCTATTTTGATAAAACTCATCAATTTCAATCTTTTAAGATATCTTATATCCTTAAAGATATTAATCAATTTGTTTTAAAATCAAACTCTTTAAATTCAAAATTAAATATCTAATTTAATAAAAGTAAATAATTAAAATATTTTATCTTTAAAAAATTAAATATCAATCAACATCCTCCAACTAATAATTAATTAAACAATTTAATAATCTAATTATTTAATTTACATTCATTAATTCAATAATCTCATTATTCAATTAATTCTCAAATAAATACGTGTTACTTTCCTAACACAATCAATTGGACAATCCAATTGATTAACCGTGATCCCTGTTACCTAAATTGATCATGCCCGTCGAAGAGGTTGAGGACATTGCCCCAGTCCACGGAACACATATTTGACCCCTACAGACTTGTGGACACCGACCAACTTGTGGCATACAAAGCCCTTAAGAAGAACATCAACGGGGAACTGTGAGTACAACTTAATCTATGAATTTGGCAGTGTTTTTAATGTTTATTCAAATTTTGCAAGAACTAATTCAACCATTAAAGAGACGTGATGTGGACGTTCTGGCACCAGTGAACCCTAAATGGTTCATGCGTATGCAGTCCAACTTCATGGACTTAGAGGACACGGTACGTACTTACGTGATTTTTAAATTAACGATTGTTTAAATAATGTTGTATTGTTAACAATTCATTACTTTTATTGTCTGTCAGCATATAGACGCATACCTCCATATTCTTCGGAAGCGTCGGCGAGAATTCTCCACTGTGTACAACCAGAGGATCAACGTATTGGATACACAATTCTATGTAAGTCGTTATAAATTATTGGTACCGTATCTCGTTTTTCGGGTTTTTATTATTGATACGAATTTGTCAATGATTGTATGTACATCCACTTATGTTGTTATAGTGGGAGAGAATGATGCCTCGTGATTCTCATGGGGCTGTGACCACGGTGAGGTGGAATGTGTTACAGTCCCGATGGTTGAAAGAGGACCTTCAAAAGGTCCGTGGAGCTACCACGAGTGGAAATTGCCCATGGCACGAGGTTGACTTGGTAAGTGTTAGACGGTGGAAATGATTTAAAATATAAACTGTTCAAATATCCTAACCTAACACCTTCTGCATACTATTACAGGTCCTGATACCGTGCAACGTTGGGGGCCAACATTGACTGGTGGTGACTGTCGACCTTATTCCTAGGAAGCTGGACATATTTGACCCCTGGAGACAGGATGTTCCTGTTTATATCAGGAAGCAGCAAGTCCGGCCATTACGGTGGTTTTTGCTGTCAATGTTGAATGACGCGGGGTTCCACACTACACGACGAGGTGGTCGTTAGTCGTTCCCTATGGAAAATAAGCCCTTCTTAGTCAGCGTGGTCTCCAATTCTACAGTCCATCAACAACAAAAAATTGTAAGACATTCTATTTCATTCATGTGGTTTGATATTATTTAAAAACGATTTATAACGCGTTTTAATGTGTCCAATTGCAGAGCTAATTGTGGTCCCCATACGTTGAGACTTATCGAGTACTTACTGGCGGGTCGACACCCTTTTGATTGGTCAGAGGACTACATGAGGATCATTCAGGAGAAAATGGCTGTGTAGATTTTTTGTAACTCCAGATCCGCCTAGTGATTGGTTGTATATTTATTGTTGTATATTTTTTATATTTCCTACCATTTTTTATGTACAAAGACATTGCAATTCATTAATATTATTTCAATTTTTTTTAATGTTTTTGTTTCCAGTGTATGCCATCACATGTACGAAACATATAGCAAAACTTGACAATTTGATACAATTATATTTTAGTACAAATTAAGTTCACGAACATCTCATACAATTCCAATTTATTACAATCTGGTACGATTCCAAATGTTTACAATGTGATCAAAACTTTCTGATCCATTCCCTATTGAAGTCCATGTTAGGGCACGTCTGTTTGTTGTGTCCAATTGAATGACAGATGCTACACTTGCGGCGGTATTCATCAGAAACATCTCTGCTTGGACTTTCATTAATCAAATGTGGGTTAGAACATCTCCTGAAATTATGCCATGGTTGTCCACATCTTCTACACGATTGTGTAGTTGTCCTCTCCGAAGACGAGACATGTCGACCCGCCCTCGGGCGTCCTGCCTGTCTCCTGGAGATTGGATTCAAAATCACCGTCTGAGCAATATCAGATGACATAACCCAAGTGGAAGGATGTCCAACTGACATAATAGGAACCAAGTACGAGTCAATAAGTGTCTGTCTCTTGTAGTAGTCCGAACACAAAGATGTTAAATCCAAGTTTCGCTCCCTGTAAAAAAACATTGAAAATGATGAGCTTCACTTTTCAGTAATAGTCACCTCACATTAAAACTTGTAAGTAATGTACCTTGCGGCCGCAAGTGCGTGAGAACATGGAAAATGATCCATTTGGAACTTGTTGCAAGTACAGGTCTTCCAGACTAAGTTAACAGTCCACTGTTTTCCAAACCGCTTGATCGAGAAAATATTCCAGTCTACTAGATTTACGGTTATAAAACCACACTTCTTTACACGTTTTAAGATCACAAGATGTGTTACGTCCGTCAACTTATGATGCATGGATTGTGTAACTCTATAGTGATCGTGAAACCACTGTTGTAGTGTATTCCTAAGGAACTCAGCCAGAGTCAACATAGGCAATTGTCGTGCAAATTTTAGACATGAGTTTATACATTCTGTAGCATTTGTTGTCATCACCCTATACCTTCTTTCGGGACAGTGTACACGGGACCACTTGTGTTAACCCGTATCAATTACACAATGATATGCATTCTGGTGCAAGTTTCTTACCTCATGCATATGCCGGTTATATTCAAACTCGGTGTACGCGGGGGCTGCTTTGTCCATTATTGCGGCAACATCCTTTCTATGATATCGCTTCTTAATATTTTAGAAAAGTGCCAACAACATATGGTATGAGTAGCATAAGGGAACACTTTAGAAATCCCTGTGATCGGGACACGTCGTTGCAGTATCATCAAATATGAACATTTAAGTTCGGCATCGTAAGGGCGCAAGTCACAGAGACTAGCACAGCGGCAAGTAAGGGATCGATTCAAAGGGAGGTGGGATTCACTGATCGTCTCTAGTTCTAGCTATTATTATAACACTCCAAACGGACTCGTGTGTTGCGTGTGCGGAAAAGTGAATAATAATATAACTAAATAACTTATATAAATAATATATACAATGGTAGATGGAATAGAGATATGCATGAAATGTGGTTACACTAGATGAACGACTTAAATGTGACAATCCTCCTAATTACGTTCTAAACTCACATAATCCTCAAATGTGCAAGTACACATAGTCTCATATCCCTTTAATTAATCTCTAATCTCTCTCGATGTCTTAGAGATAGTATCCATATATACCCGAAATCTCTCTCGAGCAATCCGGACAACATATATGAACCCATTAAGGACGTGGAATACAAATCGAACCCTATACGCTAACCTAGTGGTTCTAGCACTTTCTAGTCAAGCATAGTGAATGTTTATCTAAACATTGTCAAACGCGTCTCCTCTCAGTATATAGCACCTAACCATAGATCAATTACAAAGTGATCAATTAAGCAAAAGCTTTAAGCATTCAAAACATCCATATAACTACACAAGCACAAAAGAAATGTCAGTGGTCATTACTTCTAGGTCAAAGATTCGGTTTAGTCAACTCCCTAAGATGGCTAAACATGGGAAACAACTTTACCTAACAACTACATGCAACAATGTGATTATTATATCATTAAGAACATTAAATTTAGGTTAAAAATTCATCCTCTTGATTAGGGAATTTTTTCACAATCAATTAATCACCCAATCCTGTCACGTGGATGGATAATCGTGTCTTAATACAAAGACCCATTAAGAACAAGGATATGAACCAATACCAATTTAGTAGCTAAAAGCTTGAGCTGAAACCTTTTCTACTCTTTGGGGCTAAAATCCCTATTACTCATATTACTCAATACATTGAATTTCAAGTCATCAATCAATCAATCAACAATCATGGGTATCTAATTTCTACTCTAAATTAACACATGTTGATTTCTAACAATTCATACACATACATATCATATTAAGAGCATAAAAATACATATATCAAAGAGCAAAACAAAACCCAAAAGAATTTAAGAACAATCAATACATTTATTACACAAGTGTAGGTTTACAATATCCCCAAATTAGTGGAATACATCAAAGAATACAAGAAATACAAAGAAATGAGTAAATAAGAGCAAACCCTTGAAGACAAGTCCTCCAAAGATGCTTCTATCCTTCCTAGCTCTAATTTGTCTCCTAATTCCTTTGTAATCTACTCTAAAATGGATGGAGGAAGTGTATAGTGGTGAGGTGGAGGTGTATGGTGAGCTCCCATGGAGGAAAAACCTCCATGGGAGCAAGAGGTGAAGAAAATGGAAGAAGAAGAGAAGATGCGTGAGAGGACAAAAGAGGGGAAGAGAGATCTCAAGAATGAGGAGAAAAAAGGGTATTTATATAGTGGGAGGTTAGAGCAAGACTTTTGGGTGAAAATACAAGAATACCCCTCTGAAAATGGCTGAAAAATGTATTACTGCCAAGATATACGGTTCGATGTGTTGTACGTATCAACACAGCAAACCGCACGTCACTTTTTTGAGCTTACTGCCCAAAAACAGGGTACAAAACGCGGCACACTCAACTTGGTCTCGCGCGGTTGCGTATCGCACTTCTTTGCACACCATTACGAAAACGGTCATCACTTTCTCCAGAAACCTCAGAATCACGATCTGTAAAGTGCGTTGGAAAGAAGACCTCTAGGGCTTTCTGAAAAGTGGATATGGGAGATGTAGTTCGATCAGAGAGATATATGACCTTCCGAAGTTAGGGTGTCTGCACAAGCTATTCCAAATTCTGCCCTTTAACCTCCAAAACCCTTCAATTAACTTCAAATATCTTCCGTAGGGAACATGTACCTACACAAGGCTCACAAACACATCAAATACCAAAATATACTCAAAAACAAGAATTAAAGCTAGAAAATGGGGACCTCAAAAGGTATATAAATCGCTCTGATCAATACCCTCAAACCTATCTTTTGCTCGTCCTCGAGCAAAACTAGAACGAAAACAGTCAAACAAAATAAACTTAATTAAAAACTAAGCTAGTCTAGTCCACTTTCGTAGGAAACACGATGACACTTAGCACGTTCCACAAGCCTTTCAATCACTAGGCGTTCCCTAGATGGAGAAGTATTGTCTTCTGAGGGCTTACAGATACGAACACCCACAAACGTATTACTCTGCAAGAAAGTTGAGATGCAATCCAAACATACCAAATCAAGAATACATGCATGCTAGTATCTCAAATATACCAATCAATAACAATGCTTCACACAATTCAAGTATACCAATACTTAGTTTACTTTCGGTTTACAAAACAAAAATGCTCGAATGCTCAAGATAAAATTCTTCTTGACTCTAATCCTTACCGGATTTCAGTATGATTTTTTCGCTCAGAACCTAGACGATCACTCTCTAGCAAACAAATACGATTTGGATGTTATGTTCATGGAATCTAATATATCGCATATGAGTATATTCAATGAAGCGCATTTTATAGTGATAGATCTCATGGAAAGAATTAAATGTCATGAACGTGGAAAGAGCATGCATTGAGTCATATTCCCAATATAGACTTTCTAAGAGTTCAAATGGACTTTCCCTCACTTGTATTAGGGCCAAGGTGATTTGTGGTGGTGTATGGGATAGAAGATATGGTAAGAGTGGAAAGGATAAAGTTACTAATCATGCCAAGGTGTTTATACATATTATAATACTTTAGTTAGCTCTAAAACACATTACATCACAAGTGACTAGGCACTAAACTTTACATTACACATTTGTGCTACACTTGTACTCATTGGTAAGTAAATTTATATTTATAGAACTTGAAGGCTTAAGTGTTTATAATTCACACTTATTTTCTTTTCTTGCTATTTTTTTTAGCCCTTGCCATTGCATATTTACACATAATTGCCTAAGTACACATTTACAAAATTTAGAGCAAAATATAACTTCTCTAAAGCTATACACCTTAACATGATCAATAACAAGGGTATGACTTGTGTTTGGGTTGGAAGGTGTATGTAGGTTTAGTGTTTGGCGTCAAACTTTTAAAATGCAAGCACACATAGGGACGTGAGAGTGTATGGGCCATTTATGGAGTTTAAGAACACACTCAAATCCAAAATCATTTCTAAAAGTCCATCTAATAAGGGAATATAAATCTCAACAAGCAGTCCACATGATAAAATTCTATGGAAATCAATGTAAATTTGAAGTACAATGAGATCACAGTTAAAAATAAAATCAGAAAGTGTTTAAAGAATAGAAACAAAACCCACAAATTTCATTTTTTAGGCTTAAGTGTAGCTCATGGGTAGTCTCCACTATTTTCCTAAGCTAAACAAGCAAAGAGTTCTATCCACCTCAATATCAAAAGATTGACACTGTACAAGCAAATTTAAGTGATGCATGGAGCTAAAATCATATTATGCATATCTCTACCGGCACACAAAAGAAAGCAACTCAATATGGAGGCCAAAAATTTCAAAAACTGTCGAAATTCAAGTTCGTTCAATGTCCACTCTTTAATGCATATCATTAACAGAACTTAATATCATTTGACAAAATTTTAACACCATCAAGTAGACATATAAATACACATTTTTTATTTAGAAAATATTTCAAAATTCTAATTGGAAAAGTGTGAAAATGGATGATGAAAACAGTGTGTATGCAGTTTCGAAAAACAGGGCATCACCCTTGACCTTTGATCGAAGAAATGATCATAACTCTTAAACCGCCACCCAGAATTTTGTGTTCTTTATATATTCATAATCGTAACGAAAAATTGAAGAACAGATGATGGGCATAAAAATTAATTTCTTCACCAATTAGTATGTACAGTTTTAAAGAAACATTTGCCTTAAGAATATTCAAAACAGGGCACTTTTTCAAAGATTTGAAAATTGTGTAAAACAAACACCTTAAGATCTATGCACAGTACAAATCCACTCTTAGATCTAAATATAAAAGAAAATAAAAGAAAATAAGCATAGCATTCCTAACATTAAACGTATGGGCGGTTCTCGCCCAAGTCGACAACTACTCTACAAGCAATCAAATTTAAGCTCAAAATTTAGAGGAAACCTCTTATGGCTACAACCACATGGCCTTTGTGGCGTTGCCATTTCACTTGGAGAGTTGTTGAGGTGCGATAGACGCACACTTAGCTCTCAAGAGTCGTGTGGTCTTTCCAACCTGATAGTTTCAATTCCTTGCACAAGCATAAATCAAAAGGCAATCAAATGCATATGCTATAAATAAAATAACAAAACACGACTAACAACTCCATAACCTAGCCTAAACATTGTCGTGCACACAATGAAAGACATGAGTAAAAGAGATGCTTATTTTTAACATAACAATCTATTCCGTAAAGCAATAAAAATCAATAAAATGGAAGCTAAAACTATCAACAATCAATGAATGCACTACCTCCCCAGCAGCGGCGCCAATTTGGCGGGGACACGTCGTTGCAGTGTCATCAAATATGAATATTTAAGTTCGACCTCGCAAAGGCACAAGTCACAGAGACTAGCACAGCGGCAAGCAAGAGATCGATCCACATGGAGGTGGAATTCATTGATCGTCTCTAGTTCTAGCTATTATTATAACACTCCAAGCGGACTCGTGTGTTGCGTGCGTGGAAAAGTGAATAATAATATAACTAAATAACTTATATAAATGATATATACAATGGTAGATAGAATGGAGATATGCATAAAATGTGGTAACACTAGAGAAACGACTTAACCGTGACAATCCTCCTAATTACGTTCTAGACTCCTTAAATGTGTAAGTATACATAGCATCGTATCCCCTTAATTAATCTCTAATCTCTCTCGATGTCTTAGAGATAGTATCCATATATACTCGAAATCTCTCTTGAGAAATCCGGACAATATATATGAACTCATTAAGCACGTGGAATACAAATCGAACCCTATACGCTAGCCTAGTGGTTCTAGAACTTTCTAGTCAGGCATAGTGAATGTTTATCTAAGCATTGTCAAACGTGTCTCCTCTCAGTACATAGCATTTAACCATAGATCAATTACAAAGTGATCAATTAAGCAAAAGCTTTAAGCATTCAAAACATCCATATAACTACACAAGCACAAAAGAAATGTCAGTGGTCATTACTTCTAGGTCAAATATTCGGTTTAGTCAAATCTCTAGGATGGCTAAACATGGGAAACAAGTTTACCTAACAACTACATGCAACAATGTGATTGTTATATCATTAAGAACATTAAATTTCTGTGAACAACTGGTTGTTTCCGCCTGACGATCGAAATTGTTGGGTGTTATCACGATGAGGGATATCTTCACGAATGACACCTTCTACTGGCCTCTTGATTAGACTAACACATACTTGAGGGATCACCCTATCTTCCCCTAGCATAAACTGAACATCATCATCGTTTCTTATAAATGTATGACATGTAGACCCAATAACGATTGATATAGACTGTAGATCAGTACTATATTTGTTCTCATCATACTTCACAACAGTTTGCACGATCGACACCAGTTCATCGAAAGTCAAATTCTTTGACATATACAAACCTTGGTTATCGGAACCTAAATACCTCTGACTTCCGTCGGGTAATTACTCTCATCAACCGTTGTAAGATATTATTATTCTTACCCTATCCATTGTCCTGTCAAAATCATCATCAAAAACCATTATTAGGAAAATCATATTTAATATTAAATTTACTATTATAAAGGATTAAATAAAAATCTAATGTGTAAGCGATCAAGCTTTATTTGTTAGGGATCGAGCTTTTTTATACATGATTGAGCCCTTTTTGTATATGATCGAGCTTTTTTTGAAGTTGATCGAGCTTTTTTAAACTTGATCGAGCTTTTTTTTAACTTGATCGAACTTTTTTTTGTGAGGGACCGAACTCTTTTTATACATGATCGAGCTTTTTTGAAAAATGACTCGAGTTTTTTTTAGGGATCGAGCTTTTTTTGTACATGAACAAGCTTTTTTGTGAGGAATCGAGCATATTTTATGAGGCATCGAGCATTTTTTGTAAGGGATCGGTCATTTTTTGTGAGGGATCGAGCATTTTTTGTGGTGGAATGGTGAGGAATGTCACCTTTTTTTGGTCCCTTGCAGTGATGTCACCGTTATAATAAGTTAAGTTTAAAAGACACATATTATGGTGAGCTACCGAAATTGCCCTTAAATAATCGATTTTTTATTCTTTAAATGCTGTCATCCAAAAAAGTTGTCTGAAAATCAATCACCTACTCCATTTTATCTTCAGAAAATGAGCTCCATTCCAGATATTGCACAAGAAGGTAAATTAATATTTCTGATCTTCATTTCCATTTTTTCTTGTATTTCTGTGTGGTATAACACTGTATGAACATTTATGAACAGGTTGTCCCAATTTTTTTATGTTGATGTCTTGGAGTTGTAAACTTTTTAAAAAGAATGAATGAATATGTATGCATATTTTTTTGTATATATATTTGGCCGAGTTGAGTTGTAGTGGTGCAAACAAGTTTATAATTTTAGGCATAAAAGCTAGAAAAGTTTTAAAAAAAGCTCGAAACATTTGTAAAAAAGCTCAAAACATTTGAAAAAAAAGCTCAATCAAATTCTAAAAATGCTCGATCCAAAAAATAGATGCTGGATACGTAAAAAGAAAAGCTCGATCCATAAAAAAAAAGCTCGATCCCTGACAAAAAAAGCTCGATCCCTCACACAAATAGCTCGACCCCTCACAAAAATAGCTCGATCCCTCACCGAAAAAGCTTGATCACGTACAAAAAAAGCTCGATCCCTAAAAAAAAACCTCGATTCCTAAAAAAAAAAAAGGTCGATCCGTAAAATAAAAAGGTCGAGCCATATTTAAAAAAGCTTGAGCCATATGAAAAAAAAGTTTGAACCATATGAAAAAAAGCTTGAGCCATATATAAAAAAGTTCGATTATGTAGAAAAAGAGCTCGGTCTTGAACAAAAAAAGCTCGATCCCGTTAGAAAAAGCTCGATCATGTACAAAAAGGACTCGATCATGTACAAAAAAAGCTCGATCAGTTTAAAAAAAAAACTTCATACTTTACACTTTTGTTTTTTGTTTAATCCTTTATAATTGTAAATTTAATATGAAATATTTTTTTCTTATTAATGGTTTTTGATGTTGGTTTTGACAGGACAATGGATAGGGTGAGAATAATCATATCTTACAACGGTCGATAGGAGCAATTACCAGACAGAAATTAGAGGTATTTAGGTTCCGATAACCAAGGTTTGTATGTGTCAAAGAATTTGAGTTACAACGAACTGGTGTCGATCGTGCAAACCATTGTGAAGTTTGATGAGAACAAATACATTGCTGAGTTACAGTCTCTATCAATTGTTCCTGGGACTATATGTCGTACATTTATAAGAAACAATGATGATGTTCAGTTTATGCTAGGGGAAGATAGGGTGATCCCTCAAGTATTTGTTAGTCTAATCGAGAGGCCAGCAAGAGGTGTCATTGGTGAAGATATCCCTCATCCTGATAACACCCAACAATTTCGATCGTCAGGCGGAACAACTGGCGGAAGCAACCAGTTGTTCACAGAAAGAAGTGGGATTGATGGTCGGGAAAATATATGTGTTGTCCCACTGGAAGTAGCCGCCCATGATAATAGACCGGGACCTCAATTCGACGATGTATTTGGTTGTCATATTAAGATGAATAGTAGACAATACAACCACAAATACAATGAGATCTACAATGACATCAACAATGAGGAGAATACAGCACTGAATGTTGGGGTGAATCATGAGGTGGATAATGAGGGCAATTTCAATTCTGTAGAAAATGTAGAGGACAATCAGGATGATGAAGAACCTGTCGAAATGGAAAGACGTGTAAGACATGTACACAGATTTAGTTCCAGTGCACCAGATATAGCCGGGACTTTCGATGGGAGGGCTAATATAACTCCAGATGATTATGATAATGCCACAACATGGGTTATTCCAAGAGCAGAATCATACTCGTTTGGTATTGGTAGAAGTAGGAACTTGGTTGAAGATGAACCTACAAGCATGATATATAAAGGCCAATTTTTTCCAACGAAAAAGGATTTGAAGAGACTAGTAGGCCATTTTGCAATGCGGCAGAACTTCGAGTGGAAGGTGAAAAGGTCCAATAAGAAAACATTACATCTAGTTTGTTTGATGGGAAATTGTACGTAGAAGTTAAGAGCGGTGAGGAGAGATGAAGGCACATACTTTCAAGTAAGAAGTTTTATCAACGAACACACTTCTCCTTTAGAGGAAATTCACCGCTGGCACCGACAAGCTAGTGCAGTCATAATTGGAGAAGTTATTGTACCTAGACTTCAACAACAAGATGGTCGACTAATGCGTCCGAAAGACATAATCGCCGACATGAAATCAATGTATGGAATCCAAATCATGTACAGTAAGGCACACGCCGCCCTTGATTATGCGTTGTCACTGACATATGGAACGCATGAGGAAACCTTCCAATTGCTTCCATCATTTGGTTATGTTTTGGAACAACAAAATCCCGGCACAATCATTGACTTACAGTGAGACGAAGATGGTAAATTTCTGTACTTCTTCATGTCGATTGATGCCTCACTTAGAGGATTCTGGACGTGTATGCAACCAATCATTACCGTTGATGGTACCCATTTGAAGGGACGATTCCAAGGTACAATGTTTGTTGCAACAGCACAAGATGGAAACGAACAGGTGTATCCAATTGCTTTTGGGTACGGCGACTCAGAAAACAACCTTTTATGGGAATGGTTTTTGGATTGCTTGAAGGGTGCCCAAACTCATATTGATGAGCTAGTTTTCATTTCCGATAGGCATGCAAGCATTGAAGCAGGGATTTCTAAGTGTTCCCTTATGCCACCCATACCATATGTTGCTGGCACTTTACTGAAAATATCAAAACCGATTTCATAGGAAGGATGTTGCCGCAATAATGGACAAAGCAGCCCGTACATACACCGAGTTTGAATATAACCAGCATATAGAAGAGGTAAGAAACTTGCACCAGAATGCATATGATTATGTAATTGATGCCGGTCCACACAAGTGGTCCCGTGTACACTGCCTGGAAAGAAAGTACGGGGTGATGACGACTAATGCTGCAGAATGCATAAACTCATGCCTAAAATTTGCACTCCAACTGCCTATGTTGACTCTGGCTGAGTTCATTAGAAATATGCTGCAACGGTGGTTTCATGATCGCTATAGAGCTGCACAAACCATGAATCATCAGTTGACCAACGCAACATATCTTATGCTCTTAAAACGTGTGGAGAAATATGGTTATTTGACAGTAAATCCAATCGACTGGAACATTTTCTCGGTCAAGCGGTATGGAAAACAGTGGACTGTTGACTTAGCCCGGAAGACTTGTACTTGCAACAAATTTCAAATGGATCATTTTCCATGTTCTCACGCCCTTGCGGCGGCACTATGCATTACTGAAACTTGGACTTCACAACTTTGTGTTCATACTGATCATTTTCTCGGTGAAGCTGATCGTTTTCAATGTTTTTTATAGGGAGCGAAACTTGGACTTCACAACTTTATGTGCGAACTACTATAAAAGACAGACGCTTATTAACGCATACTCAGTTCCTATTATGCCGGTGGGCCATCCTTCCACTTAGGTTGTGCCATCTGACATTGCTCAAAGGGTGATTTTGAATCCAAACTCCAGGAGACAAGCAGAACGCCCGAGGGCGGGTCGCCATGTCTCGTCTTCGGAGAGGACAACTACACAATCCTGTAGAAGATGTGGACATCCAGAGCATAATTCCAGGAGATGTATTAATTCACTTATGATTAATGAAGGTACAAGAAGAGGTGTTCCCGATAAATACCGCTGTAAGTGTAGCATCTGTCATTCAATTAGACACAACAAACAAACGTGCCCTAACATTGACTATAATAGGGAATGAATGACAAAGTTTTGATCACATTGAAAACTTTTGGAAGTGTATCAGGTTGTAATAATTTGGAATTGCAATAATTACTTATTAATGAATGAATTAATATTAATGAATGAATAATGAACGAATTAATATTCATGAATTAATTACATGTCTGTGTACATATAAAATGGTAATACACAAAAAATCATTTGGCGGGCCTGGAGTTAGAAAAAATTTCCACAACCATTTTCTCCCGAATGATCCCTATGTCGTCCTCTGACCAATCAAAATGCCTTCGACTCGCCAGTATGTACTCGATAAGTCTCAAAGTATGGGGACCACAGTTACCTCTGCAATTCGGCACATAAAACACCATTAGAAATCTTTCATAAAGAATATCTAAACACGTGAATGAAATAGAATGTCTTACAATTTATTTTGTTGGGGGACTGTAGAAGTATGCACCAGGCTAACCGAGAAGGGCTTATTTTCCAGAGAGAACGTCGGATGACCAGCTCGTCGTGCTGTGTCACTCAACATGGAGGGTAAAAACTACCATAATGGCCAGACCTACTGGTGCCTGATCTGATAAGGGACTTCCTGTCTCCAGGGGTCATAAATGTCAATCTTCCCACGACAAAGGTCGATGCTCACCACCAGCCAATGTTGGGCCCCAACGTTGCAAGGAATCAGTACCTGTAATAGTTTGCATACCGTGTTAGCTGAGGATATACGAACAGTTTTTTTTTATAAATCATCTCCATCATTTAACACTTACCAGGTCAACCTCGTGCCATGGGCAGTTTCCACTCGTGGTTGCTCCATGGACCGTCAGAAGGTCCTCTTCCAACCATCGGGACTGTAACACATTCCACCTTGCCGTGGTCACAGCACCTTGTGAATCACGAGGCATCATCCTTTCCCACATGTACAACATAAGTGGTTGTACAAGCATTGATAATATCGTATTAATAGTACAAAAGCAGAATATCCGATTCGATTCCCAAATTTTATACCTACTTACATAAAATTGTGTATCCAACACGTTGATCCTCTGGTTGTACACATTGTGGAATCCTCGCTGATGCATGCGAAGAATATTGAGGTATGCATCCATATGCTGACAAACAATAAAACCACCGTAATTGTTAACAATTCAACAATACTTACACAAACGTTAATATGAAATTAATAAGTACGTACCGTGTCCTCAAAGTCCATGAAGTTGGACTGCATACGCACGAACCATCCTACGGTAACTGGTGTCAGCACATCCACATCACGTCTGTTTAATGATTGAATTACCTTAGCTATACATAAATTAGAATAAACAAGAAATGTACATCCATTTGTATTATAAAAAGTTAGACTCACTGTTCCCCGTTGATGTTCCTCTTAAAGGCCTTGTATGACGCAAGGTGGTCAGCGTCCACTAGTCCGTGGGGGTCAAAAATGTGTTCCACGGACTCGGGTCGTGTCCTCAACCTCTTTGGACTGCATGGATCTTTATAAGGGCTCACCAACTGCTATCCGCTCTTACCTAAATGCATGGATGTATTGGTCGGGGGAGGGGACCGCTCCTACTGCACAGACGTGTTGGGTGGGGGAGAGGACCGCTCTGATGGCACGGATGTGCTGGGAGGGGGAGGGGATCGCTCCGATGGCACGGACGTGCTAGGTGGGGGTGGGGGTGGGGGTGGGGGTGGGGGTGGGGGAGGGGATCGCATCGATGCCACAGAAGTGCTGGGTGGGGGAGGGGACAGCTGTAACAGAGTTTCCCTCTCCGGACCTACCATGCTGGTAGACGAGTCCTGACTACGTCGAGGTCTGCCCCCCCCCCGTAAACCTATCAGTCGACCCTCCAGGACTAAATAATAGATCATGAGGTGGGGGGCCATCCTGGTGTGTACGCATGGTCGAACCTTGAAGCCCCCTGGTCATATCCAGTAACAATCGGTGTTGCTGCTGACGATCCTCATCACTCTTTCGGATCATTTCCAACAACTCCAAGTGTTGACGTTGTCGATCCTCGTCACTATTCTGGAGGGCTTCACGCACATCGTTCAACATATCTGCCCATGGATCCTGAAATCATGTCTAAATTGTTAGTAAAAAACTATCACCACGTGTTAATAAAAAAACACTAAACTTTGTTTTCAACTTACCTCTCCATCACGTCCAGCGCCCCCACAAGAATCCCCTGCAGATGTACCATGTCCAGGGGTGGAAAACTGAACCCGCCTATGCCTATGCCTTTCTCGTTGAGGGTCTGTCTCATATCCCTCACTGTCACTGGGCCTTAAACCCTCAACACCGGGCTCAGATCCCTCACTGTCAATGATCCTGTCTGTTAAAGCCCCACCCTCTGTACCACTGATCCCGTCTAAGGTGGTCTGATCAGGGACCTCAGACGGCATATCATCCATGTCATCTTCTACATACAGGCTTCCCCCCTCGTCTAGCCAGGCATATTATGGTGCCTGTCTCTCAGCTGGTATCGGCACCGGTTCCTTGATCACAAACATCTGAAATATTAGTTAGAACAATGTCATTGTACAAATACTAACTAATAAAATCATTAACAAAATAAATACATACCCTGGCTTTGAAAATCTTTGCTAGCTTCTTCTCTCTCGGTTGTTTGGTCAACTCTCACTTTAAAATATAGGAAGTCAGATCAGTAACCCTCCGGGCACCGACCTCTTTGGCCAAATCATGGATCACCTCCAAAGTAAATATCTGCATCAAAGATAAGTACGATAAGTATCCATACAATTTTGGACACCAACAATAAAGTACAATTTGTAGTTCGAACTTCTTACCAATAGGGCATGAGATAGACCGTATATGTTTGTAGGTCTCCACCCTGTGTATGTCAGCTCTTTTTTCCTGCTAGCGTCGTTCAAACCCGTCTCTTCGCCCGTCAAGCGCATGCTTGAATGAGTAAATAAAATGCATGTACACGTGGGCACCCCACGGGAACAAGTTGAAAGCATCGAGCTTCTCAACCAGCCAAAATTGTCAAACTGGAATCTTGAATATCTCATCCACCCCCATCAGTATTCAGTTCAGCATATATAAGAGGCAGAGCTTAACAGCATCGTACGCCTTTCTGAACTCTGTGCCGGTGACAACACCCCTAATCTGCTCCAGCGACACCTCATCGGCTCCAGGAAAGTATCGCTCATGTATGTCATTCTCCACTGTTGCATACATGGTGGTCTCTGGTACTACTCCAAACCATAGTCTGGTGATCAGGCAAAATTCCACCTTCAAAAACCTCACCGACTGGTTTCCTAACATGAAGTGCATCTCATCTGTTGGGCCGTTATGATAGAGCTCCCTCAAAAGAAACCGATGGATATTACCATCGAAAAACTTCATCTCCTTATGCATCGTCAGGAAATACCCGAAACATGATGCCATGAACCGACGATGGTCTTCATCTGCAAATTCTACAAATACACGGTTCAACGCGTCGTCTATATGGGTGAGGGCATCAAATGGTTATGTCGTGTCAATTTGCTCTCGTACCAGTATCCTTCTGGAGTTTTAAGCGAATCCCTCAACCGAATTCTCATCTACAATGTAACAAAAATACAACATCATTAAACAGAACAAATAAAAAAGCTCGATCCAATTCAAAAAAAGGTCGAACCTATTGAAAAAAGCTCGAATCATTTTTAAAAAAGCTCGAATCTTTTTTTAAAAAGCACAATTCCTTTTAAAAAAGCTCGATCCCTTTCAAAAAATCTTGATTGTTTTACAAAAAAGCTTGATCCCTTTTCAAAAAAGCTCGATCCCTTTCAAAAAAGCTCGATCCCTTTCAAAAAAGCTCGATTCCTTTTCAAAAAGCTTGATCCCTTTCAAAAAAGCTCGATCCCTTTCAAAAAAGCTCGATCCCTTTTAAAAAAAGGCTCGATCCCTTTCAAACAGCTCGATCCAATTCAAAAACAGCTCGATCCAATTCAAAAACAGCTCGAACCTATTCAAAAATGTTCGAAACCTATTCAAAATAGCTCGATCCTTTTGAAAATGGCTCGATCCAATTCAAACAAAGCTCGATCCCTTTCAAAAAAGCTCGAGCCCTTTTAAAAAAGGCTCGATCCCTTTTAAAAAAGGCTCGATCCTTTTTCAAAAAAGCTCGATCCTTTTTCAAAAAAGCTCGACCCCTTTCAAATACGCTCGATCCAATTCAAAAACAGCTCGAACCTATTCAAAAAAGCTCGAAACCTATTCAAAAAAGCTCGATCCTTTTCAAAATGGCTAGATTCAATTCAAAAAATGCTCGATTCGTTTTCAAAAAAGCTCGATTCTTTTTCAAAAAAGCTCGATTCTTTTTCAAAAAAGCTCGATTCCTTTTCGAAAAAGCTCGATTTACCAAAACCTAATTTTCATTAAAATAAAAGCTCGACTAAACAAATAAACTCGATTCTCTTGAAAAAAGTCTCGATAAACCAGATTTCATCTTCCTCAACTGATATTCAACCAAATTACAAACCCTAACCTAAACCACAACCATTCTCACATCTCTATTTTAACCGGTTTCTACAATTTCTATCAACAAAACTCAATTATAACATGTAATGCAAGTTAACAACAACAAAAACGAGGAAAAATAACCAATCTTACCTTTGTCAATCGCAGCTCTTCCGGTCACTTCACCGTCGATTAGTTTCCCGTCGGTTTGACTGTTGCTTCTCTCTGACTTCGAAAATGACAACTTCCTCACTGTTTTAATATTTCGGGGTATTTTTGTCTCAACGACTGAAATGATATCTTTTTAACATACATTAGTAAAGTGGTGATATTTGCACAACACACCCCTCAAATAGTGCTAAGAATTTTTTGACCCCTTTTTTGTGAAGGGTCGAGCCTTTTTAAAATTAGTCGAGCTTTTTTACTAATGTTTTGAGCTTTTTTAAAATGCTTTTGAGCTTTTATGCTCAAGATTTTAAACTTGTTTGCACCACTTCAAATCAACTCGGCCAATGTAAATACCAAAAAAAATGCATACATGTTCATACATTATTTTTTAATAGTTTACAACTCGTAGACATATATAAAAAAATGGAGACAACATGTTCATAGATGTTCATACATTGTTAAACCACACAGACATGCATGAAAAAATAAAAATGAAGATCATAAATATTTGTTTACCTTCTTGTGCAATATCTAGAGAGATACTCGTTTTTTGGAGAGACAGAGGAGTAGTTGATTGATTTCCAGACAACTTTTTTAGAGAGAAATGCTTTTTTAAAGAATAAAGAATCGATTATTTAAGGGCAATTTCGGTAGTTCACCATAGTATGTGCCTTTTAAACTTAACTTATTAAACCGGTGACATCACTGCAACTCACAAAAAAAATGTGACATTTCTCATTATTTCCACTTGTTTTGATTGTGTTTTTATCAATACGCTCAGCAAAGGGAAAAAAAAAGTTAATTTGATTATTGCTTTTACCCATTCTGCTGGTGATAAGTTTTTGAAAATGACTTGTTTAGTGTCATAGGTGTATTTTCTATCATCATTTTCTTGTGAAAAATATGCTGGGATATGCTCATAATGAGATGTTTAGTCTGCTTGTTGGGTGAAAGTGTGTTTCTTCTTCTTACTATTTTAGTATGTTTGGAATAATATAGTAGTGTTCTGTATTTTATTTATATCCAGCTCTCTACACCATTGATATGAGATGAAGATTTAATTGTACAGATTGTTCTTGTTTATCAGGAATTACCTGAGAAAGATATAGATAATCATTATTCTTAATAAATTACGAAAAATAAAGTTGAGTGTTTAAACAACTTTTTTTTTTTTGAGTGTTGTTCTTAATTTTATTATTTATAAATTAAGAATAAAGTATGATAAGAAATATGATAAAATAGATATAGATAAAGATCAAATATTGATTAAGAATGAGTAATACGAGTGAGGTTATTATTTCTGGTGGCAGTAGGCGTTGACACCGACTTATTTTGGTTACCATGTGATTGTAATAGTTTTGTTGCTTCATGCATGTCTTGATTTTCTCCGCGTCTACGATATTTTACTGATTTCGAATCGAAACCCATTTTATAGGTAAGCTTTGCATTCCAGATAGGGGTGTACGTTTTCGGGTTGGGTTGGGTTGAAAAAATTTCGATTCGATCCGATCCCATACAATCCAATATTGATCGGGTTGGGTTAAGTTGGATTGATCGGATTGATCGGATTGAACTTTTAAGTCCAATAGAAAAAATATATTTGAATTCAAATTTTATTATATTAAAATTGAAATTTAAAATAATTTTTCACCTAAATATTATACCACATTGAATTTAGATTTCTTAAAAGTATCAAAATCAAATCACAATATATAATACAAATTATTTAAATATTTGTTGCATAATTAAAAAAATAAAAAAATAACAATTTATCCAATTTGGAAAGTCTCCATCTAAACCTCCTATCACTTTTACAATTATAATCACTTCGTTGAATATCTCGTAGTTGGATCATCTATTATTTATTTGGGATTTTAGCAATAATGCCCGGTTTTAAGGGACCATTTGCAAATCTGCCCTAAAACCTATTTCAATTGCAAAAATGCCCTAAAATGACGCTCTTACCCTTGTCTTAAATGAAAAAGAATGGGTTGTTGCCCTAACATCCAAATCATCAGGCCACCTAAATCATCTGGTCGCCCTATCCCGATTTGGCCACCCTATCACACGTCGGCTTTCAAACCACCGTCGTTGTTCAAGTCATCATCGTCACCGTCTCCTTCAAGCCACAGTCGTCGATCCCACTCTATCTCGTTCCAACCAGCGTCTCCAATCCAGTCGTTGTCGCCTTCGAGTCATCGTCGTCATTCCAACCACCCTCTCAATTCCAGCCGCCGTTGCCTTCGAGTCATCGTCGTTGATCCCAATCGTCGCCATTCCAGCCACCGTCTCCATTCCAGCCGCCGTCGCCTTCGAGCCATTGTCGTCGATCCCATTCCATCCATCATCGCCATTCCAGCCACCGTCTCCATTCCAGCCTCGTCGCCTTCGAGGTAATTTGATTTTTCGAACCCTATTCTGATTTTGAGTTGAAATTGTTATTTGGGTTTTCAATTTTCTAGTTTCATTGGTTTGATTGAGTGGATTGATTTAGGATTTTTTGGTTTTAAAATACAAATTATTTGGTTTTCAATTTTCGAATCCTAACAAAAGATTCGAAAAACTGTTGAATTATATGGGATTGATTTTATTTTGATTAAAATTAGGTCGTTTGTGGTTTCTAGCTTTGATTTGGGGGTTTTCCAATAGTTTGATATTAAATGGGATTGCTCGAAAACGAGTCTCTGGTCTTCACATACACCTGCTGGAATAGTTTCCAATAGTTTTGATGTAGAGTTAGAGAGAATATTTAAGAATGGTTTGTTCGAAAATATTTAAGAATAGTTTTGCTCGAAAACATAGTAAATGGTTTGTTTTTGGTTTCTGGCTTGTTTCTAGTGAAGGCTTGGTGGTTTCCGATTGTATTTTTGTAAGCTTGTTTTTGGTTTATGGCTTTTGGCCTTTAATTTACTACCGTTCAAAAATGTATTTTTGATGAAGTTGTCTTTTATATTTGTTTTGGTTTAATAATTAAAATTGTTTGAATATAATTATGAAATGTGTTTAGGTCGATACACATGGGTGGAACCAAATTACTTGAATCACTCAAGATTAAGGAGTGTGATCGTTTTCCCTCTCAAGTTACTGGGTATTGTAACTGGGAAAGTATCAGACTTATTAAGTCGCATCTGACACCAAAACAACTCGAGTTGTTTGGAGTGACATGTTTCGGCCGTTTTTTGAATATGGGTGATATGGTGTTGTCCGGGCAATTTTGTCACCATATCTTGCTTAGGGAGTGTCATGTTAAGAATGCCAATGAGAATGCATCTTCTTTGTGGTACGATGTTGGCAACGGGGTGATACGGTTCAACCTAGTAGAGTTTTGTTATGTTAGTGGGCTAACCTTTGGTGCATACTCTGAATCAACATTAGAGATTTTCAAACGAAAGGACAGTAAACTTCGTCGATCCTACTTCCAAGATAGTAAAGTTCATGTTAAAATGATTATTGATTGGTTTAGGAATTTGGGTCCCAATAATAAATATAGTGATTATGATATTGTGAAGTTGGCTTTAATACTTATATTGGAGATGACTTTGGTTGGAAAAGATGATAGGACTAGCATTCTGTATTGGGCATTAGAATTAGTGGATGAATTGGATGCATTTAATAAGTTTCAATGGGGATCATTCTCATATGATAGGACATTTAACTCTCTTTCTACTTGCCTTCTTGGCCGTGATGATAAATTCAAGAATAAGTTTATTGATAAGTTGAAGGAGAAGGTCGATGGTTCAGTGAAACGGAAAGTGGAGAGGTACAATGTTTATGGGTTTGTGACGGCATTCCAGGTAATGTGTTAATTGATGAATTTTATTAAAATACATTTGAGAGAACATGCATGTTTCCATACACTAACCTAAATATATATAAAAAAATCGTTTTCAGGTTTGGGCAATCGAAGCAATACCAAAATGGGTCACACTTGGCTCGTTAAGGTGAACAATGTCGCCCCCAGAATTTTGAATTGGCAATGCACGGAAACTCCCACATTTGTAGAAATTCAGAAAACCATATTTAAGTTCAAAAGCGTAAGTTTTATTTAAGTTAAACTTTTTTGTTATATTTTAGGGATTATATTATAATGCTATTTTTTAAAATAATTTCAGCTTACCATTTACAAAAATCTTGGCCCCTCTGATGAAGAAGCAAGGAAACCGTATTGGATGGGTATGGATCAACTCCAGTATGTATCACCCAATGTGGATGGTTATGGCGATGAGGAGGATGATGATGATGAGGATGGTTTAACAAAGTCTAACCATATTTCGAAATATATATGTTTCGTATACTCAAATTCAAGGAAAGTGGTCAACTGTAACCAAGGGTAAAAAACATTTTAAGCATGAAACCTACCAATATGATAATACAATGTTAGATTATGTGATTATGAAATCCCCTATGCATGCTTCAGGACATTGGCGGACAGTTAATAGAGTAAGCAATTTTCAGATTAATATGAGAAGTGATTCAACTTTTTTATAGATAGTCATCCGTCTGTTTCTTGATTTCTCATATTTTGTTTCCTGCGAATGTGAATGGAAATCATTGGGTTGCGGTAGAGGTGGACTTGAAGGAACTGGTCATCAAAATATTTGACTCAATGTCGGACGCCTATATTGTTGATGAAATACTAAAGTGGGCAACTTGTCTTAAAAAAATGTTGCCATCTTTGTTGGTGCATGCGATGCCAGATACTTATACCGATCCTTCGTCATTTACGGTCGAATGACCCAACGAAGGGGTTCACATCAAGGAAATCAGTATGTATTTGTTTATGTCTTTATGGTATTAGTTTGTCTTACATGATGGTTATTATTAATGACAGTTGTTATTGACAACAGGTCCGATTGTAGGGTTTTTACTCAAATTCTTGGGATTTTTACTATCAAATTCTTAGAGTACCTATGGGCAAGAAAACAATTCGACTTTGAAGATAAAGACAGAGAACCCTTTAGAGTTCAAATAGCAACATAAATATTTCGAAATTCAAAAGAAGTATCTTGTGTAAATGATGAACCTTTATGTGTAAAGAATGCAACTTGATGTATAAATAATGTAACTTGATGTGTTGTGGTTGATACTTATGACCTATGTGAACGGTGTAGAGATTGTTGTGTGACTTTTAGAAGTGTTATCTTTGTAGGTACCCAAAGAAGATATGGATTTGTTAAAATTTAAAACGAAACTCTGTCAAAATTTCGTAAATAATAATACAAGTTCTGTTCAAATAAAATGGGTAATATTACATGTTCATAACACATGTTCAAATAAAAGATAATTCAAATACATTAGTTATGTGATCCGTTTGCCTCACCAATTTCACTAATATTTCTCATAGCACTTGATGGTCTACTTGACTTCGGGTAGGTGCATGTATGGCTATTGTGACCAATACGATAACAAGTGGTGCAACTCCTTTTAGTTACTTCCTCTCCAAATGAAGGAGTGTGATTCTGTTTAGGTCTTCCAAGACCACGATGACCTATTGGTGGGTGAACAATTCTTGATGCAATATCCTCATGAACCAACCATTCACTGGGTTGTCCAACGGGATGTATTTCCCCACTGTATGTTGTATCCAGAAATGCACTAGAGTAATAAGGAGAACAATAATCAACAAATGAAAATCCCCGTAACCTAATGCAAGTTAATGCATGTGCACATGGAAGTTGGTCGACATCAAATTCTTTACAGGTACAAGTTTTTGTTGTCAAATCCACATTTCCATCTAAACCTCCATCTTTAACGTGGAACGTGTAAAATGTGATGGGGTAGATCCGCATATATCGTGCTTCCTCATCCTTGACACCGATGGCTACATCCGTGGCTGTTGTCAACTGAGTTGTAAGTTTAAGTGCAACTGTGTGTCGATCATGGAACCAACGCTAAAGGATCCCTCTGATGTAATCAATCACTCTAGTAATAGGCAATTCCTTGCATTTTTTAATTGCATTTTTTAATTGCATTATTCATTGCCTCTGCAATATTGGTTGGCATTATGTTGTACCTTTTTCTTGGACTGTATGCTCTTGCCCATCGCTCAATCCCGACATCCGTGACATACTGAGCTGCTTCGGGATTAATATGTGTCAGCTGTTCCATACGCTACAGGAATTGACTTTCCCGATACACCCTGGCTGCCCTTCGAAAGTACTGTTTCAGTGCCTTATTCCTACCACAGTGACCAACCATGTTCTAAATGTACCGCACATGCACCGTGAAATTAATTTGGGAACACTTTTTCTACACCGGTTGTGATACTACCTTTTCTATCGGAAACGATAACCAAATCATCAACTTCGCCAACAGATTTATGCAACCTACTTAAAAACCATTCTCAAGCCTCATTTGTCTCCGAATCACCAACACCAAAAGCTAGAGGAAATATTTGATCATTACCATCCATACACACAGCAACAAATAGAACCCCTTTATGAGGACCTTTCAAAAATGTCTTGTCAATAGCAATGACCGGTCTAATAGATGACAGAAAACCATCTATACAAGCTTTCAAACAAAAGAACATGTACATGAACCTGTTAGACGAATCTGTGTGGAGGTCTGTAACAGTCCCAGGATTTGTTTGCTCCAACATGTATAAGTATGATGGCAAAATACAGTATGACTCAACCGGTGTTCCTTAAACCTCTTCTAAGGCAATATGTCTAGCTCGGTACCTTTGTGGTAGTTACAAGATATGCCAAACTCTTTTTGCATGTCGTGTATAATTTCCTTGGGCTTGTATAAACGATGATCAAGAAATTTCTCTTGTATGTGTTCCCCTATGACCCGTGCACTTGCTTGCCTCTGATGCGGAAATCGTGCTTCTGTAAAGCATGTGTGATGATTGTCAAATTTTCTAATCTGGAAATAATCTGAATTCTGAACTTTAGCTGCCCGCAATCGCCAATTGCAATCCTCAACAATACACCTCACTTGATACCGTGTTGTATCAAACTTGAACACCCTAATCTGGAACCGGTTGGCAAGTGCATAATTACCTAATTGCAATTTTAGATGTTTCTTGCTTGCAAACAATTCACCCACTTCAAGACGCATAGTAACAGGTCTGGGTGCAACTTCACCAGAATTAATAGAATAAAATGTACATGAAGGTGGAACAAGCCTCTGAACATGGGCAAACTGCTCGTCATACCGATTGGAAACTCGTTCAGGAATGTAATTATATTGTGTTTCTATTTCTTCATGCTTAGGAATGTGTTGGTTACCCATCGTATCTTTAAAACTACAATGACGAGAAGGAGATTGTAATCCCTCTCGAATATCATCCAAATGGGCAACCATGTTAGGTACATCCGACCTTTCAAACTCATCCATAGTACTGACATGCATATAGCTTTTATGTGTATAATGAAATTCATGATGAGGAGTTACATGGTGTAGGTTGTGAGAGGACTCTGGTTGTTTATGTTTCATTTCTGGAGTCTCATGGCCGATTTCCTCAACACTTATGCAAACTAATGGGTCAACATTCTCTCGATGAAGCAACAATGCAACGTCCTCATCATCTACCATCTCAATTGGCATGCTAGGACGAAACGTTTGTGGAAGAGTCGTCATACTAACCCGATAATGATCTCTGTCAATTCTTGTGACGTTGTATACCTTACCTAACAACTTATCATAATTTGAATCCCTTGAAAAATTAAATCCCTTCGCTCTTCTACCTTCATACCAATACTTGCCATGATGATTTTTTCATTCTCCACCCCAATTCAAAACCAAATGCACGTTTTTCATTGTCAATCCTGAAAAATAATACAACAAATATTTGAAACCATTAAAATAATAATTATTTCAAACAGCATAACTCGAAAAAAAAAATCCACAAAAAACTGTCGGGTCATGGTGACCCGATGTCGGGTCATGGTGACCCGATGTCAGGTCAACATGACCCGACATTTTTCAAAAAGGGTGAAACCAATGAAAAATATTGTAGGGTCATTGTGACCCGACAAACGTTTTCATTGGTTTCACCCATTTCGATTTTAAGAAAAAAAATTAAAACCTCTAATGATATGTCAATGCCATTATCAAAATAAGAATTATAAGGTTGGAAAAAATAAATAACAATGTAGTACTTACCTTTCAAATAACCTTATTTCCCTAATGTTTTTGAAGCCTAAAATATTAAAATGAAGAGAAAATATAATTGTTAGATGTTTAGTTATTGGTTTTATGAGTTTGTTAGTAAATTTTAGTTGATGGTTGGTAAATTGTTAGTTGAAGTTAGGTAAATCTAATGAATTATGTAATAAATTGAGTGAAGTTATAAGTGAGGGTATTTAGGGAATTTTAGGGCATTTTTGCAATTGTTTTAGGTTTTATGGCAAATTTGCTATTCAGTCCTTCGAATATGGTAGTTTTGCTAAAATCCTTATTTCAACCAACATAATAGTTTGAGTTTATATACAATTATTAAACTTTTTTCTACTAAATTCTTAATAAAATCCTAAAAAAATGTATTTTAAAGTATAATTAAGGATGTGCCAATTAATACAAAAGACGAAGATAATATAATTATATGTTTTTAATAAATGTATTATATATTTATGGTATAAAATATTTAAAATTATGTATCTATATTTATCATTTATAATATTATAAATGGTGATGAGTAAAATTTTTAAATATTTAAAAAAAAATGGGATTTCATAATAGATATAATAATAAATAAATTATTTAATTTATTTTTTATTATTAATATCGGATTGTCGGACCGGATTAGGTTATATATTATCAACCCAACCCAACATAATCTTAAAAGCAATCCAACACAATCTAATCGGATTGAGTCGGATTGATCAGATTGGGTTGGGTTGGGTTGGGTTGACGAGTTGACGGGTTGGTGTCCACCCCTAATTCCTGATTTCTTCACAAAGCAGGACAACAACACTACGGCCCAAACAAATCTTGTCTAACAGTTGTAGGGGTGGGCATAAAAACCGAAACCGAATTGAACCGAATCGAACCGAACCGAAAAAGGGTGTTCGGTTCGGTTCGGTTCGGTTCATAGTTTCTATTCGGTTCAAACCGATTTGAAATTTAAAAACCGAATTGAATTCGGTTCGGTTTCAGTTTTGGACATACAAAACTGAACCGAACCGAATAAACCGAATTGTCTTAATTAATTATTTTGTAAGGTTTAATTTTATTATGGATTGTTTATTGATGATGTTTTATTTTTGGACTACATATATATACTACATTTTTTTACTTATATTTATAAAAGTTATGATGATTTTATATTTTGATTGAGTATGTAGACCGAATATGATTGAAATTTTATATTCGGATTCAAAATTGGATTATATTTTGTTTAAATTAATGTTTACATATTATGCTTTCTTAAAAAAAATTAAGGCTAAATGTTAAAAATGCAACTTAAAACCCTAAAAAAAAAAACCCATTAGACCCAAAACCGAACCGAACAGGGATAATGGTGTTCGGTTCAATTCGATTTTCAAGTTCAAACGGTTTAAACCAATTCACATTTTTAAAAACCGAATATATATCGATTCAATATAGTTTTGGTCAAAACCGAATCGAACCGAATCATACCAACCCCTAAACAGTTGAGTTGAGACTAGGGATGCACGTTTGGAGATTGGGGATGGATATAGGTCCCCCCATCCCCATCCCCACTTCCTAGACCCTTCCCCTATCCCCCCACCCCCCCCCCCCCCCCCCCCCCCCCCCCATTTGAGGAAAATGGGGATGGGGATGGGGATGTTTGGGGGGAGGTCCCCCCATCCCCAGTTCTCCATTTTTCCCGTTTTTTCGTGTTTTTTCTTATCCTCCGGTCCCTCATTTTCCTATTTCCCTATTTAACTAAAAATTATAAATTAAATTTTAAAAAAAACAAACATTTCATTACAAATAAAAAATATCAATGCATTACAAATTCAACATAAAATATTTCAAATAATTCAAATACATATTATAATTATATTTATATATGTTTTGGAGAAATGGGAAAATGGGAAAATGGGAAAATGGGGATCTTTATCCTCATCCCCCATCCACATCCACATTTACATTTTAAGTTGGGGATGAAAATCATCCTCATTCTTTTATTTCTCCATTTCTTCCTTAAAAAAATCCTCAAATAGAGATAGGGGTGTAGAGATTTGGGACCGATAAATGTGCATCCGTGAGACGTTGAGTTGGCTTTTCCTACAAAGATAAACATTCGACAAGCACGTGCTCTCTCAACTACTTTCCCGCCAAGTCCCTTCAAAGGCTTCCTTGTCACGCAATGAAGAAATCATGCATTTTTCTACTCAAAAACTGCAAATCTATGACCCATCTCAAACAAATCCATGCCCACATGTTCCAAGTCGGCCTCCACCAAGACACACAAACTCTCAACAAGCTCATGGCCTTTTGTACGGATCCATCTCTTGGTAACTTGTTCTATGCACAGAAGGTCTTCAATTGTGTAAAATATCCGTGTTTGTTTATGTACAATCTGATGATCAAAGCGTATGCGAAGAAGGGTAGTCTTAGAAAATCTCTTTCGTTTTTCAATGAATTGAGAGAGGATGGCTTGTCTGCCGATAATTTTACGTACCCGTTTGTTTTTAAGGTTATAGGCTGCTTAGGAAAGGTCAAGGAAGGCGAAAAGGTTCATGGGCATGTAGTCAAAACTGGTCTTGAATTTGATGTTTATGTTTGCAACTCTATTATGGACATGTATGCCGTATTGGGTAGAATTGATCGAGTGAGGCAGCTGTTTGATAAAATGCTTGAGAGAGATGTGGTTTCTTGGAATGTTTTGATTTCGGGGAACGTTAAGTGTAGGAGATTTGAGGATGCTTTGAATTTTTTTCGACGGATGAAACGGGAGAGTAACTTTAGGCCTGATGAGGCTACTGTTGTGAGCACTCTCTCAGCTAGTACTGCGCTGAAAAGTTTGAAACTTGGGGAAGAAATTCATCATTATGTTAGCACTGAGCTTGGATTCACTACTATAATAGGAAATGCTTTGTTAGACATGTATTGTAAGTGTGGTTCTTTGAGTGTAGCGAGGAAAATATTTGATGAGATGCCTAGCAAGAATGTGTTTTGTTGGACAAGTATGGTGTCTGGGTATGTGACTTGTGGTCATCTGGATGATGCTAGAGATTTGTTTGATAGAAGTCCGGTTAAGGATATTGTTCTTTGGACAGCTATGATCAATGGTTATGTGCAATTTAATCAGTTTGATGAGGCGGTGTCATTATTTCGAGAAATGCAGATTAGAAGGGTTAAGCCAGATAAATTTATAGTGGTTGCTCTCCTCACAGGTTGTGCTCAGTTGGGAGCTCTAGAACAAGGAAGATGGATTCACGGGTACACTGATGAAAACGGAATCACAGTGGATGCAGTTGTCGGGACAGCACTTATTGAAATGTATGCAAAATGTGGATGCATAGAGAAAGCATTGGAGATTTTCTATCATATGAGGGAAAAGGATACAGCCTCTTGGACTTCAATTATATGTGGCCTTGCCATGAATGGGAAGATAAACAAGGCAATGGAGGTGTTCACAGAGATGAAACAAAATGGAGCTAGACCTGATGATATCACCTTTATTGGTGTTTTAAGTGCTTGTAGCCATGGAGGGTTGATTGAAGAAGGGCGCAAGTTATTTACTTCCATGAGAGAGACATATCAGATTGAGCCAAAGCTCGAACACTACGGATGTCTAATTGACCTACTTGGTCGAGCCGGACTGTTAGATGAAGCAGAGGAGTTGATAAAAGAAATACCAAATGAAAAGAATGAGATCATAGTTCCACTATATGGTGCTTTGCTCAGCGCTTGTAGAACCTACGGCAATGTGAAGATGGGTGAACAGCTGGCTGAATTGCTAGAGAAAATTGAGTCATGCAATTCCAGTGTTCATACACTTCTTGCCAATATCTATGCCTCGGCTGACAGATGGGAAGATGCAACAAAAGTGAGAAGGAAAATGAAAGATCTAGATATTAAAAAGGTGCCTGGGTGCAGTTCAATTGAGGTAGATGGCATCGTCCACGAGTTTCTTGTTGGAGACCCATCTCATCTGGAAATGGGAGAAATATACTCCATGTTGGATAGACTGGCTAAAATTCAGTTGGTTTCAGAAGAAAATGAATTGGAAGGAGATAATCTAGCTGCTATGAATTTTTAATGAACGTATTGGCCTTCTAGATGCTTTCACTGACATGGAAAAGTTTCGAGATTTTTACTGGTTGCTCAATGTTTACTCTTGGGTGAGATGACCAAAATTCGTTAGATCCAAAGTTCTGAGAAGATGCCATCAATTAGAATGTAGTCTTCATATGCATGATTTATTTGTTTAGTTTAAGTATTACATTCTTGCATGTGATCTTTAGAGCTGACTAGAAATTTTTAGGGTTTAAAATTGCTTTATTTAACATTGAAGACAGAAACTTATGATTGAGTCATCAAAAATTATATGGATACCTAATAGATTTGATATAACATAGATTAATAACAAAAAAAAATGATTACAATAAAGATTTTAAATGTCACTTGCATATAAGAAACCATGCTTCTCATACAGGTATAGAGTGATGTTGTATTGAATGGCAAAAGCATAGCTGGCACTGCCGCACTGCTGGCACTGCCGCACTGCTGCCACTGCCGCACTGCTGCTCCTGTGAATTATAGTGACATGATGTCTTCATTTAACAGAGTTATGGAGTGTTATGAATTTAATAAGATTTGCTGACTGAAACATTTTACGTCTATTTTGGTGGAGGTGATTGCTTGGGCATGTAATCTGACTGGTGGTGAAGGTGCATAATGAGTACTTGGATACTCTTTCTTTGTAGGTGGTGGTGGTGATGCAAAATGTGAGTAGGTTGGTGGTAGAGGTGATGGCGGTGAATGGAAAGACTTTGGAGGAGGAGGTGGTGGAAGATGTGATCTTGTCGATGGTGAAGACTTGGAAGTAGGCGGTGGTGGGGATGGACCAACAAATGGTCTAGGCGAGTGAGATGGCTTGGGACATGGGTGCTGGTGGCTTTGGAACAGGTGGTCTCTTGGTTGATTCACAACCTCCACATTGCAATTTGCTGCAGTCTACAGGACGTGCAGCCTCAGAGGAACATTCTTTGGAAGATCGTTGATCGGCCTTGCCGGGAATGCAGTTGTTGGTACCATTGCAAGAAGCCTTACCTCCGACAGTAGTAGCAGCACAACTTGGTGGCTCTCCGGTGAAATAGTTGGAAGAGTAGCCTGAGTAGGTGAAGTTTTGCTAGTTGGGGAGCTGACAAACGGTTGCGTATGACACCAGTGAAGCTGTTGAGCAACATTGAGCTGTTTCAAGCTCTTCATGCTGCCAATGCTGTAAGGTAGAGAACCCTGTAGATGATTGAAACTCACATCAAACAGTGTCACATTCTTAAGCATCCCGATCTGTGGAGGCAAACACCCTGTCAGATTGTCATTTTTCAGAATGATTTCGTCTTCCCAATGCTGCCAGGAATACAACCACCAAGATCATTGTTGGAAAACACTAAAGCAGACACCGGAGGGTTTACAAGATTCTTCGGGATTCCCTAGCGGAATCTGTTGTCGTTCAAGAAAATGGCATCTAGATCCTTGTCAAAGAGTTTGGATGGGACGGAGCCTTCAAACTCGTTGAAACGGAGATCCAAGTATTTGGGTTTGGGAAGGGAGAGAACAACATTGGGGAACTTGCCAACAAAACGATTGTTACTAATGTCGAGCTTGTGGAGGAGCTTCAACCGGCGAAAAGTAGATGGCACTGCATCACAGAATCGGTTGGAGTTGAGATGAAAAACAGCAAGATCTGTGAGCCTGCCAAGTTTTGGAGGGAGATAGCCAGCAATATCAGCCTGGTTGAGGTAATATATCTCTCTCTGAATTGCATAAGCGATTGATAAAATGAAGGGAAATCACATTGATGTAAACTCTGCTATTGACCTCACTTTAGATTAATAGCCAATACAATGTGTGGAAAATATGTATTCATTGAATTAAAAATCAAGAACAAACCATCATTTTGCCCAAGTCTAGTATTAATTATCCATATATGACTGAACTAGAGGCAGAGTATATATTACTTGAACTATAAAATATTTCATTATAGGGTGCTGATTGAGTATGCTACTATTACTATCATGTTAGATTTAAATTTGGAGCTAATTTAATATGCTACTATCATAGTAGATACAAATTGGTTTCCTGTACCGTATTTGCTTGTAAAGCCTCTACTATGAGAATTCCATGAACATTATTATAAATCTTAGATTTCTTAATTCTTCTATAATAAAGTTACAATATATTTTGTATTTGCAATTATTTATTTTGTTTGTGGTTGTTGCATTGAAGAGGAATGAAGTGGTAATATGGCTCGAGGAGTTCTCATGACGACCGCACCATGTTTTCATCTTCCTCTCCTTGAAGTGAACTTGAGAATTTAAATTGCAACAGTATAGACATCCAATGGAAGGAAATTTATTCATTAGTGCACATATGTATTGCAAAAGATGTGGGCTTTTATTTCAATGGAAAATGTTTCCATAATATATACTTAATAGTTAATACTGCTTGCTAATTGCTTCCCTTCCTTCTCAGTTTTTCTTCTTATTTGGCTTTTAGGTTATTATGCAGCAAAGGAAATAGCGAGTTTTCTTATTCAATGTTGAATTTAACTCCATGAACTCACCTTGGACATTTAAACATTCGTACTTGGTAAAACCTTTTTTTTTTTTTTTTGTCAGCTTGTAAGGTTGTTTAGCATTTAATGTTGTGAATGAATTTGCCTAACCAAGTCATAATTAACCATGCAACTATCCAAGTCCTGTATTGAGAAAAAAGCGGCCGTTAACATAATCTATTAGATAAAACCTTTCTAAGTACGATAAACTGTTTGTAGATATAAAATATTATACCAATGAGTGTAACCATTTCTTCTGTCAATCTCCAAGTTGGTTGCCAAGATTTGAGTGACTTGATTGACAGGCTTTGTTGTCATCTCTTCTTCCAGAGTGAAAGATCATAATATATAACAATGCGATGATGTGAATCATCTATTTGTATAAGCATACGTCAACACATTCGATTCTAACGGTGCAGCTCTTGGACCATGCTGGTTCAAAATCTGACTGCTGAATGTTAAGTGCAAACCCAAGTTGAGACCGTAACAGAGGAGCCACAATCCAACTTGTACAAGTGAACCCCTTGTGCAAGGACTAGGGGATAGACAATAAGCAAATAACCATTAAGCACACATCAGTTTAGTAGCATCAACCAAGTTTAAAAGCTTTTTACAAGTTCAGGGAGTAGCATAATTCTTAGATCGGTATCCCACGAAACATACCAAATGAAAAACCTGATCCAAGTACCCCAGCTCAGGGTTCAACAGTTCTGCCCCGGCAGCTCTTCCTTCAATACATGTTCCCAGTCTGATGACGAGTTATCGTAATAACAGCTTGCAGGAACTTGATTCCCCGGCCTGTTCATCCTGTGAGAATGGATAATGGGATCATCCTTGACATGTAGATGGAACTCCTGCACGGTTAACGTGTCTTCAGAGTGATTAGCACAGTCAGGATGCAAGACATGTTCTGTACTTATGTCCAAAATTTCATTCCCTGATGTGTCGGTTGGCATATGCTTTCTATCTCCTGCAAATCCAAGATCAACCTGTGGCAGTAGTTGATCCTCCATATTCACAGAGCTGGAATGGTCAATCCGGCTTTTGAGGATGTGGAATCTAGCCATGACAGAAGCCTCAGCATCACCGGCAGGGCTAGTTGAGCTTGAGAGAAACGAACCCCAGGTGGATATATCCGTTGCATCCTTTGCATCAGAAGCCATTTTGTCGGCCTTATTCAGATCAGGAAAAACCTTGGGGCTTGACAGTTCCTCTACATCTGTAGTACTCATAGATTTTGCATCGGCCGCCTGGCGTCTTAGAATATGAAATCTGGTAAGTATATCTTCTGGATGATTGTTTGTGCTTATGATAGGAGAATCAGGGATAGGAATATCTCGGGTTGAATCACCGTTAACCTCCGGTGCCAATTTGCTACCCATGTTTAGATCAGGAGAACATGTGCCCTGTGATACTTCCTCTATCTCTGTAGTATTTGCAGACAAATCTTAAGCAATAGTACAGCAGTATAAATAAATAAGGGGAATTTCCGATTGACTAATTGAAAAAAAAAAAAAAAAAATTAGAGCTGGGAAGTTTAGAGTAAAATTTTAACCTTTAGCTTTTTGCAGCTTGCATCTCTCCAACTCAGTCTTCACACGATTAAAGCGAGACCTACACATGACCGAATACAATGCAGCTTCTGCCTCGAGCCATAGATTCTTATACAAGAGTATTTGTGGCTGTGTTTCTTCTTCAACAAAATTCTCAACAAGAATCTTCTTTATAGCCTGCAAACAATGATTCATGAAAAAGAAACCAAGACCATAGTTTTTAAAGGCACAAGGCACACCGAGGCACTTAGGTCTTCTTGGAGCCTATACGCAATTATTATTATTATTTTTTGTAAAAAAAAGGTATCTCATAGCTTTTATATGAAATTCCCAATGTGAATAATTCATGATTATTGTATTTATCTAATTTATCTTATAAATTTCAATGTAAGGTATGAAACTATCAATAACACATCATAATTCATAAAGCAACTAACATTGATCTGAACATCATATTAATAGCAGAGCAGCAAACACATAAAGGAAATGAAAAGAAAAAAACCAAAGATCTAGTTTCAAAACATGACTCCTAGCTCTCCCTAATTCAAACAACCACAAAATTATCATCGTCTAAAGGCAAGTGAAAATGCTACCATGCAGGACCTCCCTTGGATCCTTGGCTCAACATTTAGACCTTCGGTGAAGACGTTGATGAACATTCCAATGAACCAACATTAAATTTGGAAATATTAGCTTATCGATCGTATCCCATGGCACTGGAAATACTATTCTATATTGGATTTCTTATTGCTTTTGCTGTCAAATCACCGATTATAGCCTTACATACATGGTTACCAGACACCCATGGGGAGGCCCATTACAGTACTTGTATGCTTCTGGCCGGAATCTTATTAAAAATGGGAGCATATGGCTTGGTTCGGATCACTATGGGTCAAAGTTAGGGTTTGTTTTTGGGAGATAGCCGGTCATTCTGCAGTCTCAATGGCAGAGAGTTTTTTTTTTTTTTTTTATATATAAGGTTATGATTAAATAATGTTAGCTAGTCTATTTTTTTTTTTAAATAAAAAAAAAAAACTTATTGAGGTGCACCTTTACTGCGCCTGGTCCTGAGTAGTAAAAGTGCACGCCTCAACAAGGTCGTCTTGCCTTGCCTTGTCTTGCCTACTCAAGGTGCCTGTGTCTAGGCACGAGCATGATATAACTAGGTACAAAATGAAGAACCAGAAAATAACCAAGTACCTGGGTCATTTTATCCTCTTTCACTCTGTCTGCATCACCCATTCCGGAACCAACATCTGAACATTTGTCATCTTTCTTACCTAACATACCATAATGCTTCCTTTCCTCCTGAACATGTTGATTTTCAGGCATATTCAAATCAATAGCAACAGCTGCCTTTGTCACCTGGGGCCTGCTTGCTGTCACACTCTGCAGAAGACATTATTCAGCTCAGGGATTGTTACCTATCAATATCATTAAAAGCTTAAGCTAATAGAAAAGGACAAATACAAGAGTTTAAACTCTAATATGCCTCTTCATGTGGCTTCTTACGCATCTAAGACATCTTCTTGGTTTCTAACGATCTTCAAACACTGCCATAATTCATATTATGTTTAACCTCAAAATGAAAATTTCATTATGCAGCCTGCAGTAAACTAGAAGCTTTCTTGTGTCATAAAGCTCCACTACATGATGTTAATAAAGTGTGAGGGTCATCACCACAATCACAGCAAGAATCCCCCTCACCCATTCTTACTTTTCTTGCAGAGAATCAAAAGTGAAAACAGAAGCAATTCATTCAATTTGCAACCTATACTACCTATCACGTATATACACTTCTTTTCAATTTATCAAAGATCTACTTTGTATAGAAAATTATAACTTCAATAAAAAACAGCATACCTCATGAAGCCCAGGCAACTCTGCATGAAATTGAAAAGTTTTCTGGGAAAATAGTGATTCCTGAGGTGGAGACACTCTCCCAAAATTCTTCAGTATACACTTATCAAGGTTATTGATCACATTTTTAAGAACCTCCATGTCTTGTTTCTTTAATTCATACGACTCATTTGAACAATGATATAGAAGTTGTTCTGACACGACATGCATTGTACTAATCAGTTTCTGAACACACATCTTTATCTTTGGACTTGTGTTTTCACCATGCATATTGTTAAGCTCAGTGGAAGGTGAACTTAAGACCTGCTCTGTAACATGGAACGGCACATGTGATGAACAACCTTCTAAGGCATCATTGGTATTCATCCCAATGTCTGCACCACCAGTCCATACACCGCAATTCTTTTCAGAAGTCAATTCAACCCTGTCAGGACTTTGTTGCATGGAGTGAAAAGGCTTGAAGTTGAATTCATCTACTGACTTGTTGGGCAGGACATATTGTTTTCTTGGTTTGTCTAAGTAATCAGAAAACTGAACCCCATGGCCAGAACTTTGTTTCTTATGATAGTATCCTGCTTTCACATCATCCTCAGATTCATGTTTCCTAGTTAACAGATTTTCAACAGAAGGCCTCTTTGGAGAAGGTGCCAAATTATTTTCTAGACAGCAACTTTCCCGGTACATTGAATATTCACTTGGTTTCTGAGAAGAGAAATTTACAGAGAAGTCTGCATTGACAGGAAAACTCAAAGGCCCCATATGAGCTGAACTATTGCTAGGTTCTATTTTCTTTCTAAGCTGTGAAGGGACAACCACAGAAGTTTCAGATGGAGAATAATGAGAAACTGGTGCTCCTTTCCAACATGGTGAATCCACAGCAGGATTGTAGTGATCGAAACTCTCTGAAGATTCATCAAAACGATTGACAGCTTCATTACTATCAAGTGTCAAATTGAAGCCATGACTAATATGAGGAACTTGAAGTCCAGATTTTGCACTGAAAGGATCCTCAGTCACATTTACATCTCCCACCAGCTTAACATTCTTCTCCAAGGAAGATTCTTGAAAGTTGCGATTATCCCGTTCCAGCTGAAAGCTAACTTGGCTAGAATCAAATCGTAATTTGCCTTGAGAACTTTGCAAGGGATGAAAATCTTTCATATTAGGAAATTTATTACTGCAAGCAAATTGGATATCGTCTGCACCGCTGCCAATTTCCACATTGTGAAATGAGCTTGTTTTTGGTGCTTCAGCACCAGAACCAACAGTTGCAATGACAAGCCCAGGAGAAGACTTCATGACTGAAGTAATATTATTTGGATTGGAACCTTGCTGTTTCACATTTTTTTCATATGAAGCACCATAGGGCATTTGATGGTTCCGATACCTTACTTGATCAGCAGATGATGCAATAGAATAGGTATCTGGAAATACTGGCGTGGATTCAAGAACAGATTTTCTTGAATACTCAACAGGTGTGAACTCAGACTTTTTCCCTGGGAAGGAGCTATAATGTAACGGATCTCTGATAGAAGATCCAGGGTGCTTTTCACTACCCATAATATCAATGCTATTGGATTTTTCTTCACATGTATTTGGGCCTTTGGACGACTGAACCACTGCAAGTATTTGAAAAATTAAAAGGAATAAAAAAATAAAGCCAGTGAATCAGAAAAATCTTAAATTTCATTCTTTCTATTTCCTCCCATTTCACAATTCAAAAGCTAACTTTTGTTGCAAAAAATGTCAATGAGACTAAGTATGTCGAGCTAGAAATTATTATGACAATAGGCAGGCTAAGGAAAAAAGTGAAGAAGAGTCAAATACGAAGATCCTCATGAAAAGAAAGATTATGCGAATGCATTGAAATATGTTAAAGATAACAAAAATACATTTCCCATACTTTTACAAAAGATCAAAAAGTGTCGATACAATAATTATGGAATCAACCCCACATAATAGATATGTTAATCACTTGTCAAGAATTGATATAGAGATAAAAGTTATAGAGCTGTTACATATAATTTGTCGAATAAATTGTTTCAATCAGCTTCTTATCCAACTTTAGAGTGCTCATACAGTTCTAGACTGAGAGCTTAAATTGATATATTTCAGCAGCCATATTTTACCATAATTTTATTTGCAGAATAAAAAAGGAGTTTCATTTATCATCAATGATATCCACATGAAATTTCTTGATCACAAAACATCCATACATGTGTTTAAAGCATCCAAAGATTATAATTTCAAACTTCATCAAAAACTCGTGCCTTACAAAATGAGGGTTGCTAGCAATCGGGTTATGATAAAAAATGATAGAGATGACTAATTATAAGAAGTGCCTATGCAATCAAAGTTCCTTCACCTATCATCAATTCAAGAGATTGTATTCAGGTAATGAGAATGTGCAACAATAAATGACAAGACAAATTAAATCATCAAGAAAGACTATAAGTAAATGAATAACACAGCCACATCGAATCATAAAATAGCAGCCGAAAAAATGAATATTGTGAAGTCTTTACGAACTAAAACTTATACTATTTTAAAGTTTCTATATTTAAAGGGCAAAGGAGAGAACAACCTGGGTTGTAATCCTTGTAAATGGATGAATCAGCCATATTCATCTCCTTTGAGCAGAAACCGTCACCAATTTCAACCTTTTGACCATACTCCCCACCCCGTGATCCATCCCACAAGCCCGACAAGCTTTGAGTGTAATCATCATAGCTGAATTTTGGGGGCGAAACATAAGACGGGTAATAAGGTTTGGCTTCGAGAAAACTAGAATCAGAAGTAGTCTGACCACCAAACAAAAAGGCGGAGTCGGCAGAAGTAACAGGACTGGAGTTACTATTCAGAGAAGGTATGTGTGAAGATGGTGAGCTAAAAGTGTAACCATAAGCATTTGATGAAGGGAGTGATTCGAAATTTAGAGAATGGGTATTGAGCCAATTCAATGGGAGTTCAGCCAAATCAACAAGCGGTTTCGGTACTGATCGATCCACCGTGAACGGCGGAGCTAAAGCTGATAAATTGGAGGAAGAGGAAGAGGACCCTCCTGCTCCTCCACCTCCATTACCATAAGGTGCAAAACCCATCATCATTTTCTCATGAAATTTGTAACAATCGAGTCCAACTGACCAAAACCCACCAAAATTACAATCAAACTAAAGAAACCCATAATTTGTAGATGCTAATTAACGATAAAAGGAAAAACAGGGGGGGATCAAAATTGAATAAAAATAAACATTTGTGAATTCAAGATAACAGCAATTATGTTAACAATCATTAAAATAAACAAAATAATAAATCAACAAAAAAATTAGAGATAAAAACCCATAAAATTACCAGAATTCTGAGGCCAAGAGAGGGAGTGTAGAGATACTCAACTTCTACGGAAAGAAGGTTTTGTTTTTTTTTGTTTTGAGAAGTCGGTCTAATTTTTGATTTTGTTTTGTTTTTATATTTTGTGGTCATTTTGTACTTGTAATGCTTTTATTAATTTACAACGAAATCCTCTTATGTTTTCATAACTGATATATTACCCCTGATCTTTTCAATATTATATTTCTTTTTCTTTTTTAATAAATTGTAGTTCAACATGTACAGTATAGAGAACTTTCAAGTGAGCAATTCAGCTTTTTTTTGTAAATAATGCTAAACGTTGTAATTTTTTTCTAAATAATATCTCAAATGATGTTGCACATTAATTGTCAATATCACATTAGTCGTTATACAATCTTATGATTTATAAAAAGCTAACATCTCACGCGTTACATTATTTGTGACATAATTTAGAAGGAAAAAAAAAAGACGTCTAGCATTAGTCTTTTAATTTTTATGATCAATCATGATTATATAACGTTCTATAGCATTACATATTTGTAATCGCACACTTGATGAATTAGTTGACTTTATTTACAAACTCCCAAGTGTCGATTATTTTAATTCGAAGAAAGGTTTGGCAAAAAGACCATAAATCGTGAACCGAATCAAATCAAACCGAACCGGTTTGGTTCGGTTATTTACTTTTTAAAAAATTGTATGGTGTTATTATAACAAAACAATATGGTTTGGTTCGGTCTA
Organism: Dipteronia dyeriana; assembly: GCA_032871835.1. Classification (NCBI taxonomy): domain Eukaryota; kingdom Viridiplantae; phylum Streptophyta; class Magnoliopsida; order Sapindales; family Sapindaceae; genus Dipteronia; species Dipteronia dyeriana. The sequence goes on from CM065303.1 coordinate 641,738, forward strand.
TGGTCCAAGTTTATCGAACTCTGATCGGACCGTAAACTGAATACTTTTAACATACGCTTGTATTCTACTATAAATCACGTCCAAAATTGTTCAATAAAACTATATAAAAAAAATAAAGTCAAAAACCCTAATTCATTATATCATATGTGTTTTATTAACCCGCCAACTTTAGTGCAAGGTAAAAAGAACTCTAAGATGAATTTTTCTTTCCATTTGCTTTATGAAGTTATCATTTGTTATGTATTAAATAACAGTAAAATATATATTATATATAAAAGTAAACTAAGGCAGAGTCACTAGTACAGATTAAGTGATTTGATATAATTCTTATTTTTGTTTCTACTTTCTAATCATCAGATATAAAACAACTGATCTTCAATGTAAATGTGTTTACATACTATTTTTTTTTAATTTTTATTTTTCTTGATATTTTAATTTGAAATATATTTATCTAAAAAAAATGAAATGTATGTTTTTAACAAAAAAAAAATGTAACTTCTCATTATGTTTTAATTTTTTTTTTTTTGATAATTCAAAATCTTTAGACCGAATCGAACTAATATAATTTAGTTTGAATCAGTCTAAAAAGGTGATTAGTCCAAACTAGTCCAGTTTTTGAAAAGATCGAAATTTTTGGTTTGATCCGGTCCTAATTGAAACCGGATCATGCCTGGCCCTAATTCAAAAAAATGAACTTGATAAACTGTATTGATTATTTTAATGAATTTTGATACTTTTTTTATGTGATAAATTCAATAAAATCTAATCATAAACAAAATTTGAAAATATTTCAAGTGATATTTAATACTTATATAAAATATGTATTTTATTTAATTGCCATAATTAGATAAGAGATCGGCAATTTCTTAGATGAAGAGATCAAATCCAAATCTACTTGACGAGAACATGACACAAAGTTTAGAGCATTTCCAATACAAATATGTATTTGGAGAAAATTGAGTACCACATAAGATAGATAGTTAAAAAGTTAGAAAATCTACCTCCAATACAATTATCTAATTTTAATATGGAGATGATGTGGTAAAGAAAAAGTTATAGAATATGAACTTGAGTTTTTAATTCTATAAACTCTCCTAGAAATACTGACTAGGATTTCTTACTCTTTCCGCCAATAATATTAAAATTCATTTAATTGTAAAATTAAAGATGAGAGATAGTGGAATAATTGTTTTATTATGATTGGTTATAAAATGGATGTATATTTGATTTTATATAATTGCATTGAAGATGTAAAGATGTATTTCTCTATTATTTTTTTTAAAAAGTAGATCCATAATAGAAAAAAATAATAAAATACTGATGTAACACTATTTTAAAATTCAAAAATACATATTTATATCGGAGATACTCTTAACCCACAAACGATGCAAGACAAGGTCAGCTATAGCTGAACCCGTAAAAAATGTCTGCAAAAATGAGTTTAGATTATTCATAAACAAAGATGAATATACAGGTGATGTATCATCAATAAGGCCTTTCAAAATACAAGTGTGGATTGGAAACATAACAATAGTGGCTCTCATACGGGCAAAATAAGGGCATCTATGTATGATTTGACCTTTGCCTTTGCTAGATACATGTGATCCATGTTGCATGATTAAAACCAACTCTAAAGGATATAAATAGGAGCTGAAATGGCATTCGAACAACATAACCACAACAATAACAATTCCTACGATAATTAGTTATTCTTCCTCTTAGGGTGCATTTGTTGAGCTGGATAAGTTTGGGATAAGTTTGAGATTGGATTATAATAGTCCAAAGCCCACGTTTGGCTCAACACAAGAATTGAGATATCCATCCCACCATCTCTGAACTAAATAAACCCACCCATCTTCATGATTTTAGTTGTCCTATGATTAATGGTCGCAATTGTTTTTTGTTTTTTCCATATTAACTGTTATTTTCTTTTCTTCTCTTTCTTCGATGAAAATTTCCTCTTCTCTTCTCCTCTCTTTTCAACCAAAATTTATTTTATTTTGTTTTTAAAAACATTTATATTATGAAATTAAATTAAATATTTACAGTGAACAAGAGTTGGAGAGATGGACTTCAATCTTCTTCAGATTTTATTTTTTTATTTTTGTAGATCTATTGCTCCATCAAGCTTGAGATTGTAAGAGATTGATCCATGTTTCACATCGGAGAATATTGATTTGTGTTTGAATTTATGAATAGTTGATTTACAGAAGAAAAAATCTGGATTTTTTTTGTTTAATTTTTTATTAGTTTGAGATTATAGTACATGGATTTTGTTTGAGATCGTAGAAGTTTGATCTGTTTGATATTACGGAAGATTGATCTGTTTTTAGGATTGAAAAATATGAAATTGTGTTTGATGATGAAAAAAACAGAAGAAAAAAATCTAGATTGCTTTTCTATTCTTCTCTTTTTTTAATTTTTTTTATTTGCTTGATTAGAAGATGAATTTTTGTTTGAGATTGTAGAAGATTGATCTGAGATCGAAAAAGATGAACTTTGGTTTGAAAAATAAAATACAATTAATGTTAAATATTCAAATTTCTAAATATATAATTTTTTATTTTACTCAAATATATTTTAAAACGATTTTATTATATATAGAAATATTTTTATCAAATCCAATCATATTTAATCTCAAACTATATCAAACACAAAAAATAATTATTTTAGTCTAGTCATATTTCACCAATCACAGTATAGTATTAATTTAATTAATTTAATCCAATCTACTAGATACTCATGTAACAAAAACGTCCTTTCTTACTATTTTTCATTTTGGTCCTACAAAGACTTTTTTTTATCCCTATGAATCGGACAATACTATGCTATTCTCTATGCTTATATTAGTCTTATTTCCTTTGTTTGTTGGAGCCATAGGAATTCTCTTTTATCAAGAAGGAAACAATTTGGATATCTTATCAAAATTGTTAACTCGTCTATAAATCTTTTACATAAAAATTCAAATCATTTTTTGGATTGGTATGATTTTTTGCCAAATGCAACTTTTTCGGTTACTAAAACGTTATTTGGAATATTTATAGCGGCTTTTTTATATAAACCCTTTTATTCATCTTTCCAAAACTAGAATGGACTTAATTTATTTACTAAAAGAGTTAATAAGAGTTAATAAGAGTCAAAGAGTTTTGAGAGATAAAATTATCAATTTGTTATATGATATTATAACTGGAACCCCTTTTTTTTTATCCATCTCACATCAATAACTCGACCCCGACCGCCTATAGGTAGTTTTAGACAAGTTTCCTTGGAAGTGGATACCTGAATGCGAAGTATGGCCTGTAATAATCTATCCTCTGGAGCATACGATGATTCTTTCGTTGTCTGAGGCGTTAATTTACCTACTAAAATATCGCCCGTCTCCACCCAAGATCCCAGCATAACAATTCCATTTTTGTCTAAATTGCGGAGTAAACGGACTTCTAGATGTGGTATTTCATTAGTGATCCTTTCATGACCTTGGCTTGTTACATGAGTCTGAATTTCATATTTTCGTATGTGAAAAGAAGTATAAATATCTCTATATATCAGACGTTCGCTAATAAATACCGCATCCTTAAAATTGTGACCTAACCCATTGAATCATGGCTATATCCACTATTCTGATATTAAAATTTAAAATTCGATAGATATTAAATTGGAACCGTAGATCTTTTTTTATTTCATATTTCTTTTGACTCTGTAAGAATATGTCGATATTTCCAATTCGATCCTCTTGTTCCTAGACGTTTCATAGGAAAAACTCTCATATAATCTCAATCCCGTCTCAATCTTGTCAAATCCCATAAATTAGTACAATCCAATCTCACGCACCAAACGGTGTCTTAATATCTTATTTATGAATATATAAATATGAGTGAATTTTCTAACTTAAGCCTCAGAGAATAATCGTCACGAAATCCGGCTATCTCCCGACTTATATTTCTTTTTCAAGAGGAGATTATTTAGGGGTCTTTCAGAAGATCGGCTTGGAATTCTCTAAAATAAATAGCATGAAACCTAGGGTGTCTTTGTTATGGGAACATGACAAAACAGGACGGGTTTGGAATATTTATAACAGAACTGCTAACTGTAATGTTATGCGTTTGATATGATTGGGACAAGACAGAACAAGATGTTCAAATGACCGGAGTGCCCCTATTGTCATGTTTAATGTTTGTAACAATATTATTAAGCTTGAAGAAAACTCCTAGATGCCAGGATCGAATCCGGGATACATCATTTAAAAACGGAACACCAAACCACCACCATCGGCGATTGTTGAAAATATAAAATGGGCTTGATTTTCATATACAATTCAACTGGGTTTATAATTATGGATGGCTTTGGATTCTTTTGTTATTTATCAGTTTTATTTCATCATCCCATGCCATATTTCATTTTTCAAATCCCACAATATAATATATATTTTAACAAGAACAATTGTGTTTTTATTTTAAATCTTTTTCTCGACATTTTGCATATGATGTATCCTAAATTTTCTCACAGGATAGATTGAACAATAATATTCTTCTCAACAAAAAATAATCTATTAATATAAAAAAGATCTAAAAAAATTGGTGTCCTGGAAAAAAATCCAGAAAAAATTGATGCTCAAACTCAGCTCAAAGATCTGTGATGCAATACAAATCTTTATTCAATTTAACATAAAGTTCGATCACTGGGATCGGTGATTCTATCGGTTGAATGCTAATTAACCTAAGTAAAATCTACTCTAAGTACATAAAAATTAAAGGGTCAAAAAATAAATGGCACAATTTCATAGGGGTGTTGTGCAAATATCACCAGTTTAGTAATGTAAGTTTAAAATGCACCATTTAACGTAAAGAGACGAGAATACCCCGACAAAATTGAAAAAGAGAGAAAGTTATCGTTTTGTGAGTCTGAGAAAAGCAACTGTGAGAAAGAAACCGACGACAACGAAATCGATGGCGAGGAAATCGACAGCTTATTGACCAGAACGAGAATATAGTACATTTTGCAGCGATTGACAGAGATAAGTTCAGTTTGTTTTATTTATCGATTTGTTGTTCAAAACTTATCATTGCATTTTAGACTTGTTCTGTTGATTGAAATTGTAGATTAGGGTTGACAATGGTTGTGGTTTGGGCTTGGGTTTGAAATGAGATTGAATATTCTGGTATCGAGCATTTTTTTTTTGTTTTTTTAAAAAATAAATCTAGAATATTTCAAGCGAGATCGAAGAAATTTTTTAGAAAGATTCGAGAAAATTTATCATCCGATTGAGCTTATTTTTCAAAGGGTCGAGAACATTTTAAAAGCATCGAGAATATTTTTAAAGGATCGAGAAATTGTTTGGAACGATCGATATTTTTTTCCTAACGATCGAGAATGTTTTTCAATGTGATCGAGCTTTTGTTAAATGATCGAGAATATTTTTCAAAGAATCGAGAGAAGAATTGAGAGGTTTTTCAAAGGATCGAAACTATTTTCAAAAGATCAAGATTTTTTTAAAACGATCGAGAATGTTTTTCAAAGGATCAAGATTTTATAAAATGATCGAGAAGAGAAGATTTTTCATCGAATCGATAAGATCTTTCAAAGAATCGAGAGGTTTTTCAAAGTATCGAGACTATTTTCAAAGGATCGAGAATTTTTTCAAACGATCAAGAATGTTTTTCAAAGGGTTCAGATTTTATAAAATGATCGAGAAGATTTTTTAAAGAACCGAGAGGTTTTTCAAAGGATCGAGACTATTTTCAAAGGATCGAGAATTTTTTCTAACAATCGAGAATATTTTTCAAAGGGTCGAGATTTTTTAAAATGATCGAGAAGAATTTTCAATGAATCGAGAGGTTTTCAAAGGATCGAGACTGTTTTCAAATGATCGAGACTATTTCCAAAGGATCGAGAACTTTTTCAAAGGATCGAGAACTTTTTCAAAGTATCGAGAATTTGTTTCAAACGATCGAGAATATTTTCTAATTTTTTTGCAATTTACTGATGTATCATTTTTATAACATTGCAGATGACGAGCAAGTTGAAGGAATTGCTTAAAAATCCAGAGGGAGATTGGTTCAAGGGAAAATTGACCGGACACGACCATTTTAAAGCCCTCGCCCTTATAGACAATACACTTAACCGGGTCCCTGAAGAGTTTACTATTGAGGATCAGTGTTGGTTCATGGCCTCCTGTTTCGAGCATTTCATATCGATACACCGGAAACTGAAGTTTTCGGGTGGTGTTATTCATCAGCTGCTGTTACGGGAGTTGGACCATGACGGGCCGACATATGAGATGTGGTTCTTGTTAGGGAACCATATGGTCAGGTTTTTGAAGGTGGAATTTAGCTTTATCACCGGCTTACGTTTTGGAGTCGTACTGGACACGAGTATTTATGTTGCAATTGAGAATGGCATACATCAACGGTACTTTCCTGGACATGATAAGGTATCGTTGGATGACTTGAGGGTTGTTCTTACCCGCAGCGAGTTTCAACAGGCGTACGATGCTGTGAAGTTGTACCTCATTTACATGTTGAACTGGATATTGATGGGGGTGGATGAGAGATTGAAGATTCCAGTTTGGAAGTTTCGGTTGGTAGAGGACCTCAATGCCTTCGATGCGTTCCCATGGGGTGCCTATATCTATAGGCATTCTATCTTTTCATTCAATCACGCGTTACCACGACGTCGTGAAGAGAGACACCAGCAGTCACAGGGTGATGTTGGACATTCCGTGGTACAACATCTACGGTCACTCACATGCCCTTTTGGTAAGAAATTTGATTTTCAACATGTACATTAAATTTCGTTTCCAAAATTATTTTGGATTATAACTGTACTTATCTTTGACGCAGATATTTGCTTTCGAGGTGATCCCCCAACTGGGGGTCGATTTCGGGACTCGAAGGGTTACAGACCTTTCTCCTCGTATGTTGAAGTGAGAGTTGACTAAACAACCCAGAGGGAAGAAGCTGGACAAGATTTTTAGTGCTAGGGTAATTGTTTTATTTGTTAATCGTTATATTACTTTCTATAAGTAACAATGACATTCATCTAACTAAGCTTTAAGATATCTACGAGGACGAAAATAGTGCCCACAACAGTTGAGACGGTGGCACCATACTTCGCAGGCCTAAGTGAGGGGGGAGCCCGTGTGTGCAGGACGACATGGTTCACCTTCCTATTGTCCATGATCCGACTATTAGTGCAGATCGTCCTGAGAAGGAGGGTGAGGGTGAGGGTGAGGGTGAGGGTGGAAGATGTACTGAGACGGTGCCTTCAGACCCAACGGGTGCAGATTTCAGTGGCATGGACACTGACGGATCTGAGTCGTCTCCTCAGCGAGTGAGGCGTAAAAAGGTTCGGTTTACCACCCGAGGAACTGGTGCCGCTACAGGGGATTCCAGTGCAGGCATTGAACTTGATGGGGGGGTAAGTTGAGATGGTAGTTTTATTTTTATTAACAAGATCTGTTGACTGTTTTAGTATTAACAATGTTGCATTATTTCAGGCCCATTTAGAACATCAGTTGAACGGGTTGCGTGAAGACCTCCGGAAGAGTTAGGATGATCGAAAACAACAGCACAGGGAGTTGCTGGATTTGATCCGGAAGAGCGAGGATGAACGACAACAACAATATAGGGAGTTGCTTGCATTGATCGGGGGTCTTCAGGGATTTAGGACGCATATGTGTGAGCATAGAGAGGATCCACATACTGGAGGGGCAGATCTGGAGAGTGGGGCTCAAACTCCTCTTCCCCCTCCCTCTCCCCCTCCTAGTGAGAAGCCGCCCCCCCCCCCCCCCCCCCCCCCCCCCCCCCCCCTCAACCTCTGAGCCAGTAGCCGGCCCCCTCTCTTGGATTGACCAGCAGGCTCCTCCTCCACCTCTGAACGAGTAACCGCCCCCCCCTTCCCCCTCAGAGTGAGCAGCAGGCTCCCCCTCCACCTCCGAGCGAGCAGTCGGCCCCCCCTCCCACTCCGAGCCAGCAGCCGTCCCCCTCCCGCTAAAAGCGATTCACAGACTCCCCCTCCACCTCGGACTAAGTAGAAGCCCCCCTCCCAACCGATGAGCGAGCAGCAGGCTCCCCCTCCACCTCCGATGGAGCAGCTGGTTTCCCCTCCACCGACGACTGAGCAGCAGGCTCTCCCTCCCCCTCTACCTCCACCTCCACCTCCACCTCCACCTCCACCTCCACCTCCACCTCCGAGCGAGCAGCCAGCCCCCTATCCCCCTCGGAGCGAGGAGTAGGCCCCCTCTCTACCTCGAAGCGAGAAGCAGGCTCTCCCTTCACCAACTACTTCGATCCAGCACACCCCGGTGGGGGGAGTTCGACAGCAGAGGCATGTACTGAAGCGCGGTTGGCAGTTGCTTAGCCCGTACACAGATCTGTGCCGACCTAAGAGAGCGAGGGTAATACTAGAGGGACCTGACCACGTATTTAATCCCTAGAGACTGGTGGACGGTGACCAGTTGAAGGCTTACCGAGCCTTCAAGAATAACGTAAACAGGGAACTGTAAGTAAATTTCTTTGCTATTTAGGTGGTAGCTTTTCTTCTAATGCATTAAATAAATGTGTAGCTGATGGAACATTAATGCATACGTGATGTTGATTTGCTGGAGCCGGTTGATGCTGCATGGTTTCATCAGTTGCAGACCAACTTCATGGATGTTGATGATGAGGTACGTGGGACCGTAAATTCTATTTTTAGTATTTGTTTTAGATGTGTAAGCCTCCTAACATATCTTTACGTGTTTATATTACCAGCATATGGACGCGTACCTCCATATTCTTTGGAAGCTTCAACGGGCTTTCCCGAATGTGTACAGTCAGATGGTCAACATATTGGACTCACAGTTTTTTGTAAGTACTGAAATTAGTAATAATTACGCATGCTTGTAGATTTGTATGGAAAACATTAATAACTTTGAGTTTGTGTTTCTACAGTTCTTTCTGGAGCACCAGTACAGGAAAATGATACCTCGTGATTCTCGCGGGGAGATCACCCTGAGGCGTTGGATTGTTTTGAGGTCTTGGTGGAAGGATGATGACCTTACGAAGGTGCTTCGGGGTGCCCTGATTGGATGTCGTCTGTGGCACGAGGTTAACATGGTAAGTGTTACTTGGTTTGCAATTGTATATATAAATGTCTTTATACATCCTAACACCTGTTGTTTACATTTATTGGTCCTGATACCGTGCAACATTGGCCGCCAACATTGGCTACTGGTGACTGTGGACCTCACATGCGGGAAGATGTTCATAGTCGACCCCCGGAGACAGGAGGTCCTAGCTCATATCCAGAAGCAATAGGTAGCCCCATTGAGCTACTTTGTACCCTCGATGTTGCATCAGGCCGGGTTTCATACTGCACAACCGGCTGAACTTGAGAAATTTGAGAAGACAAATAAGCCCTTTGATGTTAGCTTGGTGTCGGAAAAATGTATCCCCCAGCAGAAGAAATCGTAAGACATTTCGTAATAGTAACCTTAAGATTATATTATTATAAACCTAATATTTTATTAACGCTTGTTAATGTGTCCAACTGAGGGGTAACTGTGGTCCCCACACGTTGAGATTGATCGAGTACTTACTAGCGGACAGAAAGGATTTCGATTGGTCAGAAGAGGATATGGGGATCATTCGGGAGAAGATGGCAGTTGAAATATTTGCAAACTCCCGGCCAGTTTAGGTTTATGTAGTAATTCATTTGTATACGTACCAATTCTTTTGTATATGTACCAAATATTTTGTATACGTACCAATTCTTTTGTATATGTACCAATTATTTTGTATATTTACAAATTCTTTTGTATAAAAATGTTTACATTTGTATATATACAAATCATATTTAAATACAATTGCATTTCAGTTAATGAACAAGTCATACGAGTTCAAATTATCACAATGTCATCATGATAACGCCTCAAATCATTCCACGGTGGAGTTTCTAGTATGGCACGTCTGTCTGTTGTGACCAACTGTATGACAGATACTACACTTGCGTCTGTATTCCTCAGGAATGACTCTGCTCGGACCTTCATTAGTCAAAGGTGGGTTAGAACATCTCCTCGAATTATACCCTGGTTGTCGACATCGTCTACAATTCTGTGTAGTTGTTCTCTCCAAAGACGAGATACGGCGTGAAGCCCTCGGTCGGCCTGCTAGTCTCCTGGAGTTTGGATTTAAAATGATTCTCTCAGCGATGTCAGATGGCATAATCAAAGTGGAAGGATGTCTAACCGGCATAATAGGAACCGAGTATGCATCAATAAGTGTTTGTCGCTTGTAGTAGTCCGCACATAGGGATGTAAAATCCATGTTTCGATCCCTGTAAAAACATTGAAAATGATAGGACTCACGTTTAAGTAATATTAATCGTACACAAAATTATATGATGTACCTTACGGCAACGAGAGCGTGAGAACATGGAAGAATGTCCATTTGGAATTTATTGCATGTGCAGGTCTTCCAGGCTAAGTCAACGGTCCACTATTTTCCAGCCCACTTCACCGAGAATATGTTCCAGTCAACTGAATTGACGGTCATAAAATTACACATATCAACACGTTTGAGGATCACAAGATGTGCTGCATCGGTCAACTAATGACGCATGGATTGTGCAGCCCTATGACGATCGTGAAACCAACGTTGTAGGATATTCCTAATGAACTCTGCCAAAGTCAACATAGGCAGTTTCCGTGCAAATTTAAGGCATGAGTTTATGCATTCTGCAGCATTTTTTGTCATGACCTTATACCTTCTGTCGGGGCAGTGTACACGGGACCACTTGTGTGGACCAGCATCAATTACATATCCATATGCATTCGAGTGCAAGTTTCGTAACTCTTCTATGTGCCGGTTATATTGCAAATCGGTGTACGCTCGGGTTGTTTTGTCCATTATTGCGGCAACATCCTTTCTATGATATCGCTTCTTAATATTTTCATAAAAGTGCCAGCAACATATGGTATGGGTGGCATAAGGGAACACTTTAGAAATCCCTACTTCAATGCTTGCATGTCGATCAGAAATGAAAACCAAATCATCTATATGGCCAATGGCACCTTTCAAGAAATCCAAAAACCACTCCCATGATAGGTTGTTTTCCGAGTCACCGTACCCAAAAGCATTTGGATAAACCTGTTCATTCCCATCTTGTGCAGTTGCAACAAACATTGTGCCCCTGAATCTACTCTTTAAATGGGTACCATCAACGGCAATAATTGGACGCATACACCTCTGGAATCCTTTGAGTGAGGTACCCAATGACATGAAAAAGTATAGGAATTTACCATTTTCATCGTACTGTAAGTCAGTAATCGTTCCGGGATTTTTGTTGTTCCAACACGTCGAATGATGGCAGCAGTTGGATGCTTTCCTCATGTGTTCCATATGTCAGTGACAATGTATAATCAAGGGCTTGATGTGTCTTACTGTACATTATTTGGATGCCATACATTGTTTTCATATCGGCGATTATGTTCTTCAGACGCATTAGTCGACCATCATGTTGCTGCAATCTAGATGCAATCACTTCTCCAATTATGACTGCACTAGCTTATCGATGGCGGTGGTGAATCTCCTCCAACGGACAAATGTGTTCATTGATAAAACTTCTTACTTGAAAGTATGTCGCTTCATCTCTCCTAATCGCTCTTAACTTCCACGTACAGTTGTCCATCAAACAAACCAGATGTAATGTTGTCTTATTCGACCTTTTCACCTTCCACTCGAAGTTGTGCCGTATTGCAAAATGCCCAGCCAATCTCTTCAAATCCTTTTTAGTAGGAAAAAAATGACCTTTATATATCATGCTGGTAGGTTCATCTTCTGCCAAGTTCCTGCTTCCACCCATATCAAACGAGTAAGATTCTACTTCTGGAATAACCCACGTTCTAGCATTCTCAGAATCAGCTGGAGTTACATCAGGCCGGAACTCAGATGTCCCAGCTATATCTACTGGAGTGGAACTACATCTGTGTACACGTCTTGCACGTCTTTCCATTTCGAACGGTTCTTTATCTTCCTCATTATTCGGTACATTATGTACCGGATGCAAATTTGGCTCATTAGCCACATCATAGATTGGTAAGTTATGAGGTTCATTGTTCCGCTCATTGTACATCTCATTGTACTGGTGGTTGTACTGCCCAACATTCATTTCAATTTGACAACCAAAATCATCGTCCAATTGAGCTCCAACTATATCACCATGGTCGGCTACTTCCGGTGGGACACCACATAGGTTTTCCCTACCGTCAATCCCACTTCTTTCTGTGAACAACTGGTTGCTTCTGCCTGAAGATAAAAAATGTTGGGTGTTATCATGAGGAGGGATTTTTTCACCGATGACACATCCTACAGACTTCTCAGTAAAACTGACACATACTTGAGGGATCACCCTACCTTCCCCTAGCATAAACAAAACATCGTCGTCATTTCTTATAAATGTGCGATATGTTGTCCCGGGAACGATTGATATAGATTGTAGATCAGCAATGTATTTGTTCACATCGTACTTCACAACGATTTGTACGATCGACACCAGCTCTTCGTAAGTCATATTTCTGGACACATACATTCCTTGGTTATCGGAACCAAGATACCTCTGACTTCCATCAGGTAATTGCTCTCATCGAACGTTGTAAGATATGACTAATCTAACCCGATCCATTGTCCTGTGAAAATCATCATCACAAACAATTATTAATGTAAAGTCCTCATTTATTGATTGGCTTATTTCGTGAACAAATCACATGTTTGGGGTATTATGTAAGGGTAGCTTAGTCTCTCAAGACCTAAAGAGGAGAAGCACCGAAGGTATAATTCTTATGCTTACTTGCTTTAAAGAGATAGTTGCACACACTCACAAATTCATGTATAACTTTTATTCATATATGTTGTGTGTTCATTCTTGTGTGCATTTTGGTTTAAATGACTCTTGTTGATTTATTTGTATCTTGTAATTAAATGTTTTATGTCATGCTTGGCATTAGAATATGATGCATTTTTCATCACTCTTGAACTTATTGATCGTGTGTGTTTGAGTGTTGAAAATAGGCTTTGAGCTGGTGGTGCGCTACTCGACCAGCGTAACATTCCAGTGGATTATCGCATGTGTTGCGCCACTGAGTTACGCTGCTGCACTAGCGAAAAGATGCAAAAATGTGCAGTGCGCTGGTGGTGCGCTACTCGACTAGCGCAACCTCACCAGCGCAACATTCCAGTGGATCGTCGCATGTGTTGCGCCACTGAGCTGCGTCAGTCGACCATCACCTATTGTAAAATTAGGTTGTGCGTTGGTGGTGCGCTACTCGACTAGCGCACACAAAGGAAGCTGGAACATTTTTTCCAAAACGACCTCACTTTGTTTGGATCTCATATATATATAACTCTTTGCTTTAAGGTCGTGTAAGAGTTCAGAACATCACATATTTTCCTTAGAACACATTTCAAAGGAAAAACTCTTCCAAGAACTCATTTTTAATCACTCAAAGCATTCCCATGTGCATAAAAACTTCATCTTGCATCATCTAAGTTCATTTAGAGTGCATCAATGGATAGGTTTGCTTCATCACATCTTGTTTGGTAAGTTCTTCACTATCTTCTTACAAGTTAAGTGTTTTACTTGCTAGTTAAGTGTTTTACTTGCTAAGCCTTCTATTTAATTATTTTTATGCTCTTAGAACATTTTCTAGATACAAATTAGAGATTGTTGTGATGCCATGATTGAGTGTTGTATTGTGATAGCTTCATAGGATTGTTTGATCTATGTTTAGCTAAGCTTATTGAACATGTCATTTAGCTCTTGATATCTAGGATTGCATTATTTGTCATCTCATTATCCTAGATAAGCATATATGGTTTCTTAGCCTTGTTGTTCATTGAATATCATCATATATTCACTTAGGACATTTTTTATCTTCATTGAGAAGTAAGACTTGTGTTGCTTCCGGGAGTAGGTATCTTAAATCGCAAGCAAGATGGACTAGGTTCACTTATACCGGGACTAGGTAGTGGTGGTGGATTAAACCGGGATTAGGTTGTAATTCCTTTGCCATTAGTGGATTCAAGGTTCTAGTGTGAAGCACTCATCAGCCCATGGTTTTTCCCATTTGGAGGGTTTCCAATTATATCTCAAATGTCTTTACTATTTCCGTATTTATTACACTTGTGGTATTTTTGTAACTAGATAAAGGCATTTTCATCAACTTGACCTTTAACGAAAATTTGGTAAAATTTATTTAAAATCTATTCACCCCCCCCCCCCCCCCCCCCCTCTAGATTAACATTACACACCATAATATTTGTTTCAAATAACAAATAAAAAAAATTATTTTTACAATTACTAAGAATTACAAAAATTTCTCAACTGTAAGGGATCGAGAACATGTTCTTCGGAATTGAGCTTTTTTTGTAATGGATCGATAACATTTACAAACGGATCGAGCTTTTTGGAAAGGGATCGGGAACATTTTCTAAGTGATCGAGTTTTTTTCAAATGGATTGAATGCTTTTTATAAGGGATCGAGAACTTTTTCAAGGGTTCGAGAATATTTTACAACGGATCGAGAACTTTTATAACGGTTCGATTCGAGAACTTTTATCGATAATATTTGTCAAATTATCGAGAACTTTTTATAATGGTTCGAGAACTTTTAACAAGGGAACGAGAACTTTTTCTAAGGGAACGAGAACTTTTTCTAACGGTTTGAGAACTTTTTTAAGGGATCGAGAATATTTGTCAAATTATCGAGAACTTTTATCAAGGGGTTGAGAACTTTTAACAAGGGAACGAGAACTTTTTGTAAGGGATCGAGAACATTTCTAACGGATCGAAAGGGATCGAGGATATTTATCAAATTATTGAGAACTTTTATCAAGGATCGAAAACATTTTCCAAGGGATCAAGAAATTTTTGAAGGGATCGAGATTATTTGTCAAATTATCGACAACTTTTATAACGGTTCGAGAACTTTTGTCCAGGGATCGAGAACTTTTCCTAAGGGATCGAGAACTTTTCCTAAAGGATCGAACATTTTTTTGTCGAGCATTTTTTTCAAATAATCGAGCTTTTTTCAAACTAAACAAAAGCTCGTTCCAATATAAAATAAGTTCGATTCATCTTTAAATATTCTCAGTCACACAAGAAAAAAGCACAGATGTTTTCAATTTTCATACAGTCTAGTGCATAATCTGAAATGGATACATTGTTATCGAGGAATGGATACATTGTTAACCCACACATAAATGAATGCAAAATATCTGAAATGCATAAAAGAAATTTAAGTGAAGATCATAAATATTTGTTACCTTCTAGTTCAGAATCTAGAGAGAGACAACTTTTTCAGACAACTTTTTCAGACAACGTTTTTGTAGAGATACCAACGAGTTCAGAAAGTTGCTTTTTAAAAATTAAAGTTTATGGGCAATTTGGGTAGTTCACCATAATAGGTGCCTTTTAAACTTAAGTTATTAAAAGGGTGACATCATCATAACACACGTTAAAAAAGGTGACATATCTCACCATTTCCACAAAATTAAATTGCATAATGCTTGATTTGATGGAAACAATTGAGTTTTGAATTTAACTAAATTGCAAATTGTAATTAAACAAAAATAAACTCAACAACACACACATGAATGGATATATGTGAGAAAAACACTACGGAATCGATGCAACCGTTCTTGGACCACTCAATGCACTTTCTTAGTCTCATTAAGCACTTCAATCCAATTTTAGTGATTGTTTAAGATAAATCCATTAAGTCCTTGGTCTTTCCCACTACTTACACATGGTCATGTAACAAGCAATGGTTAATACCCATATTTAACATAAACTCTAAGCCAAGTTAATATAGCATGGTCATGCATACACCAACTTTCTCAATTACTAAGCTTGTGGTCTAGGCTCAAATGGAATGGTCATCCATATCTAATCCCCAACCTCTTATTTGTTTTGGAAAGAGGATGTTGTGGTTTCTTTGTTACTGTTTCCGCAGTTTCGTATTGATAAAAAATGGAGGTTGACGGGGTTTTACGGTAATCTAAATTCTGACCAACGGATTCATGGTTGGACTTTATTAAAACATTTGGCGAGTATGTTGTCTCTTCCGTGGCTTGTAGGAGGGGATTTTAATAAGATTCTTTATTTATCTGAAAAAATGAGTGGAGTTTCGACACGGGACTCTCTGATGGATAATTTTCGAGTTACTTTAGAGGAATGTTGTTTGAAGGATTGGGGGTTTGTTAGGCCTCCTTTCACCTGGTCAAATCGGTGGATGCTGCCAAATTTGATTGAAGAACGGTTGGATCGCTATGTTGGTAATATGGAATGGAAAGAGATTTTTCCAGATGTCACAGTTACTCATTTGCCTTTTTGGAGGTCTGATCACAGACCCATTTTACTGAATATAGTAGAGACTAGAGGTAGGCAGCGGGAGGGGAAACGACGGTTTCATTACGAGAGAAGTTGGGCTGAAAAAGAAGGTGATACTCACTTTTTGTGTCGTTACCAAATTGTGATTATCAAAAGAATATTTATAAAAAGTCCTACACAATGTGCTCTAAAGTTTTGAAAACTAGTAAAGCGGTAAGCGAGGGTATCGTCCACATGGAGGAGGTTTCCGTCGACCATCTCAAGTTTTAATGTTTATTGAAAGCAATGTAAATAAGAACATGGCAAGGGTGAGAGTGGTGTGTGTGAAGTGTAAGCATTTTACGTTGTGTGCGTGTGTGTGTATGTGCAGGAATGTAAATAAAAAGAATGCAAAATAAAATAAAAGGAATATGGAGAGGTGAGAATGGTGATTAAAGTGGTAAATAATAAAATGGTGGATAAGAGAGATGCATGAGAATGATCACACAAGATTCATAAAGCTCACCATACATAAGTGTAAAAATAGTGGTTGTGAAGCATTAAGGACATCCAATTCAAGATACAAGGAAAGAATACAAAATGGATAGAAAGGAGACCCCTCATCCGTAACCGGGAATCGAACACCGGATCTTCTCGGGTGTCAATCCTAGATGTCCTTACCACTGAATGACTACGATGTTCTCCAATCTCATGAATGCACAACCCCCCTCAATTAAGGACATTCAATTCAAGCTAAGGGTTTGTTCTCTAAATTGAGAGATCTACAAACTCAAATCACTCCCCAAGGTCTCAGTGAAGTAATTGTGTTTGCAATCTCAACTAAGGAATTCGACACATGAATCACTCCCCAAGGTCTCGGTGAAGTAATTATGCCTTAAGTCCCTACCATTAAGCATATTAACATAAACCAAAACCTACTCTAGCAAGGTCTTGCATAGAACAAGTTTCATTCATTCTTTTGAGCTAATTGGTTAAGATTATACCCGGATTGGTCCTTCTAGGCACAACCAAAAACCCATAAACACTCAAACCCATCCATACAAGTTAATTTCGACATTCCAAAGAAATACACACAAATGAGATATTTGATTACAACTACTCTTATAATTAAGTTAATTTACTTCTAATCCCATCCATGAACATATATCAATCTCCAATCTCCATACACAAGCATATCAAGATAAGAGATTATTCAATAATAGCAAGAACAAATCAAAACCCAAATGAATATATAAAATCAACCAACATATATTGAGCACAAATTAGGTTTACAATATTTCCCAAGTGGGGATTACACATCAAAGACAACAAGATATACAAGAGAAGAGTTTAAAGGAGACAACCCTAGAAGATGATCTTCTTCATGGGCTCCTTGCTTGCTAGCTCGAAATTGGTCCAAGACCTCTTCTTTATCCATGCAATCTACCCTAAAATGTGGTAGAGGATGTGTAGAAATGGGTGGTGGTGAGCTTCCAGGACCTCCATGGGAGCTTTGGAAGCTTCTTTCTCTCTTGACTTGTGAAGAAGATGATGAAGATGATGATGAAGTGTTCTTGTCTTTGTTATCTCTAGAGAAGAGGAGAAAATAATTTATTTATAGTTATGGAAAGTTTGGGGACTAATTGGGGTGCAAAATGACACATTTGCCCCTCTGAAAACAGCCTAAAACCGACATGTTACAGTCTGGAATCAGGTGTGTCACAGTCTTGCAAGACGACACACCAGGCGATAGTGATTTTCGCGACACCAGTTTCTAGCCTTGCGCACCGTGACGAAAATAAGCATATTTCCCTCTAAAAAACCTGGAATTACAATCCATAAAAACCGCTGGAAAGAAGACTTCTGGGGCTTTCTAAATTTATAAAGATCTGAATGTGATTCAATCTGAATAGGGAGATATGAGTCTTGAAAGTTGGGTGTTTTGCATGAAGCTCTCAGCCGCTGTCGTGTTTCCAACCTTACGCATCATTACGAAAACACACATATCTCCCTCTTGAAAACCCGGAATTGCGATCCATAAAAACCAGTTTGAAAGAAGGCTTCTGGGGATTTATAAAAATAGGTTGTACGAAACCCAGTTCACTTTGAGGAGGGAGATATGGACCTTAAAATTTGGTTTCCTAACTGTCATTTAAACTCAAATATCATATGTAGGGAATATGTATCTACACAAAGCTCAACAAACACATTATTGTTGTGGGTGTGTCGCCTTAGGGATTATGCACAAATAAACACACAACCAAAAGAAAATAAAAGAGACACGATATTTAATGTGGTTCAGCGTAAGCCTACGTCCACGGGGCGTACCTGCACTCAACTTTCACTATAAAATCGGTGTTTACAATAGCGAAGCAATATCTCTCTCCTTATGGCTCTTAATATTCTTTTCTCTCCTCTCTATGCATCACACATTACACATAAGAATTACAGGAGTATTTATAATAAAGTCTAGCCTAAAGCTAATAGGAATTCTTTTTCTAAATAAAACAATAAAACACTCCTAAATAGAATAGAGAACCAATCCTAAACATAATAGGATTCAGGCTTCACAACCCAAAAATCTCCCACTTGAAGATTGAAACTAGAGTAGACTTCTTCCTCTTTCCTCGATGACTAGAGGACAGGTACAGTGAGTTCATCCTCCTCTATCTTCAACCTTGAAGAACTACTGAAGCTGCGCACAGCTTCAGTTTCTCCATAGTGACTGGTTTGGTTAACATATCAACTAGATTCTTACTCATTGCGATCTTCACAAGCTTTAACACTTAATCTTCAATTAGCGACCGAATGAAATGATACCGCAGTCTTATATGCTTGGTCCTAGAATGGAACGCTGAATTCTTGGCCAAGTGCATCGCACTCTGACTATCACTGTGCAACACATTTATCACTTGCTTGAATCCCAACTCTACTAACAACCCTTGTAACCATCTAAGCTCCTTGCTAGCTTCTGTCACAACCACATACTCTGCTTCAGTTGTAGATATTGTCACTATCTTCTGTAACTGAGAAACCCAACTAATAACGGTACTTCCCATTATGAACACATATCCGGTAGTGCTTATCCTGTGATCCACATCTCCAGTAAAATCAGAATCCATATAACCTTCCGGTTTAAGTTCATTTCTCTTGAAGGTTAGACATTTCTCTATCGTATCTCGCAGGTACCTTAGGATCCACTTCACTGCTTCCCAGTGTTGTTTTCCTGGATTAGACATGTATCTGCTCACAACTCCCACTGCATGGGAAATATCTGGTCTAGTGCAAACCATGGCGTACATCAGGCTTCCAATGACTGAGGCATATGGTACTCTAGCCATGAAGTCTTTTTCTTCGTCTGTCTCTAGACACTGCTCCTTGGACAATCTGAAGTGACTAGCTAATGGTGTTCTTACCGGCTTTGCATCACCCATGTTGAATCTCTGTAACACCTTACGAACATACTCTGCCTGAGATAGCTGTAAAGTACCCATCTGTTCGTTTCTGCTAATCCTCATTCTAAGGATCTGCTTTGCAGCTCCTAAGTCCTTCATCTCAAACTCACTCGATAGTTGCTTCTTCAAGTTGTTAATCTTTTCCCAATCTGCACCAGCTACTAACCTGTCATCAACATAAAGTAGCAATATTATGAAGCTTAATTTAACATTCTTGAAGTAGCAGCAATGGTCAGCATTGCATTTAAAGTAGCCATTCCGTTACATAAACCCATCAAACTTCTTGTACCACTGTTAGGGAGCCTGTTTCAAACCATACAAGCTCTTCGTCAATCTGTAAACCATTTTTTCTCTGCCCTGTTCCGTAAACCTTTCTGGTTGTTGCATGTATATCTCTTCCTCTAAGTCTCCATGAAGGAAGGCAATCTTCACATCCAACTGCTCAAGATATAACTTTTTTATTGCGACAATGCTCAACACTAACCGGATTGTAGTTAGTTTAACAACAGGAGAAAAAATGTCGGTGTAATCAATACCTTCCTTTTGCTGAAAGCCTTTTACCACCAGTCTCGCCTTGTATCTCTTGGAACCATCATGTTCCTTCTTGATTCGAAACACCCACTTGTTCTGTAGGGCTTTCTTTCCTTCAGGCAACTCGGTTAACTCCCAAGTTTGATTGGACACAAGTGACTTCATCTCATCCTTCATTGCAGGCTTCCACTTGCTTGCATCTTCACCCTGACATGCCTCTTCATAGCATTCAGGTTCTCCCGCATCTGTCAGCAACAAGTAATGCAAGTACCTTCTATTTGGTATATGTGGGCGAGTAGATCTTCACGGTGTACCTTGGGCCTGTAGGGATCTTCTCAAAGCATTCCCAATTTGAGGATTCAGAACTCTCTAACCGATCGGACTCTATGGTGCTGGAACTTCATTTTATGGTTTTGGGTTTTCAACCTGGGGTTGCACACATTTCTCTTCAACTTTTTGATTACTACCACATTCCACGATCCTACCACCCGATACATCCTCTGGCCCAAAGTAGTTTGGCTCTTCTTGCTCAGACATATGTGTGTTCTTATCCTTGTATATGACCTTCTAATTGAAGACAACATCTCTACTCCTGATCATCTTCCGGTTTTGGTCATCCTAGAGTTTATAACCAAACTCGTCTTCACCATAACCTACCAAGGTGCCCTTTACTGATTTGGCGTCCAACTTGCTCCTTGAGTGATCACCTACATATACATAAGAAACACAACCAAACACCTTCAAATGAGAAGGTTTTATCTCTTTCCCAGTCCAGATCTCTTCTGGTATAGCGAGGTCCAAAGGCTTTGATGGTCCTCTATTGATCAAGTATGCTGCTGTATTGACTGTTTCTGCCATAACTATTTCGGTAACCCAGATTGTAGGTGCATGCTTCTGGCTCTCTCAGTCAATGTCCTGTTCATCCGTTCTGCTATACCATTCTGCTGCGGCGTTCTAGGAACCGTCCGTATGAGCTTTATCCCACTCTGGTAGCAAAAATTCTTGAACTCGTTGTCTTCATATTCTCCACCATTATATGAACACAGCTTCTTGATCTTCAAACCTGTCTCATTCTCAACCATAGCTTTCCACTTCTTGAAAGCCTCAAACACATCAGACTTGTGTCGTAAGGAGTAAACCCATACCTTTCTGGAATGATCGTCAATGAATGTGAGGAAATACTGTTTACCCCCATTTGATGAGACTGAAGCTGGACCCCAAACATCGGTGTGCACTAGTTCCAGCTTCTCTTTTATCGGTGCTCTTCCGGTCCTTTTGAAGCTTACTCGCTTCTACTTTCTAAGAATTCAGCTTTCACAGAAATCAATCACAACGGATTTTAACCTTGACAGTATACCTCTCGACTGCAGACACTTCATCCCTTGGCTACTCATGTGCCCAAACCTCTAGTGCCACAAATTCGGATCCTCTCTACTCTCTGCCACTGCGGCCGAACCATACCCATCGGTAGTTGTGTAAAGAGACCCGGTCTTAGTTCCTCAAGCGACTGTCATAACTCCTTTCGAGATCTTCCACTTATCACCCGGGAAAGTCGTCACATAACCGTCTGACGATAACTGCCCAATGGAGATCAAGTTCTTCCTCAAGTCCGATACATGCCTCACGTTGTCGAGTTTCCAAACTGATCCATTCAGCTGAATCTTCACATATCCCTTCCCGGTAATGTCGCATGCTTGATCGTCACCAAGATACACCTTACCTAAATTTTTGGAGACGTAGTTCTCAAACAAATCCCTATGTGCGGTGGCATGGAATGATGCCCCTGAGTCCAACACCCAAGATTCCGTCTTACTTTCCAATGAGCAGATAAGGCAGTCATCTGACTCCTCTGAAATACAATTCACACCGATCTTGCCATCGTCCTTCTTGGTGGACCTACACTCACTCGAGTAGTGACCCATCTTGCCACAATTCCAGCACTCGATGTCTTTCTTACTTCGTTGTTGATTACCCGAATTGTTGCCCTAACGATTCTTGGACTTGGATCTTGGCTTTGATCTACACCGTTGATTTCTGTTTCGATTCTTGTTTCTGCCTTCTCTACTTTCCAAATTCAATGCTGAAGATGTAGACGCCTCTAATCCCTCTTCACGCATTCTGATCTCTTCAGTCATGACCATATTTATAACCTGCTGAAGATTTAATTTTTCTTTCACGAACGAGTTGGCAATCGACTGGCATGTCATCTTCCAGTTTTCTGGCTTTTGGGTAAGTAGAAACGCTGCCATGAACTCCTCATCAAAACCCATAGACAAATAACACAACCCGTCCTTCACTTCGTTGAACTGAATTAGAAAATCTTTAAAGTTTTGATCCTCCGCCATCTTCAAAGTTGATAACTTCTTGACAATATGGACTTTCCTTACCGCAGAAGGTTGTTCGTATAGGTATGATAGGGTATCCACTAAATCTTTAGCTGTCTGTTGATCTTTTACGTTGAAGGCGACCTGTTTCATCAAACAGAGACGAATTGCTCCCAATACATTTCGATCCAGGATTTTAAAATCATCATCATACATGTTCTTCAGTTTCCATTTCTTTTCCCAATCTTCATCGGTCATATCTTTTGGTCTCTCTTTTATCGGCCAATGCAGATACTTCTGGTACAGATAATCTTCCATCTACATCTTCCAAAACCTAAAATTTGTACCGTTGAATTTCTCTATCTTGTATGTATCCTTCTCGGACCTCATTGCTCCCACTCAAACCTCGAATGGCAAGCAATTTGAATTGGTCAACAAAAAAGTCAAACCGGGGTGGAATCCAGCCAAAATCTGAACATTTCTGTTTCAATGTAAAAAGTATTGGATCTAGAAGATTTCACCACGCTGAGTCTGCTGGTGGTGTCGGTTTTCTCATATTCGCGACGGATCGAAGTAGATTTGAAGATAACCGTTCGATTCTTTAACACTTCGACGACCGATTTGAGGACTTTCCGGTGCTCAGTTGATGACGACCCAGAAGACAATCTTGAAGATCGTCACTTTATGATTCTTTTGGTGGTGATGGTGTCGCTTAACTCGCCGACGGCAACTGGGCGGCGAAACCACTCCTCTTCAACCTTCGTCGGCTGATTTGACCACTTTCTAGTGATCTTTTGACAACGGCCCAGATTAGAAACTTGTAGATCATCCCTTTCTAATTCTAATGGTGTAGGAGGTGACAACTCACTCTCCGTGGCCGGCGGCGGCTTCTATTCCGACGGTGGCTGCTCTGGCGGCGCTGCTGCTGTTCCGGACTCCTGGAACCTTGTGCTGGAGAATCCTCAACTCTGGATCCTACCCTAGTATGCCCTAAGCCTTGAAACCTAGGCTCTGATACCAGTTGTTATGGGTGTATCGACTTAGGGAATATGCACAAATAAACACAACCAAAAGAAAATAAAATAGACACGATATTTGACGTGGTTCAGCGTAAGCCTACGTCCACGGGGTGCACCTGCACTCAACTTCCACTATAAAATCGGTGTTTACAATAGCGAAGCAATATCTCTCTCCTTACGGCTCTCAATATTCTTTTCTCTCATCTCTATGCAGCACACATTACACATAAGATTTACAAGAGTATTTATAATAAAGTCTAGCCTAAAGCTAATATGAATTATTTTCCTAAATAAAACAATAAAACACTCCTAAATAGAATAGAGAACCAATCCTAAACATAATAGGATTCAAGCTTCACAACCCAACAGTTATATACAAAAGTATGCTCGAAAACGAGAACAAATGATAGGTATGTCGTCCGATCAAATACCCCTAAATCTATCTTTTGCTCTTCCTCGAGCAAAACTAAAAATGTAAAACACATAAACAACACATATAATAATAAAAATAAATGAAAAGCCACTTTCGTAGGAAACACGGTGACATTTAGCGTATGCCACAAGCCTTTTGAAACTCTAGGCGGCCCTAATAGGAGGAGTATAGTCTCCTGAGGGTTTACAGCTACGACACCCACAAACGTATACTCTACAAGAAAATGGTTGAGTTGCAATCCAAACATGCCAAGCAAAGACAACAGGTGTATGCTAGAATCTCAAATATACCAATTAATAACAATGCACCACACAATGCAAGTATACCAATACTTATAAGGCTTTCGGTTTACAAAACAACTATATTCGAATACCCAAGATAAAATTCGCCTCGACTCTAATCCTCTTCGGATTTCAGTCATATATTTTTACTCAGAACCTAGGCGATAACACTCATCAACATATGCGAAATGGAGTTTAGGTATAGAGAATCAAAATTTATTCGCATAATCATAAATTGAAAGACGCTCATATAAGTGCACAAGATCTCATGAACGAATCAAACATCAAGAACAAAAATAGAGCACATGCAACTTCACTCTCAAACAAGCATCACCAAGAGATCCGCTAGATCTTTCATGGGTTGTAATGGGGTCATGGGTGTAGGCTAAGAAAGAATGGGAAAGTGAAAACAAACAGCCTGAGACCAACACAAGGATTTTACTGACCATCTACAATGTAATAACATAATCCTTGGATGTATTTATCGTGGACTTTGCTAACCATCTACAATGCAATAACATAATCTAATACATACTTTGTGGTCTACATATAGGCTACCTTTTGTTGTTCTAACACTTTTATTTTCCTACTCCTTTTTCTTTTGAGAACATATTCAATTTTTTCTCTTTTTTTTCTTCTACCATTCATTTCTTCGAATGACAATACAAATATATACATTTAATCTTTACATTCAACCTTAATGCAATTGCATTTACAATCAAACCCAAGAAACTCACTGGTTTCTTCCTAACTATAATAGTAATTACAATACAACCCAAAAACTCAATACCATCATCATCACCAAATGTTCTCAAGCTAATTAGGTAAGGTTTCATTATATATAGTAGCTTGGTTCTTTAGAAGTGTGGGTAATGAAAGAAATAACTCATGTGTTTGGCTTCAAATTGGCTTAGGGAGCACACAAATAGGGTAAGAGTAAGTGTTTAGGCCTTTTAGTAGTTTAAGCACACATTGCCTTTCATCACTTTTCAAGGATCAACCAACACAAAAGCAAATCAAACACACATGTGATATCTTAAGAGGATTGTTCTTTAACATCCAATGCAAAACCTATAGAGATCAATCTAAACATTTAAAGAACAAGAAAAGTGTTTAAGAGTAGAAATAAAATACACCCTAAAACATGAATGTTAATAAGGCACAAAATCTCACAAGGGTAGTCTCCACAATTTTCCCAAGCCAAACAAGTATAGAGGTCTTATCCACCTCAACATCAAAAGATTGGCACTGTACAAGCATATTTAAAGTGATGCATGGAGTTAAACGCATACATGATATGTCTCTATCGGCTCACAAAAAATAACAACTCAACAAAACCAGACACTATTTACAAAAAAAGTTAAAATTAAAATTGATCGGTTTGTGCAGAGATTTGAAAATTTTCTAAACGTAACAAAAGAAAATAAAAACGAAAGTATCCACACCCCCAAACATAAACTCAACATTGTCCTCAATGTTGCTCAACTCATAAAATATGGACAATTTTAGAAAGATTCGGAGATAAGAACACAATCATCACAAACACAACAACATAACGTTTAAGACATTAAGCACAAGGGCAATTCCTGCCCCAAATCAACAACTAACCACAAGCACTCCAATTAGGCACAAAAATTAGAGGATACCTCTTGTGGTTGCAACCACATGGCCTTTGTGGCACTACCGTTTCGCTTAGGGGTTGTTGGGTGAGATAAGTGCACTGTTACGATGTTCCAAGAGTTGTATGGTCCATCCGACCTGAAAATTTCCTTTCCTAGCACACCACAACTCAATAACATTAAACACATATGATATAAATAAAAATAAAAATAAAAATCCTAACCGCATACATATATATCCGTAAAGCAATTAAATCTAAATATCTATAGAACTTAAGCTAAACCTAGAAACAACCAACAAATAGGCACCTCCCCGGCAGCGGCGTCATTTTGATACTCGCTTTTTGTGTCGTTACCAAATTGCGATTATCAAAAGAATATTTATAAAAAGTCTTATGTAATGTGCTCTAAAGTTTTGAAAACTAGTAAAGCGGTAAGAGAGGGTATCGTCCACAGGGAGGTGGTTTCCGTCGACCGTCTCAAGTTCCAATGTTTATTGAAAGCAATGTAAATAAGAACATGGCAAGGGTGAGAGTGGTGTGTGTGAAATGTAAGCATTTTACGTTGTGTGTGTGTGTGTGTGTGTGTGTGTGCAGGAATGTAAATAAAAAGAATACAAAATAAAATAAAAGGAATATGGAGAGGTGATAATGGTGATTAAAGTGGCAAATAATAATATGGTGGATAGGAGAGATGCATGAGAATGATCACACAAGGTTCATAAATCTCACCATACATAAGTGTACAAATAGTGGTTGTGAAGCATTAAGGACATCCAATTCAAGATACAAGGAAAGAATACAAAATGGATAGAAAGGAGACCTCTCATCCGTAACCGGAAATCGAACACCGGGTCTTCTCGGGTGTCAATCCGAGATGTCCTTACCACTGGATGACTACGGCGTTCTCCAATCTCATGAATCCATAACCCCCCTCAATTAAGGACATTTAATTCAAACTAAGGGTTTGTTCTCTAAATTGAGAGATATACAAACTCAAATCACTCCTCAAGGTATCAGTGAAGTAATTGTGTTTGTAATCTTAACTAAGGAATTCGAGACACGAATCACTCCCCAAGGTCTTGGTGAAGTAATTATGCCTTAAGTCCCTACCATTAAGCATATTAACATAAACCAAAACCTACTCTAGCAAGGTCTTGCATAGAACAAGTTTCATTCATTCTTTAGAGCTAATTGGTTAAGATTATACCCGGATTGGTCCTCCTGGGCACAACCAAAAACCCACAAACACTCAAACCCATCCAAACAAGTTAGTTTCGACCTTCCAAAGACATACACACATAAATGGGATATTTGATTACAACTACTCCTATAATTAAGTTAATCTACTCCTAATCACATCCATGAACACATATCAATTTCCAATCTCCATACACAAGCATATCAAGATAAGAGATTATTCAATAATAGCATGACAAATCAAAACCCAAATGAATATATAAAATCAACCAACATATATTGAGCACAAATTAGGTTTACAATATTTTCCAAGCGGGGATTACACATCAAAGACAACAAGATATACAAGAGAAGAGTTTAAAGAAGACAACCCTAGAAGATGATCTTCTCCATGGGCTCCTTACTTGCTAGCTTAAAATTGGTCCAAGACCTCTTCTTTCTCCATGCAATCTACTCTAAAATATGGTGGAGGATGTATAGAAATGGGTGGTGGTGAGCTTCCCATGGAGGAGGACCTCCATAGGAGCTTTGGAAGCTTCTATCTCTCTTGACTTGTGAAGAAGATGATGAAGATGATGATGAAGTGTTCTTGTCTTTGTTGTCTCTAGAGAAGAGGAGAAAATGATATATTTATAGTTAGGGAAAGTTTGGGGATGAATTATGGTGCAAAAGAACACATTTGCCCCTCTGAAAATAGCCTAAAATCCATATGTCGCTGTCTGGAATCAAGTGTGTCGCGGTCTTGCAAGACGACACACCAGACGATAGTGATTTTCATGACTTAGTGTTACGGTCGCGACACCAGTTTCCAACCTCGCGCACTGTTACGAAAACGTGCATATCTCCCTCTAGAAATCCTGGAATTGTGATCCGTAAAAACCCTTGGAAAGAAGACTTCTGAGGTTTCTAAAAATAGGTGGTACGAAACCCAGTTCACTTTAAGGAGGGAGATATGGACCTCAACATTTGGCTTGCTAACTGTCATTTAAGCTCAAATATCATATGTAGGGAATATATACCTACACAAAGCTCAACAAACACATTATATACAAAAATAAACTTAAAAACGAGAATAAATGATAGGTAATGGGGACTTCAAATAGGTATAATTATTGTCCGATCAGAAGGGTATTTGGAGTTGATTCAGGTGGCATGGAAGACAGTTAATGGTTGTAATATTATGACTAGAATGTTTAATAATTTGGGATCTTGTGCTAATAGGCAGAGGTTAAATGAGAATATTTTATTGAAGAAGAAAGAGTTGTTTTGTTTGAGTGAAACAGGTGGTTTGGCCGACTGGAATAGATGTAGAGTGGTGGAAAGGGAGCTTGATAATTTATAAAATGATGAAGAAACTTTATGGCGGCAACATTCAAGAGTTGGGTGATTGAAAGAAGGTGATCGAAATACGCATTTTATCCATGCGAAGGCATCATCCAGGAGAAGCCGAAATTTGCTACGTGGTTTGAATGATGGAAATGGTATTTGGTAAAATAAAGAGGAGGATATGGTGGGTATTATTGGTAATATTTTAATTCTTTATTCACCAATTCACAGCCTTCTCAAGATCATTTGGAGGATGTGTTTGGTTCGGTTGAGGGACGATTGCCGTCGAACCTGAGGCAATTTTTGGATAAACAATTTACTGCGGAGGAGATTAAGAGTGGTTTTTTTTAGATGAATCCGCTGAAAGCTCCAGGTGTAGATGGCTTTCTAGCTGACTTTTACCATAATTTTGGCCTATTGTTGGTGATGAAGTAACGAAGATGTGCTTGGAGTGCCTTAACGACGGCTGATCAGTTGGGATGATAAATCACTCTCTTCTGTGTCTTATAACGAAAGTGAAAAGAATGACAGAGGTTTGCCCTATTAGTCTTTGCAATGTGGTTTAAAAGTGTATTGTCGAAACTCTTGTGAATCACCTCCGTAAGGTGCTTCATTGTGTGATAGCGGATACTCAAAGCGCATTTATTCCTGGTAGATGTATTACAGATAATGCTATGGTTGGTTTTGAATGCATGCATTCTTTAAGTCGTAAGGTATTTGGGAAAGGGAAGGTTTATATGTCTTTCAAATTGGATATGTCAAAAGCGTATGAAGGGTGGAGTGGAGTTTCGTTAAGGGAATGATGAGGCGTATGGGATTTTTGGAGCGATGGATTTCTATTATTATGAATTGTGTAACGTCAGCCAACTATTCTTTCATTCTCAATGGAAAAGTGAGGGGTTATATTATGCCGTCTAGAGGACTACGGTAAGGAGACCCGTTTTCCCCCTATTTGTTTATTATATGTGTGGAGGGTCTTTCGAGTCTGATTTCTTTGGCAGAAAGAAGAGGTGATTATTTTGGTTTTCAATGTAGCAGGGATGGGCCGAATATTACCCAATTGTTTTTTTACGGATGATAGTCTTCTTTTCACTCGTGCTTCTAGGAATGAGTGCTTGGTTATAAAAAGTTTATTGCATACTTATGCACGAGCGTCGGGTCAGTGTGTTAATTTTCAAAAGTTTGCGGTGTGTTTCAGTAAGCAGGTTTCTGCTTGAGAGAGAGAATTTTGGCTGGGATTTTGGAGATGGAAGTGGTGGAGTCTCATTTGAAATATCTTGGTCTCCCCATGTGTCACTAGTAGAAGTAAACGTATCCTTTTTTAATGATGTTAAGGATCGGGTTTAGAAAAAACTTAGTTTGTGGAGTAATCGATTTTTTTCGAGTGGGGGTCGGGAGGTGCTATTAAAGCTGTCATTCAGTCTATTCCAGTGTGCTCTATAAATCTTTTTAAATTACCTTCTTTTTTCATTGCTGATATTCACTGCTTGTGTGCTAGGTTTTGGTGGAATGGGGGTTTATCAAATAAGAAAATACACTGGTGTAAGTGGGTGGTTTTGTGTAAGGCTCGGTGTGATGGTGGGAAGGGTTTTCGAGATTTAGGAGCTTTTAATAAGGCGCTCCTAGCTAAGCAAGGTTGGAGGTTACTCCAATTTCCTCAAACTTTAATGGCACGAGTTCTCAAGAGTTGTTACTACGTTGATACATCTTTTTTTTTATGCTAAGAAGAGGAAGTCATACTCTTTTCTTTGGAAAAGTTTGGTGTGGGGTAGAGAACATTTAGAGAAGGGTTCTAGATGGAGAGTTGGCTATGGGCGAAATATTTTGGTTTACAAGGATCGTTGGATTCTGCGACTATCAACTTTCAAAATTATCTCTCCTCCAACTTTAGGTGATTTGGGGATTGTGGATATGTTAGTTTCTGCGAATGGGGTGTGTAATGAAGAGGTGATTAGACAGTATTTCTTAGTGGAGGATGCAGAGGTCATTCTGAATATTCCTCTTAGCAATTCTTATTTGAAAGATAGTTTGATGTGGCATTTTGGAAAATCCGGGATGTATACTGTTCATAGTGGGTATTAGGTTGCTTTGGGCTCTAATTCGAATCCTAGTGTATCCGGTTTGAATCCCTCAGTTTCTTGGTGGAAATATTTATGGCATCTTAATTTGCCTTCTAAAGATGAAGTCTTTATGTGGAAGGCCTGCAATGATTGGATTCCTACACGAATTAATTTAGCATCACATGGTTTGACGTTGGATATATGGTGCCTGTTTTGTAATCATCAAAGGGAGTCAACTTTGCATGCTTTGTGGAGCTGTTCTCATCTCAGGGAAATTCGTGATGCTAGTTGTTTTAAGTGCCAAGTGGGTTATGCGAATGGCAATAGCAGAAGTCAGGAGAGTGTTTCTTTTTATGACTATGTGTTGGCTTGTAAAGAGAGCATGACTATTGCAGATTTTGTATTGCTTTGTCACTTGGTGGCGTATTTGGTTTCGAAGAAACAAGTTTGTCCATTCTTCTATATTATTACCTGTTAATGATTTACTTGAATGGGCCGTGGAATTTTTGAGGGATTTCAACTTGCAAATGTTAAAGAGGAGGTGTGCAGCAACCGATTTATGGGATTGTTTCTTGGAGACCGCCTCTGGTTGGCTATTTCAAAATTAATACAGATGCGACATTGAATTCTAGTGACAAGATTTTAGGTATAGGTATGGTGATTCAGGATAGTGGATGGCGCATTATGGCTTGTTTGTGTGGGACTGCGGGAGGTTTTTATGAACCCCAAATAGCTGAAGCTAAAGCTATTCTTCGTGGATTTCGGTTGGCTTTAGAAAATGGTTTGTACCCTGTCATTTTGGAATCAGACGCTCTTCTAGTGGTGAATTTAATTAAAGCAAAAGAGATTCCAAGTTCGGATGTAGGTGTAGTCATCCATGATATCCTAGAACTGGTTGAGAATGTTGGTGTGTTTTCTTGCAATTTTGCTCCTAGATTGACTAATAAGGTAGCTCATGGTCTTGCTAAAATTACTCTTAGGTCTAGGAATGAGTTTGTCTGGATGGAAGACTGTCCTCTAGAGTCTGGTTTTAGAGGAAACCCCAAGGTATATATAATTTGTTTTCTTTCAATGAAATTCGATTTCCTCAACAACAACAACAAAAAAATCAACTATCGGTGATCAAACCGAATGACTTCAAAGCATATTAGAAAGTTGTTTTCTTTGCCTCGACTAATTATGTGATACACAAAGAATATTGTTAGCTTGTACTGTGGACCGACTAAAGTCAACTAAAACGCATATTTGAAGTTTCGTTAAGTTTATCTATTACTATTCCACTTTTGTAAATAATAAAATACTGGTTGATGTTTAAAAAAGTTGAATGAGTTAAATCAACTTAAATTTGATTATTTTAAACTTATAACTACTTATGAATTTTGGCCAAATTGGAATACCCAACAATAGGTAGATATTCATATATATCTCTTTACCAAAACTAACATGACTAGGATTTTCAAATGTGATGATGAGGTTGATAATTATTTGTTGATAATTATTTGATAATTATCAAAATCTCGTATCCCACCTTATTTTGAGCTCGATAGCATGATGAATAACAAGAAGAGAAGATATACAGTATACAATTTGGAAAAAGTATACAATTTGGATAAAAACCATCTCGGATGTTGATTTTTGTGTTGACTTTAATAGATCCAGTGGCATTGGTAATCAATTTTTAAGATTTTTTTTTATAAGAAATTCACTTTTATTATTTTTAAATACATTGTATTATATTAACTGTTAGTGGTGTTCGGTTCAAAATTTGACACATGAGAAGATTCCAACGTTAGTGACAAGAAAGATTTTTGGATAATGTGGCTTGTCATAACTCACAAGTAGTGTTTGAAAAATCGGTCGTTTAGACTGATTAATATGTTCAATACAGCTAATCGACAGTAGATTAAGGTGAAATAATCAAAATCAATCCGATTAATCGGTTTTATTAGTCGGTGACCGATTAATCGGTTTTATTAGTCGGTGACCAATTAATCGATCAAATCGGTCAATTAATCGATCAAAAATGAACAAAGAAGATGAAGAGAGATTGAGAGTTAGAGAGAAATGGAGAGTAATAAATTTTCCAATCAGTGGGCCTAGGTGCTTGGTACCGGGTCTCCGTCCAATTAATGCCTAGCGCTTACTTGAACATTGTTCACAAGTAATCCAAAATGATGAGCGCACAACTATAAACATATCTGGAGTATACTAATATATATCACCACATTTAAAGAAATACTAAACTTAAGGATGACAATATGAAGGGTTCGCACCACGTCCCATTTATTGTTTAAAACCACCTCATGCACATATAAAACCCCACAATATATGGAGAAGTGCAGGGTATACTTTTTTCATCCCCACCCATTTATCATACTTACCCCCTTTTAATTCTTTTATCAAAATTATTTTTAAAAATAATAAATATAAATACAACTTAATGAATATGATATAATATATAAAATAATTTAACAAAATTATTGAAAATCATCTCATAAACATTAAAAATAAATATAAATCTCACAACTAAACAAATAAATTCAATAATTTTTAAAAATAACATTAAAAGAAAAAAAAAACTAAAACTAAAACTAAAAATTATATTTTAAACGGGGTGGGGATTATAAAACATAT
This sequence comes from Dipteronia dyeriana, assembly GCA_032871835.1. Taxonomy (NCBI): domain Eukaryota; kingdom Viridiplantae; phylum Streptophyta; class Magnoliopsida; order Sapindales; family Sapindaceae; genus Dipteronia; species Dipteronia dyeriana. Next base: position 674,963 of record CM065303.1, read on the forward strand.
CCCCACCTCATACCCATTTCGGGTTTTACTATCTATCCTCCTCTCGCTCCATCCCCATCAAATCGAAATTCATTCCCACCTCATAAGTGCGGGTCTCTGTAGGGCACATACCCATGGGTTGTTTTGCCGTCCAAACCGATGACTAAACTAATATTTCCAAATGTATATCTTCAGAAAAAAAAAAACAATAATGACTGAAATATGAGATTTCTTTTTCCCTAATAAAGTGCTTTGGAGGGATATAACTCATAAACACCGCTGATCGTAGAAAAAAAGAAATCATTTAAGATAAGACTGTAGTTGATAAAGTAGCTAGTGTATCTGTCAAATTTTTGCATAACTAAGATTATAATTATGTAACTAATTTCTTGAAAAAAATCAGGATCCATTAATGGGTATATGTCATCTAACTAAATTTCAATAGAAGCAACAAATTTAGTTGTAGTATTAAAATTTTAAAACACAAATTCAGTTTGATCTCTCTTTCAATTATCTAATCGTTCAAATTTGATAGTAACACACAATGACATATATATATATATATATATATATTATATTTTTATACATGATTGATCGTACTATGTTACATATCATTATAAAAAATTAAGTAATTTATATAAACTCTAACGAAAAAGTAACAATCACATCATGTACATATACATGTATCACATTGGTATGGTACAAACTATGAATTCAACATTCTAGATTTTTTTTTCTATAACATATTAAAAGCAATAATTAATAAATATGGCAAGCTCTTTAATATAAAAAATGAAGTGAACATAAAACTTGCTATAATCAGGCTATTATACAAAAAACAGTTGCTAGAGACAGGCAGTGGATGCATATGAATTTTGCAACCCATTAATTTATTAATCTTTTCAACCTTTTTCAATGCTTTTAATAATTTGGTTTTCATGTTACCTATTAATAATTTTGTTTCATGATTCATTATTCTTGTGCCTTGTTTTCTTTTTTCAAATTGTGTAATCATAGTTAGAACACAAACAACTATCAATTGGGCAGTTACTAGCAAACAGATGAGATCAGGTCCCCAAGTGATCATCATCTGTCTTTTTGCTGATTATCATGTCTCAGATTCATTGGATTCATGGATATAAATAAATCCATATTTCAACATTATTTTTCTAAAAGAATCTAATTAAACAAGGTCATAATTTCAGAAGCACTCACCACCACACATTTTTATTTTTAATTTTTTAAAAATAAAACTCTGTTAATCTCTCTCTTTTAGGCCCTTATACATCAATATAGACGGAAAACAACATATTAACAAAGGAGGTTGGTTTAATGGTATATCCTTGTATCTACACCCTGTAAAAAGACAATAGCCCTTTAGGTTGGAGTTATATCTCCCTTCCTTAAACCTTGAATTTATATAATAATTATAAAAAAAAAAACTTTCATTTTGGATATTATAAGTCCCCATTTTACTAAAACTTAATGCGAAACACATCATTAAGGATGGTTACATTCCTCAACCAGTTGTCATAATTATTATTTTCATTAATAATGTTTTTTTTCTGGAAGCATCAAGTTTCATTAGCAATGTATTGACACAAGAATATCAAAGATAAGTTTGATAAAAATAACAGTTTAAATTTTTATAAAATCAGGGTGTTTTTCATGTGAATCTTTGGTTTTATGATCAGAAGACAACCCAGAAACTGGAAATCTGAAATCGTAGAACAATAAGATCGATCAAAGCACAACTTTTAAGCTCCATTTTTGCCTTTTGAGGCATGAATGAATCTCACATACATACTAGTACTCTTATATAATTACATATATACAACTCTCGAAGTCCCGATCAGAGTCTTAACAACAACAGCAACAACAACAAAAACCAATGAATCACAAAAAGAAATAAATAAAATAAACATATAAAAGAAATGACAAATTGATGAGAGAGTTTGTGAAATGAAGTAGCTAGCTATGGCTAGAAATAGACAATGAAAGAAGAAGAGTCTTGGAAAGACGTCGACGACACCGGAGGAGAAGAGGAACTGAAACGGAGAAGATTCAACCGGAGGTCACTGAAGCTGGTATTAATGCCACGCCGTGTCTGTAACATCTGCTGAGTAATTCTGGCCAGTGCCGCCGTGTACTCTTCCAGTAGCTCCGCCATTATCGCTACCTTTATCATCTTCTATCTTCTATCTCCTGTCTTCAATCTTGTATATGTTAAATCAATTTATGAGAGTAATTATTAGGACTTGTGTATATGTTTTGAAAACTTTGGTTATGTTCAAAAATTCAAAGGTAAGTTAGGTACGCACGTAGAATAAATTGTAAGAAGTTAATACGTGTGGACTTTAGCAAAACTTTGCACAAAAATGAAGCCAAATTTATAAGCCAAGTAAACACGCTCTGTGGGATTTGTTGACCAAACTTTTTTTAATTCTTTAAAAATAACATTGAGATCTGATTAGTATATATTCAAATTTAAATGATAATTTTTTTCACAACATAACAAAGATGGTATTTTACCCATATTTTACTATTTATGAATAAAGTGAAATTCATATACTTAACCAAAAATTGATAAATTATATTAAAATTATTTTTATAGGGAAGAAGTGTTAATTCCTCTACATTTATATTTTTACGAGTTTCTAGTCATCAACTTTTTAAAGAGGTATGTGCACAATTACCTAGTCAAAGAATCAATGTTATATATATACACGATTTGGATTAATTCCCAAAACATAAAAAAGATTTTTTTTTTCCATATACTTTTATATATAAAACGTTTTAAGTCAGTACATAATTATATAACTTTATCGGTATATTTGATATGTATTATTAGGTTTATATATTTTCATTCAAAATGTATGTACTTATTAAAACTATTTCTTAATCAATGGATCATATATAACGCACTGATATAACTCTGATAAAAAAATCACTACGAAAATTTTCATATAAATATACATTGATAGAATCATATAAGAACGTTGAATATAAATCACTCATTTTATTCATATTAACTTAATATATATATATATAAATATCAAATCTCTTTTATAAACGAGTTATTCACCCTATTCAATATCTTTATAATACCGCATAGACTCAAAGCTGCACATATTCAATAGGCAAATCTATGCGGCTGTGCGAGTTGTGTATAGTTGAAGTACTGTAGTAAATATGGGTCGTGTTTGTGCATTCACGTTTTGACCTTTATTAGATGACGTGGCGTGAGGCTATTGGAGACTGATGTGTGGACGGGAGTGCGTTTAAAGTCTGCGTATTGCGTGGATGCTTTACCACCATCCGTCACTGTTTTTCACCTTTTTCCTTGACTACCAATTAAAATATGCCACATAATCTAAAGTTAATTTGACCCAATGCAACTTTTTATGACCTAGTTATAGTATATTTAACTTCCATTTATATGGTTTGAATATTTATTCATATATATTTACTCCTATAAACTCAAGATTAAGAAATCGACTTGCACGCTCTCCAAGGGTGTAGATCTACTCATAAATAGATGAGTTTAGGGTATAGATAACTAAATCAATGTTTGAATTTTATAAATGGTAAAAAAAAATTAAAAATACATAATCTATATAGATAAATAAATAGACATTATAAAAAAAGACAACCTAAATATAAAAGTTTATCCTTACAATCTAATATTTTTCTTTTTACCTTTCATTTCTAAAGATATTTTATTCCCTTTTATATTTTGACACTCTTAGTTTATAGAAACTTCATTTAAAAAAAAACTGAAGATAATTTATTTTTTATTTTAATATTACCTATTTTGAATATTCATCTTTATCAAATTTGAAATGAATAATGGAGAAGAGATGTGAAATAATCAAATGAAAAAAATAACAAAGAATAAAACTAAACAAAAGTGAGGAGATCGAAACTGTTTTTGAGATCAAATTGTGAAAATAAGAAAACAATATTCAATATCCTTTTCTGGATTTTAAGTTGAGTAAAATATTTCTATGCAATAAGAAAATATTTTGAATTTTTTTTTTTTGGAAAAAGAAATTTATATATATATAACAAGTGCTTATAATGATGGAGAGTTTGATAGTGTGTTGGAAAAAAATATTTCCAAAAAAAATATTTTTTATTTTTTGTAAGACTAAAGATGCAAAATAAAAAAAAAAATGTTTCCTACAAAAAATAATTTCGAATGTCTTTAGAATTTTTTTTTTTGTCTTGTTTAATAATTTTAATTCATGTTAAAATTATCATTTAGAAAAAATAAATTAAAATAGAATGTAAACAGATAAATAGTGGATTGTCAACAATATTTGTTTCTAAAAATTTCAATTCAAGTGATATGGTAAGTTGTTTTTTCATTAACATTATCTCATATTATGTGTGATGCTGACAACTCATATACAACATCATTTGAGTTAAAATTTTGGGATAATTATTCGGATAGTATAACATTCCTCTTGGTAAATATGTGGGGAACAAACTATTAGATTAATCGCATAATACACGTGTCCTTTAAAGGTGGACTATGATCGACTAATTATGTCTTCATTCAAAGTGAATATATAGGTAACAACTGTCTATTATTACAAAGTCCAAATTCAAAGAACAATGTCTATCGAGTTTTCGATAAGATCATCACAAAGAGCCGAAATGGTTGAATAATAATTAACCTAATTATACACAGATTAATTATGAGAACATTATTAGAAATATAATATTCATAATTAAGTAAGATTTATTAATTATGAATTCAAATTCAAAAGGAATATGATCTGTTGAAGACCTTTTTCCATGCTTTCCAGTTGAGAGACTGAGCCCTAATGATAGTCAAGTAAGGCTTGGTGGGAATCTTGCGAGGAGGTGAATTAATATTACAAGCTTGTGATGTTTTTTCAAAAACAATGTTGTCTTCTGGATTCCAAAAACGAGCATCTTTTCTCTTGCTTCTCATTCTCTCCAACACATCGTATTTGTTGCATATGCCCCATACTGTCACCTTTTGTTCATAATAATCCACATTTACTGAGTATATACCTGCACCCATTACAATCGTATAATTAATTGCTACACGCCTACACATAATTACTAGCTAGAGATAATTCATATGGTCTTAATCGCGTGATCAGTAATCCAAATTTTGCAAACCAATTATCTAGGTTAAGCATGCATGCAACCAGTGGTTCAAGTTGCAAGACCAAACAAATTAAAAAAAAAAAAGATACGACGATCAATCAAGAGATAAGAAAACTTATATGTTTATAATTACGTGCATGTAATGTGATAAGATGTAACTTTAAAATCATAATTAATTAGGTAGATTCAAATCACGCTAGCTAGGGTCCTCTAACTTACCATTTCACATTGGGCCATGTTAAATATATTACACATGATGATTGCACAAATTATGAATTTTAGTCTGTAATAAGGTTCAACTAGAAAAAAATGTATTGGATCATTATCTACGATTTTAGAAATGCATGATTTTTTTTTTATCTTATCATCAGTCTCTTATATTAATCATCAACAACAACATTTTCTATATCAAACCATTATATAATAATAGTATTACCAAAAATATGGATGTATTTAATCATATACAAGCAATTTTACTCGTAATACAAGAGAAAATATGAAATTTTATGATAATTAAAACTGGTTTAGTTAGACAACCAACGGTTGGTGATGGTTTGAAATCTCTTGCTTGATAATTAATTTCATAGAAGAAAAAAAGCAAATACACGGATTCAAATTGATTCGATATGATTACCTTTGTGATTGGACAATGTCTTCTTGACTTTCCTCTCACAACCATGAGAATACAAAGGAACCATCAACTCCACATATTGTGCCTCCACATTCTTACTAGCACCAGCAGCCACTATTTGCATATCCGCCATTGTTTTTCTTCCCCTTCAATTCGATGGTTCAATATAAACTGCCTGTTTATAATATATAAGTATGTAGAAGCTGCTTGATCATTCAATATATATAGGACTTGGCAGGCATGAACTTATATATAACATATATGCATCCAATATATGATGAAAAATAATCTTATCTTTATAAAATTCTCTGGATGATTCCCTCAACATTAATTAAAAATGAATCCCTCCTTTTCTCTTTCTCTTTTTACCTCCTTTAATTTTCTTTTTCTTTCTTTCGTTCTTTTTTCTTTGGTGACGGTTTGGGTCAGGATTCAGTTGCTCTTCGGAGGTTTTTACTTTTATGATAAAAATATAGATAGGGCTTGACTTGAGAAAATCTTGTTTTGAAGGGATTTGGGATTGTGACTTGGATCGGTGCAAACATGTGTCAGCAATATTTATTTTATTTCAGTTTTTTTATATGTATAGGTTGATATCGAAAGTGAATTTGGTATATCTTCTTTTCATGGCTTGCATGTGGATTGTTTTCCTTATCGAACAAGTTAAAATTGCTTTTATCAAACTCAAAAAATCTATATATATGAAAAGGGAATATATATTCTGCTGGTCTCAGCTGCATCAAAGAGATCATCTTTTAAGCCCATGTATATATATAATTGACATGCACATGCATTCATGTAATGTAATTAACTCATTTTTTTCGGCTGACCTGACTCATCAATTTTTTTTTATTTATTTATATATGTCGTGCTTTTCTAATAAATTTAGAACATTTAATTTTGTAATACAGTATACCAACTTTGTAACACTACAAAAACAAATGTTTAGCTTTGTAATTTTACAAAGTTGGAGACATCCTGATCAATACATAAAGATAAGTTTAGGAAATATTGTTGATGATCAGTTGACTCTTGTAAGATTATGTCTTTGATTAGCTCGTATAACTTACTGAAGATCATCACTATTAACTAGGAAATGTGTAGAATCTTAACTCTCTAAAGTAGCAACCCAAATAATTAAATAAAAATGTGTTTAGCTGTGGCAGTGGCATGTCTGTTGGGCTTTAATATTGCACAAGTCCAATAAGTTAAGGGCTTATAGACCACCCAAATTCTATAAATCCTTAAAAATCTGTTTAGTCATCGTTTGAACAAATTAAATTACGATAAAAATTAGGGATATTTAGATTTTAGTCCTTCTAATTAGCGTTAATTTGGGTTTGATCCGCTAGTTTTTTGACAATACCTATTCCAGTCTCTACCATTCAATTCCCTTAGATTTTCGTTGACTTCCATTAGGTCAACAAGGACAATATGAGAAATTTGATAAAAGCTTCTAGAAGCTTTTCAAAAATAAAGGTAAACATGGTATTTCATAATGTAAATATTTTAAAAATTAAAATTAAAATTAAATTAAATTAAATTAATTAAAAGAAAAAACAAAAACAAAACTAAAAAAAATCGATTTATAGCATCACACGGTCACCCCCACCATCTTCTTCACCAAACCCAAATTTTCACAGTTCTCTCTCCTCATCTCATCTCCCTCACGATCTGCCATCTCTTATCTCTTTCTTCACAACCAGCCACCACCTCCACCAACCCTAATTGACGATGGTGTGGAGAAGGGAATCGACAATGGTGATGATGAATCGACGATGGTGATCGTGATGGTGATGATGAATCAACGATGGTGTGGAGAAGTGATGGTGATGATGATGATGAATCGATGATGATGATGATAAACAGAGAGTTAATTTGGGGAATTGGAGAAACAAAACACATATTCAGTTTGGGTGTAGATTCGGTTTAGGTTGGATTTTGGTGGTGAGAGGGTTTGGTGATTCCATGAAAAACATGCGCGTGAGAGGCTACAATAGGTGGAAAACGAACCGGAGAAGGATCAGTCGTCGTTCTGGGCAGAACACCGTCGGAAACGAGGCCAAAAACGATGTCGAACAATCGGGTTTCATGTCGGGTCAACTGGGTCCGGGTCGGGCATACGTAGGTCGATAGGTCAGCTGGCTGAAGAAGATGACGTGAAGTCATGCTAACATCATATTGATGCCGTGGGGTGCACTCAACAATGTATAGGGTGCGTTCAGTGGTCCAAGTTGGCTTGATTCATGGTGCAATTGGATCTGGGTTAGGGTGCATTTAGCAGGCTGAACATCACACTTCATGAAAGTCATAAGGGTCTTTTCATAGGTGTCAAGGGTAGCATGGTCATTTTGTCAACAAGTAAAGCCAAGCTTATCTTGAAGATACACCTAATTAACAAATTGAAAAAATTCGCCTTTCTATGTATGCATCTCGAACTGAAAAAAAAAAAAAACTTTTTTATTATAATATTTGAAGAAAATAATCAAGAAAGTTATTCTAAAACATTATTCTCTGTTAATTGTTGGTGCATTACACACACTTGTTCACCTTTTCCATTCCCATCTTAATTATATATATCCACAAGTACTTTCACTTTTCACCCTTTACTTTCTTGTTTTTAATTACTAATGATATATACATATATAATATAGTAATTGGCTCTCTCTCTCTCTCTCTATATATATATATATATAACTTCAGAAAACAAATATAGTCGTATAGATGGTTAATTTCTTGATAGTTAATTAATTTATATATTATTTTGGGGTTAGAGCTCCACTACCATCTCACAGAAAGAACCAAAACCGGGTTTCCCCACTGGCGGCCATCCTTCGGCCTAACAGGGTACTGTTCCGGTCAGACACTGACAGAGATGGATGGAGATCAGCAGGCCAAACTAGTCAGTACGGGGCTTTGTTAAACCTGAGTTCATCCTAGCCAACAACATTCTGGTTCCGGATGTGTCCAGGGTGTCCAGCCGATATACCAAACTAGTATACAGTATCTGTTCTGATATGCAGGATCCTCATAAGAGGCAAGCATAGAGCATACTGGGACCTTGGAGAACCATAGTTTCAGACACAGAGTTGGTCGAAGATTGGGAGAGAGAAACTGTTTAGAAAGCCAGCAAAATAGAAAACATAATCCTCTTTTTATTTCTTTTTGTTCTATCTTACAAAGAGGCAGCCCTTTCCTTTATATAGAGGAAAGAAAGAAAGCTGGACACGGCTGATCAATCTCAAGAGATCAGGATCAGACTAGATTATTTTACAAAGATAAGAGCAGACGATAAAGGCAAACAGCTGGAGAGCACGACAGGCTGGCAAAGTGGCCGGCAAAATAAAAAAGGGAAAAGATTCGGTGGAAAGTGACGTAGCAAGGGCATAGCTAAGGGCTGCTGAGGTTGCACGTGGAATGATATTCATCGTCTGAATTGTGGGCTCCACAGATTGAACATGGCCATGTGTCTGCTGGGTCCTGGGAATCTTGGAGGAACGATTCTGGAAAAGGGTGGAGGTCCCTTGTGGGTCTCTTGGGACGTCAGGAAGGATGAAGATGGCGTCCGTGTAGTCATTGTTGAAGTCACAAAGGAAGTTGAGCAGAGGGACCTGAATGTTGGTATGGTACAGGCCTTCATAGTCATAGGAAGTATCCCACTCATAACAGATGTTGGTGGTCCACAGAAGCTGGGTATGTGGGCTGAGATTGTAGGGCCTGTTAAAGATCCAGATGCAGCAAACCTTTGCTGCTTGTTCAGGGTCCATCTTCCAGAGGTGATATTGGCCCATGAGCCTAGTGAGCTCGGACTGCCATGCATGCAAAGGCTTGAACCACTGTAGGAAGGTCCAGAAGTTGGATGGGCTAGGGCTCTGGACAAAACCATATAGGGCTTGGAGAGGGAAAACTATGGCGTGGTGGTGTAGGACAGATAAACACCATAAGAACCATAACATCTGGTCAGAATAATAGAGCCAAGGAGGGGAAATGAAAGGGTCAAGGAAAGGTTTCTTGAGGTTTGATAGTTGGTGGTGGCAGCCCTGGTTGTTGACCTGAGACAGGTAAAGGGGAAGGTGAGTATTAGCAAAAACTAAGATTTATTGGGGGGAAGGGACCTGGCCTGGAGGAAGTGTAGCTAGTAATTCTGGGGGAAAACCAGGGAGAACAGGTAATGGCGGGGCTGTGGATGAGGAAGGTTGAGGGGACATCATATAAATCAAGGGGACTGGTCCTGCACGGGAGAGGAGGTTAATGGGTTGTGGACGTGAAAGCATGTCTGGGATGATGTTATGATGACCTTTTACGTGTTTGACTAAAAAATCATATCTGGCGAACCAATCTTTTAGTCTAAGGAGCTGGGGGTTTGGTGGAAGCTTGTTGCGGAAGTCTAGGACTTTAGGGAAGGAGGAGTTGTCCATCTCAACTGTAAAACTGGTGGTTCTGAGATGGAAGTCAAACTTTGAGATTCTGTTTTTCACAGCAAGGATTTCTTTATAGATGGTATGGTAATGCTTCTGGGAATCCTTAAACTGTCCACTGGCATGACCACAGTAGTGGCTGCTGTGTGGGGTTTCTTCAATGAGGACAGCGCCTTAGAAGTGGTCGCTGGCATCTGTTTGTAGGATGAGACGGCCAGATGAAGGAATGTGCAGGGGAGGAGGACTTTGTGTGGCCCTTTTGAGGTGGGAAATCGCCTCAGTGTGGATGGTATTCCATGGAGGGGGGTCCTTCTTGAGGAGCTTACTTAAACAGACGGTGAATCGACCGGCTTGTGGGATGAAATCTCTGACATAGTTGATAATTCCCAGGAATTGTTGAAGCTGTTTTAACGTGAGGTTAGAGTCTGGAAAGTCAACGAGTTGGCTGGCCAGGTGAGGTCCGGGGGCATAGGCGCCATTCTTGATTTTCATACCAAGAAATTCGACTTCTAAAACACCCACGGAGCTTTTCTTGTCGGATAACATAATCCCATGTTCTTGAAGAATCTGGTGAAACTTTGTTAGGAGCTGATTATGTGATTGTTTGTCGACAGAGAACAGTAGAATATCATCGATATATAGCAAGGCCGAGTTGAGCAGGGGTTGGAAAATTCTAGTGAAGGCCTTTTGGAACAGGGATGGAGCGGTCTTGAGCCCAAAAGGAAGAACGGTCCACTGGTAATGGGCATTAGGGAGGCAGAAAGTTGTTTTGGGCCTGTCTTTTGGATGGATTCCAATTTGCCAGAAGGCTCCTTTTAGGTCGAACTTAGAGAAGACTGCTGCTCCGGGTATCTGGGAGAACAAGGTATTTGCTCTTGGAACAGGAAACTTGTCATCTTGTAGGAAAAGATTGAGGGGTTTGTAGTCAATGACAAGTCTTTTCTTTCCTCTGGTCTTCTCAGATCTTTTTTCCACATAGAAGGCCTGGCAGGCCCATGGGAAAGAAGTGGGCTCGATGAGGCCCTGGCTGAGGAGTGACTGGCATTCTTCTGTTGCCATGGCTAGGTCAGAAGGGGACATTCCTGTGTGGGTTGCTTTTGTGGGGTTGATGTCTTCATTTAGTTTAAAAGGGAGGTTTATGAAGAAGTTGGGGTTTTTCCATAATGGGTTAGGGTGGTTGAAATCAGTGTGGCTATCAGCGCAGAAAAGTTGGAGCTTTTTCTGTATTTCTGTGAAGTCTGGGTTTAGGGCTGATAGGGGAAAAAATTTTGGGATGTCAATGAAAGGCTTGAATTCCTTTTTAAACCGGATGCCCTGAGGTAAGATTCTGATAGATCTGGCCTGGCTGTAAATATCCCAACCAATGAGGATATCCTTGTCAGGGAGGGGTGTTCCGATAATGTGAGTCCAGAGGGTGAAGGACGGGAAGAACTGCAGCCCAATCTTGTGCTTGGAGATTAAATGGGTGCTGAAAAGTTGGCCGTCCGCAGCAAGGAATTGATTGTTTTCTTGTTTCCAGGCGTCTGGAGGGAGGACATTGGGGTTCATCATAGATGAATGGGCACCTGCATCAAAGTAGGCAATTACAGGAACTGGTTTGGAATATTTTGTGGGCAAGATTTGGATTTTTGCCTGTGGTCCTGCATTTTCTCTGGTTGTGGCTTGGTAGGCTTCTAATGGGTACTCTTGGTCAGGAATGCTAGAGTTATCAGAGTCGTCTGACGGACTGGTGTCATCTGAGTCTAATATCATAAAAGAGGTTAGTTTGTTGACATCTTCTTGCTCTGAAAAATAGGACTCAATGTCTGCATCTGAGGGGATCTCTTCCGCAACTTGTCTCAGTTGCCTGATGAGTTTGGCCGATTTTGCCCTCTTGTTAGGACATTGTTTTGCAAAATGTCCTTCCTGTCCGCAGGCAAAGCATTTGTTTGACTTGTTCCAGGACCTCCGTGCTTTCTTTCGATAATATTTGTATTTCCTGGAGCTCGGAAACCTTTTAGGGTTTCGTGACTTGCGAGGCCTATTCCGGTAAGGCGTGTTTGCCTTGCAGTTGCAATGTTCATCGGAGTTGCATTTTAGATGGTAATCTGGAGGGAATTTACAGTGTCTGCTGTATCTTTTTCCTTCCTTTATCATCTTTGAGAAGACACGTTGAGTAGCACAAAGTTTTTCCAATGCAGTGTGTGTGAACATGTGGATTTCTCCCAAAGTGATCTCTCTAAGGCTTTTTCCTGAGAATTCGATCAACCTTTGGAGTTCTCCTTGGAGTTCTGACGGGAGCGAGTTCAGGTAAACCTGTCTTAGCGTCTCGTCATTGACACCACGAAGGGCGTGGTATCTAAAGGACATGCGCCTATAGTGAAAGTCAATGTCTTCTTTGTTTAGAGAGCATACTGTCATTTCAAAGAACTCCTGCCTGGTTTGTTTGTAGAATTGGGAAACATCTCCGAGGAATTCTCTAAAGATGATTCATGTTGCTATGGAAACTGAGCCACATCTGACCAATTGCAATTGTCTGTATTCGCCGAGAGCTTGGTACCAGTCTCTGAGAGATCCGGTGAATCTGGAGACAAATTCTCTTAAAATGGTTTCGACGTTGTCTCCTCCTTTAGCAATCTTGAGGTCAAGCCAGGCGCTCATCTCAGACATTCTTTTTCGCCATTGTCTGGGGGCGACTTCATCAAAACTAAACCAAGGGCCATTAGTTGGTTTGGGGGAAGGGGTGTCAGTTTGTGCAGTGCCCCTTTGGTTTCTGCGGTCGGGTGGTTCATTGGCCGCTGGTTCATTGGCAGCAGGACGAGGTATTTCAGTGGTTTCCGATTCTGATGATGTACTCATGGCTCGGGTAGAAGGTTGAGGATCGTCTTGGGTGAAGGGCTGTGGGTCGGCTCTTGTAGCCAGGAAGACTTGTGTCAGATCATCAGGGTCTGAGCCATTTGAAGAGTCTGGTGTGAAGTCCGAGTGATAAGTTTCCCAGGAAAAGGTAGACGAAGGTTCCAAGGTCTCTGTTTCGGATGAGGAGATTTCTTGGGAATAATGTTGGTGTGAGGATGTATAGAAAGCCTGCTTTCGGTGATCTGATGGAGGGTAATGAGATGAATGTGTCTTCTTTTTCTGGGGAGTTTTCCTTTCCTTACTAGTTGAAGGCTTTTCTGTAGGTAAAGGTGGATATTTCCGGAAAAGGTCTCCGGTTGATTTGAAGAACTGTGAGTGGTCAGGAGGTCGTAACGGAGGTGGCGGTGTTTGCGTAGGGAAAACTAGAGACGGGGAGTAAGGATGAGGGCTAGGGATGTAGGGAGCGCTGACAAAGTGGTCTCTTGTTATCTAGTCTAGCTGGTCTTTAAGCCGTCTGATTTCTCTCTCTTTGTTATCAAACTCAGGGCCAAAATACCCTTGGCTGATATACTGATGTAAATCAGTATCTAGCCTAGCAACTCTTGCTTGCAGATCTGTGTACATACTCCGTAATGTGGAGTCTAGGTGGTGTAACTGGCTGTCTTGTTGGGAGACTTGGTGTGAGACCTTGTCTATTTTCTGGTCAATTGAATGGAGCACCTTGTTTTGAACTGTTGCATTGCGGGTGTGCCAGTTGAGGACTTGTTCAGCCTGAGAAGGTTGTTTGTGTGATCCATCCGGTAGGACTTCTGCTGACTGTATGAAGGGCATGGAGTATAGGTTTCTGTCAGGATTCGATGACGAATCTAGGGGAGGGAAGTCCTTGTCATAGCTGGAGGCCATGTAGCATGGGATTGGTGCCGGAGAAACTTGTTGTTCCCGGAGCAAGCCTTCTTTTCTAAGGATCTGAAGGGCCCTATCATATATGGGAAGGGGCTTGTTTTTTATTGGTTTGAGTCCGATCCAAGAACTGTGAGGATCTTCAGGTTTCCTGTAAGAGGTCACAGGTTTACAGGATCTCCTTTCTGGTTTGTGGCAGGTCCTGCATTCACAGTCGGCGTCACACATGTCTGGGTCAACGTCCCAGATAAAATGCCCGTTTATTTTATCTGTGTAGACAGGGGTACCATCCGCTTCGAAATGATGGATGGGGATTTCCTGTTCAGTGGTGACGGGTCGGATTGTCAGGATTTGAAAAACAGGAGGAGCACTGGCGGGTGTTTCTGTGATTGGAGTGGCTGTTTCTGAGGTGCCAATCTGCTCATATGTGGTTTGGATTGAACCATCTGCCAGTTTCGTGAACTTTGTTTCGGCTGCCACAACTGGTGAGGTATTTTGGAATGTTTTTTCATAGTTAGTGATCCAGTTTAGAGGCATGATCTCTGTGAGTTTTTCTCTGGGCAATTGTTTTGGAATCTGGATGATAGTAGGGACTTCATCTTCTCTCTCAGCTTTGATGAAGATGGTATCTCCAGAGTGTCCTGAAATGGGGAGGTCAAGAGCGTGGTCTTGGAGCCTGTAAGCAATTTGGTGATGAAGGGTTGCCATATAGGAATTGGGCATCATTGGTGCTCCTATAATCTGCAATTGGACTTTAAGACAGTTGTGCAGATTCAGATCCCTGAGAGGGATGTTGAAGTTTGGATAGTAGGTGAGTGAGATGCTTCTTGCATGTAACGTGGAGAGGCAAATGCCGATGACTGCATGCTCGTATTGCTTGTAAATAGTGTTGAGCAAAGCAATTCGGGAGCAAAGCAATTCGGGCCGTGACTGGTAATCCTTTTCTGCCATGTAAGGTAAGGATTATTCTAATAGCTCCGACGTGCAGATGAGAATACCCTTCTCTGATCCACTGTTCAATAAGTGGTTGCCCGATTTCTAGGTCAACATATTGTTCAGTAGATGAGGCAGGGATCAGACAGTTGTCCAGAGCAGTAGACTGTACATACTCCTTGATTGGGGGAGAGCGGTGCTGGACCAGGGCCGTAACTCGCCTGGAAAGCGATCGGCTACGTTTGAAGATGGTATAGGGATTTAACAGAGGGAGTGCTGTTTCAGTAATCTGGGCAGATTCTGGGATGTGGGTGTATTCAACAAGGTGTGGGATTTTGTTTGTTTGGGTTTGTCTGATAGAAACATTAGAGGAAAGTCTAGAAGGCACGTTTTCAGTGATGTTGTTTGGCATATTTTGAGAATTCTCCCTTTCTTCTTCTAACCTCTGTATCTAATCGTATGGTTCTTCACGTCTGAGAAAACAGACTAAGGCTCTGATACCATTTAACTGTAAATGCTTATCAACAAAATTTCATAATCAATGATAGAATGACTGGATTCGGCAACATCAATCATCTGAGCCTTATTTACAACATAAAGGATCCTGCTTAAGTTTCACAATTTTGAGGTCATCTTCAACTCAAGAGCATCTAATTCCTTTGCCGACAACCTGGCGAAGATGGGATCGAGTGGGGGTGGCGACAGAATTTTCTGGAGCGAGTCTTGATTTTGCGTCCCCTGTAGTCTCAGTTTTCAGGCTTCTTCTACCTCTCTTTTCGCCTGTCGCTTGCGAGATGTTTCTTGTCTTTTGTAACGGTTGTGTTGGTTGTTGTTTTTGCAGTTTTGCTTCTGTGCTTTCTCTTCTTGGCGGGATTGGTGTTGGGTTTTGTGTTGTTTGTGTGCTTTATGTGCCCTGCTTTGGGTGTGTTTTTTCATGGTCTGTAGCCTCGCTGGCTTGCTTTCAATATCATTGGCTGTTCAAAATAAATATATATATATATATATATATTCGGTGACATTCATATGTTGCATGAGACAAAAACGACAAGTAGACAGGCGTGGTTGGGAACTTGGGATGCCACCACCGCCGATTACCATTGCCACGTAAGATATATAAAGAGGGTCCCAAATGTCTGATTATTTGGATTTTGATCAATCAGATATGAGTCAGATCTCACGTATTTAAGACCCCACCACCATGTGAAACCCATTCAACTGATCTCCTCTGATCCATACATATGATTTATCAGGAAATCTCTAGAACCCTAATTAATCATATATATTTTATTTATCATCATGTACTCTTTGACATGTGAGTCACACTCACCAAAGTACACGAGAAAAAATGACTCGACCTGACCTGTTTGTTTTACCTTTGTACAGGAGATGAGAAAGTAGTGGGTTCTGACGTCCTACAAATCTACCATGTCTTTATTTTCTTCTTTTCTCAATCACAAGTAACAAATATATACGATGAGTACTTTTCATTTGAAAATCACACAATAATATTACCAAGTTTGGAAGAATATTTCAGTAATTAAGCATTAAAATTTACAGACAATGACAGGTGGAGAATAATGCTATACACAATCGGGAGATTGTAAAATCGTGCATGCAAAATTTCAGGATCATTTTAACCAAAAAGTGATTATGTTTTATATCTCATATATATTCGATTAAAATATATACGAGAGTGTGACTCCTTTCAATACTTTTTCTCACATTAATTATATTAAGTTTTTAATGATATATACATGCATCTTCATGTGAACAAATAAGTTTTCTTTTTTAACCTAAGGCTTACATTAAAATTAAGATAATATTTAATAAAATTAACTTGAATATTAGAGGGAGGAAGATACAATAACATAAACAGAACAATATATATATATAATATACTTTATTTAATTAATACATATATAATTCATAACATACAGAATGATTATAATACTACTATTAATCAATTTGGACCGATCGATCTACATGAACCCCATCATTCATAAAAAACATTATGACAGAGACAGTACCCCTCACGAAATACTCCAAACTTGTACATGTTAATAATAAACATTCTTATGAGCACCCACCTTATATAATATTTAACTTGGTTACCAAGTATATATAAACCATCTTCTTCTTTTTTTTTTTTAAAAGATATATAAAACGTCTTGATTGATTGATAATCAATATATAATCAATCAAGATTCAATATTAAAAATTAATTAAGAAATGCAACATGCATTTGGGTTCTCATCACTAAAAAGCTGAGGAGGTGGGGTTCGCTCAATCACATACAATGGCTGGTACTGTTGGTAATAATACATCATCCTCTTCATGTGTTCCTCTTCGACATTGCTACTAATAATATTAACATTCATGTTCTGCTCATCATCTTCAACCTTCTTCGACGCCTCTTCTTTCTTTGGATCATCACCTTCTTGTTGTTGTTGTTGTTGTTCTGGTGGTTTTTGATCTTCTTCTTTTTTCTCTGATTTCTCTTCCTTTTTCTCTTCGGGCAGTTTCGCTTCTTCCGCAGGCTTATCGCCTTCTTCTTTCTTCTCTTCAGCCGGTTTCTCCGGCTGTGGCTCAGGCTGTGGCACGATCTTTGCCTGCTTTTTGGTGCGTCTATACACATATTCCACAAGTTTGTTTGCGTCCATGGTCCCGGTTACTGTCACCTTCTCTGAACTAAGCTCTGTCTCTACTGTTTGCACACCTGAAATTTACATACATAATTTAATTACCACCTCAAACCCTTATTAGGTGTGAATCCTATACATTTTTTTCCGTACAAAATCACGATTCACTCATATATTAAGGACATGACATGTGGACAGGGCCCACCATATGGGTAGTAGTGGACCAAAATCATCAGGATCATGGGAGGTTTACAACCAATAGAATTCCTTTTTAGTTTTGTCGCCTTTAGTTAGGTTACTATTATTTTCATGAGGTTGTTGCTACATCACTCTCAAAACTATATACTGAGTTCCTCCTGATTGTTAAGTTTCTAATTTTCCTAAAATCATTAATATGAACAATAAAACAATAATTTTTAACCACAATTGTGGATTTAGTTTTTTAAATTTAATAATAACATATATACCTCTCATTTTGAGTATTTTTCTCTTTAATTGCTCAGCGCAGGCCTCACAGTGCATGTTTACAATAAGCTCCACTGTCGTTGGTCCACTAACCTGGATTAGTAAAGCGTAAACAATATAAACACTAAATATTTAGCATATATATAATTAATTTTGTTATTGTAACAAGTGTAAGTAATATAGCAAGATATGAGATATTCATGAATTTGAGATAGAATACCTGAGAAGTGACAACTTGTGGGATGGGCTCACCCTCAGCTGGAGGCAATGGAGACAAAACTTTGGCTCTTCTCTTGGTTTTCTTCATAATTTTATTGCACACTGCTTGAGGCTCCACTATTCCCTTTACAGTCACTTGGTTCTCACCCATGTTTATTGTAACTCCCTCCACTCCTGTTAACATTAATTAATTCATCAAAAAGCCTAATCAGAAACTAACAAATTAAATTAATTGAGTTACAATAATAAGCTACAAATATAGAGAGATAGAGAGATCTAGTGAGACCTCTTATTCTCATGATGGACTTCTCAATCTTCTTGGCACATCCAACACAATGCAAATCCACAAACAAGACAAAAGGAGATGGTGGTTTTGTCTCCTCTACGGCAGCCTCCGGTTTCTCTTCTTTCTTCTCCTGATCAACTGGTTGAGCAGCCTCTGCTGCCTTGGCTTGTTCCTGCAGCATTTCCATTTCAAATTATTTCTCAAAGAAACAAAAGCTAATAGCTATATAGCAATGCACTAATTAATGCATTGAAAAGAAAAAAAATTCCTCACCTGCTTAGCTTCTTCACCCATTTGAACTGTTAATTATAAGTAATTGACTAACTGAAAGAAAAAGAGAGAAAATATATATATATAGATGGGGAGGAAGGAGCTAAAGAGTGAGTTTATATATGTAAGATTGATTAGGTTTATAATTATTAAGACTTAAGAGAGAATGGACGGTGGGGTTAATACCAAATAAAGCAATTCAAAAAACACAATAAGTGATTCTTGAGCACATGCAATGGCACTAAATGTACAAAGAATTGCAACCTCCTCTTGCTCTTATAGTTTGATAATTCTTTTCAATCTTGAAGGTTGATGAAGAGAAGAAAAGGGTGGGGAGAGAAACCAGTGGAGCAGGCTTTGCAGATTTATAGAGAGAGAGATCTTGAAAAGAGAGCCATTATTGAAAAGGATTATTTTTTCATGAGAAGGTGGTGGACCGGTGGTGATGTGTCAGACATCTGTTTAATTTTCATTGGTTAGGATTTTACACCCAACACGGTTATTTCTGATGATCTCAATTATCTCAGCTTCTATAACATTGTTAATCAAATTATAAATCTCGACACTTCATCAATTTAATTAGGTGATGGTGATTTCTAATATTTATGATGCATATATTTTTGTCTACATTTTTTCTTCACTTTTGATCGTTTTAAACATCAATCAGTGCTTATCATGGAGTGTACCCCCTCTTCTATATTAGTTGATGGGGTTTCGGATCCTACCATATATATACATTTTTATTTATAATGGAGTCTACCCCCTCTTCCATATTAGTTGATGGGGTTTTGGATCCTACCATATATATACATTTTTATTTATAACATATAGTGCTTAAATAATTCAATAAATCCTAACAAACTTAGCCATGTATTTAGAATACGGTTTCAATACCGATCATGCAAAATTTTAGATTGTTGAATAATATGTTACACTGATCATCCTAAATGGGCTTGTAAGTGCGATAGATATAAACAATGAAATTAAGCTAGCTAATTAACTTCATCGATCATATGCAAGATCTGTAACATATTATTTTAATTTTATATTTCAATAGATGATCATCGATCCGTCCACTCATCACAAAAGATGCATTATTTGTAAAATACTATTTTCAATTCAAAGGAGTAGAGATCTCTTCTGTTCATGTAACTAGCTATTAGATTAAAGACATGTGATGTGCGTACTGCACTCAATATATTTCAGTTTTATAAATATATATTCATTTGAAACAATCGATGTTTAGAATAGTACCCAGATTCAAAATCTCGTGCCCATGTTCACAAATTAGTCAGCAAGTAAAGCGAGATTTCCATTAATTTCATGAATTCTCATGAGTTGGGATGGATGAAACGTGGGGATGCGAAAAAAATGTATCAAGTTTTGCGTGTAAAGGTTCTACGATGAATATACATTTAGAAAGTTGATATTACATTCACATGGGTTGCTACTTGCTAGCTACTTAATTGCTTCCCTTCAAATCACAAAGCTTTTTTCCCCTTTTCAATTTTCTTTCCTGGCTGATTTTTAGGTAATCAAAAAGCTTGTATTGGTCTGACCAACAATACTCTTTCCTCTTTTTCTACCTCTAACTAAAATCATTTGTTCACTTATAACATGTCACGTAATAAAACCATATTCCATCCGACCAATCATATTTTTAATTTATGTCGTGCAACGTTTTATAAATGGATGGATATACTTATGGTGCAGATTAATTCCTCGCTGAAGATTTCCCCAATTCTGTCTCTCTCTTACACCAACAACATTAGCACATAACATGATGGCATGGAACAAAGCATGGCTTTCCCCAAATGTGATGTTTCACCACCCCACCAAATTTCAATTATATGTACAAGGAATTTTGTCTCGTAAATTTATCCTTCCATGAAATTAAAGCAACCACCCTTTGAAGGAAATACGAAAGCTTATCCTTCTTAGTTTGGTATTGTCTCCATAATTGATAAAGAAACTTTGGAACAAAAAGATAAAAATAGTGTGCAGATACAGAAAGAAGGGACCCAACTTACTTTTGTAGTAACTGTTAACACGTGGAAATGACTCAGCATGGGACACCAAACACAAAGTCTATATTATAGCTATAATAGTCTTATAAATTTGTAAAACGTGAAAAAAAAATGAAAGATTTATATCTAGGCTTGGTCTCAATGGATGGCAATTATATCCGGATCCGTGAGTATCAAATTGAATCCGAACAGTATGGATCGGGTCTGGGTCCTTATATTTAGGTCGCGGGTCGGGTCTGGATCCAAAATAATAGATTCGGTTTCGGTTCCGGTTCCGATTTCTGTTGGGTCTGGGTCTGCTGGATCTGATTCAAAGACCCGGATCCGGATCCGGACCCATGGACCCAATTAGTACAAACATAATTGTTATTTCAATTTGTGTGATTATTTCAATTTTCAAACTACTAATCAATCATCTTTGTTATTATGTTTTATTTCAATTCAAGTTAATTATTCATTTATTGAATAAGTACCGGTTAAAATTGAATATGTAAAATTAAAAATAAAAAGGAAAAATGAAAAAAATGAGTTTTATTAAAGGTTTTACGGGTCCGTTGGTCCGCGAGTTCAGACCAGACCCATGAATTTTCGTGGGTCCTCGGGACAGGTCTGGGTCTGCTGAAGACTCGCGGGTCCAGACCTGAACCCTAACCCGAACCCGAAACCGAATTTTTTTATAGATTTGAATCTAGATATGGGTCTAACTTTTTTTTATGGGTTTAGGCCTGAATCTGATAGGACCCAACCCGAACTCGACCCATTACCATCCCTAGACTCTCGGTCTTCTATTTTGATCTCACAAGTCACAACCTCCACCACATAAATTCTTTAAAAACCAATCGAATTTCACCAACCAATAGCAAACCTTCTATCTAATGTAAAGTTTCAAGTAGATAAGTAGTCCAGCCAAAAAGAAGGAAATTAAACACCTTTTTTTTTTTAGACCAGGAAATTAAACACTAGATTGAGATTCTATAGGTTGACATGGGATCTGTTTCTGCTTTTTGAATAAATAATTAAAGTTGGGTAAGAATATATGTGGCTAATAATTCTGTGTTCAGATTGACGAAGCAGTTTTTTTTTTTTTTTTACTATTTTTATTTTATAATATTATAAAACTAAAACATTTAATTTTATAACATAACGAAATAAAGATTCTGATTTTAAAAAATAAAAATAAAAATTCAGACTGTCTTGATCAAAGAAGTGGCTATGTGGATGAGAATTATTTTGGTTTTAAGGAATAATGGGGTGGTGATTGACTGATGTGCATGACCCCAGCAGTGTTTTTGGAATGGGCGGTTAGTAGAATCTAATCGATCATTGCTTGGTGTAATTAACAAATTCAATTATATTCAACCACCCATTACTCTAAAGTTTGTGCTTTCCACTTGCTCATATTATATGTGTATATGATTAATTTCAGATTCATGAACACATGTCTTATTGTTATTTGGCACAAGAGATCTGTGACGGCTGAATTGAGGGTTTATGCCATTTGATTCTCTACTTTAATCATCGCAGGTTCATTTAATTATTTGAGGGATATAATCAATTTTTCTCCCATTTGTTCGATATATTAGACATTTTACACTATTTAGTTTCGGTATGGATCGTTATTCTTTTAAAAGTCAAAATATTAGACACTTTACCCATTTAGTTTCAGTAATGATTATTTTCCATTTTAAAAACCAAAATATTATACATTTTACTCCCTAACCGTTAAGAATTCTTTTAATCAAATACTGTGACCATTAAAAAATTAATTAAATGACCTTAATAACTTTGAACACATGAGTTATAACTCCTAATGATATCATTAATTGTTTTTAAAGAAAAAAAAATCAGAAATAAGATAATAAAAACTAATAAAAGTATATTAAAAAAACATAATTGAAAATAAAATTTTAAATTTTAAAAATTAGCAACAAAAATAATCAATATTAAAAAAAAAACAATTCAATATTTCAAAATAAAATTTAATGTTGTTTTAGGTTTTTTACAATTATATTATTTTATTATTTTATTATTCTTTATATTAATATTTTTTAAATATTTTTTTTCATTTCATTCTTTATATTAATGTTTTTTAATTAAATATTTAATTTTTACATATAATTATTTTATTAATTTTTGTTTAATTAATTTTTTTAAATTTTTTATTTTCTATTCTGTTTTTTAAAAACCTTTTATTAGTTTTTATTGTTTTATTTCTGATTTTTTTCCCATTAAAAACAGTTGGTGGTTTCATTATGGGACATAAATCAAATGTTCAGGGGTATTAAGGTCATTTAATTAATTTTTTAATGGTCAAAGTATTTGACTAACAAAATGTATAACGGTTAAGGGGTAAAATGTCTAATATTTTAGTTTTTAGGGGGAAGAATGGCCATTACCGAAACTAGAGAGGGTAAAGTGTCTAATATTTTGGTTTTCAAGAAAGAGAATGATCATTACTGAAACTAGAGGACACAAAGTGTCTAGTATATCAAACTACAGAGGAAAATGATTATATCCCATTATTTAATTAGTTTGCTTCAAATATTAATGCGGTGCTTATGATGACATTCACTTCACTGTCGTTGCGGATGGAAAATCTTCCGATTTAGTTATCACTAAAGGTGTAAAAATGGACTGGCCCGGCCCATTAGGGACGGCCTGGCCAGTCCATTTCTGGAAATAGGCCGAGCCGGGCCAGCCTGTTTCCAGAGAAGCAGGCCCGGCACAGCACGGCACGCGGGCCGTGCCTGCGTGCAGTGCCAGGCCGGCCCGCCGGGCCTCTCCGACGGGTTAGTTTTATGGTCCAATTTTTTTTCCAAATTATGTTTTTTTGGATTTAGGGTATAGGGTTTAGGATTTATAGTTTATGGTTAAGGGTTTAGAATTTAAAATGAATGAAGAGAACGAACAATTATTAGGATTTGAAATGAATAAAGAGAACGAACAATTTTTTAATTATTTATTTATTTTTCACTTATGGAATTCAGTAATACATATCTACATGATTGCCTCATTAAAAACCTTATCAAGAAAAACCCAGTGGGATAAAAACTTGGTAAGGGAAAAAGAGTGCAACCGTTTTACAACTTACAAGTAAATAATAAATACATATGTAAAAGTATAACCTAGTTCTGGCCCTGGCCACTACCTGAAGGGTCATCAATATATAGATTGTCGAAATTTAGATTAAGTTCTTTATCTATAGTTAGATTTTGTAACCTTTTTTTAGCATGCTCCAAATCCCGAAGGCATGTTAATACCTCCACCATCTCTGGAGACAAACAGCTTCTTCTTGGTTCAATTATGCGTCCACTGGTGCTGAAAGCTTGTTCTGAAGACACCGTTGACACTGGAATAACCAGTACGTCACGTGCTAAGTGTGACAGAACTGGATACCTGTAAGTATAGGTCTTCCACCATAACAACAAATCAAACTCTTCCTTGTCTTCAACAGCATCGAACTGTGCTTCAAGGTACCTAATAAGTTCGGTACAAGAAGATGGGCTAGATCTTTGCCCTGAAGAAGTACTTGCTGATTTGTCTTTTTTTTCTTCGTTTCAGTAGGCTCCAACTTGTTTGCTTCGGCTCTGTCTCCGGTCGTGTTGATTGGGGGATGTCAATGTTGCAAAACCTGGTCTCATAAATATGAAAAATCTCGAACAACTTGGTTCGAATGTCAGTAATTTGTTCTGAATAATCTATTGATAAATTAATACCAATAAACTCAAGCAAAACTTCTAAACCAGATAATGTAACCCTGGGATCTATTATAGCACGTAAGGCATAAAGTAAGGGAATGTTAGCCCAATATTTTTTCAACTTTGTCTCCAGGACAACAACTGCAGCGCCTAGATGTTCATCTTCTCTATAACTGTTTAACAGTTCAGACATTTCCACTATCTGATGGATTGTCTGGGAAGATGTGGGGTAATATACCCCGGAAAGAGTTACAGTGACATTGTAAAATATCTTTAAAAATTGAACAAAAATCTTTGCCACATACCAATCGTCTGTGGAAAGTAATTTTGGACTAAGTTGTCCTGTTTCGGTCAATTTCATGTTATTAAAACATGTAATGGTTGTATCATATTCCAAACAATTTTGCAACATTAAATAAATAGAGTTCCACCTTACCGACATATCAGTTTGGAATCGTCGGGGTTTGAGACCGTTTAGTTTACAATGTCTCTTGAATTCACTGAATCTAGGATTAGAACTACAAATCCAAGAAATGGCATCTCTGATGCGATCTATTTGGTCGCTTACCTGCTTTAAACCAGCCTGTACAACTAAATTTATAATATGGCATGCACACCGTTGATGGAAGAAATAATCTCCATCTTGCGGGATATTTCTTGCATCAAACAATGCAATAGAGCTAGTATTTGCAGATGCATTATCAAATGTGATTGAAAGAATGCGATGCGTGATTTCATAAGTTTCTAAAACTTCCATTATGTCATTAAAAATGTTTTCTGCGGTATGTGTAAAATCCATAAGACGAAAACCAAAAATTCTTTTTGTTATCCTCCAATCAAAATCTAAATAGTGTCCCGTGACACATAAATAGTCCTGTTTGGAACATGCATTCCAAATATCAGAAGTTAATGCAACAGAGACACTTAAATGCTGTATTTCAGCAACTAAGTCATCCCTTTCGGTTTCAAACAATCGTATCAAATCATTTCTAGTGGTGGTTCTAGAAACAGGTTCATATTGGGGGTTATATGCAGATGTGATTAATTCTTTATAAAATGGACTCTCACCAATACTGATCGGTTGATCAGTTTGTGCAATGTATCGTGCCAAGCACTCTCTAGCGTGCATGGCGTCGAACTGCCAGGTCGTAACGGATCCTTCTGGGTGCCGTTGAAGCTGTGTCTGGGTTGTAGTATCTACCTGTCCATGTGCAGGCATACATTTGTGCATATGCCGTCTCAAATGTCCGGTTCCCCCCGTACTTGTAGCATAATTCTTATGGCAAAACTTACATTTAGCTTTGAGGCCAGATGCCCCGTTTGGGAGTGTCATTTGGACTATGTTGAAACATTGCCACACATCTGATGTTAATTTTCTGGGACGTGATGTTGGTGTAACGCCGGAACCAGAAGGTCCTGCTTGAGTATGGGTCGGTTCTGAAATATCAAATTCATCGTTGAGCATATTCAAACCGTCCGGAAAATAAGGCTGCTGGTTAGGATCCATTATCTGAATAAAAATATGAGCACTATAGTAGTTAATAGTCAAATTAAAAATCAATATTTATTAACAGTAATCTTAATTTACTAACAATAATTACTATAACTAATACGACACTTACAATAATTTATTTACTTAAAAAAAATAAAATAAACAAAAAAAATCATAATCTACTAACATAAAATTTTAAATTCACTAGTTCACTACTACAAATAAAATTGATAAATTTACTAACATAATATACTAACATAAAATTGATGATTTGAACCACTACTCTTAAATTTACTATCATAATCTACAAATGAAAAATATTAATTTATGAAAAAAACAATATCAAACGTAATTACTACACTTAACATTCATCGTTTACTTATTCCAAAAAGTAATTTCAGTAATACAAATTAACTTTCTAAATTTATTAATAACAAATATTAAAATTACTACTAAACTTAAAAATCTTAATAAACTAAACAAATAATATTAACATTAAAGCCCAAAAATTGATAAACTAACTAACTAAATAGATAATATTTTCATTAAGTAACTCAAATCTAAACATAAACATATAAATTTACTATGAGAATATGTTAGACCAAAAGTAATAACAAAATTGTACCTTTAAAATTTGGTGTGTTGGTGGAAAACGTAGAGAATTTTGTAGAGAGAGTAATAACCAAAATGAATGAAAAAGTTTAGAGAATTGGAGAATATATTAGAGATTGAGATTTGAGAGAATGAGATATTGAAAGAATGATAGAGAGAGTTAATGGAAAATGAAATGGATGGAAGTATTTATAGAAAAATTTGATTTGTGGGTCAAAATGTAATTTAAAAGATTGTAGGGGGGGTTTTGGTAATTTTAATTTCCTCCAACGGCTAGAAATCAATTCCAGCCGTTGGAGGTTTTTTGAAAAAAAAAAAAAAAAAAAAAAAAATTGGCCGAATGGACCGGCGGACCGGTCCGCCGGGCCGGTAGGACAGGCCTGGCACGCCGGATTGGGGGGCCAGGCGGGCCGGCCTGCCGGGCCTCCTCCCAAAGGCCCGGCACGAGGCCCGTCCCTGGCCATGCCGCGGCCTGGTCCTCTTCCCTCACGGGCCATTCCAAGAACGGCCCGTGAACTCTCTGGGCTGGCCGGCCCATTTTTACACCACTAGTTATCACAATGTAATTCGTGTTGCGGATACTACTGAACTTAATTAGTTTGGTTTTCTTTATTGATCTTATCATGTGTTTGTGATGTTATATAATTAGCTTTTACGAAATAAAGTTTTCAATCAAGTCTGAAATTTTACATATAACTTCAATTCTGTAAAATCAATCCGGTTATGATATAAGACAAAGGTTCCCTAATATAGAATTATTAATCAAGATAACCATGAAATTGTATCGAATCTACACAGAAGACACACGAAGTAGTGGAATGAATTATCAGTGAATACATGTGCCTTGAAAGAAGATGGAGATCTCCTGAGCATGAATGAATATATTCATGCTCATGCATTGAACACAACAAGCATGGGTGGTTCATTCTCTGAGACTCTGACAAGCAATCCAATAATGAACATGCGTCTTAGAGATTGCGAAGACCGAAACTTTTTAACAACAGAGTCAGAGCGAGGGATGTGGTAGTGGTAGGACTGCCTCTAAATTACAAATCATTTTTAATTAGATACATGCAGGGACTGATGGACCTCATCGGTCACATCTTCTATAAGTCACTACTACTCATACAGTCACTTTCAAATTTGTATTTTTAAGATTTAAAATATTATCTCTCTATAGACAAATCTTGTATGCACATGGTGGGATTGAAAATTTATGAGAAATACATTTACGTGGTGAGATCATAGTGGAAGATGCACCGTACATAGAGTGTATGGTACTCTCTCCTCGCTGCTTTAAATTAAAATAGGGTGATAAGAGATACCTTGGAACTGTAGTTGAACACATTAAAAGAAAACTGTCGTGGAATTTAAGAGTTAGATACAGGAGCAGAACAATATTATTCAAAAAGAAAAAGAACTGAGATAAACTAAATACAGCACTGCATTGGCACTTGTATGGAGCTTGTTCAAGTGCTGATCCCCTGAACAAGGGTGGAAAACTTACATATATCTGCTTTAACAATGTATACAAAATGATAGGACTGTTTGTGATTAATCTATACCATTTCTCACAAACTTTACTGTACAACGAGCCGGTGGTGCTCGTTCAGATATATTTCTGCAAGACTGGCTTCTAGAGCTGCACCAATTGGCAGGACATCCTCATCAACAAAAAAGTGAGGGGAATGTGGCCAGTGAATTGAACCCTTTTCCTCGTTTCGGATTCCGATGCTAACCTCGACTCCAGGAATCATTTCCTGATAGAAGGCAAAGTCATCTCCTGCCATAACCTTTTTAGCCAATCTCACATTCTCAGGTCCAAGCATAAGTCCACCAACCCTCTTGACATGCAGATGCAAGCTCTCATCATTCGTGACAGCAGGAATTGGTGGGAATTCTTCCTCTTTCATGTCAATGTATGCCTTACATCTGTGTACAGCTGCCTGTCCTTTGACAACCTAAGAAAAGCACCACTTATTATCTAGTTACTACAGATAAATTAACAAAATTCACTCATTCCAATTATGTTCTTTTAGAAGCTGAGTAGAGACTAGATCAAAAGCCGAAAGACAATACAGAAACAATGACAGGACGGAAAATTATGCAGGCAATTACGCAACTAACTAGGCAATTTATAAAAATCACTCCTTGTAAACTCCACAGAAATTAGAACCTTATTCTCAACATTGTGCTACTTTCTAGAGGAATAGCATATTAGCATGTCAGATATGCGAAGGTCACTATGACGTTTCCATTCCATTCAAACCACAAAACGAGAACAAGTGAGTTTTGTCACCTATCTATTGCATGTTAAAAATTGATGATACAACATGACAGCTTTTATCAGAGTAAACATTGGATTGTAAGGTAATGAAGTGTACCTCTTTCAACCTCTTTTGGAGTTGTTTTAAACCTTCAGTTGTAAGACTCCTCAAAGTGCCCCCGAATTCAACATATGATGGAACTACATTCGAAGCAGTTCCACCTCTCAGAAAAGTAACGGACAGCACCTTCACCCAAAGGAGAAGAAGCATTAGCATTATATTAAGACCTTAGACGATTTATTCACTTTAAAGTCTCTACATATAAATACTTCACTCTTGCATGAAAAATAGATAAAAACAAAAAAACAAAAAAAGACAAATTGACAGAAAATTTACATGGAAATGTCCTCTACATATACCCACCTATGGTGGCATATGAAATACATCCTGTATTTTGGTTACAGAATTGGTGTTCTACAAAATCTGGTGAATCTTTCGGAGAAGTTGAGGATGATTAGTTAAAGGTTTTAAAGATGCAGAATTTATTCGTAGTGCGATTGCTAATACAAGGAGATGACATGTAACACAAAATTATATCAAGTTTGGTTATGTAAACCAATCACAGAACCATCAATCTACTCAATGTTATTAAAGCAAGATTAAAATGAAAGAAAATTGGACTACTTGAGGAGGGAGGGCGTTTGTGTCAGCACGAAGAGCAACGATAGGGTGAGAACTGAAGCCAATATGTGCAATAATGCCCATTTGAATGCAAAATCAGCAGCAATGGAAAAACATGGGAATGATACCCATTTGAATGTATCAACCAGATATCAACAAAAGAGAGTGCAACAATTGAAAGCCTTGAAACAACAAACAAGAAAGACAAGGTGGAAGAAGAACCGGGATGTCATTATTTAATATTAATTATTATTTAACTATCCAGGAATTCAGTGATTAATTTGCTAGTGATATTTCTATAAACTGGAAATGAAGGAATTGCACATCTTAGTGAAAAGCCATAGAATTCATGGCTTTCTACGGTCAAAGAAATTTTAAGAGATGTACAATACCAGATTTACAGCAGACTCAATAATAAAACAAAATACAATACAATAAATATACTTCAATCTTGCATAACCAAATAGCTAAAAAAAGACAAAATGACAGAAATTTACATTGGAATTTCCTCTACATGTCACTGACAGTGGCATATAAAATACATAATGGAATTTGGGTAAAGAATTGGTGTTCTACAAAATCTGGTGAATCTTTCGGAGAAGTTGAGAATCATTAGTTAAACGTTTTGAAATGACTTAGCTTTGTATCTAACTTCTTACAAAGTTGTCAAGAACGCTATTCATAGTATATTACTGTCATGCATTGATTGTAAGATGAAGTGAGAAGATCTTGTAGAGATGGAGAAGAAAGAATACTTGACTATGGATGGGATCAGTTTCTCTTGAAATGAGTTGTTGCAAAGCTAATACTGTAAATGAAGCAGCAACAATTGGATCAACTGCTTCATGGGGCGCTGCAGCATGACCACCTTGTCCCTCTATTTTTACTTGAAACATGCTCACAGCAGCCAGCATTGGCCCTGAAATGGATGCTATACTTCCTGTGGGTATTCCATCATCTACGTGTACTGCAAATATTGCTTCAGAGTCACCAAGAGCGCCTTCTTGTACCATATAAGAAGCACCAGCACCTCCCTCCTCAGCAGGTTGAAAAAGCAGTCTCACAGTTCCCTTTTAGAACCAAATGAAAGGAAAGTAGTGCAATTTAGTTCAGTTTAACATTAAAATCCCAAGTTGACATCAATTGTAAAGATTGACAGCAAAAGGGGAGGCGGTAGGAAAGGCAAATGATAAAAGCTAGATGAAGACAAGGAAGAAAACAATGGGAAGCATATTTTTCAGACACACTGATGAGCACACAGACAAAGGCACATAATTTATTCGTGGAGCATTTGCCAATACAACCTAGACCCTCAAACACCAGATCGCTGCTCTTGTAATCACCATCAGGTTAATCAATCTTTGTTCAGAAATTACGATGGTGATTAGAGTTAGTAACTAACTTAGCTACCCATTTTTGCTTCTAGAAGCTGACCTGGAAAGTTTGTTAGAGCTGGCCAGCTTCAGTCAATGTTGTATTTTGTTGGTAAGTGAGAGACGGATAGCATTTTTGTATATAAGAATTGTTGTTGTATTGATTCACTAATTAATGAGAAAGCAAGCTTTACAACTCCATTAATGGAGTCAAATTTCTCTCAAGTTTTCTGCTCTAAGCTCTGTTCTTTTTCTAGTCATTTTATCGAACACTTTGTTCAATCTATCAAACACCTTCATTTCTTCAAGGGGAAATAGCAGGAAAGGCAAATGATAAAAGCTAGATGAAGACAAGGAAGAGAAAAATGGGAAGCATATTTTTCAGACACATTGACTAGCACGCACAGATAAAGACTCGGAATTGATTCATGGGGCATTTACCAATACAAGGAGATGACACAAATCATTAACAAGTTGGTAATATAAATAAAAGCATCACTGAAATAACAAAATATATACGAATATTAAGACCTCAAGACGGAAACACCAATGTTATCCATAACAAAGGGAACACTAAATGTCTACTGTAATTGAACTAAATCCTGTTAGTTTGTAAACGATAAGTCCAAGGGAGGAAATAATCTCCCTCCTTCTCAGTTGTACAGACTGCTTTTAATTTGTCATCGTGATTATATATCAATCTACTATGTTTACCCGTGACTTAGTGACAATTGGTTTTAAAAGCAATCTAGTCCTCCTTAATCCCCCAATGATTAAAAGAACCAAGGGTGATGTTCACACCCTGGCAAATCCAAGTGTGAATTGAAGCTATATATATTTCTTTGTCATTTTTATTGGTTTGGATGGAGGGTCCCACTTTAACAAATAGGCTGAGGAAATATCTAATTCCAAACTGATAGTCATAAAATCAAAACATCCGGTTCCTTAATCGTGTTTTCCATCAAAGAAACGGAAAGATTATAGCAACGGATCACCATTTTAGAAAAAATAAATCTATTGAGTTCAGGTCACACAAGTTGATCCTTAGCTCTCTGCTCAACCTGGATAATTCTACATCACAACCGGGACATTTCTGGCATAAAAATGTATCAAGATATCAAATTCCGCCACTACAAATATTATTGCACCTTGGAAACAAAATTAGGCTTGCCAACTAAATTAGTTAAAACATTGATCAGTGAAACGACTGTTAGTAATCACGTGGCTCGAGCCCAAACACATATGCACAACAAATTCATATAACAAATAACAAATTCAAATAATCACGAGGGAGGACTTGAACCCAGGACAGTGGGACAACAAGACTTAGAAAATGAGCCAATAATAGTATTTAAGCAATCTAACAACAATAGCCCAATTAAACTTGCGATAAGATACAAATTGCAGAAAATTGACCTTAAGCATATCTTTACGTTGATGAAGCAACTTGGCAGCACCAAGGAGGATGGTGGTGTGAACATCGTGTCCGCAAGCATGCATTTTGCCATCAATTTTGCTCTTGTGCTCCCACTCCACCAATTCCTACACATCATCAATCATAGAACTATCAATCTGCCCAATAATATTAAAGCAAGCTAAAAATGAAAGAGAATTAATAGGACTACTTGGAGAGGTAGGGCGTCCATGTCAGCACGAAGAGCGACAACAGGGCGAGAACCAGAGCCAATATGTGCAACAATGCCGGTTTTAGCAACTGGGTATGTGTAAGAGATGCCAAGTTTGTCGAGTTCTCTGCGAATAAGAGCACTGGTGTTGTGTTCTTCGAATTTGAGTTCTGGGTTCTCATGGATTTGTCTCCTTATCGAGACCAACCAATCTCTGTCTAGCTGAGCTGAGCTCAATAGTTGATTTATTGAAGTCTCATCAAGACTGCCAAGAACTGCCCCGCTAATTGAGAGAAGAGAAATCAGTATCAAATGGAAAAACAGAGGAACAATAACACCCATTAGTGACCCGTGTCTAGTGAATATATCGATCAAAACAGCAACAAAAGAGAGAATGAGAGAAGGTCAAACTTCAAAGGGGGAGATTATTTTCCTCTGTATTTGGGTATTTTCAATAGTCCACTTGTATTAATTAATTCATAGTTTTAGATATTATTAATTCATTTCTTATTAACTGTTGTTTTAAAATATTTAAATTTCTAAAAAATAAAGATTGAGATTTCTCCATATCCATCTCACATTTGATCTCATTCAGAAATGGAGCACCAGTTCCATGCTTCCATCTGTTTTTTTTTTAATTGAATTGAATCATCGATAACAATTTTATTGTGTTGGATTTAATTCCATTCTTTTCGGAGAAATGATTTTTTTTTTTTGTTTCGAGCCGGAACAGATGGAGAAGATACGGCAAGGGAAAGAGGCAGGGCAAGGAAATTGAGGAATTTAATTAATTTTTTTTATAAAAAAAAATAGTTCATTTATTTTTGTATGGATTGATGATTTGGAGATGGTGAATGGCAAATCCACACTTTTTCTCCTTTTTCCATTTTCCCAAATCTCAAACCCTAACTTCTCTCTTCACTTAAATCTTTCAATTTGAAGGTAACTTAACTTTAATCTTTTATTTATTTATTTATTTAAAATGAATTTAATTTTAGGTTTTGTATTTTAGAATTGTTACGTAAGTATTGTATTTTAGAATTGAGATTTATGTTTGTATTTTAATATGTTTTTTAGTGGGATAACAAAGCTAGAAAAGAGAAGAAAAAAATTACAAAACCTAATATTTATTTTATTTTTAGGATTTGAAAAGAAAAATATACATCGAAAAGAATTCTCGTATGTTACCACTATCTCTTACTAGGTATATCCATGATCTATTTTTTCTTAATATATGAAATTTCTAGTATTGCTTTGATTTGATTATTAAAAAAAAAAAATTGAAGATTTTTAAATAAGAAAAAAAGAAATTTAGATTATCCGACCCCCAAATTTTTTTCCAGGTACGCACCTGATCATGCAAGCATGCATTAACAAAAGCAACTATTAATAGAGTCAAACACGTGGAAGATTTTTCAAATGTTAAGAAGAAGAAACCAGCTAGTAATTAACAAAACATGCACTTTTTCAAATGTATTTGTTGAAGCTTCTTTGATGATTACATCCAACTATTGATTTGAGTGACAAACTATCACTCCAGCTTACTATAAAATGAACCCGAAAGTTGGCCTTGAACTTCGATGTTTCAAATTCCTTTGGTTTGTCCAGTAGCACTAATCTTCTGAAGCATTATCATTATTATTTTTTTACATTAAAATATATTTTCATTATTTTTCATATCTAATAACGTTTTAATTTTTTCTTTTTGTAAAGAATAACATTTTAAATATTAAGTATTTACTTAGAAAAAAATTACTAAAAGAAAATGAACGACAAGTATATTCAAACAAGTATAAATATATTAAACTGTTCATGCAAAAAATAAAAAATAAACTGAAACAATCAAACAGTTAGCCCAACACATGCACAATAATATAATTAAGCAACTAAATTTGTATTACACTGAAAAAGTTATGAAACAATTATATACTCAAAATCGACTACATAATTTTAAGTTAGATTTTGGCATATATATATATATATATATATATATATATATATATATAAATCTTAATTATTCAATTCAAACATGTAAACATAAATTTGATTTATAAGTTTAAATTTAAAACAGTTATATAGAACTATTTCACAAAGAAATTGTACCTACGAACAAAATAAAATTATTTAACTTGAGAAAGTGATAATCTTTAAAATCAAAGCAAAGTTTGTATTATGAATGAAAAAAAATGTTAAATTAAGTAGAGATTAGGTTTGCAAGATAATAGAATGGGAAACAAATATAATGACAAATCTGTTTTCAAGTTAAACTAATGGGAACAATTAGAGTGTTTTAAAAGATTCGTTAAAATGAATTTTTATATTTATAGGATGTTGACACCTTACGTATCAATATTATTTGGAAAAGAATTTGAGAAAAAAAACCAGAAATCCTAACATTACTCATTTCCAAATTGTGTTTGAAAAGTAACATCTTTATAAAATCACTGCCAAATCAAGGTATATATTCTTAAATAATCAATTTAGGATGGATTTACCAAACTTTATTCTCTTTCAAAAATTATGAAATAAGTTGATTTTAACTTTTCAAAATCAAATATCAAATTGGCCCTAAGTCTAAATCATCTTTTAATACATTCTAACTGCAATGAAGTAAAAATAAATAAGTAAATAATGGACTCGTTACTCTCTGCTTAAAAGCCTCGAAGAGTTGAATGACAATTCAAAAGTTTCCTAATCAATGTATTCTAATTGAATTGAAGCTATCCGGTACTAATTTGATCGATTCATTTGACCCAATCTCCAATCTAGCCGCTCCATCTTTGATTATGAGGTTGAGTGATGTTTGATGATTGCGAGATTGTGGTGTTTATATTGCATTGAATTTTGTTCTGGATGGAAAGAAACGGGGAAATGAATTATTTTGTTTTGCGCAGGTAAAAAAGATGAAGAAGATATGGTACAAAAGTTGAAGATTTTTTTTTTTTAAAGTTGTTTAATTTATTTTTATATTTTTTTAAAACTTTATATATATATATTCCAAGCAACGTCCGTAAGAAGCCGGTTTACGATAGTTCACAGTTTTTTTTTTTTTATCACGGTTCTGTTATTATTTTTTATTTTTACGTCAAACTTTTTTATTTTCCTAACAAAATCGGTTATATATACATACCAAATTCAAGGCATTCACAGTTCATTTTTAATATATATATATATATATATATAAATTTTCAAGTCAGTACGTACCGATATAATTTCATCAGTACGTTGGATATAGACCATTAAATTTACATACTTTGACTCAAAGTGTATTCACTTGTCGAAACTTCTCCATAATGAGTGGTCCACATACAATACAAGTTATATCAATGCATACTAATAGGAAATATATATATAACATAATTTCATATGCAATATTAATGAAAAATATATATACACGGTTCTTTTTATTAATTTTATGTGAGAATATTTTAGTAAAGATACCTGAATTCCCCTTGTAATCAGGAAAGAGAACTTGATTCCTAAGGTGGGTAAAGATAATCAAGTTTCCTTTCTTTCGGGAACTTAATTTATGATTTGTAGGTGAGGTCTATAGAACTTGATTCCCTTTAACATTAGTAAATATTGTAATTCAAATTTATGAACTTAATTCCCTTTTCTTAGATGAGATTCCTGATTAGTAAACATGTCATTAGAGAATGCTACTTTGTCCAAATTTAATATCCAAATGATGTGGTAACAATCTAATCCATTTATTCAAATCATACAAATCTAACACAATTTAAATAAATGGAATAAAATGTTGCTACATCATTTGGACACATGACTCATAAGTCAACGATATGAATCCTCGACCAATGACAAAAGCTATATATATATAGCGGAAGATATGTCAATAAAAAAGCTTAAACATTAGACAATACATTTGTTGAAGCTTCTCATCATGATTACATCCAACTATTGATTTGCATTGACCCCAAAATTGCTTACAACCAAATTTTGAGAATGAATCTGAGTGATAAACGTACATAAGAACAAAATCACTCCATCTCACAGTAAAGAGAATCGAAATCAGTTGGACCAACAGAATCTGAATTTCGCTGTTTGATCAAATTCTTTTGGTTTCTCCAGTAGCATGTATGTTCTTTTGAAGCATTGTTATCTTCTAAAGCATTGCAATGGGCTTCTTCACATTCATCAACACCCCAGAACTTGCACGGTGCATCTATATCGCATACGTAACAGTAACACTGCATTGCATTTCAAATTAACATTATATATATCCAGGATGCTTCTCTTCCGTTTCAGGACGTCTCGTTTTGTAAAGCCCTCCGTGTTAAATAATTATTATATGACTTATATTCACAAAATAAATAATAATAATAATAAATTGAAAGGTGTTGAAGCTTTATTGTCACCTGCTCACAGTGATCCGAATGAAGAGTTGTGTCAAATGGAAATTTATAACACAGATTCCTTGGATGTGGGTAATCTCTACAAACCACCTACCACCCATAACAAACCGCCAAAAGCATCACAACTTCATCTTCTTAATTAATATATATATATCATAAAATCTATGAAAACAAGATATACACACTCTAATATTTAATTTGCATAAAGAATCGGTTTTAAATATTTTCTTCCTATCACTTACATAAAAAATGTGTTTTTTTAAAGTAAATTTGTCAACAATTGTGAAAATACATACTAAATGGATTTTAATTCCCTGTTGCGTTTATTTTTGTTCTGACCTCAAACACTTAATGATAATATATTGCATTTAAAGACAAAGTGAAAACACTAAAAAAAGAAGAAAAACTCAATCCATATAAAATAGGTCAATGACAAAAAAAGTTTTGTTGGGTTACAACTTGTGAAAAAAAATAAAAATAGTATAATATGCAAGAAGAATTATAATATGCTAACCGATTTATCCACCCGAGTAACTTAAAAATACAATCAAATTCTAAGCAAGAGAGAAACAAAAAATTAACCGGGCCATTTTCAGCAATGTCGTCGTCGTCGCAGTCGCGGTCAACATGAGTATTGTTTTGATGATTATGAAGATTGACAGTGTCATTATAAGGGTTGAAATCCAGAACGAAGCAATCGTCCATTTCCTCGAAACGTTTCATGTCAACGTTTTTTTCAAGGCTAAAAATGTGCCTTAGAGGGGACGAATTACATGGCAATGTGATATCTATTGCCTCTATTTTATCATTTTCACTCTTTTTTTTTTCTCTGATTGATCAGATTCAGACCCGGAAATATTTAACCAATTAACCTCTCTTAAGATCTCATTAATAGTTAAAACGTTAGACACTGAAGAGATCAAATAATTGAATTCGGCTGTTGGTTTTCCGTAAATACTTTACTACACACCCTTCAACAAATATTTGATTTTTTTTGTTTATTTGTTTTATTTATATATCAGTTTAAATATGGTTTATCTATGATATTCAGTATTTTGTTTTTACTTATGATATTCAATATTGAAATTAAAAAAAAAAAAAAAAAAAAAAGAGTTCTGAAGATATGATGCAGCGGGAAAGTCACACACACGAAAGAAAGCCAATAGATAGAATTGGCGGAACAAATCCTTTTATTAATCGTTTTCAAACTTTGTTAACCTTCACAAAAATATAGAAATTTGGATAAAAGAGATACTCTCTCTAAAAATAATTTTATACAAACTATTTAAATAATGAAAGCAATTGAATCTCTTAAAATGGATATCTTATAAAATTTCTAGACAGGATATAAACCCAAAAATCGATATCTCCTAAATTTTTAAATAAAAAAGAATTCTACATGTCCATTCCTACATTTGCGGTCTACACAGGATTGGATAATCCCGTGTAGATAAATTATCCCACTATGGCAGGACTATAGTCCCGCTACAAAGTGACAATTTTTTTCCCAGCCCTTTTTTTTATAATATAAATAATTCTTTTTTAATATTAATATATTTTATTGTCACATTTAAAAATATATATTTTAAATATTTGTCTTTTCTTTGAATTGATTTAAAATGATTTTATTTATTTGAAAAATTAATTTAATATAATTTTATAATAACTTCTCCCAAAAGATAATTATTTTTAATTATTTTTTCTCTAATCACATGTTATACCAAATAATAGACAATATTATTTTAACACAAAACACATTACATAATTAATTTATTTCAGTCCAATCAAATATAATCCCATAAAAATAGTCCAATCATATCTAATCTAATCACGCACTCTATAAGTTTAGTATAATTACCGGTCAGTTATGAGAGCCAATGACATATCACCTCTTAGAGCATCTCCAATGCAAGTAAGGATTGTGAAAAAAGAAATGTCACGTAGGATTGATAAACGTTTCATTAAAAAATGTTTATCCAATGCAAGTGTGGCTTGTGAAAAAAAAATATCACGTAGGATTGATAAACGTTTCATTAAAAACCTCAAGCTGACGTGACAAAAAAAGTTAGACATTATCAATATGACCGTACACTTTCAGACGGTCTGTTGCACAACTCTTTTCTAGGTTGACTCAATAAACATTTAAAATTGACATAAATTTTGCATATACTTTTTGTAAGGAAATAAATTAAAAAAAAAAAAGAAATAAAATTGGACACGTTATTAAATTAAAATGTGTTTTAAACGGAAGTATTGAAGACCAAATTTTAAGTTGATTGTCTCTCAAGATCATATTTATGTTACATTGAAAGCAAGTCTCTTGACATTGTTGTCATGTCAATAATAATTCATTTACAATCTATTTTTGTATTGGAGATGCTCTTAGTCGTATTACACCCCCCCCCCCCCCCCAAAGGGTCCAACTATGCACATTTTACAGACGTGTATAATTTTCTCATGAATTGTGGGAGTAGTTATCCGGCCCGAACATATAACCGTTCTATTGTAATACTTAATAGATTATGAGAGTCCAATGAATTTTCTCAATTTTCTTATTTTATTTTTAAATTTTATGATTGGTTATATTTTATTTTTCTAATATCAACTATTTCTAAATTATGAGTTTGAAATCCAGTTAACCCAATAAGATAACCATATTGATCAACTCGTATAATAGCGTGAGCATGGCCATTAAAGTTTTAGTTTTCGTTCATGTTAAAATTTCTCCATATCCTTACAAATGATATTTTGATAATGAAACTTATTTATTTAGGTGTCCATCGATCAGTCGATGTTCACATTTATTTACTCCATCCGAATGTTTATTTTTTGAAATAGGATACTGAATAAATAAAAGATGTATTAAAACATATATAATAATTTCACAAACATCGAAGAGAAAATTTCAATAATTGTGAATGGTAGTGCTTTCCACCCGCGTGTTGTATCACATCATTGGATTGTATCCAACAATTTATAGGAAATTGAGTCATTTTGATAATATACATAGGCACTTGTTTATATTTTTTTTTTTGAAATATTATAACTATTATAATAAGATTCGAGATCTATCAAGATCAGATATGTAATACATATGTAATCTGGATATCTATTTCTAAAAATTAAGAAATACAAATAGTTAGACTTGAATCATTCGCAACAAATATGCACTACAATCGTTATTAAGAGGTGTTGTTCACTCATTTATAAGTACTTGATATATGGCATTTGGCTTAACATTATTAAATCTAAAACATGGGTTTAATGCATTCCTCCAAATGTGCGCAATCAAATAATAATAAATAAAAAACTAATGCATTACTATGATAACTCTTTTAAAAAAATAATTAAAGACTTATTAACCCATACCTAAAAGCCTGATCAAAGAGTAGATCGAATGGTACTTGTTAATGTTGACAAATTGGCTCAACTTCTACCCTCCATCTACCACCTACATTGTTGGCAATGTAGAAACCAAACCACAAGCCACATTCATGGTAACAATTAACCACCATATTGAAAATGAGGGAGTGTTGTCTTTGTCTTTCCTCTATAAATAAGACCCTCAACAAAGTAAGAAGACAAGAAGCAATTCAGTATTCAGTGCTTCCAGAAAGAGTTCTTGAGAGTTGAGAGAAAAAACTATGTTTTGTATTATTTTTGAAATAATATTAGTTTGCTGCCTCTCGTGGACGTAGGCAATTGACAAACCACGTAAATATTTGTGTTTGTGTGTTGTGTGCACTTTTATGTTTAATTTCTGGTCATTTCTTTAACAAATTGGTATCAGTGCTTTGGTTTTTTGTAAAGTTCAGAAATTTCGAAGTGCTCGAATCGTTGTTCTGAGGATACCATTGTGTTCCTCTCGAAACTACGATTCCAACACCGGTGACCGCATCTCAAACGGAGCTCTAACGAACTCTCTAGCTTTTGTCAAAGTTTGGTCAACATTTAAAAAAATTCCAGATTTTTTTCCTGTAATTTTTCAAAGGAAGAAGATGATACTGTAGTAGCCACATCATCCGCCATATCATCGTACAGCAAGCACAGTCATCCGACACGTCAATGCAGACAGTCGCCACGTCATCTCAGTTAAGCCGGTCAGCACCAGTCATCCGCCACGTCAGCACACATCAGCAGCCACGTCAGTGTTGTGCCAGCCGCCATATCACCAGTAACAAAATATTCTGTTTCCATACGAGAATATTCTATTTCCGTCAAAATATTCCGTTAGCCTAACAAAATATTCCTGAATTAACTCGGTCTAGAAGTGTTTTTTTGCTCAACTCAGTGCAATTTTCACCCATTTTCAATCAAGTCGGACCTATTTTAAACTATTTCGATCGCTCCGGAGGCAACTGTGCCATCAGTTTCAGCTAACTCCGCTTGTAAGTACTATTTGTGACTTATTCAAGCTTTATAAACTCTTTTTTCAGGCAAGATGGATGATCCAAAAGCTAGAGAAAACTTGGAACAATCAACTGAACCTCATACCTCGACATCAACCGGTAGTTCTTGGCAAAGGAGCTCGATATCTAATGCAAAGTTTGATATTGAGAAGTTTGACGACACCAATAACTTCGGCATGTGGCAATGCGAAGTTATGGATTTGTTATTCCGGGAAGGATCAAATATTGCTTTAAGTTCCAAACCCAAGGATATTTCCGATGAAGATTGAAAATATGTAAATCGCCAAGCCTATGAACAATTCGGTTGTGTCTAGCCAAGAACCAGAAGTACTTTGTCATGAAGAAGACTATAGCATCAAGTCTCTGGAAAAAGCAGGAGGACAAGTACATGACAAAAAGCATAGAGAACCTACTTTACCTCAAGAAGAAGCTTTTTCGATTCCAGTATAAGAAATGTATTTCTATGATTGAGCATTTGGATAATTACAATAAAATTCTCGCTGATTTACAAAATTTAGATGTTGAAATTAGCGATGAGGATAAAGCACTACTGTTGTTAAATTCTCTTACTGATACATATGAACACTTAACCACAACTCTGTTATACGGAAATGATAAGATTAAATTCGTAGATGTTTCTAATGCTCTGGTGAATAATGAGTATCGGAAGAAAGATCAGCTTGATCACAGAGACACAACATCAGAAGCACTGACTGTTTCCGGAGGCAGAACAAACAACAGAAGATCTGGAGTACCTAGTGAGCGTGGTAAATCTCGCTCAAAATCAAGAGGAGCATCTCGCTTAAAGCTAAGAAGAGAGTCATCATTCAGACGTCGTGCGAAGGACGAGTGTGCCTATTATCATCAGAAATGGCACTGGAAGAAAGATTGTCCAAACAAGGACAAATCTAATGTGAATGTTACAAAAAAAGCTGATGATGAAGAGGATTCAGCTTTTACTGTTTCATCATCAGACAACTATTCTAATAAATGGATTCTAGATTTCGACTGTTCCTATCATATGTGTCCCAATAGGCAGTGGTTCTCAAGCTTCCAGGAGCTTGATGGGGGAGTTGTGCTTATGGGCAACGATAATACATGTCGGACGAAAAGGATATGAACTATTCACTCTAAGATGCACGATGGTACAACCAGACGATTGACAGACGTCAAGTATATCCCTGATTTGAAGAAGAACCTCATTTCACTAGGGGTCTTAGACTCCAGCGGTTATAAGGTGACCATGGAAAGTGAAGTCCTGAAAGTTGTACGAGGTGCATTCTTGGCAATGAAAGGAACTCAACGGAGAAATCTATATTTCTTGGACGGGTACACAGTCACAGGGAGAGCAACCGTCTCCAACAGTTCTGACGATGAACCATCTGATACTTCCCGACTCTGGCACATGCGCTTAGAGCATGTCGAGGAGAAGACTTTACAAGGTTCGGTGAAGCAAGGTATTCTGAAAGGTGCTAAGATAGGTAAACTTGATTTCTACGAGCATTGTGTCATGGGAAAGCAGACGAGAGTCAAGTTTGGCATCGCCATTCATCGTACAAAAGCAACACTGGATTACATTCACACTGATGCTTAGAGGCCTTCCAAAAATGCTTCATTGGGAGGTAAACATTATTTTGTGACTTTTATTTATGATTTCTTCAGGTATGTCTGGGTATATACCATGAAGCATAAGGATGAAGTTATAGATATCTTTCTTCAATTGAAAAAGATGATTGAAACCCAGACAGGCAGAAAGATCAGAAGGCTTAGATCAGACAATGGCGGAGAATACAAATCAGATCCTTTCATGAAATACTGTCAGGATGAAGGGATAATCAGACATTTTATAGTTCCCGGTACACCACAACAAAACGGCGTAGCAGAACGGATGAACCGTACTTTGGTGGAGAAAGTTCGATGTATACTTTCTCAATCTGGCCTTAGCAAGGCATTCTGGGCAGAGGCTTTGATGTATGCCTCTCATATTGTCAACAGACTACCAGCTTCTGCACTTGATGGGAAAACTCCCAATGAGGTATGGTCCGAACAACCTGTTTTTGATTACAACCGATTACATATGTTCGGATGTCCAGCATACTTTCATGTTACTGGATCCAAACTAGATTCTCGAGCCAAGAAAAAATATTTTTGTGGGCTTTAGTGAAGGAGTGAATGGATTCAAACTATGGAATTCTGAGTTAAAGAAGATCATCGTGAGTCGAGATGTTACCTTTGACGAATCTGCAATGCTGAAGCAGACACCTCGAGACATAGAGAATGAGAATCCAAATTCTCTACGACAGGTGGAGTTTGAGACTCCCAAGAAGTAAAAAAAAAACTTCTCAGATAGTCGATCATCCTGATAGCCAGGACGAGATATCAGTTGAGGTGGAGGATTCGACACCACTATCTGAGATTAGACAACAACCTGAATCCATTGCCACCAGCAGATCGAAAAGAGATATTCAGAGGCATGCTTGTTACACAGACGTGGTAGCATACGCCCTTCCGGTGACTGATGATGAAGTCCCATTCACATACAAAGAAGCTGTGGACTGTATGGACAATGTTAAGTGAAATATGGCAATGGATGAGGTGATGAAATCACTTCACCAGAATGAAACTTGGAAGCTGATACAACTTTCAAAGGGAAAAAGAGCTATAGCTTATAAATGGGTCTATGCCAAGAAGGAAGGTGCTTCTAACAAAGACAACATCAGATACAAAGCCAGATTGGTAGCGAAAGAATACGTATAGAAAGAATGAATAGACTACAATGAGGTATTCTCACCGGTTGTCAAGCATTCATCTATTCGGGTCTTATTGGCTTTGGTTGTACAATTTGATCTCGAGTTAGCTCAACTCGACGTGACTGCATTTCTCCATGGTACTTTGAACAAAGAAACTTATATGTCTCAGCCAGAAGGGTTCAAAGTTCCAGGACATGAGAATTGGGCTTGCAAGCTAAACAAGTCCCTGTACGGTTTGAAACAGTCACTGCGACAGTGGTACAAACGGTTTGAAACAGTCACTGCGACAGTGGTACAAACGGTTTGACAACTTCATGATGACTCAGAAGTAAACACGCAGTCATTTTGATCACTGTGTATACTTTTGCAAACTCCAAGATGGAACATTTGTCTATTTGCTCTTATATGTGGATGATATATTGATAGCATCTAAGAGCAAGGTGGAGATCGTCA
The DNA here is from genome assembly GCA_032871835.1 of Dipteronia dyeriana. Taxonomy (NCBI): domain Eukaryota; kingdom Viridiplantae; phylum Streptophyta; class Magnoliopsida; order Sapindales; family Sapindaceae; genus Dipteronia; species Dipteronia dyeriana. The sequence goes on from CM065303.1 coordinate 719,443, forward strand.
GGCTGAAGGCTCAATTGAGCTCAACGTTCAACATGAAGGATCTTACAGAGGCCAAGAAAATTCTTGGTATGGAGATCAAAAGGGACAAAGCGAAAAGATATCATTTGTTTGACACAGACTAAGTATTTAAAGACTGTACTTCAGAGGTTTGGCATTGATAGCAAGTATAAACCTGTAAGTACACCGTTGACTCCACATTTCATGCTGAGTGCACTGATGTCACCGACTGTTGATGATGAAAAGAGGGAAATGGATCATGTTCCTTATGCAAATGCAGTTGGTGCCTTGATGTATGTGATGGTGTGTACCAGACCCAATATTTCACACGTCGTAAGTATGGTGAGCCGTTACATACACAATCCTGGTAAGGGCCACTGCAAGCTGTGAAATGGATTTTACAGTATATCTATGGTACTATAGATGTTGGTTTGAAGTTCCAGAGAGATCAGATGATTGACAAACATCGTAGGATATGTTGATTCTGATTATGCTAGCGATTTGGATAAGCGTCGATCTACTACTGGTTATGTGTTCACTATGACAGGATGACCAGTAAATTGGAGATCAACTTTACAGTCAACAGTGGCTTTGTTTACTACTGAGGCAGAATATATGGCTGTAACAGAAGCTTTCAAAGAAGCCATTTGGTTTCGTGGTTTAATCAAGGATTTGGACATTGTTCAGAAAAGTGTGGAAATTTTCTGTGACAGCCAGAGTGCCATTTGTTTGGCAAAGAACCAAGTCCATCATGTTCGCACCAAGCATATAGACGTACATTACCATTTTGTTCGGGAAATAACAGATGAAGGGAACATCCTACTCTAGAAAATCGGGACTGCAGACAATCCTATAGATATGTTAACAAATGTGGTAACAGGGATCCAGTTCCAACATTGCTTGGACTTGATCAATATCTCTCGAGCTCGTATCGCCTAAGGGCGTAATGAAGGTAGCATTGATTGGTGGATTCTAGTCAAGGTGAAGATTGTTGACAAATTGACTCAACTTCCACCTTCCATCTACCATCTACATTGTTGACAATGTGGAAACCAAACCACCGGCCACTTTCATGGCAACAATTAACCACCATGTTGAAAATGGGGGAAGGTTTTCTCTGTCTTTCCCCTATAAATAAGACCCTCAACAAAGTAAGAAGTAAGGCAAGAAGCAATTCAGTATTCAGTGCTTCTAGAGAGAGTTCTTGAGAGTTGAGAGAAAAAACTCCATTTTGTATTATTTTTTAAATAATATTAGTTTGATGCCTCTCGTGGACGTAGGCAATTGCCGAACCACGTAAATATCTATGTTTGTGTGTTGTGTGTACTTTTCTGTTTAATTTCTGGTCATTTCTGCAACAGTTAATCCATGCATAAAAGCCTGATCAAAGAGTGGATCGAATGGTAATTCAAAAGTTTCTTAATTAACTTAGAGGGAAGGCATATAATAAAATCTAGAAAATAACAAAGTTTTTCGATCTACTCAATCATTGCTTAATTGAAGAACCAAATAAAATATATTCCTAATCTATATTGATCTGTTTCTTCAAATTCCTTTTGTTTTTCCAATCGCCAATATGTTCTGAAGCATGGCAATGAGCTTCTTGATCATCATCATCAGCTTCAGTCCAGAAATTGCATGGTGCAGTTGAATCACATACGTAACAATAACACTGCAGTCTCACACATATTTACAACAATTATTTTACACATTATTCTATTCTTATAATTAAAAAAAATGGATAAATTAATGAAGACACAAATTATATATTGAATTTATAATAGAGATTAGTGTTACCAATTCACAACGGTTGTCATGAGGAGTTTTGTCAAATGGATATTTGATACATAGATGTCTTGGATGTGGATAGTCTCTGCAAGCCACCTATAACGTCCAACCAATTAAGCAAGAATTTCAATCAAAGCATGCAAGTGAAAAACAAAATATATGGGGTAAAAAAAAAGGGCAACAAAGTAATTAACCTGGCCTATTTCAGAAATGACTTGGAGGTCATCGTTGTCTTCGTCGTTATTGGGAAGGTAGTCGGACATAGAAAGCTTGTTAATATCATTAATGGAGTCAAAAGGATCACAATCAAGAATGAGACAATCGTCCTTTTCGTCCTCCTTCTCAGAAGAAGATGGTGCCGGTATGATTTCTATCATCACCTTTGTTTCGTTTTCCTCCATTTTCTTTCCTTTTTTTTACTCCTTATAATTCTCTGATTAATTTGATAAAAACCCTAGACTGCCGACTCACAGTAACAAAAGAGAATTAAGCAGCCACGATCGTTGGTTTTCCCAATTAATTAATTCACACATTTTATTTTATTTTTTAGAAAATAATTAAGAACCTTCTTTGGTTTTTCATGGCCGGCCCAAATTTAATTTAGTCATCCATGGACACTGTTTCTGGAAAAGATGGTCCAATAATTTTGCACGCTTAATAAGTCAATACCCATATCTGGAGTTTAGATAATGTAACTCATTATAAAGTTCTTTCTATAACGTGACCGAATATGACCTCTTACAACAAAAAGGGTACAAGATCTTACAATCGATAATTGTTAACGAGTCATGTGATTAACTATTGATCATGTTAATTATATTAAATAACATCGATAAGTTATATTCACAATTCGTAGATAAATTTAAAAAGTTTAACCTTTATATGTAAGTTTTAGTTATCTTTTCAATTTTAATATTCATTAACATATTACCTTTCATATATATATATAAACATTTATTAACATTCTAGATATAAAATTCAAAACTATTTTAAATTTCTTTTTAGTTGGATCCCTATTTTTTTTTTCCATAACAATGAAAAGACATCTAATTTGAAAATAAGGTCTTTTTTTATACATAAAAAAACGATAAATAAGTTTTTATTATGAAAACAATGATGCAAGTATCCTACACCATATATTATTATAATTATAATTATGGAGAAAATCTTCAATATACTCCATGCATCAACTGCGTAATGAACAATGCCCCTAAAGATATAACAAGTGATAAATTTTAGAGTAATTAAGTGGTACAGATCCCCCATCGATCGTAAGCTAATTCGTATGTTGTCTCCTAATTATTTTTTTCTATCATGATAAATTGCATTAAATACCCCATATTGTATAAATAATTACAACAAATCAGAAAAAATATAATAATATGATTTAAATACCCATCTAACCAAATTTTTAAAAATCAAATTTTAAAAATAAAAATTTAAAATTTAAAATTTAAATATTTGTTAAATAAAAAAAAAATTTGAACTTTTTGATAAAGAAAATTAAATAAATAAATAAATAAAACAATTAAATTAATTTAACAATTATTTAAATTGTCTTTATTTATTCAAATATCCCTAAATATAAAACTTAGATGAATATTTAAATTATTTAAGGGGAATTATCATTTAAATTATCATTTTATTTAAATATCGCTAAATATCGCTAAATATCACTTGTTCATGAAAATACCAATTATAATTTAATAATAATAATAATAATAATTTAAATACCTTATACTTTTTTAAAAATTATCATTTAAATTATCTTTTTTATTTAAATATCCTTAAATATCCTTACACTCCACCCCTTATACTTATTTTTTATCATTAAACCCCTGAACTTTCATAATATTGGATATTTAATTTATTTAAGGGGAATTATCATTTAAATTATCATTTTTTTTATTTAAATACCTTTGTTATTGTAAATGAACAAGTGATATTTAAGGATATTTAAATAAAACGGATAATTTAAATAATAATAGCGAAAAAAGTATAAGGCATTATTACCATTATTATTATTATTATTATTATTATTATTATTATTATTATTATTTTCATTATATTATTATTGTTGTTGTTGTTGTTGTTGTTGTTATTTAGTTTTTAATTTTTGTTTTTGACATTATTAATAATCTTGTTATTGTAAATGAATAAGTGATATTTAGGGATATTTAACTAAAAAAACATAACTTAAATAATTGTTAAAAAATAATTTTGATTTTAAAATTTTGATTTTTAAAATTTGGTTAAAGTGGTATTTAAGTCATATTATTATATTTTTTCAATTTAATATAATTATATATATAATAAGGAGAACTTAATGCAATTTAACATGACAGAAAAATAGATGACGTTACAATTCAGTCACCTATTATCAATTTATGGAAGTCCATCGAATTTAATGTCCAAACAAAAAATAGAATGCAACATGCGATTTCACTTACAGTAGATGGGGGATCTTTATCAATTAGTCTAAATTTTAATTAAATATAACATCAAAAAGTTTTTTTCTTTCCTAATTTTTTTTGAAATAAAAACTGGAACATGTCCACATAACTATGGATAGATGACCACCAGGTCCACCGCTAAATTAAGTGATTTATTATTGACCATTTCTTATTAGGTACATAAGAAGCTTAATCAATTATTCATGATTACTTTGATGAAATTGCGCTTAATTCAAACAATAATTATAAAGTTCGATCCTACGAAATGGGTTATTAATTATTATATTTTGATCCGAAGACCTTAAATGAGTTAGTCAAATAATGATTCTATATGTCCGGGTGGCACATCGGGGTCGCTTGGATTTTGACATGTTAATTACTCCATACTTTATTTAAACGCATTATATAATAATTTTGAATTAAGATGGTGAGGTAGGTAGGTGTACTGATTTCATTTGAAATTTCACATATCTTCTAACCTAATTTTTTTTTTAAAAAAAAAAATCCTGTTGAAAGGGTTGTTTTGAATCTTTGATTTAGACCTTTGATTGATCTAATGTCTAATAAATATGTGGATGGTTTCATTTTATCAATCATATGAAAAGTCTTACAATTTTCATCACAAGTAACGTGTACCTATTACATACACGACTATGTTTTCTTTAGTTTTTTAATGTCAAGTTGTCAACAAATATGTGATTTTGTATTTAATAATACTATTGGCAATACATAGCTTTAAATTTAATAAAATGATTGTCTTGAAAGTTTTTTTTAAGCAAAATCCAATAAGAGGGGAAAAACATCAATAAGGGGTGTGTTTAATGTTAATTGCATCAAAGAACAAGTATATTTAGAAACATTCATTATTAGTTCATGTGATGTGCACTTCTATTCCACTTTAGTGGGGAAATATTTAAATCCAATCATACACGTTTTATAAATATATATGAAAAGTTGCCTTCTTTATATTGTGTAAATAGATATCTTTTGATTATAATAATAGATATCCATACCGGTATTCGAGATTCTATTGGCTATGGAAGTAGAAATTTTAGCCACACATTATATGTAAAAATTCTACTGGTGTTGTGGAAGTAGGTTTCTTATAGTTATGGAAGTATATATATAGATCGTCCATACAATACTTATCTTGATAGATCCTAAGACATTTGATCTGGTCATTGCCGTTATATATATATATATATATAAAGAGAACAAAGTCAGATTATGGTAATGAACAACTGCAAGTTCTTTGGCTCAGTGGCGGGGCAGCCCTCTTTCAATAAATATATATACTTGAATTATATTTATACGCAAAGTTTGTTTAGAATTTCACTAACATCACCTACCATTAATCTAATTTATTTCATATTTTTTCTAACTTAAAATCAAAAGTCAATAATAAAAATTATAAACGATAAATCACAATCGATAAAAATATTATTTATGATTGTTTAACATATAGTAAATTTTTATAATATGCAGAATCTGTTTAAAAATAAGATATATATTGACAAACAAATCAATATGAAAGTCTGTGAGTCATCGATTAAGCATTCAATTATATTGACTAAACAATTTCACGTGAGGATTTGTGGGCCACTAATTAAGTATGAGTAATGATACATTGTCCAAATTTGGTGTCCAAATGATGTGATAATAATCTAGTCCATGTATTTAATTCATACAAATCCAATCCAATTTAAACGAATGGAATGGATTGTTACCACATCGTTTGAACACCAAATTTGGACACTAAATTTGGATAAAGTAGTATTACTCATTTAAGTATTATAATATATTGACTAAATAAAAATATATAAATTCAGTAATTGATAGCTAATGAATCGATCATATACTAGTCGTATATATTGAGAAAAAAATTATATTTGTTTACATAATTAAGTCCAGTTTGTAAATATTTTCTGGTTCGCTCTTGTTTGGACTCTGTTTGTGTGCTTGTCTTTTTCAAAAGAGCAGGTGAGATGTTGATGATTAATGTCAATGCTTTCTAATCAATTACCTACGATTGTTAACGTTATTAACTTATTAAGTTTAACTCCTTTCTAATAGCCAGAAATATGGATAAGGGGATATTATGATACGAGGATATGGTAATCTATAAAAAAAAATAGGATATAGATATGGTATAATATGTCAATTAATATAATAAATATTTATATTTTAAAAAATAATAATAATATATAAAAATATAATCCAATAATTCATTCAAAATGTATTTTCAATAAACATATGTGATATGTCACAAAATCTATAAGTTATAACATATTTTTTTTAAATATTACGACCCCCCTAAACATTTATTAAACTGTAATTTGATCTTATTTTTTTCAAAAAAAGTTTAATAATTGAAAAACTGCCCACACCTATCTTATCCATGTCCTGGCTGTATCCCTAATGTATCCCACTGTATCTACAATGTATTCTGTTGTATACATTAGGGATATCCCAGTATTGACTTTTTTAAAAGGTCAATGAATACACCAAAATACTTGTACATGTATCATGCCATGCTGGATACTTGTCCAACACTGGCTACCGCCCAAAAAAAAAAAAAGTGTTTGTACGACCATTTTCTCATGATCATATATATTCATATCGCTTCGTAGTTTCATAAATATTGGCAATATGGTTATACATTATTTTGAAAAGAAAGTTCAATAATCAATAATCAAATTAACCAAGAAGATTCCAACCAAAACTTCAATAATTATGTTCTCTAGCTCTTCTTTTTCTTCTTGTATTTAAGAAACCGCAACAATAGATCCTAAAATACAAATTGTCATAGCTTGAATTTGCACAAACAACCCACATGAAGAAAAAACCAAAAACATATGAAAAAAAAAAATCGAAGAAAAAAGAAAATAACAACCCACATGAATCATGAGATGAAGAAGGAATTCCGGTATAAAGAAGAGAATCTTGCGCATGTATCCTGAATAACCCCATTTAACATTAATTTATAGAAGCAACCATTATGCAATAAGCCAACTCAATCATTGCAAGAATCAAATCAGATGCAGACAAAAAAAATGAAAAATTAACATGAGATTTTAGATGGTTTGATGTAAACCTACGGGCTACGTCCATAGAACGTTTCACCATCCAATTTTTACTATCAAGTCGTTGTTTCTAATGTGAAGCTAAGTTCTTTATCTCAATTCGACTTTCAATATTGTTTCTCTATCATAATTTAAAACCCTAGAATTATAAGACTGTTTATAATAAAGCCCTGAATTGAAACTGTCTCCTAAATGTACTGCTCGACCACGGATTAGACATATCGGTGGTTTGGTTTGAACTGGTGAACCGAACCGGAACCGGCACTCAAAAAACCGTAACCGAACCGACGTTTGAGGTTCCGAACCGGAACCACTACAGTGCACGGTTCCGGTCCGGTTCGAACCGAAAGGTTCCACAAAAACAGTTTTTTTTTTAAAAAAAAAACCTTTGTTATTTTTTAATTTGTTATTTATTTTAGTTCAAAAAAAAATTAAACGACCCAATAACATACATTTACAATTTTATCGTTATATATGTAATATTTTGTAGTGAACGAAAAAAGTAAAAAACAAAAAAAATCGGACCATCGGAACCATCGGAACCGAAACCGGTACTGACCGATTCCAATTCAGATTCAGATTCAAATTCTTTCAGAATCGAAACTGTCGATTTAAAACTAGAACCGAACTGAAACCGAAATCGAAATCAAAACCGAAATCGACGATATATCTACCACGGATGCATGGCAACACAATATCACAAATTCAGTCTGCACGACCCAACGGTAATCTGACGAAGAAAAAAACAAAACATCAAAATGCACGTGAACCATGAGATGAATTACAAGGAATTAGAGCGAAACATCACATAATTACAATTCAGTGTTGAAGACAAGCAAGGAATTAGAGCGAAACATCACATAATTACTCCCCCCCCCCCCCCCCCACACACACACACACATACACACACACACACACATATATATATATATATATATATAATATTTTTCTTCTCTTTAATCGTATCAGCACATTCTACGTGGATCATTGATTCTGATTAGAGGGAATAAGGGTGTTGACGTTCGTTTCTGGATTTTGTCAAAAAAACCAACAAAGATCGGATTTTAGCTAAAAATAAAAGAGGAGAGAAAAAGGAAGTAACAAGACACAAATTTTACGTGGTAAAACTCCGGTGATCGGAGAAACATCCACGGGTGGTTATATGATCCACCAAGCCAAAATCTACTATGAAGAAAATAATTACAACCCTCGATCTCTCTTTCTCTCTTTTTATTTTTTCTATGATTGATGTGTATCTTGTGTGACGAGATTATGGGTCTATTTATATGTTCATAGAACCCTAATCATTTTTGTATAAGTAGTACATGATCTTTGTATTTAATTGTGATTTTGGTTACTTGTTTGAAGTAGATTTGTCTTCTTTCTTGTTTCGGAGGCTAGTAATGAGATTAAATACGATTCTAGTAGCATAGTCCGATTAGGACTTATTTCCTTATAAGAGTATAGACTTCTTGGAGAATCATAAGTGTTCTCGGAGGAGGATTCTCTTTCTTTAGAATCCCTCTTTAATAAGGAGCCTTTTGACTTGACTTATGAACTACTCTCTAAGCTTCTTACTCGGTTGTCCTGCTTATCCCGAGTATAAGGTTAAGTATGCTGGTCTCGAATGACGTCTCATGATCCGAGTGAAAAATATCTTTTTACTCACCCCGAGTAAGTTTAATCGTTTTAGCGATCCCGAGTAAATATTGTCTCGATACTTGTTTATTCGGGCTTCTTCGCCTTGATGATGCCTCGTAGGATGTTTCCTAAGTGCTTATTTGGATGTCCATCTGGCAACTTTCTCCCTCTTGTTGATGACGTGTATGCTTGGTGAAATTCACATACGACAATACTCCCTTAAAATATTTTTACCTAGTAAATTTCATTTCGGGCAAGAGTATTTTAATCATCTCAATTTTTACTCGTGTCAGAATAGCCGTCTTGTCATAATGGCGTGTCTTAATGGTGACCCCTGTAATTTCGATTCGTTTCATCATGTGAGATCTTAAATGATGGCGACGTTTTGAAGTTCTGACGGTCGAGGGCTAGTTCCTGTTTTGACACGTGTCCCACGTCTCTTCGTTTTTCAATATCATTTAAGAGAAATGATTTTTGCGTCTCCCCAAACGCCGCCTACGTCATCGAGTTTCATCATAAGTTTTTCCCGCCTCGAGGGCCTAGGGTTTCGCATCATCACCCCTTTAAATTCTTCACTGAGTTTGTGCTAGTTTATTCTTAAAAGTTTTGAAAAAACCAGAATTTTCCTATTAGTCCAGATTTCGCTGCAGATCGCTTTCTTCAAGGGTTCTTTTCTTTTGCTTCAGTATTCTATTTTACTTGAGGTTAGTTTCGATGGATCCTTCATCCCGCCTTCGTCTTTGTAATATAGCTCTCGATGCTCTAAATCGTGGGTATTATCAGTTAGTTTCCTGTGTTCGAAGATTGTTGGGGGAAACTCCTCCTGGTGAACCTTCACTTTTAGAAGTCGATGTTTCTGGGCTTTACCCTGATATCGTTTTTAATCCTATAGCCAGTTCTGATTCATCTGATACTTCATCTGATTCTGACGTTTCTGACCACAGGGTATCTTTTCGAAGGATGGGTAAACATCAGAGCAGAAGTGAGGTACACAAGCACGGCTCTAGCAGCGTTCAAATCAGGGAACAGACTGTTAACGAGAGTGATGTTGATGAGGTGTACAGGGTGTCTCGTCTTTCGTTTTCTGATACTCGCCCTAGTGGCTTTGATACTGAGCCAAATGTAGTCGGGCCAGCTGAAATAGAAAAATATCGCTCCCGATTCGATCTGCCCGACTCGGTCACTTTGGTTCCTGCGGGGGATAGAGCTGTATGGAATCCTTCTGAGGGTATGGTCACGATTTATGGATCGATGCTATGCTGTGGTGTCACTCTTCTCTTTCAGCCTTTTATTGCGTGGTTTTTGGCTGAAGCAGGGATAGCCCCAGCTCAGTTGGCCCCGAATAGTTATAAAATCTTGATGTGCATGTGGCATATGTTCATTAGAATGAACCTTTCACCGCCTTTCCCAAATGAAATCAGGCATTTCTTTACGCTGAGGCAGGTTAGCAAGACGGGGACCTATTTTCTTACATATACTCTATTAGACGGCTGGGTCCCCAAAGAAGCAAAGGTGAATCGGGAGGTCGACACCTCTGATGACCCAAAAAAGAAGGGTTTTGTATGGGGATTCCCTACATCCAACAAGTTCTGGAAGAATAGTTGGTTTTTCACTAGAGGGGCTCTCGGGCTCAACGTCACTGTTGGATTTGGGGATTCCCGAAAGGTGTTGAGTGTTCCCAGTTTCTTCTGTTCCCCCGAAGTGTGGAACAAAAAAATAATTGATTATAGTGATTCTGAGCTGAAGAGGCTGACTCGGGCTGCTGTTCATATTCTGGAGAAAAGGAGAAAGAGCTACATTTTTAAAGATGAGGATTTGATAAAGCTCGGCTTCTTCAGACAGATTTCGGGCCATCGGAGGCGATGTAAGTGACCCGACGCCCTTTTTATTGTATTTTTTTTGCCTTTTATTTTCTGACTTGAATATTTTTTTTTTCTTTTTTTTGAAGTGTTTGATACGGACGTCGTCAGTGATCTTCAGGCTCGCCAGGTGAAGTCGATTCTGCAGGCTAGTAGAAAAGAAGCTTCCCGTCAGGGTGATGAAGGTATTGCTCCACCCGAGTCTGATGAGGAAACCGACATTGCTGAGGAACAAATCCCCAAGTGCGTTGATCAGGGTGCTCTGCCTTCTACTCAGGATTCTGCTGGTCCAAGTGGCCAGAGTGAGCCAGCTGACACCCAACTGCCTGATAATAGGAAGAGGCAATGTGAAAGCCCGGGTGAAGAGCCTGTTGGATGGTTTGAAACTAGCGATGGTGACGTCTTTACGGATCAAGTGCCTGCGAGCGCTGACTTCTTCGAGTCTTTTTGGGACGATCTGCAGGAAGATCCTGCTGCTAACCTTAACTTCCACCGTTCTCGGGGTGAGAAGCGAAAGGCAGTTAATTCACCGACCCGTCCTCTTAAAGTTCCTCGGGTAGTCTCATTCATCGACTCCAGCAATGAAGATGTTACAGATGAGATTGCTCCAAGTGTTGGCGCTGGAGCATCAGCAGATGCGGCGGCCTCAGAACCGAACAAGGCTTATTCTATCCCCGAGGTTGGGGATACAGGGGTTGAACCTTCGGGGGCGCCTTTAAATCCTTCTCCTCAGGATATGCTATGGGAGATGTCATTCGGTCGGGCTTTCATTGGGGAGGACCGCTGGAGCGGCTTTAAAGATGGTTCACTGTCCGAACGTCTCCAAAACGTTTTCAACGGTGCATCTTATGTAAGTTAAATCTGACTTCTTTATTGTTTTGCTTCTACCAGATTTCTAAATATATTCCTTTGCAGATGGTGGCCGAATTTGCTGAGCTAATTCAGACGCAGCAACACCAAGCCGATCGAATAAGGCGTCTAGAAGCTCAACTGAAGGCTAGTGAGGAAGACTGTGCTCGAGCTGAGAAAGCTTATCAGCAGGAGGTCGGTTCTGTACAAATATTCACCGACCACTATCTGGCGAAGCAGGTTGAAGCCGAGGAGAAGGCATCTTTGGCAAGGAGAAGGTTGCATCGCTTCAGAATCTTCTATCTTTTGCTGAAGAATCCATGCTTAAGGCAGAGCAGGAGGCGGAGCAGTCGAGGTCGGCGTATGACCAAAAAATCAAAGATCTGGAGCGCCAAGTGTTGACAGTTGAATCCCTATCCCGAGAGGCCAAGTTGGAACTTGAGGTCCAAGGGGTGGATCGTTTTAAAAAATCCCCTGCTTACGATGCCCTACTTCTTCGAGAATTTCAACGTAGGCTAGTTTCGGCCGGTGAGTTCTTTAAAGTTAAGAATAGGGCGACTGAGAAGGCTCGAGCTAATTGGGAGCTGTCAATCAAACATAACGTGGACCGGTACTTGGAGTCTCTTCGGATTCAGATAAAGGAATGGAGAGCCTACTGCCGTAGTCAAGGCAAAGAGCCTCGTCCCATGCATTTAGAGATTCTGTCCGAGCATTCCCTCTCGACCTTTTACGCCAGTCAAGAGTCTGTCGAGGGTGTGGTCCCAGATATCGGGCCGGTCCCGGGTGAGGATTATAGCTAGTGGATGGATGATACCGTCGACTCTATTGGATGGCCGTCTAACGAAAGTTTGCTCCGTGAATACGAGATGGTGCCAGACCCGAATATAGGCAAAGGCTCGAAATCCTCACAGCCTTGACTTTTGTAAATTTGTAGAAGATTCCTTCATATATTTTTTGTAAGGTTCTTTGAACTGTAATCATTCTTTTTAAGAGCAATAAAATTCAATTTTATTCTGAATTGAATGGTCTTGATCTGTTTATTGCTGATTGTTATCGAATGCTGTATTAAACTGGCTGTTGTCCGGGTAACTTAATCGAGTATCTTATTAAACCGATTGCCACCCGAATAACTTTAATTGCCAAGCATCTAATTGAACTGGCGCTTCGATGTTCGGGTGACTTAACCGAGTATCTTATTAAATCGGTTGTTACCCGAATGTCTTTAATTGTTAAGAATCTTATTAAACTGGCTCTTTATTATTAACCGAGTTATCTTGAAACAGGCAAGTTTTACGTGTTTCATACCCGGTTGTTACCCGAATATTACATCAAGGCTCACCATGATCTTATGTTCGAGTCCTTACGCAATACCAAGGACGTCTCCTCAGTTTCTATGCGCAAGGGTCTGCCGAATCGTTGAGCTCTCTTTAAAATTGCTCACCACAGCTACGCATTTCACCGGAACTTCTTCCGATAGCGTCCCGAGCATTTTTCCAGAATCTGGTGCACCGGGTTTGCCTTTTTGTTAAAGTCGATTTGACCTTGCTCGGCTGGCATGCTCCTTCGAGCTTCTCCGCCCATACGGGATTTGATGGTCCTGAGTATTCTATTTGCATGTTCTTATTATCATGCTCTTCCATATGCTCTTATTATCATATGCTTCTTTTCGAAATTCCTGAATAATTTTTATTTATCATTGTAAAATCAACACATTTAAATTCCATAACTAACATTTATCGCAACTAATAACCCTGACTAAGAAAACAAAAAGGAAAAACAATTTTAAGGATAGAAAATCTTTAGATATTGAGCGTTGCATGGTCGGGGTAAAACCCCTCCGTTGGGTCGTGCAATCCAATATGCTCTATGGCCAGCTATTCCCTTGACCTTGTATGGACCTCCCATTTATCTGCCAGGGAACCTGCAGCTTTATTTTTCGTGTTTAGTGATACCCTCCTGAGCACTAGGTTTCCAAGCTGGAATTTCCTGATCCGAACACGAGAATTGTAGTGGCGAGCCACTCTTTGTTGATATGTTGTATTTCTTATTCGGGACTTCTCCCTTTTTTCTTCTAGCTCATCCAAGCTTTGTTGTAGCATATCAATATTCTACTCTTTATCGTATAGCCTGACCCGGGGGGACGCATACGGTGTTTCTACGGGGATGACAACTTCTGTTCCGAACGCTAAGGTGAACGGAGTTTCTCCTGTTGAGGTCCTTGGTGTCGTCCGGTATGCCCATAATACTTCATGAAGCTTTTCAACCCAGTTTCCTTTTTTAGCATCTAACTTTGCTTTGATGGTGTGCTTGATAATTTTATTTACTGCTTCTACCTGCCCGTTTGTTTGAGGATGAGCTGGTGTCGCATAGTAGTTAGCAATCTGATACTTCTCGCACAACTGTCTAAACTTTTGGTTATCAAACTGGGTGCCATTGTCGGTGAATATAGTGTCCGAAACTCTAAACCTATAAAGTATGTTCTTCTTTACAAAATTTGTGGTGTTGGCTTCTGTGATATGCACCAGCGCTCCAGCTTCTGCCATTTTATGAAATAATCTACAGCTACTATGGCGTGCTTTGCTCCACCCCTTGTCCCAGCTGGCATTTGGCCGATCAGGTCCATGCCTCACATGGCGAATGGCCATGGGGTAGTGAGGTTTATGAGCTTTTCTGGGGATTGTCGGATATCGTTAGCAATCCTTTGACAGGTATTGCAACTTTCCGACCACTGATGCACATCTGAGAAAAGCGTAGGCTAGTAATAGCCTTGCCTGAGCACCTTATGTGCTAGGCTTCTACCCCTAGTGTGGTTTCTGTAAACTCCTCTGTGGATCTTTTGAAGTATTCGGTGTGTATCTTCTTCCGGTACACATCTCTGGAGAGCTCAAAAAAACCCCTTTCTATATAATTCTCCTCCGATCACGGTATACCTATCCGATCGATACCTGATGCGCTTTGCTAGTACCAGATCTTTTGGGAGCATGACTTCTTCCAGGAACCTTCTCAGCTGGACCATCCAACCGTCTTGTGGTGTTCGGACTTCTGAAACTTCCAAATGCTTAGGTTTAGCTGTACTCGGTTTAAGGAGGTGTGCAACCGGAATGGTCTTTGGTCTGATTGTGGTTGTTGCTGACGCTAATTTAGACAATGCGTCAGCCTTTTCATTTTCTTCCCTGGGGATCTGAGCGATCTTGTATTCTTTAAATTTTTGGAGTAGCTGTTTCGCGATGTCACGGTAGGCTATCATACCTTCATCTTTGGCCTGGTACTCATCCATAACCTGGTTAACAACTACCTGTGAATCGCTGAATATCTCAACTTCATCTGCCTCGAGGGCTATGCAGACTCTGAGTCCAGCTAACAATGCCTCGTACTCGGCTTGATTATTAGTTGCTTTGAAATCAAATCTCATGGCACATTCAACATCATCTCCTTATAGGGTGCGAACTACGATCCCTGCCTCGCTGCCATGAGTATTTGAAGAACCATCAATATACAGTTTCCATGGGAAACTTTTATCCAACAGTTTTTTTCTTCATATTTGGTTCTGTGAACTCGGCTATGAAGTCTGCCACGACCTGTCCTTTGAGGGAGGTTCTGGGGACATAATGAATATCGAATTTACTTAGCTCAATTGCCCATTTGGTAAGTCTTCCTGATATTTCTGGCTTTGTAAGATTTTTCTTAATGGGTCAATTGGTGAGAACCTGGATTGTATGGGCTTGAAAGTATGGTATCAGCTTTTTTGATGTTGAAACCAATGCTAAGGCCATCTTTTCTGCCTGTGAGTACCTGGTCTCAGCAGGTAAGAGTGCCTTACTGGTATAATACACTGGTTTCTGCACTCCATCTTATGTTCTGACTAAGACTGAACTTGCTGCAAGCTCGGTTATTGACAGATACAGCTGAAGTATTTCCCCTTTTTACGGTTTTGAGAGAACTGGTGCCTGTCCCATATACTCTTTTATTTTTAAGAATGCCTGCTCGCACTCTTTATTCAACTCGAGTCCTTTCCCTTTTTTGATTATCTTGAAAAAGGGTGTGCACCTGTCTCTAGCTCTCGAGATGAATCTTCCCAAGGAAACTAAACACCCTGTTAAGCGTTGTACTTCTTTCAATGTTTTGAGTGAGGTCATTTTTTACAAGGCCTGGATTTTCTCAGGATTAACTTCGATTCCTCTTTGGTGTACTTGAAAACCCAAGAATCTTCCCGAAAGGACTCCGAATAAATATTTTTTCGGGTTTAATTTCATCTGGTATTTTCTTAGGACATCAAATGTCTCTCGGAGGTCCTGGGCATGCTCATCTGCCGAGACACTTTTAGTTAACATGTCATCAATGTACACTTCCATGTTCCTTCCTATTTACCGAGTAAAGATTTTGTTGACCAGCATTTGATACGTAGCACCTGTATTTTTTAAACCGAAGGGCATTACTGTGTAGCAATATAAACCCTGATCCATTGTGAAAGCTGTTTTTTCTTCATCAGCTTTGCTCATCCGGATCTGATTGTATCCCGAGTAAGCGTCCATAAAGCTGAGCAAATCGTGACCTGCTGTGGCATCCACCAACTGGTCTATCCTTGGAAGTGGGAAGCTATCCTTTGGGCATGCCTTGTTCAGGTCCGTGAAATCTACGCACATCCTCCATGTCCATTTTTCTTTTGGACAAAGACTACGTTGGCGACCCACAGAGGGTAGCTGACTTCTTTGATTGATCCAGTTGCCAGTAGCTTTTCCACCTCTTGTTTGATTGCTTGACTTCTTTCAGGATTGAACGATCTTCTCTTTTGTACTACTGGTTTTGCATTTGGGTCAACTGTTAGGTGGTGAGATATTACTCGGGCATCTATCCCGACCATATCTTCGTGACTCCAAGCGAACACATCTTTGTACTCTCTAAGAAGATTGGTTAGGTCTTGCTTGACTTTTCCATCCAAGTTAGCCCCGATCTTGATTTTCTTATCCGGTTCGTCTTCTTTAAGTACCACTTCTTCAACCAATTCTGTTTTGGACTCATTCGAGTCCTCCCTCGGATCCAGTTCGAATGACAAGGACTCCTTACACTGATTTGGTTTTATTATGGTGCACACTTGTTCAGCATCATGCTTGTCTTTATATACTGACAGGTTTACTCTTCGGGCCATCTCTTGGGATCCCTTGACTATCCCGATCCCTTGACTATCCCGATCCCTTGTTCTATTGGGAACTTGATCATTAATACATAAGTGGTCGTCACAGCCCTTGTTTTATTCAGGAATGGCCGACCCAATAATGCATTATACGGCCAATTGTCCAAGTCAACTACCACGAAGTCGAGCAGGACAGTCCTCTGGCATGGCGCTGTTCCAATCTTCACGGGTAGTTTTACCGTTCCGAGTGACCTGACCTCTATCCCTCCAAACCCTCTTAATGGAGTATGGAAAGGCTGTAAATCTCTTCGGTCTAGTCTTAGCTGGTCGTATATGGCCACACTTAGGATTTTTGCTGAACTCCTATTATCTATTAGAATTCTCTGGACTTCCCTATGGCCAATCTGGGCCTTATAACCAAAACGTCATTAGGCCGAACATCAACACCATGAGAATCTGCCTCTGTAAAAACTATCGGGTCTCATCCTTCGTTCACCCTTTTCAGGTATGGCTCAACTGAGTTTAAGTCAAAGTTATTCCTTGCTTCTAATGCTTCTCTGATTTCCTGAGTTCGCTCTCGGTTGCTTTTCCCAGTAGAGGGTCCTCCGAAAATTGTATGTAATATTTGATCGACTTCGGGACTGGCCTTTTGATTTCGTCCAGAATGATCAACTTTAACTTCCTTCTTAGCTTCTGATTTCTCATCTTTTTTCAAGATTATATCCCGTAAATGCCCTTCCCGAATGAGAGTCTCTATGTAATCTCTGAGCTGGTAGCACTTTGAAGTCTCGTGCCCGGTTTCCTTGTGAAATCTGCAATACTTGGTTGTATCTCTCCGGACGAACTGAGATTGTCACCGTGGTTCTTGCACCATATTCTTCTCTTCCAAGATAGCTAAAATTTCTTCTTGTTTTTTCCGAAGAGAGGTGTAATTGGTATATTTGCCTCGGTATTTCTCTGTGGACCGTTCGGCATTAAGCCCATTACCCCCATCCTGTTTTTCTCCTTGCTGTTCCCTTTTAGCTTTCCCTTTCGATTCTGCCCTTTGGTTTCAGCATCCTTCTGTTCGGGCTTTCCTCCATGCATAAAGCTCCCCATGTAGCTAATTCTTCTTCTTCGACCAGTGCGTATCCTCCTACCATATCCATCATGTCAGCATACCTAGTCAGCCGTGCTCTTCTCAAATCAAAGGATAGTCGTCCATTCTGCAAGTTATTGGTGAATGCAGCAATAATTGCTTCATCGTTAGCACTGCCATTTTCTGATACTGCTTGGCCGAACCGGCCCAAGTACTTTTTTAATGACTCGTCCTTCCCCTGCTTTATTTGAGAGAGGTAGGCCACCGACTTTTTCCTTTGAACATTGCTCAGAAATTGCCTTGAGAAGCTCCTGCTCAGTTCGCTGAAATTTCTGATGCTCGCCGGGGGCAGTCTCCCGAACCATCTTGACCGTGTGTCTCCTAGTGTTTGCAGAAAGTTGAGACACAATAGGGGGTCACTGCGGGAATATTAAGTCATGTCAATTTTATAGCGTCTAACGTGCTCCTTTGGATCTGTATCTTTTTTAAATTGCTTCACATGCCGCATCCTGAATCTTTCTGGGAAAGGGGTCCGTAAAATTTCCCTGGTGAATGGACTGTCAGAGTCATCGCCGGATAGATCGTTATAGCCATAACGTCTGACCAGCGCTTCCATCTAACGTCTGTTATTCTCGACTTCTCGAGTTAGGCTCTGGATTGTAACATCTCTATTTCCCATCGGACTTCCCCTACGGTTAAACCACTGGGTTATCGTCATTCTTTCCTCAGACTCTTCACTCTGATGCCGGACCTCTCGTGTGACTCCATGATGACGTTTGCGATGGTGTTGATCACTGTCTTCTGATGATGACCGACCTCTGCGCCGGTCGTATTTACGATGTCTGGCACGTACTGTTTGATTGTGCTCAATCCTCTGGTGATGTTATTCCTCTTCAAGTGTTTCCTGTCCAGACGGGTTGATTGGGGAAGAGTTCCTTCTGGTTTTCGACATAATTATTCCTGGCCCAACCACCACCGAACGGAGCCTTACGGGTGGAGGATTGGGAGTATGTACTCCTGCAGCCAGTAGATCAACCCCTTTCCTTGCTGCGTCTGTCACCAATTGCTGCAATGCCTTTTGGAAACGCAGCGTCAGATCTCTGTTGGTTGGAGGAACTTGCTGGATCCCTACCAGGTGTGCATGCTGGTTTTCTGTGTTGGCTGCAGGATCTCGTGACGTGTTGCCAACATGGAAACCGCCTGGTGATTTTTGGCCATTCCCTGAACTACTTCTGCTTCCTGCCATCACTTTTAACAAGGTCGGATGTTCGTGCCCCTTCTTCTATCGCCAATTGTTGACGTTCGTTTCTGGATTTTGTCAGAAAAGACAACAAGGATCGGATTTTAGCTAAAAATAAAAGAGGAGAGAAAAAGGAAGTAACAAGACACAAATTTTACGTGGTAAAACTCCGGTGATCGAAGAAACATCCACGGGTGGTTATATGATCCACCAAGCTAAAATCCACTATGAAGAAAATAATTACAACCCTCGATCTCTCTTTCTCTCTTTTTATTTTTTCTATGATTGCTGTGTATCTTGTGTGACGAGATTATGAGTCTATTTATATGTTCATAGAACACTAATCTTTTTTGTTAAGTAATACAGGATCTTTGTATTTAATTGTGATTTTGGTTACTTGTTTGAAGTAGATTTGTCTTCTTTCTTGTTTCGGAGACTAGTAATTAGATTAAATACGATTCTAGTAGCATAGTCCGATTAGGACTTATTTCCTTATAAGAGTATAGACTTCTTTGAGAATCAGAAGTGTTCTCGGAGGAGGATTCTCTTTCTTTAGAATCCCTCTTTAATAAGGAGCCTTTTGACTTGACTTGTGGACTACTCTCTAAGTTTCTTACTCGGTTGTCTTGCTTATCCCGAGTATAAGGTTAAGTATGCTGGTCTCGAATGACGTCTCATGATCCGAGTGAAAAATGTCTTTTTACTCACCCCGAGTAAGTTTAATCGTTTTAGCGGATCCCGAGTAAATATTGTCTCGATACTTGTTTATTCGGGCTTCTTCGCCTTGATGATGCCTCGTAAGATGTTTCCTAAGTGCTTATTTGGATGTCCATCTGGCAACTTTCTCCCTCTTGTTGATGACGTGTATGCTTGGTTAAATTCACATACGACAAAGGGTATATAGCACTTTTTCAATTTTGATTTGTGTAACTAACACTATTTTAATAACTCATTTTTTACTAGCATCAAAGTAAGTGATGAGACTAAAATGCCCCTACTTGTTTTTATCTTCTTCTTTTTTTACTTTCTCTTTCTTCACATTCTCTCAGCTCACCTCCCTCTCTCGCCCACCCTCCCTCTTTCTTCCCATTCTCTCAACCCCCCTACTTGAAGACAATATTTCTAAAAAAAAAAAAGTTTTTTGATGTTTTATTTTAAATTTGATTTTGTTGATTATGAGATATTAATTTTGTTTTGGTTGATTTTGAGTTTTTAATTTAGTTTTTATTGTGGTCATGTTTTATTAGCACCAAAGTAAGTGATGAGACTAAAATGCCCCTACTTGTTTTTATCTTCTTCTTTTTTTACTTTCTCTTTCTTCCCATTCTCTCAGCCCCCCTACTTGAAGACAATATTTCTAAATAAAAAAAGTTTTTTGATGTTTTACTTTAAATTTGATTTTGTTGATTATGAGATATTAATTTTGTTTTGGTTGATTTTGAGTTTTCAATTTAGTTTTTATTATGAATTTGTTGATTTTGATGTAGATGGTGAGTTTGTTGAATCTGAATAGGGGTTTGTTTGAATCTTGAATTGGTGGGTTTGAGTTTGGGTTTGTCGAATCGGAGAAGATGAACAGTAGCTGATGTTGAGTTTTTTTTTTAAATTTCGAGACTTATTTATTCAAATTCGAGACTTATTTATGAATACCCGGGACTTACTGTACTTATTCGAGACTTATTTATGAATACCCGAGACTAACTGCACTTATTCGAGACTTAATTTATGAATACCCGAGACTTATTACTCTTATTCAAGATTTAATTTATAAATACGTATTTGTTCCATTTCGAGACTTATTTATGAATACCCAAGACTTATTCATGCGTTTTCGAGATTTATTCATGCGTTTTCGAGACTTATTCATGTGTTTTCGAGACTTATTCATGCTTTTTTCGAGACTTAATTCAATTTACGTCTTCTTCTTCATCGCGATGGAGGTCTGTTCGACCTCCATCAATGGTGAAAGCGACGAGCCGACGACGGTATCGACTCCGAAAATAGTAGGATCTGAAAGATCGGACGACGCCGAGTTTGTTGGTGCCATCGGTTTCATCAGATTCGCAATGGATCGTCATAGATCTGATGATGAAGGATCGATGACGGTTCGAGTTTGGCTTCGTTTCTCTCTCTACACAGTTCGAAACTGAAAACAAACACTACAGTTACAACGATTGGCATTGGATGAACGTTTTTCCGATGGTTTTGTCCGTCAACTCACCGGTCGACGGCGATAACTCCATTGACGGAGCTCCATCAATGGTGGTTTCTGAATTAAAAAGAAAAGGACTGGCAAGAGAAAAAAATAGATGAACGGGGGTATTTTTATCCAAATCCCATCTTTAGTGCTATTTAAACTAGAGTTATTAAAGTGGTATTAATTGTACAAATCTACTTCCAAAAAGTGTTTTATAAATTTTTGACTCATTTTGATTATGGAGAAGTTATAACATATGTATATATTTTGAATCAAAATATATAAATATAGTGATACACATTCAACGTACTAATAAAGTTATATGAGACTTACAAATCTACTTATATTAATATATAAATATATATATCCTTATATGTATATAAAACTGGTCAGGCTGCTACTTACATAGTTACGTGTAAATGTGTAATTGTGAACTCTTGTGTTAATGTATATTTGAATGTATTTTGACTAGTTTTCTATAGGTTGATAGGATAGCAGCAAGCACATGCATGTAGTAACAAAATAAATAAGCAATATTTTATAATTAAATAGGATGGGTATTTTTTTTTCCTTTTTTTTATTGGTATCTGTCGATCAATTTATTTAGACCAAGTATTTTATGAAGTGTTTTATCACGTAGGATTTGAGTGGCCAACTTAAGAACCATTCACCCAAACCCTACATTCGTTAATATACTGATAGAGCTGCATGTATATTACAAATAAGCATAAAATTAAACTCAAATGCCCAATAAAAGATTTGTTCTATATTCAACTCATTATATTAAATTTGAAACTAAAAAAAAAAAATTATGATTATAAGAGGAAACACATCTTTAAAATAACTCATTCCTTTATCATAGCTCAATATGACTTGCAGTAAATTAAAAAACTGCATTTAGGAGTCATTTTTTTTCACTTAAAATTTATTGAGTCTGAATTGAATTTATTAAGTTATTTTATTTTTTTTTAAGTGGGCAAACAACCTAAAAATACCAAAATTCAACTTAAAATAAAAAGTAGCAAACCCCAATTTTTAACTAAATTCCAAATCACTTGATTGCATTTAATATATTTTTTTTTAAGATTATCCACCTAAAAATAATATATTTCTAAGTTTATCATAATTTTATATTATACTTATGATAAGCTTAAATAGGTATTAATCACAGTATCACTTTCAACAATGGTGTTGAAAGTGATAATAAGATAAGTGGTTTAGGATTTGTTAAATTCTTTGAGTTATTTGTGTCATAAAATGAAAATACTTAACAATTAATACTAATAAGGGTATAAATATCAAATTACTTATTTTATAAACATTTTATCTCTAAAAAATAAACAAGTTGACACTATATTTAAAGGTAATAAAATAGAAAACAAACATGTCATTCAGTTTCAGGTTTCAGTCGTTATTCAGTATTCAGTAAAATTCAGAACCTTTTAGTTTCCAGATAAAAAAACAAATGATATTATCATTTGCGTCCCAAAGTTTTTTTTTTTTTTGAATTATCTTTTTTTACTCACTTATTCATTTTTCACTGAATTGATCCCTATGTTATCAAAAACCACTCAATTTGATCATTCTATTAGTCAACTGTTACTCAACTTCAACGGTTTCATAGGTATTTTTATCTTTAACCAAAGACATGCCACATGTCAACACAAAAATCAATGGAAAAAAAATAAATATTTATGTAATACTAATAGAATTAATATTATAAATACAAATTATAAATTATAAATAAAACAAAAATTAAAAAGAAAAAAATAGTTTAGTGAGTTAAATTAATAAAAAAAACTTATTTTTTGTCTGTATAATTTTTTAAAATGGTTTAAAATTAATTTTTATTCGTTATTAATAGAAAATTAAACATTTAATATTAAAAAAACCATTCATTCAAAAAAAGAAACAACAGGAAAAAAAATCATAAACCATCATCATCAACCTTCCAGTTTCATCATCATCAACCTTCAACCTTTAACCTTCCCAAGCCCACTGTCAATTTTTTTTTCCAGAAATCATCACGATCGTCAAAACACAACAAGTATCATCAATTTTCTAGAAATCATCACCATCGTCCACTGTCAAACACAACTAAACCCAAACGCATCATCGCCCAGATTCTTCACTGCCCGCTTCGATTCCTCTTCTTCGTCTTCGTCTTGAAACCCAATCATCTCGCTCTCTCTTTCTCAAAATCGAATCAATAAAACACATCTCTCTCTTTCTTTCTCAATCTCTCTCTAAATGCACCTCTCTATCTTATTTCACGATCCCTCTCTCTTCTTTCTCAGACAGTCTCTGACCTCCAAGAAAACCCATCATCTGCTCTACTTGTCGCATTTGCTTTGTATTTTTCTAATGAAATGATGTTTGTAATTGATGGTGTTTGAAGAAAATCTAGGTTTTTTTGTTGGGTGATTGGCGACAGAAAAACAAAAAGTTTTGGGGTTTTATTTTGTTTAGATTTGGGTCAGTTGGGGTGTCTGGGTTTGCTAAAAAAAAGAGTTTTTTAGGGTCGATTTTGACTTTGATAGATTTTTTTTGCTATGAATAAGATTGGTGTTTAGTTTTCTAGTATGGTTTGAGATTGGTGTTGTTGTTTGAGATTCAGATTGATGATGATTTCAGATGATGCTTATGAATTAGGAAGGATTTTTAATGTTTAGGGATGAATTTTACTGAAATGAGGATTTTTGGTGTTTGGGGATGGATTTTACTGATGATGAACCCAAATTGTGTGGTTTAATGTTAATTTGCAAGTGTTTTTTTTAATTCAATATTTTTTTTTTTCAGATTTTTATCTTTTCAAATTTTTTGGTGATCTAGATCCACACCATCCATCATTTGAAATTAACGGTGGACATTGAATCTGAATCTCTAACTATTTATTTTTCCTTTTGTTTTCTATAAATTTGCTTTAAAATAAATGTATATGGGTAAAACAGTCATTCAATTATTACCATGACCGTTGACCGTTAAAAATATGGTCAGAGGGACCAAATTGAATGGTTTTTGATAATATAGGAACCAATCTAGTGAAAAATGAATAAGTGAGTGAAAATAGATAATTCAAAAAAACTTAAGGACTCAAATGATAATATCCCAAAAAACAAAAGACCACTTAATCTAACAAGCCTAATAAAATACAAATTATTTCGGTTGTAACTTAGGGCACATTTACTAATCAAGGATTCTAATTATTGAAGGAAAAGGAACTTAGTTATTGATTTGTGATTACAGTGTTCACTTAAATCAATTGAGATTAATCAAATAGATAATTACCCTAGTGACCACATATTTAGTTGGGCGCTACTAAAATCAAATTATATGGGTCTCACTTATATATTGAAGATTAATGAATCAAGATCCTTGGGAAAGGGAACTTAATTCCTGTTGAAAAGGGAATTTACTTCCCCCCTCCCACTTAAGGAATGGAGTTTCCTTTTCTGATTCTATTTCCCATAGAACTTGATTCATTTTCATTTCATTGTCGATTAGTTAACGTTTCTAGAAGCTATAAGTGCATAACAAATACTCTAACAATTGGCAAGGTTGTATGTTCAATTCAATTTAAGAAAATGACCGAATTTCATATTGGATTTAGGTCCGCTGGAATAGTTAACTCATATATTTCTATGTTTGGTAGACGGGTTGAAAAATTAAATGGAATTTTTTCAATGTGTAATTTTAAGAGTATCACTATTGTTATCCAAAAATTGCCACGAGGACTTTTTGTACAACATTTAGTCGGGAGGTACAAGTGCCCCCATGGGTCTCTAGGGAGAGGAGATGGTGCAATTAAGTGCTCATTCTGATCTCTGGTCTCTGGTCCTGGTCCCCAGTCCCTGACATCCGATCATTGGTACCCGGTACCCGATACTCGATCATTGATCTTCTTTACGGTTCTCCTCTATAGTTTCCCAATACAATTACGTATGTAAGGAGGAGAGATAGGTGCTCCTCAATGATATTGTTAACTGAGAAATAGTAAATCGAGATTTCTGACTAACACTTTAAACCGCCACCTAGTAGGTCACATTTGGAGGGGAACCGCTTGGTACAGGTGAATACTAAATGAAAGTAAGCAAAGAAACAAGGAGATATATATATATATATATATATATATATATATATATATATATATATATATATATATATATATATGTCACAACATGTGATAAACAATGGAATATTCTAAACAAAGCATGATACACAACTAGATAATACAACGGTGGCATAAAGGGAATTCATACAAGTTATCTTTGACACTATAGGCGATGACGAACTCGTGCTAGTCGATAAGTACGAATTCCCTCAATAGGTGATGGTGTCTGTATTTTTAATAGCCAAGTCGAGTTTTCCTCTCTCTCAAGAGAAAGAGCTTTGTAGTATTTAAAGGTTCCAATTCTCGTTGTCCATTCCGTAAAAATAGTCAATCCCTTAGCAATAAAAGAAACACTGATTGGCGTTGATGGTGGCCATGTTTAAGCGCGTGAATTGTCCCCAAAATCAAGTAAGTTGCTTCCATTTTGGTAGGATTTATGAGGTTGACTATTTTTCCCATTAATTACATTGTAAATGGTAGAAAAATTGTCAACTTTCCCTCTTTTACTAGGTGTCTTGATATCGTAAGCTTCTAGGTTTGATTTCCTCGTACGCTGGTTCCTCCTTCCTTGGTGATCTGACGAATGATGTATTAGGATTTCCCTTGTTAACGTCCTCTATGCTAGGTGGTCAGGAGGTACTTGGAGGACAGGAATCGAGGTATTGGGGTATCGGATACAATGGTCCATGGTACTAGAGTTCTTAGGTATCATGGAACTGACGCGTTGTGATATCGAGGCTTTCCCGAGCCTTAACATTAGCGTGTCAAATCGACCTTCATTGGAGGCCGATTTCGACTTCAAAGTTCAAACTCAATTGGAGGCCGATTTCGACCTCCATCGGAGGTCCAATTGACCTCCAATGGAGGTCTTTCGTCTCTATTGATGGAGGTCCTTTATTAATGGAGATTTTGTAAAAAAAAAACTAACAGTGGCACAAACATAATAAAAGTATGAGATGATGGTATTTTAGTCATTTGGTGGCATTTAAACTTAACTTATCAAAATGGTGATATTCTCAAATGAGTTTATTTTTTGAAACAAAATTGAGTTTTTTTATATAAAGAAAAATTGATGGCATAATGAAGTTTAGATAAAATAAAACTAATAGATTACATATTCAAGATCAATTAAATAATCTTACATTAAAAAAGGAAATAAAAACAAGAAACACAATATTAAAAATAAATAATAACAAGAAAAATAACATAAACAATGAAAAATTACAATATTTATTCTTAAATTAATATATTAAAATCAAATTTTATAATAAGAATTTCTTTTTGTATTTATAATGAATTTCCTTTAAATTTATATAAAAATAATTGATTAAAAATATTACTAGATATGTTTTTTAATTTTTTGTTCTTATACTTTTTTGATAAATTATTGATTTATTGATTTAAAATAAATTAAACTATTAAATAAAGAAAAATATTAAGGAGAAAATAAAATGAATCATGATAAAAGATGTATTATTTTAATACAATAAATTAATTGAGATTTTAGAGTTCATTGATTGGATGTGCTAAATATATCAAACTTAAACTATTATATATAATAAAAGTTGACGAGATGAGGTTAATCCGATGATAAATCTCTCACACATGCACCACAAGGTTACGGTTTTGAGTCCTTCATTCTCCCAAAAATCTCAAATTTATGTAATAGTGTAATACTATAAAAAAAAAAAGTGTATCAACCTATGCGATGCAGGGACTTTGTTAAAAAAAAACTATTTAAAATTTGCCCTTATTTTTCTCAATTGGACATTTTCAATTTAATCATGTCCTAATTTCTTATTTCATGAATAATATAATTCAACTATTTAGATTGCTATTCAGTTCAATTTGATATAATTTATAAAGACCATTCACTATTCAATTTTTGTACCAAGTGTACTCAATGGTTTTTTTAGATTCAATAAGTATTACCTGATAATCTTAATAATTTAGATGTTTCAAATTCTACTAAAAAGTCATCGATAAGTATTATATGATAATTTTAATAAGATAAAAGTTCACATAATTCCTATTTTTTTGACGATTTATCACCTTTATAAATATCTTTCCATATGCATCATTTTAGTCCCTATTTTGTTTTTTCTAAAACTCACCACTTTAGTCGAATAGACAAAATATTTGAAAGTCAATTATTTTAAAACTTATAAAAGTACACCTTTGCCCATATTACTATTTAATACAACTAAAATGATTGTCATAGCTTTAAATTAAAATGAAAAATAATACATTCTCAATAATAAAATCTTAAATAAATATATTATATAAAAAAATATCAAATAAATAATATAAAAAAATGCATTAATTTTTTCTTATTTTATATTTTTTTTTCATAATGGATATTTAGTTTGCTAAAATGATTATCTTAACTTTAAATCATTATTATTCATAATTTTTTTGTAATCTATTTATTTAATATTTTATTATGGAAAATCTTATTGTTTTTCATTTTAATTTAAAGCTAAGATAATCATTTTAGCTGAATAAAAATCCAATATAAAAAAAAATACAAAATAAGAAAAAGTTAATGGGTTTTTTTTTTCTATTTAAGATTTTTTTTGTAATATATTTATTTAAGGTTTTATTATTGAGAATTTTATTGTTTTTCATTTTAATATAAGATAAGATAATCATTTTAGCTAAATTAAATAGTAATTAGGGTAAAAGTGTACTTTCACATGTTTAAAAATATTTGACTTTAAAATATTTGGTCAAGTGGACTAAAGTGATGAGTTAAAAAAAAAGGATTAAAGTGATGAATATGGAAAAACATTTAAAAATGTGATAAATCGTCAAAAAAATGGGATTTATGTGAAATTCTACATTTTAATAATTGAGATGTTTAAAATTATACTCAAAAGTCATCCTCTATTTTATAAGATAATTATATTTTATTGATTTGATTTGAATATTTTCTAAGCTAACTAACTAACTAACTATATATGATATATGATTTATGATTTATGATATGATTATTATATATTATTGATTTGATTTTGAATATTTTCTAAGTATTTATTAAATTGTCAAGATTGTTATATATTATTGATTTGAATATTTTTTAAGTATTTATTAAATTGCTACACGGCATCTTTTTATTAAGAAAATGCTATTATTATATGAATATATATGATATTTGATATTGGATATGATATGATTATTATATATTATTGATTTGATTTGAATTTTTTTAAACATTTATTAAATTGTCAATATTGTTATATATTATTGATTTGAATATTAAATTGGCATATGACATCTTCAAATTAAAAAAGGCTATTTATTAGATTATTATATATGATGTATGATAATAATAATAATAATAATAATGATAATAATAATAATATAAGAAAAAATAAATTTGAATTAAGTAACCAAATATTGATGGAAGTGAAGAAGTTGACAATGATAAAAAAGAGAAACTGAATTGTTTTAGTTAAAAGAATATGAATATTTGAGAAATAAATCGGTAAAGAAATTAAAATAAATTAGACAAAAAAAATAATATATATATCCTAATGACATTGGTGATGTCATTAGTACATAAAAAGAGTGTAAGAGAGAGAATTGAAGTAAAGAGACATGCTTAAAAAACAAACAAAAAAAAAAGGACAGAGACATGTAGTGGGGTCATCTTTAGGTGGTGGGATTGTATAAAACACCAACCGATCAAACTCTGCAAAGTGCGCGAGAGAAACAAAAAAAAAAAAAAAAACTATATAAAATCCCCATTATTTCTTCTTCTAATCATCTTCCACCTCTCAATAAATTTCCTTTCCAAAAAAAAGTAAAAATGGGTTCATCAGGAGAAACTCAGATGACTCCAACCCAAATCTCCGATGAAGATGCAAACCTGTTCGCTATGCAACTGACAAGTGCCTCAGTCCTACCGATGGTACTAAAATCAGCCTTGGAGCTTGACCTGTTAGAAATAATTGCCAAGGCTGGTCCTGGTGCTCATTTGTCACCGGCCCAGGTAGCTTCTCAGCTCCCCACCACCAATCCTGATGCTCCGGTCATGCTCGACCGCATCCTCCGCCTGCTGGCCAGCTACTCCATCCTCACTTGCTCTCTCAAAACCCTCCCTGATGGGAAAGTTGAGAGACTCTATGGCCTTGCACCCGTCTGTAAATTCTTGACCAAAAATGAAGACGGTGTCTCTATCTCTGCTCTTTCTTTGATGAATCAAGACAAGGTCCTCATGGAGAGCTGGTAAGTGTCTATATCAATCTTTTTCGAATTCTAATAATTTTGTGGAAAGTTTTCAGTTTGTTTGATCACATATACCATGGTTGTTGGAGAATTCAAATGAAAACTCCACTGTCGGGGTCTGATACTGTAACGGGAGACCCTTCTCGAGTTACATTCCAGGTTCGAGGTTGTGGTCGTAGAATCGTATCTCATTAAATCCCGGTAGCTACACGACTCATAATAGTATCTACTTTTGATACTTTGATCACATATAATTTTCTACGTCAAATTGAAGTTGCTATTTTGAATATTCAAGGTTAGATAAAATGGTCCATAAATCCCATGTAATAATTATTTAGGTAAAACATGAATTTTAGTTTACACTTTGAATTTATCTTCGGATCCTTCAAATAAATTTGACAATTTTAGTTCTCTTTCATTAAGAAAGGTGAATATATATTTTTGTTTTTAACTATATTTTAAAGTTTGGTAACTATCACTTGTCAATTGATTTTAATTACTTAAATATTATATTATTATTCCAGAAAAAAAAATAGTCAACCCTTAAGGGAATATAAGACATTATTAGATCATAAAAATACTGTAAAAACTGCCTCTTGGATTAATATTTATATAATATACCTGGAAATAAATTTATTTAAAATAATCAATAAGAGTATTTTCTATAGTGTAGACATAAACCAAAAACTTGTTTGAAAAAAATTATAGGTGTTGTCCTGTTGGAAAATGGGACCACCGGCCTGAAAGTTGAGACCCACTACTACACCAACCACTTATATTTTCCTCATCTGTCAACAATTCACCAACCATTTCCCAACTTGTTTATTCTCAAACTATATATAAAAGATAATTATCTTTATAGCATTCTGAAATTCAGATTTTTCCCCACATTTTATACTTTTACAGATCAAAATTTGAATATTAGTAAGTAATGATTATGTTGAACCAGCGATAATCCCTCTCAGATCCACATCAATAAGATATTGACGTGTTACAGGTTGGAATAATATTTTCCTTCATGATTCTCAAATTCATAATTATTAAAAAAAACAAAATTATAGTATATGTCTCAAATTCTATGGTATAGCTGTGGTGTTTGGCGGTAAAGGTGGTAATTGGGGCAGGCCATTAAGGCAAGGCGGGCTGTGTGCCTGTGTCTATTACGGCGTGTTACTGTAGCATATCTGGGTTGATACTGTACAATGACACCTGACGTGTGGGGTTGAGGGGGTCTGTCCACCGTGCCGGCACAACACAGCACGTTAGGAGTCAGGCGAGCTGACCATTGGCCTGCTAAAATTTAAATAAATAAATAATTGAATTGGGGGGTCTAGGGTCCTTAAGGCCCGTCGGAACGACACACAGGATGGCACAACATAGCCCATTGGAGTCATACCCCCATTTTCCATATCGTGCCGTGTCTAGCATGGCATGACAATTTAATGTGCCGGCACGGCACGGCACGTAAGACGGCCGGACATTAAGGGGCACGAATTTACAATTTTATTAGGTGGGATGAGATCTACTTGGGACACATCAAATTTCAAATAATATATGACCAATGGTAGCAATCCATAACTCTTTTAGATAGAATTTCATGAAAGCATGTCATCTTCCTCAATTATACTTCGTAGATAGATGCATCAATGATACCCACACACGTGTGTGCTTTTACGTTGTCAAAACTTTTAACAACGCATTTTACGTGTTGCGAAATGTTGAACTTCTTGTTGTGATGAGCTTGCACACTCGTTGTAAGATGTATGGAACACATGTATGTTATATATGCAATGAAGAACATATTGATTGTGAAATTAATTAATTAATGTGGTGTTTGTTGTAGGTACCACTTGAAAGATGCAGTGCTTGAAGGTGGGATTCCATTTAATAAGGCTTATGGAATGACTGCATTCGATTACCATGGAACCGATCCAAGATTCAACAAGGTTTTTAACAATGGAATGTCCTCCCACTCCACCATTACCATGAAGAAAATCCTCGAGACGTACAAAGGCTTCGAGGGTCTGAAATCTATCGTAGACGTTGGAGGTGGAACCGGAGCAACAGTCAATGAGATTGTCTCCACATACCCTTCAATTAAAGGGATTAACTTTGATTTGCCTCATGTCATTGAGGATGCTCCATCTTACCCTGGTATATATATATATATTTATTTTTATGGTATTGTAGATCAAATTTCTTGATCATATGCTAAATTAAATTTGAATGTTGGTTTTTTTGTGAAGGTGTGGAGCATGTTGGTGGTGACATGTTTGTTAGTGTTCCAAAAGGAGATGCAATTTTCATGAAGGTCAGTTGTATGTCATTAACCATACGCATCATTATTCTAGTTTGATTCACTTTTGACACATATATAATGCCTTTGTTGCAGTGGATATGTCATGACTGGAGCGATGAGCATTGCTTGAAATTCTTAAAGAATTGTTACGAAGCAGTTCCAGAGAACGGAAAGGTAATCGTTTGTGAATGCATTCTTCCGGTAACCCCAGACCCCAGCCTCGGATCCAAGGTAGTCTTCCACATTGACTGCATCATGTTGGCTCATAATCCCGGCGGAAAAGAGAGGACTGAAGATGACTTCAAGGCCTTGGCTAAGGGGGCAGGATTCAAAGGTTTCAAAGTAGTATGCTGTGCTTTCAACACTTACATTATGGAATTTCTCAAGAATGCTTGAGTACATACCGTACACTGCAATGTGATTAATTGTGTCCCAAATTCGGCTTTCTAGCATTTTCATTTCTGTCCAATTAAAACGAATAAAAGAGTGATTTTGTATTTCTTTTGTCAAAAATAACGTTTTGCAATTTATATGTTGATTACAAGTTCGAAGAAGTTACTCAAGTACTTGACGTTCTCTTTCTTGTATATGTTTGATGGGAAACATTGAGACTATTTTTGAAATTCTGTTTTTAATTAATTGCTCAAGAAGATATTCCAATGCAAGACAAATATGATTCTTATAGAAATCTAATAAAATTCTTCCCAAAATATATTAAATTGAATGTTGTTATTTCATTGAAGTGATTATTATATTATATATCGACTAATTTTTATTTTGTAATCAAAGTTTTCTTTAGCTGCATACTTTATTCAGATTGTGTTTTTACTTTTTAGTGTTTAATTTAAATAGATACGGAGAAAAATATGATTTAGTGTGAGCCCTTAGAAATTAAGGGTAGTCGAAGAGCTCAGCTGAGCTTGGCCCAAAAGAGATGGATAATAAAGGAGGTTGAATAGACTTTAGCAGGGTGATACAAAGACAAACCTTGTTGGGCCAGGCCAGATTATTATTTTTTTAGATTTTTTTTTTTTTTGACAATATCTATTAATCCGAAACCATGTATCTCTTAAAAACTTTTACCATCGTTAGGATTTGAGCCTCTGATCTGGGAGTCATTTATCCATGTCCCAAACTTGTTCATCTATCAGTTGAGCTACGTCTCCATTGGTTATCAATTATTATTATGTTAATTATTAAATAAATTTGAAAATAATAAAAAATATGAAAATTCAAAAAATTAAAGGGAATAAAAAGTCGGATCAATGATCAAAACTTGTCCAAAAAAAATGTCATCTCAAATTCTCAACTACAAAAATTCCATAACCCATCTCTCAATCCAAAAATATAGAACACAACCAAAGGAAGTGAACAAAAATCAAAGCAATAATAAAAAACTCAACATACTGGTACTATTAACTTGTCAACCAAACTGAAGATAGTTGATTTGATGAAGACATGATGAGTCTGATCATCATATCACATGCTCGCTGATCAACGCACTTGGAAGTTGGAACTAGATGAGTCTCTTGATGAGTTGACTTCCCTTCTATGGTTGACCCTTTCATTTTTTTTTGAACCGCACAAATTTATAGAAGGGCTCTTTGAGCTCCAGAACAAGTAAGCAACAAGAGGCCGAACCGGCCAAAATACAACCCAAAACCCACTAAAAACGCAACCAAAACTAAAGCCCCCAACAAATCACAGAACAAACCTCACACCCACAGATCACTAGGACTCTCACAGACCAATCAATCATTAATGTACGCAAGACACACTCACACATATGTTAATAAACTACTATCACACAACAATCTATGTATCCGGGGGCAGAGGTAGATGGGGGCTGGTGAGGGTCATGGCTCCCCTTAACAAAAAAAACTCTAAAGTTCTTTTTAATATAATTATAAAATATATACTCTTTTTTTTTTCACTTTGGTCCCTCTAATATTTTTTGTATTTATATACTGGCCCCTCCAACCTTGAATTTCTGGTTTCGCCTCTGTATATATCACATATAAGTGTTTTCCCTAATTAATGTGAAATGCACATTTTTTCCTACATAATATGCTCACTTTGAGACTCAATTTCTTATATATCCATTAATTTTGGAAGTTTGAGTATACTAATTCGAAGCTTCCATAGAGGAGAATTCGAATACACTTTGATCTTCTATTTTCACGGAATCGATCATACTCAAATAGTGCTCTCAAAATGTGTGTTCATCACATAATTTTCCGATATATATCACATCCTCCAAAATTTTGAATTAATTAAAATATTTTAATAATAATAATAATGTTTTTATATTTGACAAAATTGAAGTTAATCCAATAGTAAACCTTCTCATATCCAATAGGTTCATATTCTTCTTCCCTAACTCTAAAATTTATAATTTGTTTTTTTTTTATAAAAAAAAAAAGACAACAAAATAATAACATATATCTTATATAGTTTTAACTGGACCACTTTTATGGTATGGCTGTGGTGTTTCCCTGTAAAGCATAAACACTTGCAACCAACAAGCAGCCTATAAGTATATGGAAGCCTACAACAAGAAATGATAGGATGAAGCTAAGAGCAGAACATCATCGTACAAACTCTTGTAATTGTTGGAATTTTGAAAGAAATTCAAGATGTGTCTAGTCAAAATAAAAGTAATTTTTATTAGAGTAAAAAATTATGTATTTCCATACAAGATATGCAATTCTTTCCGGAAGATGCGTCTTTACTGAGAGACACATTTGAATCTATAAATTGGAATGAAAATTCATTCCAAAAGCGTAAGAGTTTTAAGAAGAATTTGATAGAAATTCTTTTTTAGTTAGTTTGTTCCATAAAATATAAGTTCATTGCATTGAGACGAAATATACAAAGTTTGTTAGGGTTCTAATTTCTAATTATACATATAACAAGATTAAGTTTAAACACAACTTTAATTAGTAATTAGTATACAGATAGTTGTATCATGAAAAATAGTCACTTGTACAACTTTAAACACAAGAGAATTGATGAAATATTGTTTTAAGACATTTCAACTATTTGTAAACCTCTATCTTTCTTTATTATTTATTGTTATTTAATTGCAGTAGGTTATTGAATGATTAAGTTTTTGATATCTTTAAAATTGTTATTTACATTTTACCGTATAAACAATTATATTCCTTTTTTAATTTTCTTTCACTGATTGTTGTGTTCTTAACAGTAATCAACTATACCGATCATCTGTTGATCATTCCTTAAGGATAACGGATTATAAATAGTTAGCAAACGGTGTTTTTACTGATCTGTTAGTATTAGTGTCAGTTAGCTGATAACTAAGAATGTCAGCTGATGTGGCGGTTTTTAGTCAATAGAGTTAGACAATTAGGCTGTTCGTTAATTAAAAAGGCAAGAAAATGGTTTTTTGCATGATCATTTGTAATATGATATAAATATCAGACTCTCTTGTATTCGTGATCAATTAAGCAATATACAACAATAGCTTCCATTAATGATGTTCTTAAAATCTTCATATACTCTGTTTCTCTCTTAGGTGTTTTATCAAACACATTCGTGTGTACTCCAACCATTTTAGGCCCAACATCTGGCAAGAAAAAAAGTTGTTAAATAGGTTGAATAACAACTTTTAAATTTAGGGTGACGATATTGACACCCTTTAAAATAATTGAGATTTTCTATTGAGATTATCTTTATCCCGACCTTTATGGATAATCAATGATTGTAAT
Source organism: Dipteronia dyeriana (assembly GCA_032871835.1). Lineage (NCBI taxonomy): Eukaryota > Viridiplantae > Streptophyta > Magnoliopsida > Sapindales > Sapindaceae > Dipteronia > Dipteronia dyeriana. The sequence continues at coordinate 755,127 of CM065303.1, forward strand.
TTATTTCACTTTAATTATTTTTAAATGTAAAGTGTTATTCTCGACTGCTTTCAATCGAGAAAAAGATCAGTGCAACAGAGGATATTAATTCCTTTAAAAAATATATATGTACCACCCTTTCGTAAGCTTATTTCTATTTTTTATAAAAAAATCTAGATTGTAAATAAATCCCACAAAACACCAAAATTATCATTTCTTTAATTTTATTATATTGTTGTCGTATGTGAATTTTACCAAGCATACACGTCATTGACAGGAAGGAGAAAATAGCCAGGTGGACACCCAAATGGGCACTCAGGAAATATCCTACGAGGCATCATTAAAGAAAAGAAAGCCCGAGTAAGCATATATTGAATGAAACCTACTCGGGATCAGTAAATAACACTCGGTACTAGTTAAACAACGCTTCCACTCGGGCTCAAACGGCGTTACTCGGAACCATCAGGTATTACTCTTACTCGGGAATAAAATACGACTCGAGTAAGAACTTGGTGCTTATTTCACACGGATTAAGTCATTAAACACGCAAAGATATCCATCAGGAAGGAATCCCAAATAAAATGGAACATTAAGTTAGAAGAGTCCCCAATCAGGAAGTAACTTGATTACTTTACGAAGACTACATCCTTATAAGGAAACAAGTCCAAATTGAACAGCACTACTAGAATCCCACTCGATTTCCATAAGAGACTCCGAAACAGGAAAGAAGACAAATCAACCTCAAACAAGTAACCGAATCACAATTAAATACAAAGATCTTGTATTACTTGTATTACTTGTATTACTTGTACAAAGCAGATTAGGGTTCTATAAGCATATAAATAGACCCATAATCTGATTCAAAAAAGATATAGGCAATATAGCATACAACAATCATAGCAAATACAGAGGGAAAAAAGAGAGATCGAGAGCTTGTAAACATCATATTTTCATAGTGGATTTTGGCTTGGTTGATCCTTCAACCACCCGTAGACGTTTCTCCGGTCATCGGAGTTTTACCACGTAAAACTTGTCTTCGTTACTCTCTCTGAATCTCTTTCTCTTTGAATCAATAGCCGAAATCCAATCCTTGTTGGTTTTTCTGACATAATCCAGAAATCGTCGTCAACAATTGGCGCTAGAATGAGGGGGTCGAACCTCCAAACTTGTTAAAAGCAATGGCAGGAAGTAGAAGCAGTTCAGGGAATAACTAAAAATCACCAGGCGATTTCTATGTTGGCAACACATCACAAGATTCTGCAGCTAACACAGAAAACCTGCCTGCACACCGGGCAGGGATCCAGCAAGTTCCTCCAACCAACAGAGATCTTACGCTGCGTTTCCAAGAGGCCTTGCAGCAATTGGTGACAGACGCAACGAGGGAAGGGATTGATTTACTGGCTGCAGGAGTGCATACTCCCAATTTTCCACCTTCAAGGCTCTGTTTGGTGGTGGTTGGGCCAGGAATAACTATGCCAGAAACTAGAAGGAACTCTTCCCCAATCAACCCGGCCAGACAAGAAACACTTGAAGAGGAACAACATCACCAGAGGCTAGACCACAATCAAACAGTACGCACTAGACATCGTAAATATGACCGGCACAGGGATCGATGGTCATCAGAAGATAGCGATCGACCTCATCGAAAATGTCATTACAGAGTCATGCGAGAATCTCGGCATCAAAGTGAAAATCCAGAAAGAATGACAGTTACCCAACGGTTCAACCGTCGAGGAAGCCCGGTGAGGGACAGAGATATCATGATCCAGAGCCTAACTCAAGAAGTCGAGAACAATAGGAGTCAGATGGATGCCTTGGTCAGACGTTATGGCTATAACGATTTATCCGACGACTACTCAGACAACCCATTTACCAAGGAAATCTTACGGACCCCTTTTCCAGAAAGGTTCAGGATGCCGCACGTGGAGCAGTTTAAGAAAGACACGGACACGGACCCGAAAGAGCACGTGAGACGCTACAAAAGCGCCATGGATCAGTATGCCCACAGCGATCCCTTATTATGTCTCAATTTCCCACAAACTATGGGGGACATGGGGTCGAGGTGGTTCGGAAGGTTACCTTCAGCAAGCATTAAGAGTTTTAGTGAACTAAGCAGGAGCTTCTCAAGGCAATTCCTGAGTAACGTTCACAGGAAAAAGGCAGTGGCTCACCTTACTCAAATAAAACAAGGGAAAGACGAGTCACTGAAGAAATATCTAGGGAGATTCGGCCAAGGGGTATCAGAGATTGGCAGTACAAACGATGAAGCCATAATCACTGCATTCATCAATAACTTGCAGAATGGACGGCTATCCTTTGATATGAGAAGAGCACGGTTGACTAGGTATGCTGACATGATGGATATGACAGGAGAATACGCACTGGCCGAAGAAGAAGAATTAGCTACATGAGGAAGCTATATGCACGGGGGAAAGCCTAAACAGAAGGATGCTGAATCCAAGGGGCAGAATCAAAAGGAAAAACAGAAAGGGAACGGTAAGGAGAAAAATAAGGATGAGGGTAATGGGCTTAATGCCGAACGGTCCACAGAGAAATGCCGAGGCAGATATACCAACTACACCCCTCTTCGGAAAAAACAAGAAGAGATTTTAGCCATCTCGGAAGCGAAGAATATGGTGCAAGAACGCGGTGACAATCTCAGTTCACCCGGAGAGATGCAACCAAGTTCTACAGATTTCACAAGAAAACCGGGCACGAGACTTTAAAGTGTTTCCAGCTTAGAGATTACATAGAGACTCTTATTCGGGAAGGGCACTTGCGAGATGTAATCTTGAAAAAAGATGAGAAATCAGAAACTAAGAAAGAAGTTAAGGCAGATCACTCTGGACAAAATCAATGGCCCAGTCCCGAGGTCAATCAGGTAATACATACGATTTACGGAGTACCCTCTACCGGGAAAAGCAACCGAGAACGAACTCAAAAAATCAGAGAAGGAATAGAAGCAAGGAATAACTTTGACGTAAACTCGGTTGAGCCAGAGCCGAAAAGGGTGAAAGAAGGATGGGACACGATAGTCTTTACAGAGGCAGATTCCCATGGCGTTGATGTCCGGCCTAATGACTCCTTGGTTATAAGTGCCCGGATGGGCCATCGGGAAGTTCGGAGAATTTTAATAGATAATGGGAGTTCAACAGACATCCTCAATGTGGCCGTCTACGACCAGCTAAGGCTAGAACGAAAAGATTTACAGCATTTTCATACTCCATTAAGGGGGTTTGGAGGGATAGAAGTCAAGTCACTCGGGACGGTAAAACTGTCCGTGAAGATTGGAACAGCACCTTGCCAGAGGACTGTCCTGCTCGACTTGGTAGTTGACTAGACAATTGGCCGTATAATGCACTATTGGGTTGGCCATTCCTGAATAAAACAAGGGCTGTAACCGCCATTTATGCATTAATGATCAAGTTCCCGACAGAACAGGGGGTCGGGATAGTCAAGGGATCCAAAGAGATGGCCAGAAGAGCAAACCTGTCAGTATACAGAGGCAAGAATGATGCTGAACAGGTGCACCATAATGTAGCCAAATCAGTGTAAAGAATCCTTATCATTCGAGTTGAATCCAATGGAGGACTCAAATGAATCCAAAGCAGAACCAGTCGAAGTGATTAAAAGAACCAGATAAGGTGGTCAAGATCGGGGCTAACCTGGGAGGGAAAATCAAGCAAGACCTCACCAATCCGCTTAAAGAATACACGATCTTGGGAATAGTCAGCCATGAAGCTCATTGGATTGCTCGACCTAATGGATGGATTTTACCCCGACCATGCAATGCCCAATATCTGAAGATTTTCTATCCTAAATATATACATATTTATATTAAATATTTTATTCTTTTTTCTAGTTAGGACAATATTAGTCAGGATAAATATTAAACTGTATTTTAAATCTTTGTTGATTTTTTACAGTAATAAATAAAACTACTCGGAATTTTCGAAAGGATAGCATCTAGCTCGAGATTTCCAAAAAAAAGGCATATGATAATAAGAACATATGGAAGCAGAGCATGATAATAAGACAATGCAAATAAAATTCTCGAGACCATCAAATCCCAATGGGCGGAGAAGCTTGTAGGAGCATGATAGCCAAGCAGGGTCAAAATGACCTTCGCAAAAAGGTAAACCCGATGCACCAGACTCTGGGAAAATGCTCGGGATGCTATCGGGAGAAATTCCGGTGAAATGCGTAGCTGTGTTGAAGCAATTTTTTTTTAAAAAAAAGAGCTCAACGATTCGGCAAACCCTTACGCATAAAAACTGGGGAGACGTCCTTGGTATTGCGTAAGGACTCGAACGTATGATCATGGTGAGCCTTGATGTAACGTTCGGGTAGCAACCGGGTATGAAACACAAGTGTAAACTTGCCTGTTTCGAGATGACTCGGTTAATAATAAAGAGTCAGTTTAATAAGATACTTGGTAATTGAAGTCATTTGGGTAACAACCGGTTTAATAAGATACTCGGTTAAGTTACCCGAACCTCGAAGAAGCCAGTTTAATAAGATACTTGGCAATTGAAGTCATTCGGGTAACAACCGGTTTAATAAGATACTCAGTTAAGTTACCCGAACCTTGAAGAAGCCAGTTTAATAAGATAATTGGCAATTGAAGTCATTCGGGTAACAACCGGTTTAATAAGATACTCTGTTAAGTTACCCGAACCTCGAAGAAGCCAGTTTAATAAGATACTTGGCAATTGAAGTCATTCAGGTAACAACCGGTTTAATAAGATACTCGGTTAAGTTACCCGAATATCGAATAAGCCAGTTTAATAAGATACTTGGCAATTGAAGTCATTCGGGTAACAACCGGTTTAATAAGATACTCGGTTAAGTTACCCGAACATCAGCCAGTTTAATACAGCACTCGGCAACAATCAGCAATAAATAGATCAAGACCATTCAATTCAAAATAAAATAGAATTTTATTGCTCCTAAAAAAATGGTTAACAGTTCAAAGAATGGTTCTGTACACGTAAAAAATAATCAGAATTTTCTACAATTCTACAAAATTAAGGTTACGAGGATTTTGAGCCTTTGCCAATACTCGGATCTGGCACCATCTCGTACTCACGAAACAGGCTCTTATTAGACGGCCAAGTGATATCGTCGACAGTATCATCCATCCACTGGCTGTAATCTTCACCCGGGCCTGGCCCGACATTTGGGACTACACCCTCAACCGAATCTTGACTTGCATAAAAGGTCGAGAGAGAATGCTCGGACGGAATCTCTAAATGCATGGGATGGGGCTCTTTGCCTTGACTACGGCAGTAAGCTCTCCATTCCTTGATCTGAATCCGAAGAGATTCCAAGGGCCGGTCCACGTGATGTTTGATTGACAGCTCCCAATTAGCACGGGTCTTCTCAATCGCTCTATTCTTAACTTTGAAGAACTCGCCGGCCGAAACTAGCCCACGTTGAAATTCCTGAAGAAGTAGGGCATCGTAAGCAGGGGATCTTTTAAAACGATCCACCCATTGGACTTCAAGTTTCAACCTGGCCTCTAGGGAAAGGGATTCAACTGTCAGCACTTGGCGCTCCAGATCTTCGATTTTTTGGTCATACGCATACTTCGCCTGCTCCGCCTCCTGCTCGGCCTTAAGCATGTATTCTTCAGCAGAAGATAGAAGATTTTGAAGTGATGCAACCTTCTCCTTTGCCAGAGAAGCCTTGTCCTCGGCTTCAACCTGCTTCGCCAGACAATGGTCGGCAAATATTTGTACAGAACCGACCTTCTGCTGGTAAGCTTTCTCGGCTCGAGCACGGCCTTCCTCACTCGCCTTCAGCTAAGCCTCTAGACGCCTTTAGAGGTGTCCACGGTTCGGTTAAACCGTTCAAAACTGAACCGAAACCGTCTTCTTAAAACCATAACCGAAACCGTAATTGAAACCGTCGGTTACAAAACCGGTTGGAAACCGGTTCCCGACGGTTCGGTTACGGTTAGGAATTTTGAAAACCGAAACCAAAAACCTCAGGTTTCGATGAAAAAAAAATGCAACAACTAATAAAATGTTGACACGTGGCACTTTAAAAAAAAACTAGGACCAAATCGAAACCGAAACCGAACCGTAACCGAAAACTGCCATAACCGAAACCGCCCCAAATCGCTCCAATCTGGTTACGATTACAGTTCGGCCTTTTTACGGAACCAAAACCAATGGTTCGGAACCGAAACCGAACCGAAACCGAAACCGAACCGTGGACACCATTAGACGTCTTATTCAATCGGCTTGATATTGCTGCGTCTGAATAAGCTCAGAGAATTCGGCCATAATCTGTAAAGGAATATACTTAGAAATCTAGCAGAAGCAAAACAATAAATGAGTCGGATTCAACTTACATAAGATGCACCGTTAAAAACATTTTGGAGACGTTCGGTCAGGGAACCATCCCGAAAGCCGCTCCAACGGTCTTCCCCGATAAAAGCCCGACCAGAGGACATCTCCCGTAGCATATCCTGGGGAGAAAGGAATAAAGGAACCCCCGAGGGTTTAGCTCTCATATTTCCAAACTCGGGAGCAGGAGAAGCCTTGTTCGGTTTTAAGGAGAATATCTGAATTTGTGGCACCAGAGGTTTGGGCACATAAGTAGCCAATGGCTGAAATGTTTGCATTTGAGAGGTAAATTGCCAGGGTTCAAATCCGTTGAGATTGATTCATGTGAGTGCTGCATTCTTGGAAAGCAGAAAGTAGAAAGCAGAAGCGAGTAAGCTTCAAAAGGACTGGAAGTGCACCGACAAAGGAGAAGCTGGAACTAGTGCACACCGATGTTTGGGGTCCAGCTTCAGTCTCATCAAACGGGGGTAAATAGTATTTCCTCACATTCATCGACGATCATTTCAGAAAGGTATGAGTTTACTTCTTAAGACACAAGTCTGATGTGTTTGAGGCTTTCAAGAAGTGGAAAGCTATGGTTGAGAATGAGACAGGTTTGAAGACCAAGAAGTTGCATTCAGATAATGATGGAGAATATGAAGACAACGAGTTCAAGAATTTTTGCTACCAGAATGGGATAAAACTCATACGGACGGTTCCTAGAACGCCGTAGCAAAATGGTATAGCAGAACGGATGAACAGGACATTGACTGAGAGAGCTAGAAGCATGTGCCTACAATCTGGGTTGCTGAGACAGTTTTGGGCAGAAGCAGTCAATACAGCAGCATACTTGATCAATAGAGGACCATCAAAGCCTTTGGACCTCGCTATACCAGAAGAGATATGGACTGTGAAATAGGTAAAACTTTCTCATTTGAAGGTGTTTGGTTGTGTTTCTTATGAACATGTAGGTGATCGCTCAATGAGCAAGTTGGACGCCAAATCAGTGAAGTGCACCTTGGTAGGTTATGGTGAAGACGAGTTTGGTTATAAACTTTGGGATGACCAAAACCGGAAGATGATCAAGAGTAGACATGTTGTCTTTAATGAGAAAGTCATGCACAAGGACAAGAACACACATATGTCTAAGCAAGAAGAGCCAAACTACTTTGGGCTAGAGGATGTATCAGGTGGTAGGATCGTGGAATGTGGTAGTAATCATAAAGTTGAAGAGCAAGGTGTGCAACCCCAGGTTGAAAATCCTATACCATAAAATGAAGTTTCAGCACCACAGAGTCCGATCGGTCAGAGAGTTTTGAATCCTTAAATTGGGAATGCTTTGAGAAGATCCCTACAGGCCTAAGGTACACCGCGAAGATCCACTCGCCCACATGTACCAAATAGAAGGTACTTGCATTACTTGTTATTGACAGATGCGGGAGAACCTGAATGCTATGAAGAGGCATGTCAAGGTGAAGATGCAAGCAAGTGGAAGCTTGCAATGAATGATGAGATGAAGTCGCTTGTGTCCAATCAGACTTGGGAGTTAACCTAGTTGCCTGAAGGAAAGAAAGCCCTACATAACAAGTGGGTGTTTCTAATCAATGAGGAACATGATGGTTCCAAGAGATACAAGGCGAGACTTGTGGTCAAAGGCTTTCAGCAAAAGGAATGTATTGATTACACCGATATTTGTTCTCATGTTGTTAAACTAACTACGATCCTGTTAGTGTTGAGCATTGTTGCAGCAAAGAGGTTATATCTTGAGCAGTTGGATGTGAAAACTGTATTTCTTCATGGAGACTTAGAGGAAGAGATATACATGCAGCAACCAGAAGGGTTTACGAAACAGGCAGAGAAAAGATGGTTTGCAGATTGACGAAGAGCTTTTATGGTTTGAAACAAGCTCCCCGACAGTGATACAAGAAGTTTGATGGGTTTATGCAACAGAATGGCTACTTTAGATGCAATGCTGACCATTGCTGCTACTTCAAGAAGGTTAAATCGAGCTTCATAATACTGCTACTTTATGTTGATGATATGTTAGTAGCTGGTGCAGAGTTAGAAGAGATTAACAACTTGAAGAAACAATGATCGAGTGAGTTCGAGATGAAGGACTTAGGAGCAGAAAAGCAGATCCTTGGAATGAGGATTAGCAGAAACGAACAAATGGGTACTTTACAGCTATCTCAGGCAGAGTATGTTTGTAAGGTGTTACAGAGATTCAACATGGGTGATACAAAATCGGTTAAAACACCACTAGCTAGTCATTTCAGATTGTCCAAGGAGCAGTGTCTAGAGATGGACGAAGAAAAAGACTTCATGGCTAGAGTACCATATGCCTCAGCCATTGGAAGCCTGATGTACGACATGGTTTGCACTAGACCAGATATTTCCCAAGCAGTGGGAGTTGTGAGTCGATACATGTCTAATCTAGGCAAGCAACACTGGGAAGCAGTGAAGTGGATCCTAAGGTACCTGCTGGGTACGACAGAGAAGTGTCTAACCTTCAAGAGAGATGAATTTAAGCTGGAAGGTTATGTGGATTCTGATTTTGATGGAGAGGTGGATCACAGGAGAAACACCACTGGATATGTGTTCACAATGGGGAGTACCGCTATTAGTTGGATTTCTTAGTTGCAGAAGATAGTGACAATATCTACAACTGAAGCAGAGTATGTGGTTGTGACAGCAGCTAGCAAGGAGCTTATATGGTTACAAGGGTTGTTAGCAGAGTTGGGATTCGAGCAAGTGATAAATGTGTTGCACAGTGATAGTCAGAGTGCGACACATTTGGCCAAGAATTCAGCGTTCCATTCTAGGACCAAGCTTATAGGACTGCGATATCATTTCATTCGGTCGTTAATCGACGATGGAGTGTTAAATCTTGTGAAGATCGCATGGAGTAAGAATCCAGCTGATATGTTAACCAAGGCAGTCACTACGGAGAAACTGGAGTTGTGCGCAGCTTCAGTAGGTCTTCAAGGTTGAAGACAGAGGAAGTTGAGCGCACTGTACCTGTCCACTTGTAATCGAGGAAGGAGGAAGAAGTCTACTCTAGTTTCAGTCTTCAAGTAGGAGATTGTTGGGTTGTGAAGCCTGAATCCTATTATGTTTATGATTGGTTCTCTATTCTATTTAGGAGTTTTTTATTGTTTTATTTAGGAAAGGATTCCTATTAGCTTTAGGCTAGACCTTATTATAAATACTCCTATAATTCTTGTGTGTAATGTGTACTGTATAGAGATGAGAGAAATAATATTGAGAGCAGTAAGGAGAGAGATATTGCTTCGCTATTGTAAATACCGATTTCATAGTGGAAGTTATGTGCAGGTGCGCTCCGTGGACGTAGGCTTACGCTGAACCACATTAAAATCTCGTGCCTTTTATTTTCTTTTTTCTTGTGTGTTTGAATGTGCATATTCCCTAAGCCGATACACCCACAACACCTGGTGCCTTCACGTCTCTAAATGAGATAGCTTCTAAGCTTCCCACTAGTAACCCATATGCACCACTCATGCTGGACCGCATCTTGCGCTTTCTTGCTAGCTACCCCATCCTTACGTGCTTTTTGCGAACCCTTCTGGATGATGGAAAATTTGAGGGGCTCTATGGTTTTGCACCTCTCTGCAAATTCTTGATCAATAATAAAGATGGTGTCTCTCTTCGTGATGTTTTTCTCTTGAATCAAGACAAGGTTTTGATGGAGAGCTGGTAAGTATAGTAGTACTTAAAGATGTTTACACTAGAACAAGTAGTTTTTATAATTATTATTAATTCAATCTAATTCTCAAACTGATCAACAAAAACCTGAAGCATAAATAATTGATAAGGTTAGTCAAAGTGAGTTTTTGTAAATTTTCAAACGATACAATTTACCGAAATAAGCTAAATTAATTACAGGTTTTGATGATTAGCAAAGGTGGTGTGTGACTGTGTGATTCCAAGTGGCTGAAGAAACTAATTATAGTGAAACAATATATATATATATATATAAAGCTGAGCATATATAAACAAATAAAAAAGCTTAATTAAGTGAGTTTCGCACATTTTTCAAAAATAATTAAATAGATACACAAAGATGAAAACTACAGGTTTGATTATTAGGATCGGATAGAATTTGTTAGAAGGGTGACTTAAATTGATGTGGCATTGTATGTAGGTGCATAGTGACTGGCTTGGTTGGGTTGGGACCTCATTTTATTATGTTACGTTCTATAAAATCTAAGAAAACTACTTCATCTTTTAAGGTTTGAAAATTAAACGAGTATACGAGAATAATTAACATTTAAGTCAATCACGAGTATAAACAGTTGATTTCGTCTGATCTCAGCAAACCCTTGACAGAGTTGATCCTATTAATGTTAGAATTCAAAAGAAAAATAAAATTAATGAGATTATTTTGAATGGTTGACTATACTGTAGGCACCATCCATTCAACCATGCCTATGGGATGACTGCATTAGAGTATCTTGGCACAGAACCAATATTCAATAAGATTTTTAACAATGGAATGTCCTGTAACTCTTCCATTGCCATGAACAAAATTCTTGACATCTACAAGGGCTTCCAGGGTCTCAACTCTATTGTAGACGTTGGTGGTTGAACTGGAGCAATACTCAACAAAATTATCTCCACATACCCTTCAATAATAATCAAAGCCATTAAATTTGATTTGCCTCATGTAATTCAAGATGCTCCATCTTAACCTGGCATTGATCATCAATGATCATCATCAATGATCTCATTAAAGTAATCACCTTTTGGTTGCTCAACAAAATTATTGTGATGTTTTTGATCATCTGAGTGCTGCAGGTGTGGAGCATGTTGGAGGAGACATGTTTATAAGTGTTCCAAAAGGAGACCATTTTTATGAAGGTTATTTGATTAATCTTTTCCGTTAAATGATAAAAAAGTTCAGGATTCCTACACCCGAAACCTCCTGCTCAGTTAAATACTCGTATATATATATAGTTGTTACAGTGGACTATATCATGATTCATGGTTGGACCGATGATCAATGTTTAAAACTCTTTTGTAAAATAAATGATATTTCCTATGTAGCAAATTAGTAATTCTAGAGTCATCTAAAATATTTATATTGAGTTGTAACTCAATTTTTAAATAAAGAACATCATAGCTCAGCAGCAACTACTCAAAATATATTTCACTATTTTATGTATTAATCAAATCTTTCTCGTACACCTAAACGGCCTTTTGCTCGGTTAAATATATGTATAAATGTTGTTACAGCGGATATGTTTAACTGATGATCGATGTTTAAAACTCTTTAGTAATTTATATATATTAGGTAGCAAACTAGCAATCCTAGAGTCATTTAAAATCTTTATATTGAGTTGTAATTCAGTTTTTAATATATAGAGCATCAAAGCTCTGCAACAACAACTCAAATAGATTTCGCTATTTTCTACATTAATCAAATCTTTCTCAGACACCTAAACCTTTTGGTCAGTTAAATACATGCATAAATGTTGTTACAGTGGATATGTCATGATTGGAGCGATGATCGATGTTTAAAACTGCTCGAAACACTTCCGGAGAATGGCAAAGTAATTGTTTGTGAATGCATTCTTCCGGTAGCCCTGGACTCGAGTGTTGGATCCAAGATAGTCTTCCATGTTGACTGCTTCATGATGACTCTCAATCCTGGTGGTAAAGAGAAGACCGAAGATGAATTATTCAAACCATTAGAAAAACGGTTTGTGAACAACAATCAATCTTGTAGAATAAGTACTTTGTTGATTGAGTTGAATTGAAATGAATTGGATCAACCTTTATATAGGTTGTAATCCTGACAAACCATTATTAAACACAACTGCTAACCACAAACCACAAACAATATCTAACAACTAACAACTACTAACATTGTTAGCACACAACTCCCAACTCCTAACCACTAACAACTTGGTTTAATCCTACATAGCTCCCCTTAAACCAAGTTTTCCATAACTCATCATGCCCAAAGATTTCTTCAGTTTTAGAAATGAATCAACCTTGAGCGGCTTCGTGAATATGTCTACAACCTGCTCCTCAGAACGGCAGTACTCAATCACGATCTCGTTGTCCTTCATCAAGTCTCGAATGAAATGAAACTTGATGTCAATGTGCTTACTCGTACCATGAAAAACTGGATTCTTTGTCAGTGAAATGGTAGACTTGTTATCGCAGTAGATCACTATAAGAGCCTTCTGTTGATGCTTCAAGTCACAAAGCATACGACACAGCCACACAACCTGTGTAGCGCCACTAGCAATTGCAATATACTCGGCTTCCGTAGTCGATAAAGCAACCACCTGCTGTTTTTTCGATGACCAAGAAAATACTCTGGAACCTAGATGGAAAGCATATCCGGAAGAACTTTTCCTCTCCTCTATATCACCTGCCCAGTCACTATCTGTGTATCCCACAAGTTCAATCTTATCAATAAAAGAGTAAAAGATACCATTGTCTAATGTACCTTTCACATATCACAAAATACATTTGCCGGCCTGCAAGTGAGATTTCCTTGGAGAATCCATAAACCTGCTGATAAGCCCAACTCCATATGAAATGTCAGGTCTAGTAGAAGTTAAGTATCTTAAACTTCCTACTAGCCTCTGAAAGATGGTAGCATCAACCAGCTCACCTGACACATCTTTCACTAACTCCAATCTCTCTTCAACAGGAGTAAAAACCGGCTTACATCATTCCATCTTGAATTTCTTCAACACATCACCGACATACTTCTTTTGACATAAGAATATGCCATCATCCGTATGACTCACCTCAATGCCGAGGAAGTAAGAGATCAACCCTAAACCTGTCATCTCAAAATGACCAATCATTGCTTTCTTGAACTCTGTAATCATATCAGGGTTACTGTCGGTAATAATCAAATCATCAACATACAGACACACAATGAGAATATCTCCTTGTGGATTTGACTTGATGTACAGAGTGTGCTCGTAGGGACATCTCTGAAACTCATGTTGAATAAAGTATGTGTCAATACATGTATACCATGCCCTGGGTGCCTGCTTCAACCCATATAAGGCCTTCTTCAACTTATAGACCTTTTTTTCTTACCCCATTTTCACAAAACCTATCGACTGGTGAATGTAGACTTCTTCCTCTATCTCACCATTTAAGAATGCCGATTTTACATCCATCTGGAAGATTCTCCATCGATTTTGTGCGGCAAGAGACACAATCAAGCGAACGGTGTCAAGTCTGGCAACCGGTGCAAAAACCTCAAAATAATCAATCCCTGGTTTCTGCTTATAGCCTTTTGCAACCAGACATGCTTTATAACGTTTCACCTCACCGTTTGGCTTGTATTTTGTCTTGTATACCCATTTAACACCAATGGGCTGCTTACCACGAGGTAAATCAGTAAGCTCCCATGTATTATTTTTCTCAATTGCACCTATCTCCTCATCCATTGCTTTTATCCATCAATCATCTCGAGCAACATCTTCATATGTGATAGGATCACAATCTATAAATAGTGCAAAATTCGCTAACTCTTCATCAGTTAGATCGTCGTCATTACTGAGAACATAATCCTGCAAACGAGCTGGCAAAACTCGTTGGCATTGTAGACGACTGGAAGATTCTACTGGATGTGGTGTTACAACATGTGGTGGTGTCACTGGGTTAGGTTCCTCCTGACCAATCTCTTCCATATCAACATTAACGTCTGAAGAGCACCCCTTACCACTAGACTAATCCCAACAGCCTTGCTCATCAAAGGTAACATCTCGACTGATAATTACCTTCATGGATACTGGATTATACAGCTTGTATCCTTTTGTCATCTGACTGTGGCCGAGGAAAATGTACTTCTCTGCCTTGTCATCAAGCTTATTCCTCAAAATATCAGGTACTTGAGCATAACAAATATAACCGAACACTCGTAGATGTCCAATACTGGGTTTGCGCCGAGTCTAAGCTTCCTGTGGAGTCTTTCCGAGAACACTTCCAGTATGGCACCTGTTCAACAAATAGAACGCACAAGCAACTACATCACCCTAAAAACCTTTGGGTAAATTCTTCAAGTGCAACATACACTTGACTATATCCATGACCGTTCTATTCTTCCTTTCAGCTAATCCGTTTTGCTGGGGTGTGTCTCTGACTGTCATCTGATGGTTAATGCCATGCTTCTGTAAGAATCCATCACAAACAATATATTCCGTGCCTCTGTCTGTTCTCAAAGTCTTGATAGGTCTTCCACACTGCTTCTCAACATTCTCCTTAAATCTTTTAAAGGCATCACAAGTATCTGACTTCTGCTGCAAGAAATACATTCAAGCTTTTCTGCTAAAGTCATCAATAAAGGTAATAAAATACCTGAAATTCCCATTTGATGGAACCTCCACTGAGCATAAATCTGAATGCACCAGCTCCAAGGGCTTACTGGCTCTCCATGCCTTTCCTATGGGAAACGGGTCTCTGTGCTTTTTTCCCAAGACACAAGTCTCGCAAACTTTATCTGGGGAATTAATGGAAGGTAATCCTGAAACCATCTTCCTAGATGCTAGCTGTTTCAGACTTTCAAAATTCACATGGCCAAACCGCATGTGCCATAACCAATTCTCATCACAAATTACTGAACTAAAGCAAGGTAAACTATCACAGTTAATAAGCAGCGGAAACAAACAGTTTTGTGACATTTTTACCTTTGCTATTAGCCCATTTTGTGCACTACTGATGGTGCAAATTCCTTCATGGATTCGTATGTCATATCTTTATTCCGAAAGCTGTTCCACACTCAATAATTTTTTGTACAGATTTGGGACAAACAGTACATCTGAGATGGCATTCTGGGACCCGTCCTTCAAGGTGATAGATATTTTACATTTCCCCATCACTGGCCCCGTTGTGTCATTCCCAAACTTCACTGATGAAGTAAAGGATTCATCTAACTGAGTGAACATCTTCTTCTCACCACACCTGTGGTTGCTGCAGCCTAAATCTAGAAACCATTTGTTATTTGCTCCATATTCTGCCATGTTGCATGCTAGCAACAATGTTTCTGAATGACCGTCATTTTCTGCAACATTTGCTTGGAAATCTTGCTTCTAGATCTGCACTCAGCCCTGTAGTGGCCAATTTTTTTACAATTAAAACACTGAATTTGAGATTTGTTCTTCCGATTAGTGTTGTTGCTCCCTCTGCCCATTTCCTGTCTAGAACTGGAAGCACCTCCTTTTCTGTTCTGCGAGTTCTGACCCCACTGTTTTGACTTAGAATTCCTCTGAGTCTCGTCTTTGTCTTTCTTAAGACTTAACTGGCTTTGTAAAGCCTCATCCACCTCAATTTCTGACTTCTCATCCAAACGTTGTTCATGGGCTTGGAGTGAGCCCATCAACTCATCCAACGGCATCGTCTCGAGATCTTTAGACTCCTCTATGGCAGTCACCTTGTACTCAAACTTTGAATTCAGTGTTCTGAGAATCTTCTCCATAATCTGAACATCTGAAATCTTCTCACCATTGGACTTCATCTGATTAAAAAGTACCAATGTTCGCGAGAAGTAATCTGCCACCTTCTCTGTTTTCGTCATTTGAAGAAGCTCCAACTGCCTCCGCATAGTTTGCAGGCGAACTTTCTTTACTTTTTCAACTCCTCTGTACGTATTCATCATAATATCCCATGCTCCTTTTGCTGAAGTTGCATGTGCAATTTTTCAAAAATTATCGGATTCAGCGACTGGTTGATGAAAAACCTTACCTTCAGATCCTTCCGAGTTGGTGTAACATCTGTTGAATCGACAATGCCATCGGACACAACAGTCTACAACTCTTGGTATTCGAACAAAAGTTGCATCTGGACCCTCCAATACTCAAATTTTATTTTTCCATCAAATTTAGGTATTTTGAGCTGAATTGTATTATTTCCATTGTTGAAGGTATCCATTTGTAAATTTACCAAATAGGGGAACTATTTGTAAATTTACCAGAAAAGGGTATTGTTTGTAAATTACCAAATAAGGGTTTATTTGCGATTTACCAGAGAGGAATTTATTTGTAATTTACCATAGAGGAGATTATTTGCAATTCGACAAATAATATATATATATTTGGTCACGTGAACAGACTAAATTAAACGCCCAATCACGCCAACTCTTTGTTTCTCCTTCCCAACGTTCTCAGTTTCCTTTTCTTCCAAAATTTCCTTAAAAGAAAATTCCTCTCTCTTCTCCGGTGACTTTTCCGGTCAAGTGTGGACTCGTTCTTGCTCTAGCTAGGATGACCAGCAACTTCGGCTTATCAACGGCGGTCAACTCGCCTGAAACGGTGATGAAAAACGAAACGTCGTGAAACTGAAATTCCTCTGATTCGCCGTCAATGGTGTCGGATCTGGACTCCGGTCACCTGGGTTTTGATCACGGTCGTCTTCTGAAGATTTTGGTGGTGGTGGTGACAACCCACTCTCCCGGCGGTCGGCGGCTCGTGGTGGTGGCGACTGAGAAAGCAGCACTGCTTCGTTTTATTTTCGACTGAACCTTCTTCGTCTGGTTCCAAAAAAAAATTGCCTCTGAACCTCTCTTGGTTCAAATCCGGCACCGGTGAGTTTTTCCGACAATTCGATTTCCAACTGGAATCTAACTCAGATCCCCCTCTCATAGTGTATCTTTCACAATCACAGCCTTTACCACTCACACTCAAGCTTCAAGCTCTGATACCAAATGTGAACAATAACCAATCTTGTAGAATAAGTGAACTTGATCAACCTTGTATAGATTGTAATCCTGACAAACCATTATTAAACACAACTGCATACCACAAACGTCTGATAACTGATAATTACTAACATTATCAGCACACAACTCTCAAATACAAACCACTGACAACTTGGTTTAATCCTACTATATTCAACATAATGCCAATCCTACGATATTCAACATAATGCCACAAACATTCAACTTGGTTTATATTATTGTCCTAAATATTACAACATTTAAATGGCTTAATGTTCAACAAAGCATAATACCACCAAAACAAATTATATTAAATATTACAACATTTAAGTGGCTTCATGTTCAACACAAACATAATACCCACAAAACAAAAGTAAATAAAACATAAATAAACAAACTCTCCATTATTTTCTCCTGCTGCACCTCACAAGATTATACATAACATATAGGGAAGAAGCACTGCCAATCATTTTGCAAAAAATTAAGAGGTGAAGTCGCAAACATTCGCTGTTGTCTCACTTATGTGTAAAACCCCTGGACACTGTGTCACTATGATTCTGCAACAGTTTCAATTGGCAACAAGCAGAGAGTATATAATTGGAAAATTAAGGTATATAAGTAATAAGTAATTAGATGATGATCACACTGTAACATTGAACCCGATGATGATTCAGTTCTTGAAGAGTTCAAGGCAATGCTCTTGGTCCAGGTTCCTGCTCCAAAACGTTTTGTAATATTCTTGATAAGTGTAATCCCTGTAAACGGCTCCAGTTCCATCCTCAGTGAGAGATTTCGGAGGGCTGATTATTGCATTGTCGCTTGGGCATAGAAATGAAGCAACTGACATCCTCTGCTTCTCAGCGTTCACGGTTGCTCGATGCCACACACTCTTGTACCTCCCATTACTCAGTGCCTGCAATCACTCATTAATTATCATCACATGTATTAGAAATTAATCATCAGACCCAAAAGCTCTAATACACGGCTCACGTGCCAAATGGACAGGCTTGGCCCTAACAATAGTAAACATATGCATGTGAGGGGAATTGATCCCAAAACTTCATCATATTAGTAACATCAAACTCAAAAACTTAAATGTGCACGCCCGTTTGAAATATATGATCATGACAATTAATTAATATTACCTGCAGTTGATCGCCAATGTTGATAACGAAGGCGTCTGGATGGGGTTTGACAGCAACCCATTTGTTGTCTTTGAGAACCTGAAGGCCTGAAACCTTTAAATCCTGAAGCAAAATGGTGAGGGCATTGGGGTCAGTGTGTCCAGGGAGTCCATAAGTGAGCTCTGGCTGTGGACAAGGTGGGTAGAAATTGACTGCCATATGCTGCCCTTGTTCACCCAACACATTCTTTATGTGATCCTTCTCCAAACCTAAGCTCTCCGACATCAGTTCTTGCAATCTTAACCCGAGCTCTCGAACTTCCATGCAATAAGTTCGAGCAATTTCCCTGCCAATAGTGCAACAGAATTTCGCCATTACAACTTCATTCTATTTTTTTATCATTAAGTTGTGTGTTTGCAATAGTTTAGATTGTTTCAAAATGTAGAAATTTCATAAAATAAGTTGAACTATGGATGTCAATTGTCAAATGGATCAATTCGACTTCGGTCCTTCAGCGAATTCAATTGGCCAACTTATTTTAGGATTCGTATTAGGCTTGGAGCTTGGACCTAGATTACTATTTTGATTCGGTCCGATCCAATTCAAACACTAAAATTTTAATATGAAATTAACAAAGGGGTAACGATATTTGTACCCCAAAAAACTATATGTACACCTCAAATTATTATATTTTTGATAATCCAATAATACCCTTAAATAAAATTACCAAAAATACTAAATAGTTTATAAGAACTCCATAGATAATTATTAATTAGTTTTCTATTTTAATTTTTTTATAAAAAAAATTCCTATTAATGATTGGATATTAACATATATCATTAATCACTCTTTCTATTTTCTTAAACCCTAGATTCTCTTTTAAATATTAATTACAAATATATTTTCAATTTCTTTTAATGAAATACGAATTGATTGCTATGGAAAATGAATCAAAATCATCCTAAATTGGTTGTAAAAGTTTTGAATTAATTATTGTTAGTTTCAAAATCACAATTTCTTTAGATTTTTTTTTAATTATCAATGTCAATTATTATAAAATTTCATAAAAAAAAATTCTACTTTCAAATCAATTGGGATATGGCACAAACCTTGCATCCCTACCACTCTCACAAACATAAAATGAATCTTCAACTAGAAAACCTCAAACTGTAGTGATTTTGTACACATAAAACAATAGATAAGAAATTGAGAGAGTTGTTTTACATGACGAGAGAAAAAAAAAAGAATATGATTTTATAGAATGAAAACATTAAAAGAAAAAGTAAAAGAAGAGGACAAACAATGATATGATTAAATATAATAATAAAATTTTAAATAATAATAAATTGATTAAATAACATAATAATAGATTCCAGTTGAATAAAAACATAGTACAATATAATTTAGAAAATGATATTTTTGGTATTAAGTGGGTTTATTTACAAATTAATAAATTTTATAAAAAATTGATAGGAGTGATTATAAAAGGGGTGTATATACAATTTTTAAGGTGTGTCATTATCGTCACTCTTCATAAAATTTGGATTTGGATTCGATCCAATCCGGTCTGATCCAATTGGATTCAGGATATTTGAACTAGAATGTACTCTTTAAAAAAAATTCAAGATCTTATTGGATTACTATCTAGGTTCCAACTGAACAAATCTGAAACCGAAAAAGATACCAAACTGGTCTAATTAACGCCCTTCTACCTATGCTTAACTGGTCAAAGAGTTATATTTCAAACTTGGTGTCTAAAGATAAAAATAAATAAATAAATAAATAAATAAATAAATAAATAAATAGTCGAAAACTAATCGATCCATCCAACTAAAAAATATATATATATATGATTCGGCCCAGTTTGATCAATTGACACCTTAAAATAACAAATGGCATGTCTAGTCCATGGATGGCCTATAATTCTATAAGCAGGGACGGCCTTGAGATAGTTAAGGGAGGTGGTCACCGAAGGTCTCTAAATTTTTTTATTCTATATATTTTATAATCCGTTTAGTTAATGCAAAATAATATTAATAAGAATAAATTTGAATAAAAAAAATATAATAACTCAATTTAAAAATACTCATATATTCTTCTTAAAAAAACAAAAAAAAAACTTAAATATTCACTATAAATCTTTAGCTAAATACAAGAAATACTCATAGTTATATTTAAATTGAATCCCAAAACCTCAGGGCCGGTCCTATCCACATGCCTCTACCAAATTCTTCATTTTAGTCCAAAACTTGTAACACCTAATCCTCCACTATTTCAACACCCAGATTTGTTGGTTAAAGTAGGCAAAGCTTTACGGCATTATTGAATAATAATAAGTTTTTTCAATAATAATAATAATAATCTGTGACGTGTTCAGAGGTGTACTGTAATGTCTATCTAAAAATTTATATTGAGTTTTAATTAGTCAATATTATTACAAAGAAAGCCGAAATTTAAGACTTTTATCGGTGATCTTTACCTGCAATATAGATACATATCTTTAATGGGTAGTTGGGACACTTATGAGAAAGAATTATTTTCTTTAGTTTTTATTTTTGTTTTTCTAATTTTTCAGATATGTTATTTTTGTGGACCCTTAGAATTTGAATCTAAAGAATTCCAAAAAATAAAAGAATATGAATCTAACGAATATGAATCTTGTACATATCATTAAGCTTATTTCAAAATCTAAACCTATATTAACAAATCTAATTCTTCCTTATTTTCGCCTTTCATTTTTGTTATTTTTATCAATAAAATAACTCGGTAGTAATTCTTCAAACCCAAGAGATGAGACTATGGATTCAAATCCTTTTAGCAAATTAATCAACTCGTTGGCTAATTTTTATAAGAAAAAAACATTTTAAATTACATTTTTACTGAAAATTGAATATAAGTGATAAGTTTTTTGTTTTTTTAAATTATAAATATCTGAAAATTAATATTTTTACATATATACCCATCCAACTATTATTTATTATACATTTACCTTTTAATATATTAAAGACATCTAAAAAGAGTAATTTAATGATATAATAGAAACGAGTAATAATATATAACTACTTAAAGTATAAAAAAATTGACAGGTTAATTGAAGTTTCCAACCGTAGCAGATCCAATCTACTTAAACTAAACAATAAGCTAACTTGGTTCGTAAAAATGGAAAAAAATAATCCAGAATGCTAATTTTATTTAAGCATATGACATATAACTAATCAAATTATGAAAAATAATCCAGAATGCTAATTTTATTTAAGCATATCACATAAAACTAATCAAATTATGAAGAAGAAAAAAGCCCTTAATATGATTAGAAGTCAAAATAAAATTGAATATGATTAAAAAAACTCATTAGATTCGAATGAAGATTTAGAGTCTTGTGACCTCTAAAGTTTTTTAAATAGTAAGAAAAAAAAATATTAATATACTTAACGGTTGTGATAGAAGAGACGATTAGAAATAGATAATATTTGTGATGATAATTTTAGAATTAATAAATTCATATAGAGTAATGTTGTATAACCAAAATAATTAACCTAATTTCAACTTAAATAATATGGTAAGTGAGTTGTTATCACCATATACAACATAACACTTCAATTTGAGTTGAAATTTAGATTAAAATTTTGGATTGTCTAGCATTAGTAATTGATATATATTCCGGTGATTCTTAGTAAAGTGAAAAGGAAAAAAAAAATCAAATTTAAAATAATAAGACTATACAACCTAAATAATTAACTCAAAATTCACCCACAATAATGTGGCGAATGAGTTGTCATCACCACATAAATTATGGAGTGATATAATGAATGATATGGTCACACAAATTATAGGGTAATGTGGTGAATAATACGGTAAGGACAAATCACTTGCCGCATCATTTGTATTGGATTTTGGGATAAAATTTTATAGTGAAAAACCTAAAATTTTAGACAAAAATCACTAGTCTTAGTGATTTTGGGAATTCATTCGGTGATTTTTATCACTTAAAAAAATAAAACGAAACAACTTAATAACATCTACTAAGTGTTATTAAATGTTTAATAGACAAATCAAACATGACCTTATATAGACAAAAATAAAAGTTAGGTTCAATCAGATAGTAAGGAGTCGTTTGTTTTTTTGTCTGAAAACTGAATAGTTCTGAAGTTTTCTAAAGACAGAATAGAGACTGAAATCTGAACCTGAATGACGTGTTTATTTTTTTTTCTCACATCTGAATATATTGTCAACGCATTTTTTTTTAAAAGTAAAATGGTCTAAAAATAAATAATTTTACATTTATACATATATTAAACAAATATACATATAGAATAAAAACAATTAAAAAACAATAATTATTTATGAACACATATGATTATGTTATTCTTCTTCGATTACAAATAAACTTCATTTTTACTAAGAAAAGAAAATATTTGTTTTTCTTTCAAAAAATGAAAGGGGTAGCAATAAACTCACACAAAACACTATAATATATATATATAAATATATCATCCTAATATCAAAATAAATTATTGATATTAAACACCAATATGAGAAGTGATTATGGTTTTTTTTTTAATTATGATGAAATTGGACATGTTATATATGGAGGGATAGTATCGAAAGAAAAGATTTTGGATTGCATTTAATACAATTCAGTGATTTGTAATTAAGTGAAAAATCATGATTTTTTACTTTTTAATTTAAGTTGTTTTTTAAGATTTTTAAGTTATTTAACCACTTAGAAAAACAAACAAAACAATTTAATAGTTATAATTCAGACCCATTAAATTTGAAGTGAAAAAAACAAACGATCCCTATATCCCTAAATGATTCTCTCAACTTTACATGTTATTAAAAAAAAAAAAAAAATTACATACATGTCAAAAGATTTGACACGTTACCTAGCTAATCTTTCAATTAATTTATTATTGATATTTAAAACAATTTTATTTATCCATCTATCCTTCAATTTTTTTTTTTTCCATCTATTCATCATGACTCACCCACAACTGGTTTTTAAAAACAGTTCTAGACACGCCTTCTATTTTTATATTCCTTTATCTATTTGGAGGTGAAAGTGAAGCAAACGTCATTCATTGCATGATTCGAATATAAGAAGAATTTAGTATCTCAATTTTATTAAAATCCAAATATTTTGACTCATGAAAAAAAAAACTCATATAAAAAATTATTTCAAATATTTAATTAAAAAAACTCATATTTAGTCTTCCAAGTTCCAATATATTTTGTGTATAATTGTTACTGTCTTAAAATAATAAATATGAATTTTAATATACATTTTCAAACTCAAAATCCAAAATCTACAAGGAAAAAAACAAAAAACTTGTATCAAATGATCTTATTATAACCTAACCTTTATATATATATATATATTATTAGGATTCAAATCCGGTCAAATTAAAATATGTAAATGTCAAACTTTTCAGATTTAACCGCGTTACTTTCATCCAATCATATTTAATATATGTATATATTTTTTTTATCATATAACATCTTTTGATTGGCTGAGCACACTGACAAGGCAGTGAGATTGCCCCTATGCAAGACTTTCTCTAAAAACACGTATTCTTTCTTAATTGCTTATACTTAATGTCCAAAGGTAATGTACCTAGACAATAAATAGGTGGAAAGGGTAAATCTGAAAAATAAATAAATAATAAGTTTCAAAATGAAAAATGAAAAAGTATCTAGAAGAAGCTGATCTGGAGCCATGCAATCTAGCATATTAAATTATAAAAGACCAGACCAAGTCTCTGTACTCTAGTCTCATCTCAGTCACATCAAACAGCCGACGTAAACATGGGTTCGGACCGTGACGTCACCACCGACTCATTTTAAAACCGAGTAAAGTCACTCACTTCTGTCTATGTGCTCACATCTCTAAGTTAGGTACACTCTAATTTTGTCACCCCGTCTACATCATCAGAGCCGTCATCACCGTTCAATTATTTTGTCAGAAAGAGTCCACGCACACAGATATTTTTTCTATTTAAATTTGGACCCCACCCACCGCATCCAACTGTGAGCCAATTGTGGGCCATTCGATGGATTCTCTAAACATTATTCTGATATTTGTCAACCGCTCAACTAATAGTTAATATGGACCTTTCAACACTTGAGAGTTTTTACATTATCATAATTCAATAATTCGTATGTATTTTTATTCTCTTAAAAAATAAAATAAAAAATTCACATGTACTTCCAAGTTCCAATTTCCACTAATGTTTTTTAAAGTGACTTTAATTCATAAATATTATATTTTAGTTTTTTTAAAGAAACATGTAAATGTTATTATTATTAAAATTTTGATATATTTTTTAAAATTTTGAAAACCGGTCCAACTTTTTTAAAATTAAAAAAAAATCGGAGGGGATTTTTTTAACCTAAATTCAAAAGTAACGAGTTAAATCGGACAAAAGGTCGAACGTTTTATAAATAACCTAATTTTTTTTTATACAACAGAATGTATTGTATACATATACGTACACAATTCGCAAGTTGTTGGCTTGTAGTAATATTAAAAGAATAATACTTAGATATCGATCTCATCGAATAAAAATATAACACGTAACCCAATTTATAAAATAAATATAAAAAATAGGGTTAATAACACCAATGCTCCCTATACTTATAGTACAGTTGTATACTATCCCATGATTTTTTTTCTTGACACTTAATACCTGAACTTTTATAAATTTATAAAAACGGTCGGGAGTGAAATGAACGTCAGTGATAAATTACAATTACACACTGAATATATAAATAATTACATTAAATCTGAAAAAATATAATAATATCAAACAAATACCATTTGACCTGTTTAACTAATTTTTTTTTAATAAAATTAATTATTTTTTAAAAAGTTATTAATAATAAACTTTGAAAATAATAATAATAATAATATTCATGAACTTTCAAAAATAAAAAATATATAATATATTAACAATAAAAAAATTTAAAAATATATGAAACCTAGATTTTCAAATTCCAATTAAACAATTAAATTACCCATAATTCCAATTAAACAAAAATAAATTAAACTACCCATATTTTTAATTTTTTTTTCTTTATTATTTTTGTTAATATATTATAATACGTGGAACCTAGATTTTTAAATTCCAATTAAACAATTAAACTATCCATAATTCTAATTAAACTACCCATATTTCTAATTTATTTTATTTTTTAAAAATGAATGGTGGAGCTGACGAGTGATGATTTTTTTTAAGGTTTGGTAATGGTTTGCGTCTGGATTTAGTTGTTGCAAGAAGAGAATAAATAAGGGTTTGAAAGGGAAGAAATATGAGTTTCAAATTCTCTTTTTAAAATACAATTATTTAAATTAAAAATATGGATAGTTTAATTAATTTTTGTTTAATTAGAATTATGGGTAGTTTTATTGTTTAACTGGAATTTAGAAATCTAGGTTCCATATATTATAATATATCAACAATAATAATAAAGAAAAAATAAATTAAAAATATGGATAATTTAATTATTTTTTGTTTAATTGGAATTATTGGTAGTTTAATTGTTTAATTGGAATTTAAAAATCTAGTTTCCATATATTTTTAATTTTATTATTATCATTATTGTTAATACATTATAATTTTTATTTTTAAAATTTCATTATTATTATTATTATTAACTATTTTTTAAGAAATAATTAATGTTATTAATATTTTTTATTTTGATTTTTTTTATATTAATCAAACAGATCGAATGATATTTATATGATATTATTATATTTTTTCAATTTTAATATAATTATTGATATATTCAGGACATGTAAATGTAATTGTAATTTTCCATTAACATCCGTTTTATTTCTATCGGTTTTTATAAATTTATAAAAATTCAAAAAAAAAAAAATCAAAATACACTATAAAGCTATGCAATAGATATTAGGATATCGGTGCTATTAATCATGATTAAAAAATATTACCGTATTACCATCATCAATAGAGTCTGTAACCAAATATTATTCATATTAAAATGAATTCCAATAAATTAAGATGTATAGCTAAAGTCTAGGGTGGACCTTTCATACCTAGTGATTGGTTTTAGCTGTCAATCTATTCCAATAGCCAAATTCTAACGATACTCGATACGTACAATTTTTTATGATTATTATACACATCGAAATCCACTATTTCACGGCAACCGATGGGCCCAAAATAAAAAATCTTCCAAAAACGATATTTTTTTTTTATATATAAAAAAGATTCCTATTACTGACGTTATATTGTTGACGTCACATCCCCACTCACTCATCTTTTAAACTTTCTTAATGCGCGGCCACGTACGTTTTTTTTTATCAGCAGTAATAAAATAATTTATTTTTGATGTTGAAAGAGACTAATTATCGGGCTAGAGCCTAGAGGGTAGATTAGTCCTTTACGGTAAAGCATGTGGGCACATGGGGAAGAAAAGTGAAAAGGTTTAAGCTTTTTCGAGGGTGGACTTGACATCTATTGTACTTACTAAAGACCACTAGAATTAGATATTGTTTTCCATTCGAAGAGAGCGACACAAAAGAATGACATTTTATTCATCAAAAACAACCATCATTCAAGATTTGATTGTTTTGTGATGAAGAACATTCATTTGATTGTTTTGTGGTGAAGAACATTCGTTTGATTGTTTTAGTTTAAATTTCGATTCTTATATATATATATATATATATATATATATATATATATATATATATATATAATAAGAAAGATTCGTCGCAAGAATTTTGAAATTAAAAATATATTATATAAAGTTAGTTTAGTCGGTAAGTCCTTCTGAACGACTTATTTAATCGACTTTTAAAGTACAGGAATATTTATATAAAATCTTTCTAAATTTAAGAGAGTTCGTATAGACCATTTTTAGCTAATCTGATGTGTCAGATCAGCCGTTGTATCAGATCGATTCAAATATGTTGATTTGTCGTTATTCAGACGAAAAATATAAAGTAACATTATTTTTTTTCTCAAAAAACATACCACGTAACAAAGAGGGAGGCAGAATAATTGTACTCAAATAGTTCCGCATAATTTTTAATTCGTATTATTTAAAAAAAAAAAAATTAAAAACGTCAAACATTTTTTTCTAAAAAAACCATACTGACGTGTCAGCTTACAAGCAAACCGGCGGTGATACACCGGCGACACTTAATTAAAAAGACAGAGAGAGCGAGAGAGACGTACTTGAACTGAGGAGGATTGGAAGGCCATTCAGGGACATATTTCTCAAGAGGATAACAATGGAGTCTTAAATAATCTCTCCAGTTGTGAACCTTCTCTTTGTTAACATTAAAGCTTGTGGACAGTCTCATTGTCTTGGCTGGGTCATCTGAATACAGCTTCAGCTTCTCCTCCACCGGCATCTCAAAGAACTCCACCGCTACTTCCATCATTCTCCTCACCGCTTCCAACCCCACACCATGATTCGTTACCTGCACCACCACAAATCCAATTCAATATCCAACAAATAAATAAATAAATAAACATATCAATGGATTTTAATTATAATTACCTGGAAGAAGCCGTATTTTTCACAGGCGTCACCGATTTGTCGCACGAGAGATGGCCGGTCTTCACAACTCAAGTCGATGACCGGAACGTTTTCGCAGTCCGATACTTCAGACAAACGTGGACGTTCCGATTCCGGTCTGATGTAACTTTCCGGCAACCTAGAGTAACGGACTCCGGAGGATATCACTTTGGTTTCCATTTATTTATCGCCACAGGTTGATTAGGTTTTACAATAGACAAAAGAAAAAGCTGTGCTGTAATATTTGCACTTAGCTTATCTACGTTTTTTTTTTTTGTGTGTGTGTGTGGTGATTTAAGCTTATGCAACTTCGACGAAGATGAGCAACATGTTAGCTAACAATCTACATATATATACACATTAAAGCTTAGCCAAGCTTAAGGAGGGAGATTGACATTCAGGTCATCGACCAATGAGGTTATGACATTTGTTTCATACGGTTGGATTCTAGTCGTTGCCCTGATGCAATTTATTTGAAGTAGATAGACTATAACTAGCACTCTCTTAAGTAATCTTTTTGAAATACAACTGCTGTGACAATTTTAATTAGATTCTAAAATTACGGTCCAAAATACTATTTTTATTATTGAAGAGAGAGATATATATAGACTATAACTCTTACGATTGGAGAGAGGGCTGTTTCCACAAATCGAGAGAAAACTCTCCACATATGTTTGTAAAATATGTATGGTGGGACTTGAAACTCTGACCACTAGGTGTCGAAGGGAGATGTACAACCATCTCTACTGAAATGTGATGTGCAACTCTTTTTTAAGTTGACTCTATGCTAGTGTCACGGAACAAATTAATAACTTGAGTTTTATAGCATTAAAATATTAGGTTTTACACTATATTTGGATTGACAGGAGAAAAAGATGATAAGTTAAGAGAGAAAAGAAAGGAGATGAGAGAATAATGTTTGTAATGATTATAAATAAAAAGTTAATAAAGGAAACAAATGCAATATTAATAGGGCTAGTTTTGTAATATTGAAAAAAAATCATTAACTTTATATTCATGTCTCCCATTTCCGTCCTTTTCTGGTGAGAAACCAAATCCGATGAAATAAGAAGAGATTATTCCCTCCATTTCCCTCTATTTCCCTTATTATAATTTTATTCTTATTCATTTAACAATTCAAACAAAAGATAAAAAACTCACTCGTATCATTCATTTTCTTCCTTTCATATTCCACGAGACCAAACATAATATTAGTTAAAAATCCAACTTCATTGTCTTCTTTCTTCTTCTTTCTCTTGTCATTTTTCTCTTCTTTTTCTTCTTTCTCTGGTCATTTTTCTCCTCTATCTTGATTCTTACGTTACTTCTACAAATGTCATATTTTTCAAAGAAAAATAATCTTTTTTTTTTGGTGTTTGAAGATGTCATTTGGTTTATCATAGAGATTGATATCCATGGATTAATTTTGGGTTTGGATTTTTTAAGATTGTATAATTTTTTTGTTGATTAAAAACCTAAAATATTTTTTAAATAAAATTAAAATTTCAAATTGGTATTTATTAGTTTTGTGGAAAAATTCGATCTTGTTGACGACAATTTTCGATAGAGAAAGGTCAATAGGAAACTTTCGTAACTCAGAGTTTTAGTTCGTAATTATGAGAAAAGTATAGGCAATAATGGTAAGAAGACAAGTGTACGTGATAAAACTCTGAGACAGGGAAACATCCACTGTTGTCGGAGACGGCGAGAATAGAGTTTCACTATGTAACAATGGATTACACACTCATTCTCTTTTCCACTCTCGCAAGCTATGTGCTTTTCGCATGTGCATAAATAATGGCATTAAGGGTCTATTTATACGTGTTTTGTATATCTTACGCATTAAATGAATTTGATTCCTTATTGGATATGGAATTTAGAATCTCTAAGGAAATTTGTTTCCTTATTGAAGTGTGCTTCATGATTCCTTATTTAGATAAGATTCCTTGTTTAGATAAGATTCTTCATTTTTGTTCTTGAGTCATGGTTAACTTGGCGTTACTATCTTTCACACATCTTTCAGCCAACCAATTTTCTAACCCGACCAAGTCTTCTTTATCCGATCGGTTATTTAACCAGATAAGTGTTGTTTCTATCCGATCATTTGTTTAACCCGATCAGGTTTTCTCTATCCGATCGGTTTGTTGAATTCAACTGGATCTCGCTGGAGCCAAAGGTTGAGACTTAATCAACTGCAACTGGTTTCATCTAGCTGACTTTGATGACATGGCATACTTGATCATCACTTTCTACTGTAATGATGTTAATCTATCAGTTTATCACATTTTACCCATAACAGATTTGAAAAAAAAATTGATATAAATTTGCACTACGAAGTCAACAAAATAAGTCTCGGTCAAGCTAATCGAGATTTAGTCTTGATGTCTTGGATTTTGACTAGAAGATAAAATTGCAAGGATTCTTAAATTTTCAACACTTTTGGATGCTGATTTTCTGGAACTAGCATCTAATTAATAAATTAAGCTTTAAAAGCATAAAAAATGTGTTTCTGACAAAAATACCCTTAAAAAAAACCACACATTTTTTTAGGGCTCGAAAAATAAATAGCACTATTTCAGAGGGGTGTTGTGCAAATATCACTAGTTTAGTAATGTAAGTTTAAAAGACACCATTTAAGGTAAAGAGACGAGAATACCCTGACAAAATTGAAAAAGAGAGAAAGTTGTCGTTTTGTGAGTCTGAGAAAAACAACAGTGAAGAAGAAACCGACGATAAGGAAATCGACGGTGAGGAAATCGACAGCTTATTGACCGGAATGGAAATACAGTACATTTCGCAGCGATTGACAGAGGTAAGTTCAGTTTGTTTTATTTATCGATTTGTTGTTCATAACTTATCATTGCATTTTAGACTTGTTCTGTTGATTGAAATTGTACATTATGGCTGACACTGGTTGTGGTTTTGGTTTGGGTTTGAAATGAGGTTTAATATTCTGGTATCGAGAATTTTTTTTTAAAAATAAAAGTAAATTGAGAATATTTCAAGCGAGATCGAGGAGTTTTTTTAGAAAGATTCGAGGAATTTTATCATACAGTCGAGCTTATTTCTCAAAGGGTTGAGAACATTTTAAAAGCATCGAGAATATTTTTAAAGGATCGAGAAATTGTTTGGAACGATCGAGAATGTTTTTCAAAGTGATCGAGCTTTTGTTAAATGATCGAGAATATTTTTTAAAGAATCCAGAGGTTTTTAAAAGTATCGAGGCTATTTTCAAAGGGTCCAGATTTTGTAACTATCGAGAATGTTTTTGAAAGGGTCCAGATTTTATAAAATGATCAAGAAGATTTTTCAAAGAATCGAGAGGTTTTTCAAAGGATCGAGAGGTTTTTCAAAGGATCGAGACTATTTTCAAATGATCGAGAATTTTTTTAAACGATCGAGAATGTTTTTCAAAGAATCGAGATTTTTTAAAATGATCGAGAAGAATTTTTACAGAATCGAGAGGTTTTTCAAAGGATCGAGACTATTTTCAAAGGATCGAGACTAATTTGAAAGGATCAAGATTATTTACAAAGGATCGAGAACTTTTTCAAAGGATCGAGAACTTTTTCAAAGGATCGAGAATATTTTCAAAGTATCAAGAATTTGTTTCAAACGATCAAGAATATTTCCTATTTTTTTTGTATTTTACTGATGTATTGTTTCTATGACATTGCAGATGTCGAGCAGGTTGAAAGAATTGCTTAAAACTCTAGAAGGAGATTGGTTCAAGGGAAAAATGACCCGACGCGACCATTTTGAATCCCTCGTACGTATAGACGATGCACTTAACCGGGTCCCTGAAGAGTTTGTTGTTGAGGATCGGTGTCGGTTCATGGCCTCTTGTTTTGGGCATTTCATGTCGATGCACCGGGAGCTGAAGTTTTTGGGTGGTGTTATTCATCAGCTGCTGTTGCGAGAGTTGGACCATGACGGGCCGATAGATGAGATGCGGTTCTTGTTAGGGAACCATGTGGTCAGGTTTTCGAAGGTGAAATTTAGCCTTATCACCGGATTACGTTTTTGAGTCGTACCGGACACGAGTATGTATGTTGCAGTTGAGAATGACATACATCAACGGTACTTTCTTGCACATGATAAGGTATCGTTGGTTGTAATTGTGTTTTGGGTTTTGTGAGTGATTTTGAGTTACTCTTTTGTAATCTACAATGATCACAATGTATTTCTTTTCATCTCCGCCCGTGGAAGTAAGCTTTATGTTGAACCACGTAAATTTCTCTTGTTCCACTTTACTTTACTTTGCCTAATTATTTTGTGTCTTGGCAATTTTCACTACAAATTGGTATCAAAGCCCTAGGTTGTTGAATTAGCTCTTTGGGATCCATTAATGAGCATTTAGTTGATTTGACTATCGAAACTTTTGGGTTGTATTAGATTGATTGTCAAATCTTTTTGGTTGTGTAACTGAATAAAAAAACTTTATGATTGGGGCAAAATTTGAGATTAAAAAATTCTATGGAAGAAATAATTTTGGTCTTTGATAAATGAAGATGTGAGCCTTATTAACTCAACAAGGGTTGACAAAAGCACTCGAAGGTAGGAAGAAAACACATGAAAAGATGTTGGAAGAAGAAAAAGATGATATTATGGAGAAAACATTCAGTACAATTTTATTGTCATTGTCTGATGTGGTGTTGTATGAGGTATCTGATGAGAAAAATGCATAATCATTGTGGCTTAAGTTAGAAATTTTTTATATGATCAAATCCCTTTCGAACCAACACCATTTAATACAGGGACTTCACGATATTCGTTTGTTAGAAGGTAAGTCTGTTCAAGACCATGTGAATGAACTTAATATAATTGTTCTGGATTTGAAGAATATTGATATGAAATAAGATGATCAAGATTTAGCTTTGATTTTATTGTATTTGTTACCTTCCTCATATGAAAATTTGTTGATGCTATAACGTATGGGAGAGATACACTTAGTTTAAGAGGTGTTAAATCATCTTTGAATTCAAAAGAATTAAAGAAAAAAATGTCTAAAAATATGAATGAAAATCAAGCTAATTGTTTGATGGCTAGAGGCTGAGACAAAAAAATATATATTTCAGTGGTAATAGAAACACTTCTAGATCTAAGTCTAGAAGTAGGAAAGGAAATTGTAATTATTGCAAAAAGAAGGGTATTGAAAAATTTATTGTTTGAAACTCAAAGAAAAAAATATACAACTAATAAATCATCTGATTCTAGTGATGCAAATGGTGTGGAAGATTATTCTAGTGACACCGTTATTATTTTATCAGTTTCTTCTAGTTGTTTAGACAACGCTTGGTTTCTTGATTCGAATTGTTCATACCATATGTGTCCAGCAAGAAGTGGTTTGCTACTTATCAGTCTATTGATGGTGGTGTTGTTTTGATTGAGAATAATATATCCTACAAGGTTGTAGGTATTGACACAATTCGAATTACGATGTTTGATGGTATTAACTTTTTTTTTTATGTCTGACATGTACAAGATTTGAAGAAAAATCTTATCTTTATGGGTATAATTAATTCCCAAGGTTATAAGTATTCAGTTGAAGGTAGAGTTTTGAAAGTTAGTAAGGGTGCTCTTGTTGCGATAAAAGAAAAATTGTCTAATTGTGTCTATGTACTTCATGGAAGCACAATTATTGGTGTTGCAGCTGTTTCGTCTTCATCAAATCCAGATTCAGTTACTACTCGTTTGTGGCATATGTGTTTAAGGCATATGAGTGAGGCTGACATGACTATTTTGAGTAAACTAGGTTTGTTAGATGGTTAGAAAACATTAGACTTGACTTTTGTGAGCATTGTGTTTATGGAAAACAATTCAGGGTTTAGTTCACCGCAATTACTCATAGAACAAAGGGCATATTACATCCATTTAGATCTTTGGGGTCTTGGTTCCATTGCGTCAAAATATGGTTCCAAGTATATTCTAACATGTATTGATGATTTTTCTAAACGTGTTTGAATATATTTCTTGAAAAAGAAAAATGATGTTTTTTTCTAGATTCAAGAAGCGAAAAGTTCTTGTGTAAAATCAAACATAAAAAAAAAAATTAAAACACCTTAGAATTGATAACGGTTTGGAATTTTGTGAGGTTCAATTTAATGAGTTCTACGAGAATGAAGGGATAGTGAAACGCCGCACTGTCAGAAAAATACCACAGTAAAATGGAGTTGCAAAATGTGTGAATAGAACCTTATTGGAGAAAACACGTTTCCTGCTTTCAAATTTTGGTTTGGAAATTTTTTTTTGGGCAGAAGCTGTTAACTATGCTTGCTATTTGGTGAATAAGTCTCCATCAACTGCAATCTAATTGAAGACTCATACTCAGGTATGGTCTGGCACTCCTTCTAATTATTCTAATTTAAAAATATTTGGTTGTCATGTATATGCTCATGCGAGTAATGCTAAACTTGACCATATAGCTATAAAATGTGTATTTCTAAGATTTGAGACTGAGGTGAATGGTTATCATTTATGGTGTGTTGAACCTAAGTCAGAAAAATTTATAATTAGTAGAGATATGACATTTGATGAATTTTCCATGCTGCATGAGAAAATATAGTTTGTAGTTTCAAATATAAATCATGGTGTTAGTAAGCAGGTGGAGCTTCAAGTTGAAGCTTTTGATAAAGTGCAAAATTACACTTTAGTTCAGCTAACTCATGGTGATATGCTTGACTCATGGTGATATGCTTGACTCTGTTAATAATACAGAAAAAGAAATACAACAATACATCATGGATATGCATATTTAGTTTATTTTGTAAAGAATGCTTTAGAAAATATTTAAATTCAGAAACCTTCTACTTATCGGGAAGTCTTTAATGGTATTGAATCTTCTCAATAGGCTATTGCAATGAGTGAAAAAATTGAATCTCTTTACAAGAATCAGACTTCGGAACTAGTGAAACCGCTTAAGGGCCAGAAGATTATTAGTTGCAAATGGGTCTTCAAGAAAAAAAAAGAACCTCAACGGTTGAAGCTGCTAGGTTCAAAGCACGTGTTGTTGTAAATGGTTAAAGTCAAACAGAGGGTGTAAACTTTAATTAAGTATTTTCTCCAGTTGTAAAACATAGCTCTATATACTGCTTGCCTTGATTGCAATGTTTGATATGGAATTAGAACAATTTGATGTAAAAATGGTTTTTCATTATGGTGAGTTTGAGGAACAAATTTTTATGTATCAACTAGGGATATACGTTTGGGGAATGAGGATGGAGGAATGAGGATGGATATAGGTCCCCCCCATCCTTATCCCATTTCCCTATTTGGGGAAAATGAGGATGGGGATGAGGATGTTTGGGGGGAGGTCCTCACATTCCCATCCCCAGTTCCCTATTTTCCCTGTTTTTCCTTGTTTTCTCGTATACCCTGGTCCCATAGTTTCCCATTTTTCTATTTAACTAAAAATTATAAATTAAATTAAAAAAAACCTTCCATTACAAATAAAAAATATCAATGCATTAAAAATTCAACATAAAATGTTTTAAATAATTCAAATATATATTATAATTATATTTATATACTTTTGGGGAAAATGAGGAAATAGGGATCTCCATCCCCATCTCCATTTCAATTTAATTGTGGGGAAAATGGGGAAATGGGGACGGGGAGGGGTCCCCCCATCCTTATCCCCATTTTAATTTGGGGATGAAAATCATCCTCATCCCCCCCATTTCCCCATTTTCCAAAAAAAAATCCCCAAATGGGGATGGGGGTGCGGGGATTTGGGGCCCCAGGGATAAATATGCATCCTTAGTATCAACCGAAAGGGTGTTAGGGATTTTGAACCGATGATCGCGGAATCGTAATGTCTAATATTCGCACATAACTCATAGCAATTAATAACATGTATAGCAGTAAAATAGATAAGAGAAAATAAACCAATTACAACACAAGTTAAATGTGGAAAACCCAAATCAGGTAAAAAACCACAGACCGTCAGGTTGATAGAGAAATTTCCACTATATGATAAATTATTACAACCATAGACTCTAGGATTATCTCTCACACCACAACCCCAAACCACATAGCCTTACCAAGTCTCTAAGCTCACAACGCTCACAAGATCCTCAACCCCCCCACCCCCCCTCAATATCCCCTAGGTCTCCCCTGAATATCACCCTCAGATCTCTAACTTGATCCACTGATATTCCCCTAATATCCCTCTCTGGATATTTTCAAGGACTCTCTTACCCAGATATAAGATAAAAGGAAATCATACTCCTAAGCGTACAAGAATTACTTATTCCACATAAATACTATTTCTTATTTTTCATAAGTATTCTTGTTCAAAAGAATTTTTTTTTCTTCAAGTATAAGAACTTACCAAAATAACACTTTCCTTTTCCACTAAAGATTTCCCATTTCACACATACTTATGATTGACTACAATTCGGGGTCACGGTTGCGCACCCGCTTCCTAAACAGTTGCAAGTTATCTGAAATTACATCACTCAAAAAACCGCGATCCATATGTCAACGTTTGCTCCGACTTGATAGCGTTGACATCGTTGTTTCACTGGTATTGGACCGCTGTCACATTGTACAACGGTCTCACAACACTATACCTGATCTTTGTAGCCTTTGATTCTTCAGCTCTTCTAGTCTTCAACCTCCCTTAAAAAACATCATTCTAACTTCCAAACGTTTCCCACATCTCCAAGAAGCTCCACATCAGTTGAGTCTTGTTTGGTTAATTGGGTTCACTTGAGAATACGAGCCAAAAACTACCAAGGGGTTTGTTGTTCAAGAAAAAAAAAGATCATTTTTGTTTGTTGAAGAAATCATTATATGGTTTGAAACAGTCTTCTCAGCAATGGTACAAGCTGTTTGATACTTTTATGGTTGGTCATGGTTACTCACGAAGTGATTACAACAATGTTGTGTATCATAGGAAACTCATATATGATTCTTTTATTTATTTATTAGTGTATGTTCATGACATGCTGATTACTAAGAAAAATAAAATTGAGATTAATAAATTGAAATTTGAGGTCATAACAAGGCCGTTTTTGTTGTATCAAAATCGTTTGTCAAAAGAAATTTATAAAATCCTAGCAATGTCCTCAAAATGTTTCAAAACAACTATAGTGACAAACGAGGTATCGTTTCATAGGGATCAAATTAATATGCAAAATACTAGTAAAGCTTAAAAGTAAAAGTTCAATGGTAGGTTTGGAAAATTAACAATTACAATGCAAACTACAATCATGCTAAATAACTAGAATAAAAAAAAGCTTGTAAGAATGCGATGTTATAAGATATGAGATGGATATGGGAGTCAATGCAATTCATACATGAATGGTATGCAATCCAATAAATCTTTTAAGAACATATTTGATCTATTTAGGGTCAATCTATCTATAAGTGTGGGTTGTAAAACCACTTAATCCTCTCCTACATCCCAATTACTGGAGTGCTAGGTTGAGTGTAAGGAAAATTTTCATTAAGCTTAGATAGATTAATTAGCCAGAATGGCTTGGATTGGAGTGCTCGCAATCCATCCATTCCATTCAATAGCTTTTTTAAATCACCTTAATGGGTATATGGTCAATAACTCAATTTCATTTAACATCTAACATGGGCTAAGAGTTGAAGTGTCTACTCAACTCAAGAAGATATCAAATGTATTTTAAAACCCAAAATTTAATCTCTAAATGAATTAAGAGTTGTAGTGCCTACTTAATCCAATACGAATATCAAATATATGCTTTATAACTCAAATAAGTCTAACATCTAACACGAATCAAGAGTTAGAGTGCCTACTTAATCAAAGAAGAATGTCAAACACAATTAAGTACAACTAATGGAACTGAAAAGATTAAATACTAATGATAAAGTGGAAAGACCACAATCCATGAATAACTACATCAACTCTTACATGAGGTTTAGTTGCTCGTAGTGTAAATACAATGAAAAAAAATGAGAAACAAGAGTAAAGAGAGAATCCATTGGAGTGCTTTGATTCTTTTATTCTTCAAGCTATCTCCTTCTCCAAAGTGTGCAAATCTGTAGCTCATTGACTGGGTAATTGTGTTTGAGTGAAATGGAAGTGAAATTGATGATAAGGAGATTTATTTGGTATGGAAATTGGATAGGGTAGGATGGGTTTGGATGTATTGGGAGAGATTCTTAGGTCTAAGGTGATGTAAGAGGGCTGTAAGGGTGTGTGGTTCGTATCAGAAAAATATATTGCTGATGTCATCGAATCTGAGAAACTTCGTGACCTATATTTCATGGGTATGGGCCAATGAGATCTACTGAAGGTTATCTAGCTCTCAATTCGTAGGTCACTTCCCGGGTATGGATCCACGAACTGTGACACTTCTTGGTTTTGCTTTGCAGTTATGAACCAGCGAACTATTTTCTCGAGATCTTCAAGAGATGACTTTACGGGTGCATTACGCTAGTGTGGACCAGTGAACTTTGGCCTTGAAATCTTCTAGAGGTGACTTTACAGGTGCATTACGTTAGTATGGACTAGCGAACTTTGGCCTCTAAATCTTCTAGAGATGGCTTGACTCTCGGTCTACTGGTAGCTTTGCTGGTATGGAACAATGAACTTCTGCATGAGATCCCTAGAATTTTCATGGGTTGCCTTATGCGGGTAAGGATCCACGCAGTACCAGCGAATTAAGCACTCTTCTTGAAAATCTGACTAGTTCTGCTCCTAAAAGCTCCGACTAGAATCTCTATTTCCTGAAATACATTGATTGTCTGCATTCACTAGAATTGAGCCGTTAAACACGAGAATTTACTTGGAATAGAGCCAACGGTTAAGGAACTGAGGGCTAAATATAACACAAAATTTGTACGATCAGCTTATAGGTGAATTTGAGAAGAAAGATTTGGGTGCTGCGAAGAAAAAATTAGGTATGGAAATTCATAGGAATAGAAAAGTCGGTAAGTTATTTTTGTCACAGAAAAATTATTTTTAAAAAAATCTTGAACATTTTGGAATGCAAGATTCTAAACATGTAACTACTCCACTAGCTGCACATTTTAAACCTTCATAAGCTTTTTCGCCAAAGTCTTAGGATGAGGAGGAGAAATTATCTCGAGTTCCTTATGCTAGCTTTGTTGGGAGTATGATGTGTAGGAAAAACATGCGGCAGAAGTGAAAAATTTGATTGGTATATTTCAAATATATTCCTTTAAAAGAGAGAACCTTAACCATTGAATAATTAATATATAATTAAAATGTATCTTACTTTTTTAACGTGACAATTGATGTTGCGTCGAATTGAAACCGCAAGAACTACCAATCCAATCACGAGCGTGTAGCACATAGGAGTGTGGGCTTTTTTTCTAAAATTTGTATACCTGAGGATGGAAAAGAAAAAACTTTTTCTTTTGTTAGTAACAATAACCCTCCTAGAGAAAACAAAAAAAAATGTTTGGTCACTTGTGAATTCTCAATCTTTTGATCGAAAACTCGCGTGAACCCAATTCGATGATGTGTACAAAGCGTTTTGATATAAAAGCTACTAGTGCAGTATCAAAAACAAAACGTCCCTTTCTTTATTTTCCTTTTGGCTGAATTCTCACACATTTTTCCTAAGAATTGGATGATTTTTTTTAAGCAAATAAAAAAAACTTCTCCCTCAAGACCTTAGTCTTGGTCGAAAATCCTCACACATGGAGAATTTTTGTTTCACCAAAAATCCTATCAACTTTTTGAGTTCAATCCTATTCTAACTCATTAGTGTATTATAAGTTATTGAATATCAATTAAATTGTGACTTTATCAAAAACTTTCTACTTTGACAAAATGTCAATTAGAGTTTTGATAGATATCAAAAACTTTATAATTTGACTAGATAAATAAATTGATAGATATCAAAAACTTTATAATTTGACTAGATAAATAAATTTCTTTTATTTATCTACTTATCGAATAAAGTTTTTGATACTTATCATACTAACAACAATAGTGTGACAGTAAGAGACCTTCTCCTAGTTAGAAAAATATTTTGACGTTTAATCAAGTAATTAATTAATTAAATTTCATTTAATTAAATAATAAAATAAAACATTATATTAGGCTAATAATATTAACCCTTGCCGCCCAAGTCTAAACCATGGGCAATATGTTGTTTTTCCATTTTACTAAATCCACTGAACTTTAATAAAAAGTCTACATGTGAACTAGACCCGTTCTTACTAAAAAAAAATCCACACACCTTGAATTTATACATTAATATTATTTAATAGCCCAATTAATTAAAAATGTGTAAATTATATTCTTACTATATTAATGGAATGCTAGTCGCACCCTATTAGGGCCACCCAAGGATTCCCACATCCTTGGCCCCCCATTCCAAGTATTTGAAGAGTTACCGCGTGTCTTGATCACACATGACCGCACCTCTCCAAAACTTTTGGATTCCGAAATCCAAAAAGATTTCTAGATGGACCTAGAAAATAATCCGGTAGAATATATCAAGTGATCAATGCAAGTTCGTGTGGATTGGAGATCTCAGCGGGCTATCCAAATTTAAGCTTTAATGGACATAACCTAATTACAATCAACAAATGATTCATTTATGCTCGATCTATTAATTTTAGCTCATTCCACTAAAGAACTAAAATTGAACTCTTAAATAAAGATATAGTAAGATAATGTTTCTCATTCGTACCCTAGAAAACCGTATTGAAGATAGTGTATCCTCATAAAAAATACAAGTAATCACCAGGAGCTCATAGACCGCCTATAGCTCTCATAGTTTCCGTATTTACTCATATGACCATATTTTGAACTTGGACATTTTGACTTGTCCAGAAGCCATGTTTCAATAGACACTATCGAAAACTTAACATTAAGATTTAATATTCAATACCTCAAAATATTCTTATGATGATATTCTACTCATATTTAATAAATGGAGCCCCGATGTCCATATTTACAAATAAAGCCCTCTATCGATTAACAAATGTATACACCAAACCATCGAGGATAGACTATGCTATATAATCGTACTCACTGACATCTCAAATGATAACACTTGTAACCATAAGTCTATCATTTATATAAGGATTGAGATAGACTCTTCGATTGTCCTTAAGTGAAAACTTTTATCCACGATAGTTCTGGATAAAGTATTTCACCATGATACTATTCAATGCACCTGATGTACTAGATTCTTTTGCCCAAAGACACTACACTTTGATGATTATACACTCATCAAAACACATTTGATCCCACTCAAACACTAGTAAAAGAATCTACAACTTTAATAAGGTAAAGGTGCCCAACCCTTATCTTAAGTTGTGAATATTGTTCTAGACTAACTAAAGATTGTGTTTACTTCATACATATCCAGATGTACGAACAATTCTTCATTTCTTATAGTCTTTTGACCTTATGATTATTTACTTTTGACAATTATAAAAATTAAACTATAAATGCTATAAGATTTGTTAAACTAGAAATCACTTTATTAATATGAAAATATTGTCAAATACATTATTACACTCTTGCTATTGAGCATAATCCTAACAATTTCTCACTTGCATTATAACAAGTGTGTCATATCTCTCATTCTCATGTTCTCTAGGTGCCCATAAAAACTCTTCCGTGGTAGGGCATTTATGAAAGGATCCACTAGATTTTCTACTGACACAATCTTGGTAATCATCACGTCACCCCAATGGACAATTTCCCTCAGAAGGTGATACTTCTTTTCAATGTGTTTCCCTCTCTTATGGATTTTTAGTTCTCTCGAATTAGCCACTGCTCCATTGTTGTCACAGTAGACAGTGATCTGCTTATTTGCATTATGAACCACTTCCAAGTTAATCAAGAATTTGTGAGGCCAAACAGCCTTTATAGTAACTTCTTATGTGGCAACATACTCAGCTTCCATGGTGGAATCAGTAATGCAGGATTGCTTGATACTCCTTCATATGATTGTGCCTCCTCCAAGAGTAAACACAGATCCTACTGTGGATCTCCTGAAGTTAGAATCTGACTGGAAATCAGAATCTGTATACCCAACAAGAATTAAATCTCCTCTAGAATATACAAGTATAGGATCTCTCATTTTTCTGAGATACTTAAAAATATGATTGACTTTTGTCCATTGATCAGGATCGGGTTTCGATTGAAACTTGCTAGCTATGCCAACAACAAAATAAATATATGGTCTAGTGCAGAGCATTGCATACATGAGACTTCCACTGCCGAGGCATATAGAACCCTACTCATGAATTGCTCTTCATGCTCATTCTTAGGAACTTGTTCCTTAGAAGGTTTGATTCAATGTCTGAAAGGTAACATATCTTTCTTTGAATCTTGTATGGAGAACCTAGACAAGATTTTATCTATGTATGAAGCTTGGGATAATGCAATCATTATATTCTTTCTATCCCTTATTACTTGGATACCAAGAATATAACTTGCTTCTCCTAAGTCCTTCATATCAATTTATTTTGCTAACCATTCTTTTACTGATGTCAATACACCTACTTCATTTCCGATGAGTAGTATATCATAAACATAAAGAACTAGGAAAACCAACTTGTCGCCTTTAATCCTTTTGTATACATAAGGTTCATCAAGGTTTTGAATAAATCCAAAACATTTCATAGCTTGATCGAACCTTATGTTCCAGAATCTGGATGCTTACTTAAGTCCTTATATGGATCTTTACAACTTCCACACTGTTGACGGTGATTTTCGGATTAATCTCCTGTCACACAATTAATGTAGAATAATAACCAATTGTAAGCAAAAGTGAATGGAAAATAAATAAGACATATATTTTTTACGTGGTAAAACCCCAGTGTGAGGTAACATCCATGGTTGTCGCTTGCGATAAGAAAAAATTCACTATGTTAAAAAAAGATTGCACATTCGATCTTTCTTACTCTTGCTAGTTGATTTTCGTTAACCCTTTTATGGGTGTTATTAGGGTCTATTTATACATGCATGTAACCATAATTCTTAATGTACAAATAAGAAGAGTTCCCATAATTAAATGAAACTCTAACTTATTGGAGTCGTGTTTCTCTTCTTCCTTATCTCTCGTCGATTGTGTTGTGATTACATTGGATCTCTTTCCTAACCTGGATTCTGATATCTATAAGGAAGTTTGTTTCCTTATAAAAGTATAGTTCTAGGCATCTTATTTAAGTAGGATTCATTATTTACATGCTTTGAGTCGTGACTTCGTTTAATCTGAACGCTGTCCATGTGTCACGCAATCGATCATCTGCTGAACCCGACCTGACCCGTATTTCCCTGATCGATGATCTTTTCTGATCACAGTCTTTATCACGACCATCTCGATAACCTCGATCAAGTATTTAGCCCGATCGTTTGTGTTGTCTTGTTAGGGGGGTTTGGCGAGTGCTCTTTGGTCAACTTGGGTTGACTTGTTCTGATCGTCTTTCAATGATATGGCACCCCCGATCCTTGTCTTTTACTGACGTGTCATGTTGTCTAGGATATGTTAATAACAACAACCCTTTAAAAATACAAGACCGAGTATCTCGTTTTCAAATGGAATCCACTCGATGAAGTGCGTTTAATTTATTCTTTTTTCTTGTTGCGGTGTTCATTAATGCACATTTAATGCTTCGTAACTAAATATTATTGTCAATCACGCTCGTTACGGCTGATGCAATCATCCAGCCACTTTTTTAAATTTCAAACAGCTCATGTTTTTTGTTATGTGTGCACTTACTCCCACTCGCGTCTAGTGGTGTGTGTGTTCTTATGACATCATATGCTCCTATATATTGTCCAAAAACCCTTCATTTCTTTTCTTCACAACTTCATAGAGATTTTTCATTGAAAACCCTAGCTTTTCATCTTCTTTAGATTCTTGCTTTCTTCGCTATTAACCTTTTGCGTTTCCATTACATTCGCTTATATTCCAGGTATGGACCCAACTCTTCATTATTGATATTTTGAACTTCTCATGCATGCCATTGAGGTTGATGATAACGAGAATATTGGGAGGCTTGAATCCAGTCTTTGGGGTCGTTTTCACGTTTATACTCCTTCATCTCAACCTATCGCTCTGAATGTAGATTATTTTCTGGCCCGTTCTGGGTTTATTCCCTCTTTTGCTTACTCTCTTGGTTCCACTTCTGTTGGTGTGTATTTAGACATGTCGAAGACAACAAGGCAAACTTCCAGAGCTTCTCCTAAAAAAACCACTAGTCTATCGAATGACCTAAAGATAGTTTCCTAGACATTGAAGATGAAGAATGTCCCGATGGAACGGCGGGATTGAATGCCAAGATTTACAGTGGACCATCCTTGTGCCTTCGACCTCGAGATAAATTTAGGGATTGGTTCGACCTCTCTCGTTTGGTGCAATTGACCTATAGTGACGAGCGCGCATAGTGGAATCCGTCTTTTGGTACTGTTGCGATTTATGGAACCATGCTGTCTTCTAGGGTCACTTTCCCCCTTACAACCTTTCATCGCCCGGTTCTTAGTAGATACGGGTGTCGCCCTTGCTCAGCTGACCCCCAACTAGTACCGAGTGTTGATCTATTTATGGAATTTGTGGAAGCAGATTGGGGTAAAATACCCCCCGACCCCCCAAAAGATACATAACTTTTATACTATGGTTTGATCGGATACAAGAGGAACCTTTTTTCTCCAGACGACGTCATTAAAGCGGCTGGATTCGCTACGGTTACAAAGAAAAGCCTACTCTTCTAACTCATAAAGACCACAAAGGTTTCATCTGGGGGTTTCCTTTTTCCAACAAGTACTGGAAAAACATCTGATTTTTTATCAGTCGAGACTGGGGTGAGGTCGTTGTAGCTGATTCTTCCCATCAGCTAAATCGAAGCAGTGTCCCGAGGCATTTTTGTTGCCCCGAGCTATGGTACAAGACTACCTGTTATGACTAGAGAACAGACTGACACAGTCGTTAAGGTGGATCAGACTCCTTGGGAAGTTCGGGACCTCCACAACTTATACTAGGAGAAGAAATTGATTG
The DNA here is from genome assembly GCA_032871835.1 of Dipteronia dyeriana. Taxonomy (NCBI): domain Eukaryota; kingdom Viridiplantae; phylum Streptophyta; class Magnoliopsida; order Sapindales; family Sapindaceae; genus Dipteronia; species Dipteronia dyeriana. The sequence continues at coordinate 799,783 of CM065303.1, forward strand.
AGCTGGGTTTCTTCCCCGAGATATCCACCCCACGCATGCGTCGTAAGTTTCTATTTCTAAACTTCCTGGTTTCGCTTATATCTTTTGCTCATTATTTCCCATGATGTCGTTCTTTTTAGTATATGAACTGGACATCGTTGCTGGTGAGCAAGTCGAAAAGGCTAAAAATCTTGATCGGGTGAGCAGGAGAGAGACAACTGATCAAGTGGATCAACGCATTGCTCCACCGAATCATGGCTTGGTAGAGCACGTATACGAGTCTGATAGTGATTTTCCAACAGTTCATGCCGACCAACCTGTGGCAAGCAGTCATAATCCCCCTCCCTCTCGAAGCAGTCATGACCCCCCTCCCCCAAGAGGCAGTCAGAGGGGGTCGTCTAGAGATAGGTCTGGTCGGGTGCAATCTTCCACAAAAGGATCTAACCATGAACGATATAGTAGGGAGAGATCGAGCTGAGATAAGTCCACCAGGAAAAAGTGAAGTCGGAAGGAGCCGAGTGACAACAAATCTCATAGGAATAGGGTCGGCCGGTAGAAGCCTTGTCTGAGAGTTTTGTGTGCCAGACTTTTGCCTCCTAAATGATTCCCACATACTTCCCCGTGGATATTTTCTAATATCCACCTGCCTTCCACTAGACGGACACACCTCTATAAGGCCTTAGAGAATTCTCTCCTGTACAACTCTCCCCCGACCATCGAGTACCTTGTTGCTTTGTACCTGAGACATTTCTCTTTAGTTACTTTTGTTGACAGTGTTCCATCCTCCGATCGAAGTCATCTAAGTGGTCTGCTCTCCTTCAATCACATATATCTCCAATATCTCTTCTTGGTCCTCGATGCTTGGCCTTTTAAGATGAGCTTCTGGGATGGTCTTTAAATGTACACCGATAGTAGCTGAAGCCAATTTTGACAAAGCTTCTGCTTTTTCATTCTTCTCCCTCGGGATTTGGGTGATACTGTACATTTTGAATCTTTTTAACAGTGTTTTGGTTATCCCAAAATATACGGCCATGTTGTTGTCCTTGGCTTGTACTCATCCAAAATTTAGTTTACCACCACTTGCGAGTCACTGAATATTTCTATCTCATCTGCCCCTAAGGCCGTGCTAACTCGGAGCCCTACCAAAAATACCTCATACTTGTCCATATTGTTAGTGCCTTTGAAGTCAAACCGTAGGGCACATTCTACTTGATCGCCTTCTGGGGTAGATATGACTATCCTGAACACATTGCCGTACGGGTTTGACGACCCATCTACATGTAGTTTCCACATGAACACATCATTCTTTTTCAACATCCGGATCACCTTGTTGTTTGGTTTGGTAAATTCTGTGATCATGTTGGCCACAACTTGCCCCTTTATTACCGCCATCAACATATATGCTATCTCAAACTCACTCAACCCCATAGCCTATTTAGTTAGTCTCCCGGACACTTCAGGTTTCGATAGATTTTGCTTCAATGGACAGTCCGTATAGACCTCGATCATGTGGGCTTGAAAATATGGCCTTAGCTTTCTTGCTGCAGTCACTAGAGCCATTGCCATCTGCTCGGCTGGTGAATACCTTGTCTCAACTAGTAACAAAGTTTTGCTTGTATAATATATTGGTTTTTATACCCTCTCATCTAGTTTGATCAGCAATGAACCCATTGCTACAGACGTTACTGACAGGTACAAATAAAACACTTCTCCTTTAAAGGATTTGGACAGAATCAACACTTTTTCTAGATAATCCTTGATCTTTTTAAAGGCATGTTCGCACTCAGCATTCCATTCCACCCCCTTACCCTTCTTAATTGCCTTTAAAAAGGGAAGACATTTGACATTTGACAATTGACTTGCTTAAGAATCAATTCAGAGATGCCAAGCACCTCATTAGCCTTTGGATTTCCTTTAATATTCTTGGAGACCTCATTTCCTCCAACGCTTTTATTTTTTCTGGGTTAACTTCAATTACTCTCTGGTGAACTTGGAATCCTAGGAATCTCCCCGAAGGTACTCCAAAGACATACTTTTTTTGGGTTGAGCTTCATACCAAACCTTCGTTGCACTCCGAATGTTTCCTTGACATCCCTTACATGTTCTTTTGACATTATGCTTTTTATCAGCATATTGTCCACATATACTTCCATGTTTCTATCAATCTATCTGGCAAACATCTTATTCACCAGTCTCTGGTAAGTTACCCTAACATTTTTTAGACCAAAGGGCATGACTTTATAGCAATATAGCCCATGGTCGATGGTAAATGACATTTTTTCCTCGTTAGGCTCGAACATCCAGATCTGGTTATATCTTGAGTATGTATCCATGAAGCTCATCAACTCATGACCGGCCGTTACATCCACTAACTAGTCAATCTAAGGTAGAAGGAACCTATCCTTCGGGCATACTGTGTTGAGGTCGGTGAAATCCACACATATCCTCCACTGACCATTCTTCTTTTTTACCAGCACCACTTTGGCCATCCATTCAGGGTACTTTACTTCCCTTATAGATCCTGCTACCAGCAGCTTCTCTACTTTCTTTTTGATTACCTTGCTTCTTTCCAGGTTAAATCGTCTTCTTTTCTGCACAATCAACTTGCGGTCGGGGTTGACTACTAAATAGTACGAGATTATCTTTGAATCGATTCCCGGTGTATCATCGTGTTTCCATGCAAACAGGTCCTTATATTCCTTCAGCAATCTAACTATCTCATCCTCTACCTGCTTTGTCAGCCGAGCCCTGAGCCTTACAGTCTTTTCAAGACTGTGGTCATCAACTGCAACCTCTACGTCGGTTCCACTTCCTGACTTTTACTATCGTCTGGAGGTGTCTCTCTTGGGTCCAGGTCAAACCGGGTCAGAGTTTCAGTTCTAACCTCCACGCCATATATCTTATGATCTTCATACTTCTCAAGGGTGTACACTTACATTATCCCCAATTTTGCTTTCTCCCTTTACATAACCAGATTTTCCTTTCTCGCCCACTCCTGTAAGCTTTTCATGAGTCCCACTCCAGCTTCCGTAGGGAACTTCACCATTAGTGTGTAGGTGGCGGTCACGGCTTTTGTCTTGTTTAAGAAAGGTCGGCTCAATAAGGCATTGTATGGCCAATTCTCTACACTCACAACCATAAAACCCAGTAATATTATCTTGGTACAGGGAAAGCTTCCGACCTCTACATGTAACTTCACTGTTCCTAGCAATCTTACCTTCGCTCCTCCGAAGCCTCTAAGTAGGATTTTACGTGGTTGGAGGTCTATTCGTTGCAACTTGAGTTGGTCAAACACTTCCACACTTAGAATATCCATCGAGCTTCCATTGTCGATCAGTACCCTTTTTACTTCTCTATGCCCTACGTGAACTAACACCATAATCACGTCATTCGGCCTTACCTCTGATGCATGTGCGTCTGCTTCGGTGAAAATTATGGGGTCCTATCCTTGTTTGGATATCTTTTGATCGGGCCCAATCAGATTCACCTCTAGGTTTCTCTGACCATATATAGCTTCTCTAACTTCGGACATCATCTCCAGACTATTACTCCCGGTGTATGGCCCACCAAAGATGGTATTGATTGCTCCATTACCGGGATCTCTTTTGGTACACTTATGACTTTTATCTTGCTCTTTAACCATGGTATTCTTACACCGGTCATCCCCACACCTGAATATCATATCTTTGAGGTGTTCTTCTCTGATTAGTTTTTCAATATAGCCCCTCAGCTGATAACACTTGGAGGTTTCATGGTCGTTCTTCTGGTGGAACCTGCAATACTTAGTGGTGTCTCTTTTGGCATATCTCGACTACTTTAATTGTACAAATTCTTATCTTCTATCACATTCAGGATTTCTTCCTGCCCTCTGATGGAGTGTAATTAGTATATTACCGCTTGAATTGCCTATTACCTTAATCGTCATTGTTTCGTTTGTCCTTACCCTTTCCTCCACTACCTTTATGCTCCCATTTGCTGTTATTCTTTAGGTTACCATTCTTGTGCTTTTGGCTATTTTCGGGCCAACCCCCGTATATAAATTCTCTACCATGGGCTAGTTATTCTTCCTCTGCCATGGCGTACCCTCCGACATGATCTACCATGCTCGTGTACGTGGTCGGCCCCCTTTGCCTTAGGCTTAGGGTCAAATGGTTGTGTTCTAAAATGTTAACAAATGCATATACTACAGCATTATCATTGGGATCTTGCATTTCTGACACCTCCTACGAGAATCTAGTCAGGTAGTCTTTCAACTTCTCTTCTTTCATTTTCTTTAGGGTCAAGAAGACTGATATGGATTTCCTTCGCTGGATGTTTCCCATGAATTACCTAGTGAACGCTTGTACTAGCTCTTCAAAATTCCTAATGGAGCCTGCAAACAACCCTCTGAACCATCTGGATCCTCGATCTCCTAACATTTATGGGAACATCTGGCATATAAGGGCGTCATCATAATCATACTACGCCATTTCACTTTGGTATCTCCTTACATGCTCCTGTAGGTTAGTATTGGTTTTGAATTGCTCCACATGAGACATTATGAATTTCTCTAAAAAATGGGTTTTCCTTATAGAATCAGCAAACGGGTTCCCGGAGCTCCCAATCAACGGGTTTACCAAGTTCTGCCTTCGTTTAATGGCTTTTATCCTCCTAAGGAGAATCTCTTATTCCCCTTTAGGCTCTGAATGTTCATCAAACCTTTGACGGATAGTGAGCCCATATGGATCCCTAGGGATTTGCCTGCTGATTTGAGCACCGAAAGGGTCACACCTAACTGCCGGGGTTGGCTCTTTATGCCTTCTAAGGGTTGTTTCATCATCGCTTGAATATGAGCGGGACCTTTTTCGCTAGCCATCATGTATGTGTTCTTGTTCATGGTAGGTTTTTTCTCCATTGTACCTTTCCAAGTTTTCCCGCTAGCCATCATGTCTATCAATAAGTCTTTCCTCGCTCCCCGGTCTTCTCGGTCACCTCTTCGGTATGAACACCCTATTTCTTCACGATGTTCCATCTTGTCTTTTCCAACTTTCTAGGGCATTTCTGGGGTGGCCGCTATTATCTCGGAGTGTATCTTAGGATCCTGGGCCATCATCGGCTTGGAAAGTTGATACGACGAACTTAGGTTAGTTGTGGCTGATATGTTAATTCCATGTCTGGCGACATCTTCGACAACCTTTCATACAGAATCCTGGATCTGCTTGAATGCTTCCGAGGAGATACCAGCGGCTGCACCCGTGGATGTAACAACGTTAGGTCTAGTGGATGATAGGGTCTTTGTGGATGGATCTTCTCCTGTGGTGCCGACATCAACATGATTAGAGACATTGGCGCCATGTGAAACGTCAACGTTGTACGGAGATAGACTTATGTCTCTACCAGTGTCCATGGTATTGCCTTTTGCTAACTTCCTTCAAAAATCGATCACGTAAACCAACTACTTGCAGAAGTTCAACCATTTTTTTTAACGCCAGTTGTTTACGGTGATTTTTAGATTAACCTCTCGTCACACAATTAATGCAGAATAATAACCAATTGTAAGAAAAAGTGAATGGAAAATAAATAAGACACAGAGTTTTTACATGGTAAAACCCCATTGTGGGGAAATGTCCACGCTTGCCGGTTGCGGTAAGAAAAAATTAACTATGTGAAAGGAAGATTTCACACTCGATCTCTCTTACGCTCTTATTAGTTGATTTTTGTTAACCCTTTTATGGGTATTATTAGGGTCTATTTATACATGCATAGAACTTTAATTCTTAATGTACAAGTAATGAGAGTTTCCATAATTAAATGAAACTCTAACTTATTGGAGTTGTGTTTCTCTTCTTCCTTATCTCTTATCGATTATGTTATAATTGTATTGGATCTCTTGCCTAATCTGGACTTTGATATCTATCAGGAAGTTTGTTTCCTTATTAAAGTATACTTCTAGACATCTTATTTAAGTAGGATTCGTTCTTTACGTGCTTTCAGCCGTGACTTTATTAAATCTGAACGTTGTCCACATGTCAAGCAACTGACCATCTACTGAACCCTACCAAACCCTGTATTTCCCCGATCGATGATCTTTCCCGATCATAGTCTTTATGTCGACCATCTCGACAACCCCGGTCAGATATTTTAGCACAATCGTTTGTGTTGTCTTGGTCGGGGGGTTTGGCGAGTGCTCTTTGGTCAACTTAGGTTGACTTGTTCTGATCGCCTTCCAATGATGCGGCACCCCTAACCCTTGTCTTTTACTGACGTGTCACGTAGTCTAGGATTTTCCAATAACACATATCCTTTCCTTTTAGCCTTTTTCAATGAATCCTTATGTTTGTATCATATAGATACTTTCGTCAAGACTTTCGTTGAGGAAAGCTATCTTGACGTCCATTTGTCAAATCTCTAAGTCTACTGATGCTGCAATGGATAAGAGTATCCTAATGGATTTAAGCATGGTCATAGGAAAGAAGGTTTCCTCATAATCGATACCTTCCTTTTATGTGTAACCTTTATCTACTAATCTAGCTTTAAAGATTTCTACATTTCCATCTATTCCTCTATTCCTCTTGTATACCAGCTTGCACCCAATGGGTTTTATCCCTTTAGGCAAGTCTACCAAAGACCCAATTTTGGTTTTGAACATAGACTCAATTTCAGATTGTATTACCTTTTGCCAATGATGACAATCAATATCCTTCATAGCTTCCTTGTACGTTTAGGGATCATCTTCGTCCGGGAGATTCTCCGTTGATTTTCCTAAATTGATGTATCTCTAGGGTTGTCTACTAACCCTCTCACTACAATGAGGAATGGTAGATTGTTGATCTTATGATGGTACGAAACTTACAATTGGGCAAGGTTATGAAACCTCTTGTGGAATTATATCTTTTGAAAGCTCATTCAGGACAATTCTACTTTTAGGTACAAAATCATTCATATAGTCCGTTTCCAGAAATTTAGCATTTGTCGAAACAAATACTTTAAGATATGAAGGTCTATAGAAATAATATCCTTTAGTTCCTTTTGGATACCCCATAAATATACATGTTTCTAAACGGGACTCTATATTTTTTGACTTTCTTTATAACATGTGTGCAAGACATCCAAATATCCTTAAGTGTTGTAAACTAGGCTTTCGCCTAGTCTACAATTCATGTGGTGTTTGAGAAACCGACTTAGATGATACATCGTTTATAATGTACACAGAGGTTTGTAAAGTATATCCCTAAAAAGAATTAGAAAGCGTTGAATAACTCAACATAGACCTAACCATGTCCAAAAGCTTCATATTTCTCCTTTCTGCCACCCTATTTTGTTGAGATGTTCCTGGTGCAGAAAACTGAGAAATTATCCCATTATCAATAAGATACTGTTGAAACTCACCAGATAGATATTCTCTACCATGATCAGACCTCAAGATTTTTATGTGTGCAAGTTGTTTTTCTACTTCAACTTTAAATGCTTTGAACATGTCAAAAGAATTCGACTTATGTCTCATGAGATACACATAGTCAAATCTCAAGTAATCATCCATGCAAATGATAAAGTATTCATATCCACTTATAGCTTGAATGCTCATAGGACCACATACATTAGTGTGTTTTAAATCTAAACATTCAATGGCTCTTGTGCCTTTGTTCTTGAATGATCTTTTGATCATCTTACCTTCCAAACAAGATTAACAAGTTGGTAGATCATCAAACTTTAAGTTAACTAACCAATCTCTTGATCCTAACAAGGTTAATATGACCTAGGGGCAAATGCTATAGGTAGGTTTCATCTATTGATAGTTTCACTTTTTTATGATTAGGTTATGTTGTCTAACAAATGAGAGATATTTCTATGCAAATGGAATAAACTGTTTTCCAATGTACCTTTGCAAACCAATTTATCATTCATACTAATAAAAAAACCTTGATTAAAAGTAACCGAATATCCAAATTTATTTAACCTAGAAACTAAAATTAAATTCCTCTTGAATTGAGGTACATAATAAACATTTATCAAATCTAAATTTCTACTAGAATCTAAATTAACTCTAATATCTCTCACTGCACTGGCAGACACCAACACTTCACAAGTTGAATTCGTTCTCAATCAATATTTTCCTTTCCTGGAACCCCTACAAGGAATAACAAACATTATTAGTGGCTTCAGAGTCTATGATCCAAGAATCTATATAATCTGCCAGAAAACATATTTCAAGATAATTAATATTACCTTCTTTCTTGTTGTTCCAAGACTTTGGGTAATTTATTTTCCAATGTCCCTTTTTTACCACAAAGGAAATACTTGAACTTGGTTACTTTCTTAGTCTCCTTCTTGGTAGGCCTAAGTTGCTCTTTCTTTTGTTGTTTCTTGACCTTTTTACGGGCTCTTAAAAATAGAAACTTTACCAACCATATGAATCTTTTGACCCTTGCTTTTCAAAAAGATTTTCTCAGGGCTTTGAACATAGTGCATCAGACCCTACAAGGTGTATTCCTTATTGTTCAAGGTGCAGTCTAACTTGAACTGATCAAAGGAATCTGACAGTGAGTTGACAATCATGTCAATTTTCGTCTCACCATTTATCTCAACACCATTAAGTTCAACAATGTTGAGATGTGCTATGACTTTCATCATGTGATCTTTCTCAGCCTGTCCAAGTTTCATCCTAAGATTCATGAAAGCAGTCACTGTCTCTCTCTTAGTCGTTCTGGACTTCATAGCAAACATATCCTCTAGAGACATCATTATTTCAGCAACAGTCCCCATTCATTTATGTTGCTGTTGTAACACATCGGAGATGGTGGTCATAATGTAACATTTGGCCATATCATATGAGGCCTTCCACTATTCATACTCGCCTCTTTGCATCTCAGTAGATTCATCAGTATGAGCAAGTGGTGTATGGGTACACATAACAAACTTATGCTTTTAAGCTTACAACAACAACCCAATTTTTCTTTTCCATATGACATAATTATCATAAGTTAAAGTATTATCTCTTAGGATGTCGATTAGGGATGGGATCATGATTTCAGAATTAAATAGAATAATTTAATTATAAAATTCAACAATGATCCAACACTCATAAATGTCATGCATTCTTTAGGAGTTTGCACCATCTACTAGTTGGACTAGGTCTCACCTGATTGTTAACATAACAACCAGTGTTTTCAATTTAGCCTTACGATTTTATTAACAAGAACTCTTGAGAGGATATCAATAAAACCACATTGAGTGTGTTACCATGTTATCTACCTTCAATATATTCCTTTACGAAAATCCCTCTTTTGAGAGTAGATATCGTTTGAGTCAATTGTCTAGTCTATCATTGTAAGGAAGTATCTTGCTTAATTACATTCATAGATACCCCTTGGGGAGTTATCACATGAAACTTAAAGCTCAACTAACCTTGGAGGCCATAGGTGTTCCAAACACCTTCTCCCACTCAATTGTTTAAGGTGTGGGATGGAATTCTATAGAATAATTTACCAAGTTATCTAGATGTCAATTAGATGCCTAAACCATTGAATGCATGTTCATACCAAAAGAGATATATGTGTGGCACTCCTATTCTATATGACATGTTATCAAACAATGACAAACATTGCAATATTTATGGAAAAATAAATAGCCACAATTTTGGTCCATCCTAGTAAAGCAAGTAAATTACATTTATTGCGAAAAACAAAAACCCTAATCCTAACTTGGCTAACAGGTCAAGCGGTCATCTGTCCAAAGGTCTCGTGATAGGGCACTTACGCATCTGAAGCCTTGTGTGGTTGCCTCACACACAACACCTTTGCTGCCACATCGTGGGGGCGCATATGCGCCCAGCCCTTTGGAAGGCCGTGCACTGCCACACCGCAACAAGCGCAGCTGCACGCTGGTCACATGTGCACTCATTGCCATGGTAAGCACGGGCTGCCAAGGGTTGTATCGTTGTTTCTTTATCTGCTTCTAATTCTTCAACTCTTTGATTCTTTGAAACTTGAATATATTACATAAGATCTTTATTTTACAACAGTATAATAAAGAAAACTTAGTAACTACCAAGAAAGAAATTATGACGATGATATGCCACCCTTCTTGTTACAATTTCAAAACAAAAATACATTGAAATTCTAGGACCAAAATCGAACAATAACAAATCATATTATAAAAACACACATATATATATATATATATACATATACATTCCAATGTAATTATATATATAAATACCTAGAGTGTCATCTCTTTCTAAACATGCATATTTACAATAAAAATAAATAGATCCACATATATATACATTAATTAATCAGGGGTACAACTTGGCTCTGATACCAATTGTAGGAAAAACATGCGGCATATGTGAAAAATTTGATTGGTGTATTTCAAATATTTTCCTTTAAAAGAGAAAACCTTAACCCTTGATTAATTAACATATAATTAAAAGGTATCGTACCTTTTTCACGTGACGATTGATGTTGCGTCGAATTAAAACACAAGAACTTCCAATCCAATCACGAACGTGTATTATTGGGATTATGCTCGATAGCAAGAGTGTAATAATGTATTTGACAATCTTTTCATTTTATAAAGTGATTTCTAGTTTAACAAATCTTATAGCATTTATAGTTTAATTATTATAATTGTCAAAAGTATAGAATCATAAGGTCAAAAGACTATGAGAAAAAAAAATTGTTTGTACATCTGGATATGTAAGAGGTAAACACAATTCTTTAGTTAGCCTTGAATAATATTCACAACTCAAGATAAAGGTTGGGTACTTTTATCTTGTCAAAGTTGTAGATTCTTTTGCTAGCATTTGAGTGAATCAAATGTGTTATGATGAGTCTAAAATCATCAAAGTGTGGTGTCTTTGGACAAAAGAATCGAGTGCACTGGGTGCATTGAATAAGATCACAGTGAAATACTTTATCCAGAACCGTCAATGGATAAAAGTTTTCACTCGAAAACGATCAGATAGTCTATCTCAATCTTGAGATAAATGATGTATTTATGGTTGCAAATGTTATCATTTGAACTATCAAAGAGTACGATTATATAGCATATTCTATCATCGATAGTTTGGTGGTATTCATTTGTTAATCGATAAAGGACTTAATTTATAGATATGGACATCGTGGCCCCATTTATTAAATGAGAGTAGAATATCATAATATGGATGTTTTGAGGTATTGAATATTAAATCTTAATGTTAAGTTTTCAATAGTGTCTATTGAAATATGGTTTATGGACAAGTCAAAATATCCAAGTTAAAATTGTGGTCATATGAGTAAATATGGTAACTTGGAAAGCTATAGGCGGTCTACAAGCTCTTAGCGACTACTGATATTTCTCACGAGGATACACTTTCTCCATTAAGATTGTCTAAGGTATGAATAAAGAATATTAACTTATTCTTTCTTTATTTAAGAGTTCAATTTTAGTTCTTTAGTGGAATGAACTAAAATTAATAGATCGGACCAAAGTGAATCATTTGTTGATTGTGATTAGTTTATGTCTATTGGAGCTTAAATTTAGATAGCCAGTCAAGATCCCCAATCCACATGAACTTGTATGGATCTCTTGATATATCCTACCGAACCAATTTATGGATCCATCTAGAATTGTATTAAGGCACGTTGACTTGTTTCTTTTTTAGTGAGAATGGATCTAGTTCACATGTGGACTTTTTATAAAATCCATTATTAAAGTCCAATGGATTTAATAAAATAGAAAAAACATTATATTGGCCCATGTATAGGCTTGGGTGGCTAGGGCTTGTAAAATAGCCTTATATATTATTTTTTATTTTATTATTTAATTATATAGAAATTAATTAATTAATTCTTTAATTAATTAATTAGTTGTTTAATTAAAAGTCAAAATATTTTTCCTAGTAGAAGATGGTCTCCTAGAGTCATATTGTTGTTGGTAATATGATAAGTATCAAATACTATATTTGATAAGTAGATAAATAATAGGAATTTATATATCTAGTTAAATTAGGAAGTATTTGATTTATATTAGGACTCTAATTGACAAATGATCAAATTAGGAAGTTTTTGATTTAGTCACAATTTAATTATATTCAATATTTGATTATTGAATAAATACACTATTTGAGTTGGATTATGATTCTTTGTGTGGAAACGAAATCTTTTATTGAAAAGGATTATTTGTCAACAAGTAAATCCACCTAGAGATAGTATTCTTTCCCACCAAGTAAATTCTCTTTAGGAAAGGATTTGAGAACCTATATATATATCCACATAAATTTCGACCAAGGCTAATTTCTAAGTGAATTTTCAGCCAAGGCTAGGGTTTTTATGAGAGAATTCGGCCAAGTTATAAATTTTTGAGAGAAAAAAATAATTTTTTACTCTAGACGAAATTCGGCAAACTCATAGATATTGTGTATAGAATTCGGTCAAGAAGAAGAGAAAAGGGAAACGTTTTTATTTTCGATAGTGCACTAGTATCCTTTACATCAAAAGGGCAAAAATTGAATCGGGCTCACACGAGTTTCAATTAAATAGATTAATAATTCACAAGTGACCGAACGTTCTTGGGTTTCTCTTGGAGGATTATTGTGACTAACAAAAGGAAAAGATGTTGTTTGTTTCTATCCTCATGTATACAATTTAAAGAAGGGAGCCCACACTCCTAGGTAATTCACGTTCGTGATTGGATTGGAAAATCTTACGGATTCAATTCGACGCTAGTTCAATCGTCACGAGAAAAAGGTACGATACTTTTAATATATGTGAATTAATCTAGGGTTAAGGTTCTTTCTTTTAAAGAGAAATTTTAAAAAATATACCAAACCCTAATTTTATGTTTCCATCGTATTTTGAATCGATTTTTCTCTACATATATCACCTAGGAGTATGGGGTCCCTTTCTTAGAATTATGTACTTGAGGATGGAAAACATTTTTTTTCCTTTGTTAGTCACAATAACCCTCCTAGAGAAAACAAAAAAAAAATGTTTGGTCATTTGTGAATTCTCAATCTTTTGATCGAAAACTCTTGTGAACCCAATTCGATGTTGTGCACGAAACGGTTTGATATAAAAGCTACTAGTACACTATTGAAAACAAAACGTTTCTTTTTTTCTTTTTCTCTTGGCCGAATTCTCACACACTTTTCCGATAAGTTGGATGAATATTTTTTTAAGCAAATAAAAAAAAATCCCTCAAGACCTTAGTCTTGGCCGAACTCCCTTGATGGGAATTTATAAGTGGTCGAAAATCCTAACACATAGAGGATTTTTGTTTTACCAAAATTCCTATCAACTTTTTGAGTTCAACCCTATTCCAACTCATTAGTGTATTATAAGTTACTGAATATCAATTAAGTTGTGACTTTATCAAAAACTTTCTAATTTGACAAAATGTCAATTAGAGTTTTGATAAATATCAAAAACTTCCTAATTTGACTAGATAAATAATTTTTTTTTATTTATCTACTTATCAAATAAAATTTTTGATACTTATTATACTACCAACAATAGTATGACACTATGAGACCTTCTCCTAGTTAGAAAAAGATTTTGACTTTTAGGGTATGTAAGGAAAGGGAGATGAAAGAAAATGGTGGAAGGAAAACGGAGAAGAAAATGGAAAAGTGTATGTGTGGTATGAAGAGAAAAATGGAAGGAAGAGAAAAATGGAAAGAAAAATGGATGGGTGGAATCTACGATATTTAATCCTCCCAAAAATAGGAGGAAAAGTGAGAGGAAAAAGATATTGGTTTTTGGTTTAATTAAAATTACAAACTTACCATTTTGTTAATCCTCATAATAATAAACTAAAACAAGAGGGTAAAAAATATATATTATTTAAATTATTTTATTTATTAAGTATAGATAATATTTAATAATTTTACCCTTTTGAAGTCATTTTGTAAAAAAAAAAGTTGAATTCAACATTATTTAAATTTTATTTATTTATTAAATATAAAAATATATAATATATAAACTATAACATAAGGGTAAAATAGTTAAATTGATAAAGATAGAATAAGTTGATGTTTCTCATTCATACCCTAGAAAACCTTATTGGAGATAGTGTATCCTCGAGAAAAATACCAGTAATCACCAAGAACTCATAGACCACTTATAGCTCTCATAGATACCATATTTAATTTACTCATATGACCACATTTTGAACTTGAATATTTTGACTTGTCCAAAAACCATGTTTCAATAGATACTATCGAAAACTTAACGATAAGATTTAATAATCAATACCTCAAAATATCCATATGATGATATTCTACTCACATTTAATAAATAGAGTCACGATGTCTATATCTATAAATGAAGTCCTCTATCGATTAACAAATGTATACCTCCAAACCATCGATGATCGACTATGCTATATAATCGTACTCATTAACACCTCAAATGATAACACTTGTAACCATAAGTCTATCATTTATCTCCGGATTGAGATAGACTCTCCGTTTGTTCCTAAGTGAAAACTTTTATCCACTTACGATTGTGGATAAAGTATTTCACTGTGATACTATTCAATATACCTAATGCACTAGATTCTTTTATCCAAAGACACTAAACTTTGATGATTTTACACTCATCATAACACATTTGATCTCACTCAAATGCTAGTAAAATAATCTACAACTTTAATAAGGTAAAGACACCCAACCTTTATCTTAAATTCTGAATATTGTTCAAGACTAACTAAAGAATTGTATATACCTCTTACATATTCAAATGTATGAACAATTATTCATTTCTCATAGTCTTTTGACCTTATGATTATTTACTTTTGACAATTATAATAATTAAACTATAAATGTTATAAGATTTGTTAAACTAGAAATCACTTTATTAATATATAAAAAAATTATCAAATACATTATTACACTCTTACTATTGAGTATAATCCTAACATGATGTATGTTATAGTTTGAACTAATCCAATATTTCACATGTTGTTAGTGTGGTTAGCATATTTATGGGTTCTTCGGAAAAAATTCATTAAGAAGCTGTAAAATGGATTTTTTGATATTTGAAAGGTACTGCAGATTTTAGTTTGGTATTTGGAAATAATAATACAATCAATAATATTATTGGTTATATGGATTCTGATTATATTGGTGAATTTGATAAAAGACGATCTCTAAAACGTTATGTCTTCACACTTTCAGGTTGTGTCATTAGTTGGAAGGTTACTTTATAGTCATAGTTGTTTTTTTCTACTAATGAGGCATAGTATATAGCAGCGGTTGAAGCAGTGAAGGAAGCTATTTTGCTTAGAGGTTTGGTTTGTAATCTGGGTTTACAAAATGATTTTATAGTTCTATTTTGTGATAGTCAGAGTGTGATACATTAAAAATCTTATGTATCATGAGAGGACAAAACATATTGATGTCAGATATCACTTTATTAAGGAGATTGTATCTTAGAGAGTAATTATAATAAAAAAAAATGATACAATAGAAAATCCAGTTGATATGTTGACCAAACCTATTCATGTTCTCAAGTTCAAAAGCTGCTTGGACTTGATTTGTGTTTGCAGTTTGTGAGTCACCCTAAGGGGTTTGTTGGAGGAGATGGCAAACTGAAATTCTACTCGGTATACCTCGGTACGAATTTAAGTCAATGTGGAGATTTGTTAATATGTTGTTTAAATTAGTTAGTATCCTTATTTGATAGAGATTCTTATTTGGTCACTACCCATATTTTAAATATGTGGTTATAGGATCTTTTAGGAAATAAATCTCTTTTGAGAGTTCTTTAGTTATAATAGGGTTTTAGGTTTACTGAGTGATTATAAGATACTCTTTTGTAATCTCAATTGATCATAGTGAATTTCTTTTCAACTCCGCCTGTGGAAGTAGACTTTACGTTGAACCACATAAATTTCTTTTGTTCCGTTTTGCTTTTAGTTTGCTTAATTATTTTGTATCTTGACAATTTTCACACCAATCGCCATGGAGATCCAAGATCTCCACCAAATCCCTTTTTTTTTAATTAAATTTTTTCAAATATTTAGTAGAAGGGTAAAATAGCATTTTTGTTAAAAAAAAGTAAACAAAAGTTGACGGAATAATAAAAATGGTCATTTTTCAAAGTAGAAGACTAAAATGCCTAATAGTTCAAACTATAGAGTTTTTAATAATATCCCAATACACTAATTAATACTTATATATATATATATATATATATATATATATATATATATTGTCGTATGTAAATTTTATCAGACGTACACGTCATTGACAAAGAGGATAAAATTGCCAAGTGGACATCCGAATAGGCATTCAGAAAATATCCTACAAGACATCACCAAATAAGAGAAGCCCAAGTAAACAAGTATTGAACAAAATCTACTACTTGCAGAAGATGCGTAACCTCCTAACCTTCCACCTGCAAGGCTTCGTTCAGTTGTAGTGGGGCCAAGACTAAATGCACCGGAAGCCGAAAGGAATTTTGCTCCAATTAATCAGGCCGGATGTGAAACACCCGAAGAGGAACGACCACGCCAGAAGCAGAACAATGATCAGACAGCCCGTGCAAGACACCGCAAACATGACCGGCATAGGGATCAGTCGTCATCGAAAGATAGTGATCGGTACCGTCGCAAGCGTCATCACGGAACCATACTCCTGTAAGAATCAACCAGTGAAACTCGGTATCAAAGTGAAGAGCCAGGGAGAGGAATGACAATCACCTAGTGGTTCAACCATCATGAAAGTCTGGTGGGAGACAGAGATGTCGTAATTCAGAGCCTAACTCGAGAAGTCGAAAACAATAGGCGTTAAATGGACGCACTGGTCAAACGTTATGGGTACAACGATTTATCTTACGAAGATTCTGACCGTCCATTCACTAGGGAAATCTTACTGACTTCGTTCTCAGAAAGGTTCAAGATACCGCACGTGGAGTTGTTCAAGAAGGATACAGACTCTAAAGAACACGTAAGACGCTATAAAAGTGCTATGGCCCAGTATGCCCATATCGATCCCTTACTATGTCTCAACTTTCCACAAACTCTAGGAGACACGGGCTCAAGATGGTTCAGGAGGTTGCCCCCAGCGAGCATCGAAAGCTTCATTGAACTAAGCAGGAGTTTTTTAAGGTAATTTCTAAGCAACGTTCACAGGAAAAAAATCAGTGGCTTACCTTTCTAAGATAAAACAAGGAAAAGATGAGTCGTTGAATAAATACCTGGGGAGGTTCGGTCAATCGGTATCAGAAATCGACAGTGTAAACGACGAAGCGATAATTGCTGCATTCATCAACAATCTACAGAATGGAAGACTATCTTTCTACTTAAGAAGAGCCCGTCTAACCAGATATTCAGATATGATGGACATGGCGGGAGGATATGCACTAGCCGAAGAAGAAGAATTAGCCAGAGAGGATGCTCTATGCATGGAGGAAAACCCGAAAAGGATGTTGAGTCCAATATGCAGAACCATAAGGGAAAATAGAAAGGAAACAGCAAAGAAAAAAACAAGGACGGGGAAACAGGCGTAATGCCGAACAGACCACGGAGAAATTCTGAGACAGATACGCCAACTACACCCCACTTTGAAAAAAAGCAGGAGGAAATTCTGGCCATACTGGAAGGGAAAATTCTGGTAAAAGAGCCCCGCCGACAGTCTCAGTTTACTAGGCGAGATACAATCAAATACTGCAGATTTCATAAGGAAAGCGGTCATGAGACTTCCAAATGTTACCAGCTCAGAGATTACATAGAAATCCTCATTCGGGAGGGACATCTTCAGGATGTAATCTTGAAAATGGATGAGAAGTCAGAAACAAAGAAAGAGATCAGGGCCGATCACAGCTCTGGTCGAAATCAAAGGGCCAGTCCAGAGGCCAATGAAGTAATACAAACAATCTTTAGAGGACCATCCACCGAGAGAAGTAACCGAGAGCGAACACAGAAAATCAGAGAAGCAGTAGAGGCAAGACATAAATTTGACGTGAACTCGGTCGAGCCAGACCCAAAAAGGGTAAATGAAGGATGTGACCCAATAATATTAACAAAAGCAGACTCACATGGGGTTGATGTTTGGCCAAATGACGCCCTGGTCATAAGTGCCAGGATTGGTCACCGAGAAGTCAGGAGAATCTTGATAGATAATGGAAGTTCGGCAGACATTCTCAATGTAGCCATCTACGATCAACTCAGGTTGGATCGAAAGGATCTGCAACCTTTCCATACTCCACTCAGAGGATTCAGAGGAATTGAGGTCAGGTCACTCATGACGGTAAAGCTACCCGTAAAGATTGGAGTGGCACATTGTCAGAGAACTGTATTGGTCGACTTCGTGGTGGTAGACTTAAATAGTTGGCCGTATAATTCGTTGTTGGGTCAGCCATTCTTAAATAAAACTAAGGCCGTAATAGCCACTTATGCATTGATGATCAAGTTCCCAATCGAACAGGGGTCGGTGTAGTTAATGGATCCTAAGAGATGGCCCGAAGAGCTAACCGGTCAGTATACAAAGACAAAAATGATGAACATGTATGCACTATAACGCAGCCGACTCAGAACAAAGAGTCACTGTCATTCAAATTTGATCCAAGGGAAGAGTCAAATGAATCAAAAAATGAATCGGTCGAAGAAATTATCTTGAAAAAAGATGAACCAGATAAGACGCTCAAGATCGGGGATAACCTGGAAGGAAAAGTCAAACAAAGCCTCACTGATCTGCTTAAAGAATACAAGGATGTGTTCTCCTGAAGTCATGAAGACATGGTCGGGATAGACGCTCGAATAATATCTCATCATCTCACGGTAGACCCGAATGTAAAACCAGTGATACAAAAGAGAAGGTCATTCAATCTCGAGAGAAGTCAGGCAATCAAACAGAAAGTAGAAAAGCTACTCGTCGTATGGTCGATTAGAGAGATCAACTACCCTCAATGGGTAGCTAATGTAGTCCTCGTCCAAAAGAAAAAAGGACAATGGAGAATGTGCGTAGATTTCACAGATTTGAACAAAGCATGCCCAAAAGACAGTTTTCCACTTCCGATGATAGATCAGTTAGTGGACGCTACATCAGGCCACGAATTGCTCAGTTTCATGGATGCCCACTCGGGATATAACCAAATCCGGATGAACAAGGTTGACAAAGAAAAAACAGCATTCACAACTGATCAGGGCTTGTACTGTTACACAGTTATGTCCTTCGGGTTAAAAAATACAGGGGCAACATATCAAAAGCTGATCAACAGAATCTTCGCACGGCAAATATGAAGGAACATGGAAGTGTACATTGATGACATGCTGACCAAGAGCTTCTTAGCAGACAAGCATACCTCAGACCTACGAGAGACATTTGATGTTTTGATGAGATACCAAATGAAGCTGAATCTGAACAAGTGTTTATTCAGAGTTCCTTTAGGAAGGTTCCTGGGTTTTCAAATTCACCAAAGGGGAATCGAAGTCAATCCTGAAAAGATCCAAGCCTTGTAGAGAATGGCCTCACCAAGGACATTAAAAAAAGTACAGCGCTTAACAGAAGGTTTAGCTTCCTTGTGAAGATTCATCTCAAAGGCCACTGACAGATGTGCACCCTTTTTCAAAGTAATCAAAAAAGGAAAATGACTCGAATGGAATGAAGAGTGCGATAAGGCTTTCTTAAAAATCAAAGAGTACCTGGGGCAGGCTCCCATCCTTTCAAAACCAAAAATGTGAGGGATACTCCATTTATACTTATCAATTAAAGAACTAGCAGCAAGCTCAGTCCTAGTCAGGACAGAAGATAGAGTACAGAAGCCAGTGTATTATACCAGCAAAATACTTTTACCAGCCGAGACCAGGTACTCACAGGCAGAAAAAATGGCCCTAGCATTGGTTTTAGCGGTAAGGAAGCTAATGCCATACTTTCAGGCTCATACAATCCAGGCTCTCACCGACTGCCCATTGAAACAAATTTTACAAAAGCCAGAGATTTCAAGAAGACTAACCAAATGGGCAATCGAGCTAAGTGAATTCGATATCCAGTACGTCCCCAGGACATCTCTCAAGGGACAAACGGTGGCAGATTTTATAGCAGAGTTCACAGAACCAAACCTGAAAGCAAAAAAGATGTTGGGTAAAAATTTCCCATGAAAATTGTATGTTGATGGCTCTTCAAACACTCACGGCAGCGGGGCAGGGATAGTAATATGCACTCCAGAAAGAGATGATGTCAAATGTGCCATAAGGTTTGACTTCAAAGCAACCAACAATCAAGCCGAGTACGAGGCGCTACTAGCTGGACTCAGAGTTTGCATAGCTCTCGGGGCAGATGAATTCGAGATATTTAGCTATTCATAGGTAGTTGTCAACCAAGCCCTGGACGAATACCAAGCCAAGGATGAAGGCATGATAGCCTACTGTGATATTGTAAAATAGCTCCTCCATAAAGTCAAAGAATACAGGATTGCCCAGATCCCCAGGGAAGATAATGAAAAGGCAGACTTTTTATCCAAACTAGTATCAGCAACAACCACAAATAGGCCAAAAACTATTCTGATTGCACATCTCCTCAAACCGAGCACAGCTGAGCTAAAAAATATGAAATTTAAGAAATCCAAACTCGGTCAGGCGGATGGATGACCCAGCTAAGAAGGTTCCTGGAAGAAAGCGTGCTCCTGGAAGAAAGCGTGCTCCTAGAAGAAAGCGTGCTCCTGGAAGATCCCCTACAAGCAAAACGTATCAGGTATCGATCATCAAGGTACACATTGGTCGGAGGAGAACTATAGAGAAGGGAGTTTTTCTGAACACTTCAAAAATGTGTGTCAGAGGAAGATGCATGTAAGATATTACAGGAAATCCATGGGAGATTTTGTGGAAACCATACTGGGGGTAAAAGTTTAGCACACAAGGTACTCAAGCAAGGTTATTATTGGCCAACTTTATTCTCATATGCACAGCGATGTTCGGAGAGTTGCAATACTTGTCAAAGGATTGCTAATGATATCCAACAAACCCCTGAACAACTCAGAAACCTCACATCCTTATGGCCATTTTCCATGTGGGGTTTCGATTTAATCGGCCCAATGCCAGCTAGGACAGGGGGTGGAGCGAAGTATGCCATAGTAGCTGTTGACTATTTCACGAAGTGGGCAGAAGCTGAAGCATTGGTGCATATCACATAAGAAAATACCACAAATTTCATGAAAACGAATATACTTTATAGGTTTGGAGTCCCAAACACTATAATCACTGACAACGGCACCCAGTTTGATAACCTGAAATTCAGACAGCTGTATAAAGAGTACTGGATTGCCAATTACTATACCACACATGCCCACCCTCAAACAAATGGGCAGGTTGAAGCAATGAACAAAATCATCAAGCAAACAATCAAAGTAAAGCTAGATGCCAAGAAAAGAAGTTGGGTTGAAAAGCTACCCGAAGTATTATAGGCTTATCAGACGATAGCAAGAACTTCAACATGAGAGACTCCATTCACTTTAGCGTTTGGAACAGAAGCTGTTATCCTCATAGAAACGTCATATGCATCACCCCGGGTCAGGCTATATGATGAAGAACAGAATGTTGATATGCTATTACAAAGTCTATATGAGTTAGAAGAGAAAAGGGAGAAGTCCCGAATACGAAATATGGCATATCAGCAAAGATGAGCTCGCCACTACAGTTCTCATGTTCGGGTCAGAAAATTCCAACTATGAGACCTAGTACTCAGGAAGGTGTCATTGAATACAAAAAATAAAGCTGCAGGTTCCTTAGCTAATAAGTGGGAAGACCCGTACAAAATTGAAGGAATAGATAGCTTTGGAGCATATTGGATTGCACGACCCAATGAATAAGTCTTACCCCGACCATGCAACGCCCAATATCTGAAAATTTTCTATCCTTAAATTGTTTTTTGTTTTTCTTTTCTAGTCAGGATAATTTTAGTTATGTCAAATATTAGCTTTGGAACTTAAATCTTTGTTGGTTTTGCAGTTATAAATAAAAATCAAACTCGGGATTTTCAAAAAATAAAGCATATGATAAAAAGAACATATTAAAGACAAGCATGATAATAAGAACATGCAAATAGAATACTCGGAACCATTGATTCCTGAATAGGCGGAGAAGCTTGAAGGAGCATGCCAGTCGAGCAAGGTCAATTGACCTTAGCAAAAAGGCAAACCCGATGCACCAGATTTCAGAGAAAGGCTCGGGAAGCTATCGGAAAGAATTCCGGTGAAATGCGTAGCTGTGTTAAGCTATTCAAAAAGCTTAACGATTCGGTAAAGCCTTGCACAGAAAAACTGGGGAGACGTCATCGGTAATGTGTAAGGACTTGAACATATGATCATGGTGAGCCTTGATGTAATGTTCGGGTAGCAACCGAGTATGAAATACAAGTATAAATATGCTTGCCTGTTTTAAGATGACTCAGTTAATAATATTATCCAATTTAATAAGATACTTGGCGTTAAAAATTGTTCGGGTAACGAAACAGGTTTAATAAGATACATGGTGAAGTTACCCGAACATCAGAAATAGCCAGTTTAATAAGATACTTGGCATAAATTTCAATATCCGGTTTGATAAGATACTCGGCAACAATAGAATCAAGTTAAAGAAGACTCGGTGAAATTCCTAGAGCAATGAATCAGATCAGACCACTAGGTTTTCAGAATTACAGTTAACTAGGAATTTCATTGATAGTCTTTATAAAGAATTGTTACAAAGAATTGTTACAAAGAATCTCTACAAAAATGAATTTCTACAAAATAAATCATGAGGATTTAGAACTCTTGCCGATGCTCGAGTCAGGCACCATTTTGTACTCATGGAGCAGACTTTCATTGGAAGTCTAAGCAATCGTATCGACCGAATCATCCATCCATTGGCTGTAGTCTTCTCCCGGGATTGGTCCGACGTCAGGCACCACACCTTCCATGACCGATTCCTGACTAGAGTAAAAGGTCGAGAGGGAATGCTCGGAGGGAACCTCAAAATGCATGGGATAGGGCTCTTTGCCTTGGCTACGGCAATAAGCTCTCCACTCTTTTATCTAAGTCCGAAGAGATTCCAAGGACCGATCCACATGATTCTTGATCGATAGCTCCCAGTTGGTTCGGGCTTTTTCAGTTGCCTGATTCTTAACCTTAAAAAACTCGCTAGCTGAAACTAGCCCTCGTTGAAATTCCTGAAGGAGAAGGGCATCATAGGCAGGGGATCTTTCAAAATGGTCTACCCCTTGGACTCCGAGTTCTAGCCTGGCCTCTTTGGATAGGGACTCAACTGTCAAAGCTTAGCGCTCAAAGTCTTCAATTTTCTTTTCATACGCCAATTTGGACTGCTCCGCTTCCTGTTCGACTTTAAGCATTGATTCTTGGGCAGAAGACAACAAGTTTTGAAGTGACACTGCATTCTCCTCTGCCAAAGAAGCTCTCTCCTCGGCCTCCACTTGCTTCGCCAAACAGCGGTCGGAAAACACTTAGGCACTGACAACTTCTTTCTAATAAGCCGACTCGGCCACCATCTACAAAGAAACGAAATTCAAAGTCTAGCAAGCAAACGGGCAAGGCAAGAGTTAGGAATAAAACCTACATAAGATGCACCGTTGAGCATATTCTGAATATGACTCGTTAGAGGCGCATCCCTGAGATGACTCCAATGATCATCCCCGATAAAAGCCCGGCTAGATGATATCGCCCTGAGCATATCCTGGGGAGAATGATAGGAAGAAACTTCCGAGGGTTCAGCCCTTAGATCTTCAACCTCGGGGGAAGAGAAACCCCTGTTCGGGTCAGAAGTCTCCATACCCGCCGATGCTTCGACATGAACACTCGGGGGAATCTCAGCTCAACGTCTTCATCACTTGATTCA
Source organism: Dipteronia dyeriana (assembly GCA_032871835.1). Lineage (NCBI taxonomy): Eukaryota > Viridiplantae > Streptophyta > Magnoliopsida > Sapindales > Sapindaceae > Dipteronia > Dipteronia dyeriana. Next base: position 823,549 of record CM065303.1, read on the forward strand.
ACAAATGAAACTACTCGAGGAACCTTGAGAGGGCGAGTAGGAGAGTCGACTACCTTCCGTTTCTCAACCTGAGAACCGTGGAAGTTGAGGTCAACTGCCGGATCTTCCTGAACATCATCCCGAAAGGATTCAAAAAATTCAGGATCCGTATGTACTTGACCCTCGAAGGTTTTACCTTCATCACCGGTATCTGACTGCTTGGTAGGCCCTTCACCAAGACCCTCACTTTGCCTTTCCGCGTCATCAGGCAACTCCTGAGTATGATCTGTTGGGCCACTCGGACTACTAGACTCTCCTACGGTCGGTCAAATGACTTCCTTAGGGACATATTCAGGGACCTGCTCCTCAGCCACATTAGGTTCCTCATCTGAATCGGGTAGGGCAACGCTCTCTTCGCTCTGACGAGAAGCTTCTTTTTGGCTCGCTTGAAGAATCGACTTCACTTGACAAGCTTGAAGATCGCAGACGATGTCCGAGTCATACACTTAAAAGAAAAAAGGGGAATCACGTCAGTATATATATAAAAACAAAAAAACAAAAAAACAAAAGGGGGGGGGGGGGGGGGGTTATACAAAGATTACTTACATCGCCTGTGATAGCTTGAAATCTGGCTGGAGAAGCCGAGTTCTATCATCTTTTTCTCGTTGAAAAGATAAGTTATGCTCATCTTCTGCAGAGTGCGAACTACTACCTGAGCAAGTCTGGTCAGCTCAGTATCGCTGAATTCAAGTTTTTTCTAGTTCCATACCTCGGGGGAACAAAAAAAATGGGGAACATTCAACAACCTCCGAGTTTTCCCAGCCGAGAGAGTGACATCAAGACCTAGATTTCCTCCGGCAAAAAACCAATTGTTCTTCCAGTACTTGTTGGATGAAGGAAATCCCCATATGAAGCCCCTCTTCTTGGCTTCATCAGAGGTGTCAACTCATCGATTCACCTTTGTCCCCTCGGGGACCCAACAATCTGGCAGATTAGACATGAGGAAGTAGGTCCCTATCTTACCAGACTGTCTCAGCATATAAAAGTGCATGATTTCATTAGAGGAAGGCGGCGACAGATTCATTCGGCTCCACATGTGCCACATGCACATCAAGATCTTGTAGCTATTCAGGCCAATTGAGCTAGAGTGATCCCCGCTTCAGCTAGAAACCAGGCAATGAACGGCTGCAGGGGAAGAGTAACGCCACAGCAAAGCATGGACCCATATATTGCCACCATGCCAGGGGGAGGGTTCCATGCAGCTCTATAACCAGCATGAACCAAAGTAACTGAATTATCCAAATCAAATCGGGCACGATACTTCCCGATCTCTTCTACCCCGACCACGTTCTGTTTGGCGTCAAACCCACTCGGACGATCAACAGAGAAAGAAAGACAAGATTTTCTGAACTCCTCTTCAACGTCCTGCTCATTAATAGTCTGCTCCCTGATTCGGACGTTGCCTGAGTTGTGCTTGTGAACTTCGCTTTTACTTTGATGTTTTCCCATCCTTGATCGAAGTGGTACACTGTGATTAGAAACGACAGATTCAGAACTAAAAGTATCAGAGTCAGGACTGGATACAGAACTAAAATGAACGTCTGGGTAAAGCTCAGAAACGTCGACTTCTAAAAAAGGAGGTCCGTCTGGGGGGATTTCCCCAATAATTTTTTAGCACAAGATACCAGTTGAAAATCCCCATTATCAAGCGCCTCGAGAGCTATAGTAAAAAGTCGATGACGGAAAGACGGATTCATTAAAAATAACCTTGAATGAAGAAATATGATGCAAAATTTTCAACGGAGAATAACAAATTTCTGCGTAAAGAGAAATCTAGGCTGGAAAAGCTTCTGGTTAGAGTCTCTGAGAATGAACCAATGCAATTCCTCTGAAGAGAATTTTAAGGGGTAATTGCACCAAACCCTAGGGTCTCAAGTCGAAAAAAATAAATGAAAAAATTTGATGACGTAGGCGGCGCACTAGGAGATGCATAGGTCGCTTCTCATAAATGGTATCGAGAAACGAAGCAGTAGAGGACACATGTCAAGAGAAGAACTGGCCAAAGGCCGTCAGAACTCCAAAACGTTGCAATCATTGAGATCTTGTGTGAGGAGGCAAATTGAATTTACAGGGCCACCATTAAGACAGGCCATTACGACAAGACATTTACCCTTGCGTTGTTACAGAGTCAAAAAACTTAAAGGGTTGATTAAAATACTTTTGCCCAGAACGAAACCATGTTCGGAAAAAATATTTTAAGGGGGTATTGTCGTATGTAAATTTTATCATACGTACACTTCATTGACAAAAAGAATAAAATTGCCAAGTGGACATCCGAATAGGCATTCAGAAAATATCCTACAAGATATCACCAGAGAAGAGAAGCCCGAGTAAACAAGTATTGAACAAAACCTACTCGGGGTCAACTGACGTCATATACTACTCGGGGCTAGTTGATGACATTTTCTACTCGGGATCAGATGACGTCATTCGGGACTAGCTAATGTCGTGTTTTACTCAGGACAAACATGAAGAAAACCGAATAAAAAGCCCAGCACGTAGCTCATGAGCCAAGTCGCTAAAATACGCGAAGATATCCATATCAAAGAGGAATTCCAAGAAGAGTAGAATACCAAACAGAAAGCGTTCAAAATCAGGCAACAATTTTATTTCTTCAAAAAGACTACGATCTTATAAGAAAATAAGTCCTAACTGAACTACATCACTAGAGTCCCATTCGATCTCAATACAAGTCTCTGAAATAGGAAAGAAGACAGACTACTTCAAACAAGTAACCAGTCATAGTTAAATACAAAGATCTTTTATTACTTGTACAAAGAAGATTAGGGTTCTATGGACATATAAATAGACCCATAATCTCGTTACAAAACACACAGAAAATATAGAAAAACACAGAGAGAAAAAGAGAGATCGAGAGTTGTAAATCTTTTCAATAGTGGATTTTGACTTTGTTGGTTATTCAGCTACCTGTGGACGTTTCTCCGGTCATCGGAGTTTTACCACGTAAAACTTACGTTCGATTTCTTTCTCCTTCTCTCTCTCTCTCTCTCTCTGTGAAATCACAGCTAAAATCCAATTCTTGTTGACTTTCTCCATACATCCAGAAATCAACGTCAATATATATATATATATATATATATATATCGCAAATAGTTAAGTATAGAAAAGGATGTGGATGACGAAATGGTGTTTATCTGGTGGTAAACCTCTCATACCTATGATACGAGATCATGGGTTCAAGTCATTCCTCTCTCTACAAAATAATAATAAATAAATAAAACCTTGAGTTGATGTAATATTTAAGAAAAAAAAATATAAGGAAAGGGATAGGACATATATGGTTAAAGCTATGTCATATAAATGGACCACATGAATTTGAATGTACACGACTCTCCAAATAAAGAATGGGCAACGGTTTCTATACATGGTTCGTATTGAAATTGGAAAGTGCTAATTGGATTACAACTTCCAACTACTTGGTTATTATTCTTATTATTATTCTTATTATTATTATTATACCAAGCCGGTGTCGGTGGTTTGAATATAAGCCATTGCAAAGTTAAATGAACGTCATTTCGTCATTTCAATCTATACATGTTAAAAACAAATACCGTAGTTTGTTATAAATTAAAGTATAAAATATAGAAAATAATAATACTAACTTTGATAGGAGAATAAGAGGAAATTAATTCTATAAATTAATTTATCTGTATATATTGAATACTTACACAATAATCTATATATATGCATATGGAGAATTAACTCTACAACGAAATAGGAAATAAGATCAAGAGAGGTCATTGTTTTATATTGAAACAGAAAATGAGATCAATAGAATTAATTACGAATTATTTCCTAGGTGGTGAAAGTCAATTATTTTACAACACTCCCCCTTGAACGTACACCACCTAGATAATAATTTTTGAGTCTTCCTCGCTATGTCCCGTGATCCAGTAACTGTGTATGGGCATGCCACGATCTTTTAGGAATGTACAGGAGGATACAAAGACTTGAAGAATAGAACTCCTCTTGGCAACTTCGGTCACCACAAGCAAGAATAATTTTTTTTCTTGGCCGAAATCTTCCTAATCTTTCTAGGGTTTTACTTTTTATGTTTTTGGTTTAAAGAACCACAATTAGTCTCTTGTATCCTTGTTATGTAAATATATCTATATGTATTTAAAACTAGATACAAATCTATTTCCAAATATGTCTCCATAATTAAAAGGATAAGTAGTATTTAAGTGTCCTTGGTAGAGTATGATTCTAACTTCTACGTAACTCTAATTGACTTGAATTTAAACACTTGACTTTTTAAATAATAAAATAATCTAATTATTTTATATTTATTTCAGTCATGATTTGAATCTGCAACATTCAATTAATAAATCATAAATCATAACTTATTAATTAAATAATCTAATTATCTAATTAATATATTAATTAAATAATCAATATATTAATTAAATAATCTCATTATTTAATTAATCCTTGAATAAATATGAGCCACTTACGTAATAATTAATTGGATAATCCAATTAATTAACCGTGACCCTTGTTACTTTCAATGTTTCGAGCTAGCAATGGTACCTAATGGGCCCACGGTCTTGAGCTCCAATAATCCTTAGAAATAATTATTTAAACTCTTTAATTAATATTTCATGATCATTAACATCGAAGTTATTCCACTAAAAACCCAAGGTTGTCTTCTCGCAACTGTAGATGTATTACGCAAACCGAAGTTACAGTTGTCCATCAATATAGCCATTACATACAATATGATTCTCCACAAGTAGTTCATAATTAGAGTTAGATCATAAAGTCCGTTATACCTCCCTAATTATATATTTTCCATTAAGTACTATTGATTCTCTAATGAACAATAAATCGTACTATTTATTCTCTAATGAACAATAAATCCTAACTTCCTTTATGGAAGAAGGAGAGCGCTCATATTGTTCAAGCTCCGAATCAACCCTTAAGGGAACTACCATCAACTTCTCGCAAGAAGAAATTGATTCCACTATTGTGCACAGATCTTTCCACAAGTCAAATCGCGATTCCAACATACGAAGTTATTGATCGGGAATGCAACTCCAATCTCACTCAAAATCATGATCTAACCTGAATGAGTCGATATGACACTCAGAATTAAGATCACTCATATATAGCCATCATTTGTTGATATATATGAATCTCATCTTGTAATGGATCTTGGTGAGAGATTCATATAGATCATGGTCTAATCCTATATGATCATATCATATAAGGTGCCTCCAATCTCATATCACCATATGAATAGTCTAGGCTAAGACTACCGTACATTACGGAATGAACCGCAGCTGTAGATTAATCATAAATAAAGTATTCAACTCTACTTGCTATTTACGGACTCTTTAGATTTTCTATCTCAAACTAAATACCTCTGTATATGACACTCATATACTTAGTTAGAGATTACTTCCAGCAATTTTGGATGTTAAGTACACATGTTATAAATGTATGAGATATGTATATAGAATGAATAAACTATTTCTTTTATTAATGTTTCATTTACAGTTACAAATTATAAGCTTTAGGACATAAACCCCAATAAAATTGTTATAAGTACAGAACCCATATTCTTGGTATGATATTGTCTGCTTTAGGCCTAGCGCGCACGGACAATATATACAACATATAAGCATATAAGAAAATATAAATATGGATTTAGATCATACCCATGATGCTAACTCTTTCGTTTTTTTTAAGCTTTATTCCGATTACGAACCATCAAGTCTTCCTTGCTATGTCCCACAATCCGGTAACTGTGTGTGAGTACGTCACGATCTTCTTGGAACATACAGAAGGATGTAAATGTCTGAAGAATAGAACTCCTTCTTTTCTTCTTGGTAAATTCGGTCACTACAGGCAAGAATATTTTTTTTTTCTCTTTTGGCCAAAATCTTCTTAGACTTTCTAGGTTTTTGCTTTTTGTGTTTCACATTCAATTCATGACTAAAAAAAAGATTGATGATACGTTCATCTGGAATCCGAATCGTGAGAGCAAAATATTTAGACAGTGTTGTATCATCGGGTGGAGAACAAAATTTCTATATTAATTTTTATCAACCTGCTCATATGTTCCCATCTCTCTATTGTTTCTCTGTGTTTATCCTCGCTTAACACACTATACAATCAAAGTACACATTTTTGCTTAACAAATACACACAATGTGCATCATCATCTATAACTGCCAATCACATAGCGTTCATATGCATTAAAGCATTGGTAATAATAATGATTTGATTCAAACAAAACCATCCCATAGAATTGTCAGCATATTCAATTTTGTTTTTTCCTTTCTTTGCTTCATGATATAATTTAGAACTTTTATTCTAAATAAACTGGAATACTATAACTTTTGGTTCTAAAAAAAATCAAATTAAGAACTTCTAGTTTTATATAAATTTATCAAATCTAGAACTTCTGGTTCTAAATTTATCGAATAAAGAACTCATGGTTCTTATTTTCCTAATCAAGATTTTCCGATTCTTTATTTTTGATATTTTTGATATTTTCGAATCAAGAACATCTGGTAATAATTTTATTCGAATCAATAAATTCTGGTTCTTTTTTTTATTCAAGAACTTCTGGTTCTTCTTTTCGAATCAAGAACTCATGGTTCTGATTTTCCTAATCAGGAACTTCTGGTTCCTTTTTTTTTTCAATTCAAGAACTTCTGATTCTTATTTTTCGTATCAATAACTTCTAGTTCTTATTTTTCTGAATCAAAAACTTCTGATTATTATTTTCGAATCAAGAACTTTTGGTTCTGATTTTCGATTCAAGAACTTCTGGATCTTCGAATCAAGAACTTCTGGTTCTGATTTTCGAATGCAATCTTCTTGTTGCAAACCTTTATTATTAATAATAAGAAAGGAAGAAGAAGAGATCAAATAATCATAGGAAAGCATTCATATTGATAACATGTTATAAATCAAAACATAAAATATAGAAAGTAATAATACTAACTAGGAGAGGAGAATGAGAGAAAATCAATTCTATGGATTTATTTATCTGTATATATTGAATGTTTACACAATAAGCCTATATATAGGCATATGGAGAATTAAATCTACCATGAAATAGGAAATAAGATCAGGAGATGTCATTGTCCTATATTAAAACAGAAAATGAGATCAAGAGAATTAATTGCGAATTATTCTCTAGATGGTGAAAGTCAATTATTTCACAACAAAGTTCATATTTTTTAACAAGAAGTTTCCATTAATTGATACAAATTACAATAGATATAACTTCGAAATTAGGGGGGATTATATAATATATTGTATATTGAAAAAGGCAGTGGGCCCCTGTATGATATGTCGGTTGTCATTTAAAAAAAAAAAAAAAAAAATCGTCTTGTAAGCGCTTTTTATTGATTATTTTTCGAAAAGAAAAATGAAAACAGTATTTTTAGTTTCAACTTTGAAATCAGAAAACACGTCTGGTACATATGTTGAAACCTATATTCTGAAAATAAAAATACTAAAAACTTGTAGGGTAACTAAAAAATATCAAAATTTGACTCTAATTCATTCCAAATAATTATAAATTATTTTAACAAATTATTAATTTTTTTTAATAAGATAAAACTTAGATTTCTTAATCATCATCATCACAATTGTTTTTCTCATGTATAAGACCAGACCAATATATATATATATATATATATTCAATCATCATCAAACTCTATCCTTTTTTTTTATCTCCATCCGTACAATTATCACCAACTATTTTTTTAATCTTAGAAAAAAAAACAAAACCAATTCTGGTAATTTCTCAAAACCATGAATCAAACCTGTCACTAATCACCACCTGTTTTTCACCAAATTGCATAAGGTGCTTGTAGAAGATCAACAAAAAAAAATCCATGAAAACCAAAGTAAAAACACACATACATTCATCATCTCACCAAATCATTTTCTTTCCACCACCAAATTTCATTTTGTCAAATGGCCGGCTTCAATGGAGAAGATGAACAGAATATGATAGGATTAGCGGTGGCCGAAGGCGGATAGAGGAGGGGGAGGGCCGGAGACAGCCGATGGTCTAGAAGGAACAATGGAGGATCTCTTCCACTGTGAATCTGGTCTTCAAATGGAGATCTAACTGTCGGCTAATGGAGGAGAAGAAGATGAAGAAGAAGAAGTGACGACAATGAAGAAGAGAGAAGAAGGAGAACAAGAAGTGACGATGAAGAAGAGATGCAGAGGAAGAAGAAGAACAACAATGGAGAGTAGAAGGAGATGAAAAAAATTGAGTTTTTTATTAAAAAAAAGTGAAAAACAAAAAGAAAAATATCTAAAACTAGTTTTTTAAATTTTTTATTTTTAATATTGATTTTGTTTTCCATTTTGTTTTTATTTTTTCAAAACAAAATGAAAAACATTTCATTTACACGAGTTTAAAATCATTTTTAAAAAACAAAAACGAAAATGAGCTAAAAAACAACTATAAAACGGGGTATTTATAAATTTTATTTTTAAAAAACGTGATTGCTTGCTTTACGTATTTAAGGAGGTTATTTTTAAATTAAAAAAAATATTATGATTATAATATATTAAGGAAAGTCCGATTTTATATAGTCCAATTTTATATATTCCAATTTTATGTATTCCAATTTCTTTTTGAAAAGAAAATATAAACCTTTAGGATTTGGTTTTCTATACATCATGAAGCTTGTCTAACCTATATATACTTTTTTTTTCTAGGTTTTCGCTTAATCAATTTTATTTCTATTACTACAATTAAATTCTTTTTATATTCCGATTCAACTATCAGAATAATTTCAGGTATGAGATTACAAATCAATAAATATTTTAGGTTTTTTTTTTTATGTTTGTTACTTTCTTAGGTTATTAATAAAAATTCTTTAATGAATTTCTCTTTAATATATATATATATATATATATATATATATATATATATATATATATATATATATGATTTTGTTACATTTTTTATACTAATTTTTTATTTAAACATTTATTTATTTTAATTAATTTTTTTATTTGTTCTTCATATGAGTAAGTCATCAACAAATGATGGATTTTTCAAAATTATTAAAACCTCATAAATCAGTTTATCTTTGTCAACATCTAATATCAATAATCCAGCTTCTGAAAATCAATCCACGGAATCTCCAACAAATGATATTAACCAAGATAATAAATCTTTGGTGCACGACCCAGGATTACGTAAACAAATATGAGATTATCATGTCAATGAACGTGATGAAATTTGCCGAGCTTATATTAAAGCTGGTCTATTTCAACCCATTCTTGACCATTATAACAAATTTGGACAAGATTCTCATAAACGCAACTTTCATAGTTCTAGGTTTCAATTATTTTTTACATGGTTAGAATATTCTCCTACAACAGATGTAGCTTATTGTTTACATTGTTCTCTTTAGTAAGCCAATTAAACACCTTGCAGTATTGCTTTCACTGTTGATGGATTTAAAGTTGGAGAAAAGTTAGGAAGGAAGACAATTATGCGCTTTTAACTCATGTAGGATAAAAAGATAATCATATGACCCCTTATAAGATTTCGGAGAGAGTATCTACAGACTTAATGAATCGGTCTCAACATATAGAAGAGTGGTCGAAAAGTATAATTCTCATTAAATTGCAAACAATAGGTTTAGAGTCAAAGCTACAATTGAAGTTATTCGATGGCTTACATTTCAAGGTTGTGCTTTTAGAGGTCATGATGAGAGCTCATCTTCAATCAATCGTGGAATTTTTCTTGAACTATTTGAATTAGTGGCTTCAAACAATGAGAAGGTTGGAGAACGTGTATTAAATAAGGCACCTAAAAATGCATGTTACACATCACTGGATATCCAAAAGGAGATTCTACAAGTTTTTTCAACTAGAGTAAAAAATGAAATTCGTAATAATTGTTGATGAAGCTTTTGATGAGTCAAAGAAGGAACAAATGGCTATAGTTTTGAGATTTTCTTACCAAGATGGTATTCTATAAGAACGGTTTTTTGGAGTTGTTCATATCTCAGACACTGCAGCATTGACTTTAAAAAAATCAATATATTTTGTATTATCTAATCACAATTTAGATACTCAAAATATTCGAGGGCAATGCTATGATGGTGAGTGGAATGAGCTACAAGCTTTGATTTTAAAGGATTGTCTGTATGCTTACTGTATTCATTGTTTGGCACATCAATTGTAATTGGCACTAGTTGCAACATCAAAGGAAGTTATTCATATTCATCATTTTTTTACCAAGTTAACTTCTATTTTCAATATTGTCAGTGCTTCATGCAAACGTAATGATGAATTCAAACATGCTCATGCTACTGAAAATCTGAGATTGCACATTTAATTGACATTAATGAGCTAAAGAGTAGGACCAGACTTAACCAAATTGGCACTTTACCGAGACTAGGGGATACACGTTGGAGTTCTCACTATAGCTAAGTTTCTAGCCTGATAAAAATGTTTGGTGCAACATGTGCTATTTTAACTAACATGGTTAATGAAAGAACTACTTTTTCTTAACGAAGGGAAGCCATGCAGTTTATGAGGTAATGACTTCATTTGAATTTATCTTTATTTTGCATATAGTGAAAGATATCATGAAGATCACTAATCTACTCTGTCAAGCTTTACACCAAAAATCTCAAGATATTTTAAATGTTATGCATCTTGTTTCATCCACTAAAAGAGTTATACAACAATTAAGGGATACTGGATGTGATAAATTATTTGCTTAGGTATGTTCATTTTGTGAGGCACGCAACATAGATGTTCTAAATATAAATGGGTGAGCTCGACAACAATAAGAAAATTATACAATTAAGCAATATTAGCAGGTAGATATATTTTATGCTACAATTGATTTTCAATTACATGAATTAATAATCGATTCAGTGAGCAGGCAATGAAGTAGGTAATTCTTAGTACAGCTTTGGAACCTCACGAAAGATATGAGTCTTTTAGAATTGATGATATTTGCAAATTGGTAAACACGTTTTATCCACATGACTTCGCTGATCATGAGAAGTTGTAATTGAAAACGCAACTTTAACATTATGAGTATATTGTAGTTCATCATTCAGACTTTCAGAAATTTGTCAACTCTTTCCTCCTTGTGTCAATGGTTGATAAGGACTAGAAGATCGATAATATATTCACTTGTTCACAGATTAAGTGTGTTTATGCTTACTCTTCCAGTGTCAACTGTAACTACTGAGAGATCGTTTTCAGCTATGTGTATTGCCAAGACTAGGCTGCGCAACAAGATGGAAGATGACTTTCTTACAAACTCTTTGATCATGTATTTTGAAAGGGAAATCATAGAGAAACTTAGTATAGATTCAATTATAGTTGATTTTACAGATTTAAAAGAACGACGGGTTTCATTTTGATTTATAGAGTTGGTGTCTATTTTGCTAATTAATTTATTTATTTTAGCATTACATATGAGACTAAACACTATTATATTTGTTTTTTTAATAAATCACTTTTTAAATATTAGCATATTTGTCTAGTGTTAATTTGATCCCCCCCCCAAAGCCGAAATCCTCGCTTCTCCCCTAGATATAAGGATTCTGAGATGATTTATTTAAAGTTGACCTAGTTAAGGGGTTTAAATAAAATAATAATAATAATAATAATAATAATTGTTGTCGTCGATTTCTCAATGAGTGGAAAAGTCAACAAGATTGAATTTAATTGTTCTGTCAGAGAGAAAGAGAGAAAGAATGCAATTTAAACTAGTTAGACACGAGTTTACGTGGTAAAACTTCGGTGATCGGAGAAACGTCCACAGGTGGTTGAGCAAACAACCGAGCCAAAATCTACTATTTGGAATAAAGAATTACAATAAATCGATCTCTCTTTTTTCTCTCCGTTCGTGATTCTATATCTCTATCTCTTTTTTAGTGAGATTATAGGTTTATTTATATGTGCATAGAACCCTAATCCTTGTTGTACAAGTAATGAAAGGATTCATATGGAATTATAATTGGTTACTTGTTGGAGTAGTCTTTATCTTCTTAAGTATTTCGGAGATGGCATGGAGATTGAATGAGACTCTGGTGATATAGTCCATTTATGACTTATTTCCTTATAAATGCACAGTCTTCTTGAAGAAATAAAGTTGTTGCCAGATCTGGAGCCTTTTTCCTGTTTGGTATTTTATTCTTCTAGGAATTCTTTTCGACATGAATATCTTTGCGTATTTTAGTATGACTCTTGGTTCATATGCGAGTTATGTACTGGACTTCTTCATATTTGTCCCGAGCAGAACATGACGTCACTTGGTCCCGAGCAGATCATGGTTTGCCGAATACTCGTATTCACACTTACTCGGGTTTTCATTCCTTAGTTTTGTTTTGAAGGGCATTTTATAGATGCCTACTTGAATGTCTCTGACAATATTTAAGGGATTGTCCACCTTGTCGGTGATGTGTATATTCGGTAAAAATATACATATAACAATAATAATAATAATAATAAGGGTGGTTCTATTGACACCCACAAAATATCTTCCTACACCCATGTTTTAATGAAACTTTTTTATTTCTAAAATACCCTTACACTTAAAATACGTAGGTTTATAATTGAAAATTAAATTTATTTCCTACAACCATAAGTTGAACACCCAATCTATCATAAACCCTAATAATATATTTTTAATCAAACCCAACATCAATCAAGAAATATAATGATTTTTCAAATATAGTCAAGGAATGGATAAACAAAGAATTGATTACATGGATTATGAATGTATTCAAATATGTTTACTTTAATTTTTATTATTGTTTTGTGATTGAATAAAAAATTGTTTCAGCTGTAGTCTTGTAAAATATTTATAAAGCAATTGTTAAACTCAATCAAGTCTACAAATTGCTCACTCACTTTACTTTAATTCAACTATAAATTCTTATTAATTTAATTGGTTTGTAAACCCAAAAACTTGGTGGATGGAGTTTTAAAAAAAAACCAAATTTTTAAATAAAAAAATTGATTTGTTTGGTGATTAAAAAAAATAGGTTTTTTCTTTTCTTTTCTTACTACAAGGATCTGCATATGTAGAAATGTACAATATTTTTTTTTTCTGTGATGGTGGAAACAAATGAAAAGAAATAGTGCAACCAATATACGTATAATTTTTTTAAAAAAATATTATGATTGTTTTGTATTTTAAAGGGTGTAGGAAGTAAAATTAATAATTTTAATTTATTAGTATGGGTGTAGGAAGATATTTTATGGGTAGCTATTATTATTAAAAATATTATTGATTTTTTTGGGAGCTTAATAGTACGTATATTTGATATGGCTTCTATATCAATTAAAAGAGGTTTATATATATATATATTAAAAGCTCTTTTTAAATAATAATAATAATAATTATTATTATTATTATTTGGCATGAACTTGAGATGAGGTTTTTCTTTAAATGGTTTTTCTTAATCTACCTGGATAAATTTAAATTTTGGATTTATTCCAAAAATTGGTTTTGAAGTACCATTTTAAAGAAAATATATTGTTCTAACTACCCTATTATACTTTACGAATTACAACATATCTCTTCTGAAAACAAAATTATATTTTATTACTTAAGTAGTCTTTTGTAATTTATCACTACCAAACATATTTAATGTGATGACCCAGTGGTTTATCAGTCACATATACACTAAAAAACATGGTCAAAATCAAGATTTTAGCTTTGTGGTGGTGGTAAAATAAAAATTAATATTAAAGGTCTCATATGAAAAATATATTAATATACCAAAATATAATATTGTTTAGTCTTTACCGTCTGGTCTTTAAGATAATGATATAAAATAATAATAATAATGGTACTGAGTTTGAGAATCAAAATAGAATTTAACTTTATTTTATATCTCAAAAATCATTTATAATCAAATTTAATTAAATTTCTTTACGATTTCATTTTTAACAAAGATAATTAATGAATTTGTGAGAAAATATTCATTTTGTTATATAGATGAAATATCTCCTTCAACCGTTCTTAATTAATAAATATATATTTCATATAACATTTAAAAATATCAGTACATATTAATATATTTTAAAAAATAATTATTTATATACTTATAAATTAACTGAATAATATTCATATCAAACCGAATTAACTTATAAATATTTTTGAATAAATTTAAATAACAAACGAGTAAAATAAATTTATCAAGACCATAGTAACAATTAACAACCTAACCAAATAATAAATATATAATAACACAATCTTGAAAAATAAAATTAAAACATATATTAATTTATAATCTCAAGCCTAAAATTTGAGAAGTTGATAAAAATTATTTTAATGTTCAAATAGAAAAATTATGAGTAAACAATAAGAACCACCTCAAAACAAGATGGATATTATATAATAAAATAGTAAATAAAGACGTAATTTGTACTAGTGAGTACCTAATAAAAATAAAACACACAGACACACACATATATATATAGCTACTATATAGTTCATATATAGTTACGAGGGTAATTACGAGAGTAGGTTATTTCCTTTTAGTTTTAATTTCATATAAAAATTTATATCTTTGATTTTTGTAGACCTTTGGATTGAAATCCAATGATGATTGAAAATTAACATTGTAACTATATAATAATTGTGTAATAGTCGAACTCATATATAGACTAGATTATAAAATAATGTATGAAATCATAAGAAATTAAAATATTAAGGGTCAGTTTGGTATTGCTTTTGAAAAGATAAAATCTACTTATTTAATAACTTTGACATAAAATAATGTTTGGCAAAACTTTCAAAAGTGATTAATTGAAAATTGTTCTTATGATTTTTTTATATATTTTAAATACTCTACTTAAATATTAATAATATATATAATTAATGAAAAAAAGGTATGGTTCTAAAATTAATTTATTTCAGTTATTGTAACTAATCTCAACACTTTTACAATAAAATTATCAAACATATGTATACTGCTTTTGAGAAATACAGTATTTTAAAAATTACAAATAACCAAACATCTACTAATTAACTTCACAGTTGATTATTCTTTCAGTACAACTAACATTGATTATTTTATAAGTTACAGCAACATTAAACTGGTTCTAAAAGAGATTGATTTTGTCTTGACAAACAATGGAAGAAATTGATATTATTAATAAAATAGAGGGTTCATGTTGCAATTATCACCTTCATACGACATTATCATAATATGCAATAGAATGAAGGGGGGATGGCCCATATTATTATTTGACAACTAAAACATTTAAAGCTTTTTAATTAAAGTTCAGCCTCCGAAAGATTTACTGATCGAGAAAATCTATGTGAAAAATCATCTCAAAAACACGCTAAAGTGCAACCTCCTCGGACTCCACCACTAATTATACAAAGAATCTTTATATAAAAGGTTTACTGAAAATCAAAATGAATCTTTTTCTTAAATTCAATTCAACTTCAATTAGACATTTCGATAAAAATGAAATGTAAAAGCTAGTAGAAATACAAAATAAAGAGAGAAAATCTAAAGTATCTACGCAAAATATTATAAATTTGTTTTTAACCATAAAAAAAATATAATTATCTGTAACAACATTTGATTAAAAATACTCATATATATTTTATGATAATTTTATTTTTTGATTAAAAATAAATTTATAATGTTTTATGAGGATATTTTTGATTTTCTTCCTTCATTTTTTATCTCTCAACACTCCTCCCTATCTCAACGCATCGCCTGAGAGCGAGCTGTGTGACTATGACACTGCTTAGGCTGCTGCGCCAACGCCTGGAAAAAAAAAACGTGAAACATGAATCACGATATCACATTAGGGTGATATTATCTGAAAGGAACTTTTACAATGTAATTATCAATACTGAAAACTTACATAAAAACAAATTTTAGATAAAGAACTGTAGTATAGGCACGTTTGATGCATGTGAAATTGAGACCAAATAAATGTACAAAGAGGGTTTTTTTTTTTGTTTTTTGTTTTTTGTTTTAAAGCTTGTTAAAGAGACTGTTAATTGGCAGAGGATGGTAGATAGCTTTTTCTTTTTCCTAGGTTTAATAATTGAATGATTTAGATTATTATGCCACCACGTACGTCAATCGGTCCATTTTGCACTTTCTATTATTTTTTATTTTTGAGAAAATACATAAAAAGAAAATGAAATGCATGAAGAATTAAGAATATGGTGTGTTGTGATTATTTATGATGTGGTTGAGAAAAAAGAAATTGCAGAAACTCAACGTGTGTTTTGAGTTAAAACTGGAGCCTCTTTGTATTTAATGGAGGACTTTTCATTTTAGCTTTAAGTGATAATAACTTCAATCGTGATTAGCACTTCACTTGTGTCAATCGAGTGATCGACATCGAATAAAATAACTTTTTACAATTTCATTATAAAATTATACTTGTTGATAAGACAAAAATTAGATGAAACGTAATTGGTACGTTAATTCAATTAAAATCTTATCAAGGAAAAAAACGTTGAATGTTAGTTGGGGAGAGTGATTTTATGTCCTCTTTCTTTATATATATGTTAAGCGATTTTATGTCCCCACATCCAACAGCAAATCAAACAAAAAGATTATGGTAGAAAAGTAATAATCATAGGAGAAACTCACATCTACTTCATGAATCACGACTTTCGATTACTCTTCATGTCAATTGCCGACCAAAAGAAAATATTTTTATTAACTTATAATGAATCAGGCGCTTTCATTTGCAACCTTTCACTCGTATACGGGATATATGAAATCAAAGACTCTTTTGATGAGATCTTAAATATAATTGTGCTAACTTTGACTTTTTATATACCATATAAACTTTTATTTGTATTTTATTTAAAGTATTAGAGTAATTGGGAATTGAAGAGAAGGATTGACCCAAACCTACAATCTCTTCGTATAGGTATGAGAGATAAACTACTGGTCAACCAATCTTGTTGTAAGGTTTGTAATTAAGTATGCATCTATATAAATGAGATTTTTTTGATAAAATTGGACTGACATAGAGGGAAAAAGCATCACAAGCGATAATATACTGAAAAACCCCAATGCAATATCCATCAATAATATAAAAAGAATAAAATAAAGAGTAACAAACATCATAAAAACACAAAAACCAAGGAAAACAATCCTAACAAAAACATCGGCACGCAGGCCATAAAAAAAAACATCAAGAAAAATGAAAAGACTCTTTACCCATGCAATCATTGTCAACCAATAAAGAGCAGAAAGACAGAGTGTTTGCCCACCACGAATCGATCTCTAACCCCAAAGCATGCTTAGAAAGAGCGTCTGCAACCTGATTCCCCTCCCTAAAGATATGAAAAACCTGAAACCCCATTTTTGACATCTGATAGATACAGCGTTACCAATCCTACCGAATCCGCCAAGGAACCTGTTCAGAGCGAGAGGAGAACAGCTGGACCACATAAGAAGAATCACTCTCAAGCCGGATCCGATGCCACCCATTCTGCCAAGCAAAATTAATAGCTATCGAAGCTGCAAGAAGTTCCGCCTCAAATGCAAACACATGATCAAGAGGAACAGCAAAACAGCATTTTACAAAAGCTCTACAATTACGGAAAATACCCCCACAACCCCCCAGCACCTGGAGAACTCAAGGCGGCACCATCAGTATAAACTTTAGTCTTGGTCCGAAGGCGACCAAATCACACTCCTGATAACAGGGGCTCTAGCCGGACGGCCACGAAGATCAAAACGACGAAGAATCAAAAGATCATCTACACAATTACGCATACAACCAATCTCTAACCGATTAGCGACAGACACCACACGCCAAACAAAAGACAAAGCAGATCTGAAATCCATAGTCTTACTCTCCAAAATCCACTAGTTACGGGCAAGCCACACACTCCAAACCACAACATGAATAGCTGTCTTCCATAAAACATGCACCTGATCGCTAAACGAAACTGACATGGCATGAGAGAAGAACGAACTCCACGTATCGATAGTATTACGTCGCTGAAAAGTTGAGAAAACCGCCTCCCAAAGAGCAACTGCTAAGGGGCATCGAATGAAAAGATGATCAGACGACTCACTGCTAACCCCACAAACACTGCATCGGGAAGCTATGTGAAACCCAGCCTTACATAAGCGATCCTCTGTAGGAAGCCGATTCAACAAAAGACTCCATGTCAAAGCTGGTCGGGAGGGATGGATAAAACGACACCAAACATCTCCACCAAGGGACTTGCGGAGAATCACGAATCATACAGGAATAAGTCGACTTGCAAGAAACCTGCCCGTCCCAAGAATGAGCCCACACCAAAGAATCTGTAACTGGAGAGATAGCAATGCTATCGATCCGAGATTATAGATCTGGAAAGCGGACTCGAAAACTATCGTTAAGAACCAACTTACCCTTATAAATAAAATCAGAAACTCTTGCCTTGAGAAGGGTAGCCAAGTAATCAAGAATTCCCAGAAGCTCAAGAATGGGAATCCCCAACCAATTGTCGTGCCAAAAATCTTACTGAGAATTCTCTCCAATGAGCCAAATGCCCTCTTTGAGAAGATCTAAATAGTGAGAGTGGAAAGAAAGCCAAATTGACGAAGTGGCATACCCCCCCCCCCCCCCCCCCCCCCCCCCCCCCCATGAGATTTCTGAAGCTGTGTGAGATACCGCTCCCTCAGAAACGAAAAAGTAAAACTCTAAGAGGTCATAAACTTCCAGGTGAGCTTCTTTAAAAGAGAATCATTCAGTAACCCCAAATCCTTCAAACCAAGATCACCTTAAGAGTAAGGCTTACAACAACGACCCCAAGCAACCCGAATCAGTTTAGTCTCCTCATAAGAACCTGTCCATAAAAAATTTCTCAACTTACAATTAACCAACCGTAGGAAAGAAGAAGGCCATTTGTAGACCATGATTAAATGCACAAAGGATCCCGTAATGACCGACTTGATCAAAGTAGCGCGACCGACCAAAGAAAGGGCTTTCCCCTTTCAATTAGCAAACTTAGACAGGATTTTATCCGCTATAGGCTGTAACACGGACTTCTTAGGCTTTCCTCAAAAAAAAAAAAAGATGAGAAAAATTAAATGAGGAGAGAAAAAGAAATGAAATATTAAAATTTAGGTAAGAGAAAATACAAATATTAACATAAAATAGAAAATTGAATTAATAACCATTCAAACACCTAGATCTAATGGATATAAAATTATGTAAAATCGAATGTAAAAAAATTGGACCATGGATGATGGATCATACTCTCTCTCTCTCGAGATATATATATATATATTGTATTTTTAAATATACATTAATTATGCATATCATATCTAATCACAATTACAATCAAATTTCTCTTGATTCAATGGTCATATCACCTCCTGATGTAAGTGTAACATGGGAAACTCATAGAAAACTCATTGCATTCGTTAAAATTATATATATAATCAAACAATGGTTTATTCGATATATTATATATGAATCATAAATATATATATTTTAAATTAAAATATATAAATTTAATGATTTATATATAATGCACCGCACAATATACGTGTGAAATGATTTGAAAATATCGGTACAATCAAATCAAAAATTTAAATAACAAATCATGCTATTGTGTATTATTCGGATGATGTCGTGTCCTCTTGGTGTCCGTACACGACCCTAAAGAAATGTTAAAGTTATCAATAAACATAATAAAAAGTCAAAACACACCGAATTCTAGCACCGGTTTTGCCCCTAGAAATTGCAAGTGGGAACTAGACAAACACATGCATATAAGTTTCAAGATACCATGTCTTTTGTCCCTTTATTAAAAAAAACTTATGGACGGTTTGAGGTTTGTGTGAACCTAAGGAAATCAATCATTGTAAATATAGACCACCGATAGAGATATAAATTTTTTCTCCGGATCCCAATTTTCCGTATCTCTATTCCCATTTGAGATTTAAAAAAAATAAAAATAGAAAAATAGAAAAAATGGAGGGATTTGGATGAAAAATCATCCCCAAATTGAAATGGAGGACCCTCCCTCATCCTCATTTTCCCATTTCCCTAAACATATATAAATATAATTATAATATATATTTTTAATTATAATTTATATTTGTATTTGTAATGTATTAATATATTTTATTTTATATTTGTAATGGAATGTTTATTTTTTTAGTTTAATTTGTAATTTTTAGTTAAATTGCGAAATGAGAAAACGGAGAAAACGGAGAAATAGAAAAAAAAAACGAAAAAAAGATAAAGAATTGGAGAGGGGATGGATATACCGTCCCCCAAAATTTTCCATCCCCATTTTCCCCAAATAGGGAAATAGGGAGAGGGGATGAGTGAAGGATATGGAAAGTATGGATAGAGATGAGGTGACCTATATCCATCCCTATTCCTGAAATATACATCTGTAACCACCAATCATAGTATGACCTTAATATTTAAAGTTAGAATTATCGCATCAAAAGTGATATCTACTTGGAAAAAAAATCTCTTTACAGTTTACGATTTTACTAATAACGATGGAAACTTAGGGCCTGTCCTGTAATCGTTTTTTAGTTGTTGTTTTTCGAAAATAAAAATGAAAATGAAAACCTTATTTTTTGTTTCATTTTCGAATTCTGAAAATGCGTCTGGTAGCGAATACTGAAAGTTGTATTTTGAAAATTAAAATGGAAAAAACGCGTCTGGTAGATTAACCGAAAACTATCAAAAATTGAAATATCAATTTTTGTGTTTTATTTATAATATTACAACAACTATAAACAAATTGATTAAATAATTAACCAATATAATTTTTGTATTGTAATTTTTAAATTAAACAAAAGTAACAAATCAAAAATAAATTCAAAAAAACATATCAAAAAAATCAATTAATCAAAACTAAACTCTTAAATTATATATAAATAATTATAATATATATATACATATTATAATAATATATTAAATATTAGTAAAAATTATTATATTTTTTATATTTTTTATATTATATTTTTTATATATAATAATACATAATAAATATATAATATTTGACATTATATATATAATTATATAATATGTTATTATATATATATATCATAATATATATAGAATATTATTTTGTAATATTTACATAATTATAAAATATTATATATTATAATATATAATATTTAATATATAAATTATAATATACATAATAATAATTATAATATATATATATATATTATTGTATGAATACTCTTAGTTATAGTTGGAAATAAATTATTCTGGAATATATATATATATATATATATATATATATAATAGGGGCACTTTGGTAATTTAAAAATCTTGTTCCGTCTTGTCCCAGTCATATAAATGCATAACCGTACAATTAATAGTTCAATATTTTTTTTTATTATAAAAAAAGTGAAAAATAAAATGAAAAACAAAAACGAAAAACGAAAAACGAGTATTTTATGTTTTTCAAATATTTCACTTTTAACACCGGTTTTGTTATTTTTTTTTTTGTTTTTTGAAAATAAATTGAAAAACGGTTAATGAAGTGTTTTCGAAATCATTTTTGAAAAATAAAAACGAAAACGGAGTGAAAAATAGTTGCAGGACGGGACCTTAAACTCCAATCACATCAAAAAAGAAAATGCAAAATAGTTCAATCAAATAGCGAAAATGGTTGTTTGCATTTACATTTTTTTTCTTTCAAAACACGGAATTCACAATAATTAATAAACGGATATATGGACAATATAATAAAAATGTCGAAGGAGGTGAAGATGGAGATGAAATTTGGATGATATGATTCGGATCTGAATCTTCTAAAAATCGGACAAAAAAAAGGTTTGAATTCCAAGATGAATAGAGAAAAAATATTGTCTGATTCAAATAATATGAATTCGACTCGAGTCCGAATCAATATTTCAAGAATGTATATAACTTTTAAAAAAAAAACTAATAATTTTTATGCTGTCTGTTGCCATAATATTATATATATATTATTTTTATTTTTATTTTAAAAAGAATATTTTTATTAATTTTGTTGTATGTAAATTTTACCAAACATACACGTCATTGACAGGAAGGAAAAAATAGCCAGGTGTATGCTTAGATGGGCATCCGGGAAATATCCTACAAGGCATCATTAAAGAGAAGCAAGCCCGAGTAAGCATATACCGAATAAAGACCTACTCGAGATCAGTTAACAACACTCAGGATTGGTTAAAACAACGCTTCCACTCGGGATCATCTGGTATTATTCTTACTCGGGAGTAAATACAACTCGAATAAGAACTTATCATACAGGTTAAGTCGTTAAATACGCAAAGATATCCTTCATGAAGGAAGCCCAAATAATGGACCTTTAAGTTAGAAGAGTTCCCCAATCAGGAAACAACTTGATTTCTTTTCGAAGACTACATTCTTATAAAGGAAACAAGTCAAATTGAACTACACTAGTAGAATCCCAATCAATTTCCATAAGAGACTCTGAAACAGGAAAGAAGACAAATCAACCTCGAGCAAGTAACCAAATCACAATTAAATACAAATATCTTGTATTACTTGTACAAAGCAGATTAGGGTTCTATAAGCATATAAATAGACCCATAATCTGGTTCGAAAAGATATAGGCAATATAGCATACAGTAATAAAAAATAATCCAGAGAGAAAAAGGGAGATCGAGAGCTTGTAAAAACATCTTATTCTCTTAGTGGATTTTGGCTTGGTTGATCTTTCAACCACCCGTGGATGTTTCTTCGACCATCGGAGTTTTACCACGTAAACCTTCTCTTTGTTACTCTCTCTACATCTCTTTCTCTTTGAATCAATAGCCAAGATCCAGTCCTTGTTGGCTTTTCTGGCATAAGCCAGAAAACGACGTCAACAATTGGCGCTAGAAGGAGGGGCTAAACCACCAAACTTGTTAGAAAGCAATGGCTGGAAGCAGAAGTAGTTTAGGGAATGGCCAAAGATCACCAGGCGATTTCCATACAGGCAATACGTCACAAAATCCTGCAGTAAACATAGAAAACCAACTTGCGCACCTGGCAGGGATCCAGCAAGTTCCTCCAACCAGCAGAGATCTTACGTTGCGTTTCCAAGAAGCCCTGCAGCAATTGGTGACGGACGCAGCAAAGGAAGGGATTGACCTACTGGCCGCAGGAGCGCATACTCCCAATCCTCCACCTCGAGGCTCCGTTCAATGGTGGTAGGACCAGGAATAACTATGCCAGAAACCAGAAGGAACACTTCCAAAATCAATCCGGCTGGATAGAAAACACTAGAGGAGGAGAATCACCAAAAGCTGGATCGCAATCAAACAGTACGTGCCAGACATCGTAAATATGATCGGCTCAGAGGACGATTATCATCAGAAGACAGTGATCAACACCATCGTAAATGTCATCATGGAGTCACACGAGGGGTCCGGCATCATAGTGAAGAATCTGAGGAAAGAATGACAGTCACCCAACGGTTCAACAGTCAAGGAAGCCCGGTAGGGGACATAGATATTACAATCCAGAGCCTAACCCGAGAAGTAGAGAATAATAGGCGACAGATGGAGGAACTTGTCAGACGTTACGGTTACAACGATCTATCCAACGATGAATCCGACAGTCCATTTACCAGGGAAATTTTTCGGACCCCTTTCCCAGAAAGATTCAGGATGCCGCATGTGGAACAATTCAAAAAAGATACAGATCCAAAGGAGCACGTTAGACGCTATAAAAGTGTCATGGCTCAATATGCCCGCAGTGACCCCCTGTTGTGTCTCAACTTTCCATAAACACTCGGGGACACAGGCTCAAGATGGTTCTGAAGACTACCTCCGGCAAGCATCGGAAATTTCAGCGAGTTGAGCAGGAGCTTCTCAAGGCAATTCCTGAGCAACGTTCACAGAAAGAAGTCGGTGGCCTACCTCTCTCAAATAAAACAGGGGAAGGACGAGTCATTAAAAAAATACTTGGGCCGGTTTGGCCAAGCAGTATCAGATATTGGCAGCGCTAATGATGAAGCCATTATTGCTGCCTTCACTAATAACTAGCAGAATGGACGATTATCCTTCGATTTGAGAAGAGCACGACTGACAAGGTATGCCGACATGATGGATATGGCGGGAGGATACGCTCTGGCTGAGGAAGAAGAGTTAGCTATAGGAGGAAGCTATATGCTTGGAGGAAAGCCTGAACAGAGAAATACCGAATCCAAGGGGCAGAATCAAAAATAAAAATAGAAAGGGAACAGCAAGGAGAAAAATAAGGATAGGGGTAACGGGCGCAACGCCGAACGGTCCACAGAGAAATACCGCGGCAGATATACCAATTACACCCCTCTTTGGAAGAAACAAGAAGAAATTCTAGCCATCCTGGAAGAAAAGAATATGGTACAGGAACCGAGGCGACAGTCACAGTTGGCACGGAGAGATACAACCAAGTATTGCAGGTTTCATAAAGAGACCGGACATGAAACTTCGAAGTGTTTTCAGATTAGAGATTACATAGAAACCCTTATTCGGGAAGGGCACCTGCGGGATGTAGTCTTAAAAAAAGACGAGAGATCAGAAGTCAAGAAAGCCAAGGCTGATCACAACCCTAGTCAAAACCGAAGAGTCAGCCTCGAAGCCAATCAAGTAATACATACAATCTTCGGAGGACCTTCTACTGGGAGGAGCAACCGAGAATGGACTCAGAAAGTCCGAGAAGCAGTAGAAGCCAGGAATAACTTCGACGTGAATTCGGTTGAACCAGGCCCGAAGAGAGTAAAGGAATGATGGGACCCGATAGTCTTCACAGAGGCAGATTCCCACGGCATCGATGTTCGACCTAATGACGCTTTGGTTATAAGCGTCCGGATTGGCCATAAGGAAGTCCGGAGAATTTTAATAGATAATGGAAGTTCAGCAGACATCTTAAGCGTAGCCGTATACGACCAACTAAGATTGGACCGAAAAGATTTATAGCCTTTCCATACTCCATTAAGTGGATTTGGAGGAATAGAAGTCAGGTCTCTCGGGACGGCCAAATTACCTATGAAGATCGGAACGGCACCATGCCAGAGGACTGTCCTGCTCGACTTCGTGGTAGTTGATTTGGATAATTGGCCGTATAATGCGTTATTAGGACGGCTATTCCTGAATAAAACAAGAGCCATGATGGTCACTTACGCATTAATGATCAAGTTCCCAACAGAACAAGGGGTTGGGATAGTCAAGGGATCCCAAGAGATGGCCCGAATAGCAAACCTACCAGTATATAGAGACAAGCATGATGCCGAACAAGTGTGCACCCTAATGCAGCCAAATGAGAGTGAAGAATCCTTGTCCTTCGAATTAGATCCAAGGGAGGGCTCGAATGAATACAAGACAGAAGTGGTCGAAATACTACTCGAAGAAGACAAACTGGACAGGAAAGTCAAGATCTGGGCCAATTTGGAAGAAAAAATCAAGCGAGAGTTGACCGATTTGCTCAGAGAATACAAAGATGTATTCGCCTGGAGTCATGAAGATATGATCGGAATAGATGCCCGAATAATATCCCACCACCTAGCAGTTAGCCCGAATGCCAAACCGGTAGTACAAAAGAGAAGATCGTTCAATCCTGAAAGAAGTCAAGCAATCAAACAATAGGTGGAAAAGCTACTAGCAACGGGATCAATCAGAGAAGTCAGCTACCCCCAGTGGGTCGCCAATGTAGTTCTCGTCCAGAAGAAAAATGGACAATGAAGGATGTGCGTAGATTTCACGGATCTAAACAAGGCATGTCCAAAGGACAGCTTCCCACTCCCAAGAATAGATCAGCTGGTGGATGCCACAGTAGGTCATGAATTACTCAGCTTCATGGATGCTTACTAGGGATACAATCAGATCCGGATGAACAAAGCTGATGAAGAAAAAACAGCTTTCACAACGGATCAGGGTTTATATTGCTACACAGTAATGCCCTTCGGTTTAAAAAATGCAGGGGCCACGTACCAAAGGTTGGTCAACAAGATCTTCACTCGGTAAATAGGAAGGAACATGGAAGTGTACATTGATGACATGTTAACTAAAAGCATCTCAGCAGATGACCATGCCCGCGACCTCAGAGAGACATTTGATGTATTAAGAAGATATCAGATGAAATTAAACCCAAGCAAATGTTTATTCGGAGTCCACTCGGGAAGATTCTTAGGTTTTCAAGTCCATCAAAGAGGAATCGAAGTTAATCCAGAGAAGATCCAGGCTTTGCAACAAATGGCTTCACCTAAAACATTGAAAGAGGTACATCACTTAACAGGGTGTTTAGCATCCTTGGGAAGATTCATCTCAAAGGCTACAGACAGGTGCACGCCTTTTTTAAAAGTAATCAAAAAAGGGAAAGACCTGGAGTGGAATAAAGAGTGCGAGCAGGCATTCTTAAAAATAAAAGAATACTTGGGGCAAGCTCCCATCCTCTCAAAACCACAAAAAGGGGAAATACTTCAACTGTATCTATCAATAACCGAGCTCGCAGCAAGTTCAGTTCTAGTCAGGACAGAATATGGATTGCAGAACACTCCTACCTGCCGAGACCAGATACTCATATTTCTCACCAATTGCCCATTAAGACAAATCTTACAAAAACCAGAGATATCGGGAAGACTTACTAAATGGGCAATCGAATTGAGTGAATTCGATATTCACTATGTCCTCAGAACTTCCCTCAAAGGACAAGCGGTGGCAGACTTCATAGCCGAGTTCACAGAACCGAACCTAAAAGCAAAAAGACTGTTGTATAAAAATTTCCCATGGAAATTATATGTTGATGGTTCTTCAAACACTCATGGCAGCGGGGCAGGGATCGTAGTTTGCACCCCAGAAGGAGATGATGTCGAATGTGCCATGAGATTTGATTTCAAAGCAACCAATAATCAGGCCGAATACGAGGCATTGTTAGCTGGACTCAAAGTCTGCATAGCTCTTGGGGCAGATGAAATGGAGATATTCAGCGATTCACATGTAGTTGTCAACCAGGTTATGGATGAATACCAGGCTAAAGATGAAGGAATGGTTGCCTACCGTGACATCGCAAAACAGCTCATCCAAAAATTTAAAGAATACAAGATCGCTCAGATCCCCAGAGAAGAAAATGAAAAGGCAGACGCTTTATCTAAATTAGCATCAGCAACAACCTTAATCAGACCAAAAACCATTCCAGTTGCACACCTCCTTAAACCGAGTACGGCTGAACTTAAGCATTTGGAAATTTCAAAAATCCGAACACCGTAAGACGGTTGGATGGTCCAACTGAGAAGGTTTCTAGAAGAAGGCATACTCCCAGAAGATCCGGTATTAGCAAAGCGCATCAGGTATCGATCGACTAGGTACACCATGATCGGAGGAGAATTATACAGAAAGGGGTTTTCTCGAACTCTCCAGAGATGTATACCGGAAGAAGATGCATATCGAGTACTTCAAGAGATCCACGGAGGAGCTTGCGGGAACCACACTGGGGGTAGGAGTCTGGGGCATAAGGTACTCAGGCAAGGCTATTATTGGCCTACACTTTTCTCAGATGCACAGCAATGGTCGGAAAGTTGCAATACCTGTTAAAGAATTACCAACGATATCCGAAAACCCCCAGAAAAGCTCAGAAATCTCACTGCCCGTGGCCATTCGCCATGTGGGGACTAGACCTGATCGAGCCAATGCCAGCTGGGACAGGGGGTGGAGAGAAGCACGCTATAGTAGTTGTTGATTATTTCACAAAATGAGCCGAAGCTGAAGCGTTGGTGCATAGCACGGAAGCCAACACCACAAATTTTGTAAAGAAAATCATACTTTACAGGTTTGGAATTCCGGACACTATAATCACCGAAAATGGCACTCAGTTTGATAACCAAAGGTTCAGACAATTGTGCAAGAAGTATCATATTGCTAACTACTATGCAACACCAGCTCATCCACAAACAAACGGGCAAGTAGAAGCAGTAAATAAAATTATCAAGCACACTATCAAAGCGAAATTAGATGACAAAAAAGGAAGCTGGGTTGAAAAGCTTCCTAAAGTATTGTGGGCATATCGGACGACAGCAAGGACTTCAACAGGAGAAACTCCGTTCAACCTAGCATTCGGAACAGAAGTTGTCATCCCCATAGAAACATCGTATGCGTCCCCCCGGGTCAGGCTATACGATGAAGAACAAAACATTGATACACTGCTATAAAGTTTGGATGAGCTAGAAGAAAAAAGGGAAAAGCCCCGAATAAGAAATACAACTTATCAACAAAGAGTGGCACGCCACTACAACTCTCATGTTCGGATCAGGAGATTTCAATTAGGAGACCTGGTGCTCAGGAAGGTGTCACTGAACATAAAAAATAGAGCCGCGGGGTCCTTGGCTGACAAATGGGAAGGTCCATACAAGATCGAGGGGATAGCTGGCCATGGAGCTTATTGGATTGCTCGACCCAATGGAGGGGTGTTACCCCGACCGTGCAATGCCCAATATCTGAAGATTTTCTATCCCTAAAATATATATTTATATTAAATATTTTATTCTTTTTCTAGTCAGGACAGTATTAGTCAGAATAAATATTAAAACTGTAATATTAATCTTTGTTGATTTTTCGCAATAATAAATAAAATTAGGAATTTCCAAAAGGAAAGCACCCAGCTCGAGATTTCCAAAAAGCATATGACAATAAGAAATGGAAGAAGAGCATGATAATAAGAACATGCAAATAGAATTCTCGGGACCATCAAATCCTAAAAGGGTGGAGAAGCTCGTAGGAGCATGCCAGCCGAGCAGGGTCAAAATGACCTTCGCAAAAAGGCAAACCCGATGCACCAGACTGGAAAAATGCTCGGGACGCTATCGGGAGAAGTTCCAGTGAAATGCGTAGCTGTGTTGAAGCAACTTTTTTTTTTTTTTTTAAAAAAAAGAGCTCAACGATTCGGCAAACCCTTGCGCATAAAAACTAGGGAGACGTCCTTGGTATTGTGTAAGGACTCGAACGCATAATCATGATGAGCCTTGATATAACGTTCGGGTAGCAACCGGGTATGAAACATAAGTGCAAACTTTCCTGTTTCAAGATGACTCGGTTAATAATAAAGAAGCCAGTTTAATAAGATACTTGGCAATTGAAGTTTTTCGGGTAACAACCGGTTTAATAAGATACTCGGTTAAGTTACCCGACCACCAGCCAGCTTAATAAGATACTTGGCAATTGAAGTTATTCGGGTAACAACCGGTTTAATAAGATACTCGGTTAAGTTACCTGACCACCAGTCGGTTTAATAAGATACTTGACAATTGAAGTAATTCGGGTAACAACCGGTTTAATAAGATACTCGGTTAAATTACCCGACCAACAACCAGTTTAATAAGATACTTGGCAATCGAAGTTATTCGGATAACCGGTTTAATAAGATACTCGATTAAGTTACCCGACCACCAGTCGGTTTAATAAGATACTTGGCAATTGAAGTTTTTCGGGTAACAACCGGTTTAATAAGATACTCGGTTAAGTCCCGACCACCAGCCAGTTTAATAAGATACTTGGCAATTGAAGTAATTCGGGTAACAACCGGTTTAATAAGATACTCGGTTAAGTTACCCGACCACCAGCCAGTTTA
The DNA here is from genome assembly GCA_032871835.1 of Dipteronia dyeriana. Classification (NCBI taxonomy): domain Eukaryota; kingdom Viridiplantae; phylum Streptophyta; class Magnoliopsida; order Sapindales; family Sapindaceae; genus Dipteronia; species Dipteronia dyeriana. The sequence continues at coordinate 853,137 of CM065303.1, forward strand.
ATAAGATACATGGCAATTGAAGTAATTCGGGTAACAACCGGTTTAATAAGATACTCGGTTAAATTACCCGACCAATAACCAGTTTAATAAGATACTTGACAATCGAAGTTATTCGGATAACCGGTTTAATAAGATACTCGGTTAAGTTATCCGATCACCAGCCAGTTTAATACAACCTCCTGCAACAAAAATAAAGACTGAAACCATTCAACTCAGAAAATCGTATTCTATTGCTCTTAAAAAGGATGGTTACAGTTCAAACAAATGATTCTTTACACAAGTAAAAAATAAAGAATCTATCAGAATCTCCTACAAATCTACAAAATCAATGTTGCGAGGATTTAGAGCCTTTGCCAATACTCGGGTCTGGCACCATCTCGTATTCACGAAGCAGGCTCTCATCAGACGGCCAAGTGAAATCATCAACAATATCATCCCTCTACTGGCTGTAATCAATACCCGGGGTTGGCCCGACATCCGGGATTACACCCTCGACAGACTCTCGACTCGCGTAAAAGGTAGAGAGAGAGTGCTCGGACGGAATCTCTAAATGCATAGGATGGGGCTCCTTACCTTGACTACTGCAGTAGGCTCTTCATTCTTTTATCTGAATCCGAAGAGATTCCAAGGACCGGTCCACATGGTGTTTGATTGACAGCTCCCAGTTAGCACGGGCCTTCTCGGTTGCCCTACTCTTCACTTTGAAGAATTCGTTGGCCGAAACTAGCCCACGTTGAAATTCTCGAAGAAGTAGGGCATCGTAAGCAGGGGATCTTTTAAAACGATCCACCCCTTGGACTTCCAGCTCTAACCTGGCCTCTCGGGAAAGGGATTCAACTGTCAGCACTTGGCGCTCTAAATCTTCTATTTTTTGGACATACGCCGACTTCACCTGCTCCGCCTCCTGCTCCGCCTTGAGCATAAACTCTTCAGTAGAAGAAAGAAGGTTTTGAAGCGATGCAACCTTCTCCTTTGCCAAAGATGCCTTGTCTTCAGCTTCAACCTGTTTAGCCAAGCAATTATCGGTAAATATCTGCACAGAACCGACCTCCTGCTGGTAAGCCTGCTCAGCTCGAGCACGACCCTCCTCACTCGCCTTTAGCTGAGCTCAAGACGCTTTATCCGATCAGCCTGACATTGTTGCGTCTGAACAAGCTCAACAAATTCGGCCACCATCTACAAAAGAATATACTTGGAAATCCAACAAAGGCAAAACAATAAAGGAGTTAGAGTTAGCTAAACTTATATAAGATGCGCCGTTGAAAACCTTTTGGAGACGTTCTGGCAGTGAACCATCTCTAAAGCCGCTCCAGTGGTCTTCCCCGATATAAGCTCGACCAGAGGACATCTCCTGGAGCATATCCTTTGGAGAAAGGGATAAGGGAACCCCCGAGGGTTGAGTTCCCAGATTTCCAGACTCGGGAACAGGAGAAGCTCTATTTGGCTCTAGGGATGGAGAGGGAACCCCCGAAGGTTCAACCCCTATATCTCCAACCTCGGGGGTAAAAGAGGCCCTACTTGGACCTGAAGGGACTGCATCTGCCGATACTCCAGCACCCACACTCGGGGCAATCTCATCCACAACATCTTCGTCGCTGGAGTCAATAAATGTGACTGCTCGAGGAACTTTGAGGACGAGGAGGTGAACTAACTGCCTTTCGCTTCTCACCCCGAGAACGGTGGAAGAGATCAGCAGCAGGATCTTCCAGAAAATCATCCCGAAAAGACTCAAAAAGCTAGGCAATGACAGGTATTTGATCTGTCAAGACGTTACCATCATCACCAGCCTCAGACAGTCCAACAGGCTCTTCACTTGGATTCTCACACTGCCTCTCCTTTTTTTCAGACAGTTGTGTCACAGTTGGCTCACCTTGGCCACTCGAACCAGCGAGATCCTGAGCAGAAAGCTGAGCACCCCAATCAACGCACTCGAGAATTTGCTCAGCAGTATCAATTTACTCATCAGGCTCGGGTGGAGCAATACCTTCATCTCCCTAACGAGAAGCCTCCTTCCTACTCGCTTGAAGAATTGCCTTCACCTGACGAGCCTGAAGATCGCAGTCAACGTCCGTATCGAACACTAAAAAAAAAAAGTTAGAAAAGGAAATGGAAAAACGGAAAAAACACAACAGAAAGGGCGCTGGGTTACTCACAACGCCTGCGATGGCCCGAAACATGTTTAAAGAAGCCAAGCTTGATCAAGTCGACCTCTTTGAAAATATAGCTCTTGCTTCTCTTTTCCAGAGTGCGGATAGCAGCCCGGGCTAGCCTCTTCAGTTCTGAATTGTTATAATCAATTGTTTTCTTATTCCACTTTTCAGGGGAACAAAAGAAGCGGGGAACATTCAGCACCATTCGGGAATCCCCAAATCGAACAGTGACATCGAGCCCGAGAGCCCCTCCTGTAAAAAACCAACTGTTCTTCCAGAGCTTGTTGGATGTGGGGAATCCCCATATAAAGCCCTTCTTTTTCGGGTCATCAGAAGCCTCGACCCCCCGATTCGCCTCCACTTCTTTAGGGACCCAACTGTCCGAAGGAGTAGACGTAAGAAAATAGGTCCCCGTTTTACTAACCTGCCTCAGCGTAAAGAAATGTCTGATTTCATTCGGGGAAGGCGGCGAAAGGTTCATTCGGCTGAACATGTGCCACATGCACATCAAGACTTTATAACTATTCGGGGCCAACTGAGTTGGGGCTATCCCTGCTTCAGCTAAAAGCCGGGCAATAAAAGGCCGAAGGGGAAGTGTGACGCCGTAGCAAAGCATCGATCCGTAAATTGCGATCATCCCCTCAGGAGGATTCCATACGGCTCTACTCCCCGCAGGAACTAATGTGACTGAGTCTGGCAAATCAAATCGGGATCGGTATTTTTCTATCTCAGCTGGCCCGACCACATTCGGTTCGATATCAAAGCCACTCGGGCGAGTGTCAGAAAACAAAAGGCGAGACGCCCTAGGTACACCAGCGTCGCCTTCATTAACAGTTTGTTCCCCAGTCTGAACGCTGCTCGAGCCGTGCCTGTATACCTTGCTAGTACTTTGATGTTTACCCATCCTTCGAGAAAATACCCTGTGATCAGAAATATCAGAATCAGAACTAGATAGAGAACTCGATACGGGACTGAAAGTGACGTCAGGGTGAAGCCCAGAAACATCAACCTCTAAAAATGGGGGTTCATCTATTGGGATATCCCCCAGTAATCGTTTAATGCAAAATACTAACTGAAAATCCCCATGCTCTAATGCATCAAAAGCAATTTTAAAGAGAAGATGACGGGAAGATGGCCCCATTGAAACTAACATTAAATTGAGACTGATGCAAGATCTTCAAAGCGGAGAATCGTGAACTTATGGATGAAGAAATTTAAGTTTAAAGAGATTTCTGCTGGATTTTTTAGAATAAACCAACAATCTCTCAATGAAGGATTTAAAGGCGAGACGGTACGAAACCCTAGGATTTCAGAGCGGGAAAAAGTTTTATGACGAAACCAGATGACGTTGGCGGCGTTTGGAGAAACACAAAAGTCACTTCTCATAAACAATATTTAAAAACGAAGAGACAAGGGACACGTGTCAAGACAAGAAGTAACCCTCAACCGTCAAAGCTTTGAAACGTCGCTATCATTTAAGATTTTGCGTGACAAAGCAAATCGAAATTACAGAGTAACCATTAAAATACATCATTATGGCAAGACGGTTTTTCTGATGAAAGAAAATCAAAATGATTAAAATATTCTTGCCCGAAATAAAGTCTTCTAGGCAAAAATATTTTAAGGGGGTATTGTTGTATGTAAATTTTACCAAACATACACGTCATTGACAGGAAGGAAAAAATAGCCAGGTGTATGCTTAGATGGGCATCCGGGAAATATCCTACAAGGCATCATTAAAGAGGAGCAAGCCTGAGTAAGCATATACCGAATAAAGACCTACTCGGGATCAGTTAACAACACTCGGGACTGGTTAAAACAACGCTTCCACTCGGGCTCATAGGGCACTACTCGGGACCATCTGGTATTATTCTTACTCGGGAGTAAATACAACTCGAATAAGAACTTATCATACAGGTTAAGTCGTTAAATACGCAAAGATAACCGTCATGAAGGAAGCCCAAATAATGGACCTTTAAGTTAGAAGAGTCCCCCAATCAGGAAACAACTTGATTTCTTTTCGAAGACTACATTCTTATAAAGGAAACAAGTCAAATTGAACTACACTACTAGAATCCCACTCAATTTCCATAAGAGACTCTGAAACAGGAAAGAAGACAAATCAACCTCGAGCAAGTAACCAAATCACAATTAAATACAAATATCTTGTATTACTTGTACAAAGCAGATTAGGGTTCTATAAGCATATAAATAGACCCATAATCTGGTTCGAAAAGATGTAGGCAATATAGCATACAGTAATAAAAAATAATCCAGAGAGAAAAAGGGAGATCGAAAGCTTGTAAAAACATCTTATTCTCTTAGTGGATTTTGGCTTGGTTGATCTTTCAACCACCCGTGGATGTTTCTCCGACCATCGGAGTTTTACCACGTAAACCTTCTCTTTGTTACTCTCTCTGCATCTCTTTCTCTTTGAATCAATAGCCAAGATCCAGTCCTTATTGGCTTTTCTGGCATAAGTCAGAAAACGACGTCAACAAATTTTAAATAAAAAAACTGACAAACACTAATTACTATAATTTGAAATGAAATTCATTGTATTTTTTAAATATTTCTTTAAAATCTAAAAAAAAAAAAAATCAAATTCCAATCTGAATATAAGTCCGAATCCAATCTGAAAATGTTACCAAAAAATGTCAAATCCGATCTTATAGGAATTATCCGATTATGAGTCCTTTTATTTAAAAGAAAAAATCAGATTCGAACATTATTGTATTGTGTTAAAATCAAAATATGATCTAAAAGACATCACTGTGTAGAGTTTTATTTTCCCCTCATGAAAAAGACTTACCTGAAGGTTGACTCGATAGACTTTCGACAGAGCAGAAGTGTTGTCGGGGGAGTAAGCACAAAGGTGGAGGCGGTGCATGTGGGTTAATAATGGCCGGTTCCTATTTATTAGACGGAAAGACACGAATTGTGCATTGAATTCAATTACATATGTCATGTTCATCTGCTTATGTGGGCCTCTTTTTCATCTCAATCTCTGAAGGGTTTTTTTTTTTTATATTTGTTTTTGTTGCCCATCTTTTGTCTATTTTATCCTCTTATCTTAGAATAATTAGTAAATTACAACACATCTTCTCGCACCTCTCTTTCCATATTAATATCAATATCGAGGAGTTTGAATCTCGGTATATATATTGGTAAATTGTTTGTTCAAACCAAACACATTTAATTGAAATATGTAAATTAAATTAAAATCAAAGTCTCTAAAATTATACGAGATACAAGAAAATATGTTCTGCACAGAAAACAAACACAAAACAGAACCAAAATGTATTCTCAAGTGGAGTCAAGAATATTATACTAAAAGAGAATGATGGTAATTAATAAAACAATAATTTGTGTGTATTCTGAGATGCTTATATAAATAGGTGACAAAAATAAGAATAAGGATGAAAGAAAACATAGAGAGAAAAGAACGTAACGTTTTGGAAAAACTATCATGATGAAATGAGAAAGTTTGAAACTTTGGATTTATGTGAAGGGTTTAATATAACGATTTTTATTTATTTATTATTTTTATAATCATCAACATTCATTATGATCACTGTCACAAAATTAAACATAAAATCCAAATATCTCAAATCAATTTAAGTGTAAACATTGATCCGTAGGAAATTAAACTAAGAATATAATTGCTTTTACGTTAAGGATTCAAATTATCTGTGAAAAAATGATGTCTCAATTAGTGTCTAACAAATCAAATTAAACCATGTGTATACACTTTTTAAATTTTTTAATTAAATATAAATTATAGTGATTGACATGATCCAATTTGGTTAATTATATACAAATTGAGACACCGTTTTAGACGGGTGATTTGAATATTTATATTAAATCAATAAAACAAATAAGACATTAAATCTCTTGTATAATAATTACTTCATAAAAGTGACCCCATCCGTTTTTTAAAAGGGGTATTATCACTAAAATCTCTACTTTTTCACGAATTGTTATTTTTTTGAACGTTTTTATCAAATTAGTCACTTTAGTCCCTTGTTTTTTTAAAATACATCATTTTAGTTCATTTAATCAATCAACTAACAGTCAACTATAACAGAACGTGTGAAAATAAAATAAAATGCCTCATCAAGGATCAAAACTTCAACCTTAATTTTAAAAGCCACAAGCTATAACCAGTTGTGCTACTCTAGTTCATTATGAAAGGTAAACCTTAATGTTAAAAGCCACAAGCTATAATCAGTTGTGCTACTCTAGTTCATTATTAAAGGTTTGTTGATTTATATATATATATATAAATAATTTGTTTAACCTAATTTAAATATGTTTATATAATTTAAAATAAAATCATATACATACATACATATATATATATATATATATATATATATATATGCATAATAAACTCATATTTAATAATAATAATATATAAAAACATATTTACAAAAATGAAAAAGAAAATAACAAAACAAAAGGAAACCTAGAAAATTCAAAAAATCAAAGCCTGTAATTTTTTTTCGTTATTTCTTTTTTTTTTCCCTTTTTAAAAAAAATATATTATTACAATTTGATAAAAAAAAACCCAGAAAATAAAAGCCCATAAATTGAAAAGGGAAAACAATCAACAAAAAAAGAAAAATAATAAAACAAAATACACTCATATTTATATAATTTAAATTAAACTCATATATAATAATAATAATATATAAAAACATATTTATGAAAAAGAAAATAACAAAACAAATGGAAAAAGGAAAAAAAAAAAGATTTTCTTTTTCTTTTTTTGTTGATTTTCCCCTTTTCGATTTATGGACTTTGATTTTTTGGATTTTTTTAATCAAATTGAAATAATGAATTTTTTGAAGTGGGAAAAAATCCAACAAAAGAAAAAAAAATTCGCGGACTTTGATTTTTTGGATTTTCTGGGTTACTTTTTGTTTTGTTATTTTCTTTTTCATTTTCATAAATATGTTTTTATATATTATTACTATTAAATATAAGTTTATTTTAAATAATATGTATATATATATATATATATATATATGAGTTTATTTTAAATTATATAAACAGATTTGAATTAGTTTACTCAAAGTATATAACTATATATATACATTTAAATCAATAAATCGCCAACAATAGCTCAGTTGGTTAGAGCTTGTTGCTTTTAATCTCAAGATTGAAGGTTCAATCCCTGATGGAGGTGTGTATTTTAAAAAAACAAGGTGAAAATAAATAAACGTGTGTTTCTAACAAACTAGGTGAATATGTTCTAATTCAATTGATTACCAACTTTTTCGATTAATCAATGTTAATGAATTTACACCATATTGCCAAGCATTCAATTAGAGCTAAACATGCTAAAAAAATTACAGGATTTGTTTTACGTGAGAAACCCTCCAACTGGGCGAAACTCACGGGCTGTCCTTCTAGCCACATACAGTCCTCAAAATCCACTATTTGAATGAAAGTTTACAAGCTAGGTTGACTTCAAGCCACACTATTCTTGGTCACTAACCCTTTCACTCTATCCAACGGATCTTTAATAGTGGTCAGAGACCAATAACCTTGTGCACTAATCCACTTAGTTATAAAGCTTAACAATCAATGAAGAGATTAAGCACTCTATGTGAATATGTAGAAATATTCTAACATCCAATTAATGCTAGGCTACACTAAATGCTTATCTAGAGATTTAAAAATGACAATAAGTACAAATCCTTGTGTTAACCAAAAATTCGCTTGAGGTGGGGAATTTCGGTTAGCACCTTTGAGACCACTACCATGGAGTTAGTGGCCGAGGTTGGTACCTTTGGTACTTGGTTCATATATTTGATGGTGAGAATGACAATGAATGACAACACAAAATACTAAGACACGTAAAGGAAAATGACACTAATTTTATTACTGAATCATATGGTGTATAAAGAAGTCGTTCAAACGCTCCTAGCCATTCTTGGGTACAATGGGTGTCCTGGCTTCGTGCCAGTCGAGAAGTAGATAACTACGGGGGCCATGTTTTGGTTACAAAATTTCGGCCGAGTCAAAAACTCTCTTATTCTCTATGTCTCTGGTTCAATCTGTTCTCATTTCCTTTGTTCGTTCTTAAGCGTATTTATACGCAGTCAGAATAGGTTAAACTCGTGATTCTTTGGCCATGAATCTCAGAATCAAATCCCTTCTTATCGATCAATATATTTTGTTTAAATGTCATTGACTTTGGCTTAATGACAGAATCGAGAATATCTGGGAAAGAGATAAGTTTATTTCCTCTTTGGACTCGATTACTTGCCCTGCACGTACTCAGTGTTTCAATGTAATTTAGAGAGTGAAGGTGATCCTGTATATTATCTTTGTGAGATACGTCATAGAGGTCACCAAATATGACATTCACTGTTTCGAATGACGAGGTCGATCTAAGATCTTGTCTTGATATAAGGAGCTCGATCTTGGAGTTTGAAACGACCACGCTATTGCCCGTTAATGTTGACGAAGCTTTCATGAGCTTCCTCCTACCTGCCTAGATATATATGCTTCTTCCCTCGGCGAGATGGAGCAAAATTGTAGTATGAGCTTGATGCCTTATAGGTCTCTCTTTGTGCCTATAGAGGATGGCGGGCTTCGGGGGAGGTTGCGAGGTGATTTCTACCTCGGGGAGCCCGGGTCGTCCTGTATCGGTCTTACCCTGGGATCTTATTTCTGTGTAAGGAGCTCGATTTGATCGAGTCGAGCTTCACCTGTGGCATTCCCAGGGCGCGACTACCTCTCCTCACATCTGCGGGGTCGACCAATAGCTCTACCCCGGGAACCACAGTACCATGCTAAGTAATCTTGGATTTGGACCCTGGCTAGGAGAGTGGAAAATTTTCCTTTGGTCCCTAGCCAAATTTGACTATTGACAAAAGTCCCCTCTAACTTGAACACCGATGATTGAGTTGGGGTTAGAGTCAGAATTCTCGTTTTACTTGGCAAATTTTCCCTTCATTACGGTTACCACGATCTTGGTGGAAATCCTCTCATTAAATGCACGAGTGACATGGTGAGCAAAGACCGGTGCGTTTCTCAAAATAATCCGGCTGCGTTACGCCAGTCCCCGAGATTCAAGGCAATCTGCACCGAAGATTTTACTTGCGAGTCATCGACGTCACTGCTCCATTCACCTCTATTTAAACCCGGTTGTTTGTTGTCTTCCTAATGCTTTCTTCTTTTCAAATTTCAAATTTTTAAAAGAAAAAATCTTTCTCTCACTACCTTCTCGAGCAACGCCTCCACATTTTCTCTCGTCTAACTCGGAACCTTTCTCCACCATGTCAAATGCCAACCGTGATTCTGTTGACTCTATAGTATATGGCGAGAAGGTCACTAGTCTTGCTTATGGGAAACGAAAGCGAAAGAGCTTCGACACCGATGACTCTCCTCCTAACCCGTAACATCGCCGGTCGAATATGAACGTGCCTTTTGGGACCGAGTTTTCTAATAGGCCGGATGACCCTTTGAACTTGGTCGACGAAGATTCTGACAGGGAACCCAGGGAGATTATGACTGGAAGGGATCAAGTTGAGGTTGCTGGCCTCCAAGAATTATGATGTCTTCAATCCTTCTGAAGGTGTGCTTCCAATTCACGTCGTGACTCTTGAGAATGGGGTAAGACTCCCCCTTTAACCCACACTCCGACTAGCTCTCAAAGCCCTACAGCTAGTTCCTCTCCGATTGACGCTTGAATTCTAGAGGCATCTAATCAGCTTTCTCGCGCTGTGGAAGGAACAATACGAGCTTAGAAAAGTTGCCAAAGAGCCAGGAGCAGAGAAATTGGCCTACCTCTTCCAGATTGGAAGCCTTTCTGGTGCCCCCCGAGGCCAGTTCTACTTGAAAGCTAAGAACAAACTCAACTTCATCATTCTTGGTGCTTCCAAGAAAGACCCCGCCTAGAATGAGGAATGGATTATATCATGGGATGATTGGGGAAGCTTGATCTTCATCAGCGGGCATGAGTTCGAGGTTCCCACAACTTTCAATGACAAACCTTCGTGGGACAGGGATTCTCTGCCGCTGAGTCTGAAACAATCTTGAAGACCATTCTCACTAGAAATTATTTGAACTTGAAGTTTCCTATCGTTGATTCCTTCGATCCTCGCAGGATAAATCTATACCTGTGAATTTCTACTGCTACTCCTCGTAAGTAAAGTAACGCTGAGCCATCTCGTTTAGTTTCATTGGCTAGCTTGGTTCTAACACCTTTTTTTTTACAGTTTTTATCATTGCTCCAACTTTCTGCAAAGCCGAGCAAGCTCACACCCCTCCCCATCCTGCTAGATTGACCCGGGGAGTCCCTTTGGCTACCTCAGAGAATGTGGGGCCAACTGTTCTAGCTAGGGCTTCACCTGCTCCTGCCCTGTCCCCTTCCCAGGTTAGGTCCAAGATGGCGCTCCTCATATCGTGGACTACCAATGTGCAGAGCAAAGGGACCTCCATTTCTCATGCTGCTGATGCAACTATTTATGCTCCTTTGGTTGCCCCCACTACTACTGCTGCTACTTCTGTCACCCCCGCGGTTAACTTACCGGATGTTTTTACCCCTCTATCTGCGTCCCTGATTCCTTGAGCTTCGGAGGACTTCGAGGCTGGTGTTAAGAAGGTTCCTCATGTTCTCCCTCAACATCAACCGAGCTCTGCTATGCATGATGAGGTCTTAGGGCAGTTTGTTCCATCCTGTACAGGTAGCAGGCTTTCCCTAATGGCTTTAATACCCGTAGATATCCTGATCACCAAGGGGTCTGCCCTTTTGGCCGAGGTACCATCATCTTTCATCTGTTCTTATGACGGTTAGTTTGATCATTTTCTAACTTGAACTTTTTCAATCTGTAGGCTTTCAAATTCAACATGGCTATAGATCATCAAGTGGCCTCTCTTTGTGACCGTACGACTAAAGTTGAGGTTGAAGTTGAGAGGGTCCTGGGGTTGCTTGCACGAGCTCAAGCTCTAGTGCAGGAGATGAAATCTAGCCAGAGGGGGATAGAGACGGAGCTGACCGAGCTTCACTGCTAGACATCGAGAATCAGACCTTGCACGCTCATGTGGCCAAGCTGCAAGCCAAAGTGGATGCCTCCTTCAGTGATGGGTATTTTTATGCTTCCTTTCAGGTCACTGAAGCTCCCCCTCTTCCCTTTGACCTATCCACTATTGCTAACTGGGATAGAGAGGAGATCATTACTCAGGTCATGGAGATGTTTCGTCCCGATGGTGTTGGAGCGGGTCCTTCTAGCATGGTTGGAACCAAGAAACAATCGGTCATGGCAGATCTTCCTCTTCATCCTCCAATCCTCTCAGTCTCAGATCGCAGGGAATCTTCAAGTAGGGTTCAATCTACTCAGCCCGAAGGGGGTCAACCAGAAGTCCGGAAGGGAACCAGAGACCGTCTTGAAGAGCTTTCAAGAATAGAGTCAGAGGTTGAACATAGCTAAACGGAGGCAACGGCTTCCCTTTTGGATACAGCCATTCCCCATGAGGTTATGAATATGGTTAATGAGGTCTTAGAGGAGGAACAAGCTGAGCAGCAAGCAATTGATGAACCTTCGGAGGAAAGGGTAGCAGGAGAGGGCATCCAAGATGAGCAACCACCGGAAGGAGGTACGGTGGGTGAATATCAATAAGAAGGAGGAGGATGAGGAGCAACGGGAGGGAACCAGATACTGGAGCTTGATACAATCTACTCATAACCTGTCTTGATCGCCCGAAAAAGGGCGGTGGGTACCTTGCTTTACTCATGACCAGTTTTATCAATTCTTTCTCTATTACTTTTTTGTAGCCCAGAACAAGGGGTTGGGCTCTCTGTTTGATGAATGTAGGCTTTGCGAGGGGATACGCTCCTTTACTGTCAATGAAAATTGGTTTTCATTTCTTTTACTTTGATTAATCCTGATCGTGAACTTCAAACTTGGCTGGAAATTCCTTGCTTTATTTCAGACCTCGTCCTTGATACAACTAGTTGGATAGAAAACTAGCTCAAATTCTCAACAATTGGTAGGAATTTCATGTCTTTGGAAGGAGTCCCCTTGCCTTGTGTCTCACATCTTTGATGATTCCTCGTTCAAACTTTAACCTGGCGATATAAAAAATCACTCGTTTATGAAAAACCAATGGTTAATAGTAATCAGGTGTTTGATACTTGGGCGAAAGCTGTGTGGTAACGACATAGATACTCATTTTCCTGACATTTGGGGAAGTATCTTGTCATGGCGACCTTAGTCCAAAAAGAAAATCGATATTAAAGCTTAGATCCTTCTCGGGGGTTGTAACGCGACCAAGTCATCAAGAGGGCTATCTAGCTATATTCTGGTCTCGAAATCTGGATGGTAACTATGCTCTTACACTCAGAATCTCTTGGGGGTGGTAGCCCGACCAAGGCATCAGGAGGGCTATCTAGCTATATCCTGATCTCAAGATCTGGATGACAACTATGCTCTTACACTCAGACCCTTCTTCGGGGTGGTAGCTGAAGTAAGGCATCAGGAGGGCTATTTATCTATATCCCGGTCTCGAGATCTGGATGGAAACTATGCTCTTACACTCATACCCTTCTCGGCGGGGAGTGATGCTCGGCCAAGGCATCAATGATAGATAGGGGGCTTCCCTTACTGATCTCTGGTCTCGAGGCGATTATGGTAAATTTGCTCATGAAGAACATAATTAGAAACAGAGAAATTAACAGCTCATGGAGAATACAATCGGAGATGGAGAAATTATTAGCAGACTTTATTGATGATCAAAATGGATTACATTGTTGTTGAGATTTTTATTGAAACTTAAATGGAGGCAGCCTGCTCAAGACTCCTCTGCCTAGGGATAAAACTTCCTTAAATGCTCAGCATTCCAGGTGTGGTTGATAGGTCGACCCTCCACGTCTTCAAGCTTGTATGCCCCATTGTGGACCACTATCTTTACAAAATATGGCCCTTCCCAGTTGGGTCATAAGGCTCCATCCTACCTTTTACTAGTGTTCAGGGTCACTTTCCTAAGAACCAAATCCCCCTCCTTGAAGTTCCTGGCTTTGACCTTTCTATTGTAATATCTAGAGATCTTGCTTTGGTACACTGCCACATTCTCAGCTACCCTATATTGTTTCTCTTCTAGGAGGTCTAGACTGGCTCGGAGCTTGACTTCGTTGCTTTCCAGTTCAAAGTGTTGTACCCTGAATGAGGTTAGTTTATACTCGATGGGGAGGACTGCTTCAACCCTGAAGGCCAGAGAGTAGGGTGTTTCTCCCGTAGCTATTCTCTTCGTGGTCTAATATGCCTAGAGAACCTCGGGAAGATCCTTGATCCATTTGCCTTTTTTCTGCTGCAATTTCTTCTTCAATAGCTTATTGATAGTGTTGTTGGTGGATTCGACCAGCCCGTTAGTCTAGGGGTGGGCTACTGACGCGAACTTAAGGTTGGTTCCCAAACCTTCACAGAAGTCTTTGAATCAGGCATTGTCAAATTGTTTGCCTAGGTCGGCTAAATGATGAGTGGACTCCCGAACCTGCAAACCACGTTGGTTTTGATGAACCTCATCGTATTCTCCTTTGAAATTTAGGAGAGAGGTCTTGCCTCGACCCATCTTGTAAAATGGTTGATTGCCACGATAGCGTGCTTGGCTTACCCATGAGCGGTAGGAAGAGGTTCGATCAGGTCGACCCCCCACATGGCAAAGGGGTAGGGTGAACTGAGAGATGACATCCGCTCCAATGGTATGTGACTCAAGTTTGAAGTTCTTTGACATGGTTCACAGGATTGTACAAAACTCTTCGCGTCTTAGTGAATTGTTGGCCAGTAATACCCCATACATAGCACTTGATATACGAAAGCCTCCCCACCAATGTGATTTTCGTAGTCCTCAGAATAGACCTCTCTTAATGTCCAACTGTCATCGTCCGGATGAAGACATCGAAGTAGAGGAAGGGACTTGCCTCTTCGATAGAGGTATCCATCTATCAGGCAATACCAAACTGACAATCTTTTCACCTTTCGGGCTTGGTCGGGGATTCTCAGGAAGTTTTCCTTCCTAGAAGTAGACAGCTATCGGGTCCATCCAGCAAGGCAGTTGGTCCATAGGATAAATTTCTTTACCTGCTATTATGCTCGATTGGGAGATCAGGGGTACTCCTTTAAGTAGAGCTTGACCTCCATTCGCGGTTATCTTTGCTAAGACGTCCCCCGGTGGTTTTCCTGTCTAGATATTTGCTCGACTCGAAATCCTTTAAACCTTTCCCTTAGCTGCTGGATTAGCTTTAGGTAGGCTGCCATGTTGTCGCCCTTGGCTTGGTAAAGTCCTGTAAATACTGTAACCTGGTTGACAATGAGTAGTGAATCACTATTGACATGTAAATAATCGGCCCCAAGCTCGATGGCGACCTTCATTCTGGCTCTGAGAGCTTCGTACCCTGCTTCATTATTGGTTGCTTTAAATTCGAACCTAAAACATTGACGACATTCAGTTCTTTTGGGATCAATTAGGACTATACCGACACCTCCCCCTGCCTGCCAGATAGGGGTCGGCGTTTTTAGGGTTCGGGTTGGATTGGGTTGAAATTTTTCTAACTCGATCATATTTCGGGTTCAAAAAATTCAACCCAATATTTGTCGGATTGGGTTGGGTTGGGTTGATCGGGTTGAGATATACGTAAATAAAAATCAATTCCATACAAATTACATCACACGTCAATAGAAATATTATTTATTACATCTATCAATTACAAAAACTAACGTCAAATATTAAAAAATAAAAATAAAGAGTCCATGAATTTTTTATTTTTAATAGCACATAGTATTAAAAGCCACTAAAGGACAAATAGGAAACAACAACAAAAGAGGAGGCCACAAGACAACAGCAGTGCAACACCACTAATAGCTCCGAAACACACAACAAGTCAATACTAATAATATTACATCTTCAAATATAATTAAAATATCTCTTATGCTTTAACATATAATTACACTTAAAATAAGTTCGAATGTTTAATTTAAATAACACAAACAAAAAATAAACATGGACAAATAACACATAATTTCTAATTTCTTCTTGAGCTTGATCCAATCATTTTTCTTGAGCCTCATCAAAGCATTTTCTCATTAATTCCTATTGATAAAAAAGCCAAAAACAGCCTCGCAAGCACCCGACAACCAAGAAACAAACCAAAGCAAAGCAACAAAAAACAACACCAGACTCAGGGCACAAAACAGAGACACCCAACACAACACCAGACTCATGAATTGAAAGCACACAAAACATTTTTATGTATATTTACGATTTATCAGTAATTATCACATTTCAAAGATAAATTCATAATTATCAGTAAGAACTACAAAATTCTTCATGGAAATAACACCTAAAAATCTACGTTTTTAATCGGTAAACAGAAATACAAAATCAAACTTTGTGGAAAATAAAACTAAATTTAAGAGCCAAAAGGAACAAAAGCATAAAAGCAAAATATACAAGTAAGAAATTATACTATACGAGTGAGAAATTATAAAAGAGAGAGATTTGGAGACATATCGATTATCAAGATTCAAGACAAAAAAAAATTAACAAAAAAAAAGCACATAGCAGAGCATCTAAATAACAAAAATAAGTAGTAATAAATTTAATAATTAAGAATGTCACCACTCACTAGTCACCAGTTGAGCGAGATACACAGAAAAAAGAAGAAGATTTCAGTTCTGATTTTGAAAAAAACTAGCTGATGAAGACTGAAGAGAGACGGTGGCTGGATGACAACGGCTTGGAAGAGAAGCGCCGCCATGGAGAGCAAAGATTTGCTCCGACGTGGAAGAGAAAAAGCGAGAGTTGCAATCGTGACTCGTGGTCGTCGAAGTAGAGAAGACGATTGAAGATTGTGACTGTGAGAGTTAGGGTTGCAAAGAGATGGTATTCAGTATCAGGTATTGTGGTTGTGGGCGATGGGTTTTTCAATTTATACCTAAGGAAATATGGCCAAGTTTCGAGTTAACCCAACAAACCGACCCAACTCAAAAATCCTTATTTTGTAAAGCGAACCCGACCCAACCCATAATTTCCTGGTCGGGTCGGGTCGGGTAGAAAGTGCCCACCCCTACTGCCAGATTCCCCATCAGTGTAAAGGGTCCAGGTTTTACAGTCTTCCGGGCAATGTTGCCCTCTTAAAGTTTCTCGGGTGTTGGACTTAGTGTTGCCGGTGTCTCTTCGCTCGAGAGGGCTGAGAACTCAGCTACAAAGTCTTCTAGGGCCTGAGCTTTGATTGTCGTTCGAGATTTGTACTTTGGATCAAACTAGGTTAGCTCCAAAGCCCATAGGACTAGCCTCCCAGATACATCCGACTTCTGTAAAAAATGCCAGAGAGGTTGGTCTGTTACCACTGCAACTACCACTGTATGGCCTTGCAAATAAGGATGGAGCTTCCTTACCGAGGTAACCAGAGCAAGGGTAAGCTTCTCAAGAAGGAAGTAGTCCTTCTCGGGTTCGGATAGTGCTTGGCTGACATAGCAGATACGTCGCTGGATCCTATCCCCGCAATCATTGACTAAATCCCCGCTTACTATCGTTTCTAACACTGCCAGGTATATCTGCAACTCTTCTCCCAGAATTGGCTTAACTACCAATGGTGGGCTAGCGAGGTATTCTTTTAAGTTCTGGAAAGATCGCTCGCTGTCCAGGTCCCATTTCATGTTCTTCCCTTGCTTGATGGCTTTGAGGAAGGGAAGAAATTTATCTGTGGAATGCGAGATGAGCCTGTTGAGCGCTGCTAAAAGCCCTGTCAACACTTGAACTTGTTTAAGAGTGGTAAGAGAATCTAGGTTCAGGATAGCTTGGATCTTTTCCGAGTTTGGCTCAATTCCTATTTCATTCACCATGAAGCCCAAAAACTTCCCGGCTGTTACCCCGAAACCACACTTGGCAGGATTCAGCCGTATTCGGTTCTCCCTAACTATCTGAAAAGTCTTACGGAGATACTCGTGGTGTTATTCTGTTTTCTAAGATTTGGTGATCATATCGTCTATGTGACCAATCACTGGTAGGTTGCTCCTGTGTTTTTGAGGTCGAAAGGCATCACATTGTAGTAATAAAGTCCTTGCCCTGTGTTAAAGCTGGTCTTGTCTTGATCGGCGGGGTGCATCATAATCTGGTTGTACCCTTAAAATGAGTCCATGAAGCAAAAGAGCTTGTTTCTAGCCGTGGAATCCACTAGTTAATCAATTTTTGGTAGAGGAAAGCTGTCTTTTGGACATGCCTGGTAGAGGTCGGTGTAGTCGACACACATACACCATTTCCCATTCAACTTTGTGACCATGACCACGTTGGCAATCCATTTAGGGTAGCGTGCTTCTCTGATGAAGCTTGCTTTGATCAACTTATCCACCTCTTCTTAAACCACAACGTTCCTTTCGGTGTTAAAGTGTCGCCTCTTTTCCTTGATGGGCTTAAAGGTTGGATCGACTGCTAATTGGTGAGCTGTCGATGATATTAGAATCTCAGGCATCTCATCATGACTCCAAGTGAAGATGTCACTAAATTCTCGGAGAAGCCCAATCAAACCTTTATTCACTCTTGGCTCGAGGGTAGCTCCGACCTTGATAACCTTGGAGAGATCGTCACTTCTAATGGGTATCTCCTCTAGCTTATCCACAGGATGCCTGCTTGCCCATCCTCTGCTCGATTCTTCCTCATCCAGTGTCAGGAATTCATCATCTGGATGACCGACGGGCTCCGTGTCTTCCAAGGTCATCCATGGCGTTTCTATATCTTGAATTGTCGTAACTTACGTGAATTGTTTCGCCAAAGCTATTGGATTGGTTGACATGGCGTAGCATTTCCTAGCCGCCTGCTGGTCCCCCCGTATTTCTCCCACCTTGTTACCTACTGGCAATTTAAGTACATTATGGTAGATAGACAGGACTCCCTTCAAGAAAGACAGGAATGGTCTCCCTAGTATTACGTTATAGGCGGATGGGGAATCAACCATAATGAAGTCTGTCATAACATTTTATTGGAGAGGTACGGTTCTAGCGATCACTGGGAGGATCTTTGATCCCATTAGTATGATAGAATCACTAGTGAATCCATACAGCGAGGTTGTGTAGCTATTGTAACACCATTGCTTCAAATTCAGCTTCTCCAAGGTGTCCTTTAAGAGGATGTTTACACTACTGCCTGTATCAACGAGCATGCGGTGAACCATACAGTTGGCATTTGTACCGTGATCACCATGTGATCATCATGAGGTTGCACATTGTCGTAGACGTCTGCCTCGGTGAAAATAATCTATGTCGACTGGGATGGGTAAGTCGGGCTTTGGTCGACCTTGAAGATACTCAAGCCCTCATCGATACAGGGAATCTTCCTTGCACGATTTTTCCAAAAATTATTGGAGGTGCCGGCTAGAGTGGGCCCTCCACTGATGGTATGAATAATCTGGATTTGTTGCATCAAATCCTTCTATTCACTTTTTCTCTTCTTAGTATGGTCACTAATCTCTGTTTACACCTCCCTTCTAGTTTGGATATTGTCTCTGACCTACTGCAAGGGGTCTTCTGTTTCGGAGAATTTATCTGTCGACATTTTGAATTTCAGCAGGAGGTCAGGCCCTTAGATCCTTCTGGTGAATGGAGCATTCATTTCGCTCAAAGGATCACGAAATACTAAGACATGGAAGGGAAAATGACTCTAATTTTATTACTGAATCCTATGGTGTATACAGAAGTCGTTCAAACGCTCCTGGTCATTCTTGGGTACAATGGGTGTGGTGGCTTCGTGCCAGTCGAGAAGTAGATAAATACGGAGGTCGTGTTCTAGTTACAGAATTTAGACCGAGTCAAAAACTCTCTTATTCTCTATATCTCCGGTTCAATCTGTTTTTCTTTCCCTTGTTCGTGCTTGGGCATATTTATACGCAGTCTGAATAGGTTAACCTCTTGATTCTCTCTCCATGAATCTCTGAATCAAAACCCTCCTTATTGAGCGGGATATTTTGTTTAAATGTCATTGAATTTGGCATAATGACGGAATTGAGAATATCTGGGAAAGAGATAAGTTTGTTTCCTCTTTGGACTTGACTACTTGCCCTACACGTACACAGTGTTTCAATGTAATTTAGAGAGTGAAGGTGATTCTATATATTATTCTGGTGAGATGCGTCATAGAGGTCACCGAATATGGCGTTCACTGTTACGAAGGGCGATGTAGATCCATGCTCTTGTCTTGATATAAGGAGCTTGATCTGACCTTTCCAGGTCCCCTTTGGAGCTTGAAACTACAACGTTAGTGCCCATTAATGATGACAGAGCTTTCACAAGCTTCCTCCTACCTGCCTAGATAGATTTGCTTATTCCCTCAGCGAGATGGAGCAAAATTGTAGTACGAGCTTGATGCCTTATAGTTTTCTCTCTGTGCCTGGAGAGGATGGATGGCTTCTGGGAAGGTTACGAGGTAATTTTGACCTCGGGGAGCCCAAGTCGTCCTGTATCGGTCTTGCCCTGGGTTCTTATTTATGTGTAAGGAGCTCAATCTGATCGCGTTGAGCTTCACCTGAGGTGTTCCCAGGGCACGATGACCTCTCAACGTTTCTGTGGGGTCGACCAATAGCTCGACCCCGGGAACCGCGGTACCATGCTAAGTAATCTCGGATTTGGACCCTGGCTAGGAGAGTGGAAAGTTTTTCTTTGGTCCCTGGCCAAATTTGACTATTAACACCTTGATATCAATATTTAAATGCAATACGAAAAGATTTAGCTAGATGGCAAAATGGTCATAAATGCTAGCTATCAATGAACATATATTCTAAACCAAAAACAACAACACAAGCATGTTATAAATACCATTAAATAAGGAATCATACTTTTAAATGAGACAATAGATGCTAATCTAGGCAAACATGGCATAAATAATGAACAAGGAAGTTCTATAATGTTATAGTTACCTAGTCAAAGAATGCAAGAAAACCCATGATTAGATTATGCATGGATGATGCTAGATGCACATGTGTATGAGTTTGGTTGAGTAAAAAATAATTCTTGGGAGTTTCTCTCACTAGATATAAATTTTGGACTTCTTGAGAAAAAATTGGGGAAGAAATTGATGTATTTATATGAGGGAATAACGACATCCAGTGAAAAGACCAAACTGCCCAAATTTAGTGTCTTTCGTGAGAGGCACCCACGGAGACATGTCCCACGGAAAAGCCTGGAGGGCTTTACGTAGGTGGCTTTACAGGAGGGACCCCCAGAGCCATGTCCCGTGAAAAACCCTGGAGGGCTTTATGCAAGTGACTCTACGGGAGGGACCCATGGAGACATGTCCCGCGAAACCCACTAAAGGGTTCTTCACGGGAGACTTCTCCCGCGGAGGAAGCAGAACTTGCATACCAAATTGATATTTCGAGGGATTTTTAAGGGACTTAGGCAAGACCAAATGACATACCAAACAAGCAAGGAAGAGACAAGAAAGGGATGCACATATGTAAGCAAGAGGCACAATGCAAGATGAATAAACATGCATGAGAATAGAGAGTGTGTGTGTGTGCAACTAAGTCTCTTAAAAGAGTTACATATAAATTATATACCTTTGAAGTGCTCTTGAGTTTGACGATGCCATCGAATCTTGATCACGAACAATGAGGCTTAACATACTCTTACAAGTTAATCCCCAATGTGGTTTGTTAAATGAGCCAATAAAAATATGAGGAACATGCAACCTCCCCTTTTGGCTATTTCGTGATAAAATCCACCACTCACAGTTGATCATCACAAAACAAAAAAAATCTAGAGGTCAATAAAAGAAATTCTACTTGCAAAGGGATACCTGGATACTAGATCTTCAATTCTTCAAGCTCCTATAGAATAATCATCCCTACAAAACAATGAACTTACACTTTCCAAGACAAGTGTATGTGTGGTGATCAAGAGAGATAAAGAATAAAAACACTTGCATAAAAGAAAAAAAACACACAAATGCAATGCAAATGCTCCCCTTAAATAGGTTACTCCCCCTTAACAAGTCAATCTCCTATAATATGCAACTCCCATAATATGCTACAAATCATAAACTTTAAACTTTCAACACTACTCTCCCTTTTTGTCACGAGATAGATAAATGAGTATTCCTCAATTGGGTCACTTTGGCAAAGAGAGTTCTTGGCATCAAAGATATGTACACAATCATATCCAACAACTTTATATAACTTAATTAAGTGAGAGAGAAGCAAGGAGGTTGATTTGAAAGAAATGTGTGTGATTTTTGCTTTTTGATGGAAGGCATGTAACATCAAAGTTCAAGCCATGGTATTTGGCAAAGCAAACATCAAAAGAGTTTCCAAAAGTAGTCTAACCATTTTGTACCCTTTTGTCATAAGTAAACGAGATATAGCTTTGAAAACTTTTAAGACATACAAGCAACTTTATAAATTCTTAATGGCAAATCAAGATATGGATGTAAAATCCTTATTGATTGAATGGATATGAAATCCTTGTTGATTGTTGTCTTGTTCAACCATTAAGAAGAGAGACAAGGCTAAATTGGATGAGACATCTTTATTTATTGAATGGACACAAGGTTCTTATTGAGTTTAGCCTTATCAATTGCATTCACACACATTTACACAAATATAACTCATGCATAATATTTAAGCATGACAAAATGAAGTTCACATATCATGGAGATAAATTATAGGCCATTCAAATGTACTTCGCAATCAATTCTCACAATAAAAAAATGCATGTTCGAACATAAAGGTGACGTAGATTACAAGCAAAGCAAAGAAACTTATTGGATAAAAAGCCATTTAATCATATATATGCAACCAATATTCTCAAGCAATTAATTAAAGAGCATAAAGTTGATCAATTTTCTGATTATTTCAACAATACAAGGTTGCTTTCTTTGCTTGAGCTCCCCATATGGGGTCAATCACCAAAACTCATGAAGGCATATAACAAATCCCAATAGACCTACTAAGTGACTTGAACCTAGTTGAGTCTAAGGGTCAGTGAATAAATTCGCTAGTTGATCATTTGTGCCAACATGTTCAAGCGCAATGTATTTGTGTTCAACTAGCTCCCTAATAAAGTGATGTCTAATGTCTATATGCTTAGTTCCAGAGTGCTAAACCGGATTCTTTGAAATGTTAAATGCACTCAAGTTATCACAACAAAGGATTAGAGTACCTTAAGCAAAGCCACAATCCACAAGCATTTGCTTCATCCAAATGAGTTACGTGTAAGCACTCGTGGTTGCTATGTACTCGACCTCGATTGTGGATAAGGAAATGGAATTTTGCTTCTTGCAAAACCATCTAAGTTGTTTCTTAGGAAGAAGCAACCATCCGATGTACTCTTCCTATCATCACAATTTCTTGCCCAATCTGCATAACTAAAAACAACTAACCTAAAATTAATATCAAAAGAGTACCATATCTCATAGTTGGATGCCTCATTCACATATAGAATGATTCTCTTCACAAAGGAGAGATGAGACTCATTGGGATCCGCTATGTACCTAGGACACATACCCACACTAAAGGCTATATTGGGCCTACTTGTGGTCAAGTAAAGCAAGCTACCTATCATGCCACGATAAAGACTTTGGTCCACATTCTTGCCACTAGCATCATTGCTTAGTTTCAATGTGGTACTCATGGGGTGTGTCATAATTTTTGCATTATCAAGGCCAAACTTCTTCACTAGGTTCTTAGCATGCTTTGCTTAGGATATAAAAATCCTATCATGTAATTGCTAGAATTGTAAGCCTAGGAAGTAATTAAACTCCCCAACAAGACTCATCTAAATTTCAAGAGACATGACATCAATAAATTGTTGGGCTTTAGATTTGTTGGTAGAGACAAACACGATATCATGAACATAGATTTGAGCTATAAATAACTCATCTTTGTTTCTCTTGATGAATAAGGTCTTGTCAACACTACCTCTAGAGTAGTCATTGCCAACAAGAAATTGAGTGAGGTGCTCATACCAAGCTCAATGTGCTTGTTTTAACCCATATAGAGCCTTCTTAAGGCGATAGACATGATTGGGGTGGTGTGGATCCATAAATCCCTTGGGTTGTTCAACAAACACTTCCTCTTACAAGAAACTATTGATGAATGCACTCTTAACATCCATTCGGTGTAATTTAAACTTATACACACATGATATGGATAAGAGAAGTCTTATGAACTCCAAACGGGCAGCATGAGAAAAAGTCTCATTAAAATTGATACCCTCAATTTGAGAGTATCCTTGTGCTAGAAGTCTAGTCTGGTTGTGCACAATGTTGCCATCCTCATCCGACTTGTTCCTATACACCCATTTGGTGCTTATGACATTAGTGTTCTTGTGTATAAGAACTAGAGTCCAAACCTCATTTCTTTCAAATTGGTTTAGCTCTTCTTGCATAACAAGAACCCAAAACTCATCATTCAAGGCTTTATCAATCTTCTGGGGATTAGTTATTTGACGCATAGTCTTAACACCCTTATTCACATCTCTAAGATATCATCCTTGTTGTGGAGAAGTCTAACCCATTGGGCAGGTTCTTTAGAGTCCAAAGATGGATCTCTATCAAGAGGTTGAATGACCTCTTCATCATAACTTGACTTCACATCAATTGAAGTCTCACCATTCTTCTCAAAAGAAGAATCATGAACCACATCAACCTTCTTCACATGATTTTTAATTTTAGACCTACAATCATCAATGACAACATTAGATGATTTCAAGACACTATGAGTTTTTAAATTAAACACTTTATAGGCCTTACAATTAAGGGCATAGCCAATGAAAATTCCATCATCACTCTTGGCATCAAACTTGCCAAGTTGATCTCGATCATTAAGTATGTAACATTTTCTTCAAATGAGTTGAAGTAACTAACATTTGGCTTTCTACCCTTCCACAAATCATAGGAGGTTTGCCTAGTACAGAGCCTTAAAAAGTGAAAAGTTACCATTTTGTATATGTAAAATAGCTTGTCAAACAAAATTTATAAACCTGAATTGCACTCAAAATTGAGAAATAATATTGTGGCAAGTAGGTGTATCATCCACAAAGATCGTGTTATAGCAATGTGATCAAATTGTTTCTCTAGACTAATTGCAAGAAAAGTAAATTGCAATGGTTGTTGTAAAGAAATTAACTAAGATGCAAACTAGGTCTAAACTAATTGAAATGCAACAATTTAGTAGATGAAAAATATATGATAAATGGACTAAGAGGTTGATGGATTCAATAGGCAAACAATGGGCAAAGTTGAACTCACAGTTATGAACATACGCCAAATGTAACCAATCTAGATGTATAGTATTGGTTGTATCTCTCATGAGTTTCCAATTTTTATGTATAGTATTGACCACTCACAAGTGATTGTCCATGAATGAGCATCTATCAAAATGAGGGATTAATCTCTTCATTAAAATCATCAACCTAGATATATAGAATTGATGATTAACCTCCCACAAGTAACCAAGATGTATAGAATTGATTACTATTATAAAATCTGGGTCTCACTTGAGGGATGTACTCTTGTTTGACCCTTCCATTCAATTGAGCTTAAGAAGATCAAGTAGATATATACTCAATCAACTACTCAAATAATTTCTCAAACAATTTGCTAAGAGAGGAATGTACAATCAAAGACAAACCATCATTGAAATCAATTAAAACAATGAATAGAACATATTTGATAGATTTATAGAAAAATTTAGAGTTCATTACAATGCCCACAATTCTCCAAAGAATCACATCAACCCCTTAGTAGGGTGATTAGCTACTCATGTCTAATACAAGGTATAAGCAAAGAGAAGAGAATAGAAGAAAACCCATATAAGAATCCTCTTTCTTTAAGCTCTAAATTGATCTCCTTTCTTCCTTTTGTTGAGTAGATGATGAAGGTTTGAATGGATTTTTGGAAAGAAAATAACTCCTAGATCTAGAGAGAAAGTTGTTGTGAATGGGTGTGTGTGGATTTGTGTGATAACAAAATCCATCATATATATAGGAGTCTTGAAATGGTGTGATTTCTGCTGATTTGGTACTCCTGATACGTGAAATGTACGAGTAGGGACCCGCGCAATGACCCATGTAATGCCCTGATTGAACTGATTTCCTTCTCTCGGGTTTGATGAAATGTACGGGTTGTATGCGAGTAGAGACCCGTGCATATGCCCACGCATGGACCTGATGCCCATACTCTGCACCCTGGCCTGCTCCCTGGTTTCCTCTAATACGCGGGTGGTGCGCTATTGGTGATAGAGTTTAGAACTGTACAAATGCCAGTCTTCAAGTTCCTCTTCACGATGCATGAGTAGTGCACGAGAAAGAACCCACACTGTACCAGTGCACTGACTCTTTCATACTTCATCAATTCTGGCCTGTTTTCTGCACAACTATACATTTTCCATCCATTTTTCTAAAATGTGCCTAATTGCCTACAAGCATACCAAAAGAGCCATAAGATACATACAAATACACGAAAACGAGATAAGGAAAATGGAATTGAGGGCCAAAATATATGACAATATCGGCATTATCAAATATCCCCAAGTCAAATCTTTGCTCGTCCTTGAACAAACTCTAAAGCAAAACAAATGAGACACAAATAAAAATGACTCGATCTAAAATTTTCTAGACCCAAAAAATTTTCCGCAACACCAACTAGTTGAGAGATAAACAAGAGAGAGTGGGAGTGAGGAATAGGTTCATGCAAAATATTCTAAATAATTTCAAGGCACCGTAAGGAGAAACTCGTACAACACGAATCCTACATTTAAAGCGCCCTCGCCTTGGAATCTACTTACTCTCACACCTCGAGCATAATTCGCTTCGATTCTAAGTCCACATATGGAATTCTTTTTTTTTCCTTTCGGAACCTAGGCTCACACTCATGCAATATATATGCAAATGAAGTTATGTAATGGAATCAAATTAATCGCATACATTTAATATTGAATAAAAGCCCTTTTTAGTGAATGAGTCACATGAAAGAATCAAGTGTCATGAATGTAGAAAGAGCATGCCTCGACTATTATTCCCAATCTAGACTTCCTCTAAGATCAACTAGGTCTTTATCATTTGGTGTTAATGGGGCAATTGTGATTTATGATTAGAAAGAATGGGAATTAAGGCACAAATCACTAATCAACCAAGTCAAGGCATACATTCTACACTTAAAACATTTGAATCCTCACACAACACTAATTTAAACATACATTATGGTGTCCAGACATACAATTAAATTTTAAGTGAAAACTTTAGCTACTCATGTTATCTTGAGTAGCATTTACAATTTAAGCAAGGAAATTGAAGCACATATTCTTTTTGCTTGTTTTTTTCCCTTGTTCTTTAGTTTCTTTCTTTTCTTTTCTTTTTTCTTCTTTTGATTTTTCTTTTCTTATCTCTTTACTTTTATTCTTCTTTTACCATTTTAACAATGCACATTCTCATAATTCATCACTAATAGCCTAGGTACACTCTAATTTTCACATAAAGCACATTTTACATTCGATCGTAAGACTTACAAGATCAATTAAGTGAGGGCAAGATTAGTGTTTAGGTTGCTTGGGTTAAGGATGATGTGGGTGTAGAATGAAAAAGTCTATATGTGCTTGGCTTCAAAATTGGACTGGGAGCACACACATAACGGAAATGAGAAGTATTTGGACTTTTTAAGCGGTTAAAACACACATTGCCTAATATCACTTCAAAGATTCCATCTATCAAAGGAATAAAAGTTTCAATCAAGCAGTCCACATATATGATGCATGTTCTATGACAAATGATGAATGTTGATGTAATGAGACTATGCATGGTATTTGAATAGTGTTTAAGGATTTGACATACATTTTCTCTTAAATATTTACGTTTTTGGCTTGTGTTTGTGATCTCACGAGGGTATCTCCATTATTAGAGCAATGCGTTTGAGCACTGAGTCCCCTCAACTTAGACACTAAAAGAGGGGACGAACCCATGAAGTGCAAGTGAGACCACGAACGTGACAAAGAGCTATGAACAAGCACACTATGCTCAAGGTATCTTACCAAGCTAAATAAAGCTCGAAATTTTTGGTAAAGCAGCAAATTTTTAAAAAAAATGACACAAAAAAACTCAAAAACTCAAAAAGATGACTAACAAGGTGTATACACCCCTAAACCAAAACTCAACATTGTCCTCAATGTTTAAGACTAGAGAATCTGGTCTAGTGGCACACACCTAACTCGACTAAAAAAAACAACCTAGGCACTAATCGTGCACAACCAGTGCCCAACAACATAAAAGACTCAAAAAGGTTCATCATACAACAAGGCAATTCGATACAATACATAATTAAAGCACATGCAATCAAGATAGGAAATCATAACCAACATCAAGCATTATCATTCAAAATTGATGGCAAGGGGAAAAAAACAACCCTCAAACCATTTTTCAAATATATGCTCAAAATCTATACAAGGTATATGCATAAATCCAAAAACCCCCAAACCAAATTGGGCTATATCAAAAGAAAATCCTGTAAAACATATGCATATCCACAAGAGACTTCGGTTCATCCAATCAAAATTGTAGTAGTCAATGAATTCAAAATTGCAGAAACCAAAATTGTAGCACATTCACATATGTCTTCATTCCAGGTGACCACATCTCTCATCTTGGCGATTGTCTCTGGATCCTTTGGAAGCCCGGTATTGAAGTACTCATTGAGGTCATCAATGGTCATCCGTACCTCAACCCCTCTAACCAGCACTGTGGAATAACGTTGAAAGTCATCTGGCACCATAATGGCATAGAAATCCTCCATAAGTTCTCAGCTATATTGCACTGGGGTGCTTACTAATGTTTTCCATCCTTACCTTTCTACTATTTGAGGAACATAGGTGCTCTCCAAGTCCACCATGTCCAGCCTTCTTACTAAAAAAAATCCGCTAATTCTAAAATGCTCTAGTCTGTTAGGGAAGTCTTCATTCTGGACGTATTGAGGTGACGAAGGAGTTTGTGTCTTCTTTATCTTTTGGCTTAATTTCTTGGCCATGCTCTTTACCTTGGATGACATCTGCAATTAAAAACACCCTATTATAGGAAGAAAATAACAATAACAACAAGTAATAGACTTCATGAAACAACAAGTAATAGACTTCGTGAAACAACAAAACAGAAATCAGACTTTCGACACTTTTTTGCCAGCAGTGCACAGGTACAACCAGGGTAAGGGACCCGCACAACGTGCAATTTGTAGAAACACAATAGGCAACACAAGAGGCAATCATATTCATATTCGAAGCATGTTTTTGTGCACAAATTGAATCGAAACAATCTAGCATATCATGAACATCAATTAAGATTTGAAAAACAACATCTATTCATGCAATTAATTCAATGGATTCAAACCAAACCCTAGAATTGATTCTAACAAAACCATAAAGGCCAATCTTACTCTAAATCACTCTCAATTCAAAACCATATGCATTAATTAACCAAACACAACACAAACACATGCCAATCAAGCAAAATTTTTGCACGAATTCATGGGTCCTTAAAGAAGTTAGGGATTGAGCATGAATTCATGGGTCCTTATACACGTCAATATGTGTGGGTCTAGCATGGGTAAGAACCCTCGCAGTTCCCTGATCACTGCTTCTTCATTCTTGATGCACAGGTATAACACTGGTGCTGACCCACGCACCACATGCTTGCTTCTTCATATTACATCTTTTAGTGTCCTGAATTAATTGTGTTCGAGTGCCTAACCTGCACAAGATAATTACACCAGTTGAACATTCTTGCATTATTCAACAAACACTCCTTTAAAAGTATAAAAACTCAAAATGAACATTCAATGATAAAACCATAAAAAGAATACATAATAAATTTTCTCCACATTAAGATCTACCCATTACACAAATAAGCACATGATATTAATTTAAAACAGGGCAACTAAGACATACGAAAAAACAAATTGTGGAATCTAACTCCTACTAGAAACTTATCAAATCAATGCATGCAAGGTAGGACTATGATCAATCGAAGGTGATTCGACCAGGTGGGGATGTTGCTTCTTCTTTATCACCTAACTGGGTGCTAACGATATCATGTGCGAGTTCTACTAGATCTTTGGCCTTAGACTCTTTCTCTTCTTCAAGGATTCCTAATTGTTCTTTCAATTCTTTATTGATGGAAAACAATTTATGAAATTTATCCCTTAAAAATTCATTTTCCCTATTTACGAGCTTCAACTCAAGCCTTAGCTTCTTGTTCTTTTTCTCTAACTCCGAGTCTTTAGCCACCTCTTTAAGCTTACTTTCATCAAAATTTTCTTCTTCCGTTTGAATTGTCTTTTTTTATTTGATGCCATCTTAGTGTCCTTCTTCCATTTTCGAGGCCAGTTCGAACGTCTTAACTAGCTCATAGACCTTACTCTTCTTCTTATGAGCTTTGGGTACTTCCATGACTAAGCACCCACCTTCATTCTCCTTTTCTTCTTGTCAATTCATAATAAAGTCAATATTTTTACCTCCATAACTGAAAGATGAATGCCTAGAAACCACATTCACCACCATTTCTGTTGTGGCCATGAGTGACCTACTTAAAAGCAACTTCCAATCATGATTCTCAATTCCTTCCTATCTTACTTCCAAGATCACAAAGTCGAATGGTACATTGACCCCATGTATATCCAACTGAACAACTTCAATTACACCAACTAAAGCCTTAGTAGAGTTATCAGCCATTGTCAAAATGATAGAGGTAGGCTTAATATAATCAATCTTCAACTGCCTACAAACTTGGAGGAGCGTCAAATTGATGATGGCCCCCATATCAAGCACTGCCTCAAATCTCTCATTATAACTACTCATTAACCCCTTAACCTAGCTCTCCATCCTCAGCATTTTCATCCAACTTACATGACTCAAGAGCAACTCCCCCCTCATTCGACTCCTCATTCTTTTCTTGCACTACTTCCACAACCTTTTCATGTTCATTCCTACTCACTGATTTTTCTTTTTCCTGATTGAGTATATACTCTGATATCTGAGTCATCTGAGTCTCCATTCTCTTGGATGAGGAATCAAGGCCACGAATCTTCTGGTCATTAGAGTTAATATAATTCTGTAGTTTCTGTTGAGTTGTATATTGAGTGTTGTTAAACACTTGGTTCAATTTCTGGTGGCTCGGTATCAACTCCTTCATCATGTCTTTAAGTGACGTGGTCTTTTTTGATATTGTCCTAATTGGTTGTTGAAATTTATATGAGGTTGATTATATGTATTCTTCCATTAATTGCTTGAACCACCCTGATTGTTATATCTGTTATAACCTTGGTCCTAAAATCCTTGGTTCTGGTCAGAGTTGTTGTTGCTCCATGAGAAATTCGGATCACTTATCCAACCTGGATTGTATGTATTCGAGTAAGGGTCATTTCTCTGACGTTGGAAGCCTCCCAACATTTGAGCCTCTTCTTGCTCACATTGACCTTCTCCTAACATTGGATCACACATAACTTGGTTCACTTTGGCACCAGACTTGTATGAATTATTCACTGAGCCTTTCAAGGATTGCATTCCTTTTGTCATCCTAGACATTTTAATTGCAACACATGTGCCTTCATCAATTTCTTTCTTGCCACCTCTTCTTGTGTTGGAAGACGTATGTTGTGAATTTTAGATCAGCTTCTTCATAATCTCATATGCCTTTATAGCCATCTTGTTTAAAATTATGCCTCCACAAGCATTGTCCACCATCATCTCGTGATAGTGGAGAGTCCCTGGTAAGAAGATGTGACCTTCAATGCATTAGGATAGGTGTGTGGTGGCATTTATGCTAGCAGAAGATGGAATCTCTCCCAAGCTCCATGAAACGGCTCACTGTCCTCCTCATTAAATGTGGCAATCTTTATCTTCAACTCTCTAGCCTTAGCAGTTGGGAAAAAATTATTGTAGAAAGCTTTCACACCTGGGACCATGTGGTAAGAGTTCATGGCCTTAATGTCATATACCACTGCATTGTACAGTCATTCAAGCAGTACTGGAAGCATCTCATCTGTAATTGTCCCCTAGTCAATATTATGTTTCTAACCACGATTGGAAACATCTCTTCCAACTGATTCCTCTCAAATTGCCTAATTATCCTACCGATCCGATTGATGTTATCTTGAGCTGGCAAGATTAGTCTTCTAAGCGAACTCCTGCTATGCATAAACCTAAGCACCTGAGACTACAAAATAGAAGAAACACAAGGTAAAAGAAAACTAAAACAATAAACAACTAACTATGGCTAAATCTTATCACAACTATATACGTCGATCCCTGGCAGCGGCGCCATTTTGACAAGTTGTCATTTTGTATATGTAAAATAGCTTGTCAAACAAAATTTATAAACCTAAATTGCACTCAAAATTGATAAACAATACAATGGCAAGTAGGGGTGTCGTCTACATAGATCATGTTATAGCTACGTGATCAAATTGTTGCTCTAGACTAATTGCAAGAAAAGTAAATTGCAATGGTTACTGTAAAGAAATTAACTAAAATGAAAACTAAGTCTAAACTAATTGAAATGCAACAAGTTAGTAGATGAAAAATATATGATAAATGGACTAAGTGTTAGGTTTTCGAGTTTTGCATTGGCATAATTCTATATCAAAATGACATTTGCTTTGTATTGATTAGTTGTGTAGGATTTATAGATTATCAAGCTTCAAGGAAGTTGGACAACATTTCAAGCAAAGTGGTGGCTACAAAAGGAACAAAGCTTAATTGCATAGCAAATGGTATAACAATAACTCTTTCCTCTTGCAAGACTAAACACACACATACATTGCATTCATATGTGTCCCTACATCATTCTGTAAAATTTGGTATAACACATACACACACTTATTCTTATATGCACATGCATTAGACTTAAAGGTGACTACTTTCGTAAATTGCATGCTCTAAGACTATCTCTATGAAATATCATACTTGTGTGTCCTTGTATTCATTTTATTGTATTTGAATGAAATTGAACTTGAATTTAACTTATGGTATTCTGCATTCAGTTGCGGTCATTTCGGTTACTCATTCATTAAGTTTCGAGTTCAAATTAGGAAGTTAGGAAACTTTCGGTGTCTTTATCGTACATGATTTTCATTTTTAATTTTCAGATTGAATTCCATAATTTTTTTGAAAGTTTTCTCGATATCCTTATGCATGAAAGAGTCCCAGTTTGTAATCCAAAAATAGATTCAAAATCAAAATTCAGGGAAATGAGAAATGGTCGAAGAACGAAAGGGGACTCAAGGGAGGATGGAAGGGTGCCATGCAACCTTTCCCGTGGAGGCGCATGGGCCTCACGAGAAAGAATGCTCTTTGCCCCCGTGGAGGCCACGTGCCTCCATGGGAAAGCAGA
Organism: Dipteronia dyeriana; assembly: GCA_032871835.1. Taxonomy (NCBI): domain Eukaryota; kingdom Viridiplantae; phylum Streptophyta; class Magnoliopsida; order Sapindales; family Sapindaceae; genus Dipteronia; species Dipteronia dyeriana. The sequence goes on from CM065303.1 coordinate 885,655, forward strand.
GGTGGCATGTTCCTATTGGTGGTTTTGTTTCCTCTTCTCTTTCCTTTTAATATCTCATTTTTCCCTTTCTTTCATTCTAAGAAGAAAAAATTGAAAAACATAGGTGCATAAATTTTCTCTTCAACTTTTCTATCTTCCAAATTCTACATCTTTTTCATTTGGTGTCCAATTCGAGTGATTCAAGTTAGAGAATTTCTGTCTACCAGTCCTCTATTTTTCGTAAGAGTTTGGAGTCATTTGATAGATTTTTTTGGTAGTTTTATTTACAAAAACGAGACTGCACATTTTTCACTTGAGGTCTTGATTTCTCTCTTGGTTTTTGATCTTCAAATCTTCAAATACCTTGGGTTTTCTTCTTCAATACATGTATGTATATTATGCAAAGTTTGATTAGAGTTTCAGACTCTATTAAAGCTAGTTTGAGATTGATTGGAATCTTATATGTTGAGTTAGGTTTTTGTAAAAGCCTACGTTTTCACATGTTGGTGTTTTATATTGTGCTACCTTTTTATCTAGGACTATTTTAGACTTTGATCGATTGTTTTTGATTAGAAATAGTCTTCACTTGTTCTAGGTCTTATTAATTGACTATTCTCATGATTAGAACAATTTCTTATTGTCATATGTAAATTTTATCAGATGTACACGTCATTGACAAAGAGGATTAAATTGTCAGGTGGACATCCGAATAGACTTTCGGGAAATATCCCGCAAGATATCACCAAAGAATAGGAACCCGAGTAGGTATAAATATAACTATTGAGCAAGACCTACTCGGGATCAGCTGATGTCACGATCTACTCGGGAATTAGCTGACGTCACATTCTACTCAGGAATCAGCTGATGTCACGGACTACTCAGGACAAATATAAAGAAATCCATCACATAAGTCATATACGAACCAAGAATCATATTAAATATCCAAAGATATCCACATCGAAGAAGGATTCCAAAAAGAATAGAATACCAAACAAGGAAAAGGTCCCAAATCAGGCAACAACTTTATTTCTTCAAAAAGACTACGCATTTGTAAAGAAATAAGTCCTAAATGGACTATATTGCTAGTGTCCCGTTCAATCTCTATACAAAATCTCCTAAATAGGAAAGAAGATAAAGACTACTCCAACAAAGTAACCAATTGTAATTAAACACAAAAATCTTTTATTACTTGTACGAGAAGGATTAGGGCTCTATATACATATAAATAGACCCATAATCTCATCATAAGGAGATATAGAAGAATACAGAGAGAAAAAAAAGAGATCGAGAGTTGTAAATCTTTATTTCAATAGTGGATTTTAGCTCGGTTGTTTATTCAACCACCTGTGGACGTTTCTCCGGTCATCGGAGTTTTACCACGTATGAGATTTCAAATGGGGATGATTTTCATGCCCATCACCCCCCTCCCCCTAATTTCCCCATTTTTCCCAAAATAAATCTCCAAATGGGGATGAGGATGATCGACAGCAGCAACATCAAGAGTTGATGGATATGATCCGGAAGAGCGAGGATGATCGACTGTAGTAGCACCGGAAGTTGCTCGTATTGATCAGGGGGCTTCAGGTAAAGAAGCACATTTGGGGAATGAGGATGGATATAGGTACCCCCATCCCCACTTTCCAGACCCTCCCCCCTCCCCATTTGGGGAAAATAGGGGTGGGGAATTTTGGGGAGGAGGTATATCCATCTCTATCCCTAGTTCATCATTTTCCATGTTTCCCCATTTTTTTTTAGTTCCCTATTTCTTCATTTCTCCATTTAACTAAAAATTACAAAGTAATCTAAAATATATATATATATATGTATATATTTAAATGTGTATATATACTTAGGGTTTCAAAGAATTAAAAAAATAAAAATATATATTACAATTAAAAAATTTAACAATATATATTATATTTATATTTATTTATGTTTTGGGAAAATAGGGAAATGGGGATGGGGGACCTTTCCTCCATCCCCATTTCAATATAATTGTGGAGGAAATAGGGAAATGGGGATTATTTTCATCCTCATCCCCCCCCTCCCCCCCCCCCCCCCCCCCAATTTTCCCATTTTTCCCAAAAACAAATCCCCAAATGTGGATGGGGACGAGAGAAATTGGGGCCCCGGGGAAAATTGTACATCTCTAGCTTCAGGGCAAGAGGAAGCATACGCACCGAGATGGTCCACCTGGTCATGATCCAGAATTTACTCCCTGAGATAGTACAAGTGGGTATACTGGGGGGACAGACAGGACTGGTGGATGTCGGGAGGATCCGTATACCGGAAGGGGGAGGGCAGTTCCGGAGAGTGAGGCTCACCAGCGTACCGGAGATACAGGGTCTGTTACACGTACAGTAGTTCTGTCGGACCTCCCATCGATCGAGCGGTGACCATCCCCTCCACCTCCCCCATTAATAGAGCGGCAACCGTCCCTTCCACCTCCCCCATCGATGGAGTGCTAGCCGTCCCCTCCACCCCCTACATCGATCCAACCGCAGAGGGGATAGAGCTCCTCATCGCAGCACACCCCAGATGGGGGAGTTCGACTCGGGAGGTGCTTACACAAGTGCGGTTGGCAGTTGCTTAGCAGGTACACAGATCCCTGCAGGCCGAAGAGGCCGAGGGTAATACCACAGGTTATGGACCACGTTATTTATTCCCACATACTGGTGGACGGTGAGCAGTTGAAGGCTTACCAAGCCTTCAAGAGGAACATAAACGGGGAACAGTAAGTAAAATTTTATCTATTTAGATGCCAATATTTTTCTGTTAAATTAAATAATTATGTAGCTAATAGGAAATTAATGCAGATGTGATGTGGATGTGCTGGAGCCAGTTGATGTTGTATGGTTCCATCGGATGCAGACCAACTTCATAGAGTTGGAGGATGAGGTACGTGAATTAGGCAATTTGCTATTTTATATTTGTTTTAGTAATGATACACTCCTAACAGTTTATATCTTGTATATATTCCCAGCATATGGACGTGTGCTTCCATATTTTTCGGAAGCGTTAGCGAGTATTCTCGACGGAGTACAACCAGAGGATCAACATATTGGATACACAGTTTTTTGTAAGTATTTAATAAGTAATGATTACGCATGCTTGTAAATTAGTTTGTAAAATATTAGTAACTTTCTGTCCATCAAATATTTGTATAGTCATTCCTGGAGCACCAGTACAGGAGAATGATACCTCGTGATGCTCGTGGTGAGATCACCAAGGCGCTATGGAATGTGCTGAAGTTCTGGTGGACCGATGATGATCTTACAATGGTGCATGGTGGTGCCCCGATTGGAAGTCGTCCGTGGCACGAGGTTGACATGGTAAGTGTTACATGGTTTGTAATTTTAAAATAAAAATCTTTGTATATCATAACACCTTCTTGTTATGTTTACAGGTCCTGATACCGTACAACATTGGATGCCAACATTGGCTCTTGGTGACCGTCGACCTTACCATTGAGAAGATGTTCATACTGGACCCTTGGAGAGAAGATGTCCATACTGGACCCTTGGAGAGAAGATGTCCCAGTGAATATCTGGAAGCAACATGTAGCCCCATTGTGCTGGTTTTTACCCTCAATGTTGCATCAGGATGGTTTTTATACTGCACGACCATCTGGCCGTGAGACATTCGCCAAGAAGAATAAGCCCTTCTCAGTCAACGTGGTGTCCGAAACACATATCCCCTAACAAAACCAATCATAAGACATTCTTTTTCCATTAACTTTGAGATTGTGTTATTAAAAACCTATTGTTTTATCAAAGCATGTTAATGTGTCCAACTGTAGGGGTAATGTGGTCCTCACACATTGAGATTGATCGAGTACTTATTGGTGGATAGGAAGGATTTTGATTGGTCGAAAGACTATCTGGGGATCATTCGGGAGAATATGGCTGCTGAGATTTTTTGTAACTCTCGGCCCGTGTAGATTTTTGTTGTAATATTTTTTTGATATGTACCAATTGTTTTGTACAAAAACAATTCAATTGAAAAATAATTTAATTTTTATTTGTTTTCCTTTTCAACTGTCTGCAATCACAAGTATAACACATATTGAAACTCCTGTTTAATTTAAATTTAAGTTAATGAACAAGTCATACGACTACAAATTATCACCGTGTCATCAATTGAAACGCCTTAATTCATTCCACGGTGCAATCCTTGTTAGGGCACGTATGTTTGTTGTGGCCAATTGAATGATGGATGCTACACTAACGTCAGTATTCCTCAAGAACAACTTTGCTCGAACCTTCATTAATCAAAGGTGGGTTAGAACATCTCCTAGAATTATGGTCTGGTTGTCCACATCTCCTACATAACTGTAGAGTTGTCCTCTCCGAAGTTGAGATATGTCGACCCGCCCTCAGGCGTCCTGCTTGTCTTCTGGAGATTGGATTCAAAACCACCCTCTCAGTGATGTCAAATGGCACAAACCAGGTGGAAGGATGTCCAACCGGTATAATAGGAACCGAGTACGTGTCAATAAATGTCTGTCTCTTGTAGTAGTTAGCACACAGGGATGTGAAATCCAAGTTTCGCTCTCTGTAAAAACAATGAAAACAATGAGATTCACGTTTCAGTAATATTAGCCATACACTAAAACTTCTGATGTACCTTGCGGCAGCGAGTGAGTGAGAACATGGAAGATGGTCCATTTAGAATTTGTTGCATGTGCAGCTCTTTCGGGCTAAGTCAACAGTTCACTATTTTCCAAACCTCTTCATCGAGAATATGTTCCAGTCGACTGGATTTACGGTAATAAAACCGCACTTCTCTACACATTTTAGGATCACAAGATGTTCTGCGTTGGTTAACAGATGACGCATGGACTATACAACCCTATGGCGATCGTGAAACCAATATTGTAGCATATTCCTAATGAACTCTACCAGAGTCAATATAGGCAGTTGACCTGCAAATTTTAGGCAAGAGTTTATGCATTCTGCAGCATTTGTTGTTATCACCCATTACCTTATGTCGGGGCAGTGTACGCGGGACCATTTTATGGACCGGTATCATTTACATAATCAAATGCATTCTGGTGCAAGTTTCGTAACTCTTCCATGTGTCAGTTATATTTCAATTCGGTGTACGCTGGAGTTGCTTTTTCCATTATTACGGAAACATCCTTTCTGTGATATCACTTCTTAATATTTTCATAAAAATACCAACAACATATGGTATGGGTGGCATAAGGGAACACTTTAGAAATCCCTGCTTCAATACTTGCATGTCGATCAGAAATGAAAATCAGATCATCTATATGACAAAGGGCACCTTTCAAGCAATCCAAAAACCACTCCCATGATAGGTTGTTTTTCGAGTCCCCTTACCCAAAAGCAATTGGACACACCTGTTCATTCTCAACTTGTGCAGTTGCAACAAACATTGTACCCCTGAATCTTCTCTTAAAATGGGTACCATCAACGACAATAACTTGACGCATGCACATCCGGAATCATCTAAGTGATGCACCCAATGCATGAAAAAGTAGAGGAATTTACCATCTTTGTCGCACTGTATGTCAGTGATTGTATCGGGATTTTTTTGTTCCAAGACGTAACCAAATGATGGCAGCAGTTGGAAGGTTTCCTCATGTGTTCCATCGGTTAATGACAACGCATAATCGAGGGCTTGATATGCCTTACTGTACATGATTTAAATGCCATACATTGTTTTTATGTCGGGGATTATGTCATTCGGACACATTAGTCGACCATCTTGATGTTACAATAACTTCTCCAATTATAACTGCACTAGTTTATTGGTGGCGGCGGTGAATCTCTTCCAATGAACAACTGTGTTCGTTAACAAAACTTCTTACTTGGAAGTATGTCCCTTCATCTCTCCTCACCACTCTTAACTTCCACGTACATATGTCCATTAAACAAACCAGATACAACGTTGTCTTATTGGACCTTTTCACCTTCCGCTCGAAGTTCTGTCGCATTTTAAAATGCCCAACCAGTCTCTTCATATCCTTTTTAGTAGGAAAAATTTGCCCTATTATATATCATGTTTGTAGGTTAATCTTCTGTCAAGTTTCTGCTTCCACCCACACCAAACGAGTATGATTATGATCCTGGAATAACTCACGTTGTGGCATTATCAGAATCAGCTACAGTTACATTAGGCTAGACCCCATTGGTCCTAGTTATATCTGTTGCATCTGTATATATGTTTTTTCGTTTGGACAGGTTCTTCATCTTCCTCATTGTTTGCTACATTATCTACCAGATGCAAATTTACCTTATTATCCACCTCAAGAATTGATACAACATTCAGTTCATTAGTCCGCTCATTATTGATGTCATTGTACGTCTCATTGTATTGGTGGTTGTACTGCCCAACATTCATCTCAATTTGACAACCAAAGACATCGGCTACTTCCGGTGGGACACCACACATGTTTTGTTACCCTTCAATCCCACTTCTTTCTGTGAACAACTGGTTGCTTCAGCTAAACGATTGAAATTGTAGGGTGTTTTCAAGATAAGGGATATCTTCAATTATCACATCTTCTGTTGCCCTCTCAATTAGTCTATCACATACTTGAGGAATCACCGTATCTTCCCCTAACATAAACTAAACATCATCGTTGCTTCATATAAATGTGCGACATGTTGTCCTAGGAACGATTGATATAGACTGTAAGTTAGTAATGTATTTGTTCACATCGTACTTCACAACGGTTTGTACGATCGACATCAGTTCTTCGTAAGTCATATTCTTTGACATATACAATCCTTGGTTATCGGAACCTAAGTACCTCTGACTTCCGTCGAGTAATTGTTTCCATCGACCGTGGTAAGATATGACTATTCTCATCCGATCCATTGTCCTGTGAAAATCATCATCACAAACCATTATAACAAATCAAAAAAAAAATTACATTTACAATTAATAAGAATTAAAAAAAATTCTTAACTGTAAGGGATCAAACATTTTTTGTAAGGGATCGATCCTTTTTTATAATGTGACCGAGCTTATTTTAACAAGAATCGAGCTTCTTTTAAATAGATCGAGCTTTTTTGTAAGAGATTGAGAACTTTTTGTAAGAGATCGAGTTTTTTTGTAAGGGATCGAGAATTTTTTGTAAGGGATCGAACTTTTTTGTAAGAGATCAAGAACTTTTTGTAGGTGATCGGGAACTTTTTATAAGTGATTGAGAACTTTTTATAAGGGATAGAGCATATTTTTCAAATGATCGAGCTTTTTTCGAAATATAAAAAAGCTCGGTGTAATATAAAATAACCTCGATTCTTCTTTAAATTATCTCGATCACACACGAAAAAAGATCGGATCTATTATGAAAAACCTCGTAAGCTAGAGAGAATATGTTCATATATGTTCATACAAAGACTGGAACAATATATCATAAGGAATGGATACATTATTAAACCACACAGAAATGCATGTAAAATATCTTCAATGCATGAAAAAATATATATAAATGAAGATCATAAATATTTTTTACCTTCTTGTGTAGAATATGGAGATAGACAAGTATTTTGGAGAGAGAGAGGAGTTGTAGACCGATTATCAGAAAACTTTTTTATGGAGATACAGACGAGTTCAGAAAGTTGCCTTTTAAAAATTAAAGTTTAGGGGCAATTTGGATAGTTCACCATAATATGTGTCTTTGAAACTTAAGTTATTAAACCGGTGACATCATCACAACACACAATAAAAAAAGTGACATATCTCACCATTTCCACAAATACTGATCCATCAATTAAATTGTAATACATGGTCTTTTTCTTTTACTTTTTATATTTGTTTTCTTACATTCTTCACAAATTAGACCATATGTTATAATTCAATTGGTGAAATCAGTATTTTGAATGCTGACAGGTGAACACCTAAACATTATCCTTCTTTCACACACTACTTTAAGTCATAAAATAAAAAAATGCACCTGTTTAATTAATTGGGCAGCTGCCATGCATGCGCCTTTACTTTTTCTTCATCAATGGCGTCAACCAAATTTTCTTGGAAAGTCTCTGTCATCCATTTTAGAGCTAGTGGTGTAAATATGGACCAAATTTGTACAGGCCGGTATGTTTGGCCCGCGAAGAACTGCAGATCGTGCTTGGCACAGCCCATCAAGGAGATAGGCCGGACCAAGCGTCGGCCTGCCACGGCACACCTAGCTGACGTGCTAAATTGACCGGTCGGCCTGGCGAACCGGCACACCGGTCTAGATGTTTCGACTGTTTAGTTTTTTTAAAAAAAAAAAAATTCCCCTCGAACGGTTGAATTCAAAATTCAACCGTTGGTTGACGTCAGCCAATGGCTGAATTTTGAATTATGGTCGTTGGAGGGGAAAAATTACAAAAACCTCCTCTAAAGTCTTTTAATTTATGTTTTGACCCACAGTTTAAATTTTTCTATAAATAATTTCATCCATTTCATTTTTCATTCACTCTCATTCTCTAATTCTCTCATTCATTCTCTTAAATCTCAATCTCCACATTCTCCAAATCTCTACACATTTTCATTCAATTGTATTTTTACTCTCTCTACAAATTTTTTAATACTAATTTTCTATTTTAGTCTCTAAATTTTTCACCAACACACAAAAGCCTAAAGGTACAGTTTTCTTATTATTTTTGTTAAAAAAAATTGATAGTAAATTTAAAATTTTATTTTTAGACTTTAGTTTTTAATTGTTATTATTTTTATTTAGTTTTTCAGTTTTTCATTTTATATGCATACTCAATTGTTAATTTTTAAATTATTGTTAGTATATTAAGATTATTAAGTGTAATAGTTAATATTAGTATTTTTTGTTAGTAAAATAATATTTTAAAGCGTAGTATTGTTAGTAAAATAATATTTAAGAGCGTAGTATTAATTTTAATAATTATTGTTAGTAAATTAAGATTGTTAAGTATAATAGGTAATATTAATATTTTTTGTTAGTAAAATTATATTTTTAAGCATAGAATTAATTTTAATAATTTTTGTAAGTATATTATGAATTTTAAGTGTAGTAGTTAAATTTATATTTTTTGTTAGTAAAATCATATTTTTAAGTGTTGTATTATTTATACAATTTGTTGTTAGTATATTATGAATTTAATTTATATTTGTGAATTTTAATATTTGTTTTTAGTAAATTTATCGATTTAATTTGTATTAGTGATTTTTAAATTTTTGTGATAGTATAGTATGAATTTTAAGTGTAGTAATTAATATTAATATTTTTTGTTGATAAATAATATTTTTAAGTGTCGTATTATTTATAATAATTATTGTTAGTAAATTAAGATTGTTAAGGGTAGTAATTAATTTAAAATTGTTTTGTTACTAAATTTTAATTTTCAATGTGACTATTAATGATTACAGTGTTCATATTTGTATTTCAAGAAATTGATCATAACCAGTAGCCTTATTTTCCGAACGGTTTGAACATGCTCAACGATGAATTTAATATTTTGGAGCCGACCCATACTCAAGCGGTACCTTCCGGTTCCGACGTTACACCAACATCACGTCCCAAAAGATTAACATCAGATGTCTGGCTATATTTCAACTTTGTCCAAATGACACTCCCAGATGTGACGACCGAGACCAGAGCTAACTGCAAGTTTTGTCATAAGGATTATGCCACAAGTAGTAGGGGAACTAGATATTTGGGAAGGCATATGCTCAAATGTATGCACGTACATGGAAAGGTAGACACTACAATTCAGACACAACTACAACGGCATCCAGACGGGTCTGTTACGATGTGGCAGTTCAACATCGGGCACGTTAGAGAGTGATTGGCATGATACATTGCACAAACTGATCAACCGATCAGTGTTGGTGACAATCCATATTTTCAAGAATTAATCGCATCTACATACAACCCCCAATTTGAACCTATTTCTAGAACCACCACTAGAAATGATTTGATAAGATTGTTTGAAACATAAAGAGTTGACTTGATTGCTGATATACAGCATCTAAGTGTCTCTACTGCATTAACTTTTGATATTTGGAACGCATGTTCCAAACTGGACTATTTATGTGTCACATGACACTATTTAGATTCTGAATGGAGGGTAACAAAATGAATTATTGGTTTTTGTCATATGGATTTAGATCCCGGAATGTGCCAATTTAAAGAAGAAGAAGAAAGGAAATGCCATGACAGCCACTTGGAGTGATAGCGAAGACCTAGAAGAGGAAGAAAAGTCTTTGAATGATGAAGATCTTTATTTCCTTCACATCATCTCATAATGGCAAGAAAGTTGAGAGTGAAAAGAAAGAAGAAAGTTACTCAAATGATGAAAGCATTTAATCTAAGTCCAAGTTCTAAATTGATAAAGAGATGGACTATATAGACTTCATGAAGTTCTTTGAGAGTTCTAGATTGAATAAGAAGAAGAAGATTCAAAAGTTAAAGAAGGAGAATCTCGAGTTGACTTCCAAGGTGACTCACTTGAGTGAAAAAGGGAATAGTGGAAGAGAGTTGGAAGAAAGCTTGAAGTTAGAGCTTGTTATTGTCAAGAAGAGTGAAAAAAGCTTAAATGAGGAGCTTATAAAAGATAAAGAATAAATTGCCAAGATAACCTCCAGAACCAAGAAGCTTGACAAGATGCTCTCAAATAGGAGGAGCTCTAGTGATAAGAGGGGCTTATGATATATGGAAGACATGGAAACCATATCCTTAAAGAAGACTACTTTTGTCAATAATGAAGAGTTAAAGAAAATCCAAGGTCCACAACAACCATCAAAAAGGGTTGAAGTTAGAGAATCTTCAAAACAAACTCAAGTCCAAGGCTCCAACAAAAGTTCAAGCCAAAGCTTAACCACAACAGGCTAGAATATATCAAACAAGGCCCCAACCTCCAAGGACCCTCCAATCTCAACAAATGACCTTTCATGCTCAATCAAGGAGGGATGCAATCTTGGCTCAAACACAAAGAAAAGAAGTGGCTCAACATCAAAAGACAAATCAAATGATAAAAAAGCCTCACATGTTTACACAAGGCTATGTTATGAATTCTTACTTTACTCATATTTGTCATTATTGTGGTATTGAATGCCACATAATGCCAAATTGTTTTAAGTATATTAATTTGTGTAAAATAGAAAGCATGATTGAGAAAAATATGCTTCGAAGAGCCAAAAAGCATGCACCTAGGAATTTTAGTGCCAATGAACCTAAAACTCCTAGGAATGAAAATGTTGCTACTAGGTGAACTAGAAAATATAAGTATTTTTGCTATGTGGCTCAAGTATCCTTGAAAGCCAAAGCCTCTAACACTTGGTATGTTGATAGTGGTTTTCTAGGCACACGGCCGGAAACAAGAGTTTCTCCGAGACTCTTGTAATGGAGGATGGTGGATTTATCACCTTTAATGATGGTTCAAGAAAAAAGGTTATAAGGAAAGGACACATATCCATTCTCGATTTATCCTCCTTAACCAATGCTCTTCATGTGGATGGCTTGCAAGCTAATCTAATTAGTATATCACACTTAAGTGATGAAGGGCTTTCGGTTATGTTTGGTAAAGTTGATTGTTCTATTCCAAAAAAAAGATGGACAAGCCTTATTGAAAGGCAAGATATCAAGTGACAATTGTTATTGTCTTGTTTATAATGAAATCTATTGTAACTTGTCTAGTTGTGATCAAGTCGAATTGTGGTATCAAAGGCTTGGCCATATGAATTTTAAAGACTTGAGAGTGTTTGAGAGGTTGAATGTTGTGAGAGGCCTTCCCAAGTTTACGAAAAGGATTGAGGGAGTTTGTGGACCTTGCCAATAAGGGAAGCAAACTAAAAGTGTGCTTAAAAAGGGTAAGTATCTCACCACCAAGGAACCATTAGAGCTTCTTCATATGGACCTTATAGGTCCCATGCAAACCGAGAGTCTCGGTGGCAAGAGATACATTTTTGTCTATGTTGATGATTTCTCTAGATTTACATGGACTTATTTTCTTGTGAGAAAAATCTAAAACTTTTGAAAAGTTTAAAATGCTTTACACTAAAATTCAAAATGAAAGAATTCCTACATTAAAAGCATTAAAAGAATTAGGAGTGATCATGGTAAGGAATTTGAAAATGCATGTTTTGAGAATTTTTGTAATAGTGTTGGCATTTCTCATGAGTTTTCTGCTCCTCGAACTCCTCAATAAAATGTGGTTGTATAGAGGAAGAATAGGGGTCCTCCAAGAGATGGCATATGTTATATTGCTTAGCAATAAATTGCTTAGGAATCTTTGGGCCGAAGTCGTTATTACGGTTTGCTACATAAGAAATAGAGTCTTTCTAAAGCCCGGTACTAGGCAAACATCCTATGAAATGTGGAAGGGTAGAAAGCCAAATGTTAGCTACTTCTACTGTTTTGGAAGCAAATGCTACATACTTAATGACCGAGATCAACTTGGCAAATTCGATGCTAAAAGTGATGAGTGTATTTTTATTGGCTATGCCCTATAGAGTTTTCAATTTAAAGACTTGAAGTATTATGGAATCATCTAATATTGTCATAGATGATTGTAGGCATAAGTCTAACAACCATGATAAGGAGGTTGATGTGTCTCATGACTTATCCTTGAAGGAGTGTGGTGAGGCTTCTAGTGATGTGAAGTCAAATCATAGTGAAGATGATGATAAATATCTTGATAGAGATCCATCCTTGGACCCTAATGAACCCGCTCATTGGGTTAAAAGACTCCATGATAAAATTAATATCATTGGAGATGTCAAAGAGTGAGGACTAGGTAACAAATGGCTAATCAAATTACCTATACTTGTTACACCTCCCAAATTGAACCCAAAAAGGTTGATGAAGTCTTGCATGATGAATGTTAAGTTCTTACCATGTGAAAAAAGCTAAACCAATTTGAATGAAATGAGGTTTTGACTCTAGATCCTAGACCTAAAGATTCTAATGTTATAAGCGCCAAATAGGTGTTTATGAACAAGTCGAATGAAGATAGCAACATTGTGCGCAACAAGGCTAGACTACAAGGATACTCTCAAATTGAGGGTATTGATTTTAAGGAGACTTTTGCTCGTGTTGCCTGTCTTGAGCCTATTAGGCTTTTTTTTTCCATTTCATTTATGCATAAGTTCAAATTGTATCAAATAGATGTTAAGAGTGTCTTCCTCAATAACCTCTTGCATGAGGAAGTGTTTGTTGAACAACCTAAGGGGTTTGTGGATCCATACCACCCCAACCATGTCCATCACCTCAAGAAGGCTCTATATGGATTGGAACAAGCACCGAGAGCTTGGTATGAGTGTCACACCCTTTATCTTGTTAACATTGGCTACTATAAAGGTAGCGTTGACAAGACCTTGTTCATCAAGGGCAACAAAGATAAGCTTTTCCTAGCTCAAATCTATGTTGATGACATTGTTTTTGGCTATACCAACAAAATCAAAGTCAAACAATTTATTGATGTTATGTCTCATGAATTTGAGATGAGTCTTGTTGGAGAGCTCACTTACTTCCTAGGTTTGTAAATCAAGCAATTGAATAATGTGATCTTCATATCCCAAGCTAAGTATGCTAAGAAGCTAGTGAAGAAAATTGGCCTTGAGAATGCCAAATATTGTGACACACCTATGAGTACCACTTTAAAACTTAGTAAGGATGCTAGTGGGAAAAGTGTGGATCAAAGTCTATATCATCGCATGATTGGTAGCTTGCTCTACTTAACAGCTAGTAGGCCCAATGTAACATTTAGTATGGGTGTTTATGCTAGGTACCAAGCAGATCCCAATGAGTCACATCTCTCTGTTGTGAAGAGAATCACTAGATATGTGAATGAGACTTCCAACTATAGGATATGGTACTCTTTTGATACTAATGCTAGTCTAGTGGGTTTTAGTGATACAGATTGGGCAGGTAATTATGATGATAAGAAGAGTACTTCGAAAGGTTGCTTCTTTCTAGAAACAACCTAGTGTCTTTGTTTTATAGGAAGCAAAATTCAATTTCCCTATCCAAAGCTAAAGCGGAATACATAGCCGCCGAAAGTGCTTGCACATAACTTTTATGGTTGAAGCAAATGCTTGTGGATGGATTTGATCAAGGTACTCTTACCCTTTACTGTGATAACTTGAGTGCTATTAATATTTCAAAGAATCTTGTTCAGCATTCTAGGACTAAGCATATAGACATTAGGTATCATTTCATTAGGGAGCTAGTTGAAAACAAATGCATAACACTTGAGCATGTAGGTACAAATGATCAACTAGTAGATCTCTTTATAAAACCCTTAGACTCAACTAGGTTCAAGTCCATTAGTAGGTCTATTGGGATTTGTCACATGCCTTAATGAGCCTTGTGATTGACCCCATATGGTGAGCTTAAGTAAATAGAGCAATCTTGCATTGTTGAAGTAAGCAGAAAATTGATCAACTTTATAAATTGACCCCATATATATATGGCTTTTTATTCAATAAGTGTGCCTTTGTCTTGCTTGCAATCCATATTTCATTTATGTTCAAACATGCTATTTTGGACTAGGAAAATTGATTGGGGAATACATTTGATTGACCTATATTTTATCTTCATGTTATGTGAACTTGATGTTGACGTGCTTAAATATTATGCATGGTTTGTGTGTGTGAAAGCTTCAGACAATGCTAAACTCAATAAGGACATTGTGTCCATTCTATAAATAAGGATGTCTCATCCAAATTAAGTATTGTCTATTTTCTTAATAGTTAAACAAGGCAACAACCAATATGGATTTCATATCCAGTCAATCAATAAGGATTTTATACCCATGTCTTGGTTGGTCAATAAGGATTGAAAAAGTTGCTTATGTGTGTGTTGAAAAATTTCAATGCTATAACTTGTTCATTTTTGACAAAAGGGTACAAATTGGTTTGATTTCTTTTGGAAATTCTTTTGACATCTGCTTTGCCAAATACCATGTTTTAAAAGTTAATGTAGCATGTCTTCCATCCAAGGTAATTTTCTCACACATTTTCTTCATAATCAAATCTCATTGCTCTTCTCTCTCACTTAATTAAGTTACATAAAGTTGATGTATATGATTATGAACCTATCTTTGATGCTAATAACTCTCTTTGCTAAAGTGACCCATTTGGGGAGTAACCCCTTTGTCTATCTTGTGACAAAAAGGTGGAGTAATGTGGATTTAGGGGACTTGAGAGTTGAATATGAGGGGAGATTGACTTGGTGAGTGGGAGTAACCCATTTAGGGGGAGCATTAGCATTTGCATTACTTGTTTCTTTTATGCAAAAGTTTTTTTTACCTTTTATTATATCTTGATCACCTCTTATACACTTTTCTTGGAAAGTGTAGTTCTCTTTGTTTTGTTGGGATGGATATTCTACATGAGCTTGAAGAGTTGAAAATCTAGTATATAGGTTTCTCATTGTAATGTAGAAAACTTTTTGTTGACCTCTCGTCTTCGGTTTTGTTTATTTTGAGAGGATGATTTGAGAGTGGTGGTTTTATCACAAAATAGCTAAATGAGGAGACTATAAGTCCTTCGATTGTTTATTGGCTTATTTCATTGACAAACCACATTTTGGAGATTATTTTATGTAAAGGTAGATTAGGCCAACCATTGTTCGTGATCAATCTTAGATGGTGATGTCAAACTCAAGAGCACTTCAAGGTATATCTCTTAGCACTTTGCTTAACCTCCTTTGAAGAGATTTAGTGCACACACTCACTCTCATGCATGTTTTAATCACATTGCATTAGTGTTCATTTGCTCTTTGGTGTGCCTTAATTTTCATATTTCTTGTATGCTTGGATTGTATGCTATGTTTGCTTTGAAAAAAGAATTTTCCTCTTGGCTGATGTTCAGGCTGCTTGCTATGCACATGACTCCTCTACGGTTTACACAGCGGTGCTGTCCAGGCAATGCCTGTTGACCATACCACGGCCTGTGCACATACATGCACAGCAGTCCCCAAAGCGGTGTTGTCCAGGCAATGCACCGTTGCATGCACTATGGTCTGAACACCTTTCTTGTGTCGCGGTTCAGCCAGCGGTACTGATGGGTTTTGGTTGTCTTCTCCCAAAACGACGTCATTTTTTTAGGGAATTAAATATATATATGTTCTCTTCTTCTCCATTCTGTGTTAGCTTAAAAATTAAAAGCCCTAAGTGAGAGAAATTGACTACTAGTGAGAGAGAGATCCAATAACCCATTTTTACTCAACCAAACCTCATTTCATAAGCGTCTAAGCATCATTCTAGCATCTTCCAAGCATGAGACTTCATATTATACTTGACTAGGTAACATCTTCATGCTCTAGAATTTCTTGTTTTCTTCCTTATGCCATGTTTACCTAGGAATAGCATTAATTGGTCTTTGAATGCATGTCTTTAAGTTTAATTACATTTATAACATGCTTGGGTTATTGATTGCTGGTTGAGATTTGTATTTTGTGATAGTTAGGGTTTAGGAACATTTTTTCCCCTTTAGCTAAAATCTATTTGCTTTTACATTTAGATAATTGATATCTAGGATTTTGCATTTATTATCATCCTTAAATCCTTAGATAAGCTTAAATGTGTTAACCTAGCATTTCTGCATACTGAATATTTCCATATATTCACATAGGTTGAATATTCTCTTCATGTATGTTGTTAAGCTTTGAGACTAAGTGTTTAGTGCACAAGTTTGTTGGTCAAAGGTCACTATTATAGGTCTGTTGGGTAGTGTGAAAGGGTTAGTATCTGGAGGGTGTGACGGGAGATCAACCTAAGATGTAAACTTTCATTCAAATAGTGGATTTTATGGACCGTGTGTGGCTATGTGGATTAGCCCGTGAGTTTTACCTTGTTGGAGGGTTTCTCACGTAAATCAAATTCTTGTGTTTTTATTGTTTTATGCTAAATTGTGTTTATGTGAATGCTTGATAATATTGGGTAGTTTCATTAAAATTGAAGAATCAAAAATTGGTAATTGATTCGATTAAAAACCTATTCACCACCCCCCCCCCCCTCGGACGCCTGCGTCTAGGTTTAATTGACACACACTTTAAGGGAATTTCAATCCGTGCTATTTTCAAGAAAATTAGTGTTGTCAGTTTTGAATCTCCGAGCCTTTTTAATCAGTCATTGAGCTTTTCCATGAACCGCCCGAGCCGTTTGTATGAACTTTAAACTTTTTTATATCTGAGCCTTTGTTAGTTGTATCCGAACCTTTTGAGTAAATGTCTGAGCCTTTGTGAGTTATTTCTAAGCCTTTTGAATAATCATTTTTTATTTGTTAATTTTATATCTCTGAGACTTACTATAAAATGTCTGAGCTTTTTAAAGAAGTGTTCGAGCCTTTTAAATAACTGCCCGAGCCTTTTAGATAACTCCTCAAGCTTTTTAGATAATTGTTCGAGCCTTTTAATTAAGTGTCTGAGACATTTAGATAACTGTCCGAGCATTTTAGACAACTAACTGAGCCTTTGATTTAACTGCCCTAGCTTTTAGTAACTTATATGCTTATTTTCTGTGAAAATATAGATGACGAATCGGCTGAAGAATTTGCTGAAAACTCCGGTGGGAGAATGGTATGAGGGAAAAATAACTCGGCACGACCATTTAGATAACCTTTGAGATATCGATGCCGTATTGAACATGGTACCTAAACATCTCGCGGTCGAAGAACGACATCAGTACACAGAGTCTTGTTTTGGTCATTTCTTTCGAATGCATCGGGGTGATGAAGTTTTCGACGGGCATTGTCCATCAACTGTTTATGCTAGAGTTGCATCACAATGGGTCGGAGGATGAGATACGATTTATGTTAGGTCATCATTTTGTCTAGTTCTCTAAGGTTGAGTTTTGTCTCATCACCGGATTGAAGTTCGGAGTGATTCCCGACACAACGAGGTATGAGATGGTAGAGAATAGGATACACCAGCGGTATTTTACTGGTTGATATTAGGTGGAATATGAACAATTAAGAGCTGTTTTACGAATTGGTATATTTGAGCAGTAGCAAGATGCTGTGAGGTTGTGCCTATTGAATATGCTGAACTGGAATTGATGAATATCGATGGGTTGAATATTGATGCGTTCTAGTGGGGTGCACATGTATATAGGCAGTCCATTTTTGGTTTCAAGCATACTTTGGTCATTCCACGTGAGCGGTTCGAGAAACACCAGCAAGCAAATGACGTTGACCTTTACACCACGGAGTCGTACAACATATACAGTCTACCTCACGCACTATTGGTGAGAATTTAGAATTTCAAATTGTATTTTATTAGTAATTTTTTCATATGTCTGATGGAATATATATATTGGATTCTTATCGCAGTTATCTTTTATACATATATTTGCTTTTGAGGTTATCCCTAAGCTTGGAACCCAATTTGGGACCCGTAGGGAAATCAACATGTCCCACTAGATTCTAAAATAGGAGTTAAGTAAACAATAGAGGGCGGACAAGCTGGCAAAGATTTTTATATCGAGGGTAAGTATCTATTTTGTTAATGTTTACAGTTGTTAGTATGTATACAATTACAATGGTCTAACTATGGTTTCAAGTGTTTGCAAGGACTTAACTAGTGCCCACAGCAACTGAGAGGGGTGAACGATACTATAAGGGTATAGACGAGGGAGGCAGTCTCAATAATACCGAGGACATGGTGCACATTATGGTACCAGAAACCAAAAAGCATACGACCGCTGGAACTAGTGACACCGAGGATTCCAAGCCAGAGGGTGGCGGAGGAACTTCCACGAGGCATAGGCCGGTTTGATTTACGATGCTTAGAGATACATCTGGAGGTGATTCATAAGGAGGTGTTGGAGTTCATCGAGAGGTACGTAAAAATGTTTGTTTCGCATTATTTTATTTCAAACGAGTGAACATTTTAGTACTGATGATTTCAAAAACATTTTAGGACCTCTTGGAACGTAAATTGATCACAGTGTTGGATGTCGTCCTAATGAGTGATGAGGAGTGAAATGGTAACATCGAAAGTTGTTGGATATGATCCGGAGGAGTGACAAAGAGCGAAATTGATAGCACCAGGAGTTGCTAGATGTGACCCAAGGGCTTCAGGGTTCAGATTTAAGGACACGGACCTACAAGGATGGTCCACCGTTCAAGAACTAGGACTTTAATCCCAGAGAAAGGATAGGTGGTCATGACGAGGGGACAGACCCTAAGACCAGACGTGACCAGCAGCTGCCTATTGGCGGGACGCATTCTGATCGTGAGCATCAGCTGTCTACAGACGATATAGGACCTAGTACAGAGACAACACTATTGAAGCATGTGCCTCTTCTAGGTTTATCCGAGTAGCCGCTGTATAATGTGGATCATCCAATTCTGTCAGAGGATCACACAGGGTACCTCTTGTAGCAGCAGAACCCTCCAGGCGATCCACGAGAACACGGTTCTCATCCCAGCCCTCCAGTTAGGTCAAGCCTAGTGTATCATAATGCTCCAGGCTATCAGTCTGGACGAAGTTCCTTCTCAGAGCGTGCCCCTCCGATCCATACAGTGGACCCCTCCAGGCGATCCAAACAGGAAACCCCTCTAGTCCATCCCAACGATCCCCACAGTGACCTCTTTAATCCATCATGTCGCAGCCCATCCTGTAGTGACCCTTTCGATCGATCCCGGTGCAGTCTAACCCACAGGTCGATCCATGGGGATAAAATTCCTCATCCCACCATACCCCCACGGACTACGGTCACCACGGTAAGTATAGGTCACAGGCTCACAGGTGAGGCTAGCAGTTGTTGAGCCCATACACTGACCCATGTCGACCAAAGAGGCCAATGACACTACTGCAGGCATCAGAACTTTCATTCAGCCCCAATGTTTTAGTAGATGTTGACTAGCTTGCGACTTACCAAACTTACAAGAGGAACGTGATGGGGGAATTGTAAGTATAAAATTTTTTATATATTTTGAAATACCACAGTAAATTTACTTGGTTTTCTAACTTCTTCAACAAGTATGAAGACGTGTTATGGATCTACTAGAGCCAATCCATGTCACTTGGTTCCAACGGTTGCAAGCCAACTTCAAGGAGTTGTTGGACATGGTACGTTCATTACTTGAAATGTCTTTTACTTTATGGAAGAATTCGAAATATGTATAATTTTTATGTTGTCAGCATATGGATGCATACCTATACATTTTACGAAAGAGTCAGCGAGCATACCCCACTGTCTACAGTCAGACGATGTACGTATTGGATTCTCAGTTATCTGTAAGTATTTATAATGTACTGATTTCACATTTATGTTTTTCTGTTTCTTCTTGTTCGTAACATTTCAGTAAATTATCTATATACAGTCACTTTTGGAGAATCAGCGGGGGAGGATCATGCCTCGTGATGCTAAGGGACAAGTCACGACGAAAGGCTGGTATGTGTTGAAGTACAAGTGGTCCGCTGAGGACCTTTTGACGGTACGTGGATCGGTCCTGTCAGAAAACCAGCTATGGAACGAGATTGACATGGTAAATGTTATACAATTATGGTTTAAATGTGTTTAATTAAAAAACCTTAGTTTCTCATAACACTTTCTTGAAACACATACAGGTTCTAATACCGTCCAACATTGGCAGCCGATATTGGCTCTTGGCCAACCTCGACCTCATTGTTGGGATGATCCATCCCCTAAACCCCTTCAGGCAGCAAGTTCCCGTGCAGATCAGGAAACAGTAGGCTGCACCTTTGAAATGGTTTTCGTTACCATGTTGCATCGGGTTTCACGATGTGAGACTGAGGGGCCAACTGAAGTACGACAAGCGAAATAGCACCTTTGGGGTAAGTGTGGTGTCTACATCACATGTGCCCCAACAGACTAAAGGGTATGACTGCTTGAAGTTTTATTAATATTCTATTGTAATGGTTGTTCATATGGTGCATTGCAGGGGTAACTGTTATGCACATACGTTAAGATTGATAGAGCACATAATGGTGAACATGCAGACTTTCGATTGGTGAGAAGATGATATGGGCACCATCAGAGAGAAGCTGGTTGTGGAGGTTTTTTATAACTCCAAGCTCCAATTTATGTTGTAGTTATTGATGTACAAAATCATTATAGTAATGAAATTGTTAATTTTTGTTTAAATTTCAAGTGTTTGCAATTACAAGTACAACACACAATTCATAACTTAAACAATAAGAAAACTGATAATTAACAGACCCATTTAATTAAACAATAAGTTAATGAACAAGTCATAAAAATCTAAATAATTAAAATGACATCAATAACAACGTCTTCATTCTTTCCACGGTAGAGTCCTTGTCAGGACACGTCTGTTTATTATGTCCAACTGAATGACAGATGCTACATTTTACGATGATAAGCCTCGGGAACAACTCTGCTCGGACCTTCATTAATCAAATACGAGTTATAAGACCTCCTACTATTACGATTTGATTATCCACATCTTCTACACAATTGTGTGGTTGTCCTCTCCAAAGACGAGGCATGTCGACCTGCCCTCGGGCGTCTTACTTGTCTCTTAGAGATTGGATTTAAAACCACCCGCGTATCGATGTCGGATGGCACTACCGGTGAAAAGGATGGCCAATAGGCATAATAGGAACCGAGTATGCATTAATAAGTTTATGTCTCTTGTAGTAGCCCGCACACAGAGATGTCAAATCCAAGTTTTTGATCCCTACAACAACAATAAAAACAATGAGATTCACGTTTCTGTAATTTAATGCATAAACTATAACTTGTAATATACCTAGCTCTTACGAGTGCCTGAGAACATGGATAAAGATCCATTTGAAATTTGTTACATGTGTAAGTCTTCTAGGTTAAATCAACAGTCCACTACTTTCCAGATCGTTTGACAGAGAATATGTTCTAGTCAACTGGATTGACGGTTATATAACCGCACTTCTCTACACGTTTCAGGATCATAAGATGTGTTACGCGGTCAACTGATGACGTATGGACTATGCAGCTCAATGGCGATCATGAAACTACCACTGTAGCATATTCGTAATGAACTCTGTCAGCGTCAACATAGGCGGTTGCCATACGAATTTTAGGCATAAGTTTATGTATTCTACAACTTTTGTTGTTATCACCATGTACCTTCTTTCGGATAGTGTACGCAGAACCACTTATGTGGACCTGCAGTATTGACATAATCGAATGCATTCTAATGTAAGTTACATAATTCTTCCATATGCTGGTTATATTTCAACTCAGTGTACGATCTAGTTGTTTTGTCTGTTCTGGCAGTAACATCCTTTCTATGAAATCGCTTCATAATATCTTCAAAAAAGTTCCAGCAACATATGGTATGGGTTAGATAAGGGAACACATTAGAAATCCCTGCTTCAATGCTTGCATATCGATCAGAAATGAAAACCAAATCATCTATACGACCAAGGGCACCCTTTAAGCAATCTAAAAATCGTTCCCATGAAATGTTGTTTTCTAAGTCACTGTACCCAAAAGAAATTGGATACACCTATTTGTTTCCATCTTGTGTAGTTGTATCAAACATTGTACCCTCGAATCTTCCCTTCAAATGGGAACCATCAACTGCAATAACTTCACGCATATACCTCCAAAAACCTCTAAGTGAAGCACCTAATGATGTGAAAAATACAAAAATTTACCATCGCCTGCGCACTGTAAGTCAGTGATTATGCTAGGATTTTGTTATTCCAGCACGTAACCAAAAGATGGAAATAGTTAGAAGGTTTCTTCATGTTGTCCATAGGTCAGTGACAATGCATAATACAGGGCTTGACGTGCCTTACTGTACATGATTTGGATGCCATACATTGTTTTCATATCAATGACTATATCCTTGGGACGCATGAGACGACCATCTTGATGTTGAAGCCTATATGTAACGACTTCTCCAATTATGACTGAACTAGCATATTGGTTGTGACGATGAATCTTCTCCAAGGGACAACTGTGTTTGTTGACAAAACTTCTTACTTGGAAGTATGTCTCTTCATCTCTCTTCGCCGATATTAATTTCCACGTACAATGGTCAATCAAACAAGCAAAATATAATGTTGTATTATTGGACCTTTTCACTTTCCATTCGAAGTTCTGCCGCACTGTAAAAAAGCTAAATAGTCTCTACAAATATTTTTTAGTCGGAAAAAATTGACCTTTATAAATCATGCTTGTAGGTTCTTCTACTACCAAGGTGTTGTTTCTACCAATACCAAATAAGTATGAATCTGCTCTTAGAATAACTCACGTTATGGTATTATCAGAATCATATATAGTTACATTATGCTGAACCTCGAAAGTCTCATGCATATCTGGTGCAGTGCAACTAACTCTTTATACACGTCTTCCACGTCTTTAAATTTGGACAGGTTCTTCATCAATGTTCTCTACATGATCTACCGGATTAATATATGCCTTATTATCCACCTCATGGTTTAGCTCAAGGTTCGGTTCAGTGTTCTGGTCTTTATACTGCCCATCATTCATCTCAATTTGACAACTAAACACATCGTCGAGTTGAGGTCCAACTACAACTACATCTACATGGTCGGCTACTACCGGTGGGAAAACACATATGTTTTCTCAACCTTCGGTCCCACTCTTTTGTGTAAACACTTGGTTGCTTTCGCTAAAGGATCCAAATTGCTGGGTATTTTAACGCTGAGGAATATCATTCCCTATCACATCTCCAGCTGCCCTCAAGTTAGACTAACACATAATTGAGGGATCACCTGGTATTTCCCTAGCATAAACTGAACATCATCGTCATTTCTTATAAATGTGCAACATGTAGTGTCAAGAACGATTGATATTGACTGTAGATCAACAGTGTATTTGTTTACATTATACTTCACAACGGTATGCACAATCGCCACCAATTTTTCGTATCGGGTAACTGCACCCATCGACCATTGTAAGATATTACTATTCTACCCAATTCATTCTCCTATCAAATTCATCATCACAAACCATTATTAAAAAAATATATTTTCACAGATGTCTGAATAAGAAGTTAGCAATAGGCTTACGAAAAGGTTTATACAAAAGGCTCGAATTACATTTACAAAGGCACGATCAAGTATTTGAAAGGCTTGGACACTATTTCAAAAGTCTCGGACGCTCCATAAAAAGGCTCAGAGACTATTTTAAAAATCTCGAAGACTTATGTCAAAGGCATATACACAGTTTCATTGACAAACATAAAGGCTATGGAAAAGGCTCGAACACAACTTCAAAAAGACTTAGAGACTTTACTTTGGTCAGACACTTTACACAAAGTTTCAAAGACTTTACATAAAGGCTCGGAGACTTTACTGAAAGGCTAGAAGACTCAAAATTCACATATTCAAACTTCACAAAACCAGACTCAGAAATTAAAAGGAACGGATAAAGTGTTACAAGACTCAGAAATGCATGATAAAAAATAAGAATTTTAGAAATATATTACCTTTTTGTGCAGGAGAATGTCGAATTTTTCTAAGTTGAAGAAGAGTGATATAGTAGATATCAATTTTCAGACAAGTTTATTGTAGAAAGATAGAGAGAGAAAGGAGTTACTAAGTTCAATGTTTCAAGTGTGGAGATGGAAGTACAAAGAGAATTTCAAAAAATGATTATTTAAGGGCAATTTTGATAGTTCAACATAATATGCGTCTTTTAAACTTAACTTATTAATGCACTGACTTGGGTGCAATGCAGCTTAAGAAATGTGACATTTCTCACAATTTCCACCTCACCCAATTTATATAAAAAAATCATTATTTTTGGAATCAAATCCTCCTTTAATGATGTTCAAATTTACATACAGAAATATCTTATGAAAGGGAATATGTGGAACCGAACTATATATTGGGTCAAGATGTTTTCAATCTGGAAATCTCTTATTTATACAGCTATCTTTTAAAAAAAAAACTTATTGATATCTACGGCTATCTTAAAAACAAAATTATTGATATCTACAGTGTAAGTTCCTCAATTTTTTACTGGCTCATTTCGTTGACAACCATATTTGGGGATTAATGTGTAAGGGTAGCTTAGGCCATCATTGCTCAAGACCTAGCTCAAGCTTCAAAGGTAAAATCACTTGCTTAACCTTCATTGAAGAGGTATTAGTGCACACACACTCTCATGCATGTTTTAATCATCTTGCATGCTTGCTTATTTGCCTTATTGTGTGTCTTTTTGTGTCTTAACTCTTTCTCGGGTGTTTGATGCATTTTGATTGCCTTAAAAAGGATTTTTCCTCTGTACCGCGGTCATGACCGCTCCCTGTGCATTACCTCTACTGTGATCTGTACAGCGGTGTTCTCCAGAGGTTGCACGCTGCTGCTACCGCGGTCTGTGCAATTTGCATGCATAAGGGTCTCCCAAGCAAAGTTTCCCAGGCGTCTCATGCTATCCAGACCGTGAGGTGCAACTTGCATGCACAGCGGTTTATAGAGCGGTGTTGTCCAAACGATGCACCGCTCTTTGTACCACGGTCTGGACACTTACCTTTACCGCGGTCTAGCCAGCGGTCCTGATAGGATTTGGTTGCCTTTCGTCCAAAATAATGTCATTTTGTGTAGGGCACCATATATATATATATATATATATATATATATATATATATATATATATATATATATATACATATATATATATGTTCTCTTCTCTTCTCTTGCTTTGGTTGAGTCCAAAAAGCCATCTTTAAGTAGCCTAGCTTTTCAAGAGAGAGAAAGACTCCCAAACTCTCATTTTTACTCAACCTAACTTCATCTCATGGTCATCTAGCTTCATTCTTGGATCATCTAAGCATGGAGAATCATCTTCTTATCGACTAGGTAATTTCTACATGCTCTAGAATTTATAGTTTCATTACTAAGACATGTATACCTAGGGTTTCGGTCTTTATTGCAAATTAAATGCATGCTTGTATGTTTAATAGCTTGTATGTTTAATAGCTTTTATGATATGCTTGTGTATTGGTTGTTGGTTGAGAAGTATTGATTTGTGATAGCTAGAATTTAATACGGTTTTACCCTTCTAGCTAATTCTTCTTGCCTTTGCATTTAGAACATTGATATCAAGGATTTACTTTACTTGTCATTATTAATCCTAGATAAACATGAATGTTTTGACCCATCATTTTTCCATATAGAATATTCTTGCATATTCACTTAGGTTATCATTATCTCTTCATTGTTGATTAAGCTTGTGGTTAAGTGGTTAGTGCACAAGGTTGGTGATCCAAAATCACTATTAAGGCCTTCTGGGTAGAGTGAAAGGGTTAGTAACTGGAGGGTTTGATGGAAGGTCAACCTAGGTTATAAACTTTCACTCAATAGTGGATTTTGAGGATCTAGTATGGCGCACTGAACAGCCCGTGGTTTTTCCCATTTAGAGGGTTTCCACGTATATATTGCGTGTTGTTATTGCTTTATGTTTATTGTCTTTTATTTGAACACTTAGTAGAATGAGGTAGATTTGATAATATTGATTAATTCGTAAAATTGGTAATCAATCGGATTAAAACATATTAACCCCCCGGTTATAGACACACATTTTCTAGGGAATTTCATACAGCTATCATTTTATTTTTTTTAAAATTGTTTATTGATAGAATTCATAACTATACATTAAAAAAAACAATATGATACTGATCATGTGATGTGATGATGAGAAAGTTTGATACTTAAAATAAAATTAGAGTTTAACGATGATTTGTTAGGTTTTATCACAAGTTTTTTTTTAAAGGTAAGTTTTATTTAATTAAGAAATATAATTGAGGATATGAGTAAAATTAATGAGTTTATACATTATTTGATTTATTTTTAATTAAAATAATTTATCCATATTGGAAAATTTCTATTGAGATTTTTTGTAATCAAATTTTTTAATAAAATATGGATATACTAATAAGTTTTATGGGTGTCAATATTGACACCAATATATATATATATATGTATAAAATTAACACTGAAAAGTGTATGTTTACTAAGGGATAATATCATCATTTTTAACTTCCAATATGATTAATTTCCCAATTTAGACATAATTTCGTTCGCTCGCTTAAATAAATGTGATGTGCAGTAATTAGTGAATTTTTCTTTGTATTTCAGAGGTAATATGGTCAATTCAGAATTATGGAGAAGTTAGATGGAAAAACAAACATCATTTTCAAGTTCATAACGTCAAAAACCCTAGGAAGGCCATGAAAGTCATTTTTATAATTTTGACTATTCACCGTTCATAGTTGACTTTTACTATTCATAGTTGACTTTTACTATTCATAGTTGACTTTCAATGTTCACGGATAACGTGGCACATTCCTATTGGATCGAATTACGAGTGCACCGTACACGCGACTGTAGGGAATCACATTCTAGAAGATTTTGACTTTATCTGTTGATTGATGATGTGTCACATTTCTATTGGCCCGAATTGTGAGTGCACTGTACATGTGCTGTAGGGAATCATATTCTAAAAGCCGGTGCACTGTTTACTATTGACTTTCACCGATGCGGTTACTATTTACTATTCACTATTCACTGATGACGTGGCGAAATCTGGACGCTCCATTCTAAATTCATCTGATGGTCAATTTTCATCCGTATCAACCCCCCCCCCCCCTTAATTTGGACATTATGAATCCAAATCTGACCTTAGATTTGTGAAATTCTCTCTCTAATGTTCTCAAATCCTCATTTTAAATAAAACAGCTATTTTCTAGTTATATTATGTCTGGTTAATTTAATATAGCTGGGGTCAAAGGTGATGCTGTTGGTATGAAAAATATGATCCAATTTTGGTAAGTTTATTATTTTTTGCTTTCTCCCCTCTGATTTTTATAGAGTTTTTGACTTATTGTAGACAGACAGATGTTGTTTGACATAGTGGGCACTTTACCCATATCTATCAAATACTGGTTTATCCTCACTGATCTTTGTGGAGTCTTAACTCACTGTGGACAGACAGATGTTGTCATATACTTTACACCATATCTATTAGTAAAGTGGATAGGGGAGTGGAAATTTCCCCCCTTAAATCTGGACTAAATATTAATAATTTGATTATATTTGAATTACCAACAGTGGATCTCTTAGCCTCATTTTTAATTTTAATTGATTTACACTTTTTTGTAACAAGATTAGTAATTAATCTAGATAATTAATTCTACAGGGACAAGTGAACAACCTCTCTGTGGTTCGACTCGGTGTTACCAGTTAATTTATTACTATGACACTCTTTTACTTGGGAGTAGGAACACTTCTTTAAGACGTGTCAGTATACAGGGTTTTCTTATCGGTGTGTCCTGATATAACTCATATCAGTGCGTTTCATGTGGACCATTGATTTTGGAGAAACTTTAACAAGTGCAAACACTTTAAGTCAAAGCATGTAAATCTAATAGTCCACATCCAACGCATTGACGAATTTATATCAATGCGCACTGATTTGAAAATGTCTATGTATATAGTGGTTTTCTTATCTATGCGTTACATGTGGACCATTGATTATAGAGAAGTTTTGACAAATGCATAAACTTCAAGTCAATACGCACTCATATAAATTCGTTAGTGCGTTAGATGTGGATCATTAGATTTATATGTTTTAACTTAAAGTTTATGCACTTGTCAAAACTTTTCCATAATCAATGGTCCACATGCAACGCACTGATATAACCTATAGGAGTACGCACTGACTGGAAAACCAATATATATATATATATATATATATATATATAAAAGATTCATCCTACACCTTCTTTGACTTCAAACGTGGGTTCTTTAACAAAAACCTGAATTGATTTAAATCATATAGGTACCCTCACATTCCCCTGGTTGAGACGAACCTTCTAATAGTGGTTGATAGCTCTCCATTGTAACAAAATTATTTTTCAAAGAGAATGTTCTTCCACCATAGCTGGAATATTTGAAACTCAGTTTGACTTAATAACATATATATATAAATTCACTTCCTGTTGATCTCTAATGGACCTCTGAATCTGATCATTAGTTTCTTTAAGATTGAACCCAAATGAAGTGTAAGACAATCAACATATAGAATACTCATTTTATAGAAGATATTTTCAATATTTACCAAAGTGGTAAATATAACTATAGTCTATGGCTCCATATGAAGTATCTTCTTCAAGCACGGTCATGAAGTGATCGATCATTTCTCGGGTATTGTGTACTAATAATTTAATTGGTGGAAGAACTATATGATCTAATGTGAGATCATCTTGAAACTAAACATTGACGTCATGTCCATGACGAGGCAGTGATGTTTATGAATACAACTGCATTTAAAGACAAATGCAATTTGCATGAAGAGTCTGGAAGAGAGCCCTAGAGAGTCAAGGCCACCACCACAGCGTAAACCTATCTAGCAATTGGTTGGTTTTTGACCATCTCTCCGCCTTATAGGTTCTACTGATATCTATCCTGTATGACTTATGAGTCCTGATAATGCCGTTTAGCTTGGGATTTCTTTCGTATCTGTTACGCTCAAGTCTCAACAAGTGGACTCTCTGTGCATGTACTACAGAACCTTTATTATTTTCCTCTTCTTTATCATCATCGTCGATCATTATCTGTTAATCTTGACCTAGGCTAGTTCAACTTTCATTGTCACAAATAATATTCCATCACATCGATCGTTTTTGTCATAACCTCTCTCGTGAGTGAGTGGGGAACGGCGAAAATTATGTTTGGGTCCAGACAGTGGATTGCATTGTGAAGAATAATCTCTTGTAGCGATCACGTGACGTGTTACATTTGAATCCAGCTGGATACATACTTGCATGTGTATTGCCTTGAAGCACTCATGATTTTGATTGATTTCCATGAGTGGTAACAAATGTCGTACTAGTAATCGTTGGAACGATAAAAGTGATATGTTTATTTGATGAAAATGATCTATCATGCGTACTTCTTTTAATTCTACTAATTCAAGAGTAATTATATATCGATTCGATTTATATACTTTAACTTAGTGCATACGTATTTATCAAAGTTCTCCATAAATAAATGGTTCATATTTATGTTGGAAAATTCTATCATATGGGACCACACATGTGAATATTAAATGTGTTGTGCTATCTTTTGGTTAACCCTAAATTAAAGTGATCTAATTAAGATTTAAAGTATTAAGGTTTAAGGGTATAATTGTCATGGAATTAATGTGTGGATATCAGAGTGCTATTTTTAATTTGTTGAGGGGCCGAATTAGAAATAGCCAACATATAATAATTTGATTATTATATATATATAGGGTTATGGTCCCCAAATTATACGATACTTTTATTTTCTCTGTATCCCCATCAACGTAGCAAAATAGAACACGGTAGGGTTCATAAAGGTCATGATGATTTGGAAAATCACAACCCGTTCACAAATTTCCAGCGATGGATTCAGGTACGCTTCCGCTATCGATTCTTTTCCACTTTTCTCTTGAATTGACATCGGTCAATATTGTATATTTAGGGTTTGATTAAGTATGTATAGAAACATGTTTAGGTTAAGTTTTACGAATTAATTATGTGCCTATACATGTCGTTGTGTTTTATTGTGTTAATTGAAATCCTAACAATTGGTATCAGAGCTACCCATAATCGATTCTTGAGAATTGAGATTTAGATTTTAGGTTTTATGAAATTTTGGATTTTGTTGTTCATCTGCATTAGTTTTTATGTCTAATCCATTGAACAAAAATATATTCTGGATTTGTTTTGCTTCTTAAACATATTTATTGTCTAATATATATGTTAAATCCATGATTATATTCTGTTTTGTTTATGTTTGTTTTTGTGGATTCTGGATTTGCTTGGTCGGTGAACATGGAGGTGGGATTGGATTCAGATCGCAGTTGTGCGAATATGAGGTTGAAGGTCTGGTGTTGGATATTCAAATCACGTTTTGTTCTGATTAAAGAATTTAGAATCAGGTCATCTGATCAGGTTTCCCTCTATGGATTCAGATTCAACTCAGTCAACGCCACCATACCAGTCGTGATCCCAGCCAACCCCATTTTCTCTCGCCCAAAACCAGTTCTCTCGCTCTCGGTCAACACCATTCAGCTCTGATTTTCCAATGAGTTTTGGGATCAAAACCGTACGATTACGGCGAAGATACAGATGAACGGGCGTCGATCACGCCACTGGTCCAGATTGAGCGATCTATCGCTGCCTCCAGTCGTCGGTTGCTCGATCAGGTTTGGATCGGTTTTGGCCTTCGTTGATCGCCGATCTGGGTCTATGTGCCATCGTTCACTACTCCGCCGTGCGTCGTTGCATTCAAGCTACGACGTGGTGGCCTTTACGGCGGTTAACGCAAAGAATCAGGTTTTCAGTTGTTTTTTGTGTTAGGCCCTTCTTTTAAAATTTTAAAATTCTTGAGGGACTGTTTTGTAAATTATTTGGGTCATTGTGTGATTTCAATAAAGTTTCGGGGTCAATTTATAATTTCCAAAATTTACAGGGCCTGTTTATAATTACTAAAAAGTTTTGGGTAGATTTATAATTATTGAAAAGTTATGGGGTCACTTTATAATTTTCAAAAGTTTTGGACCAAATTTTAATTATAAAAACTTGATGGGCGTTTCTGTAATTTTACAAAATAAGTGGCACTTTTGTAATTTTGATAAAATAAAATAAATTTTTGTTTATTTTCATTTTATTTTAAGGATCAACTCAAATTCAAATAATGGTGGTATAACTTTTATGATTAAATAAAGTAGTACATCATTCTAAATGGGCTAATTAAAACAAGATGTCACCAAAGTGACATCTCTTGTGTAGATTGTTCATGAGAGATGTTGGATGTTCGTGTAAGTGTAAATTCATACTGGTATTTACCGGCCCAAATGAAGGTTAATACTTGGCCGAATTGTACACACATCTGTGGTAGTAAATATGTGACGATTATAAGGTTTTACATGTGAATAATAAGTCGATCTAAAGATAGATTTATTATTTAACATAAATTATTGTCAATGTTTGATCACTACAACAAGAGTACCACTTACAATTAATATTATTGTCCAAAGACTTGATATTAATGTTGTACTAGGTATCTTAAGATGTGACTGACCATTATTTGGTATATCTTTTATGGTTAAATAAAGTGGTCTATCATTCTAAATAGACTAATTGAAGCAAAATGCCGCCAAAGTGACCTCTTTTGTGTAGATTATTCATGAGTGATGTTGGATGTTGGATGTTTGTGTGTGTGTAAATTCATACGAGTATTAGTATGCCCAAAGGAAGGTTAATACTTGACCGAATTGCACACACACCTGTGGTGATAAATATGTGACGATTATAAGGTTTTAAATGTGAATAAAAAGTCGATCCAAAGATAGATTTATTATTTGACATTAATTATTGTCAATATTTGATCACTACAACAAGAGTACCACTTACAATTAATATTACTGTCCAAAGACTTGATATTAATGTTGTGCTAGGTATCTTGAGATGAGACTTACCATTATTTGAATTTGTTGATCATTGTATTTGGTTATTAATGTGAGCATGTTTGTGTGTTTGTTTTGTTATCTTCCAAGCTAAATGTTTTACAATATCTGCTAATACCAACACTATACCCATGCTTAATGGGATTAACTTTAAGAATTTGGAAGGAGAACATACTCATTGTTCTCGGCTGCATGGATATAGACCTTGCACTTCGGGTTGAGCAACCCGTTTCTCTTACGGATGCAAGTTCTCTTGATGATAGGAAGAACTTTGAGAAGTGGGATCGCTCAAATTGCATGAGTCTTATGATCATGAAGTGCGGCATTCCGGAGGCATTTAGGGGCACGGTATCTGAAAAGATAACCAAAGCCAAAGAGTTCATAGCCGAAATTGAAAATCGTTTTATGAAAAACGATAAGGCAGAAACAAGCACGCTTTTGCAAAGCTTGATTCTATGAAGTACAAGGGCAAATGAAACATAAAGGAGTACGTTATGGAAATGTCTCATATTGCTTCTAAGCTTAAGGCACTGAAGCTCGAGCTGTCTGACGACTTGCTCGTGCATTTGTTATTAATATCACTTCTTGCACAATACATTCAGTTTAAGGTCAGTTACAACTGTCAAAATTGGAAATGGACTCTTAATGAGCTCATTTCTTACTGTGTGCAAGAGGAAGAGAGACTAAAGCGAGACGGGACCGAAAGTGCTCATTTGGCTAGCACCTCTAAGGATAAGGGCAAATATAGGAAGAATAATGAAGCTGCAAAAATACCTTATGAGCTTTGGACAGACAAAAAGCTGAGTCTAAAGCATTTTCACATTTGGGGATGTCCAGCTGAGGCAAGGCCTTACAGGCCACATGAAAAGAAATTGGACTCTAAAACTGTGAGCAGCTACTTCATTGGCTACTCTGAGCGATCAAGGGGCTATAAGTTTTATGATCCCACACTTAGGTAAATTTTTGAAATGAAAACTGCAACATTTTTTGAGGATGTTGAGTTTGGGGGGAGATTAAGGTTATAGACATTGTCTTTGAGGAAGAATCGGTTTTGATTCCCACTATTGCTTTTGACAATGTAAAGGTTTCTATACCTGTCATTGATCAAGAAGCGAATCTGGATCCTCAAAAGTGGATTGATGCCATGAATGAAGAGTATAAGTCTATGCAAAACAATAAGGTTTGGGTACTTCTCCAATTACCAGAAGGTACGAAGCCCATTGGTTGTAAATGGATATTTAAAACCAAAGGGATTCTAAAGGTAATGTGGAGAGGTATAAGGCTCGTCTTGTAACTCAAGGTTTTACCCAAAAGAAAGGGATTGACTATAAAGAGACTTTCTCTCATGTTTTCAACGAAAGACTCTTTTAGGACAATCATGACACTTGTTGGTAATTTTGACCTTGAGCTTCATCAGATGGATGTCAAGACGGCGTTTCTCAATGGTAACATTGATGAAACAATTTATATGGTGAAACCAGAAAACTTTGAGTCGGGAGACCCAAAGAATATGGTTTGTAAATTGACAGAATCCATTTATGGACTCAAGCAAGCTTCCCATCAGTGGTACCATAAGTTTCATCAAGTGATTATCTTGTTTGGTTTTGAGATAAAAGTTGTTGATAATTATGTGTATTACAAATTCAGTGGGAGTAATCACATATTCCTGGTTTTATATGTCGATGACAAACTGCTTGCCACAAATGATATAGGCATGTTGCATGAAACCAAGAGATTTCTATCAAAGAATTTTGAGATGAAAGATCTTGGTGATGTCTCTTTTGTATTAGGGATCCAGATACAACGAGATCGCTCTTGGGGTATTCTTGGATTATCACAAAGGAGCTATATCGATATAGTGCTCAAAAGGTTTGGCATGCAGGACAGCAAACCAGGTGACACCTCTGTCGCTAAGGGAGACAAGTTCAGTCTCAATCAGTGCTCTAAAAGTAAGCTTGAAGCTAAGAAAATATAGAAGATTCTCTATGCATCAGCTGTAGGGAGTCTAATGTATGCTCAGGTATGTACGCGTCTGGATATTGCGTACATTGTTGGTATGTTAAGCAGATATTTAAGTAACTCTATGATGGATCATCGGAAAGCAACCAATTGGGTTATAAGGTATTTGAAGAGAGCAAAATATTGTATGCTCACATATAGGAGATCGGATCAGTTTGAGATCACAGAGTATTCCGACTCTGATTATGCTGGATGCCAAGACAGTAGAAGATCCACATCAGGCTACAAATACTTATTGGCTGGTGAAGCTATATCTTGGATGAGTGCCAAATAGACACTCATAGCTTCTTCCACCATGGCAACAGAGTTTGTATCATGTTATGAGGCATCCAACCATGGAATATGGCTGTAGAATTTTATCATTGGGTTGTGCATTCTGGAGGGTGTTGAAAGACCACTCAAACTATATTGTGACAATAAGTCAGCAGTGATATATTCTAATAACAACAAGAACTCATCTAGGTCAAAGCATATTGACATTAGGTTCATAGTTGTGAAGGAAAAAGTTTAGAGTGGACATATATCCATAGAGCATATTGGGACAAACTCCATGATAGCGGATTCGCTTACAAAAGGATTACCACCCAAGGTCTTTCATGAGCACACTGCTCATATGGGTGTTATTTTGTGTGAGGATATCACATTATAGTGGGAGTTTATATAATTTTGTATTGTATTGCTCTATACTTTTATTTTGGATATATTTATGCATTTATGCATTTTGATATTTTTCTGATCAGAAATAAAGTATTCGGTTAATTACACTTTGTTACATTGTGTTAAGTTTTGATCTCACTAAGGAATAAAGTAGGACCAGTTGGAATAGACATGTATAGATCACATTGCATGTAATTTCCATGCTACGCATCCATGATTGATCTATGTCATTTGGTTATATTGGTATACGTGACAATTGATGGGTTTAGTCACGCTAAATGTGACGAAAGCCGCTTTGATCCTATGTTGACATAATCAATGAGCGAGATTGTTCAGATATACCCTAAAATTGTGATAGCAAAATTTTAAAGCTCATAAAGTCATACACATTTGTAAAGTTACATTTGTGGCGCAGTGGGAGATTGTTGGAAAATTCCATCATATGGGCTACACATGTGAATATTAAATGTGTTGTGCTATCTTTCCTAAATTAAAGTGATCTAATTAAGATTTAAAGTATTAAGGCTTAAGGGTATAATTGTCATGGAATTAATGTGTAGATACCAAAGTGCTATTTCTAATTTGTTGAGGGGCCGAATTAGAAATAGCCAACATATAATAATTTGATTATTATATATACTTAGGGTTATGGTCCCCAAATTACACGATACTTTTGTTTTCTCTGTATCCCTATCAACAGAGCAAAATAGAACACAGTAGGGTTCATAAAGGTCGTGATGATTTAGAAGATCACAATCCGTTCACAAATCTCCAGCGATTGATTCAAGTACGCTTGCGCTATCAATTCTTTTCCACTTTTCTCTTGAATTGACATGGGTCAATATTGTATGTTTAGGGTTTGATTAAGTATCTATAGAAACATGTTTATGTTAAGTTTTACGGATTAATTATGTGCCTATACATGTCGTTTTGTTTTATTGTGTTAATCGAAATCCTAACAATTTAATGTTCTAATATATTTACATGAGTGTACACTCATAAGAATGGACCTATATATATTCCTATTTCAAAAAATAAAATTGCTATATTTCCCCTATACTTATATCAAACCGTGTGTAATATGAAATTACTCGTATGATCTTGCACGTGATATAATATAAATGGGTCAAGAGTCTAGAGATGTACATCGACCTTCTCATCCAATTTTTTATTTTTATTGTTTCAAACATATTGAAATTGACTTTGAGAATGAATAAGAAAATCCTTATGACAATTAGAGAAAATATTTAATATACTGATATTAAATTTACATTGCGTCTAATAATATCATGTTTTGTACACAAATAACCATTAAAATGTGTTGTTTTAGATCGGATGGCAATTTTTTTATGGCAGTGTATAATGCTTTAGATTTCAGAGTACAATAATTTTGTTAAGTGGAGGTGTATTTACTATTTAGGCAGTCTGTTGGGATTAAATGAGGTTTTTTTTCCCATGAAAGATCCATATAAATTGAATTCGAGACCTTATTTAATCGAATATTTTAAAACAAATTTATAAATAAAATTAAAAATACTTTATTAATGTTTTTTTTAAAAGAAAAAAAAATTATTAATGTCATTATAAAGAAGGAGGCCATTTACTTAAATTCAAAATCTTGGAACAGTAATTCAGTGTAATCAGACTATACTAAACTGTTGTGAAGCCCAATGTCCAAATGTGTCAAATGGATCAGCAGCCTGAGTTCCACTTTCATGTTGAGGTTAAAGCAGGTGTCTAAATTCTAATCCCATGATTGGATAGATTGGGTTGAACTTTTTAGAACTGTGTGTCAGAAGGACTATATCTGAGTATAAGACCAAATTTAAAGAATAAGAGAAATAAAAACAAAAAAATAACTAAAATGTGTTCAAAATGATCATACTAGTAATCCGTGAACATGATAAAAACGACATGTTTATTTTATGAAAATGAGGATCTATCATATGTAATTATATTACTTCTTTTATTTAAAGAGTAATTATATGTCTATCAAGAGTTATACATATATCTTATATAAACAAAAGATCCTATATATATATCCTATATTTTCTGAAAATTATATCAAGCTATATGTAATATGAAATTACTCATATCATACACATAATATAATATAAGTGGATGTATAGTCCGGAGATTTACAACGACCTTCGAATGCAATTTTTATTTTTTTATTTTTATTGTTTTAAACATAAAATTACTTTGAGAATGAATATGAAAATCCTTATAACAATTTGAGAAAATATTCAATATATTAATATTAAATTTGCACCGCGGCAGTCCGGCAGATAATATCATGCATTGCAACACGAATAACAATTAAAATGTGTTTTTTGGACTATATGACATTTTTTTAGGGATAGTTACCTTGGTGGCCATCAACTATTGTCACTACTATCAAAATGGTAACCGGATGGAGAATTGGTTTTAAAATGATTATTTTTCGTAAACAATGTTACACTAATGGTCATTCCATCCATTTACATCCAATGAGTGATATTTAAGTAAATAAAGGGATGTCATTAATTTATTTTAGATATTTTTTTAAAATCAATTTTTTCTTTGATTTTTGAAACAAATAATTATATTTAATGTGTGTATATATGTATAATATAATATATCCCAAACATATATATATATATATATATATATATGATTAATTTGATTTTTGAAAGCAAATTTGTAAATAAAAATAGAAAACAGTTATATATATATATATATAACATTACTAATGTTATCATTAAGAAGTGGGCCATTTACTTGATTAATTCTAAAATCTTGGAACAATAATTCAGTGTAAATATAGACTATACTAAACTGTTGTCAAGCCCAGAGTAGTTCAAATACGACTTAATATCAAGATTCAAGAGTAATTCATTGTAATATTATTATGTAATTTTACATAACAGGTAAATAGAAAACAAACACTAAATATCAGTTTAACTCCATTAGCCACCACCAAACCTCTCTCTCTCCGAGTCTCATACCCACCATTCAATCCCTCTCGCGCTCTCTTATCGTTTGTGTCTTTGTCTGTCAAGAACAAAGTTTATGACGGTTTTTATCCTACAAAAAACACTATTTTTCTAGTAGTAAAAAAAAAAAAAAACATTACTAATACCATCATAAAGAAGTGGGCCATTTACTTAAATCTAAAATCCCGGAACAGTAATTCAGTGTAATCCTAGACCAGTCAAAATACGACTTAATATCAATATTCAAAATTAATTCACTGTAATATTTTTAGCTTGGTATGTAACTGTGTCAAATTAGAGTTGAGTTTAAAGTCAGTGTCTAAATTCTAATATTGGTTAGATGGGCTGTGTTGAACTTCTAAGGTCTGTGTCAGAAAGTCTGAGTTTGAGTGTGAGACTGTGTTTAAAGAATGAAAAAAAATATCAAACTATATATGCCCCAAACTAGCAAAATTCAAACAATGCCCTAAAATAAAACTTTTACAAGAAATAAAACAATTATATTGATACAATATTTAATATTTTGAACACACAAAATATATTTTGATTGAAATATTTATTAACTATTTATTATTTAAACTTAAACAGTAATTATTTAAAGTAAATTATAAAGTAGTCTTAAAGACCATAAACTATTTATATTAATTATAAATAAATAAATAAATAAAATCAAGGAAGCATGTTGAGAGCCTCCTCTTATGCTTTTCATTTTTATTTTATTAGTTTACAGTACTTATTCTAAAACTAAAAGACAGAATATTTTCAGTAG
This sequence comes from Dipteronia dyeriana, assembly GCA_032871835.1. Classification (NCBI taxonomy): domain Eukaryota; kingdom Viridiplantae; phylum Streptophyta; class Magnoliopsida; order Sapindales; family Sapindaceae; genus Dipteronia; species Dipteronia dyeriana. Next base: position 924,438 of record CM065303.1, read on the forward strand.
TATGAGATGTTCTTAGTTTACAAACCAAAAGGAATGTATATAAGATATTTCGTCATTTTTTTTTTAAAGCTAAAATTCAGCAGACCATCCAAGCCCATGTGAGCTAGCCGGCTTAGGGGTGAACTTTTAAGGCGCAAGCCATACCTTCCTTTCAAGCACGATCATCATCGATCCTTAAAATCACACTCCCAATGGATCCAATCCATTTGACATCTTTCCCTACTTATTTTTCCAACTTCGAGATCGTATGCTTTTTAAACTTAAAATTTAAGGAGTCCAAATTGAAAATATTAAGGGTTTTTTTTTCTTTTCTTTTTAAGTGGATAAAGTGTTAAACAACTTTAAAATACCAAATAAAAAATCATAACTTTTAACTTAATTCAAAATCACAAATTACATTTAATATCTTTCAAATATAACATAATTTCAATTTTATCGTAATTTCAAATTATACAAATTTATTTCTTGTAACATATTATCCAACTTTAAAATAACATTAATTTCATTATCTTTTTCAACACCATCGTTGAACCTTCAAGATGATGAGCAGCAAAAATCGCCATTCGGGGGACAAAAACCACCGAGAGAATTTAGACAATCTTTAATATCTGCAATGATCAAACCAATATCCACTCTCAATGCATTAGACTCAACCACAAGAGGCCGCAAACCCGTACCAATTGCCAACTCCAGACCTCTTAAAATCGCCAACGCTTCAGCCACTTTTTTGGACCCTAGAAGCCATTACCAACCCCATATGTCCAACACATGAATTGGTTATGCGAATCCAGGGCAGCGTCAATATTGATACAATATATATTATTTTGATTGAAATATTAACTATTTATTTATTAAACTTAAATAGTGATTATTATTATTATTATATAACTATTTTTAAAGACAATAGTCCAATTAATTTAATTAAAAGTAAGTTATTAAAAAATGAAATTAAATAGAAAAAAGCAAGGAAGCATGTTGGGGGCCTCTGCACATGCTTTTCATTTTCATCTTATAAACTAAGCATGTGGAGTATCCTTATAAACTATTACATTTTAAAATTTTCACTAAGGTGCAAAAATAATAAGAGGTATACATACGGTTTTTCAGAGCCGTAAACATCATTGCTCTGAAAAAAAGAAAAAAAATAAATCTAAAGAGCAGCAGACCATCCAAGCCCATGTGGGCAAGCCCACTTTGGGTTGTTATCCTGAATGGGCTTAGTTTTGAATGGCTGATGGCAAACTTGGCCCAGCCCAAAATCTGAAGTTTGAAAACTCAACTAACTTCCAAAACAAAATTCAGACTTGGCGGTTGAGCCACTCACCAGTCAACAGTCAACACCACTCACTTTTCTTATTTCATTCTCCCGGAAAATTCAACCTCCAAAAACCCTAGAAATCCACCCCAACCCACTAAAAAAGTTGTCACATTTCCAAAAAAAATGGAAAATTCAAGCCAAGAATCCCACCTGAGATCCGAAAACTCCGTTACATATGAGTCTCCATACCAGCTCTACGCCATGGCTCTCTCGTCCTCCTCCGCCTCCCGCCACCAACTCATCGCTCTCGGCAGCTTCATCGAAGATTTCAACAACCGGGTCGATATCGTCTCCTTTGACCCGGAGACCCTCTCAATCAAAACCCACCCTTCTCTCTCCTTTGACCACCCCTACCCACCCACCAAGCTCATGTTCCAACCCACCTCCCTCCGCAAGTCCTCCGACCTCCTCGCCTCCTCCGGTGACTTCCTTCGCCTCTGGGAGGTCCGTGACTCCTCCGTCGAGCCTCTCACCGTCCTCAATAACAGCAAGAGCAGTGAGTTCTGCGCTCCGTTGACCTCCTTCGACTGGAACGAAATCGAACCCAAGAGACTCGGTACCTCCAGCATCGACACCACCTGTACCATCTGGGATATCGAAAGAGGGGTCGTCGAAACCCAATTGATCGCTCACGACAAGGAGGTCTACGACATTTGCTGGGGCGATGCCAGGGTTTTCGCTTCAGTTTCCGCTGATGGGTCCGTCAGGATTTTCGATTTGAGAGACAAGGAACACTCCACAATCATCTACGAAAGCCCTCAACCCGACACACCCTTGCTTCGATTGGCCTGGAACAAGCAGGATTTGAGGTACATGGCGACAGTTCTGATGGACAGTAACAAAGTTGTGATTTTGGATATAAGATCGCCAACAATGCCTGTTGCAGAGCTAGAGAGACATAAAGCCGGTGTCAATGCCATTTCTTGGGCTCCTCAGAGTTGCAGGCACATATGCTCTGTTGGAGACGACACACAAGCTCTCATTTGGGAGTTGCCGCCAGTGGCTGGACCCAATGGGATTGATCCCATGTCTATGTACTCTGCTGGCTCTGAGATTAACCAGCTTCAGTGGTCTGCTGCTCAGCCTGATTGGATTGCCATTGCGTTTTCGAACAAAATGCAGCTTTTGAAAGTTTAAGGCTTGATGATTGTGGGATCATTCTATTTAAAGTATGTTCTGTTCGCTTTTTCTAGTACTTTTATGTGGGTTTTTTTTTTTATTTATTTATTTAGATAATTGATTTCTTAGGAGTCTATTGTGCAAACTAGTTCAACTTAGTTTTGTACTAGCAAGTGGAAATGCTCTAATACATTGATATATATGTCATGCATAAAATCTCTATTACAAGCTGTTCATTTTGTATCCTCAGTAAAACGAACTTGTTTGTGTATTAAACTAAAATATCATGTTATCTACACTCTAACAAGTTATTGTTAGGATTAATTATACTATCGTATGGATTATAGAATATCAATTAACTTAACCACAACCAAACAAACAAATAAATGCCATAGCAAATAAAAAAACACAAAGATGTAAACAAAAAATTTCTTCTCAAGAAAAACAACCTTAGGTATTACAATAACCAACAACATAAAACCTCTCAAAGTCTTTAGAATGAGATAGACCCGGATCCCAGGAGCTCATTGATTTTGACGGATTGGAAACTGAGATCCTATGAATGGGGAAAGACAAATTTCTTTTTCTTCTCTTCTATATTGTCTTCTACAAAGGGATAGTAGGCTGTAGGTTCAAGCAAAAGAAATCATTTATTTCCTTCGCTAAATGTAAAATTGTTCATAAATATATTTTGGGTTTTCTAATGAGGAAGCAAGATGAGTTACATTACCACTGATGATGAAGGTAGTTCCCAAGCAATTGAAGTTTTGCTCTGAAAAAATAGTTAGCATGGCCTTTTGGTAGTGGACTCATAGAGTACCTCCCTCTTGGATTGGAGGGGGAAATTGTTGGGCTTATAAGCCACAAGGATGAGCCAGTGTAAGAGAGAAACTTTAGTCACTTTGGAAGCTATTATAACAGTAAATTATGATAAAAAATCTGTGTACGCTGAAGCAAGAGAAAAGGTGGCTGAAGCAACTTGAGAATTAGAGAGATTGTGCACTAGCTAAGAGAAGAAAAGAAAAATAAATTTTTGGTGCCTTTTCTCTTTTGTACAATCTTCATTTATGATTCCACCAAAAGCAAGAAATTTTTGAGGATTTTATTGTGGTGAGATTGTTCTGCACTTTCGCTCTGGTTAGTGGTTGGTTATTATAATGCCTCGTCGTTTTTCATGAAGTAGCATTTTCTTGTACCTATTATTTGGTGACTATAACGAGGGTATATTTTGGAAGTAGACAGTTGGACGTAGGCTTTACGCCAAACCACGTAAAACTTTGTGTCGTTTTATTTGCTGCAATATTTATTTGATTGGTTGTGGTTTTGGTTAAATATTAGGTTATTTGGTATATTATGATCCATACTGTAGCATAATTGATCCTAATAGTTATAAATGCTTTGAACTGTATGGTTAAAGTTAAATGGACTCGGATTTCATTTTCAAATTGATTGATGAAAAATATGATTGTGGTAAAAGATCCTTCTTATTCTTGTCATTGGTTTCCTTTTCCTCTCGTGCATGTTGAATCGTAATTTGGTTACATTTTAGCTTCTAGTTTCCGTGGACCCGCACCTATGGGATGGGATGGGGATTAGTTTTTAGGGTTGGGGTGGGGGGATAGAGTATGAAAAGTAAACCTACAATGGATATGAGATGGATTCTATTTTTGTTTATTTTTCATTTTTATGTGGTGATCTCAACTCTTGTTTAGGATAGTTCTATATATATATAGTGCGTACTACTGATGAAATTATATAAGGACATTGAATGTGAGCCGTTCGTTTATAAAAGAGGACAAATGCATACATGTCAAGTCAAAGTATGTAAAATGAGTGACTCACTTTCAATATCCTTATATAATTCCATCAGTGCGCACTTATGAGAAAATTTTCATATATATATATATAAATAATATCCAAGTCCATTCCCGACCTGCCTAAAGAGGGGATTTAAGTGGGGATAGGGTCTCAAAAAATCAATGGGGTACAATGTTGGGAGATTCACCCTGTTGCCATTTCTGCAATTTTTAATACATGTTCCTTGTATCTTTTGATAATTGTCGATTTTAGGATTTATCATCTTTTAAACCAGCATCTAATTCTTGTGATGTCTTCCCTTATATGATTACCTTATGGTTAAGTTGCTTCGTTCAATAACATCATACATACCAGCCTTTTTCTATGTAAGATGAATTAAATGTTGTTCATTTAGCAATGTATTGCTCATAAAATTTGTTTGTTTACTTAAAACCCTCGTGCTTTTCATTTTTGCAGTTCCCCTGATTGTAAAGAATATGTCAAAGTTATGGTAGCTGTACTTTAACAAGTTTTTTAACTTGGACAAGCAGTGTACTGGTTATATGGAAAGTGTCCTCCATTCACCGTTGAGGGATGGTTTTGTTATTTGATTGAGTTCTGCTTTTGTTGTATTACATATCTTGATCACCATCTGCAGTCTCTTTCTATATTATTTAACTTCTTTGAAGTAGTAATTAGTACAGTTTTAGAATCTGGTATAATGTGACCGACCTTTTCTTTTTCCACCTCTCCCAATCTCAAGTTCCATTGTGTCTATAGTTTCTACCATGGTGTCGGTGACTCTGTTATACTATCAATGGTGTAGGAGAATAGTTGTGTGAATTAACATCATTTGGTTCAATGGAACATAATCTTTTAGCTGGTAGGGTACAAAAACTTTCATCACTTGAGGTCAGCATATATTTTGGAAACAGTTTTGCGACTGAAAGTGATGGTTGTGATTTTAAATTAATCCTGTACAATACAAAGGTTTACAAAACCATGCTTTGATGTCAGAAGGGTTTGGATTTTTTTGCTTTGTGTCTAGTATCTCATTTACATGAGAGGAGAATGTGATAATAAGGAAATTTAGCTCAGGTTTATCTCATTGTCATACTCTTCAATGCATGGAGATTATCACCAGTAGCAGCTATGGTTTTCTCCATGAACTTTAAAGTCAAGTCGGAGAGACTCAATACAGTTGAAACCAAGGTTGTAGGGTCAGGCAGTTCAGATCTCCTGATTAGTGAGGCTATTATTTATTCATCATATCAGTTTATAACGGAAGCCCTCCGGAGGACCTTCACCGGAAAGCGGATATTTTTTTCAAGTTTGCTACTGATGTGTTGTATCTTATATGCAAAATATATAAAACCCTAGGAGCTGACCCTCGAGACAATCGATTAGGGCTCCTAATTGTAAAGGGCTTTAAATTTCAAATTTTCAGTTTGAAAAAAGAGTGGGATATTGACACTCCTTACAAAATTTATGTATACTCTTTTCGTAAGTATACCTTTAAAATATTTTAAAAATTTATGTTTCGTAAATAAATCTCATTTAAGGTTAAAAATACCCTTTTTTATTTTATTTTATTATATTTTTGTTAGCAAACTCTACTATTTTGATATCTAATCAGAGTTATTTAAAATTTTATTATATTATATCTTTTTATTCAAATAAATAACTTCATTTAAAAAAAAAATCTAACTCCTGTAAAAACATTTGATGTCAATGAAAAAATTGTTTGAAAAAATTTTCTTATCATTGTATTAAAATTTAATTCTTTAAATTTTTTTAAACTCAAATTCTTCAATTCTACCGAAATAAAAAATTATTAGCTTTCAACATATAACAGTGTATCTTAATTCCTTTGTTTCTAAGAAAGTTTATTGTTTTTTTTAAATAGAAAGTTTATTGATGATATTGATTTTTGTTTCATGTAATTATAGCAGTAAATTATCAGTCAAATCAATTAATTTGTATTCTGTAAAAGAAATTGAAATTATCATATAAAATAGAAGTCAAGGTTTGATAAAATAGAAATGTTTTTATTATCATATCAAATAATTAATAAGAAACTTCTTTTTTCTTTTTCTTTTTCTTTTTTCAAATGATCGATATAAAATCAATTAATAATTATTGGTATATACTTACAAACTATTTAATCCTTTAAGTAATTTTACTCAAGGGTAATATCGGATTTTTAAAAATATACTAAATTGGAGTGTCCATACAGTTTTTAAAGGGTATAAATATCACCACTTAATAAAAAAAAAATGTTGTGATTTCATGGATATAAAACCGGATGTCCACGTAAGTTGTTTAAACGAAAACAACCAACAATTATAATTAAAGGTCCACCGTTATATGACTCACCATTTACATATGTTTTTTTTTTCTTTTTAATAAAAGGCCAACTAGTCAAAATAAGAAATTTTCCACTAACAAATGTCTATCATAAACAGAATTTAATTACGGTACGATAACAATTACTTTATTAAAGAAAACAATATTTATTGTAATAAGACAATAAATGTGATGATAAATGTTGTCTTTTATTTTCATTTATATAAATTAATTAATTGTTATAATGTTCTGTAAGCAGCGTTCTAGTAATCGGCCTAGGTGGCCGATTACTCGTCTCAAGTGGCCGATTAGGCAGTGGGTCACCGTGGCAAAATGGCCAAAATCGGCCATATTAGTCGGTCTTCGACTAATCGTCCAAATCGTTGATTAATCGGTAAGTCGGTCTCTTTCTTCCGTCGTCGCCGATCGCCAGTTCGTCGAGATCGCCATCACCATCGACTCCATAACGATTCTACACTTCACTTCTGGCCCCCAAAGCTGCCAAGGTCATCGAAATCGTTGAGATCGCCATCCATTTTCAGTCATCGAGATCGCCGAAAGCAGCCGACCGCCGTCGCCAAGTGGCCAAGTTGCCGTTATCGTCATTCGTCCGGTCTTCCTCCAGTCAAGAAAAGTCAGCGGCGATGAAGATGGTTACGAAAAAGAAAAAGAAAAGATGAATAAGAAGAAGATTCACATGAGGCAATTTTCTAAGCACACCCAAAAATCATTTGATCTAGAAAGATCATATAATTGCTTCAAAATTATATGTTGTTTTGATCGAGAAGATCATTGTAACTATTACTTTGATCTTACTAATCATCGTATATATGTTACCTTAATCCAAAATATCATCATAAATATTACTTTGATCCAACATGTCAATGAATATTATTGCTGAGGTTTTTATACCACTGGGTTTTTCCTAGTAAAGTATAAATGTGATAGATATTTTGAAAAAAAACAATAATTATGGACATATGTACACTATACTCTTTCTCCCTTCGATCCACTAGGTTTTCCTGACAAGATTTTTAATAAGATAGTTTTGAGAACGTTTAACACCACAAGATTCAGAAAATCATTGTATATATTATTACCGAGGTTTTTGATCGAGCCATGATAACACTAGTTTTCGAGTCCCCCTTCCTATGCTTGTTGTTAAATTCTCGAGTAAAATCAAGTGTTTAATGGCTCGATTGAGTGTTTTTACAGGATTTCATATTAGAGGTATCATTTGGGTGATTTGAGTGAAGTTGGGACTCAAAAGTGCTGGAAATCAGAAGCTTGAACAAAAAGGCACGAGCTGTCACGGTCGTGAAGCGTCGTCATGGGAAACCGCGACACCATGAGCGACAATAACTTGTTTGAGAAGTCACCCAGAAATGTCGCTTGGAGAATACGTGCGAACATTCAAGGAAGCGACATGTCGCGGTCTAAATTTTGTCATAGGAAACCGTGACATACCGGGCTTCAACAACTTTCTTAGTCATTGTCGTTCGAGGTGTTGCCTGAAGAGAAGACACAGAGCAAAGAAGAGAGGTGTCGCGGTTGGATTTCCATCATGGACAACCGCGACAATCAACGACGCGACAATACGATGGCACGTATCCCTATGTTGATTCCTGACCTATTTTTGGACCCATATAAATACCAATATGAGTTTTGGGAAGGTATCATTAGCCATACGAATATTTTTGACACTTTCACCCCTCATCACCACCCTTGGACATTTTTCCTCCATCCATCCATCTTGGAATCTTGGAATCTTGGAAAACTAGAAGAGGAAGCCTACAAGTCAAGGAACCTCAATGATCAACTTTGGTTTCTTCTTAAACTCTTATTTGTTTGATTTTTGTTCCTTGATGTGTAACTAACTTATATGTTAGGGGATTAATGTAAACCTATTGAGCAACTTTTTGTAATCCTAGTCTAATGGTTTTTAATTAAATACCTTGGTAGTCTCTTTTATTGAAATACTTGCTCTAGTTCTTTCACTTATATTCAAATGAGACCTCAATGAATGTTTGTGTTAGGATTAGTTTATCTATGATGTTGAGAGTTAGATGTGGGTGACCATCCCATTTAGTCATTAACTACAAGCTTAATAATTGAGAAAATTTCCATATGCATGACCATGTTAGGATTATGCTCGATAGCAAGAGTGTAATATTGTAATTAACAATCTTTTCATATGAATAAAGTGATGCCTAGTTTAACAAATCTTATAGCATTTATAGTTTAATTATTATAATTGTCAAAAGTAAATAATCATAAGGTCAAAAGAATATGAGAAAAGAAGAATTGTTCATACATCTAGATATGTATGAGGTAGACACAATTCTTTAGTTAGTCTTGAATAATATTCACAACTTAAGTTAAAAGATTGGGCGTCTTTATCTTGACAAAGTTGTAGATTCTTTTGCTAGCATTTAAGTGTGATCAAATGTGTTATGATGAGTCTAAAATCATCAAAGTGTGGTGTCTTTGGGCAAAAGAATCTAGTGCACTGAGTGCATTGAATATGATCAAAATGAAATACTTTATCTAGAACCTCAATGGATAAAAATTTTCATTTGAAGACAATCGGAGAGTCTTTCTCAATCCTGAAATAAATAATGGATTTATGGTTGCAAGTGTTATCATTTGAACTATCAATGAGTACGATTATATAGCATAGTATATCCTCGATAGTTTGGTAGTATTCATTTGTTAATCGATAGAGGACTTCATTTATAGATATGGACATCTTGGTTCCATTTATTGAATGAGAGTAGAATACCATCATATGGATGTTTTGAGGTATTGAATATTAAATCTTAACGTTAAGTTTTCAATAATGTCTATTGAAACATGGCTTCTAGATAAGTCAAAATATCCAAGTTCAAAATGTGGTAATATGAGTAAATATGGTAACTTGGAGAGCTATATGTGGTCTATGAGCTCATGGTGATTACTGTTATTCTTCACGATGATACACTTTCTCCAATAAGGTTGTCTAGGGTATGAGTGAGTAACATCAACTTATTCAATCTTTATTTAAGAGTTCAAATTTATTTCATTTCAATTTTAGTTATTTAGTGGAATGAACTAAAATTAAATAGATCGGACATAAGTGAATGATTTGTTGATTGTGATTGGGTTGTGTCTATTGGAGCTTAAATTTAAATAACCCGTCAAGATCCCCAATCCACACGAACTTGCATGGATCACTTGATATATTCTACCAGACCAATTTAGGGGTCCATCTAGAATTATATTAAGGCATCAAAACTTGTTTCTTTTTGTAAGAATATGTCTAGTTCATATGTGGACTTTTTATTAAGGTCCAATGGATTTAATGAAATAAGAAAAATAATATATGACTCATATATATGGTATGGGCGGCAAGGCTATTAAGAATAACTTAAATATATTATTTTTATTTTATTATTTAATTAAATGGAAATTAATTTATTTATTGATTAATTAATTATTTAATTAAAAGTCAAAAAAAATTTCTAGTAGGAGATGATCTCCTAAAACTATATTATTGTTGGTAGTATAGTTAATGTTAAAGACAATATTTGATAAGTAGATAAATAAAAGGAATTATTTATCTAATCAAATTAGGAAGTCTTTAATATGGTTACAAATACACTATTGAGTTGGATTAAGAGTCTTGGTGTAGGAAAGAATTCCTTTTTGAAAATGATTCCTTTTTGAAAAGGATTCTTGGTCACCAAGTAAATCTACCAAAGGATATGATTCTTGTCCATCAAGTAAATCCTTCTTAAGACATAATAAACTCTCCTAATCTATATTAAAGAGAAATTCGGCCAGCCCATGTGTATATAGGAGAGGATAGATTTCCTTTTAGGAAAGGATTCTTAACTACCCAATAAATCCACCTAAGGAAAGGATTTTTGCCAACCAAGTAAAACCTTATTAGGAGAGGATTTATGATCCTATATATATATATATATATATATATATATATATATGTGTGTGTGTGTGTGTGTGTGTGTGTGTGTGTGTGTGTGTGTGTGTGTGTGTGTGTGTGTGTGTGTGTGTAAGAAATTCGGCCAGCCCTAAGGCAATTGTGAGGAGAATTTTGGCCAGTCCTATTTTTCTAAGAGAAGAATTCGGCCATCATAGGAATTTTGAGGGAGAAAAATCTGATTTTACTCTAGACAAAATTCGATCATCTCTAAATAATAGTGTGTGAATTCGACCAAGAAGAGAAAAATGGGAACGTTTTTGTTTTCAATAGTACACTAGTATCCTTTGCATCATAAGGGTTTTGTGTACAACATTGAATCAAGGTTCACGTGAGTTTCAATCAAGTTGATTGATAATTCATAAGTGACCAGACGTTCTTGGATTTTTTCTCTTGGAGGATATTTGTAACTAATAAAGAAAAGATTTTATTTTGTCTTCATCCTCAGGTATCCAATTTAAAGAAAGGGAGCACACACTCCTAGGTGATTCACGTTCGTGATTGGATTGGAAGATCTTGCGGAATCAATTCGGCGCTTGTTCAATCGTCACGAGAAAAATGTACGATACTTTTATATACGTCAATTAATCTAGGGTTAAGGTTCTCGTTACATAAAATGGAATTTTTTTTATCTATAAGCAAACCCTAATTTTCGTTTTCTCACGCTTCCGTTGCGTTTTGAACCATTTTTTCCCTACAGACCATGCTATGTGTGATTTGGTTTAGAGTTTTTAATTAAAAATTAATTCTAACCATTGTTCATTACTGACCATGTGTGAGTAATATGAAAGATTAGGTGTTTCATGAAACAAACCCTATCAATTAGATTTAAATGCTTAAATGAGACTTAGGGATTACATTGAGAAATTTAATTAGGTTGCATTAATTCCCTATCATTCCTTCATATTCATATATTTTCATGTGAGCTTTTGAGTAATTTAGTTTATTTGATTTTGCATATTAGTGAGTAAAATTACCAACCCAAGACAAGCATTATGCCCTTTAGTTTTCATACACTTAGATTATGATTTAATTAAATTAATTAGTGTTCGACTAGTAAAATCACCGATCTCAGTGAACAAACTTTTCTTTAAATTGATTAAGATAAAAAATACTGCAATAAGTTTTTTTACCATTAGGTTTTATCTAACAAATAAAAATACAAGTGGTGGAACTCCTAGGATGAGTCTTGTGAAAGGTGGATTTCCACCAACCGACTATCATTTTATATTCATTAAAGTTGAAGATATATTTGCTTCAACCCACCGCCTGTTTTTCTTTTCAAGTGAATCAATTGTTCTCTAAGCCATTATAAATAAGAGAGCAATCTCTTTGTAAAGGATGCTCCAGAAAAATCAATATATCAAATATTACTTCTCTCTCTCGTGTGTCTCTTTTCTCCGTGCTTCTCTTATCTCTCTTGTTGTTCTCTCATCTCAGTTTCATCTGTTATTCATATGGGTTATTCAATTATTTACAACAAAAAAGAATATTTCCAACTCAAATATGATTTAATAATGAGTCCTACACAACCACCACCATCGTACAATGAATGGTAATTAGAGTAACCATTCAGTCTGACAATATCTTAAGTCCAATTGTTCGAGGCCTCCCGAATGATATATAAGATATTTCAAAATAATAATACCGAGACCTACTAGTCTACTACTATCCAAATAAATTTAAAATATTCACTTTCTTAAAGTTAAAATAACGCGTCTTTCCAAGTTTTCTACAGACTACAATACAACACTTTCTCGAAACTTCCCTTGCAATTTCTTAAAATGGGCATAGTCTTCGAACTTTTATAGGCCTATTAATGGATGAAATAGGTAGGGGTGGGCGCGGTTTGGTTCGGTTCGGTTCGGTTTTGGTCAAAACCATATTGAACCGTTATATTTTCGGTTTTAAAAAACTTGAATTGGTTTGAACCGTATTGGACCATGAAACCGAATTGAACCGAACACATTTATCTTGATTCGGTTCAATTCGGTTTTGAATCTATTGGGCTCATTAGGCTTTTAGGTTTTTATATACATTTTTTCAGTTTTTGTATCCTTTAACAACTGTTTTTGTATTTAGATCTTTGGGCAATCGATTTTAGGCTGTTTTTTTAACAATCTCATACATTCAAAACACATCTAAATGTACCACATTACTGTTTAACTAATCAAATTTAATCCAAATCAAACATAAGTACCTGCTCAATAGATATCATTCTACCAAATTCAGTCCATATAACTTTAATTACATAGATAGAATGATAAAAGTCCAAAATGCAATCCAATATAAAATGATCACACATAAATAATCCAACATACAATCCATAATAAAATTAAACTTAAATTTCAATCCATAATATAATAAAACATAACAAATTAATTAAAATGTCATCATATCTACCTTTCTGACCGCCTATCCGTACACCCCTCTTTCCACTGTTTCTTTTGCAATGGATCTAGAATCCTCTAATTCATTATCAGATTGCAAACCTGAATTCTCTTTCGATAAATAGGTTCGTGGGTCGATCTCCGTCCTTTAAAATTCAAGTAAATAATAAAATTATGTATTGACATTCCAAATAATAAAAATGTAAGAAAACAATAAATTAAACAGCAAAAACAGTTAAAAAAACACACAAAAATTTGAATAAAAAAAATTATACATTGACTATGAATAGAACAGTGAACATGAATCCTATATACATGTTATTGCAAGCTATTTTGTTCTATTCTTTTTATACATGGATACATGAATCCTAAATACAAGTAAACTTTTCACACCCAAAAAAGAGAATTACATCAAACATCAAAGCACATCCAAAAAAGAGAATTACATCAAACATCAAAGCAGCAAACGAAGGCCCTCAGTTCCCAAATACATCACAAGAAGTCAAGACTCAAGAACCAGTTGGATTTGGTGGAGAAACTCTCTTTCGTATCAACATTTCTACCGTTAGGCATTTCCTCTTCCGCCCACCTCTTGGCCTTAATCTGAATTGCTTATCTGACTCAATAAAATCCCCCTGATTCCATACAAATAACAACACTGAGGTCTGAGTATGTATCGTTTTTCAAAAAAAGCTATTTCATGTCATTTACAAAATCTGCACAACGCTTACAGTGGCATAAATGTGGCACCCTGACTTTTCATGTTTATCTCTCACATGCTTGTAGGCAAATCTCATGCCACAACCGACAAGTCCTCATGCAAAAGGCTTAATTTCATGGTGCACTGCCTTGACATGATGCTGGAGGTTTGATTTCTGTTGTGAACCAAATCAATAAATAGGTAATATATATAATTCAAGAAATTAAGTGTTGATACAAAATCAAAGTAGAGGCATCTTACAGCTGAGAATGAGAGTAGACAACCCTTAAACTCGCACTTAAATCTTTCAGATGAAACTGTTTCCTCATGTGTAAGCACATGCCGCTTTATGTTCTTTCTCAGCTGCATCGATCCACAAATCTCAAAACAAAATTAAACAGAAATTCCATTACAAAAAAGAATCAATAACATCAAACACATTAAATCATACACACACAAGCAAGCTATAACAAACATCAAACACCTATAAACTGATACAAGTAAAAAAATAAAGAAAGCAAAACAGACTACTAGGACGAAGAAGAAGAAACAACCTTGACAATGGCGACTGACAAGTGTAGGCGGAGGCGTAGAGCAGCGGAAGGGAGGCGTGTGCAGCGGAGCTGGAGGTCGTGTGAGAGATGTTGTGGTGGAAGACAAATGGATCTGTGACGAAGATCTGTGGCGAAGAGTTGTTGCGATTGTCTGGTATGAGAGAAAACAGAGAGATGGAGTTGTGGCGGAATAGAATGAGAGATAGGGTCTGATGAGAGAAGTGCAATTAGTTTTTTTTTTTGTATTTAAATGTCGGTTCGTCGAGTCGGATTCGGTTCCCGACGGTTCGGTTTTGTAAGAGTCAGAACCGAATTCGACCCATTTTCTATACGGTTCATTCGGTTCGAACCGAATTGAACTGAATTAACCCATTGAACCGAACCAAACACCATATATCGACTCGGTTCGGGTCGATTCGGTTCGATGAACTGTGCCCACCCCTAGAAATGGGCATGGTCTTCAATTTTGCTAAGTCAACTCGATAATAGATTCATCTCAATATGACTCTATCAATCTTCCGAGTTGACTCGTGACATGTCCAGATACATCATAAAACTTGGTCAACACACTGAATAAATACTCTAGAGGTGGCAAAATGGGCCGGTCCCTGGTTAGGTCACGGGCCCGGGCTGGCCAGACCCGTCGGCTTAACGGGCCAGGGCCAAGCCCGTTAAGCTGGTGGTCCGGGCTGGGCCCAGGATATGCAGCCCTTGGGCCGGGACGGGTCGGCTCGTTAAGCTTGTGGGCTTTTCGCAAATTTGAAAAAATGTATTCTGACGGGCTTGAAATTCAAAATTTGATTTTTTTTAATTTAAAGTTTAAATTTTAAATTTTGAATTGAGGGGTTGTTTTTTTAATTATTCAGAAGTCATTATTAACCGTTGGGAATTTACAAAAATACCCAAAACTTTTAAAAATTACATTATTTTAAATCTTTTACAATTTTTTCCAATTATACCCTAATCTAACATTTTCCTATAAATACCCCAATCACCCTCACCTCATTCTCTACATTTTCTCTACTTCTCTACTCTCTTATTCTCTCTATTCTCTACAATCTCCAACATCTCTCACTCATTCTTTCAATTATTTTGTAATTTATTTTATTTATTTAATGTATTATATTATTATATACTATATTACTTACTGATGTAATTGTAAATACTTAATTTATTTAGTTTTCCGATTGTACTATTTTTCCCTTACCAAGTTTTTATCCCATTGAGTTTTTCTTGGTAAGGTTTGTAACGAGACAATCATAATTTGTAATTTATATTTTTCACCACAAATTTAATAAGAAATTACAAAAATATTATTCATTGAAAACTAACTAATTGTTGTATGAAATCAAAAATGTATTTCATATTAAAATTATTACATTAATAATTACACAAAATTATTACAATGTATAAAAAATAATATTGTATAAATAAAACGTTAATATATATATATATAATGAAGCCCGTTAAGGCCTTAACGGGCCGACCCGACTTGGCCTACCTCAAAACAGGCTGGGCCTACCCTTTCGACAATCAGACCGGCCCGGCCCCGCCTGACCTGATCAGTTACTCTAAATGTCATTCCTTGTGCGGTAGTGGTTGTGTAAGTCACAAAAAATAAGTCAGCTCCAAGTCTTTACATATTAAAGGTAAGTTTTTTTTAAAAATAATAATAATAATGAAGGCTATAAATCAAAGAAATAAAAGACAATATTTATTATTTATTGTCTTCTTATAATAAATACTGTCTTTTATTTCTGTTTATAGAAATAAAGTAGTTGTTCGCCCTTAGGGTGCGTCTAGTACACAGGATGAGATAGATCAATGTGGGACAATTTTTTCTTATTCCACATTTGGTGCGGTCTTAGCATGGGAAATATCTTTATTAAATAATTAGATTTAATAAAAAGGATAAACAAACTTTTTTTATATACAAAAGGGGAAAACATTTAGACCGATAAGTAGGTCATAAAAGACTTATGGGTCGTTTGTGTTCTCCATTTAAAACTTAATGAATCTGAATTGAACTCATTAAGTCGTTTTTTTTAAGTGGTCAAACAACTTAAAAATATCAACAACAAAAAAAGTAAAAAAGAAAGTAAAAATTCTTGATTTTTAACTTAATTCTAAATCACTAGAGTACAATTAAAATATTCTCTTCTAAAAAAGATATATTTCTAAATAAATTTAAAATACTTCACTTTCTTAAAATTAAAATAACACGTATTTCCAAGTTTTCTACGGACTACATTATAACACTTTATCAAAACATCCCTTGTAATTTCATGAAATGGGTATGGTCTTCGAACTTTTATAGACCTATTAATAGACATTGTGAGGGATATTGTAAAATTATTTATGGATACGGTCTACTCTCTAATAGTGAGGACTTTGACTTTCTTGTTCCTAGATCCGTCTCTTACCAAGGGTGGTTTTGAGATGCTATTGAGTCCTCGAACGTGTAAATTTCAAGATTTGTAACTTGCCACGTCAAATTTCAAGGGTGATGATCTAGTTTTCCCATATTTGAACCCAAATCGTGATCTAGTTTTTCAGATTTTCATTATCGTTGATTTAATTACATGTGTATAAATTAATATTTTATTAATTTACCAATTTTAAATAGAGGTATTAAAGTATTTTCCTATTGTTTGTCAAAATCAACCTTCCAAAGTAATTGCTAACAAGGAGAAATTTTGGTATTTATAAAATGTTACGAACTAATTTAGTATTTTTGGAAAAATATGAAAACTAATTTAGTATTTTTGGAAAAATATGAAAACCAATTTGGTCACTTTGTAAATGTTGCAAACTACTTAGAAATTGGAAAAAAAAATGTTCAGAACTTAATTGGTAGTTTTCTTTCTATTTTTAATCTTATCCTATATTACACCAAACAGAAGATATTCTATTTTTAATCATATCTTATATTGTACCAAATACAAGATATCAGTAAAATCAAATTCAATTCAATCCAATCCAATCCAATCATATCTCATAAAAATAATTATATCTTATTCCACGTACCATACGTGACCATGGTTCTTCGTTTGCGAACATTTCATAATTAGGTAGCTTTTAAGTCAATTCACATTGGTTATTTCTTATTCATTTAAATCTTGTGTGGAGTTTGAACGTAAAATTGTGTACATACATAAGAGCATCTTTAATGTAAATATATATTGTTGAGTTTCTAAATTGTGTTACATCAGCATTTTTATTTATTATTGACCCACTTTTGATTTTTTTTTAGAGAAATGCATATTCACATCTCCAATACAATTATCTAAAGTCAAATATACATTCATTTTATGATCAATCATAATAAAACAATTATTCCACCATCTCTACTTTTTAATTTATAATTAAATGAGTTTTAATATTATTGGTGGAAAGTGTTAAAAATCATAATCAACATTTCTAAAAGAGTTTCTAGAATCCATATTCTCTAACTTTTTCTTTGCTACATCATCTCCATATTAAAGTTAGATAATTGCATTTGAGGGAGATTTTCTAACTTTTAAACTATCTATTCCATGTGACACTCAATTTTCTCCAAATGCATATTTGCATCGGAGATGCTCTAATATTCAATTTTTAGAGCATCCCTAAAAGACTCTTCAAATAAGATATTAGTTGAAATCTAACAAGTCACATCAGTATATTTAGCTCCAAAAAACTCTTTAAATGAGACACTTCAAATGAGATTCTTAAATAAGATTTTTATTATCTCTCTTCAATATTGAAGAGCAATTTCTCCATAATCAATTATTATTACATTATTTTTTTATCACATAATCATTAATATTTTATATTTATATCTTTTTTTTTTCTTTTTAATTAAATTCAATTAATATATAATAAGTTTTAATTTATAAATTTTATCATCATAAAAATTATATCATTAAAAATATCTCATTTAGATTTATAAAATGAGACTAATATTAAATATTTAATAATAACATGTTAATAACTTAGAAGGTTATTCAAATTATTTTCATATTCATCTAAAAGTAAATAGAATTGTTGGCGATGAGGGAGGAATTTGAGTGCTTTTATTAAAATAATATAAATCTATCTATAATTGAGAAGTCTTTTAGAAGAGTTCTTTTTTCACTTCTCAAATTATCACGTAGGTAAACAAACAAACATTTGAGAGTGACAATATAAGAGTCTTTTGGAGATGCTCTTAAACACGTCATGATCTGTCGCCATATGTACTTCAATGGTAACAAACAATTATTAGGTAGCTTTTTATTTCAAAAAGAAAAAGAAAATTATTAGGTAGTTTTTATTTATGGGTAATGTTAATATGTGTCATAAGAACACATGATAACAACTATTTATTACAAAAAAATAAAAATAAAAGACGATATTTATCGTTGTATTTATTGCCTTCTTACAATAAATACTGTCTTTTATTTATGTTTATAGAAATAAATCATTTGTTATCTTATGCCCTTAGGGTGCGTTTGGTTTACGGAACGAGAGAGACAATGTGAGACAATTTTCTCTTATCACACATTTGACACGTCTTTAACATTGGACTAGACGAGACAAGGTAAGACAATAAACACCAATTTTTATCCCACCCAAGACTCTAGGACAAATACAAAAAGACTACTTTACCCTTTAAACTTTAAAAAAAATTACAAACATGTTTACTTATAATATATATTAATATATATTAATAAAAATTAAATATTATTACATATAATACACATATAATATATCATAATAGTATATATATATTATAATATATATATATATTATAATATATATATATAATATATTATTATATTATTATATATTATATAATATAATATAATATTATTTATTATATCAAATTTATATATAATTACATATGATATATATATATATATATAATTTTTAATAACAATATATATATAATATAATATGGGATTTTAGTAAATATGCCCTATTTGAGGGCTTAAATTGCAAAAATACCCTCAGATTTTTTTTATAGCAATTATGCCCCTAAATGACTAAACTACCCTTAATAACATACTGCCCCCATTTCTTCCATCAGTTGTCGGTTGCCCTAGCCATCTCTACCACCCATCCCGAAATCAGCCAACCGTTACCCCTTGTCGCCGTCAAGCCGCCTCGTCGACGTCGTCAGTCAAGAAACGAGGACGCGTGGCCAATTTCTTTGGCGAAACGAGGACGCGTCGCTTCCTTCGTCGTTCACGCAGTCCTTCGTCGTTCACGCAGTCCTTCGTCTGCTGTCCTGCTGCATCACCGAACCCATCCCGAAATCAGCCAACGGTTACCCACTTGTCGCGCGTTGTCGCCGTCAAGCCGCCTCGTCGACGTCGTCAGTCACGAAACGAGGACGTGTGGCCAACTTCTTTGACTAAACGAGGACGCGTCGCTTCCTTCATCGTTCAGGCAGTCCTTCGTCTGCTTCCGGCCTCCGTCCTACTGTACCACCGAACCGTCGGCCGCCATCCTTTCTTTTGCTTCCGGTTACAAGGTTAGTTAGTTTTTTTTTTTTGAAAGAAAAATGTTTGTTAATTGAAATTGTTGTTCAAATCTAAACTTGACTACATCTCTAAATTACTGTTATGGGAGATATAGAATTCATATGTTGGTAAACTGTTGATTATTATTCAATATCAATATGAACTAAGGTTGTGGCTATTAGCCAAATTTTATTTATATATTTAATTTGCATTACCAGAGGCTGAGTTTGTTAGTTGGTGTTTCTTTGGGTTTGTTGTGGTTGTTTTTTGAGGTGATTTTGTCGAATGAGGATATGTTTGATTTGGACTTTTGGGTTCTCTGGTGTTTTCTGTGTGTTTCGTTCCTGGTGGTTGTTCCCCTGTTTAGCTGTTTCTTTATGGGTGTGGTGTGTGTTGTGTGTTGTTTGCTTTTCTATAAATCTAACTCTATATGAATAATCTTTTTGCCAGCTATATCAGAAACTTCCTTACTACTTTATAACATATATATAACAACAACAAATTTTAGATCATAAAGTGCATATAAACACAAAAAAACACCTCAAATATTGTTTTCACTTTTCACATCAGACTTTAGATTTGTAAAGGGATCAGAAAAAGTTAACCAGACAAGGTTGAAAGATTTCTGTATTCAATGTCTTTTAGCACAAAGCAGAGTCAAAATTTCATTCATTTAGATCTATGCATGCACAATGTTGAGCATGATATTATTATTATTACTATAGTGAAAGAAAACTATAAAAGTCTAATAAATGTATAATCTATTAGCATAATGCATATAATGTTTTCACAATTCACAGTAACCTACCTACATTGTAGTAGTTTCATGCATATCCAGAACACTATACTACAAATCACATATGATGTATGCATTAAGATTTTAATAATATTGGTGGTGGTGATTACAGCTAAAGAGATCCGGGAAGAGATTCAATTCTTAAAAATAATAGGAGAGAAAAATAAAAGAAATTATCTGACAAATACTAGAGTATTTAACATAGATATTGAGAAGATTAAATGGTTTGATTGTCACTTACATTTGATATATTTGTTTGTTTTGGATAAAACAGGTCAGATTGTGGGATATTTGCTCTCAAATACTTGGAGTACTTATGGGCCGGGAAACCATTCCACTTTGAAGGAAAACATGGAGAAACCCTTAGAGTTAGAATTGCAACTACAATTTTTTAAAATTGTAAACAAGTGTCATGTAATAATGTAGTTGAAGTAACTTAGTTGAAAATGATTGTAATTAACAGATTGTTAGTTTAATTCTTGAGAATTCTATTTGTATTCGTTGTGGTAGTAATTGAGAGTGAAATGAAATATTGGGAGTTGAGAAGTGTTGTGGATATTGAGTGTCTTGTTTGCAGGTATAGAAAATGATTATGGATTATGTGAAAATACGAACAAAGCTCTGCTAAAATTTTGTTAAAAGTTGAAAATTTTGTTACAATTGTCGTAAGCGTAACCCGATACTGGTTTCTATTAATCTCGATCACGAGGTACACCTTATCTAATAGTTTATCATAATTTGCATCCCTTGGAAAATCAAATGCACTTACTCTTCGACCGTCGTACCAATATATACTGTGATCACTTTTCCATTCTCCCCCTAAATCAAAACCAATTGCATATTTTTTTCATCTTCAATCCTGAAAAATTTGAAATATAAATCATCAATTAAAAAATACTTTACTACATCAAACATAAGGCAACCTGAAGGTATAAAATTTATTCTTTGGGTCGGGTGTGACCCGATCGGGTCACTCATGACCCGAACAACAAATCTACCCGAAGAATAAATTTTATGCCATCGGGTTGAGGGCAACCCGAAGGCATGAATTTTGTTCTTCGGGTCATGAGGGATCCGATCGGGTCACTATTGACCCGAAGAACAAAATTCAAGCCTTCGGGTAGAGGGCAACCCGAAGGCATGGAATTTGTTCTTCGGGTCATGTGTGCCCGAAGAATAAATTTCAAACTTTCGGGTAGAGGGCAACCGGAAGCCCTTAAATTTGTTCTTCGGGTCATGAGTGACCCGAAGAACATTTACAAATTTACCCACCAAAAAAAAATTACACATATTATTTGTATCAACAAATAAATTTGAATGAAAGGATTTTAATGAAAGCATAGTTTTTTTTTTTTTAAAGCTTACCTTGTCACCACTTCATTTAAATTTCTTCAAAATACTTTTATGAATCCAAAGTAAAAAAAAGAAAAGAATTATAAGAGTTCAATATCATTTAATTTATTCAAACAATGTTTACTTTACTTATTATTATTATTTTTTGTATAATTTGTTGGTAAAAAGTAAGAATGATAATTAATATGGTGGTTCTTATTTAAGTGGGGGTATATTTGAAAGTTTGTGGCATTTTTGCAAGTCTTTGACTACACGGGGTATATTTACAATTTAGGCCCTCAAATAGGGTACTTTTACTAAAATCCCATAATATATATATATATATATATATATATATATATATATATATGTACATATATAATATTATATATTAATAATATATAATATATAAATTATAAATATATAATATCTAATATTATAATTGATATTACTATATATATAATAGGGGCACTTTGGTGTTGAACTTCTTGTTCTGTCCTGTCATAGCCATACTAAACGTATAACAGTATAATTAATAGTTCTGTCATAGACATTCCAAAAATAATATTGAGCAATTGTCCTGTCCTTTCTTGTCCCGTCCCGTCCCCATACCAAATGCACCCTTAGGGTGCGATTGGTACGTGGGACATGACATGACAATGTGAGACAGTTTCTTCTTGTTCCACATTTGGCACAGCCTTAGTATGAGACAATCGGATAAAATATATTATTTATATTTAAAATATAAATATATTTGTTCTAGTCTTTTGTTCTTTTATATATATATATATATATATATATATAATGTTATTTATATTTAAAATAGTAAATTTAATCAATCTGATTTAAAAGTTAATTAATATATGTTAATTTATTATAATATTATTTTAAATATTTTTTAATTAAAGCTTTGTAGTCAATCAGATCTACAATTAATTTGTGTCTTCGATGTGTGTATTGGCAACTTATAGAACAAGGGAAAAAAAAAGGAGAGCGGTGGTCGAACTACGAGAGAGGGTGTTCCCTTTGGAGTCTCTGGTGCTTAAGTCAAATATTTGTTCAAGTAAATATGATTGAATGGGATAAAGGGTTGCAAACCGTTTCGCTCGATGTATCGGATCAAGGTGATGGTCGATATGGTAAGGTCGACTTTGGGAATCTAATATTGATGGATCGACTGTAGGGATCGATTTAGGTGATGTGACGATGCCTCAAGGGTTCTTTGGGTTGTCGTAGGTCGATCGAGGATTGGGCCGACGTTGTGTATTGATGAGTCTGACGGCTCCTTTGAAAGTGGGCTAGTGGATTTGGGCCGTGGATCTTGGACCTACGACATATAGGCTGTCTTTAAATCGGCCTTTATTTGTCATATAGGCTGTCTTTTGTCTCCTTTGAAAGTGGGCTGGTGGATTTGGGCCCTAGGCTGGACCACTTGTTGTCAGCCAAGCTTGCACATGCTGAGCATCATTTCTCTTGTGTTCGAGCCTACTTCGAGGATTTTCATAGAAGCTCCATTGCCATTGGTAGAGAAGTTATGTGCTGGACTTCGAAGACTCAAACTCAAAGTTGAATGAGTTTTTTTTTTGTTTTTTTTTTTAAATTTTTGTTCAAATGTAATTTTTAAAAGCTTTTGGTATATTATGAAATTGTAATTGTGGTACATTAAGAATTAATGACATTTTTACCCCTGAACCGTTTAATCAGGTGTTAGTCAACCCGTTAGTCAATATTTTATCAAGGGATGTTTGTGCAATAAAAGGAAACTTTTCCTGTGAATGAAATTTCACCAAAAAGTAGGGAATGTTTGTGCAATTAATCCGAATAATAATATCTGATCTCAAACATCTCTCAGTTTCTCACCTCTTATTTTTCCCAAGAACAACAATCTTTTCTTCGTCCTCTCTTCCTCAGCTTTCCTCGCAAATGGAATTTCTCATCATCCAAAACCCACCATCACAACCGTTGATTCTGATCAAAATCCCATCATCATCATCCATCATCAACTGACATGTCTCCTCAACCAAAACCCATCACAACCACCACCCACCACCACCACCACAAACCCAAAACCCTCCCTGATCTCTTCCTCACCACAGCCCTTTCTCTCCTCTGCCTTCTCACTTCCTCTGACAAATCCTCTAATTCCCTCAAAGTCCCATCTTATTATTTACCATCTAACCCTCGTCGTTTTCTCAAAATCCCCACCATGTCCCGCACAAAAAACAATAG
Organism: Dipteronia dyeriana; assembly: GCA_032871835.1. Taxonomy (NCBI): domain Eukaryota; kingdom Viridiplantae; phylum Streptophyta; class Magnoliopsida; order Sapindales; family Sapindaceae; genus Dipteronia; species Dipteronia dyeriana. The sequence goes on from CM065303.1 coordinate 948,484, forward strand.
CCACAACTTTGCTGCCACCCCACATTCACTCTCTGATTGGCTCAGGCCTCGCTTACCCCCCGATTCCTTCGCTTCGTGGGGCGTCAAACCCGGAACCAAGAACATCCACAACCTCTGGCTCGAGCTCTCCGAGGGTGAGACTTCTCTCGCCGACTCAACACCACCTGTCCGCTCCGTCAATGTCGTCACTGTCCGGATTTTGAAAAACGACAAAATTCTAATCGAGTCCCGACAGGAACTGTCGGATGGCAGTGTCAGGGACCGGTGCCGCCCCTTGTCGGAGAAGATGAAGCCCGATGAGACCCCGGAAGAGGCTGTCTTTCGGGCTGTAAAAGAAGAGCTGGGTTCGATTGTGAGTGGCGATGTGGTGAGGATTGTGCCAGGGTCGTATTTTAAGAAGGTGGAGGAGCGTGATTCGGGGTCGTATCCAGGCCTGCAGGGACGGTACGTACTGCATTCGGTGGATGCTTTGGTTGAGGGTTTGCCGGATGAGGAGTTTTGCACGGAGGAGGCGGACGAGTATTCGCATTCAAAGGTGGAGGTTGATAAGGCAGTGTGCGTCCAGAGGCATCACTGGAAATGGGTGAGTCCCGATTCAATCAAGTCTTGATTTTTGGGATGATTTTGAAGTTGATTAGAAGTGCAATTTACCGATTATAGTTGATATTTGATAAAAGGAGGGATTTTGATATGTTTTAAGTGCAATTTATATGAATATTAAGAGAGTTGGAGGATTGATTATTTCAAAATTTGGTCTCGTGTTGATAATTATAATTTATATCAATATTTTTGTATATATATATATACATATGATTTTGGTGGTGTTTCAGTTTTGTTACTCTGTTTTACTATAAAGTTTTGATATTTTGTGAAAATGTGAAATGATGATCGTCATTGGTTGAATGCTTGAATTCAGAACTCTGTTTTTTTTATTCATTATGTGCCATTCAAGAATAGAATTTTGAAAATCTTTAATGGAATACTTGTTGTGATGGAGTTACTTTTGTTTGAGCAAAAAGGAGTAGATTTTGAGTCCCCATTCATGGTCATGATGTTTTTAAGGTGTGAAATTGTCTGGGACTCTGGGGGTTGCCCCCAGTTTAGAATGCATGGAAAGAGGGGAAGCTCGATGACCTAAGACCTAGAGATGCTTTGATTGAAATTTTGAGTGTCAATTTGTGGATATGATGTTGGGAGGTGTGATGTTTGCAATAAGTCCCCAGTTTAGAACGCATGGAACGAGGTAAAGGTTAGATAACTTTGAGATGTTTTGATTGAGATTTCAAGTGCTATATTGTGGTTTTGATGTTGTTAGATGTGTGATATTATCTGGTAGTAACCTCCAGCGTGAGAAACTTGCTAATAGCAAGCGGTTGATAAAACTGTAAAAGTGATCGTTGAAAAACTCAGAGAAAAGCTCTCTGAAATTAGATGAGCAACAATGGTGATTGAAAGAGAAAGCTGAATTTTGATTGATTGAAAAAATGTTACAATGCTAACTAATCTATTTATACAAGAGCTTACCAAAGTCAAAGCAGAATTCCTGAAAGTCAGGAATAATTTCCCGCTCTTTCTGTGTAACTCTAGCCTTCAGTTGCTACCTCATCTACCTTACTAGCTTTGCACTAACATGACCTCTGTTGACTTTCATACTGCTGCCGTTGATTGATAATCTGTAATGTCGAATTGTCGATCATGATGATCATGATTGCTGTCATAAACCTCACTAGGATGAGTGTACACCAGGTTAGCTGAGGTTGGCATCTTTGAACCATTCTTCTGCTCTTGAATATTGTTGGTATTCAGGCTGTCACTTTTGTCTTTGTGAACAAATGCAATGTAGCTTGAGTAGATACCAATGGTGTTGGTCCCCAAATGTCAATACACTAGCTCAAAAGGTGCTGTCACTTTAATCTCAGATCTGGAGAAAGGCATCTTATGCATTTTACCCATCTTACAATAGTAACAGAAATCCATGTCACTCAAACTGCAAGATAAATGTAAAGAGTTGAGTATTTTCTTCAAGATCAAAGGTGCTAGGTTCCCCGGCTTAGCATGCCACACGCTAGAATTAGATTTTGAAGTAATAGCAGTGTATATAGGACTCTTACTACATGTAGAAACAGTGAAACACCATATACATTGTGCACATTATAAGCAGAAAACATATTAGTGCTACTCTTATAGTCTTATTACATGTTTTCTTTGTAGAACCTGAAATCATACTAGAGGTAGTCATATCTTGAGCTGATTAATTGCTTTGAGGAGAAGCTTCAATTGCAGCTGATTGAGTCCATCTCTAAGAGTACCTTGAAGAAGAACCTTCATCGTCCTTTGATCCTTAATGACACAATGATTAACGAAAAATCCAGCTATAGCGTTGTTATCCTTAGTGAACCTTGAAATACTTAGCAAGTTTTTAGTTATTGTTGGCACATGTAACACGTTTCAAATGTAAATTCTGCTTTAGTTTAATGTGAGACTCAATACAAGAATCACCATCGCTAGCTAATTGATTACCATTGCCTACAATGAGTTTGTCTTTACTTTTGTATTCAGACTTGATGTATAGGTTCTTCAAATCAGCGGTGACATGGTTCGTAGTAGTGTAGCACCACTATCAATGTACCAACTAATCTACCCATGTAGATTGGCTCTTCAACTAATGCTCATTGATTGAAAAAACATTACAAGGCTAACAAATCTATTTATACAAGACATTACCAAAGTCAAAGCAGAATTCCTGAAATTCTGGAATAATTTACCGTCTGTTCAAACTAACTCTCTCCTCCAGCTGCTACCTCAGCTAACTAACTAACTTTGCACTAACATGACCTCTGTTGACTTCCTTACTACTGCCATTGATTGTTAATCAGTAATGTCGATCATGATTGCAGTCATGAAACTCGGTATGATGAGTGTACACCAGGTTTGCTGAGCTTGGCATCTTTGAACCATTCTTCTGCTCAAGAATATTGTTGGTATTCACTATTCAGGTTGTCACAAATGCAAATTGTAGCTTGAGCTAACCTAGGCAGCTTTGAACCATTTCTCTGTTCATGAATATTGTTGGTATTCAAACTGTCACCTGTCTTTGTGAACAAATGCGATTGTAGCTTGAGAACTCTGATGAGTAGTCTCCTTCACACATGGACGGGAAAGTTAGTAACTTCGGGATGTTTTGATTGAGATTTCAAGTGCCAATTTGTGGTTGTGTGGTGTGATGTCGACTGGCAGTGGCCTCAGTTTCAAACACATGGAACAAGGGAAAGTTCGATAACATAGATATGTTTTGATTTAGATTTCAAGTGCCGAACCATGGCCGAGGTGTGATATTCCCTGGCAGTAGTTCCTAGTTTAGGATGACAGGAACAAGGGAAAGGTTCGGAAGAATTGTAAATATAAAAAAACTGAAAAGAGATGTGAGATATTAGGATCATACTAGCTAACAAGTGCTGATACAAAGAGAGAAAGCAATGGAAGATTCAAAAAGCAAGGTCTCGAATCTCGATTCAGATTTTGTACTAGTTTGTGCTTTTATCAAGTACAAAATCTGAATGGAGGCTATCATATCACTTTGATGTATGAAATCTGTGAATAGCTTATTGTTTGTAACTTAAGTTTGTTGTAATTACAAGAATTGTTTTTCATGATTCCAGAAATATATCGGCTTACTATCTAGGCGACTGACGCTAACATTGCTCCAAAATGTCCCAAAATGTCATCAACACATTTGGATTCCACATAACTATGTTTTAGTTGATTCGTGGGAAATAGAAATTTAGGCGTCACACGTTAAGAGACATCTCTTTGATACAAGTGTGGAGGTTTTTATTGAATCAACCACAACTTCGTTCCAAGCTAGTTAGTTATTACAGATTTATAATTAGATTAATAAAGCATTGTTTTAGCAATTATATTTGTGATCATAGAAAAGCATCAAAACTAATAATTTTTGGAGCTTTCAGGACTTATTGTAATTTGTAAGATATCAACTATGCCAAGAAATTATCTTAATTTATTAACATTATCGGATTAAGTATGTACATTTTCAGGAGATGTCCTTTTAAGATATAAATCATGCCAATCATTTTCGTAATTTATGACCATTAGCACATCAAACACCCAAAGTACAAATTTCAACAACCAAGAATGAAAAAACTTGGTAAAAGCTAGTATAGTATTCATTAATCTACAAAATATTTATGGGTCATTTACAAAATTTGTGTGATCAAGTGATCATCAACTCAACAACTACAAACTTGTAACTGTTGGCCAGTTTGGCCATAAAGATAGAGAGGAGTGAGTGAGCATCTACTGCTAGCTATAGACAAAAGCAAAGCTTCTTGCAAATGCTTATCAACACAGGCCTGGATCAAAGACAAAGCATACTCCATGAAAACTGCATCACAAAGTAATATGATAGGTCCCTTGCTTGGCAGGCCAAACTCTTCCTCAGACATCCTCAAGAGTTCTTGGAAGATGCGATTACTGAGATATGAAATGGGAAATGTGAACCGTCTCCGATCAGTTGTGTAGACAACAAAATGGCCTTTATCTGCCACTGTTGTTGATGTGTTGAATCCTGGTAGTGAAATACTTTTTCTCCTGAGGGCAGCTACCCTCTGCCACTTGCCATTTTGATGAGTTTCTTGGGGTTGATCACCATCTTGTCTATAGTTACTTTGTGGACTAGCTGTTGAAATATGAGAAGAGATATAGTTCTATCTTGAAATTCTTAATTGTTGAAGGGTTGAGTTGAATGGAAGGCAATGCAATTGAATTGGCTTATATATATCAGAAAGGCTAGACACTACCTGTTTACATGTGGGTTCCTCTTGTAAGGATTCATGGGTGCACAACCATGTGTTTTTTTTTTTGAGGAGAATGATGTTTTCGATCGAGACCCTATTTGGATTTGGTAGCTAATTAGAAAGATTTCTGCCAAGTAGTATATAAGTTGGATCATTATTGCTCGAGTCTCTGAGAACCACAAAACTAAAATAACTTGCTAGAATGGATGTTGCAGAAGTATATCTAATTCATCAAAACATGCAGAAATAGTTGTGCAATTTGGCAATGGAAAATGATATGGCATGAGCAAAAAAAGTATGTTGGACCAGACATGTTATGATTGAACTACCAAACAACACAAACTTTTGTGGTTCAAACAAATCCAAGAATTGATGGAGTTATATAGCATAGATAACCTTAAAACACATGGAATACAATATCTGTAGAGTCTAGAGGGTCTCAAGCTATTGAAGGCCACATGAATCAAGGTGGAATTTTGCCTCTTATACATAACTATGGCAACTATTTCCATTTACAAGCATGTGAACACCTCTTTTACAAGCTTGGTGAATTTATCACCATCATGTGTGTTGTCTACGAGCATACCAGATGAGTTGTGAGAGTAGATATCATGCAGACCCTTTATATATTTGAAGAACTTATAAAATATGAAGTTTCGGAGAAATGATAGATTAAACAAGTTATTTTTTTTTTCCAAAATGTCAAATATTACAAAAACATTCATGTAAGCTACAAAATTATGAGAATTATAATACAGTTTGATTGTTCAGTTTGGTTAATTCGGTTGTTAACCAATATAACTGAAACCTTCTAATTCTTTTATTTTTTATAATTTATTCATATATTTCAGAAATATTAGCTTGAATAAGTTAACAATAAGCTCTCCCAAAGGAAGAAGAAACTTGTATTTCAAGCAATTTCTTTTCTCAATCCAACTGTTGTGTCTAATTTACAAAAGGGTCAGTGGTATCTGCGTATGGTAGCCTGACCCTCAAGTTGCATATGTATATATACAAAGTTGCAACTCATGTGGGTATGATGTATCCGGTTGTATTGTTTAATGTCATCTTTCTCTTATTGTTTGTTACTCGTAGTTTTGAATATTAATGCCTCGCACAGTTTGATTTTGTAATGTAATAATTATAGCAATTATAAGTTGTCGATCAATTTCTATTAATATTTTAACTTGAAAGGAAATTACAACTATACTCCAATTCATAGAAAATGAAAAATTTGATAAGGTCTTTGTTACTCTAGACGAGGTTTTGGATTCAAATCTCGCTCGCACCAAAGATGGGGAGGGGTTCGGTTTATATTTATTATATCCAAAAGGTTAAATTAGAAAAACAAAAGTATACCATGCTAAAAGTTCAGGAATTCGATTACACCTTGAGGGAATGTTAGTTAGGTTCTGATTCGATTGGATTTGAATTCGATTGAATTGTATCTCTCATTTATTTCTAATGAAGAAAAATTTTGGAATAGAAAAAATCCACAACCAAGAGGCAGGAATGAAGCAAAATGAGTGAAAATTTGGATCAATGCATTAGACTACAAATATTTATAGCTCATTTACAAAAAATTGTGTGATCAGGAGATCAAATCAACAACCAGAAACTAGTAATTGTTGGCTAGTTTGTCCATAAGGATAGAGAGCAGGAGAGAGCGAGCATCTGCTGCTAGCTACAGAGTTAAGAAAAGCTTCGTACAAGTTTCTATTGACACAGCCTTGGATCAAAGACACAGCATACTCCATGAAAATTGCATCGCAAGGTAGCGTTATAGGTCCGTTGCTTGGCAGGCCATATTCTTCCTCAGACATCCTCAAGAGTTCTTGAAAGATGTGATTACTTAGATATGAAATGGGAAATGTGAACCGTCTTCCGTCAGTTGTGTAGACAACAAAATGGCCCTTATCTGCCACTGTGACTGATGTGTTGAATCCATGTAGTGAAATTCTTTTCCTCCTGAGGGCAGCTACCCTCTGCCACTTCCTTGCCATCTTGATGAGTTTCTTTGGGTTGATCATCATTTTTTGTTTAGTTAATTTGTGAACTAGCTAGAGAAGGATGAGAAGAGATTTAGTTCTTGAAACTCTTAATTGGTGAAGGATTGAGTTGAGTGAAAGGCAATGCAAGTTAATTGGGTATATATATCAGAATGGCTAGAGACTAGTTGTTTACATGTGGGGTTCCTCTTGTAAGGATTCATGGGAGCATAACCATGTGATAGTTTGAATATAACTTGTTTTGGATTAAGGACATGTTTGGATTAGGTAGGCAATCAGAAGGTTTTCTGCCAAGTAGTTGAAGAACGAAATGGGTCCTAAGTTTTTGAATCTTTATTGTATGAGTCGCTGAGAACCACAGAACTAATAAAACTTGCAAGTATAGATCGATCAATTTAGTGAAGGAAAAGGATTTGGCAGCCTTAGGCATGTGCAGGAGCAAGACATGAATAGCATGTTGGCCCCAAGAGATTGAAGTCCACATAATTCCATCAGGAAGATTGAAGGCATACATCCTGCAATTCCTTGCCTTGTACATCTAATTAATTATAAGAACTTTTTCTTTTCGAAAGCGGAAACTCAAATTGGTAGGTGTCAATTCATAGTATTCAATTTTATGATACATTTTCACATGTTCAGTTTATTGATCTGTCCTTCAGTACCAAATGATCAATAAACATTATAATAGATTTACCAATATAGAGTTTGTTTGCTAAATACCAAGAAGCTCATCATAATGGCAAGAAAATAGAGGAAGGCAGCTGCAATTGAAAGAAAAAGAATCATGTTACAAAGGGCTAGATTGTAGTAGTTAAAATTCGATCAGTTCTGAATAGTGAATGTGTGGTTTCTGGTGGTGGTGGAACTGACAGAGCCAAGTAAATTAGCCTTTCAACAAATTTGTTTAAACAAGTAGCCAATCGTAAATACCATTCAAAAGAAAAATTAAGAGTGCATTCCTCTGGAGACTCCTTGTCTTGATCAAAACAACAATATCACTTTCAAATTCATAACTCGTAACCAAGTATTGTAAATGAACAAGAACATAAATACATGGATTTGGAACAACTTTGATTTTGGTTATTAAGATTTTCATACGATGGTTGAATGTGCTGGTGAATTTTGTTTGATATTGGCAAAAAGAGAAGTCATAGGAAACCTTTATAGGATTTTTCATTATATGTATGAACTATCTAGCTACAATTGTATTGATTACAAAAATACATATGATTCGCTTTAAAAGCTGCAAATTAATGATGATTGTTGGTTATTTAGCTCTTGACCATGGAGATATGAAGATGGTAAACAATGACCGGTAGCCAAGGACAAGAGCAATGCCTTTTCTACATTTTTTTCAGGACGTCTTCTGATTAAAGAGATTGCATACTCCATGAAAACTGCATCACAAGGCAATGTAATTGGCCCGCTGCTTGGCAGTCCAAACTCATCTTCAGCCATTTTAAACAGATCTTTAATGATGCTGTTTTCAAGATACTTCAATGGAATCACAAATCGCGTCTGATCAGCTGAGTACACAACAAAATGACCCTTCTCAACCATTGATGATGATGATGATGTGCTGCAACTCTCTGCATCAACAGTCCTGTTGGTTCGTGGAAACGATAATCTTTTCCGATTTCTAACTACCAGTTTCTGCCACTTCTTTGCCATTCTGATTAGCTTCTTTAGACTGATCATGTTTCTTGATTATCTTGTTAATTAAGTAGAGAAAAGATTTTCAAAGAGAATAAATAGAAAGAGATCTTAAAACTCTGAAATGATTTGGATGGTAGAAGGCTGTTGAAGTGGGCTTGTTATATAGTCATAAAGGCTATCGACAGTACCTTCAATGTTGCCTCCTTTGTGCAGGGACTCAAAGGAAGCAAAACCATGTGATAGGACAAATACTGGTCATTAGATAGCTGGAAAATTGGGTTCCTTTTGAAATTTGATATAACATCAATCATGGTGGAGCCTTGCATGGAACTGCTTCATCATATCTTCCTGTCTAATGGTTCCATGGCACACTGGTCCAAGGCTCTAAGTGGCTCAAAATCAAAGACATTCAACAGCAGGAATTAAGGCATTATTGGTTGGACTCTTACCAAAAGTAAGCTCTTGATTCTAATCATAATTTAGAGTCAGTTTGCCAAGAGTTTACCATGTGTTGAGATTTGGTCTTTTCTGTGATGATCAATGGCATGATTTTGTGTGATTGCCGAGGATATTTTTTTTGAAGTTTTAATTAGTCTTTACTCTTTCTTGATTGTACTTCCTGTAAATATGGTAGCTAAGTCCTAGACTAATTACTTAGTTCCCTAATTTAGTTTTCAGTCCCTTCATATATTAACACTTGTCATTTAGAATTGATATATGAGAAAATAAGAGAATTTATTCTCTCAAATTTACGTTGGCAATGTTATTTACAAGTTGAATTGTATCTAAAACATGATTTGAAGACATTTTAAAAACTAGAATTTTATCTTAAGTACTACATATTGTTTCAAATAACCATGCTCTTGAATGAAATGCTCTGACATTTTGTGCTGCTAACATGACTGACAAAGACTAAATAGAACAGTTCAGTTCATCTTCTAGTTGCATTTGGATACTCAAGTTTGTCAGGATGATGTATCTACTCGTGTTGTTTAATGTCGTCTTTTTCTTACTGTATGCTAATTGTAGTAACAATGTCTTGCACGGGATTTTGTAATAAAATAATATTAGCAATAATAGCTCTGTAAGATGCCTGGTCTTGGTGAAGATTGCTTGAGAATGAGAGCAGAGGAATCCATTGATCAACTTTCAAATAATTTTAGGATAATTTAAAAAAAAAAAAAAATGTAACACAATGCTAAATGTTCAAGCATATGGCTCTTCCTTCAAGCCATGACAGCTTGAATGAATGCTTTTTATGTTTTGATTGGATTGGATTTGGATTATAGATGGAACTGTATCAAGATTATGGACATATATTTCATATGTGGAAAGATTTAGGAAACGAGAACTTAACAATTAAGAGGTAAGAATGAAGAAACTTAAGTAAAAGTTTGTATATAAACATTAGACTGCAAATATTTATAGATCATTTACAAAATTTTGTGTGATCAAGAGATCAACTCAACAACTACAAACTATTATTTGTTGACTAGTTTGTCCATAATGATGGAGAGAATGAGAAAGTGAGCATCCACTGCTAGATACTGACATAAGCAAAGTTTCCAGCAAATGTCTATCAACACAGCCTCGGATCAAAGACATTGCGTACTCCATGAAAATTGAATCACAAGGTAATGTGATAGGACCATCACTTGGCAGGCCAAATTCTTCCTCAGACATCCTCAAGAGTTCTTGAAAGAAGTGATTACTGAGATATGAAATGGGAAATGTGAACCGTCTTCCATCGGTCGTGTAGAAAACAAAATTGCCCTTGTCTGCCACTGCTGATGTATCAACCTTGGGTAGTGAAATTCTTTTCCTCCTGAGGGCAGCTACCCTCTGCCACTTCCTTGCCATCTTGATGAGTTTCTTTGGGTTGATCATCATTTTTTGTTTAATTAACTAGCTAGAGAAGAATGAGAAGAGATTTAGTTCTTGAAACTTTGAAATGATGAAGGATTGAGTTGAGTGAAAGGCAATGCAAGTGAATTGGGTATATATATAAGAAAGACTAGAGACTAGTTGTTTTTATGTGGGGTTCCTCTTATAAGGATTCATGGGTGCATAACCATGTGATAGTTTGAAGAGAGGGTTGTTTTGGTTTGAAGACATGCTTGGAATAGGTAGTAGGCAATCAAAAGGTTTTCTGCCAAGTGGTTGAAGAACAAGATGGGTCCCGAGTTGTTGAATCTTTATTGCATGAGTCTCTGAGGACCACAGAACTAATATAACTTGCAACAATGGATCTTGGAAATCTATAAGCATTACATGAACAGCTATGAAGAAATAGTTGTTCAATTTGGTAAAAGGAAAGGATATGGCAGACTCAGGCATGTGCAGGAGCAGGCATGAACAACATCTTGGCCCCCAACAAGTTTCTGGTGAACTATCAAACAAGACAAACTTTTGTGGTTCAAACAACCCAAGCTTTCACATGTTCTGTCCTTCAGTTCAAAATGATCAATGATAGATTAGACTTAGGATGATTATCAAAACATTATAATAATTGCTTTTTAAATTTATATTTTGATTGGACCCAGAACCTTGTTAGATCACCATTTCAAAAAGAATTGTAGTTTTTGGCTATTTCCAATCAAAATTAAACAAGGACATCTATGATTTTATTTCAGCAAACCAATCTGTCCCAGTGTTATATTTTCAATTCATACTTAATTTCCTTGCTTTAAAATTTTCTTCTCTGAATTTCATAGTGAGACAGAATGCTAAGTAGCAAGAAGCTTATAATAAAGCCAACAAATAGAGGAAGGCAGCTGCAATTGTAAGACCTGGATAATACTAATATAAATGGGAACACATTCATGCAGTCTCTTTTTATTAAGGCAACTAAGTCATCCGGTATTAAACCGGAGTATTTTGGCATTAAACCAGACCGGTGATTGATTCTCTGGTATTATTACAAATCAATTCCATGAGATTTGAAATAAGTCAATTTTCATCTTTAGAGTGATTTGAAATAAATCAATTTCCACATTTTGATCGATTTGAAATAGATAAATTCCGCATTTAAAGGGATTTGAATATTTTAGCAAAATCAATGAAATTGTATATCTTCATTATTTTTATAATTATTCATATGTATATATATATATATATATATATTTACACGGTAATATGACATAAAGGTAATGTTTTCATACAAAAAAAACTTTCAATTTTCTACGCTTGTTTCCCTACCAAAAGATCATAGCAAAATGATATCTCATAGATTGAGTCAGAATATTTAAAAGTTATGATTCTTAAACTTAGTTTTCTTTTGTAAATTTTTATTTACAACATTAATCTTTTTCAAACTCATTGTTTTTAACATCAAAATATCTTATTAACAACGATTGAGCCCCTAACAATTGTTCAATTTAGTTTTCGAATGAAGATGTTTTATAGTATGGATTTTGGAGTAAATGAAATAGATATATACGTGCTTTATAATAAATTGTTTGAATTTTAGAGTTCATTGAGGAGATAAATTTGAGTATCAGTGTTGGTTGCAATTTCGATTTGTTTCAATATTGGTGAAGTATACGTTATAGTGTCATTTATTTTTATTATGTTTGTAGGTCACTATTGATCCTAAATTTTGTTATGATAGACTTATATATCAACTTATATTATAATTTTTAGAATATTTGGTTGTGTTTATCTAAGGTAAATGCTATTTCTAAAACAGTTATATATGCAGATTTTCTGAATCGTCAAACCGACCTTATTATCTTGAGGTAATTTAAAATTGAAATTAAGGATTTATTTAGGTATGATATTTGGTAGTATGGTTTTAGAGATATAATTGAATTAGGATATAAAGTTTCGTAAATTTTAGTGATATGTAAGTATTTTAATTATTTGGGTATATTTGATGTTTAAACAATAATGTTTAGGCTGACAGTCATGAGCTCTTAGTATTATAGCAATTTTAGTTGATAAAATTATGATATTTTAAGGGGAGTTATTAATCTGAGTTTTGGATTTATTAACTAAGTTTTGCAATTTTTTTGAGGCCATTAAGATTTTCGAATCACTAACGTTTGAGTACTAAAATCTATTTTTTTTAAATCTCTTCATGAAAAAGAACAAAAAAATATATTTGAAAAATTGAATTAGATCTCTTTTATTTGGCTGGTTTAATTGTGGAATTATATTCTATATGTTTAGGTTTCTCTCGTGATTACCAAATATTGTTAGTAATACCTTAAACTTGCTCATCAGAGGTAAGTAGATTTTTTTGTGTGTGCATAGTATGTAATTGTACAGATGTTTTTCTTATCATATTGTTATGTTTTGAAATATTTTATTATATATGTTTTTATATATTTATAAACTCATTTTCCTACATAGTTTTTACTTACATATTTGTTACCTGATTCTTTTAAATGAGTTTTAGCTTTACTGAAACTATTTATTTAAAAGCTTAAATGTTTGGTTCTTTTATGATTTAGTAATTCAAACGTATTGTTATATATATAATGAAAATAATGTTTTAGCTCAACGTCAACAGTAAATGAAATGTGAAATTAAATGTAATGAAATGTGAAATTAAATGTAATGAAATGTTGATCACCGATGATAATGTAAATGCAGCGCACACGACAAATGAAATGTTATGATTTTGGTATCGTACCAGTTTCTGAAATGTAAATGCCCGGGTCACCGGGGGTATTTGTGACACTACTTGACTTGAGCTTATTTTTATGAAATGTTATTCATTATTATCCTACATTGAAAGTGTTAGTTTTGCAAGTTTTACTTGTATTTAAAAATGTTACTTTTGCAATTTTAATTGTATCTGAATATTTGAAAAGTTATTTACTCTTTAATGTTATTGAAAATTTCATAAATGTTTTCGATTACAAATTATGCAATACTTATTGAGTTGATAGCTCACCCCTTGTCATTTAACATTTTACAGACTAAGCACCTTAAAAGCTGACTGCTGGAGCGATAAACTTTCAGGAGTTGGAAGTTATTGAGATTATATGTAATGTTTTGTTTTGTTACTTAGAATTTGAGTTTAGGCGCTCGGTATTGTTTTAATTTTCCCTTAGAGTGATTTGAACCTTATTTTTGGAATTATTGGGAGATATATTTGTTAGCATTATATAAAAAACAATTAAATCTTGTATTGCATACATAAGTATGAATAGACGCATACCTGGAAACGTAGAGAAAAACATTCAAGTTGTAGAGAATCTTAATCTCGAATCTTTAATAGAGCAATAACCTGAAAAGAACAATAGAAAGTCTTCTACTCTCTTCTCACCTTTTTCAGATTGCCTAATGGGGAGACAATTCTGTAACACACACTATGAGCGAGAGTAGGGACTTCTTATAAATAGTATAACTTTCTAGAATCCTAACCCATAAAAGAATTTGAAACCCTGATATGATGGCTAGTTCTAAAAGGAATACTCGGCCCACACATATACAATATCCCATACTATATCCTACATATATTTAATATAACTAAAGTGTACCGAGCCCAACAATATTGATCACATTAATAACGTGTCATATCCGGTCAATTCTCACTTACTTAAACATTCCAATCAATTCGATTTTCATAAACTCAAAATATAATGTCATATACTGCTCATAATTTTATAAAAATCTTACATTCTCCCATATGAGCTACATAAACATTATTATTTTAGATTTAAAAACTGATTTTAGAAAACGACTCTCTGAATTGACAAACAATTATATGTGGCAACAAACAATGTTTAAGAGAGTAACACCTTCCTTCATCATAGTCCAATAAAACCTTAATTATCCAACTACAAAGATCATTACATCTTTAATCGACATAAGACCATATGTAATCAAATACCCTTAACTCTATCTACCCAAGTAAAGTGGTATAAATGTGGTATGGAAATTACATGCAGATGTGATCATCATGCCTATTTCCATATAGGTCTACCTTAGCTTCAAGCGAAGTATCTTAAGACAAGAAACTTAATGTTTTAAGCATCTTACATTCATTTGCCAAACATTTTGACTATGACTTAAACCTCTCTTAAGACAGACAAATCTTTTTATCTTAAGTAATATTCATTCATCAGTGAAAACTTTATACCTTATAAGTGAATTGTCCCCTTAAGCTACAAGCTTGAGATTTCTTGCCGTAACCAACCACTCGTGTGTACACAATAACAAATATGACAAACATCTTTACATACTTATACAATATATTCCTGAGAATATGAAATAAACATGTATAGAATAAATATAGCTAATCTAATTAAAGACAACTCCCACTAACCAAACACATCAAAAATATCAATTTTCCAATACATGATATAACATGCTCCACAAAACCTCTGGAGTCAAATATCTTGGTTAGTGAATTAAGAGTTATTTTACTTGTGGCTATTAGAAGCTTGCAACTCTTAAATCTTCTCAATCACCGTAATATCCGTATGATTAAAACTTTGAGATCTCTTATTATATTCAAAGAAGATAAATACAGTGAAATCATCAATTAACAAGCCACATATTTCATTATCTATACATACATGTGAGCATAAAATAATTAACCTCTACAAATACTATGAAACCTCCTTTTTTATTATTATTCAATAATACATTTCAAATTGGTTTGAAATCCACAAAGTCTACTAATGTAATAATAGAATCAATACATATATACTAAGCTTACATCAAACTATCATTTGCAGATATATACATGACATTTTCTTATGAGAACGCTCCAATTTATTTAAGAAATTAACAACTTATGTAAGTTTATCACTTTTACCAATAGGTACCTCAAACAAGTAAACTTACTCCCACAAACCCTCAATTATGTCTAATGACAAAATAAAACTTTTGACAAAATCTCAAAATGCTACAACATTATTAAACTAAACATCATTATATGGAAACTTGATTAACTATGTCAATGAAGTCTTAAAGTATGCAAACTTAATACTAATTATCAAGTATAACCTTCTAACCATAAATCTGACCCCATAACTTTTAACATTTAAGCTGGAAATATTATTACTTCAAAAAATAATTTTCAACCAATAAGTTTGCAACTATTTGACAACTAAGTCAAAATCTTAACTCCAATGACATCCAAAATTACAATTCAACAAACATGACATTTATTCAACATAAATGACATAAGCATACGATTTCTTCCTTAAACGTAAGTCTTTGAAATTATATTTCTTAACAATTTCACTCTCTCCCCTAAGAATGTATAATGTATAGATAAAATTATTTTCATAAATAAGCAGAACATATTCTACAAACTATTACCATTAGTTTATAACCTTTGCAGTCATATCCTTATATTTTATGATATCACTTTTAATACAATTAATCAATACACTTAAAATTGAGGATTTAAAAAATAATTAAAATGCCCTACGAATTAATTATCTCCATTCTACATTCGGTCACACGATTAAAAAGAATTATCAATAAACTACAAGAACAATCATCAATCTAATTCTAAAACCTAAAAGTAGAATTTAGAATACGAGAAGAATTCAAAGACCCATAAAGATTATTATTTGCAAAATCACCATATAACTCACTAGGTGAAATCATAAACAAGAATCTATTATCTTGAATAAGCTTCAAGATATTAATTTAAATTCTCAGTTTTATTATGAAAATTGTACTATGCATTTCAGAACTAAAATCGAAAATATCATCCAATAAAACATTTAGAGGTTAAAGATAATCTAAATATTATCATCAATTCAACTGAATTCTAATAAACCTCTAAACTACGTGGTCCCTTTTAAATACTGAGTTCCTTGGAAGAATTTATAATATAAAATGTATCACAATAAATAACTCACTAAGTGCTTAGTTAATTGATAATCAATCAAATATTCAAAACATAAATCAAGGGATACAAATTCTTACGATAACAAATTATTTTATGTCCTCAGTATTTTCTTTGACTTGCTACGTTGAATTGTCAAAAATTTCAGACTTCATCCTATGGTGTTTGTACCCTATCAGCTTTATCAAAATGACAAACAAAAGACATAGCTTCATAGAATAGATTATTCTTCATCTATTTATAAGGCACTAGATCTTAACAAACTTTCGATAACGGGTTCACTAAACTTCATATATTCTTTAATCCTTACTAAGGTAAAAACTAATTGAAGTGTCTCATCAAATCCATCAAAAAGATCCATCAACCAATAGTAAAGGTGTTTAAAAAGAATTAAATCACAGTATATTTATGCTCACACTGATTTCCATAATCATTATAAATGATGATCAAACCTTCATGGAAATCCAACACAACATCATGATCTGTCTTTTCAACAAAGGTCACAACACACGTGTTAAAACTTTCCTATATGTGATCAACCTATTTGGAAGATAAACATCGCTTTTTATTCTTCAATGCTCACAAAACTCACACAAATGATGACTCTCTTAGGCATATGATCAACACATGTATAGTTTTACCCCAGTGCAATTAAAAAATTTAATCATTGATAATCCAACGAATATTGTGGAATCTTAACAACTAGTTCACTACGTGAAAACATAGTCATCCAACTCCATAAATATTCCAAACACAATTGATTATATAATTTAAAAAAACGATCATTATAAAATTCTAATGGTCAGTTCACTACATAAAAACATAACCATTCAACTTTATAATAATTTCGAATATAATCAATTAATGTCCTCAATGAAATAAAAAAATCATAATGAAAATCTTAATGGTTAGTCTATTACGTAGAAACGTAACCATCTAATTCCATAATAATATCATAGGATATACATTTGTAAAATATGAACTGCAAATCTAATATCATTACACCCAACATAAATTTATACATTTCTCTTAATAAATCTGACATGGTCACACATAATTTTTATTTCAAAATTATACAAAATAATGAGAAATACATAACCTTCTTAAATTTATGTTGAGTAGATATTATATGTGAGCATATATAGTATATAGGCATCATTAAGTGTTCGACACTTTCATTCAATGAAATGAAAATATATTAGATTCAATTTCCAAAATTTCAAACATTTATATCACATTATATAAGTGAATATCTCAAGATGATGAACCTCCTATGAAGAAGAACATCACCCATCACATGTATTTAACATTCACAACATATTCTATAAGTGAATACCTCGAGATAATGAATCTCCTATGAAGAAGAACATCACTCATCACATGCATATAATTCCATCATTGCAGTTCTATAGATGAATACCTAAAGATGATGAATTCCTACGGAGATAAACATCACATATCACATGTGATAACCCTCCTACGGAGATGATTAAAACATGCATTTCCATATTTACAGTTCAAATTTAATAATTGATGACCAACGAACATCTCAAAATCTTAATGATTAGTTACTAGATGAAACATAATCATCCAATTCATGAGAATATTCTATCAATTATTAAAACTTACCAAATTTAATAATTGTTAACCGATGAATTTTTTAAAATCTTAATGATTAGTTACTACATGAAACATAATCATATGATTTAGGAGAAAATTCAAAACAAATTATTAATTTTAACCTCATCAATAATCGATAGCCGATGAATTTCTCAAAATCTTAATTTTTAGTCACTACGTGAAATATAATTATCCGATTCTCAAGAAAATTTTATCAATTATTGAATCAAAATCATTAATAGTCGATAGCTGACAAATATCTTAAAAATCTTAATGACTAGTTCGCTGCGTGGAAACATAGCCATCTGATTCATAAGAATATTCAAAATCGATTATTGATTTTAAAGCAAACTAAAAATTATTATGAAAACTCAATAATTAGTCATTACATGAAACATAATCATTCGAAATCATAAAAACTATTTATGAACCGCAATTATTCTCATAAAAAAATTGGAAAATTTTAAAATTATCTCATGATTTTGGTAAATTTTAAATTGGCTCATATATTTATCAAAATATTAAATTGACCCAATTACTTTAAGAAATTATAAATTTACCCAACACATAACCAATTACATATGGAAACCTTAACGTTTTAATTAATTCTAAAAGGGCCAAGGAAATAACAAAACAGTCCAAAACTTAGTCTGATTTACAAAAAGTGGCCCAAACCAAAATCAAACCAAAAACCCTAGCTTTCATGACCGTCATTCGTTCTTGCTCCGATGACCACTAAAACAACGGTAAAAACAGCCAGAATAGCAGTGGCAAGCCGCCCCGTTGACTGTTCCAATCAACGGATCTACGAATTTTCACGGATCCAAACTCTCATGGAAGATCCGTAATCACTCGGATCTAACTAACGATGGGCATACAAGCCTCGATAGAAAAGCTACGACCAACACCAATAAAGTTGCAAGTCGCAGCAACAGTCCCATCTTCACCGTCGACAGGCCCGAGTTTGGCTTCAATCTGGTGCATCGACCCGAGTTTGACAATGGGTCTGGTGTGAAACCCGCTAAACCCGTCAACCCAGGTGTGACCCAGGTCAGATCCAACAACGACGGTCTAACCCAACAATGATCAGGCTCTTCATCTTTCTTTCACACCAAATTCTACCAGCACCATAACACTCAATCCAATCCACGTCCATCTTTACACAAACATGGATTTTTTTATATATAATATGATATCTAGGATGCATTGATAAAAAAAATAAGAGATAACGTGTAAAATCAACACACCGTTCAAACATGGAACGTACTAGTAATTCTCATATGAATTTAACTTGCTATAAGACATGCCGGTATGCATAACTTAAACTACTGATCTATGTGAACTAATCCAAACAAAATCCACTTTATAATCATTCAATCTGATGTGAGTAAAAACAAAACACCAGTTACAATATCAAAATCGTTCAACCTATGTAACAATACAAGCCGCTCTGATACCACTGTTAGCATTATATAAAAAATAATTAAATATCGTATTGCATAAATAAGTATGAATAGACACGTACCTGAAAAAGTAGCGGAAAACATTCAAGTAATAGAGAATCTTAACCTTAAATCCATAATAGCGCAATAACCTGAAAAGAACAATAGAAAGTCTTTTACTCTCTTCTTACAATTTTTCAGATTGCCTAACGGGGAGACAATTCTATAACACACACTATGAGCGAGAGTAGGGACCCCATATAAATAGTATAACTTCCTAGAATCCTAATCCATAAAGGAGTCTCAGTCCTAAAAGGAATACTAGGCCTACACATATACAATAACCCATACCATATCCTACATATATTTAATGTAGCTAAGGTGCACCGAGCCCAACAATATTGATCACATTAATAACGGGTTTTATCTGGTCAACTCTCACTTACTTAAACATTTCAATCAATTCAGTTTTTATAAATTCAAAATATAATGTCATATGTTACTCACAATTTTATAAAAATCTTACAATATTTTCATTTTAGAATGGTTTGTTTGAAGTTATTCACTGATTGTTAGTTGTTTTGGGTGAAGTAATTAATGTTTTATGTCATAACATTCCATATCAAAGTATTTGATTACTCTTTGATTTTTAGGGTGTTGCAGGAATAGAAAAAAAAAACACTGCTTAGGCTAGGTGATATATACCTAGAGACGGTAAAATTGACCCGTAACCAGTCAACCCGGCACGAACCCGAGGTTAATAAACGGGTTGGGTTGGGTTGAGTTGGCTTCTTAACGGGTTCGGGTCATAATCGGGTCGACCCGTGTAACCAATTATTATATGGTTTGTGCCGGGTTTGGTTAAACGGGTTCGCGGGTGACCTTTTAACCCGTTTAGTCATATAGATATATTTATAATTATCATTATTACAAGGGTTACAAATGAATTTTTACATACTATATAACCATTATTTTGGTAACCATTCTTTAGGTTTTACCGTTTCAGCAACAATCACTAATATGGTTTGGACTATGGATGACTGTTTTTGCATTTTGGAATGACTGTATTTAATTATATATTTGTTGTATTTTTTGATGGTATTAGATTGGATTGGATTGGATTATTAAAAACTATTACTCTATTAAGTTTGATGCATTTGCGGCAGGTTGAAAAATTATAATTTTAATATGATTTTTCTAAAAAATGTTAGGTAAACGGGTTCGGGTTAAGGTCAAACCCGGCCCATCATGACCCGATCAGATTATTAAACGTGTTACGGGTTAACCCGTTTAGTTAATGGGCCGTGTCGGGTTTTAAAAGGTTAACCCGTTTAATTAAACAGGTTGTGTTGAGTTAAGGTTATTACTGTTCGGGTCGTGTCAGGTTGAGGTCAACCCGACCCATGAACCCGAATTGCAAGCCATATATATACCTTTCGCTAGCTTCCCATTGTGATTCTTTTTATATTAAGAAATGAGAAACCAATATGTATTTGTTTTTAATTGACATATATATTTGATCAAACGTTACTCTTTATAGATGATACAGAAGATTATGAGAAAAAGAAATTAATTTTCATGGTAGATTTACCTTCTTGATCTTTTAGCTGGATATCCAAGTCAAGGGGGACATGTACATCTTGCAATAAAAGAATATACTACTTTGACAGAATTGAGAAAATAGATTACTGAAAATTTACTCATGGTTACAAGCAACATCAGTTTGAAAAATTGACAAAAATCTGCTGGCAATACCATACTAGAATTGTCAAGTCTGGCATGTGAGATTTTGCTGAGTTGAATTCTTTGTGTGTATTGCTGTTTAAGAAGTGATTGTGTGGTTTCTGGTGGTGGTGGAACTGACAGAAGCCAAATAATTTTTTTATTTTATTTTTTTCAACAAATTTAGTGAGTGTTATTGAGATTTTCATATGATGATTTTGCATGAGCTGGTGAATTTTGTTTGATGTTGGCAAAAAGAGAATCAATAGGAAACCTTTCTAGGATTTTTCATATTACGTATGAACTATATCTAGCTGCAACATTGTATTAATTACAAATATACGTATGATTTGCTTTAAAAGCTGCAAATTAATCATGGAGATATGAAGATGGTAAAAAACGAAACACATACCATTAAATTAAATAGTACACTGTTGGTGGCATCATCATCTCTCCCACAGCTGGTTATGCTTTAAATTGCGAAACAATGTATTGTTGTATAATTCTTTGACTAAAGAACACAAGAATATTTACTAGATTATCAATCTCGATATTCTATAGGCGGCATGAGCTATGTTGAGTCTATTGACGAATACAAGTATGTGAAATTTTGAGAAGGTGCAAAATCTAGTTTTTGTACTCCCTCAAAAAAGATTTTTGGATAGACATTCACAAAGATTTTTATTTTGTTTCGAACCGATTAAGGTTTTCCTCTAAATGGAGCTCTCCATTGGGTGGCTTATAATAATCGGGCGAGTCCAAACCGTTTGATTGCTGCATTTGATGTTGAGGAAAAGTTCAAAATCTGCAGTCAATTAGCAGCAAAAAAACCATAATTAGTGTGTTAATTGTATATTATAGATATATGTCGTTGAAATAAGCCTTAAATTAAACCACTTGAAAATAAGAAAAGATAAATTTATTTTAATTTGTAACATCAAAACATTAAACATTATTTTAGGCCATGTGTATCGATTTCGATTAATACAAAACTAACAAGCATAGACACATAATTAATCCCAATAACCTAAACATGTTTATATATCATGATTAATCAAACCCTAATAAACATATTACTAACCCATATCAATTCAAGAGAAAAGTGGAGATAAAAGATAACGGAAGCGTACCTGAATCTATTGTTGGAGGTTGGTGGATGGTTTGTGATCTTCCAAATTAGCACGACCTTTATGAACCCTACGTGTTCTATTATGCTCTATTGATGGGGATACAGACAAAACAAAAGTATTGTATAATTTGGGGATCATAACCCTAAATATATATAATAATCAAATTATTATATATTTGTTATTTCTAATTCGGCCCCTCAACAAATTAGAAATAGCATTCCGGTATCTACACATTAATTCTATGACAATTATACCCTTAAGCCTTAATACTTTAAATCTTAATTAGACCACTTTAATTTAGGCTTAACCAAAAGACAACACAACACATTTAATATTCACATGTGTGGCCCCATATGATGGAATTTTCCAACAATCTCCCACTGGGCCACATATGTAACTTTACAAATGTGTATGACTTTATAAGCTCTAAAATTTTGCTATCACAATTTTAGGGTATATCCAAAAAATCTCATCCATTGATTATGCCAACTAGGATCAAATCGGCTTTCGTCACTTTTAGCGTGACTAAACCCATCAATGATCACGTGTACCAACATAACCAAATGACATAGATCAATCATGGATGCGTAGCATGGAAATTACATGCAATGTGATCTATACATGTCTATTCCAACTGGTCCTACTTTATTCCTTAGTGAGATCAATACTCAACATAATGTAACAGAGTGAAATGAACTTAATACTTTATTTATGATCAGAAAAATATCAAAATACACAAATACATAAGTATATCCAAAATCAAATATAGAGCAATAAAATACACAACTATACAAACTCCCACTATAATGTGATATTCTCACACAAAATAACACCCATATGAGCAGTGTGCTTATGAAAGTCCTTGGGTGGTAATCCCTTTGTAAGTGGATCAGCTATCATGGATTTGTCCCAATGTGCTCTATGGATATATGTCCACTCTGCACTCTTTCCTTCACAACTAGGAACTTAATGTCAATATACTTTGACCTGGATGAGATCATGTTGTTGTTAGAATATAGCATTATTAACTTATTGTCACAATATAGTTTGAATGGTCTTTCAACACCCTCCATAATGCGCAACCTAGTGACAAAATTCTGTAGCCATAGTCCATGGTTGGATGCCACATAGCATGCTGCAAACTCTACTGCCATGGTGGAAGAAGCTATGAGTGTCTATTTGGCACTCCTCCAAAAAATAGCCTCACCAGCCAACAAGTATATGTAGCCTGATGTGGATCTCCTACTGTCTTGGCATCCAGTATAATCGGAGTCGGAATACTCTATGATCTCAAACTAATCTGATTTCCTATATATGAGCATGCAATCTTTTGTTCTCTTCAAATACCTTATAATTCGATTGGCTGCTATCCAATGATCCATCCCAGGGTTACTTAAATATCTGCTTAACATACTAACAATGTATGCAATATCCGGACGCGTACACACTTGGGCGTACATTAGACTACCTACAGCTGATGTATAGGGAATCTTCTGTATTTCCTTAGCTTCAAGATTACTTTTAGGGCACTGATTGAGACTGAACTTGTCTCCCTTAGCGAAAGGGGTGTCATCTGGTTTGCTATCCTGCATGCCAAACCTTTTGAGCACTGTATCGATATAGCTCCTTTGTGATAATCCATGAATACCTCGAGAGCGATCTCGTTGTATCTGAATCCCTAATGCAAAAGTGGCATCACCAAGATCTTTCATCTCAAAATTCTTTGATAGAAATCTCTTGGTTTCATGCAACATGCCTATATCATTTGTGGCAAGCAGTATGTTATCGACATATAAAACCAGGAATATGTACTTACTCCCACTGAATTTGTGATACACACAATTATCAACAATGTTTATCTCAAAACCAAACGAGATAATCACTTGACGAAACTTATGATACCATTGACGGGGAAGCTTGCTTGAGTCCATAGATGAATTTTGTCAATTTGCAAACCATATTTTTTGGGTCTCTCGACTCAAAGTTTTCTGGTTGCACCATATAAATTATTTCGTCAATGTTACGATTGAGAAACGCCGTCTTGACATCCATCTGATAAGCCACAAGGTCAAAATGTGCAACAAGTGCCATGATTTTCCTAAAAGAGTCTTTCATTGAAACCGGAGAGAAAGTCTCTTTATAGGCAATCCCTTTTTTCAGGTAAAGCCTTTAGCTACAAGACGAGCCTTATACCTCTCCACATTACCTTTTGAATCTCTTTGGTTTTAAATATCCATTAACAACCAATGGGCTTCACACCTTCTGGTAATAAGACAAGTTCCCAAACCTTATTGTCTTGCATAGACTTATATTCCTTATTCATGGCATCAATCCACTTTTTAGAGTTGGAACCCTGCATGGCTTGATGGAAGTTGATTGGATCATTTTCTATCATTCAAATGTCTTCTTCATGTTCTTGGAGAAATACGTAAAAATCATTCGAAATAATATTTCTTCTTTCTCTAGTGGATCGCCTTAATGACACTGGTTCTTGAGGTTGTTGAGTTTGTTCCTCAGGAACAATTACCTCATCTTGAATGAGGGGTTGTTCAACATTGTCTGGTTAAGGATCCAGATTCGCTTCTTGATCAATGATAGGTATAGAAACCTGCACATTGTCAAAAGCGATAGTGGGAATCGAAACTGATTCTTCCTCAAAGACAATGTCTCTAACCTTATTTCTTTCCCCAAACTCAACATCCTCAAAAAATGTTACAGTTCCCGTTTCAAAAATTGACCTAAGTGTGGGATCATAAAACTTACAGCCCATTGATAGCTCAAAGTAGTCAATTAAGTAGCTGCTCACAGTTTTGGCGTCCAATTTCTTTTCATGTGGCCTGTAAGGCCTTGCCTCAGCAAGACATCTCCAAATGTGAAAATGCTTTATACTCGGCTTTCTGCCTGTCCAAAGCTCATAAGGTATTTTTGCAGCTGCTTTAGTTGGCACTCGGTTCAGAATATAAGCTGTTGTTTTGAGTGCTTCTCTCCAGAGTGACTCTGGTAAGGTGGAATGACAAATCATACTCCTTACCATATCCATAAGAGTCCGGTTTTATCTTTCAGCTACACCATTCATGCTAGGTGACCCTGGCATGATGTACTATGGGACGATTCCGCATTCCTCTAGGAATTTAGCAAATTGTCCTGGACGATGTTCACCTGAACCGTCATATATACGGTAGTATTCACCACCACGGTCAGACCTGACACTCTTTATTCTTTTGTTAAGCAGGTTCTTAACTTCAGCTTTAAATGTTTTGAACACATCCAAAGACTGTGATTTCTCATGAATGAGAAATAGGTACCCATAACGTGAGTAATCGTCTATGAATGATATAAAATATTGTTGACCATTCCAAGAAGCCGTAGGGAATGGACCACAGATATCCGTATGTATCAATTCTAAGACGTTTGTAGTTCTGTTGGCACCTAATTTATTTATTTTGGTCTGTTTTCCCTTGATGCAATCAATACAAACATCAAAGTCTGTAAAGTCAAGGGAATCTAAAATCCCATCAGATACAAGCCGCTCAACTCTAGTCTAAGAGATGTGACCTAAGCGTTTGTGCCATAGTATGACCGAATTTTTTGTGCTTAGTTTGCGTTTAGTACCTCGTGATTCCACATGAAAAGTTTCATTATAAGAAACGATTCTATCAAGCAAATATAAGTTGTCATATACACATAGAGAACCAGTTCCAACATCATTTGAATTTATAGATAAACTGAATCGATTGTTTCCAAATGAACAATAATAACCAGACTTGTCCAATAAAGAAACTGAAACCAAATTCAGTCTAAAAGACTGTACAACAAAAGTATATGATAAATCCAAATAATAACTAGTTCCTAATAACAACCTAAATTGCCCTATCACCTCCACTTCTACCGATTTTCCATCGCCCATAAAGATGTTTCTTTCAGCATCACTTGGTTTTCAGTAGCTCAGGTAACCCTGCATAGAAACACTGATGTGAGTAGTAGCACTAGAATCGAACCACCACGTGTTTCTAGGTACTGAAAATAAATTTACCTCAAAACAGACCAAAGTAAGGAAAGTACCTTTCTTTGCATGCCAAGCGTGATGCTTGGTACAATCCTTCTTCACATGTCCAGGCTTGTTACAAAAGAAACAATTCTCTTTATCCTGCTGATGTTTCTTTTGAGCTGAACCCTTAGCAGCTTCATTATTCTTTCTCTTTTTGTCCTTATCCTTAGAGTTGCTAGCCAAATGAGCACTTTCGGTTCTGTCTCGCTTCAGTCCCTCTTCCTCTTACACACAATAAGAAATGAGCTCATTAAGAGTCCATTTCTCCTTTGGACAGTTGTAACTGACCTTAAACTGGTTGTATTGTGCAAGAAGTGATATTAATACCAAATGCACAAGCAAGTCGTCACACAGCTCGAGCTTCAGTGCCTTAAGCTTAGAAGCAATATGAGACATTTCCATGATGTAGTCCCTAATGTTCCTTTGCCTTTGCTCTTCATAGAAATCAAGCTTTACAAATGTGTGCTTGTTTTTACCTTATCATTTTTTACAAAACGCCTTTCAATTTCGGCTAGGAACTCCTTAGCTTTGGTTATCTTTTCAAATACCGCACCCCTAAATGCCTTTAGAATGCCGCGCTTGATGATCATAAGACTCATACGATTTGAGTGATCCCACTTCTCAAAGTTCTTCCTGTCATTAACAGAACTTGCATCCGTAAGAGAAGCAGGTTGCTTAACCCGAATTGTAAGGTCTAGATCCATGCAGCCGAGAACGATTTCTATGTTCTCCTTTCAATCCTTAAAGTTGGTCCCATTAAGTACATGTATATAGTTGATATTAGTAGATATAGAAGAGCACTAGCTGTAAAAAGAACAAAACAAACAACCAAACATGTTCACATTAATAACCAAATACAATAATCAACAAATTCAAATAATGGTAAATCCCATCTCAAGATATCTAACACATCATTAATATCAAGTTTTTGGACAACAGTATTAGTTATAAGTGGTACTCTTGTTGTAGTGATCCAACATTGACAATAATTAATGTCAAATAATAAATCTATCTTTGGATCGACTTGTTATTAACATGTAAAACCTTATAATTGTCAGATATTTATCATCACATGTGTGTGTAATTCGGCCAAATATTAACCTTCCTTTGGGCTGACTAATACTCGCATGAATTTACACACACCCAAACATCCAACACCCCTCATGAATAATCTACACAAGAGAGGTCACTTTGGCGATATCTTGTATCAATTAGCCCATTTAGAATGATGGACCACCTTAGTTAACCATAAAAGGTATACCTAAATATTTGAATTTGAGTTGATCCTTATAATAAAATGAAAATAAATAAAAAAATTTATTTTATTTTATCAAAAATACAAAAAAGTTCCCCTGATTTTATAAAATTACAGAAAGGCCCCTCAAGTTTTATAAATTAAAATTTGACACATAACTTTTAAAAATGACATAGTGACTCCGTAACTTTTAACTTTTAAAAATGACATAGTGACTCCGTAACTTTTTAATAATTATAAATATGCCCCAAAAATTTTCCACAATTGCAAACAGATCTTAAAAGTTTTGGAAATTATAAATTGACCCCGAAAGTTTATCAAATTCACATAATGACCCAAATATATTACAAAATAGTCCCTCAAGAATTTTAAATTTTCAAAAGAAGGGCCTGACAAAAAAAGTTCTGTAAACCCTAGTTCGCTGCCTCCACCACTTAAGGCCTCCACGCCGTCACCAGAGGGCACCAACGATCGGCGGGGAAGTAGGCACGATCGGTGAAACCACACCGATCGATCAAAGCAGCGTATGTCCGAAGATTGAACCTCATGGATCGAACAAGCGGCGGTAGAAAAAGACCTCGGCTGCCTGATCTGGACCAGCAATGATCGGCGGTGCAAGCGCCCTATCTGGACCAACGATGACCGGCGAAGCTGATCGAAACTGAAGCAGGCCGAGATCGACTATGGTCTGGGTGAGAAAACCCATGATCCAAAAGCAACCAAAATCCAATTTTTTAATTATAAAATAAAATAAAATAAAATAAAATAAAATAAAATTAAAATAAAAATAAATACCCATATTCATATATAAACCTTACTTGATATGTATATATATTGTAGGATCATAAAATAATCGTATACAAAACACCAAAACTCAAGCAAATTTCATAAAATAAGATCAAACCCCTAATTGTTCAAAAATTTCTTAAAAACCTAATATCCAAATCTCAATCCTCAAGAATTAATCATGGGTGGCTCTGATACCACTTGTAAGGATTTCGATTAATACAAAACTAACATGCATAGACACATAATTAATCTCAATAACCTAAACATGTTTCTATATCATGATTAATCAAACCCTAATAAACATATTACTAACACATATCAATTCAAGAGAAAAGTGGAGATAATTGTTAGTGGAAGCGTACCTGAATCCATTGCTGGAGGTTGGTGGATGAGTTGTGATCTTCTAAATTATCACAACCTTTATGAACCCTACCGTGTTTTATTTTGCTCTGTTGATGGGGATACAGACAAAACAAAAGTATCGTGTAATTTTGGGACCATAACCCTAAATATATATAATAATCAAATTATTATATGTTTGCTATTTCTAATTCGTCCCCTCAACAAATTAGAAATAGCATTCCGGTATCTACACATTAATTCCATGACAATTATACCCTTAGGCCTTAATACGTTAAATCATAATTAGATCACTTTAATTTAGGCTTAACCAAAAGATAGCACAACACATTTAATATTCACATGTGTGGTCCCATATGATGGAATTTTCCAACAATATATTTATTAAATAAAAGTTGGAATGAACAGAAAATTCTTGTTAATAAATAAATGACAAACTTGATTGGTATATATATATATATATATATAAACCATTAAAAAGGAATAGTACACGTTAAAGAACACCAAAATCTGTTGGAAAAACAAGAAAAAGAAATAAGCATATAAAAACCATTCTTGAAAACACATTTCTTTCTTCAACTTGGTTACCAAAACCTAAAATGGAGCAAAATACTATAGATACAATTAAACTGATCATGAGAACCTGCTACAATTCTCGTGCACTTCTGGTAAATTGCTAATGCGATATTGTTTCTTTCAGTACCAAGATTTATAAATTTCTTGAAAGAAAGGAAAGACTTCAAAGTCAAGAAGAGTTGAGACAATAATATATGTAATCTAGGAGTAGGTGTATCCATTTGAGATGTGTTTTCAATGAGGTTGTTGGATGACTGTATTTATACAAGTTTTTTTCACCAAATATCGTGTTTGGATTGAGTTAACACGTTTACATACTATATATTATAAATCGGTCTTACTTATTTTAACAAATGTATATTTGGATTGAGGTAACGCGTGTACATACTATATATTATTGGTATACATTTTTCGACAAATGTCATCTTTGAATTGAAGTAACACGTCTATATATTATACGGTTTACCTTTTTCGATAAATATCATCTTCGGAATGAGGTAACATTTCTACATACTATATATTATTGGTCTGCCGTTTTTGACAAACGTCATCTTTGAATTGAGGTAACATGTCAAATAATATGATATATTATCGATATACCTTTTTTTTCATCTTTGGATTGGAGCTAACACGTCTACATATTATATATTATATATCAGTCTTACATTTTTAAACAAGTGTCATCTTTGGAATAAGGTATAACACGTCTACATATTTATATATTATTGGTATATATACCTTATTTGACAAATGCCATCTTCGGATTGAGGTAATACTTTATATATTATATATCGGTCAACCTTTTTCAACCAATGTGATCTTTGGATTGAGGTAACACGTCGACATACCATATATTAATATTGGTATACCTTTTTCGACAAATTTCATCTTTGGATTGGGGCTAACACATCTACATATTATATATTTTATATAGGTCTTACCTTTTTCGACAAATATCATCTTTGGATTAAAATAACACGGATATATATATATATATATATATATATATATATATATATATATATATATATATATATAGCACTATAGTCTATATATTATTGGTATGCATTTTTTTCATCTTTGGACTGAGACTAACACATCTACATATGTCGTATGTAAATTTTATCAGACGTACACGTCATTGACAAAGAGGTTAAAATTGCCAGGTGGACATCCGAATAAGCATTAAGAAAATATCCTACAAGACATCACCAAATAAGAAAATCCAGAGTAAACAAGTATTGAACAAAACCTACTCGGGGTCAACTGACGTCATATACTACTCGGGGTCAGTTAGCGATGCTCGGGGTTAGTGGATGACATGTTCTACTCGGGATCAGATGACGTCATTCGGGACCAGCTAATATCAAGTTCTACTAGAGACAAACATGAAGAAAACCGAATAAAGAAGCCCATCACGTGACTCACGAGTCAAGAGTCGTTGAAATACGCGATGATACCCACATCAAAGAAGAATTCCAAGAAGAATAGAATACCAAGCAAAAAGGGTTCCAAAACAAGCAACAATTTTATTTCTACAAAATGACTACGCCTTTATAAGGAAACAAGTCCTAACTGAACTACATCACTAGAGTCTCATTCGATCTCAATACAAGTCCCCGAAATAGGAAAGAAGACAAACTACTTCGAACAAGTAACCAATCATAGTTAAATACAAAGATATTTTAGTACTTGTACAAAGAGGATTAGGGTTCTATTAACATATAAATAGACCCATAATCTCGTCACAAAATACATATAGAAAAAATAGAAAAATACAGAGAGAAAAAGAGAGATCGAGAGTTGTAAATCTTTTCAATAGTGGATTTTGGCTTGGTTGATTATTCAGCCACCCGTGGACGTTTCTCCGTTCATCGAAGTTTTACCACGTAAAACTTACGTCCGATTACTTTCTTTTTCTCTCTCTCTTTGAAATCACAGCTAAAATCCAATTCTTGTTGATTTTTTCCATACATCCAAAAATCGACGTCAATAATTAGCGCTAGAAGGAGGGTCTTGAACCTCCGACCTGATTGAAGATAACGGCGGGAAGCGGAAACAGTCATTGAGATATCCAAAAATCTCCAGATAATGTCCATATTGATAATAGTTCACGAGATCTCGCCGCAACCACTGAAAACCAACCAACATTTCTGGAAGGAATTCAACAAATCCCTCTGACCAGTGAAGACCTAACATGATGCTTCTACGAGGCGCTGCAACAGTTGGTAACAGACGCAATAAAGGAAGAATTTGATCTATTGGTTGCAGAAGAAGCGTAACCTCCTAACCTCCCATCTGCAAGGTTTCGGTCAGTTGTAGTGGGGCCAGAGCTAAATGCACTGGAGGTCGGAAGGAACTCTACTCTAATTAATCAGGCTGGACATGAAACACCCGAAGAGGAACAACCACGCCAGTAGCAGAACCATGATTAGATAGCCCATGCAAGATACCGCAAACATGACCGACACAGGGATCGGTCATCATCAGAAGATAGCGATCGACACAATCGTAAGCGTCATCACGGAACCATACGTTTGTAAGAATCAACCCTTGAGACTCGAGATCAAAACGAAGAGCCAGAAAGAGGAATGTCAGTCACCCGGCGGTTTAACAATCATGGAAGTCTGGTGGGAGATAGAGATGTCGTAATTCAGAGCCTACCTCGAGAAGTCGAAAACAATAGGCGTCAAATGGATGTACTGGTCAGACGCTATGGGTACAACGATTTATCTGATGAAGATTCTGACAGTTCATTCACTAGGGACATCTTGCGGACTTCATTCCCAGAAAGATTCAGGATACCGCACGTGGAGCAGTTCAAGAAGGATACAAACCCTAAATAACATCAGACGCTATAAAAGTGCTATGGCCCAGTATGCCCACAGCGATCCCCTACTATGCCTCAACTTTCCATAAACTCTAGGAGACACGGGCTCAAGATGGTTAGGGAGATTGCCCCCAGCGAGCATCAGAAGCTTCAGTGAATTAAGCAGGAGTTTCTCAAGACAATTTATGAGCAACGTTCACAGGAAAAAAATCAGTGGCTTACCTTTCTCATATAAAACAAGGAAAAGATGAGTCGTTGAATAAATACCTGGGGAGATTCGGCCTAGTGGTATCAGAAATCGGCAGTGCAAACGACAAAGCGATAATTGTTGCATTCATCAACAATCTACAGAATGGACGACTATCTTTTGACTTAAAAAGAGCCTGTCTAACCAGATATTAAGATATGATGGACATGGCGGGAGGATATGCACTAGCCGAAAAAGAAGAATTAGCCACGGGATGATGCTACATGCATGAAGGAAAACCCGAAAAGGATACCGAGTCCAAGGTACAGAACCAAAAGCGAAAACAGAAAGGAAACAACAAAGAAAAAAGTAAAGACGGGGGAAACAGGCGTAATGCCGAACAGACCACTGAGAAATTCTGAGGTAGATACGCCAACTACAACCCTCTTCGGAAAAAGCAGGAGGAGATCCTGGCCATACTGAAAGAGAAAAATATGGTAAAAGAGTCACGCCGACAATCTCAGTTTGCTCGGCGAGATACAACCAAATACTGCAGGTTCCACAAGGAAACCGATCATGAGACTTCCAAATGTTACCAGCTTAGAGATTACATAGAGACCTTCATTCGAGAGGGACACCTTCAGGATGTAATCTTAAAAAAGGGACTAGAAGTCAAAGACAAAGAAAGAGATCAGGGCTGATCACAGCTCTGGTCAAAATCAAAGGGCCAACCCAAAGGCCAATGAAGTAATAGAAACAATCTTTGGAAGACCATCCACTGGGAGAAGTAACCGAGAGCAAACGCAGGAAATCGGAGAAGCAGTGGAGGCAAGACACAACTTTGACGTGAACTCGATCGAGCCAGACCCAAAGAGGGTAAACGAAGGATGAGACCCAATAATATTCACAGAAGCTGACTCACGTAGGGTCAATGTTCGGCCAAATGACACACTGGTCATAAGCACCCGGATCGGTCACCAGGAAGTCAGGAGAATCCTGATAGATAATGAAAGTTCGTAGACATTCTCAATGTAGCCGTCTACGATCAACTCAGGTTGGACCGAAAGGATTTACAATCTTTCCATACCCCACTCAGAGGATTCGGAGGAATCGAGGTCAGGTCTCTCGGGACGGTAAAGCTACCCGTAAAGATTAGAGTGGCACCTTGCCAAAGAACAGTCTACTCGATTTCGTAGTAGTAGACTTAAAAAATTGGTCGTATAATACGTTTTTGGGTCGGCCATTCTTGAATAAAACAAAGGCCTTAACAGCCACTTATGCATTGATGATCAAATTCTAGACCGAACAGGGGGTCGGTGTAGTCAAGGGGTCCCAAGAGATGGCCTAAAGAGCTAATCTGTCAGTATACAAAAATGATGGTGAACAAGTATGCACTATAACGCAGCTGAGTCAGAACAAAGTGTCACTGTCATTCAAATTTGATCCAAGGGAAGAGTCGAAGGAGTCCAAAAATGAACCGGTCGAAGAAATTGTCTTAAAATAAGATGAACCAGATAAGAATATCAAGATCGGGGCCAATTTGGAAGGAAAAGTCAAACAAAGCCTCACTGATCTGCTTAAAGAATACAAGGATGTGTTTGTCTGGAGTCATGAAAACATGGTCGGGATAGACGCCCGAATAATATCTCACCATCTCGCAGTAGACCTGAATGCAAAACCAGTGATACAAAAGAGAAGGTCATTCAATCTCGAGAGAAATCAGGCAATCAAACAGGAAGTGGATAAAATACTCGATGTAGGGTCAATTAGAGGGATGAACTACCCTCAATGGGTAGCTAATATAGTCCTTGTCCAAAAGAAAAATGGACAATGGAGAATGTGTGTAGATTTCATAAATTTGAACAAAGCATGCCCAAAAGATAGTTTTTCAGTTCCAAGGATAGACCAACTGGTAGATGCTACATCAGGCCACGAATTGCTCACTTTTATGGATGCCTACTCATGATATAACCAAATTCGGATGAACAAGGCTAACGAAGAAAAAACAGCGTTCACAACTGATCAGGGCCTATACTGTTACACAGTAATGCCCTTCGGATTAAAAAATGCAGGGGCAATATACCAAAGACTGGTCAACAGGATCTTCGGTCGATAAATAGGAAGAAACATGGAAGTATACATTGATGACATGTTGACCAAGATCATCTCGGCAGACAAGCATACCTCAGACCTGCTAGAGACTTTTGAGGTTTTAAGGAAATACCAAATGAAGCTGAATCCGAACAAGTGTTTATTCGGAGTTCCTTCAGGAAGGTTCCTGGGTTTCCAAGTTCACTAAAGGGGAATCTAAGTCAATCCTGAAAATATCCAAGCCCTACAAAAAATGACTTCACTAAGGACACTAAAAGAAGTACAGCGCTTAACAGGATGTTTAGCTTTCTTGGGTAGACTCATCTAAAAGGCCACAGACAGATGCGCACCCTTTTTCAAAGTAATTAAAAAAGGAAAAAGACTCGAATGGAACGAAGAGTACGAGCAGGCATTCTTGAAAATCAAAGAGTACATAGGGCAGGCTCCTATCCTTTTGAAACCACAAATGGAAGAGATACTCCATTTATACTTATCAATTACAGAACTAGCAGCAAGCTCAGTCCTAGTCAGAACAAAAGATGGAGTACAGAAGCCAGTGTATTATACCAGCAAGGCACTCTTACCAACCAAGACCAGGTATTCACAGGACGAAAGAATGGCCCTAGCATTGGTTTCAGCGGTAAGGAAGCTAAGGCCATACTTTCAGGCTCATACAATCCAGATTCTCACCGACTGTCCATTGAAGCAAATTTTATAGAAGCCAGAGATTTCAGTAAGATTAACCAAATGGGCAATCGAGCTAAGTGAATTCGATATTCATTACGTTCCCAGGACATCTCTCAAAGGACAAGCAGTGACAGATTTTATAGCAGAGTTTACAGAACCAAACCTAGAAGCAAAAAAGATGTGGGTAAAAATTTCCCATGGAAATTATATATCGATGTCTCTTCAAACACTCATGGCAACGGGAAAGGGATCATAGTATGTTTTCCAGAAGGAGATGATGTCGAATGTGCCATGAGGTTTGACTTCAAATCAACTAATAATCAAGCCGAGTACAAGCCGCTACTGGCTGGACATAGAGTATGCATAGCTCTCGGGGCAGATGAAGTCGAGATATTTAACGATTCATAGGTAGTTGTCAACCAAGTCCTGGACGAGTACCAAGCCAGGGATGAAGGCATGATATCCTATCGTGACATTGCAAAACAACTCCTCCAAAAATTCAAAGAATATAAGATTGCCCAGATCCCCAGGGAGGAAAATGAAAAAGCAGACGCTTTATCCAAACTAACGTCAGCAACAATCAAAATCAGCCCAAAAACTATTCCGGTCACACATCTCCTCAAACTGAGCACAACTGAACCAAAAAACTTTGAAATTTTAGAAATCCGAACACCGCCAGACGGTTGGATGACTCAACTGAGAAGGTTTCTGGAAGAAGACGTGCTCCCGAAAGATCCCATACAAGTAAAACGTATCAGGTATAGATCAACAAGGTACACATTGGTTGGAGGAGAACTATACAGAAGGGGGCTTTCCCGAACACTTCAAAGATGTGCATCAGAAAAGGATGTAGGTCGGATATTACAGGAAATCCACAGAGGAGTTTACAGAAACCATACTGGGGGTAAAAGTTTAGCACACAAGGTACTCGGACAAGGTTATTACCGGCATACTTTATTCTCAGATGCACAACGTTGTTCGAAGAGTTGCAATACTTGCCAAAGGATTGCTAATGATATCCGACAACCCCCTGAACAACTTAGAAACCTTACATCCCCATGTCCATTTGCCATGTGAGGTTT
Source organism: Dipteronia dyeriana (assembly GCA_032871835.1). Classification (NCBI taxonomy): domain Eukaryota; kingdom Viridiplantae; phylum Streptophyta; class Magnoliopsida; order Sapindales; family Sapindaceae; genus Dipteronia; species Dipteronia dyeriana. Next base: position 984,601 of record CM065303.1, read on the forward strand.
GGATTTAATCGGCCCAATGCTAGCTGGGACAAGGGGGTGGAGCGAAGTATGCCATAGTAGCCGTTGACTATTTCACGAAGTGGGCAGAAGCTGAAGCATTAGTGCATATTACAGAAGCAAATACCATAAATTTTATGAAAAAGAATATCTTCTACAGGTTTGGAGTCCTAAACACTATCATCATTGATAATGGTACCCGGTTCGATAACCTGAAACTCAGACATCTGTGTAAGAAGTACCAAATTGCCAATTACTATGCCACACCTGTCCATCCTCAAACAAATGGGCAGGCTGAAGCAGTAAAAAAAATCATCAAGAATACACTCAAAGCAAAGCTGGATGCCAAGAAAGGAAGTTGGGTTGAAAAGCTTCCCGAAGTATTATGGGCGTATGGGACGACAACAAGAACTTCAACAGGAGAGACTTAATTCACTTTAGTGTTTGGAACATAAGTTGTTATTCCTATAGAAACATCATATGCATCACCCCGGGTCAGGCTATATAATGAAGAGCAGAATGTTGACATGCTGTTACAAAGTCTAGATGAGCTAGAAGAGAAAAGGGAGACGTCCCGAATACGAAATATGGCATATCAGCAAAGAGTAGCTCGCCACTACAACTCTCATGTTCGGGTCAGGAAATTCCAACTAGGAGACCTGGTACTCAGGAAGGTGTAATTGAATATAAAAAATAAAGATGCAGGTTCCCTGACTGATAAGTGGGAAGACCCGTACAAAATCGAATGAATAGCTGGTATGGAGCATATTGGATTGCACGACCCAATGGAGGGGTTTCACCCTGACCATGCAATGCCCAATGTCTAAAAATTTTCTACCCTTAAATTATTTTTTGTTTACCTTTCTAGTTAGGATAATTTTAGTTAGATCAAATATTAGCTTTGGAAATTAAATCTTTGTTTGTTTTGCAGTTATAAATAAAAATAAAACTCAGGATTTCCAAAAAAGAAAAGCATATGATAATAAGAACATATGAAAGATGAGCATGATAATAAGAACATGCAGATAGAATACTCGGGACCATTGATTCCCGAATGGGCGGAGAAGCTCGAAGGAGCATGCCAGCCGAGTAAGGTCAATTGACCTTAGCAAAAAGGTAAACCCGATGCACTATATTCAGGAAAGGCTCGGGTCGCTATCGGAAAAAATTCCTGTGAAATGCATAGCTGTGTTAAGCGGTTCGAAAAGCTTAACAATTCGGTAAACCCTTGCCCAAAAAAACTGGGGAGACATCCTCGGTAATGTGTAAGGACTCAAACATATGATCATGGTGAGCCTTGATGTAATGTTTGGGTAGCAACCGAGTATAAAACACAAGTGTAAATCTACTTGCCTGTTTTAAGATGACTCAGTTAATAATATAAGCCAATTTAATAAGATACTTGGCGTTAAAAAATATTTGGGTAACGAAACAAGTTTAATCAGATACTTGGTGAAGTTAACCGAACATCAGAAATAGCCAGTTTAATAAGATACTTGGCGTTAAAAAATATTCGGGTAACGAAACAAGTTTAATAAAATACTTGGTGAAGTTACCCGAACATCAGAAATAGCCAGTTTAATAAGATACTTGGCGTTAAAAATTATTCGGGTAACGAAACAAGTTTAATAAGATACTTGGCGTAAATTTCAATAGCCGGTTTAATAAGATACTCGACAACAATAGAATCAAGTTAAAGAAGACTCGGTGAAATTCCTAGAGCAATGAATCAGATCAAACCACTCTGTTTTCAGAATTACAGTTAACTCGAAATTTCATTGATAATCTTTACAAATAATTGTTTAGGTAGCAACCGAGTATGAAACACAAGTGTAAATCTACTTGCCTGTTTTAAGATGACTCGGTTAATAATATTAGCCAGATTAATAAGATACTTGACGTTAAAAATTATTCGAGTAACGAAACAAGTTTAATCTGATACTTGGTGAAGTTACTCGAACATCAGAAATAGCCAGTTTAATAAGATACTTGGCGTTAAAAACTATTCGGGTAACGAAACAAGTTTAATAAGATACTTGGTGAAGTTACCCGAACATCAGAAATATCCAGTTTAATAAGATACTTGGCGTTAAAAATTATCCGGGTAACGAAACAGGTTTAATAAGATACTTGGTGAAGTTACCCGAACATCAAAAATAGTCAGTTTAATAAGATACTTGGCATAAATATTGCAATAGCCGGTTTAATAAGATACTTGGCGTAAATTTCAATAGCCGGTTTAATAAGATACTCGGCAACAATAGAATAAAGTTAAAGAAGACTCGATGAAATTCCTAGAGCAATGAATCAAATCAAACCACTCGGTTTTCAGAATTACAGTTAACTTTGAATTTCATTTATAATCTTTACAAAGAATTGTTTGGGTAGCAACCGAGTATGAAACACAAGTGTAAATCTACTTGTCTATTTTAAGATGACTCGGTTAATAATATAAACCAGTTTAATAAGATACTTGGTATTAAAAATTATTCGGGTAACGAAACAAGTTTAATAAGATACTTGGTGAAGTTACCCGAACATCAGAAATAGTCAGTTTAATAAGATACTTGGCGTTAAAAATTATTCGGGTAGCGAAACAAGTTTAATAAGATACTTGGCATAAAGATTGCAATAACCGGTTAATAAGATACTTGATGTAAATTTCAATAGCCGGTTTAATAAGATACTTGGCAACAATAGAATCAAGTTAAAGAAGACTCGGTGAAATTCCTAGAGCAATGAATCAGATCAAACCACTCGGTTTTCAGAATTACAGTTAACTCGGAATTTCATTGATAATCTTTACAAAGAATTGTAACAAAGAATCTTTACAAAAAAGAAATTTCTACAAAATAAATCAAAGTGTTTAGGAGGATTTAGAAATCTTGCCGATGCTCGAGTCGGGCACTATTTCGTATTCATGGAGTAGACTTTCATTGGAAGGCCAAGCGATCGTATTGACCGAATCATCCATCCATTTACTATAATCTTTTCCCAAAATCGGTCCGACATCAGACACCACATCTTCCACGACCGACTCCTGACTGGCATAAAAGGTCGAGAGGGAGTGCTCGGGTGGAACCTCCAAATGCATGGGATGAGGCTCTTTACCTCGACTACGGAAATAAGCTCTCCACTCCTTCATCTGAGTCTGAAGAGATTCCAGGGACCGATCCATATGATTCTTGATCGACAACTACCAGTTAGTTCGGGCTTTTTCAGTTGCCCGATTATTGACCGTGAAAAAACTTGCCAGCTGAAACTAGCCCTTGCTGAAATTCCCGAAGGAGAAGGGCATCGTAAGCAGTGGATCTTTTAAAACGATCAACTCCCTGGACTTTAAGTTCCAGCTTGGCCTCTTTGGATAAGGATTCGACCATCAAAGACTGGCATTCCAAGTATTAGATCTTCTGTTCATACGCCGACTTAGACTGCTCCGCTTCCTACTCGGCCTTAAGCATTGATTCTTGGGCAGAAGACAATAAGTTTTACAGTGACATAGCCTTCTCCTCTGCCAAAAAAGCTCTTTCCTCTGCCTCCACTTGATTCGTCAAACAATGGTCGATAAACACTTAGGAAGAGCCCACCTCCCTTTGATAAGCCGATTCGACCCAAGCACGTCTATCCTCACTTTCTTTCAGCTGAGCCTCAAGACACCTTATTCGATCGGCTTGATGTTGTTGCTTCTGAACCAACTCAACAAACTTGGCCACCATCTATAAAAAAGTTTAATTAAAAATCTAGCAAGCAAGAAAAATGATTGAAGAGTAAGGAATAACATACATAAGATGCACCGTTGAAAATATTCTGAACACGGTCCGTTAAAGAGCCATCCCGAAAACAGATCCAGTGGTCATCCCGATGAAAGCCCGATCGGATGACATAACCTGTAACATATCCTGATGGGAAGGATAAGAAGGGTCTCTCGATGGTTCAGCTCTAGCATCTTCAGCCTCAGGAGGTAAGGAGTCCTTGTCTGGACCTGAAGCTTCCACCCCTGTCGATGCTTCAACATGAACGCTTGGGGGAATCTCAGCCTCGACATCTTCATCACTTGATTGAACAAATGAAACTACTCAAGGGACCTTGTGAGGGTGAGTGAGAGAGTCACCCGCTTTTCATTTCTCAGCCTGAGTACGGTGGAAGCTGAGATCAGCTGTGAGATCTTCCTGAACATCATCTCGGAAGGATTCAAAAGAGTCAGGATCTGTATGTACTTGTCCCTCATAGGTTTTACCTCCGTCACCGACGTCTGTCCGCTAGGTAGGGACCACAAACGGGGAGTTCGATTCACCAGGCCCTTCACCAAGGCCATCACCCTGCCTCCCTCCGTCTTCAGGCAACTCCTGGGTATGGCCACTCAGACCACTAGACTCCCCTACGGTCGGCCTGATGACTTCCTCGGGGACACTTTTGGGAATCTGCTCTTTAGCTTTATCAAGATCCTCATCCGACTCAGATGAGGCAATGCCCTCTTTGCTCTGACGAGAAGCTTTTTTTCAGCTCACTTAAAGAATCGACTTCACTTGACGAGCTTGAAGGTCGCAGACGATGTCCGAGTCATACACTTAGAATTAAAAGGGGAATCGCGTCAGAATATAAAAAACAATAGGGGGGGTACAAAGATCACTTACATCGCCTGCGGTAGCCTAAAATCTGGCTTAAGAAGCCGAGTTCTATCATCTTCGTCTCATTGAAAAGATAAGACTTGTTCATTTTCTCTAGAGTGCGAACTGCTGCCCGAGCAAGTCTGGTCAGCTCAGTATAGTTGAATTCAATTTTTTTTTGTTCCATACCTCAGGGGAACAGAAAAAATGGGAAACTTTCAATACCCTACGAGTTTCCCCAACCGAAAGAGTGACTTCAAGACCTAGATTTCCTCGGACAAAAAACCAACTGTTCTTCCAATATTTGTTAGACAAAGGAAATCCCCATACAAAGTCCCTCTTTTTGGCATCATCAGAGGTGTCAACTTCCCGATTCACCTTTGTCCGCTCGAGGACCCAACAATCTGGCGGGTTAGACATGAGGAAATAAGTCCATATCTTACCAGACTGCCTTAGCGTGAAGAAGTGTCTGATTTCACTGTGGGAAGGCGGCGACAGGTTCATTCGGCTCCACATGTGTCACATGCACATCAAGATCTTGTAGCTATTCGGGGCCAATTGAGCTGGAGTGATCACTGATTCAACCAGAAACCAGGCAACGAATGGCTGAAAAGGAAGAGTAACACCGCAACAAAGCATGGACCCATAGATTACCACCATGCCCTGGGGAGGGTTCCACTCAGCTCTATCACCCGCAGGAATCAGAGTAACTGAATTATCCAGGTCAAATCGGGCACGATATTTTCTCATCTACCCCGACCACATTCGGTTCGGTGTCAAACCCACTCGGGCGATCAACATAAAAAGAGAGACGAGATTATTTAAACCCCTCTTCAACGTCTTTCTCATCAATGGTCTGCTCCCTGATCCAAACGCTGTCCGAGTTGTGTTTATGGACTTCACTTTTACTTTGATGTTTTCCCATCCTTGATCGAAATAGTACCATGTGATTAGAAACTACAGATTTAGAACTAGATGAATCAGAATCAAAACTTGATACATAACTAAAACAGACGACATGGTAAAGCCCATGAACGTCGACTTCTAAAAAATGAGGTTCATCAGGGGGAATTTCCCCTAATAATCTTCGAACGTAGGAAACCAGTTGAAAATCCCCACGATCGAGAGCTTCGAGAGCTATAGTAAAGAGTCTACGATGGGAAGTCAGATTCATTAAAAACTAACCTTGAATGAAGAAATTTGATGCAAAATCTTCAACGGAGAATAACAATTTTCTGCGTAAAGAAATCTGGGCTGGAAAAACCTCTTGTTTGAGTCTCTAAGAATGAACCAACGCAACTCTTCAGTGAAGAATTTAAAGGGGTAATAGCACGAAACCATAGGATCTCAAGACGAGAAAAATCAATGACAGATTTGATGATGTAGGCGACGCACTAGGAGACGCGTAGGTCGTTTCTCATAAATGGCATCGAGAAATAAAGCGGTAGAGGACACATGTTAAGAGAAGAACTGGCTAAGGCTGTCAGAACTCCAAAACATCGCAATCATTGAGATCTCGCATGAGGAGGCAAATTGAATTTACATGGTCACCATTAAGACACACCATTATGACAAGACATTTACCCTGGCGTTACAGAGACGAGAAATTTAAGGGTTGATTAAAATACTTTTGCCCGGAACGAAACCCTGTTCGGCAAAAAATATTTTAAAGGGATATTGTCGTATGTAAATTTTATCAGATGTACACGTCATTTACAAAGAGGATAAAATTACCAGGTGGACATCCGAATAAGCATTCAGAAAATATCCTATAAGACATCACCAAAAAAGAAAAGCCCGAGTAAACAAGTATTGAACAAAACCTACTCGGGGTCAACTGACGTCATATACTACACGGGGTCAATTAGCGATGCTCGGGGTTGATGGATGACATGTTCTACTCGGGATCAGATGACGTCATTCGGGACCAGCTAATATCATGTTCTACTCGGGACAAAATGAAGAAAACCGAATAAAGAAGCCTAGTGCGTGACTCACAAGTCAAGAGTCGTTGAAATACGCGAAGATACCCACATCAAAGAAGAATTCCAAGAAGAATAAAATACCAAACAGAAAGGGTTCCAAAACAAGCAACAATTTTATTTCTTCAAAAAGACTACGCCTTTATAAGGAAACAAGTCCTAACTGGACTACATCACTAGAGTCCCATTCGATCTCAATACAAGTCCCCGAAATAGGAAAGAAGACAGACTACTTCGAACAAGTAACCAATCATAGTTAAATACAAAGATCTTTTAGTACTTGTACAAAGAGGATTATGGTTCTATGAACATATAAATAAACCCATAATCTCGTCACAAAATACATACAGAAAAATATAGAAAAATACAGAGAGAAAAAGAGAGATTGAGAGTTGTAAATCTTTTCAATGGTGGATTTTGGCTTGGTTGATTATTCAGCCACCCGTGGACGTTTCTTCTGTCATCAGAGTTTTACCACGTAAAACTTACGTCCAATTACTTTCTCCTTCTCTCTCTCTTTGAAATCACAACTAAAATCCAATTCTTGTTGACTTTTTCCGTACATCCAGAAATCGACGTCAACAACATATTATATATTATTTATCGACCTTACATTTTTCAGCAATTGTCATCTTTGGATTGAGATAACACGTCTACATATATACTTGTAATTTTACATAATGTTGCATTGGTATACATTTTTCGATAATTATCTTCTTTGAATATATGTAACACGTCTACATACTATATATTATTGGAATGTGTTTTTTGACATATTTCATCTTTAGATTGGGGATAACAAATCTATAGATTATATATTATATTTCAGTCTTACCTTTTTTGACAAATGTTATCTTTGGATTGAGGTAACACGTCTATATTGTATATTGTAGATCAGTTTACCTTTTTTGACAAATGTCATTTTTATATTGAAGTAACACGTCTACATACTATATAGTGCTGAAATTTGAAAGGAATTCACAACTAAACTCCAATTCAATGATTATAAAAAAAATTGGACCGGAGTTAGGCCAACTAATGTAAAACATAATATGGGCCAACTTGCTAACATGATCATGAATTCGTGATAAGGTTTTTCTTATTGTTTTTTTTTTAACTGCAATATACTAAGCCACAAAGGCCAACACCGAAACAAGGAACAAGACCTGGGCAGAAGCCAGGAAAAAAGCATCCAACCTAGGCTAACACAATAGCAAGAAACACAAAACAGAGATCACAACAACAAAAAATAGAGGGCTGAGACTAGCCTAAACAACTTAAACAAAAACACATTAAGGCCAGAATCACCCATTGCTCCAGATAATTCTATAACCCTTACCACTGGATCCCATTTTGGCTAGAGAATCTGCTAAAGAGTTAGAGGCTCTTGTATTGAAGACGACCTTCAAACTATCATGATGAAATAATAGCTTCCTGATATCATAAATCATATGAATATGTTGAACACAACCAACACCAGACTTTGTATTAGACCATGAAACTGTCGACTTGGAATCGTTGATGAAGACCACGTTACAATTAGAAAACAACGTATTAGAGGCACACAAACTGATAGCTTTATGAATGACCATAATTTTGGTGGAGTTTGAATCAAGGATACTGACAAACAGCGCCAGCAAGCATAAAGTATGGCCCTTCGAATTTCTTAACACACTATCGATACCAGTTGGGCCAGGTTTACCCCTCGTAGAATCATCTATGTTGAAATACAAAGTGTCGAGAGGGGGAGGGATCCATCACTCCACCTCCTGATTTCGAAGCTTAGGAGCTTCACTACAACTTTCTTTCAAGTTAAGCAGAATTAAAGAAATAGGAGTTTTCGAACCACAGTTGTAGTATTTAAACCACCATGCTGCTCTAAAATTGCTAACATCTAACACCAGCATAATAGAAGATTCTTGATTCTTAAAAATGATATTATTTATGGCCTCCCAATGGACCATAAAACAACGAAGAGAAGATTGTTCTGAATTCTTATGTTCTTAGGCGACGGACACATACCACTCCAGGCTTTTATCCTACCTATCAAGTTATCATTCAAACAACATTGAACATCCCAGCTATGACAACAGTTCTTCCACACCTTTCTCAACCAAGGATAAAGAAGAAAAATATGGTCTATAAATTCCATGCCATCTTTACAGATTGGACAGATCGGGATTATGGTATTACTATGCCAAAACGACAAAGAATCTCCCTTACAAGGATCTTTCCTCTTGTCAATTGCCATAAGAAAATTTGAACTTTTGGGGGACAAATATCACTCCAAAACAGTTTCTCAAAGAACTTTAAATCCACCACCTGTCCTTCCACAGAGGAATGAAATGACCTAACAGAGTAAAGACCATTGGAGCTGAAATTCCAAACCCAGGCATCTGAAATCGAATGTCTAATAGAAATAGAATTCAAAACAATCATAAAACCTGACCACTGATTCCTTTCCTAGTCAAAAGGGATTCTTCTAAGATCAATATTCCAAACCTAAACCTTACCATGCCAATTACCAAAATCAGCCACCACCCCAGATTTCTTTTTAGCAAGCGCAGAGATTCTAGGGAAGTCATCTTTTATAGCAACATTATCCCACATGATATCATTCCAGAAGTTAGCTCTCTCGCCGCTACCAATCACTACCTGAAAACCCTCCTTAATAATGTTGTTAGAAAAGGTGCCTTGGAAGAATAAGGAACCAATATCTCTGATAAAGTGGCAAACAAATCCTTCACCTAATCATTTCCAAGAGCAGGAAATTAGGTCCAGACCGTATCGAGTACAAACCACTTCTTCCAGAGGGTCGAGTCTTCAACGCCAAATCTGCATATCCATTTGCAAAGCATACCACAGTTTTTATCTTAAATACGACCAATTCCTAACCCACCATTAGCTTTGCTCTTACACATCGAATTCTAATCAACTGAGTGGATTCTTCTCTTCTCAATCCCATCACCCCGAAAAAAATCTCTCTGAAGTTTTTTAATCTTCTTAGCCACTCCCATCGGAATCCTGAAAACCGATAGGAAGTATGTTGGAATATTTGATAGCACTGTTTTAATGAGCGCCAGTCTACCATCTTTAGATAAGAACCTCATTTTCCAGGGCGCTAAACGTTTTTCTATCTTAGCTAAAATCGGATCCCAACAAGCTTTCAAATTAGGATTTGCTCCTAAAGGAAGACCAAGATAAGAATTGGGAAGAATCTCATTCTTACACCTGAAAACCGTAGCTGTCTTATTTGCCAAAGATCTCCTTTTACCGATTTGAAGGATACAAGATTTGTGAAAGTTGATCTTAAGACCAGAAACCAACTCAAAACATCTAAAAATTCTTTTAGCCACTCTGACATAGTCTAACTTTGGCTCTAGAAAAAGGATCATGTTGTCACCGAATTGAAGATGAGAAATTTGTCCCATATCTTTGCCTAAAATTGTCCCTTTTAGCAGATTAATCTCCACCGTCTTAAGAAACAAACAATTCAATACCTCCGCTACCATATTGAAAGGAAAGGAGACAACGGATCCTCTTGTCAAGGACCTCTCTCAATTGAGAATTGCTTGGTAGGTGAGCTATTCACCGTAATTGTGAGCATAGGTGATGAAATACACCAACTTATCCGGTTTCTCCATTTCACCCTGAAACCCATTACAACTAGCACTTCGTCAATGAAAGAATGATCGACATAATCATACGCCTTTTCAAAATCGAGCTTTAGAAGAAAACCACCTTCCTTATCTCTTTTCCATTCGTTGATAATATCACTAGCAACAATAAAACTGTTGATTATCTTACGGCCTCTAACAAAAGTCATTTGCGATTCGCCAATGATAAGATGCATAATTTTCCTTAGCCGATTAGCAAGGATCTTAGCCAAAATTTTATAAAGAGAACCTATTAAATAGATAGGTCTAAAATCTCTGAAAGATCTCGGATTATCAACTTTGGGAATGAGTGCAATAAAGGACTTATTCATATCTTTCACAGCCGCCCCATCTCTATGGAAGTCCTTCAAAAAATTCAAAAAATCCCCCTTAATGACCTCCTAATTCGCCTTAATAAAATTAATGTTGAAGCCATCTGGACCCCAGGGGCTTTATTGCCATCACAACCCTTCAAAGCTTCCCAAACCTCTTCTTCACCAAACTCTTCTTCCAAACGCTTACACTCATACACCAGAATACGTTTACAATTGAGATTTCGGATCTTAGGACGATTCCACTCAACATTCTTAAAATGATTCTTAAAGTAAGCCACTGTTCCTTCACGAATATCGTGGGAAGACGACAAAATCACCCCATCATAAGTGATGTCCCTTAGAAAATTATGTCTTTGTCTAGCATTTACCACATTGTGAAAATATCTATTATTTTTGTCACTTTCCACCAACCAAGAATTCCTAGATTTTTGGCGCCATTCGCTCTCTTCAAGCCTAATAAATGTCCACAACTCAGAAAGAGACACCAATCTGTCTTGGCACAAATATACGGACCACTCTTCCACCAAGGCCTTCTTTTCGATGTCTGCCAGCCTCTTCTCTAGAGGTTACAGCTTGTCAATCTTCTTCACATTGCACTATAGCTATTTCTTGCAAATGCCTTTGACAGCCTTGAGCTTAGAACTCAGAATAAACCTTTGGAACCCTTTAAACATGATCACACCAGCCTTTCTTAATACTATTCAGTAAGGATTTATCCTCAATCCAACCATTGAAGAAATGGAAAGGAGTCGGATCTCAGTCCCTCAAAGGCACACCGATACTAACCGTATAATGGTCTGACAGGTTACTAGGAAGGCTTTTTTTAACAATATTAGGGAACCAAGAAAGGATGATCTGGGAAAGTAGAAAATGATCCAATCTTACCCAATACGCCCTTTCACAACGGTTAGACCAAGTGAAACTAAAGCCTTGTAAATGGAGATCGACCACCTTAGCTTAGAGGATGAAGGAGTTGAAATTCCTGAGAGATTCTTATGAACACTACCATTTCTTTCTGTGCGCTTTAACACCGAGTTGAAATCCCCACTAAAACACTAAGGCACTGGGAAAGAAACTTGCGACACTAATAGAAATTCCCATGAGGACTTCCTGTCATGCTCAATATTGGGGGCATAAATGTTACAAAAAAACACTTCCTTATTCATATTCTGAATAACCCCAACCGTAATAATACAACAATGATTAGAGATACAAGCGTGAACTTTAAAGAGATCTTCGTTCTAAATGGTGATAATACCACCAGTTGCCCCAATGGAGTCAACACCAATACCTTTAGACATCAAACGACCTCCCAAAGAGCTGATAATTCTACTATCAAAGGTAGACAACTTAGATTCTTGGAGAAACAAAATCATGGGCTTATGACATGTCACCGTTTTCTTCATCATCTTCTTTTTCTCAACCCAACCCAGACCCCTTACATTCCAGGAAACTGCTAACATATAAAACTAGAGACACTGAAAGTTTCCTAAAAACGTGTGTGTCTATAACCTAGAGGGGGAGGGGGAGGGGGAGGGGGAGGGGGATGGGGAAGGGAGGGGAGGGGAGGGGAGAGGAGGGGATGGGGGGTGGTGAATAGGTTTTAATCGAATCTATTACCAATTTTTCTATTAATCAATATTAACACAAATTACCCCAATGAAACAAACATACTACATCAAGTATAAAGTACGGAAATATAAATCACACAAGATGTATACGTGGAAACCCTCCAAATGGGAAAAACCACGGGCTGTTAAGTGCGCCACACTCGATCGCAGAAATCCACTATATGAGTAAAAAGTGACACCCTCAAATGATACTCGGACTCTCACTCTCGACAACCTCAGGCTATGGCCACTACCACTCACCACTCTTGGTTCAATCCCTAGTGATATCCCCTAATCCACTACTCTTGGCGTGAGCACCTCCTACTCTACCCCTCGGGCCTTTTACAGTGGATACCCGACCAATTGCTTGCCAACCTACCCTTGGTTGCAAGGATTCTCTTGCTTGTGCAACTTCACACCGAAGCCACAAGACTTTGACTCAATGAAGAGTATATGGTCTAAGTGTAAATATGACACTATGCTCAAATGCAATTATGTGTAAGACCAAACACAAAATGCTTAACTAGATGTAGATAATGCAATTAAACATCCTAGTTATCAAACAATGCCTACATGCCCATACCAAGGACTCAATTAGATGTGTAGATAAAATCTAACAACCTAATTGTCAATAAAAGTTCAACCAACACAAGTTGTCACAATAAATAATCAAGGGCAATTTTATAATTAAGAAATACAATCAATGAGGCATACACATAAATGTTCATAAACTAAACTAGATGCACAAAGTCAACCTAATCATCAATTATGTATACATAAACATTCATGGATTAGCTATTTAGGCATAAATGACCTAATAATGCAAGCTATCACAATACAAACCCAAACATGTCATAATTTCAATAAATATGCAATTTATATGAATAAATGCTAATTTAAACAATAAATGACATGTCTTGGTAAGCTAGAACAATAATGAACAACAATGGTGGTTCTACTTACCAATCAATGAAAACTCATGCTTGGAATGATGCTTGAATGCAAGATGAAGATGAGTTTGGGGTTTGGAGAGTCAAATAACAAAGCTTGAAGCTTTCTCTCTCTAATGGAGGTTCTCTCTCTCTAAAGATGGGTTCTTTGAGCTCTAAGAAGGCAAGGAAGAAGAAGAGAACATATATAAAGAAGCCCTACACAAAACGGCATCGTTTTTGGAATTGGGAAGCAAAATCCCGCACGATCGTTGTGCATACCGCTGTCCAGGCAAGTGCCTAGGCAGCTGTCCAGGCAGCAGTGAACGGCTGGACATTACCGCTGCCTAGGTCGCCAGCTAGGCATGGCACCAACAGCGGTCTAGGCCGCGGTACACGTCAGACAGCACAATAGTTCGATCTTCGAGCGACCCAAAACATGACCAAACGAAATCCAAACCTTTCGTATAATATACCGTTGGAAATTTATGGAAGTCTAATTTCTACTCCAATTTACAAAACATGATTTGGATGTCTGTATAAACAGTTATGATCATTTTATTGATCAAAGGTCAGAAACTGACAACAAAAGAGATGCCCTGTTTTTGTGGTCACTTTGGAGATTTTAAAACCAATTCAAACGGTCATGAAATATTACGAATAATGTACCGTTGGAAAGGTATGGGTGTCTAGTTTGTACAGAAACTTTCAAAACCCATTTTGAATCAATGTATAAAAAGATATGATAACAAGACCATACAAAGGTCAGTTTTGAAAAATATTTAAATCATTGAAATACACTCTTTTGAAACTAGGCACCTTACTCCATAACCAAATCAAAAGAAGAATGAGACATTCTCATATGGTCACTCAACGTGCTAAAACAAACACACCATCGTGCAAGCGCAAACACAATACAATACCACAATTAAATCTATAAATGAAGTGCAAGTGTGATTGTGAAGAGATGCACACATATAAACAATATCAACACAAATGCAGGATCAACAAAGCATGCATGAGGTGTGTGTGTGTGCACCTAAACTCTTCAAGAGACAAAGTCAAGTGAATATACCTTTTGCTATTGAAGTCATGGAGATGCTTGAAAGCTTGCCAATGAGGTCCTAAGCTACCCATTACACAATCATCCCCAATGTGGTGTAGTTTCCATGAAAAAAGCCAATCATAAAATCAAGGTCCTTACAGACACCTCTGGAAGACCAAGCAGCTAACTACGGTTACTGTCTTGCCTCATCTTCAAGATCCCTTCTAGCTAATTCCTGAACCATTTCCAGTTCCCTACCTTTGAAGTCAAAACCAAGTGACACCCCTGTTTCAATGACCTTGACTATTTCTTCCTCCAAGCACCACTCTCATGTCTTAGTATCTGACTTCCCAATTGCTTTGAAATCAACTTCCAACGTTGCCCTCGTTTCTATTACCCTGGTTATCTCTACTTCTAGATTCCAAAATTTCCTTGCCTTTTGCATAACATGATATGTCTTTCAGCTAATGTTCAAAAAATCTAAACCCTCTGATAAGCAAGTTATGTTATCAGGAACTGAAACAAATTTTCGAGGTCTTCCTCATTTTTTTGGAACTGACTTCGCGATGGCCTTCTGGACTACCCCATCTTCATTAGCCATGATATCGGGAATAGATTGGTTATCCCCTGTTTCATTAGTGAGCTTCTTCATACCTTTCTTATTACCTTTGAGTAGTAAATTATTATTGATCAATTCAGGATTCATCTCTACGCCATTGAGGATGATCTCAATTTGGCCACCCACTAAGCTATTTTTGGCCCTTAGAATAGGCCTGATATATGTAGCATCATTTAAAGAAATATCTTCAGGTAGGCTTTCGGATGAAGACAACCCAGAAATTCTATAGACCTCTAGATCCATAGTTTGTAAATGCCCATTCATGGGCCCATTATTCGCCCAATTCAGCTTTCTCTCATCAGAGTTAGAACATTCCCCCTTGTATTTTGAAGAATTGTAATATAGACCCCCATCTACATCCGTAAAACCAAAAGTAAAACTACTGGCATCACTGCTACTATGTTTCTAAAAAGACACCTTCTTTTAGCCAATGTCAACATTAGCATTGGGAGTGTACAGAATAGAAGCTCTGACCTTTGGTTTTTTCGAATAAAGCTTTTTGCCTTTGTCTAGTTTGGAAGTTGAGTTAACTATATAGGTATTTCCACCTTTTTGAAACTGACCAAAGCATGGCTTTACAAGACTTTTTGGGATCACTTCCCTAAACTTTCTATTCCGTAGCAACTCTCGTCTGACATCCCCTTGACTCTCTCACCTACTGCCATTCCGAGGAGTGGGATGTTGACAGCTAACTTGTTGGATTGGACTTTTTTCAAAAAATGCCTATATATCTGAGAAATCCACTTCTTGGGAGGAAAAGTTCTTGTCTTTAGAAATTGGTTCCACAAATCCTAATCTTTTCTTTAACCATGAATACTCCACCAGAATTGGAACTTCAAAAATCTGGATGACGTAAATGGACCTTCCATCTATAACTTTAATGGTCTCTGGGTAGTAATGACCTATAGGAATAAGAACCAATATTCTCCCTCTATCCAATCTTCTTCTACGTAAGGTCTCCTCTTCAACCAAAAGAGGTTCTCCAATAATCCATCATATGCTAAGGAAGAAAGCTTCATTCCAGTATTCTAAAGGAATGTCCGAGCAAGAGATCCAAAACTGGTCTGGCTTGAGAACGAAAAACACTTGACCATCTTCCCATCACCGAGAAGTAGTCATTCCACATCGCTTGATTATTAATAAATCTAACCATATCAGAGGCTGAAACAAACTCCCACAAAATAGATTTATCACCTAAATAAGATGAGGATAAGGAAAAACCTCTGTTATGAAGTCTGTTAGCCACACACGAGGTGTCTGAGAACTTTTGAAGGACCTCGATAGCACACTTTGAAAGCCAACCTTCCTGTAGTTTACCTGCATCCCATTGCATTGTGACCTCCTTAGACTTCTTACCTCCTACCACTTCCGTAAAGGATCGATCTTCATGACGTTGCTTATTCTCCTCAAAACTATCTTGCTCTTCTATACCTCTCAAGTACGTCGTGTTGTCCGTCTAAAGCTTCCTATCAATTCTACCAGAGTTTTCGGACCATCGATTATTCCAGCCATGAGTAGCCACTTTCACTATTATAGGTCGACTGTATACATGCATGCCATTTGTCTTATCCTCCACCTCTGCAGCTTTATCCATTGTAGCAAATCTAACAAATGCATAACTTGAATCATAATGAGTAGGTTTTGATGATAGAAAGATGTCCCTTACCTTTCCAAAAACTTTGAAAATACTCCATAAGCTCTCTAAATCGACTATCAGATTAAGATTACCTACATAGATGGAGAAAAGATTTTCCTTAAAGTCTTTTCTTCCACCACTCCTCATATCTCCAACGAGAACCTCTCTCAAGAAAACTCTCTCATCTTGATTTGTGATTGCCCTACAACTTCAGAAGGTTTTTTTTTGTTGTACACAATTTTCGGTTTAAATTTTGTTTACATCTAGATGGGTAGTGACAGGACCCACCCCAACTCCTCTCTTGAGTACGGGGGAATCCTTGTGGGCTGTACTTTTTACTAACATAATAAAAAAAAAATCGACTAAAATTCCATAGAAAATACTTGCTTTTAAACATAAAAAGAATATAATAAAAATAATAGAGTACAAAATGTACATAACTGCAAGTCTTTTATTGCCATTTTCGTTCATTATAAAAACACAGTCAAAATCGTGACCAGACAAAATCCGACCACCTTTTTAAAAAGAAAAAGCGACCAGAAATCCGAATAGGAAATCCAAATAGGAAATCCGAGTAGGGCCGAGTAAGAAATCCGAACACGGCCGACTAAGCAAAACCGAACATGGTCGAGTAAGAAATCCGATCATGTCTGACCATGCATCTCAAAATATGTACAACATGAGAATCAAAATATGTGGCATGTGCTTCATGATGTCATCAAGTGGCCCACCTCGAAACTTAAGAGTCCACACAACCGAACAGCTACCTGGAAAAAATATTTTAAAAGTAAAAAGATGAGCGCTAACGCCCAGTGAGTGAATGAAAACTTTTAAAAACATGATTTTTCTTCTTAAAACAGCTTTTTTTCAATATGCATGAAATAATACCTACTAGATATCATTGTATCATGTCAAATAATTCTATAGTAGTTAAAAGATAATATATCCACTATCGTGTTTAATAAAATGATATAAAAATCTTTTATGATCAAGAATAATATAATTTATAAAATCTCAATCTGCACCAAATTAATACCCGTGGATATCTTCAATACGTAAGCCAAATTACTTCGCGCATATGTAGAGTCGGGAATAACTTCTGTCATATACGTGTAGAGCGACCCAATACTCTTAACATCTGTCGTACACGTGCAAAGCGACTCATCTGACATACACATGTGTAGAACGGCCCTAAAAGCCAACAATAATCATAACTGGGAAGCGTACAGACATGGTGCTTTTATAAATCAATCATAATCTCTTCTCAATATTTATAAAAGTAATATAACTAGTATTCTGAGTGCTAATATATTGCATAAAAACATACTTTCAATTCTCTGTATAATCACAATAAATCATAAGAAGAAAATAAAACGCTTAAATGATTTCCAGACAATTAATTTAAAACACAAAACTGGAAAAAGTCTGAGTTAAGAATAAAACTGAAAACTTTTCACTCACAACTTAGACGTTAAGCTTAATTCGGACCACGTACGCTAGGTTCCTCTACTTCGTCTTCTTTCCCTAACAATTGCACAAAATCCAAATTAGAATCCATTGAATTCAAGAAGAAATCAACCAAAAATTTAAAATCACATGATACTCCACTGACTTCTTTTCCCTTTTCTTCCTTCTCTTTCCTTTCTTCTACTCGATTCCACTGCTTTCTAGCTCTAATATAATGTTTATCCTCCTTTATATATATAGATGTGGATTGACACAACTAAGTTGTGAACTAGTTATCTAAGCTCACAGCTGTTTGTCAACCAAACAAGCTATAAAATGCTTACTCACATGCTCACTTTTCAATCTCTTTTTTCTTTTTGGGCTTTTATTGGGACTGAATAACATGGACCTTACAGGTAAGGTTTTTTCATATCTATTTATTAAAATTAGAGGTTAAATTTGAAAATAAATACACGCAATGACATGCTAAATGTTCAAGAATATGGAGCTTCCTTCAAGTCATGACACCATGATCAGGGAATGGATTTTATGTTTTGATTGATATCATTGGATTGGATCTGGATTAGATTGAATTGTATGTCACATAAATATCATAGGTGGAAAGATAAGGAAACAAAAACTTAACAACCAAGAGGTAAGAATGAAGAAACTTCGTAAAAACTTGTTTATAAACATTATACTGCAAATATTTATAGATCATTTACAAAATTTTGTGTGATCAAGAGATCAACTCAACAACTACAGACTAGTAATTGTTGACAAGTTTGTCCATAATGATGGAGAGAATGAGAAAGTGAGCATCTACTGCTATCTACAGACATAAGTAAAGTTTCCAGCAAATGTCTATCAACACAGCCTCGGTCCAATGCTTGGCAGGCTAAATTCTTCCTTAGACATCCTCAAGAGTTGTTGAAAGAAGAGATTACTGAGATATGAAATGGGAAATGTGAACCGTCTTCCATCAGTCGTGTAGACAACAAAATGCCCCTTGTCTGTCACTGCTGATGTATCAACCTTGGGCAGTGAAATTCTTTTCCTCCTGAGGGCAGCTACCCTCTGCCACTTCCTTGCCATCTTGATGAGTTTCTTTGGGTTGATCATCATTTTGTGTGTAGTTAATTTGTCAACTAGCTAGAGAAGAATGAGAAGAGCTTTAGTTCTTGAAACTCTTAATTGGTGAAGGATTGAGTTGAGTGAAAAGCAATGCAAGTAAATTTGCTACATATATAAGAAAGGCTAGAGACTAACCATGTGATAGTTTGAATAGAAGGGTTGTTTTGGATTGAGGACTGTTTGGAATAGGTAGGCAATCAAAAGGTTTTCTGCCAAGTAGTTGAAGAACAAAATGGGTCCCGAGTTGTTGAATCTTCATTGCATGAGTCTCTGAGAACCACAGAACAAAGATAACTTGCAAGAATGGATCTTTGCAACTTATAAGAAATAGTTGCTCAATTTGGTAAAGGAAAATGATATGGTGGACTTGGGCATGTGCAGGAGAAAGACATAAATAGCATGTTGGACCCGAATATGTTTTGGGTGAACTATCAAACTTTTGTGGTTCAAATAACCAAGCTAAGATCTGCAAACTGTGAAATGCTTCGTAAGAGTGACATTCTTTTTACATTCTTAATGTCTCCTAACAAGTTAGAATATGGCCCCAAGAGATTGAAGTCTACAGAATCCATCAGGAAGATTGCAGGCATCCCACAATCCCCTGTCTCTTACAAGGGGATATTTCTTTTTGAAAGTAAAAAATTCAGATCGTTAGGTGTCATTTCATAGGATTTGAATTCTATGCATAGAAGGTGGGTTAAGGGTACATTTACTTTCCCATGCGTACTGTTAAATTGATCTGTTCTTTTGTACTAAATAACCGATCATAGTTTTGACACCAGGACTTCATATTTGCTCTTATGTTTTTCAAAACATTATAACTAGGACATTACTGATCTACAGATATTAGTTTGATTGGATCCTGTACCTTGATAAATGATAAATCACAACAAAAAGAATAGACAATCTTTGGATATTTCCAATCAGTATATAACTAGGTGTCTAGGATGTACATTTCTGATTACTTTTACTTTGGCAAATCAATCTTTTCCATTGTTATAATATTGATCCAAACTTGAATTCATTGGCCTGTCCTGTAAGCATTTTTCGGTTGTTGTTTTTCGAAAATAAAAATGAAAAATGAAAAATGAAAACAGTGTTTTTGGTTTCAGTTTCGAATTCTGAAAATTGCATCTGGTAACACATACTGAAAATTGTATTTTGAAAATGAAAACGGAAAAAAATGTGTCTGATAGGTTAACCGAAAACTATCAAAAATTGAAATTATCAATTTTGACATTTTTTTTAATATTATTACAACTACAAACAAATTGATTCCATAATTAACCAATATAATTTTTGTATTGTAATTTTTAAAGTAAACAAAAGTAACACATCAAAAATTAATTCAAAAAGATATATCAAAAAATTAATTAATCAAAACTAAACTCTTAAATTATAAATAAATAATTACAATATATATATAGATATATATATTATATGATAAAAATATAACTGTATATTATATATATATATATTATAATAATATATTTTTATTTTATATATTATATTATATTTTTATATATATAAACTATATTATAATATTATATATATATATATATATAATAAATATTATTATTATTATTATTACATGAATGCTTTTAGTTCTAGATGGAAATAAATTGTTCTGGAATATATATATATATATATAAGAGGGGCACTTTGGTCATTTAAAAATCTTGTCTCGTCTTGTTCTAGTCATATCAAATGCATAACAATATAATTAATAGTTTTACATATATATATATATATATATATATATATATATATATATATATATATATATATATAAAATAAGTGAAAAACAAAATGAAAAACAAAAAACAAGTATTTTGTGTTTTTCAAATCTTTCACTTTTAACACTGATTTTGTTTTTCATTTTTTTTTTGTTTTTCGAAAATAAAATGAAAAACGGTTAACGAACGAGTTTTCGAAATCGTTTTCAAAAAATAAAAACGAAAACGATTGAAAAACAGTTGCAGAACAGTGCCTTATATTTTTCGATTTTCAAAATGAGACAGCATGCCAAGTATCAAGACTCTCATCAAAATAGAAACAAAATGGAGGAGAGATAGGATTAAAGACAATGCATACTCCATGAAAACTGCATCACATGGTAATGTGATAAGTCCATTGCTTGGCGATCCAAACTCATCATCGGAAACCCTTAAAAAATAGTTGTTCAGTTTGGCGGACTCAGGCATGTGCAGGAGCAAACATGAATAACCTGTTGGCCCCTAACATGTTTGGGTTCGAAAATTTAATGGCACCTTCTTGGAGGGCTTTTGTGTAAATATTACCATATTAATAAATCATGTTTAAAAGACACCAATAAATGTATGGAGGCGAAAATACCTCGAAATTTACTTTGTCGTCGTGAACAGATAGAAAAAGTGAGAAAGGGTGAAATTGCTTGAAACCGACCGGAGTTGAATCGATGGCTTCGTTTTAGACGTCGACGGAACCGGAACTTGGAAACCAATATCATTTGGAGAGTTGAACAGAATATTTCAATCGATCGAGGTTAGTTGACCTACATTTTTTATCGTTTTGGTTGTTGATTAAGTGAATGAAATATTAGACTATGTTTTATTTGTGGATCTGAGAATGATAATGGGTTAGGTTAGAGTTTTGGATTTGTTGAAAGTTGTTGAGGAAGATGATATTCTGGGTGTCTAAGCTTTTAGTTGATGAACCCGATCATTTCTTCGTTGTTTTCAAGCTTTTATTTTTGAAATTAGTTTGTGTTCATTCGAGCACTTTTTAGTTCATATTCGAGCTTTTATTATGCACGTTGGAGAGGATTGAAAAAAAATTGAGCTTTTTTTACATTCGAGGTTCTTAAATTTCGAGATTTTGACATCAAATCAAGCTCCGAGCTTTTATAGAAAAGCTCCGAGCTTTTATATGAAAGCTATGACGAGCTTTTATAAAAGCTTCAAGCTTTCATAAAAGCTACGAGCTTTTATATATAAGCTCCGAGCTTTTACAAAAAGCTACGAGATTTTATAAAGAAGCTCTGAGCTTTTATTTGACTATTTGAGCTTTTGTATAAAAGGTCCGAGCTTTTTTATTAAAGGTCCGAGCTTATTTTTAAAACCACCGAGTTTTTATATAAATGCTCTGAGGATTTATTTAAAACCTATGAGCTTTTTAATCAATGACCCGAGGTTTTTTTTTATAAGCTTCAGGCTTGTTATTTTTAAGGATTTCACAGTATACTTAATTATGTTGTTGTTGTTAAATTTCAGATGACGAATTGGTTGAGGGAGTTGCTTAAAACTCCAGAGGAAGAGTGGTACGAGGGCAAAGTCACTCGCCATAACCATTTTAATGCCCTTAGCCATATAGAGGATGAACTTAACCGAGTCCCTACAGAATTGGTTGTTGAAGACTGTCGTCGGTTCATGGCGTTCTGTTTTGGGCATTTCTTGACCATGCACCGGCCGGTGAAGTTTTCATGTGGTGTTATCCACTAGCTACTTCTATAGGAGGTGCATCAAAATGGGCCGTCAGATGAAATGCGGTTTACATTAGAGATTCATGAGGTGAGTTTCTCGAAGGTAGAATTTTGTCTGATCACTAGATTGCGATTCGGAGTAGTACTGGATACGAGCCGCTATGTTTGTGTGGACAATGGCCTACATCACCGGTACTTTAGTGGTAAGGATGAGATTTCATCCGTGGAGTTGAGAGATGTTCTGAGGCGCGGTGAGTTTCAGCAGACATACGATAGTGTGAAGTTATGCCTCATCTATATGCTGAACTGGATACTTATGGGGTTGGACGAGAGAGTGTAAATTCCAGTTTGGTAGTTAAGGTTGGTGGATGATATCGATGATTTTGACGTGTTCCCATGGGCTACACACGTGTACAGTCATTTCATATATTCATTCAAGCATACACTTGACGGGCGACGGAGCGGTTCGAGAGATGCTAGCAAGCAAAGGGAGCTGACAAACACATGTAAGAGACCTATAACATTTATAGTCTATCTTCCACCCTTTTGGTAAGAGTTTTGTGAATTACAACTTTAAGTTTGTAATCTTCTATATGGGTTTTTATCGTACTTATTTTTTGTTTGTAGATTTTTGCTTTTGAGGTGATCCCCGTGCTTAGGACCCAGTTAGGGACTTGGATGGCTACCAATTTGTCTCTCCGTATTTGAAGTGGGTGTTAAAGATAAAAACGATGGAGGATAAGTTGTCGAAGATATTCATATCGCAGGTAAGTTTCTTATTTGTTCATGTTAAAAGTTATTATTAAAATTTCAACAGTCTAATAACAGTTTTAGATGTTTGTGATGACGAAGCTGGTGCCCACAGCAACTGAGAGGGATGAACCATATTATACGGAATTAGCGGTGGACATACCAGATCTCAATTTTGTTAGGTGTATTAGTGTCGTACCTAGTGATATGGGCAGAGTTCGGTGATAGGAGCCCACAGATGCATTCAAAGGGTTCAGAGCCAGAGTTAGCTGGTGGGAGACAGCCGAGGCAGAGGCGGGTTCGATTTAGAATGCCTGCATATACTGCTGGACATAACTCTAGAGAAGACATTGGAGGGGAGCACGAGGTACGTACAAATTATTGCTCTGCATAAATTTATTTCAAACCCATGTAAATGTGAAACGAATGACAAGTATCATTTTGTTTCAGGATCTTTTACAGCATAGAATCTAAGGTTTGGAGGCTGTCATCGCTGTTTTACGAGATGGTTTGCTGAACAGTGATACAGAACGAAAGAGGTAACATCAAGAGTTGATAGGGATGGTCCACCATCTCAGGATCGACACTCCAGACCCAAAGAAAGAGATAGGCATTATACCCATATCAAGGAGACAGAGCCTGATACCGTTCATCAGATGCAGGGTACCATACCTGAGGCCCAGGTTATCGGAACTGGAGTTATATGAGCTGAGCAGGACACTGTAATTGCGGGTCTTCATGAGTTTTCCTTACTTATAGAGGTGCAGGAGACTTCGTCCGAGTGTTCCCATCGTCAAAGTGTTTCCTCCACCAGAGTAGTCTCTACAGTTTGATCGCATGGCACCCCTTTACCCAAGGATAGCTCAGGCCGATCCAGACGAACCCACCCCTCTGACCAACAGCTCTGGTCCATCTAGCCGAATCCCTTCTCCCACTGACACATCTAGCCAGATTCCTCCTCCTACCGACACATCGAGGCCATACCGACAGACCTTTTCTAGGGACCCCACAGGCCCATCCGGATGAACCCTCACATGCCCATCCTTTCGTATCCCCGTATCCCCCGGGCTCGCAAAAGGGGATGGTAATTGATAATCCCATACACTGATCCATGTTGGCTGAAGATGCCAAGGACAACGTCAGTAACTAAAGACCATGCATTCACGCCAAATGCTTTAGTAGACACTGGCCAGCTGGAGGCCTACAATGCATACAAGAGGAACACCACGGGAAAATTGTAAGTATCGGACTATTTGGTTTATTTAAATAACAACTTAAATTGGTTTACTTGTTTTGATGTTTTTTAAAAATAAAATACAGGTGCAATTTGGATCTTATAAAGCCAGTAGTGGTGAATTGGTTCCAGCGCTTCCAACAGAACTACATGGAGTTGTTTGACACAATACGTACCTAACTTAAACTCTACCGGTAATCTTTACAATAAATTATTCTAATCTTGTCTTACAAAATACTTTATCAGCATATGGACACTTACCTGAACATCATACAGAAGCGTCAGAGAGCATACCCCACTGTGTACAATCAGAGGATGAACGTTCTGGGCACTCAATTCTTTGTAAGTGTTTTGTAATGTTCGTTTCGATTTAAGGTTTGCTGTTTTTTGTAATCCTAACTCCGGTTTAATTTTTATCTGAACAGTCATTGTTGGAATATCAATGGGATAAAATCATGCCTCGTGGTGCTGACGGGGAAGTACAGACGTTGGGGTGGAAAGTATTGCAATACAGGTGGTCCGCTAAGGACCTTATCACCTTACAGGGTTTGGCTCCACCAGGAACCCGGCCATAGCACGAGGTTGATATGGAAAGTGTTTTACAATTAAGGCCTAACTATGTTTCATTGTGAATATGATGTTCAGGAGTAGATTTGATCATATATATATATATATGTGTGTGTGTGTGTGTGTGTGTGTGTGTGTGTGTGTGTGTGTGTGTGTGTGTGTATGGTGTACATGTTCTTATTCCGTGCAACATCGACCGACAGCATTGGCTTCTGGTCAGCGTGGACCTCATTAGCGGGATCATACACCTCCTAGACCCCTTTAGACAGGATGTCCCCGTCAGCATCAAGAAATGCTAGGTACGGCTACTAAGATGGTTTCTCCCCTCTATGTTACATCTGTCCGGGTTTCACGAGGCCAGGAAACCCGGTGAGCAGAAGTTCTAGAGGCGGAATAGACCCTTCGGAGTGAGCCTAGTGACGAAATCAGTTGTGCCGCAACAGGAGAAAGGGTATCAATTATCGAACAAGAATTTCATTTCCTGTATAATTAAGTAACATTCTAACGGTTGTTGATGTCTTGTATTGCAGCGATAACTGTAGGGCTCATACGTTGTGATTCCTCGAGTACGTACTGCCATACCAGGTCCAGTAGGACTGGACTAAAGACAATATGCCCATCATCCAGGAGAAGATGGATGTTGAAGTTTTTTGTAATTCCGAGCCACAATTCCGGTTATAGTTATTATACATAACACTTTTTGTAATAAAATTATTCATTTTTTTGATTGACATAATTATTTAAAATTGTTTACGTTTAAACTATTATCACATTGCATACTGGTAATGATAAGAAAACCTAAAAATATGGGCCCTATTTAAAAATAAAATGGTATTGATGTACAAGTCGTACAATTGTAAATAATGATAATGACATCCACATAAACGCATCCATTCATACTTCGGTAGAGTCCTTTTCAGGGCACGTCTGTTTGTTGTGTCTAACTGAATGGCAGATGCTACACTTGTGTCGATATTCCTGAGGAACAACTCTGCTCGGACCATCACTAATCAAAGGTGGGTTAGAACACCTCTTGTTATTATGACCTGATTATCCACATCTTCTACACGATTGCGTGGTTGTCCTCTCCGAAGATGAGACATGTCTTCCGCCTCTCAGGTGTCCTGCTTGTCTTCTAGACAATGGATTCAAGACCACCCGCTCGGCGATGTCGGCTGGCACAACCCATGAAAAAGGATTGCAAACAGGCATAATAGGAATCGAGTACGCATCAATTAATGTCTGTCTCTTGTAGTAGACCGCACACAAAGATGTGAAATCCAAGTTTCACTCCCTGTAACAACATTAAAATTAGGTGTAAAACTCATTTGCAACAACCATAAAGATAGGAAATCAAAGTAATGTATCATACTATTACAAACGCGTACAATCATGGAAACATGTCTTTTTTAAATTTGTTGCACGTGCAAGTCTTCCGGGCTAAGTCAACAGTCCATTGCTTACCGGACCGTTTGACAGAGAATACGTTCCAGTCAACTGGATTGACAGTTATATAATCACACTTGTCAACACGTTTGAGGATCACAAGATGTGTGCGTCGGTTAACTGATGATGCATAGACTGTACAGTACGATGGAGATCATGAAACCACCTCTGTAGCATATTCCTAATAAACTCTACAGTGTCAACATAGGCAGTTGATGTGCAAATTAGAGGCATGTGTTTATACATTCAACAACATTTGTTGTCATGACTCTATACCTTCTTTCCAGAAAATGTACACGGGACCACTTGTAGGGACCAGCTTCCATGACATAATTGAATGAATTCTGGTACAGGTTATGTAACTCTTCCATGTGGCGATTATATTTTAACTCAGTGTATGATCTAGCTGCTTTATCCATTATGGCTGCTACATCCTCTCTGTGAAATCGCTTTTTGACATTTTCATAAAAGTGTCAGCAACATATCGTATGGGTTGCATCAGGAAACTTTAGAAATTTCAGCTTCAATGATTGCATGCTGATCAAAAATAAAAATCAAATCATCAATATGGCCTAGGGCACCCTTCAAGCAATCTAAAAACCGCTCCCATGAAAGGTTGTTTTCTGAGTCACTGTACCTAAAAGTAATTGGATACATTTAGAAATCTCAGCTTCAATGCTTGCATGCTGATCAAAAATAAAAATCAAATCATCAATATGGCCTAGGGCACCCTTCAAGCAATCCAAAAACCACTCCCATGAAAGGTTGTTTTCTGAGTCACCGTACCCAAAAGTAATTGGATACACTTGTTCGTTCCCATCTTATGCAGTTGCAATAAACATTGTACCCCCGAATCTTCCCTTTAAATGGGTACCATCTACTGCAATAATTGGACGCATACACCTTCAAAATCCTATGAGTGAGGAACCCAACGACATGAAAAAATAAAGAAATTTACCATCTCCATCGCATTGTAAGTCAGTTATTGTGGCGGGATTTTGTTGCTCTAACACATAACCAAATGATGGCAGTAGTTTAAAGGTTGTCTCATGCGTTCCATAGGTCAGTGACAACGCATATTGCAGGGATTGATGTGTTTTACTGTATAAGATTTGGATGCCATACATTGTTTTCATGTCGGCGATTATGTCCTTCGGACGCATTAGTTAACCATCTTGTTGTTGAAGTCTAGGTGTAACCATTTCTCCAATTATGACTGCACTAGCTTATCGGTGACGACGGTGAATCTCCTATGAATGACAAGTGTGTTCATTGACAAAACTTCTTACTTGGAAGTATGTCCCTTCATCTCTCCTTACCGCTCTTAATTTCCACATACAGTTGTCCATCAAACAAACCAAATGTAACGTTGTCTTACTGAACCATTTCACCTTCCACTCAAAGTTAAGTCGCATTGTAAAATGCCCAACTAGTCTCTTCAAGTCCTTTTTAGTAGGAAAAAATTATCCTTTATATATCATGCTTGTAGGTTCTTCTTCAACCGAGTTCCTGCTTTCACCCATACCAAACGAATATGATTCTGCTCCTAGAATAACCCACGTTTTGACATTATCAGAATCATATGGAATTACATTAGGCCGAGCCTCGGAAGTCCCAGCTATATCTGTTGCACTGTAACTAAATCTATGTACATGTCTTGCATGTCTTTCCGGTTAGACAACCTCTTCCTCTTCCTCATTGTTAGCTTAATTATCAACCAGATGCAAATTTTCCTTGTCAACCACCTCATGTACTGGCCCAACATTCAGTTCATTGCTCATGTCATTGTAATGGTGGTTGAATTGGCCATCATTCATCTCAATTTGACATCCAAACACATCGTCGAATTGAGGTCCGACTAATTCACCGTGGTCGGCTACTTTCGGTGGGACACCACATATGTTTTTCCGACCATCAATCCCACTTCTTTCTATGAACAACTGGTTGCTTCCGCCTGACGATCAAAATTATTGGGTGTTATCACAATGAGGGATTTCTTCACCAATGACACCTCTTGTTGCCCTCTCAATTAGACTAACACACACTTGAGGAATCACCCTATCTTCACCTAGCATAAACTGAACAATATAGTCGTTTCTTATAAACGTGCGACATGTAGTCCAGGAACCATTGATATAGACTGTAGATTTGTACTGTATTTGTCCACATCATACTTCACAACGACTTGTACGATCGACACTAATTCTTGGTAAGTCATACTCTTTGACACATACATTCCTTGGTTATCAAAACCTCTAACTTTCATTGGGTAAC
This sequence comes from Dipteronia dyeriana, assembly GCA_032871835.1. Lineage (NCBI taxonomy): Eukaryota > Viridiplantae > Streptophyta > Magnoliopsida > Sapindales > Sapindaceae > Dipteronia > Dipteronia dyeriana. Next base: position 1,013,328 of record CM065303.1, read on the forward strand.
TGCTCTCATCGACCGCTGTAAGAGATAACTATTCTCACCCGATTCATTCTCCTGTAAAAATCATCATCACAAACTATTATTAACAATATCTAAATTCAAATTCAAATAACAATGAAAAAACCTCGAATTGTAGAAAAAAAAACCTACAAAATTAATTTCAAACAACTCGGTCAAAACTAACATAAAGCTCGATCGCATATAAAAATGGTTCGGCAAAATAAAACCTCAAAAATAACAAAAACAAATCTCTGAAATGATAAAACAAAAGCTCGGAAAATAAGAAACAAAATCGCGTAAATGAATAAAAAAAGCTCGGAAATAGAGAAACAAAATCTCAAAAATCAATAAAAAAGCTCGGAAATGAGGAAAAAAAATCTCAGAAATCATTAATAAAAGCTCAAAAATCATTAAAAAAATCTCGATCACTTCAACAAAGTCTTGGAATATTATAAAAAAAGCTCGAAATAAAAAAAATCTCAAAAATAAAAAAAATCCTCGGAATAAAAAAAAGCTCAGAAAATTTTAAAAAATAAGTTCGAACCAATTCAACAAATTCTCGAAAATGAATAATAAAAGATTGAACCAATACAACAAAATCTCGGAAATGCATAATAAAAGCTCGACCTAACACAACAAAATCTCGAAAAAGCACAATAAAAGCTCGACATAATACAACAAAATCTTGAAAAACCATAATAAAAACTTGACACAATACAAAAAATTCTCGGAAATGCTTAATAAGAGTTTGACCCAATATATAACATTCTCGAAAAATAAGAAAATAAACCCGGTACATATTCTGGAGACTAAATGTTCAAACATTTGTTGAATACATCTGAAATCACTCACAAATGCATGGAAAAAAAATAGGGAGATCACAAAGATCTGTTACCAGTAGATTCAAAAAATGTTTTTGAGAAGCCTTTTAGATTGATTTCTAGACTAATTTTTTAAGAGAGAATTAAACTTCTCTTTCTGAAACCGAAGATGAAAGCACAAATACAACTTTTAAGGACAATTTGGGTAGTTCATCATAATAGGTGTCTTTTAAACATAAGTTATTAAATTAGTGACATCATCACAACACAAGAAAAAAAAGGTGACAATCATCACCATTTCCACCAACATGTTTTGGGTGAACTATTAAACAACACAAACTTTTGTTGTTCAAACAACCCAAGCTTTTATGGATTTTTAACAGAGAAATGCTCAGTAGGAGTCACTTATTCTATTTTACATTCCTGGTGTCTCCTAGCAAATTAGAATATAGCCCTAAGAAACTGAAGTCCATAAAATTCCTGTTAGTATATATTGCCTGTATATATTATTACTTAGGGTTAGGGGTATTCTTTCTTCTTCTATGAATTGTGGTTTTCATTGTCTAAGGGAGTAGAGTTTAAAAATGTTCTTCTATATATGCAACAAAATATTGATTGGGCACAACAAAACAAGGGTGGTTAAGTTTAGCTATATTATTCCTGAAAAAAATCATTATGGATCATGATCAAGTCATTTATACATATGATATTTTCCCCTCTAACTTCGACTCTTTAATTTGGCTAGTTCTGGGGTAAAAATCGAGAGTTTAGTGGTTTGAATGAAGTTGGTGTAGATATTTTAGCCAACCAATGGCACTTGTGCTCATTTGGAAGAATTAGGGACGAATTTCACAAAAAAGTGATGCATTTAGAATCTCATCTCTCTACTCAACGTTTCCTCACTAATTCACCGATTCATAAATTCATCACCAAACCCACACACTTCTCTCCTTAGATCATAATTCCTACATTCACACCACTTGATCAAGGCAAAGACCTCAAGGATCTGCACTCAGGCTTGAAGAAGAGAAGCTCTAGGATATCATTATGAGTTTTTTATATACTTTTTCTCCTTTTTCTTGTATTTTGATCATGTGTAGTTAAATCCCTTCACCAGGGGATCAATATGAGAAATGTATAGATGTTAGGTGTTTCTATGATATTCTATTAATTTTTTGGTCAATTATGTTCTATCCATGTTCTTCATTTGATTTTATTCAAGTTTTGATTAAATTGGATATAACTTTTTAATTCATTGTTGGTAATTGTAGAGTCTTATTTGAGAAACTGATTAGGTAGATATCATGCTTTCTTAATATAGCACTGCATGGATGGGAGAGATTTATTGGAGGATATCACTCTCATTGGGTCTTGGTCCATTTGATCTTTTATAATCAAATGGTAGAGTCTTATTTGTTGAAAGACACTGTGCTAGAAGCTACTTGTAGCGTTCCCATGCTTCATGGAAGGGTTCCCCTTCTTCCTCTTGGAATGTGGCAATCTTCCTATGTATCTCCTATGTCCTACTTGAGGAGAAATACTTATCAAATAATTTCCTCTCAATTTATGTCCAAGTCATAAGAGATTTAGGCATCAAAGCCATAAGCCACTGTTTGGCTTTATCCTTAAAGCAGTATAAGAAACACCTCATATGTAACCGGTCTTTCGTGATTTCTTCAAAAGGTATGGTAGTCATCACATTGTAGCACTCCTTCGTGAACTGAAGGCATCTTCATTTAGTTGACCATGGTACGTGAACTGAAGGCATCTTCATTTAGTTGACCGGAAGAGTATTGTAATGCTTATTCTTAAGCTCATAATTCCTTTGAGCTATGTTGAGCAATATCGACGATGGTTGTGCAACCTTAGCATTGCATAATCCTTCATGAAATGTTGTATCATGGGTGGGTTTGGTCCCTCCATGGTTCGGAAAGAGACGAGTCGCTTCCTATCTCAATAACCATAGGTGGAATATCCAAATCCTTTATACCCTAGCAATCCGGTCGATGTCTTCACTAATTGGAAAAAAAATGGCCTCCTAGTGATCTTCGACCATGCATACACCTGTTTTAAACCTGAAACAAAAAGATAGAACTTCCAACTAGGTTAAATGAACTAAATAGAACTACAACTAAGTAATGCAATTGTAAAAATAAAAATACAATACAAACAAGTAATATATGATAATTCCCCGACAGGGGCATCAAGATTTTGACACGCTTAAAGCGGTAGTGCAAATAAAAGACTACGGAAATGAAATACGAAGTGAAATGGAGTGTGCAAGTCTACAACCCTTTGCAAGTGTGTGGATCGTTGTCTAGCAAAGTGGACACAAGTAAGGGTTTCCTTCCCACGAGCAAAATGTATACTACAAGCGTTTGAGTCTAATCTTATTATAAATCAAGCAAGTGTGAACATGTGAATTAAAACTAATTAAGGGCAACCAAAATGCTTAAACTTTAACACTAATGTTTGGCTACAATTATCACTTTAACACTAAGCTATGAAGGTTCTAGAAAGTTGTTAATGAAACTAATAATGAGAAATGAAATGCAAGGGAAAACGATGCAACATAAGTAATAACTTTAACCATCCATCAATCTATATTAAGCATTATTCATCAACCTAGCATGTGACTCTATTTCAAATATTCATTTAAGAAAGATAATCACCAACTACACAACCTAAGAAATCAAAGGAGTGATGGGTTGAGAATTCTTTAATCGACAAGGTTGAGTAGAATCAATAGGCATGGGAATGCACAATCAATATGTACTATAAGAAAAAGTGAAGGATAAGAGTTATGCTTAATCAAGCACATTTAATATCATTCCAACCACTCAAAAGCATAATAAATGCTTGTAAGCAAGACAAACTTGCTTTAATGTATAAATCACACATTAATTGCACATAGAGAAGGTAAGATGAATAAAAGGAATGGGTTGATATAGGTCAAGGTTAATAACAAAATGAGCATAAATCCCTTACATCTCAAGGGATTTAGCTACACATTATATCAATGATTACAAAAGTTAAGTAGAGAGAGAAATTAACAGTGCATGAACTAGTAACAAGAGTGGCCGGCCACACCATTAGCATTATCAATATAAGAATAGTGAGGTGCATCAGAATTGAGTAAAAGGATCATAAATCATACGATCTGTAGTGTCAGAGTCAATAAATCATTCAGAATCCTTAGAAAAATTAACAAAAACAGAGCAAGACTACTTGATGGTTTTAATAAATTTGGATCGAGAACGGATACAACATGAGATGACAGTGATGATGATACTGTAGAACAATTCTCGGCATTACAAACTAAAGCGAACGGTGAATGGCTTGGTGAAATCATAATTACCCCATTTCCTCTATCCTTCTTGTCACTTTCTTTCTTGTTATGATGATTACATCCTTCAAAAGACTTGAGTTCAGTAAAGCTTCCCACTAATATGGATATCCATTCTTTTTAAAGCAATTGTCAAATGTATGCTTTGGGTTGCCACAATAAGTGCAGCCTCCTTCGATAGAACCATGGGATCTTGGGAACGAAGAAATTCGATTCTGAGTCAAAGAAGACCCATTATTTTTAGTTGTCATAGCCATATGCGAACTACTTTTCTGATTAAGCATAATGTTACAAGTTACAACTTTGCTCCTCACTCTAAACTGTAGCGAACACAGATATCAAATTTGAAAATGGCTCTATTCAAATAATATTACTTAAAATACGATCATATATATCATCTAGTCTCGCTAGAAAAATATAAACCCGTTCCTGGTCAATTTCCTTATGTCGAGCTCGTATAACATCAAGTTGGGTAAACACAATTTGTTTTCGATAATCCAATTCCATTCCTTCCATATTACCCTTAAAACAGCATAATATGTAGAAATTAGTTTTTCACATGACGCATCTGTATAGCTTTTCGAGATAAATCATACACCACAGATCGATATGCTTCTTCAAAATAAGTTTGAGAGACAGCATCCCAAATAGCTTTTGATGTTGGTCAAATGATAAATAAATTCAATACATCGGGTTCCATGGTGCAGATGAGCCACCCTTTAATTAGAGCATTATCTATACTCCACTTTTCATACAATACATCCCCAAGAGAAGGTGTTTGAGCTTTATCCGTAAGATAACCTAATTTACCGCGTCTTACAACAAATGTTTCAACCACTTATGACCAGAATGAAAAATTCGCTCCATTCAGCTTCACACCATAAGGAATTGCAGTGGGTTTTGGGGCCAAACTAATGTTTGGACAAATAGACATGATATTGGAGCCAGACAGAGATGTTGAGAATGATGATGATGTCATTGTGTTTTATAGAACAACTCTAGATATAAGAGTCAAGAGTGGATTAGGTTGTGATGATGGAGGCAGATTATTCATGATGAAAGAAAGATATAGGGTACCGCAGGGTTTATAACACTATTAAGTCAAAGAGATAACCAGCAGGAGTAATCTCTGTAGGCACATGCAGCAGTAGGGAGATTCAAAGATCGTTGCTCTGATACCAACTCAAACAGAGAAATTAGGTTATGCTAGGGCTGAATGAATAATTCTATTCATCTCTCTTGGAGGTATATATATATAGTAACGTTAAGTTTTCCAAATCTCTTCCTAAATGGTGTTAGAACGTGAGATGTCAACATCTTATAAATCATGAAATTATGTAATGAGTGATATGATGTTGACACGTGTCGTGTCAACTTCATTTGATAAGGAATTTTAGAAAAACATTGGGAAGCCTAGCATTACTCATTTATATATATTGTTATATACACAACATTTAATTACAAAACTACAATTAAGGTAACTCCTACCATTACTGTAATCCTACAATTACAAGGAAATCTACAATTATAAGGAAATCTACAATTATAAGGAAATCTCCTAAATGCATGACCCACGCTAACAGCTACATGGATGGAACAGTCCATTAATGTTGCTTCCTGTTGGTGGGATGGTATGGTTGAGGTCACTTGTGATGAACCTCTGAGAGAGATTTCGAACACAAACACAATGAAAGGAGTAGCTTTTTTTATTTATCTCTCTAGATTTCTCACACCACTCCACACATTTACAACACAGACTTCATCCCTTTATATAAGAAAATAAGATGAGCTAAAAAACAAACAAAATAAATGCAAAATAGCTGGTTGATGGTAGTTAGGAGTTGGCTTGTTGAAAATTTTGGATGGTGATTGGAGCCATGTGATGGCCGGTTTCTAGAAGGGTGGTGGGAAGTCAAAGTTTAATTTTCAACATCCCCTCTTAAACTTGACTTTTCGTTCTTCGTCATACCAAGCATTGTCTTTAGTCTTGAAAACATATCAAGTTTGAGTGGCTTGGTGAAAATATCAGCAACTTGATCATATGTTCTGCGAGGGACTAGTTCCACCTCCTTATTCTTCACATGCTCTCTAATGAAATGATACCGCGTATCAATATGTTTGCTTCTTTCATGGAATACTGGATTCTTTGCTAGCACAATCGCTGATCGATTGTCGATTTAGACCTCTGTGGGATTATCTTATGGAAATCCCAGGTACTGCAACACATTCCTGATCCAGATACCATGACAAACAGTTGAGCAAGCAGCAATGTACTCAGCTTCACATGATGACAGTGTCACAATGGCTTGCTTTTTGGATGACCATGTGAACGATGTATCTCCCATAAAAAAATGTAAAGTCTGTCGTGCTTTTATGTTCATCCAGATCTCCTCCCAAATCACTGTCTGAATAGCCAATCAACCTGTAATCTTCACATTTGGTATAAAATATACCATCATCAATTGTACCTTTTATGTAGCGAAGTATTCTCTTTGCAGCATTTAGGTGAGACTGGTCAAGAGTCTCCATGTATCTGCTAACTAGTCTAACTCAATAAAGTATATCTGGTCTGGTACATGTCAAGTATCTCAGGCTTCCAACCAAGCTCTTGAAATAAGTTGGATCAACATCTCCTCTTTCATTATTTCTTAACTCCAATCCTGTTTCTACTGGAGTTGTGATAGGATTGCATTTTTCCATACAAAATCTCTTCAGAATTTCTTTTGCATAGATACTCTGGGAGATGAAGACACCTTTTTTGCTTTGCACAACTTCAATACCAAGAAAATGAGTCATTAGACCAATGTCAGTCATCTCAAATTCTTTCACCATTCTCCGTTTGAAATCTTCAAACATAGCTGGATTGTTACCGAAAAAGATCAAGTCATCAACATATAGGCATGCATATAACAGGCTTCCATCAGTCTCCATCTTCAAATAAAGTGCATGCTTATACGGATATTTCTCGAATCCGTTCTCTTGGAAGTAATCATCAATCCTCATGTTCCATGCACGAGGTGCTTGCTTCAAACCATATAAAGCTTTCTTCAGTCTGCATACTTTATCTTCATTGTCTTTCTGTACATATCCAGGTGGTTGTTCCACATAGATTTCTTCTTCAAGAAAGCCATTCAGGAATGTTGACTTTACATCAAGTTGGTAAATTTTCCAACTCTTCTAGGCTGCTAATGATATTATCAATCTAATGGTCTCTAGTCTGGCAACCGGGGTAAAGATTTCTCCGTAATCAACTCCTTCTCTCTGTTTGTAGCCTTTTGCTACAAGTCTTTCCTTGTATCTCTGGATTTCTCCTTTCGTATTCCTTTTGGTCGTGTAGACCCATTTCACTTCGATGGTTTTTCAGCCTTTTGGGAGATTAGTCAGCTCCCATGTTTTATTCTTTTTAATGGATCAAATCTCTTCATCCATTGCATTTCTCCATTTTCCTTCTTGGTTAGCCTCTTCAAAACTAACTGGATCACTTGTCATCAGTAGACAATACAAAGTAATGTCTTCTCTACCTGTTCTGTATTTTCATACAGATCTTCTAGGCTACGTGTCCCTCTAGGCATCATATCTGAAAAATCACGTTCAATTGATAATGGAGAATCATACATTTGTGGTGAAGGGGAACCACGTTGAGGAGTTTACTGATTTCTAGGTATTTGTGGCTCTGTAGCCACTTATCTTGTCTCTTCTTTAGATATCAACTCTGCACTTCTGGAAGCTTTGTTCTGATCCCAATTCTAGGATTCATTTTCTTTAAAAATGACATCCCTGTTGAAGATCACTTTTTTGGCGATGGGGTTGTATAGCCGGTAACCCATAGTTCTATCACCGTATCCAACCAGGATACACTTTTCTCCTTTATCTTCAAGCTTCGTTCTTCTTGCTTCTGGGACCTTGATGTAGGCAATGAAGCCAAAAACTCTAAGGTGGCTCACACTTGGTTTGTGAGTGCTCTATGCTTCTTGCGGTGTCTTTGTATCAAGACTCTTCGTAGGACATCTGTTTTGTAGATATACCACACACAAGACTGCTTCAGCCCAAAAACTCTTAGGCATGTTTTTATCCTTTAACATGTTTCTGACCATGTAAAGGATTGTTCGATTCTTTCTTTCAGCTACACCGTTTAACTAAGGAGTATAAGCTGGTGTAAACTGATGTCTGATTCTTTATTGCTAAAGGAATTCTTGGAAAGCACCTACAGTGTATTCTCCACCTTGATCTGATCTCAATGTTTTGATGTAGTAGCCATTTTGCTTCTCAACAAGAGTTTTGAACTATTTAAAGTAATCAAATACTTCAGACTTTCTTTTCAGGAAATAAACTCAAGTCTTTCTGATGTAGTCGTCAATGATGGTGAGGAAGTATTGATTCTATCCATTTGATACTGGTGTCAATAGACCACACACATCTGTGTGAACGAGCTTAAGTGGCATGGTTGCTTTCCAATTTGCCTCCTTTCTGAAGCTATTTCTGTGTTGTTTACTGAGAACACAGCTTTCACACATTTTATTTGGGTGATGGATGTTTGACAATCCTTTCATCATCTTCTTACTTCTCAGTTGCTTTTAACTTTCAAAATTGAGATATCCATACCTCAGATGCCACAACCAGTCTTTGTCATCGATGATGGCTGTCAAACACCTTGGCGTATCATGATGAATTGCGAGAGGGAACATCCTATTCTTCATCATCTAGACTCTGGTAACCAGCTTTCCTCGAGCATCTGTGATGGTGAGTTGCATATTTTGAAGGCTAATGTGGTAGCCTTTCTCCAACAGTTGTCCGAGACTTAGGATGTTTATCTTCATGTCTGGAACATAATAGACATTTGAGATGAAAGCATGATCTCCATTCTTCTGCTTGATCATGACATCTCCTCTTCCTTGGATAGGGATTTTAGAGAGGTCGTAAAATGAGATTTCTCCGTGAACTTTCTCATCAAGTTCAGTGAATAAGTCTTTTCTACCAATCATATGGTTGATGGCTCTAAAATCAAGAAACCAAACATTTTGGTTTTGATATATTGAGTTGTGTGCCATCAACATCAACGATTCTCCTTCAACTTGCTCTTTCTCTACAAAGTTAGAATTTTCATTTACCTCATTTGGCGGGCTTCTGCACTCGTTGCTATAATGGCCATATTTATGGCAGTTATAGCATTGAACATTTCTTTTGTCAATGTTCGGACGGTTGTTGTACCCGTCTTTTTTTCCTCGTCCTCTTCCTCGTGGAACATAGTTTTGTTGTCCACGTCCTCCTCTATTTGTGTCTCTTCCTCATCTGCCTATACTCCTGGTTTCAGCATTTCCTGAACCTCTTCCATGAGATCCTCTACCTCATTCTCTTCCTTGTTGTGAGGTCCCCCTTGTCTATATCTTTTTTCATTGAGAGAGAACTTTGACTGGAGAGCTTGCTCCAATACTCTGTCATCACATCTTCTTGTGACTTTCTGTTCATGGGCTTGCAATGATCCCATAAGTTCTTTAACAGACATCGTCTCAAGATCTTTTGTTTCTTCCAGTACCACAACTATGAAGTCAAACTTTGGATCTAATGATCGTAAAATTTTCTCTAAAATTCTCATGTCTATGAGAGTTTCTCCATTTCTTCTTAGCTGATTTGCAACGACCATAACTCGTGTATAGAACTCAGCAATAGATTCACTAGATTTCATTCGTATGGATTCAAACTCACCTCGTAGAGTTTGAAGACGGATCATTTTCACTTTGTCAGCACCTTTGTAGGTTTTGATAAGGGTGTCCCATACATCTTTTGACGACTTAGCGGATGCTATGATCTCGAACGTTGCTTCGTCTAGCCCTTGATAGATTATGGATTTTGCTTTACAATCCCTCTTTCGATCGGCTTTGAGAGTCGATATTTGAGCTTCTGTTATGGTTCTTTTAGCTTCTTTAGATTCGGCTTCTGTATATCCATCTTCCACAATATCCATAAATCTTGAGAGCCTAGTAGAGCTCTCATTTGTATGCACCAATTGTCATAGTTGTCTTTGGTGAGTTTTTGGATGACAACATGTGCGTTACCGTTGGCCATTGAGACTTGAAGTGCTTAGATCGCTAATCTAGAGTCTGAATTTGCAAAAACAGAGTGTATAGTTGCGTCCGGAATGGTCAAAAACCTTGAAAACTAATCTGAGTTTGGAAGCGTCTGAAACGAGCGGTCAAACTTTTTGAAAAAGTCAACCAAAGATAACTGAATATTCCCTTTGACTGACGGAATATTCTAGCCGTTATAACGGCGTTAGTGATGTCAGCACCAAGAATAGTAACTGGTTTTCGGGTCGGATCAGGTGTTCGGAAGTCTGGTCGGATGTCCGGTCGGGTCAGGCGATCTGATGTCGGGTCGAATCTGGTACCGGATTGACGGATCGGACTTCCAGTCTAGTTAGGCGATCGGATGTCGGATCGGGTCGGGTCTGGTACCGGGTTGACGGATCGGACTTCGGATCGGATCTTGTAAACAGGCAAGGAAGATGATTGGCACGTGTTGGTGACGCACCGGGGAATGGGCTACGCGTGGACGGCACGTTGCTTGCGGCTTCTCTGGTGCTCCGATTTGAGTGGCGTTTTCACCGTTGAACTTCTGACGATGAGTATAACACTCTGGTGTGATTAAAAATGGATTTTGACCACTTTTATTTCTGGGCCAATTCGACTTTGGCCTCTGTTTTTCAAGTCTCTGGTTCTCTTGACCTCTGATACCACTGTTGGTGGGATGGTATGGTTAAGGTCACTTGTGGTGCACCTCTGAGAGAGATTTCGAACACAAACACAATGAAAAGAGAAACTTTTTTTATTTGTCTCTATAGATTTCTCACACCACTCCACACATTTATAACACAGACTTCATCCATTTATATAGGAAAATAAGATGAGCTAAAAAACAAACAAAATAAATGCAAAACAGCTGTTGAAAATTTTGGATGGTGGTTGGAGCCATGTGATGGCCGGTTTCTAGAATGGTGGTGGGAAGTCAAAGTTTAATTTTCAACACTTCCTTCATGCAGGGACTTGAGGGATGCAAAACCATGTGATAGGACAATAACGGCAAATTAGGGACTTGAAATTGGATTTAACATCATGCATGTTAATGGTGGAGCCTAATACAAAACTATTTTAATTTCTTCTTGCCGAGACATTAAATGGCCCAAAATCACAGACATTCGACAGCATAAATCTAAAGCGTTATTGTTATGAGAAATATTGTAAATTTGTATTGAGTTTCTTGTAAAAATATTAGCTGAAATGAGTTAAAATTATAATATAATATTATTCAAGTGTTTAAAAACATGATTTAACCTTCAAAATATAGTAAGGTCAGTAAAATTTGATTTGTTCTTCATTTTGATGAGTGATGACAAGTCTCTCCCAAGTCCCAAGGGAAGAGGGAACTTGGATTTTACTGTAAATGCTTACAAGTAAATTAATTATTATTGCTTGTCATTTATTGTTAAAAGGAAAATAATAATTAGAAAATAAATTTTTTTACATTTTGTGATGCAACATATATAGACAAAGTAGTACAATTCAGTTCATATCTTCAATTGCTTAGTGATGTGATCGCCGCTGAAGAATGAGACCAGAGGGATGCTTGTTATGTCAGCCTGGACTGAGCTAGTTTACATCCAATTCGATTGGATTGGACTTAATATTCAATTGAATTGTATCTCACATTCATTTCCAATGAATAAAAAAATCAACAACTAAGAGACAAGAATGGAGCAACTTGTTAAAATTTGTATAAATGCATTAAACTACAATTGTCATTTACAAAATTTTGGCGTGATTGGCGAGCTGATCAACTCAACAACTAGAAAACTAGTAATTGTTGGCTAGTTTGTCCATAATGATGGAGGGAATGAGAGAGTGAGCATCTACTGCCAGCTATAGACGTAAGCAAAGCTTCCTGCAAATTTCTATCAACACAGCCTTGGATCAAAGACACTGCATACTCCATAAAAACTGCATCACATGGTAATGTGATAGGTCCATTGTTTGTCACGCCAAACTCATCCTCAGAAATCTTCGATCAGTTGTGTAGACGATAAAATGACCCTTATCTGCCACTGTTGCTGATGTGTTGAATCCTGGTAATGAAATACTTTTTCTCCTGAGGGAAGCTAACCTCTGCCACTTCCTTGCCATTATGATGAGTTTCTTGGGGTTGATCACCCTCTTGTCTGTTGTTACTTTGTGGACTAGCTTGAGAAATATGAGAAGAGATATAGTTCTTGAAATTCTTAATCGTTGGAGGGTTGAGTTGTGGGGAAGCGAATGCAATTGTATTGGTTATGTATATTAGAAAGGCTAGAGACTACTTGTTTGCATGAGGGGTTCCTCTTGTAAGGATTCTTGGGTGCATAACCATGTGATAGTTTGAACAGAAGGGTTGTTTTGGATTGATGGCATGTTTGGATTAATTTGGTAAGCACTCAATAAGTTTTCTGCCATGTATTTTTGAGGCGAAAGGGGTCATGAGTTGTTGAAACTTTATAGCATGAGTCTCTCAAAACCACAGAATATTATTAAGACAACTTGCAAGAATAGATCTTGCAGATCTAAAAATAATTCAGAAAGACAGAAACACTAAGTTGATGCAATTTGGCAAAGGAAAATGATTTGGCAAAAGCAGGCATGTGCAAGATCAAGACATAAATAACATGTTGACCCCCAAGATTTTTTTTGGTGAAGTACCAAACAAGACAAACTTTTGTGATTCAAACAACCTAAGCTTTTAAAGATTTTTAGCTTATAAACTTAATATCAAGGACTAAAGAATCTGCAAACTGAGAGATGCTTTGAGAGAGTGACACTTTCTGTTTACATTCCTAATGTTTCCTTACAAACTAGATAGGACCCCAAGAGATTGAAGTCCACTGAATTAAAGTTTAAGCATGGAAGGTGGGTTACAAGGGTACATTTACACATGTTCTATTTATTGATCCGTTCTTTAGTACTAAATATTCAATGATAGCTAGTTAAAATATTCAATGATTGTTTAAACACTAGGAGTTGATATTTGCTCCTATGTTTATCAAAATTCAAAAATTTGTAATTTATTTATAGATATATAGTATGATTGGACCTTACATATTTTTATAGTGATGTAGGACAATTAACTTTGGAGTTTGAAGAAGAGTTGGATAGAAAATTGACAAAGGATGAAATAGGCACGGCTAAAAGAGTTGGTTCGAAGAAACAGACATAACTTTTAGCTCGGTTGTCCGATTGTCTAATATAATATTTTATCGGAGAGGAATTTTGGTGATCTATACCGTAGCAACTGGTTAACCCGGTTGAGATCGTTTGCATCCTCAAAATAGCTGATTAAGGCAGGCTTTCGGGCATTTGAAGTTTTATTTTAATAATTTTGTTTTTCGCTTTTAGCTTTTATTTGTTTAATGAGTGTCCAATTTGGTCTTTTTGTTTAAGTTAGGGTTTCCAAAGACTATTTAAGCCTCTTGTTCTTTGTTTTGAACAGAATAATAAAAGTTTCAGTTGAATTTTGATATCTTTCCGGTGGATTCCAGTTTGTGTGTTCTTAGGGCTTACGTTGGTAAATCATTTTATTTCCGTTCTAAGTCAAATAGTGATATCTTCAAAGGACTACTTAGTACTTAGAATGTTTGAGGGGAGGAATATGGGTTGCCATGAGATTCTTTCTGCAATAAAATCATTGGAAAAAAAATCACTGAAAATTATCTCTTGATTATAAGCAACATCAGTTAAAGGCAATTAATCTTAGCGATATCCTCATAGCCACACAAAAAGCTCCAACGTAAATGGTGGCGCTGCCAAGTCTGGCATGATATGAGTTGTTTACTGTAACAATTATCAAATTTGATGGAACTGAATTTAGTGACATATATAGCCAACAATGAAGAGTAAACTTTCCTGATCCGAAAAAGCCTAGTCAAGGATAAAAAGAAAATTTTTCTTATGTCATAAGTTATATCTAGTTGCTTGATTGGACCAATTCTCCATCTATATGAGTTCCCCATTTCCCACCATTTGTTCTCGTTTTTTAGCATGTTTTGGTTTATATATGTTTTGTGAACTTTGTGTAGGTAATAAACCATTTGTAGGGTGTTTGAGCTTAATTGAAGAGTTTTAAACGTTAGAATGCTGAAATCGGAAATCTCCATGCAGTACACTCAACTTTCAGGAGCCATATCTCCCTTCTTAGATTGAATTGGGTTTCGTGCTACCTATTTTTTAAAAGCCCCAGATGTCTACTTTCCAAAGACTTTTATTGATCGCAATTCCGATGTTTTTGAAGGAAGTTATGGTCATTTTCATAACTGTGCATGAAACTGAAAATCTTTACCATACGGAATAGAGATCTGGATCCGACATGAGCACCAGGTCGTACATTTTGCCCAGTTTTACCATTTTCAACCCGAATTTGAGGGTCAATCTCATCATTTCACACTCAGTTTGTGCCCTAACCTCTCAACTCTATAAATATCCCCATTTTTCTCCTCTTAAGGTACTTCTTTCACCTCCCACACCACAAAATCGATCCAACACAAACCCCTTTCATCTTCTTCATCTCTTCCATCTTCTTCACAAAATAAGTGAGAGAAATAGCTCTCATGAAGGTTTTTCCTCCATGGGAGCTCACCATACATCTCCACTACCTTTTTTACATTTCCTCCACCTCAATTGAGAGTATATTGCAAGGAGATAGGAGGGTCTTTGACCAATTTCGAGTCAAGCATGGAAATGAGCTCTTTGAGGAATTTCTTCAAGGATTGTGTCTCCTTTTACACATTCTTTTTGTATTTCTTGTTTTCTTAATTGTGTATCCCCAATTTGAAACTTTTGTAAACCTACACCTATGTAATATATGATGATTGTTCATAAATTCGTTTGAGTTTTGTTCTACTCTTTGTTTATGCATGATTTAAACTCTAATTGTTATATTCATGTGTGTGGAGATTCTAAATTGATATGTGTTCATTAATGGGATTAGGAGTATAGTAATTTAATTTAGCATCTCATGATTTGTTGATTGATTGATGATGACTCAAAATACCATGTATTGAATGATTTGAGTGCTAGACCTTTAGTTCTAAAGAGTGAGAAAGGCTTGGTAGATGCATCTATATGCTAAATTAGGTATTGATTCAATGTTCTTGTGCTTAATGGGTCTTTGTATTATGGCACGTTTGCTCTCTAATGGCTTGGGTTGATTGATGAATTGATTTTGGTGAATTCTTTAATCAAGAGAATGAATACTTAACTTAATTTGAATGTTCTTAATGAATAACAATCAATTTTGTTTCACATGTTTGTTTGGTGAGCTTGTTTTCCATTTTGTGTCATCCTATGGAGATTGATAAAATCGAATTATTGATACCACTGACCTTTCTCTTATGCATGTGTTGCCATATGGATATTTTGAGTGTTTAATACGTTTACTTGACTAGCCATCTTGTGAATGATTATTGGTTGTAATCATTCACTGTATATGATCAGTAAGGTAGAGATACGCTAAGCTAGCGTACAAGGCTCATGTGTGTGTTCCATGGATCTTAATGGATTCATGCATATTGTTTAGGGTCATCGAGAGAGATAGACTTTGGGTATGTATGGGTGCAATCAATTTAGAGAGATTAGAGATCAATTTAGGGGACACGAGCCTATATCATTCACTTGCACTTGAGAGACTAGGTGAGTGTAGCTCTTAATTAGGAGGATTATTACGGTGGAATTGTTTTCTTGGTATAACCATTTGCTTTTACTGTACAATAACATAAAACACATATTCGTGTTTAGCTAAACTAGCAACGGTTGGCGGATTACACCTCCTTGTGGGAACGAACTTAACTTATCATTGTACTACTCCAACGGCCTCATACTATTGTAAGCGCCCAATCTGGAGTGGTCACTGCTTATTGTCATCCTTTTTACGTCGACAGTATAACTGAGAAACCAACATGTACTTGTTTGTAATTGACATGTTTAAGCAATCAAAAGTTACTCTTTATAGATGATACATAATATTTGGATATTCTGTATCCTCTTAGCTATTCTTGATCTTTTAGCTAGGCTGGTAAATCAAAGGGAAATGTAGATATTATATTGGTATCATAATAATTCAAATGATTCTGATGACAACTATTTTTCTGGTGAAAGTTTCATATGTACATAACTATTAGTTTTTCACTTAACTTGCCCATTGTTTACTGTTATAATAATTATGGTAACCATTTGCTATAAATGAACAAGAACATAAATTCATAGATTTCGAGCAACTTTAATGAGGACTATTGAGATCTGATATGATGAGTTTGTATGAGCTACTGAATTTTGTTCAATATTGGCAAAACATAAGTCATAGGAAAAAATTTATATCTAATGTATGAACTATCAAGCTACAATATTGTATGAATAACGAAAACAAAACTATAACTACATATGATCTGTTGTAAAAGCTGCAATTGTTGGTTATTTTGCTCTTGATCGTGGAGATATGAAGATGGTAAACAGCGACATGTCGCCAAAGACATGAGCAATGCATTCTCTACATCTTTTTCCTGAGGCCTTCGATTCAAAAAGATTGCATACTCCATAAAAACCGCATCACAAGGAACTGTAATAAGTCCATTACTTGGTAGTCCAAATTCATCTTCAGCTATTTATAATAGCTCTCAAATCATGTTGTTTTCAAGATACTTGACTGGAATCACGAACTGCTTCTAATGAGCTGAGTACAAAACAAAATGACATTTCCTAGTCATAGACGATCACGTGTGCCTCAACTCTCCGTATCAACAATCTTGTCGGTTCTTGGAGATGATATTCTTCTCTGATTTCTAATCGTAACACCCTAAAAACTTAAAAGAGTAATTAAACATTTTGAAATTGAATGTTACGACTATAGAAACAGTTGATATTGTATAAAAGTGGTTGTGTTTTTATTAATCAGAAGGCTTGTTATATACAAGTCACAACTCAATCATCTCCTATTAATTGTATCCTATAATTGTGGACAGTATCAAGGTAAGTGATTGTTGTGTCAAGTACATCAGATGCATAAGGAAATAACTGATATTCACCCATGATTAACCAAGAATGGTGCTTGCTGTCAATTACATAAGATGCATAAGGAAAGGACTGATATTCAACCATGATTGCCCAAGAATGGTGCCAAGGATATCTCTTTATCATGCCCCCGCAAGATGGAGCATCCATCTTGGATGCCAATCTTGAAACGATGATGCAAGAATTGTCTTTGAGGAAGCGCTTTGGTGAGTGAATCCGTCAACTGATCATTAGTATGAACATGAAAAACACGTAACTGATGATTAGCAACTTGGTCACGAATAAAGTGAAAATCAATGGCAATATGCTTCATTCATGAAGGGAACACCAGAATTTTACACAAATATGTAACACCAATATTGTCATAGTAAATTGTAGGTACTGCAATGGGTGGAGCCAGTAATTCTTGGAGTAGATTCATGACCAGTTCAGTTCAGCAACTGTCGAGGTCATGGTACGGTACTCGGCTTCAGTAGATGAACGAGCAACGGTACATTGCTTTTTGGAAACCCAACTAATTGGTGAGGCACCAAGGAACACGATATACACCGATGTGGATGTGCGATCATTAGTGTTCCCTACCCAATCAGAGTCAAAAAAGGCATGAAGTTACGGGCGTATTTCTTTACGAAGAAAAATCCCATGATCGGGAGTTCCCTTGAGGTACCACAGCAGACTGTCACGGGGTTAAAGTTTTCACAGCTACCCCATGCGGCACTTAGACAACTTCTAGGCAAAATTGCTAGGTAAGCCTTGATTGATCACTCTCAAAGGTTAGAGAGACTAAAGAAGGACTAGAAAAGCTTAGTAGGAAAATAAGGCAAAAGGTATTGCTATGAGAAAGCTTTACAATGCTTTGAGTATTCTTGGCTTGGATGCCTTACAAATGAGATGAGCTACCTATTTATAGTAGTTCACCTCCTCAATGAATGTTCTATACTACTCTAGTCTAATGGTAGAGATTGAGTCTCCAGAATGTTCTACATGTATAAAGGTTTCTCTACATGCATTCACAATCCTAGATATTTACAAGAGAGTTCTAGAATGTTCCTAAAGTCTTTCAATGATGGCCATGCTAGATGAGTGGAGAAGACTCTAGAATCCTCCAAGGGCTTGTGCCTAATATTGGGCTTTGTTTGGGCTCATTGGATTAAAATTGGGTGGGTCGTGACATCTTCCCCGATTTAAGCTCGCAATGTGCCCTCGCGTCTTCATCCTTGTATCCTTGGATTTGTTCGGTGAATTGCCAAAGTGTATCTCCTCGTTCCTAACTCGCCTCACTATCGGGGAGGTTCTTCCATTTCACCAAGTACTCTGTGTAATTTGAAAGCCTCTTCTCCGAATCACTCGGTCCGCTAGTATGCACTCCACGTCTTTGTCAAATGCGGTGACTACAATATTTGGCACCCGTTTAGACTATCCTCTGCTTGGGTCTTCCATATCTGTATGGTATGGCTTGAGGAAACTCACATGAAAGACCGGATGGATTTTGAGTCTTGGTAGGAGTTGCACTTGGTAGGAGACTTTGCCTACTAGTTTGATGAGGGGAAATGGGCCTTCATATTTTCTCACCAACCCCTTGTGTACTCGGTGTAGTGACTTGAACTGCTGGTGTAGCAGTTTGATAAGCACCAAGCCCCTTTCATTAAACTCCAAGTGTCGTCTCCTTATATCCGCCCATTTCTTCATTTTTTAGACGGCCTTGTTTAGGGATGCTCACGTGATATCGGTTTGCTCGTGCCATTCTCTAGCAAGCTTGTGAGCCATGAGGCTCTTTCCTCTATAGGTTAAGGTAATGGCTTGGGGAGTCATTGGTTGTTGTCTCATGACTATCTTGAATGGGCTCTTACCGGTAGCCTTGCTCCTTTGAAGGTTGAAAGAGAATTGAGCAACTTTGTCCAATCTTGTTGATGAGCACTCACGTAGTGCCTTAAGTATAGCTCCAATATCCTATTGAAGCACTCAGTCTTCCCATCACTTTGAGGGTGGAAGATAGTTGAGAAGTTTATATCTGTCCCCAACATCTTGAAGAGCTCCATCTAGAACCTCCCAGTGAGTCATGGGTCACGATCACTTACTATACTCTGCGGAACTCCCCAAAGCTTCACGACATATTTGAGGAAAATGTGGGCAGCTTTCTCGGCTGTGCAATCCCTAGGGGCGAGTATGAAGGTGGCGTACTTGC
Source organism: Dipteronia dyeriana (assembly GCA_032871835.1). Taxonomy (NCBI): domain Eukaryota; kingdom Viridiplantae; phylum Streptophyta; class Magnoliopsida; order Sapindales; family Sapindaceae; genus Dipteronia; species Dipteronia dyeriana. The sequence goes on from CM065303.1 coordinate 1,032,756, forward strand.
TAAACCGATCAATTACCACCATGATGCTCCCACACTCTTCGAATTTCGGAAGTGCAGAAATAAAGTCCATAAAGACGCTCTCTCATGACCTATCGACTATAGGTAAGGGTTCAAGTAACCCTATTGGACGTTGTTATTCAAATTTGTCTTGTTGGCACATTAGGCAAGTCCGTACATAGGCGTCAACATCGTCCCATATTTGAGGCCAATAGTAGATGTTTTGTAGGAGTGCTAGTGTGTGTGTCGTTCATGGGTGACCGGCTCACTTGAAATCATGCCACTCTTTAATAATCTTCTTCCATAAGTTCCCCCACTTGGGCACGTATACTCGGTCTCCGGTGATGAGGAGAGCTCCATCATCTAGCATTGCATTGTCTTTCCTTCGTTAGCTAGCTATCAAGTTCTTGGCTAGAGGTTCTTATTGAAGCCCTTCCTTGATGTGGTTGATTAGGGTGCTTCGTGGTTGAATTGCACTCAATGTAGCAAGCTCTATTTTTAGGCTAAGTGCATCGGCCACAACATTTGCTTTGCCTGGTTCATACTCGAGTTGAAAGTTGAATTATGCTAAGAAATCTTGCCATCATGCTTAATAGGGGCTAAGTTTCTTTTGTGTCTAAAAATAGCTTGTGGAAATGTTGACAGTCGTTATAACAAAGGTGGCTCCAAGCAAGTAGTGCCACCAAACTCTGAGGCAGTGGATGATGGATGTCATCTCCTTTTCCTGAACAGTGTATCGCCGCTCTGTATCGTTTAACTTACAACTTTTGAAGGAAATCGGGTGGTCTTCTTGCATAAAGACACCCCCTATAGCGAAGTCTGAGGCATCTGTGTGCACCTCAAATGCCTTGGTGTGGTCAGGGAGGACAAGTACCGATTCTTCTGAGACGGCCTTCTTCAACTCTTCGAACGCAAGTTGGCACTTGTCGGACCATTGCCATGCTCTATCCTTCTTGAGCATGTCTGTCAGCTGGGCGGCTTTGGTTGAATAGCCCTGAATGAACCACCGATAGTAGTTTACTAGCCCCAGGAAAGATCTCAACCCTAACACTTTGGTGGGTGGTTCCCACTCTTAGACTGCCTTCACCTTGGCACCATCCATTATAAACTTTCCATCCCATATCCGGTGACTAAGGAACTCCACTTCTCGTTGGCCAAAATAACACTTTTATAACTTGACGTAGAGCTCATTCTCCCGAAGTACTTGGAAGACTTGTTTAAGATATTAGACATGATCCTCGAGTGTTTGGCTATACACAACAATGTCGTCCAAGTATACTACCACAAACTGATCTAAGAAAGGATGAAAGAGTTTATTCATGAGAGTGCAGAACGTGGTTGGTGAGGCCAAATGGCATGACTAGGAATTTAAAAGCAACGTATCTTGTCACACATACCATCTTGGGTTCATCTCCGACCGCGATGCGCACCTGGTAGTACCCTAATCGAAGATCCAGCTTGGAGAAGTAGCACGCCTTGCCTAGCTGGTCAAAGAGATCGGCCATCAAAGGTATCGGGTACTTGTTCTTGATGGTAATCTTATTCAAGGCTCGATAGTCTATGCACATACAGAATGACCCATCCTTCTTTTTTTGAAATAGAACCGGAGCATTATATAGGGCTTTGGAAGGCCAAATGTAGCCGGAGTCGAGCAAGTCTTAGAGTTACTTACGAAGCTCCTCCAATTATGGTGGTGCCATGCGATAAGGTGCCATGGCGAGAGGCTTGGCACTGGGCTCCAACTCAATTTGATGATCTACCTCTCGCCTAGGTAGGAGCTTTTTTGGAAGCTCTTTTTGAATGACATCCTTGTATTCTTCAAGAATATCTCGAACCTCGACCGGTATTGGGTCTGAGGAAGCGATTTGATCTTCTCCATCAATGAGCTCCTGAAGGGTGGCTAGAAAGCTAGGATCCTTCTTCAATCCCCTCTTGAACTGCAGGGCGGACAATACCTTGGATTCTGCCTTGGTTGTGTGTTCCACTGGGACCATGCAAGTCTTGCTCCCATCAAGGATGTTAAGGGAGTTCCCAGCTGGGAAGGGGAAGGCATGCACCTGATCGAAGAACTTCATGCCTAACACCACTTGAAAGTCGTTCATGGGTACGATAGAAAAATCGAGATTTCCACTCCATGTCCCAAGGCCAACTGGGATAGCCTTGGCAATGTCTGCGATTGGTTTTACCAGTGAGTTGATAGCCTTGATTGTGCCTCATCCATTGGTGATATTGAGGTTTAACTTCTAAGCCTCGTCTATGGAGACAAAGTTATGAGTTTCCCCCGTATCTAGCATTGAACGGACAACTTTGCCATTGCTTGAGGCATTTACGAACATGATCCCTTTCTTGGTAGATGTTGATAGAGCATTGTTGCTCTTGAGTGCACCAAGCTGCCTGAGTGACCACATGACTATCTCGTTTCCTTTGTCTTGGCTTTCTTCATGTTGAGACATTATGGCATTAAGGGTTTTCCGTTTGGGGTAATCTTTCACCCAATGTGGTCCATCACAAATGAAACAATGAGACTTAGGCTTAGAAGGTTCAAACTTACCTCCGTTTGGCTTGCATCTGACCGTGTTAAAGAGGTTTCGTTATCCCTCGCCCTTACAGCCCTGGCTCTTCTGCCCAGACTTGTCTCCCCCACTTTTGCCTTGGTTAGCCTTCTTTTCCTTTGATTGGGTGGAGTAGTCGGTGAGTGCTTCGACTTCAGCAATAACGGTGTTTAGGTCTTATATATTTCTCCTCTCTAGTTCCACCATTGCCCAATTCTTCAGACCATCCATGAAGTAGAAGAGCGAGTCTTTCTCGGACATGTCTTTGATTTCGAGAGATAGAGTAGTGAACTCCTTAATGTAGTCTCTGATACTACCCGTATGCTTGAGTCGACAAAGATGAGCACGTGCCTCTTTTTCAGCATTTGAGGACAAAATTTCCTTTTGAGTTCCTTATAAAACTCCTCTCATGTAGTGATGGGGTTGATGCCTTTGCCTATTCACCATGCTTACGTCTCCACCATAGCTGGGGGACATCACGAAGAAATGTTGGTGCATTTATGATCTTGGTAGCATCATCACGAACACCCTTGGCCTCGAAATATTGTTCAAGACCAAAAAGAAAGTTTTCAACTTCTGTTGCATTGCGAGTACCATTGTATATGGTTAGCTTGGGCACTTGGATGGCACTCAATGTGTTGGTGCTAGAGGTGGCAGTAAGGCCAACGGTTGGGCTAGTTTTGTGCAAAGCCCATTCAATGAGGACATCGGATACTTTCGAATGTATAGCCTGCAACTCAAGTTCTACGAAGCTGTAAAGGTTACAGAATTCGAGGGTGATGTCCTCTTTGAAGCTCTTTTTGAACTCGTGGATGGTGGCCTTTGTTGCTTGAGTTATTTCACCAAAGTCAGCCTCTACATAATCAAGACGGTCGGTAACGTCGCTCAAGGTAGACTACATCCCCGATACGGCTTCCTCTAAGCCAACTATCCAAGTTTCCAAGGCATCTGTGGATGGACTGGACGGACAGTTGTACTTATTCTTCTTGGCGTGGGTACGTTGCTCATCACGTCTACGCCTCTGCTCTTCCGCTCTAGCAGCAACTTCTTTGTCAGATGCCATTGCTTCGCAAACTAGTTGTGATTGCTTAACCTTGCTCTGATACCAACTGTCATGGGTTAAAGTTTTCACAGATAACCCGTGCGGCACTTAAACAACTTTTGGGAAAATTTGTTAAGTAAGCCTTGCTTGATCACTCTCAAAGGTTAGAAAGACTAAAGAAGGACTAGAAGAGCTTTGTAGGAAAATAAGGTAAAGTGTATTGCTATGAGAAAGCTTTACAATGCTTTGAGTATTCTTGGGTTCGATACCTTATGATCGGAACGATTTATATACCTATTTGAGGTCCCCATTACCTCGTTTTTGTTTTTGTTTTCAAGTATATTTTGGTATTTTATGTGTCTGTGATCCTTGTATAGGTACATGTTCCTTGCGGAAGGTATTTGAGCTTAATTGAAGAGTTTTGGAGGTTAAAGGACAGAATTTGGAATAGCCTATGCAGACACCCCAACTTTAGAAGGTCATATCTCTCTCCTCCGATCGAACTACGTCACCCATAACCAATTTTCGGAAATCCCCGGAGGTCTTCTTTCCAACGCACTTTACAGATTGTGATTCCGAAGTTTGTAGAGAAAGTTATGACCATTCTCGTAATGGTGCGCAGAGGTGCGGTACGCAACCGCGCGAGACCAATTTGCAAACCGCGTTTTGTATCGCGTAAAAGGGCAGCAAGCTCCAAAAATTTATGTGCGGTTCGCTGTGTTGATGCGTACAGCATATCGTACCGCACATCTTGGCAGAAATGTGTTTTTCAACCATTTTCAGAAGGGTATTCTTATCTTTTCACCCAAAAGTCTTGCTCTAACCTCCCACACTATAAATACCCCCTTTTCTCCTCATTCTTGAGACCTCTCTTCCCCTCTTTTCCCCTCTTTTCCCCTTCTCACATCTCTTCTCTTCTTCTTCCATTTTCTTTCACCTCTTGCTCCCATGGAGGTTTTTCCTCCATGCGAGCTCACCATACACCTCCACCTCACCACTATACACTTCCTCCATCCATCTTAGAGTAGATTACAAAGGAATTAGGAGCCAAATTCGAGCTAGGAAGGCTAGGAGCATCTTTGGAGGACTTGTCTTTAATGGTTTGCTCTTATTTGCTCATTTCATTGTATTTCTTGTTGTCTTTGATGTGTAACACCGAATTTGAGAATTTGTAAACCTTTCACATGTGCTATATATGTATTTTTGTTCTTAAACTCATTTGGGTTTTGTTTTACTCTTTGATATATGTGTTTTTATGCTCTTAATATGATATGTATGTGTATGTATTGTTAAAAATCAATATGTGTCCATGATTGGGTTTAGGAGTAGTTGTAATTTAAAGTAGAAATTAGATACCCATGATTGTTGATTGATTGATGGATGACTTGAAATTCCATGTATTGAGTAATTTGAGTAATAGGGATTTTAGCCCCAAAGAGTAGAAAAGGTTTTAGTTCATGCTTTTAGTTGCTAAATTGACCTTGGTTCATATCCTTGTTCTTAATGGGTATTTGTATTAAGACACAATTATCCATCCACGTGACAGGATTGGGTGATGAATTGATTGTGGGAAAATTTCATAATCAAGAGGATGAATCTTTAACCTAAATTGAATGGTCTTAATGATATAACAATCACATTGTTACATATAGTTGTTAGGTAAAATTGTTTCCCATGTTTAGTCATCCTAGGGAGTTGACTAAACCGAATCTTTGACATAGAAGTAAAGACCACCGATATTTTTCTTGTGCTTGTATTGTTATATGGATGTTTTGAGTGCTTAAAGTCTTTGCTTAATTGATCACTTTGTAATTGATCCATGGTTAGATGCTATGTACCGAGAGGAGACGCATTTGATAATTCTTAGATAAACATTCACTATGATTGACTAGAAAGTGCTAGAACCACTAGGCTAGCGTATAGGGTTTGATTTGTATTCCACGTGCTTAATGGGTTCATATATATTGTTCAGATTGCTTGAGAGAGATTTCGGGTATATATGGATACTATCTCTAAGACATCGAGAGAGATTAGAGATTAATTAAGAGGATACGAGCCTATGTATACTTGCACATTTGAGGATTAGGTGAGTCTATAACGTAATTAGGAGGATTGTCACGGTTAAGTCGTTTCCCTAGTGTAACCACATTCCATGCATACCTCTATTCCATCTATCATTGTATGTATCATTTATATAAGTTATTTAGTTATATTATTATTCCCTTTTCCGCACACGCAACACACGAGTCTGCTCGGAGTGTTGTAATAATAGTTAGAATTAGAGACGATCGGTGAATCCCATCTCCCTGTGGATCGATCCCTTGCTTACTGATGTGCTAGTCTTTGTGACTTGCACCCTTGCGAGGCCGAACTTAAATGTTCATATTTGACAACACTGTAACGATGTGTCCCAGTCACCTTACAAATGAGAGAGTCTACCTATTTATAGTAGTTCACCTTCTCAATGAATGTTCTAGACTACTCTAGTCTAATGGTGGAGATTGAGTCTCCGAAATGTTCTACATGTATCTAGGTTTCTCTACATGTATCTAGGTTTCTCTCCATGTATTCACAATCCTAGATATTTACAAGAGAGTTCTAGAATGTTCCTAGAGTCTTCCAAGGATGGCCATGCTAGATGAGTGGAGAAGACTCTAGAATCCTCCAAGGGCTTGCGCCTAATATTGGGCTTTGTTTGGGCTCCTTAGATCAAAATTGGACGGGCCGTGACAAGACGCTTGACAGTAGCCCAAGGTTGTGCAGTAGGACAGCGCATGAACTGTGACAATCTATTGACTGTAAAGGAGATATCGGGCCTTGTTAAGGACAAATATTGTAGGGATCCCAAAACTTGTCGAAACTGAGTAGAGTCATGGTGTGGGTTGGCATCGTTGAGTGTTAGAGACTCATTGTAGACAGGAGAATGGTAACTTCTTTGGCATCAGCCATGTTTGTTTTATGTATAATGTTAAGTATATATTTTTGTTGTGATAGGAACAAACCAGTTGGAGTTGTGCGAGCTTCAACACCTAAAAAATAGGATAAGGGGTCAAGATCCTTCAGGGAGAAGCGGTTGGCCAGTTGATCAATGAACTGTTGGATTAAGGCTGAATTGTTGCCCGTAATGATGATGTTGTCAACATACACAAGCAAATAGAGTGTGGTTTGTCCATGGTGAAAGAAAAACAGAGAACTGTCTGATTTTGAGTTCATAAATTTGTAAAGTATGAAGCTATGTAATTCTTGATACCAAGCCCGGGGAGGCTGACAGAGACCATAGATGACTTTGTGTAACTTGCAAATATGAGTAGGAAACTGTGGATGAGTGAAGCTCTGAGGTTTCTACATGTAAACATTGTTAGAAAGAGTGCCCTGTAAAAAAGCATTGTTAACGTCTAGTTGTCGCAAGTCCCATCCGTAGGAGACCGCTAAACTTAAGATAATGCAAATTGTTATTGGTTTTACAACGGGACTAAATGTATCAGTGTAATCAATTCCCAAATGTTGATGGAATCCCTTGGCAACTAAGTGAGCTTATGACCGGCAACAATGCTGATGGGGTTCCGCTTAATCTTAAATATCCACTTGCACCCAATGATGTTTTGTGTATGGTGATAAGGTACTAGAGTCCATGTGAAATTTTTGAGGAGTGCATCATACTCATCACTCATTGCCTTACACCATTGAGGAAATTTTTCTACCTGTTGGTAGGTTATGGGCTCAAGAGACTCGTCGATTTTGGTGGTGGTATGAAGGTCAAGTATTTTTCATGACTTGAAGAAATTGTGTTGAGATCTGGTAGTCATTTTTAGTGGTATGGGTGATTTTGGTGGAGTAATATGTGAGTGAGAGATATAAAGAGAGGAGTCAGTACATACTTGTTTTGTAAATGAGTCTAAGGGGCGTGAGTGGTGCGAGGCAAACATCGTGACATGAGGATCCATTTGTTCATCAATACTATGCTTTGAGGAGTGTGTGTTGGTGGGGGCAGTTGGTAGAGAAGAACCTGATTGTATGGGATCTATTATAGATAGGGACGGATATGAGGGTGCTTGATTACGAGTGAAAGACTCAGAAGGTATTAACTCGAGATTTGTGGGAAGATTAGAGAGATTTGAGGGACACCATTGATGTAGAGATTCTAAGTCAATTAGTGGTTCATGTATGGAAAGGTTTTGGAAGGGAAATTGAGACTCAATAAAAATGATATGGCGTGTGATAAATATTTTTTATGTGGATGGTTCAAAATAGATATAGGAATTATGAGAGAGTGAATAACCAAGAAATGTGCATGGTTTTGGTCGTGGAGCTTGTTTATAAGCGAAATAAGGACTGAGCTAGAGGTAGCACAAACAACCAAATACTTTTAATATGTGATAATTTGGTTGCTTGTGAAATATATTTTCGAATGGAGATTGGTACTTAAGAACCGATATGGGCATACGATTGATAAGATAGGTGGCGGTTTGGAACGCTACAGACCAAAATCGTAAAGGTAGCAAAGCTTGATGAAGTTAGGTAAGACCAGTTTCGACTAGATGGTAATGCTTCCTTTCAGCTGAGCCCACTAATTGAGAAATGTATGGAGGAGATGTGAGATACTAAATACCAAATTTAGAAAGGTGATGAGTCAAGCTTTGATATTCACCACCTCTGTCAGAATAGACTAGTTTTATTTTCAAATGAAAAAAGTTTTCAACTAATTTCTTGAATTGGTAAAATATGAGGGGGGAACATTTGATTTATGTTTGATAGGATAAAATCAGGTATATTTTGTAAAGTAATCCACAAAAATTATATAGTACTGAAAATTGTCATAGGAAATGATTGGAGATGGCCTCTAAACATCGGTATATAAAATTTCTAATAGAGAATTACATGGCACACTTGTTAAGTCAAACGGTAATCTATGTCTTTTATTATAGAGACGAGAATCACAATGACTAGAGAGGGACTTAGATACGGGTAGAAAAAATAGACACTAATTTTTTATAACGTTTTCGGAGGGGTGGCCTAAACGAATGTGCCAAAGGTCGGCATTGTCGGTTGTGGTAGCTGTGTATGCCATTAGAACAGATGCATAGGATGGTGATGATGACATAGACGACCACTCATAGGCATTGTCCCTATTCTGGCCTCACACACCAAGGATGCACCTGTACTCAAATCCTTCACAACAAAAGAATCGGGAAAGAATTCAGTAGATGTGACATTTTGTTTGCAAAATTGTGAAATGAAAAGCAAATTCTTCTTGATATGAGGAGCACACTGTACAATATTGAGATGAAATGAGATATTTGAATATGTAAGTTTTGTGGAACCAATACGAGATATTAGAATACTGTTACCGTCGTCAACCATTATGTATTCATTCCCATTGTAATCAGAGTGAATAGAAGGATTTTACAAGTCTGAGGTAATGTGATGCGATGCACCGGAGTCGACTAGCCAATTGTTGCAGTTAGAGGACTGATCTGTGGTCGAGAGATTCGTTTGTGGTCAGTTAGGATTGTAATTTGGCTTTGCTCGAGAACGACAAACCTTTGTTGTGTACCCAATTTTGTCGCAGAGTTGACATATTGGCTTGGTTTGCCCATGGTTGATGTTTGGTCGCCATGATTGATGTTGTGAGTTGTTTGCTGGAGTAAAAGTCCCCACTGTTTATAGGAAAAATTGCTATTGAGAGAGAAATGTGAAGGGTTATGATACCGTTGATTTCCTGAGTTGGTCTGCATATTCCTTAAGAATGACATGTTGCCATAATTATTGTTTCCCATTCTATTGTTTTGAGGATTTCCAGGACCTAACTTAATTTTGTTGTAGTTGGATCGATGATGATTGTACTGGGTAGTGATTTGTGCCATCACTTTCTTCCCTTCTTCTCACTTTAGAAATGTTTCGTGATCTAGAAGAGCTTCGAATGTCAGCTGTTTCTCTTGTTCGTATGGCTGCATTCAATTTTTTATAATCATTATTGAGGTCATGGAGGGTGTGAGCAACGATCCTAGTGTCACTTAAGGGGTGCCTAATCAAGGTAAGGTCGTTAACAATTGTTTTGATGTGATGCATGTAATCGTCTATGGTGATGCCTTCTTATGAGGTTCTCATAAGTGTGGATAGCAGAGTGAGCATTATGGTGTTTGAATGATTGACATAAGTCATTTCCAACTTATTCTACGCTTCAGCAAAGCACTTGCAGGTGGATACAAGTGGTGCAATGGTAGCTAATATGGAGGCTTGAATAGCCTGTGGTATTAGACGATCTTGACCTAACCACTTCTTGTGATTCGGGTTCGGAACTGGTTCAGTTTCGACAGTGATGTTGATAGTGGATGTAGGACAAAGATATGTACCATCGACATAACCTAGCAAACCATAACTAAACAGTAAGTTAGAGAATTGAGATCTCCAAGAAGCATAATTTCGACCTCTATAAAGAATTTAAATGGGAATTGGGAAGCAATATTGTTGGAGATTTGATTGTTGGTTTGTGTAGAAGGTTTGGCACCGGTTGATATAATAATTGGTGTCTCGGAGGTTGAAGAGTTTGACAAATTTGATGAGTTTATTGGAGAAGACATTGTAGAGAAGAGTGAAAAGGGAAAGGATAAGACATATAGAAGAGATATGAGGATCGAATTTTATTTTTTTTCTTAAGCTTGATGGCTTGAGACCTCTGATACCATATAGAAACGGTTGATATTGTATAAAAATGGTTCTGTGTTTTCATTGATCATAAGGCTTGTTATATACAAGTCACAGCTCAATCATCTCTTATCAATTGTATCATATAATTGTGGACAATATCAAGTTAAGTGATTGTTGTCAATTACATCATATGCATAAGGAAAGGACTGATATTCAACAATGATTACCCAAGAATGGTGATTGATGTCAATTACATAAGATGCATAAGGAAATGACTGATATTCAACCATGATTGCCCAAAAATGGTGTCTAGGATATCTCTCTATCAATGATATAAATCATTAATTACTTCATCCAAAATAAACTAATAATCATTGAATAACTTTAAATAAACCATTCTAAAAAAACCAACAATAAGGTTCAAATCATTTTAAAAGAAATTAAGACAATACCTTGAACCTAAACTCAAATTATAAGTAACAAAACAAAGGAAAACAATATATAAAATCTCAATCACTCCCAACTCCTGAAAGTTGATCACCCTAGTGGTCAGCTCCTAATAAACTCAATAAGTTTTCCATAATACGTAATTAAAAATATTTATAACAATTACAATAGCTTTTAAAGATTACATAAAAGTAAAAATCAAATATTCATGTGCAAATAAACTTGCAAAATTAAATTAACATTTTCATTGTACGATAACTATTAATAATATTTCATAAAGATAAGCTCAAGTCAAGCAGTGTCACAAATACCCTTGGTAATCAGTTATATACATTTTAAAAATTGGAATAAGACCAAAATCGTAACATTTCATTTGTCGCACGCGCTGCGTTTTCATTATCACTGGTAATCACCATTTCATTTCACATTTCATGTCCTACTGATACTGAGCTAAAATATTACTTTTAAAATACGTATATAATTGTACATTTGTATTACTAGAACACAAAAGAACCAAATATTTAAGCTTTTAAATAAAAAGTTCTAGTATACTAGTATAGGTAAAACTCATTAAAAAATAATTAGATAGCAAATATGTAAGTAAAGATTACATAAATAGAAAAATGAGTTTATATACATATATAAAAGTATATAATAAAATATTTCAGGTTGATCTGGTGGTAAAACCCCTCACACCTACACCATGATTATGAGTTTGAGTCTCTCCTCCTCCTTGTAAAACTCCACATTATTGTAATATTTCAAAAAAAAAACATAATAATATGATAAATAAATTTGTTTTCTAAGAAATCATTTATACTACTACATACTATGTAAAAAAAATCTACTTACCTCTAATGATAGCAAGTTTAAGGTTTCACTAATGATATTTGGAAGTCATGAGAGGAACCTATACATATAGAATAACAATCCCTCAATTAAACCAACCACATAAAAGAAATCTAACTCAACTTCTTTATAAATACATTTTTATTCATTTTCTTGTAGAAATTTCAGAAAAAACAGATTTTAGTGATCAAACGTTAGTGATTCGAAAATATTAAGCACCTCAAAAAAATTGCAAGACTTAGTCGATAAATCCAACAATAAAAATGGAATACGTATGCAATGTAAATATAATAAGATCCTACTTAAATTTTGACTTCCAAAACTTCAAAGAAGCAAAAGCATCCATTACTGAATCTGAATCAGTTATATCTATAAGTGTTCTTTCAATATAAACAATCGTACAATTCTCAAGAAACTCGTCATCAATCTTGTTGCGCAAAGACATTTTGATAAGTTTCATATGCGAAAATAAAACTTAATTTTACAATAAATTTTACAACATAAACATAAAAAATAAAAAAAAATAAAAAAATAAAAAAATAAAAACCTTACACTTTTCTTATACCGAGTGATTTCACTAAAAAAACTAGTGATAAATAACAATATAGTACATGCTGTGATGTATTTATAATATTGACCTATAAATCACTTTTGTTTTTAGTAGTCAATAAATTATCATATAAATTCAATTATAATTTATTGATTAATATTATAATAATAAATTAATTATTTTTTCCATGATAATGCTATAACAAATGATGTAGAAAATAATACAACATTTTCGACAGTTCAATAGCTCTTAAAAGTCAAAATTGTAGGCAACAATAACAGCTTATTCAACCATTTTCGATAGCCTTTAGACCATCAGAAATATTGTACAACCTCCATCAAAAATATGGGCAACATTGACAAGTTATTTGATTATTTCCGACGTATTATTTCTACTGTCGGAAATGTTAGTAATATTGACGATTTATAAAATGTGGTGTTATTTTTTTTCATCATTTCTAACTGTGCTAGTAGAGCCGTCTGAAAATGTTGAATTACCGATTACAATTAGTGCTGTCAAAAATAGTTAGCACTAATAGACAATTTTGTTTTGAGTGTCTCTATAAAATCTTACCCTTCAAGTTGTGGACAGAAAAATGGTAAAATTTTCATGTATTCAAACAATGACAATTGTAGTGCAGCTGGTAGGACACACCACTTAACTCTTTAAAAAGCTTGTTCACTTTTGAAAATGGAGGGCACTGCATTACATTTTTCAAAATAAGGTCTTTCTTTCTTTCTTTATGCAAGTAAAATTTTTAAAATTACTTTTGTCTTTATCTTACTATATTATCTTACATTTTTCTCAAAATGACTGCGTCAACTAAGTGGTTAGTTCTAGGCTTTAACAAATGTAAAGAACAAATTATTATACATATAATATATTTAATAAATAGTATGTACAACTTTGAAGTAGTTAAGAAATCACATTTTACATTTCTTTTTAGTCATTAATCACCTTTAAACATTGAAGAGGCAAGTGTTTTTTCTTTACTTTATTAAGGGTTGGTCAATCCTTGCCTTAATTGATGCAATAAAGAAGATTTCTATCTGACAAAAGTTGGATGAGTAAAAAGAGGGAATATATAAGAATGCATGTCAGTCACTTTCTTTCTTTTTTTAAGGAAATGCATGTCATTCACACTCATGGATTGATTGTATAGGATTACAGATTTCACACAAATTAATTAAGGGAACTCAAGACTTATTTATAAATCATGAACCACTAATTAATGTGATTTATGATCAATCTCCCTCAACCAACCTTAGAGAGAGACTTTAATAATTAATTGTGTCTGTGCATCGAATGGGTGGGGAGTGTGCTATAAAAATCAAATCTCCTCTTTTTCTTTTTCTTTTTTGGAAAAGGAAAAACCAAACCTCTTCTGATCTGTCTAAAAATAAAGATGAACCCCTATTAATTAATTTTTAAAATTCTAAAATCACCATAAATCTCTCAAAAACAATATAAAAAATCTCAATTAAGATTCATAAAACCAATCAGAAATTAACTTTTTGAGATATTTCCAAATAATGGAATCTAGCTAGTTACCAATAATTAGGCCAAGCATATGATAAAGTTAACCCAAATTAAGTAACTATGAAGATTCAAACAATTGAATATTGAAAATAATATATACGTTGGAATGATTGTATATATTCTCATCTAATAGAGAGAGAGTGAGAAACACAAGTAACACTTCATCATTTCCTTGAATATGCATTTCCTACTCGGTATATCCTCCATTAACTTGTATCTCTTGGATACTAAGTTTCATTTCCACAAAAACAAAGCGAAAGAAAAGAAAAAGTAGCTCATGATCAAACAAAAAAGCAAGATAAAAGATTCAATCAAGAAACTTAGTGGTAAATAGGGACCCCCTAATATAGGACTATACAAAAAGGGAGCTAGACTAGACTTCCTTTATTATTATTATTATTATTATTATTATTATTATTATTATTAAAGGTAATAAAAAGCTATAATTGACATGAAAAATCTGATGATTCCTTGGCCAATAAAAGCAAGTAATTTAATTTTCGACTCTTTCTTAATTTTATTTCCTCTTTAAATGGATTGAAATTTATATGTGTCTCCCAGTAATATCGTATCACATGATAAGTGTCATCGTATGTCACAACGATAACACCCGCCAGATTGTAAACCATCTCCTATCTATATACCCATCTCATAGAGCTAACCGCAATGGCAAAGCAATTCACAAAACCACAAAGGTGAAAGGTGAAAGGTGAACCAATATTCCCTCCTCATCCTTCCACTCACAATACTTCCCACTTAAAAAAAGAAGCTCTCTAAAAATCAAGCTTTCCACTCTCCATCCATGTCACTTAATAAAGCAGAATTTGCCACATCTCACACAGTTAGTGAAGGCACACACGAGTCTAAGTCTTATCACTTACCTATCGGTGAATTCTGAGTTCGGACTATTAATTTATAGAACTTAGGTTGCCTAAATACTAAACAAAAGCAAAATCGTGAACATGAAGAATCTTATATATAAAAAGTCAATCAAATTGCAAGATATGCATCATCAAGAACAATATGAACAGAAGCTTTAATAATCTTCATTGATTATCATCACTTACAATTATTTCTCAATATTTTCAGTACTCTTTACAACTTACAAAACACTTGAAATTAAACCAGCAAAAACATGGAAAAACAGCTCAACACCATTCTGAAAAAAAAAACATTCAAAAATACCAAGCAAGCATGAACAGAAATTAAGAACTATATATTATCTCTCTATATATATATGTTAGTAAATAGTCATGATTATTCAAACACTAGTAGAACACTGTGTTCCTTGCTTAGAACTGAGAGGACCAGTTGGAAGAGTTGGTCCAAAATCCATGGCAGCAACACAGTTGACATTAAACCTGTACTTGCCTGAAACCCAAGTCCCAACCTTCCACCTCAGCTTCCCATTCATCTTCAGGTTCAAAACCAGCTTCCCAGCCGTCTGATCACGACCCACTTCATATCCGAAAGACGCCGCCACAGGCAGGCCTGTCCCGACCAGAGAAGCAGTCAGCAGGTTGGTATCTTGGTGTCCCTGATAAAAAGGTTGAATATAAGAGTCAACAGTGATTTGCTGCCCTTTATAAGCAGCATAGACCTGTAACTCGTCGTAGTAGATGCCGACTTTTTGATTAGGGTTCTTGGAGAGCAATGTGAGCTGGACGGAGGAGTTGAGGAGGTGAGTGGTGGAGAGGTTGAGTAGGTAGATGTCAGCTTCTCTGAGAGAGAATTGGGGTTTTGAAGGGTGGAGGAGGAGCCAGATTAGGAGGATGATTGACAGGATTGAAGTGAAGAAAGTTGAGAGAGCACAGAAGAGTTTCTTGTAGTGCTTGTCAATGTTTAGGGTTTGTTTCTCACCACAGTGTTTTGGAGACTTGGAGAAGACTTGAGACATTTGCAAGAGAGAAACAAAAACAGAGAGACAGAGACAGACAGAGAGAGAGAGAAGGAAGTGTACAAGGCTAAGGAAGGAGAGTGGTGATGGGATTAATAAAGGAAGAAATGGGAAACAGGAGAAAAAAGAAACAATTATTTTGTGGTTTTGGTCACTCATGCAGGCATGCTTTTGACTGGCAGCTGCTCTTGTTTGTTGTGGTGGTGGTGAAGATTATTAATAGTAAGAATCTTCTTCTTGAATTTATCAAAAATCTCATCCGAATACACTTTAGATACTGTTTTTTTTTTTAATTTAAATTGTTGGGTTGTCTGTTTCTATTATGATATTAGAATTATGATATGTTAATTTTGAATCTCTTACCGGTGGTCTCGTATGATTCGATGGTGAACGACACTCATTCATATTTAAACAGCCAGCAACATCAAATTATATATAAAAACTAAAACTAAAACCAAAAAGAAAAATATGTTAAAATCTCTCTCCCTCACTCTATTTGAGTTTCTTGTTTATTGAACATGTTATGGGCTAAAGGGTGTTAAATGTGTGTTCGGCATATGTGAGGGAGCTAGTTAACGTATCAAACCTCATAACCCTTGGATCAGTGTCTAACATTTTAAGCTCTAACTATTCATGGACTACTTTTTGTGATTCATGGACTGCTTTTTGAATCAAGTGGTTGTGATTAGAGTAATCTGTTTGGAAGATTTCATATCAACCATTGGATCAGTTGACCATGCTCTCTGATGAGTGAATATATAGCACAATATGTTGGAAATTTTTGTGATAAACTCTCATTTTGAGAGCACAAATTGAGTATGATAAATTTCATAGAAATGGAAAATTAAAGTGGATTCGAATTCTCTTCCATGAGAACTTCGAAATGGTATACTCAAATTCACATAATGGTTAATAGGTGAATGAGAAATGGAGTCTCAAAGTGGACCCATTGTGTAGGGATTAAAATGAATCTCACATTGTTTAGGGAAATCACTTATATATAGTTTATAAGTGAATGTGTGATATGAGCTATCAACATTTGTTGCAAGAGGCTCTCTCTCGCATGTGCAGGGAATGCAATTCATATACATCGAACACAAGTCGACATTTTGTCACTTCCCTAAGTCAACATTTTTTTATTGTGGTGAATAAGGAAAGCTTTAATTGTTTGGATTCTGATTTCTTACTTGATCACTGAGAATATAGAATCGGGTTTTAATTAGAAATAAATCTCCTTGAAAATATTATATAATTAAATTATTTCTTATTAAATCAAAAACTAATTTTCCAAAATAATCCCGAATTAATCCCAAAACCCTAGTGTTTCGGTTTGGGTATTTAATACGTCTAATATTCTGTTTAACCTACGGAAAAAAAAAAGATATACAGTTTTCTTTTGAGCAGCCGAATTCTTTTCTTCTCTGATTTTCTTGGTAAGTTCAAACTCGGTTTGAGTTCGCTGGTAGTGGATAGTGCATAGGTCTACCACTGTTGAACCGTTGTATCCTAGGAGACAATCGCCTAATACACAAATGGTGTTGTCCGGTGAAATTGTCTTACGGACACCATGTGAAACACGGACCTCGATTCAAACTCTATTTTTTTAAAACATTATTTTCTTGTACCGTTACTTTTTATTTTTCTTTATACCAATCAAATTTGATTGCAAATTACGGTTTATACAGTAATAATAACCAAAGTACGAGTTGGAATGAAGTCGGTCATAACTCATAACCATCTTTTTCTTCTTTAATTTTTTTTCGAAAGTTACATGTTTGAATTTTACACTCCTAAAAATCATTGCACTTTCAGTTGTTAAATAATTATTCGGTTGCTTCTATAAGTTTCTGAACTTTTTAAACAAAATAATATTTAACTGGAAATGGACAAATCTAGCCATCAAATTTATGCAAAAAAAATTGTTTTTAATCTTGTTTCAAATTTAACAGTTTATAATCATCTTTTAATAATTTATTTCAATCCCTAACTAAAATTACACAAATACCCCGACCACTTAATTTTTTTAATTTTTCTACTTTTCTTCGATCTTCTCTTCCACGAAAGTTCTCTTCTTCTTCTCTTCTTCTCTCTTCTTCTCTTCTTTCCGTTTATTTCTTTTCTTTTTCTATTATCAACTTCAACATAGATTTGAATCCAACTTCACAACAACAACAAAAAAAATCCTCCAAAAACTCATATCGTCAAGTAAGCTTGGTTCCAGTTTTGAGTTGAGGATTGAGAGAAGTCGATTGGGGAAGTTTTTGAAGAAAAAACAATTGGATTGGCTCTTGAAGTGGTTAAAATGTGTAAAATCTCTTACGTTAATTTTTGCATTTTTTTTGTTCATTATAGTTTATATTATATGGGTTTTGTGTTATTGTAAAATTTTGGATTGGATTTGACAATATCTATAAAATTTTCTAAGAGTTTAGAATTTCCAAAAGGTTTCACAAAACAAAATCCTGAAACCTTGTGAAAAAAACGTGAAACCTTTTTTTTCCTAAAAAAACGTGAAACGCCAGAAAGAAAACGTGAAAACTTATCTTTTTTCTAGAAAATATGAAACCTTACAATTTTCCCAAAAAGCATGAAAATTTGTTCTTGGTTAAAAAACATGAAACCTTAAAAAAAAAAAAGGTAAAACATAACCCGTTATATGTATATTTTTGTCAAATGTACACGTCACTGACAATGTGGGTAGTCTTTTAAAATTGTCAAGTAGATATCCAAATAGTCATCCAGAGAAGTACCAATCAAGACATCACGAAGGAATAGGAACCCGAGTAAGTGAGGATACAAGTATTCAAAAAAAGTCATAACCGGCTCGGGACCAAGTGATGTCATACTCGGGACAGATACGAGAAACCTGAATAAAGAAATCCAGTATATGATTTACACGTGAGTGAACCAAGAGTCATGCTCAAATACGCAAGACATCCATATTAAGAAGAATTTGTAGAAGAATAAGATACCAAATAGGAAACAGGTCCCAAATCAGACAACAACTCTACTTCGGGAAGATTGTACATTTATGAGGAAATAAGTCCTAAATTGACTATATTACCAGAGTCTCATTCGATCTCCATGCAATCTCCGCAATAGGAAAGAAGTTAAAGACGACTCCATCAAGCAACCAATCGTAATTAAATACGAATTCTGTCATTACTTGTACAACAAGGATTAGGGTTCTATGCACATATAAATAGAACCATAACCTCATTGTTAAGGGATATATAAAACAAAAAGTACACAAAAACACTAGCAGAGAGAGAAAAAAGAGATCAAATGGTATAATTTTTTATTTCAATAATGGATTTGGCTCGGTTGTTTATTCAACCACCCGTGGATATTTCTCCGATCACCGGAGTTTTACCACGTAAACTCGTGTCTTGTTTCCTTACAAATTACATTCTTTTTCTCTTTCTCTTTGACAGGTCACAACTAAATCCAATCTTGTTGACTTACTCAACCATCGAGAAATCAACATCAATAATTGGCACTAGAAGGAGGGGCTAAACCTTCGATCCGATTAAGTAATGGCTGGAAGCGAAAGCAAAAACAGTTCTGGGGATATCCAAAAGTCTCCAAATAATGCTCATATATGTGGGAGTTCACGAAATCCCGCCACAACCACCGAGAACCAACCAGCATCCCTGGTTGGTATCAAACAAATCCCTCCTACCAGTGAGAACATAGCACGTCATTTTCGTGAGGCACTGCAACGCTATTGAAGGACGCGACGAGAGAAGAAGTAGATCTATTAGCTACGGAAGAGGCACGTCTTCCAAACCCCCCATCTACAAGGCTCCGTTCGGTTATAATTGGGCCGGAACCAAACATACCAGAAGCTGGTAGGAACTCGGGTCAAATCAATCAAGCCGAGGGTATAACGTGCGACCAGAACAAGGATTGTGAAACGTCCGAAGAAGAACGACCATGCCAGAAGAGGAGTCACGGTTAGATGGCCAATGATAGACACCGTAAGTATGATCGGTGCAGGGATCGGTCATCGTCATCTGAGGATAGCGATCGGTATCATCGCAAACGTCGTCATGGAACCATACGCTTGTAAGGATTGGCACACGAGAGTCGGGAATGGAGTGAAGGCCTAGAAACAGGTATGACAATCACCCGACAATTTAACCGTCATGGAGAACTAGTGGGGGACAAAGATGTTATGATTTAGAGCTTGACCCGAGAAGTCGAAAACAAAGGGCGTCAAATGGATGCGTTAGTTAGGCGATATGGATATAACGAGTTATCTGATGAAGATTCTGATAGTTCTTTTACCAGGGACATCCTGTAAACCCCTTTCCCAGAAAGGTTCAGGATGCTACACGTGGAACAATTCAAAAAAGATACAGATCCTAAATAACACATCAGACGGTATAAAAGCGCTATGGATCAGTATACCCACAGCGACCCTTTGCAGTGTCTCAATTTTCCACAAACTCTGGGAGACACAGGCTCAAGATGGTTCGGAAGATTGCCCCCGTCAAGCATTGGGAGTTTTGGTAAGTTGAGCAGAAGTTTCTCAAGACAATTTATAGGCAATGTGCACATGAAAAAATCGATGGCTTACCTTTCTCAGCTGAAACAAGGGAAAGATGGGTCATTGAAAAAATACCTGGGGAGATTCGGTCAGGCGGTCTCAGAAATCGACAGTGCGAATGACGAAGCAATAATTGTTGCGTTCATAAACAACCTGCAGAATAGACGACTGTCTTTTGACCTAAGAAAGGCTCGTCTAACCAGATATACGGATATGATGGATATGGTTGGAAGATATGCATTAGCCGAGGAAGAGGAGTTAGCAACAGGGGGTTGCTAGAGGGAGGCCCGAACAGAAAGATGTCGAGTCGAAGATACAAAACTATAAAGGAAAACAAAAAGGAAACAGTAAAGAAAGAAGCAAGGATGTGGGGAAGTGGGTGTAATGCTGTCCAGACCACGGAGAAGTTTCGAGGAAAATACACAAACTACACCCCTCCCTGGAAAAAACAGGAAGAAATCCTAGCAATATTATAAGAAACAAATCTGGTAAAGGAGCCACGACGGCAATCTCATTTTGCTCGGTGAGACACGATAAAATATTACAGATTCCATAAGGAAATCGATCATGAAACCTCCAAATGTTACCAACTTATTGACTATATAGAGACCCTCATTCGGGAAGGACACCTCCAAGATATAATCCTGAAGAAAGATGAGAAGCCAGAAGTAAAGAAAGAGATTAAGGCCGATCACAATTTTGGTTGGAACAAGAGGGCCAATTCCTAGGTGAATGAATTAATACAAAGCATCTTCGGAGGACTATCAACTGAGAGAAGTAACCGGGAGCGGACTCAGGAAATTTCAAAAGTTGTGGAGGCAAGGAAGAATTTTGATATCAACTCCTTCGAACCAAACTCGAAAAGAATAAAGGAATGATGAGACCCTATAATTTTCACAAAGGCCGATTCACATGGGGTCGATGTTCGACCAAATGACACCCTCGTCATATGTGCCCGGATTGGCCACAGGGAAGTCAAAAGGATTTTAGTAGACAACGGCACTTCGGCAGACATTCTCAGTGTGGCTGTCTGCGATCAACTTAGGTTGGACCTAAAAGATTTGCAACATTTCCATACCCCGCTCAAAGGATTCGGAGGAGTCAAGGTCAGGCCTCTCGGGACAGTGAAGTTGCCCGTGAAAATCAGAGTAGCACCTTGTCAGAGAATAGTGCTACTCATTTTTGAAGTGGTAGACCTAGGCAACTGGACTTATAATGCATTGTTAGGTCTAAAACTAAGGCAGTAACAGCTACCTACGCTCTAATGATCAAATTTCTAACTGAGCGGAGGGGTAGAAGTAGTTAAGGGGTCCCAAGAGATGGTCAGAAGAGCTAATCTCTCGGTTTACAAAGAAAAGAACAATAGTGAACAAGTGTGCACCATAACACGATCAGATCATATTAATAAAGAATCAGTTTTGTTTGAGTTCGATCAAAGGGAAGAGCCGAAGATATCTAAAAGTGAACCAACAGAGGAAATAGTTTTAATGGAATATGAACCTGATAAGAAGATCAAAATCAGGGATAATTTAGAAGAAAAGGTTAAGCAAGACCCTGTTAATCTACTTAGAGAATACAAGGACGTATTCGCCTGGAGCCATGAACATATGGTGGGAATAGATGCCCGAGTTATATCACATAACTTGGCAGTAGATCCAAATGCAATACCAGTAATACAAAAGAGAATGTCATTCAATCTTGAAAAAAGTCAGGCGATTAAGCAAGAAGTGAAGAAGTTACTCGTTGTAGGATAAATCAGAGAAATTAGTTACCCCCAGTAGGTAGCAAATGTGGTCCTGGTCTAGAAGAAAAATGGTCAGTGGAGAATGTGTGTGGACTTCACGGACCTGAACAAGGCTTGCCCAAATGACAGTTTTCCACTCCCAAGAATAGACCAATTGGTGATGCTACATCAGGTCATGAGTTACTTAGCTTCATGGACGCTTACTCGGGGTATAATCAAATCCAGATGAATAAGGCTAATGAAAAGAAAACAACATTTACAATCGATCAAGGCTTATACTATTACACAGTAATGCTTTTTGGGCTGAAAAACGCTGGAGCGGCATATCAGAGATTGGTCAATAGGATCTTTGCTCGCCAAATAGGTAAAAACAGGGAAGTTTACATAGACGACATGTTAACCAAAAGCACCTCGGAAGATGAACATGCATCAGACCTACGAGAAACATTCGATGTCTTGAGGAGATATCAGATGAAGTTGAACCCAAACAAATGCCTATTTGGAGTTCCATCAGGAAGGTTCCTGGGTTTCCAAGTTCAACAGAGGGGAATCGAAGTAAACCCTGAGAAGATCCAAGCCCTTCAAAAAATGACTTCACCAAGAACACTAAAAGAAGTGCAACGCTTGACAGGATGCTTAGCTTCCTTAAACAGATTTATTTCAAAGGCCACAGATATATATGCTCCATTTTTTAAAGTAATCAAAAAAGGAAAATGGCTCGAATGAAACGAAGAATGTGAGCAGGCATTCCTGAAAAATCAAAGAGTACTTAGGGCAGGCTCTCATCTTTTTAAAACCTAAAATGGGAGAAAAAATCCATTTGTACTTTTTAGCAGCAAGCTCGGTTCTAGTCAAAACAGAAAAGGGGGTATAGAGACCAGTATACTATACCAGCAAGGCTCTTCTACCGGCTGAAACCAGGTATTCACAGGCAGAAAAAATGGATCTAGCATTGGTTTCGATAGCTAGGAAGTTGAGGCCATACTTTCAGGCTCATACAATCCAGGTTCTCACCAATTGCCCATTAAAGCAAATCTTACAGAGGCTAGAAATTTCGAGGAGATTAACTAAATGGGCAATCGAGCTGAGTGAATTCGATATTCAGTACGTCCCTAGGACATCTCTCAAAGGCCAAGCAGTGGCAGAGTTCATAGCAGAATTCACAGAACCAAACCTAGAAGCAAAAAAGATGCTAGGCAAGAATTTCTCATGGAGATTATGTGTTGATGGATCCTCGAACACTCATGGAAGTGGGGCAGGGATCGTAGTATGCATCCCTAAATGAGATGATGTTGAATGTGCCATGAGATTCGACTTCAAAGCAACAAATAACCAAGCCGAGGATGAGGCATTACTGGCTGGACTCAGAGTATGCATAGCCCTCGGAGCAGATGAGGTCAAGATATTCAGTGACTTGCAAGTAATCGTCAACCAAGTCCTGGATGAATACCAAGCTAGAGACGAAGGTATGATAGCTTATCGAGGCATAGCAAAACAACTCCTTCAAAAATTCAAGGAATATAAGATTGTCCAGATTCCCAAGGAAGAGAATAAAAAGGCAGACGCTTTGTCCAAACTAGCATCAGCAACAATCACAATCAGGCCAAAAACTATTCCGATCGTACATCTCCTCAGACCGAGTATAGACAAGCCAAAAAACTTTGAAATCTCAGAAATCCAAACATCGTCAGACGGTTGGATGACTCGGCTAAAAAGATACCTGGAAGAATGCGTGCTCCCGGAAGATCCCCTAGAAGCGAAACGCATCAGGTACCGGTCAGCAAGATACACACTGATGGAGGAGAACTGTACAGAAGGGGGTTTTCTCGAACACTCTAAATATGTGTATCGAAGGAAGATGCATGTCTGATACTACAGGAAATCCACAGCGGAGTATGCGGAAACCATACTGGAGGCAAAAGTTTAGCACACAAGGTACTCATGTAAGGTTATTATTGGCCCTCTTTGTTCTCGGATGCACATCGATGTTCAAAAAGTTGCAAGAAATGCCAAAGGATAGCCAACGACATCTGACAGCCCCCTGTTTAAAAGCCTCACATCCCATGGCCATTTTCCATGTGGGGCATGGACTTAATTGGCCCATTGCCGGCAGGGACAAGGGGTAGAGCAAAGCATGCGATAGTAGCCGTTGATTATTTTACGAAGTTGGTAGAAGCTGAAGCATTGGTACATATCACAGAAGAAAATACCATAAACTTTGTGAAGAAAAATATACTCTATAGATTTGGAGTCCCGAGTACTTTTATTACTGGCAACGGCACCCAATTCGACAATCAGAAAATTCAGACATTTGTACAACGAGTACCAAATTGTAAATTATTATACCACACCTACCCACCCTCAAACCAATGGACAAGTTGAAGCAATAAATAAAATCATAAAGCACACACTCAAAGCAAAGCTGGATGCTAAGAAAGGCAGCTGGGTTGAAAAACTCCCTAAAGTATTGTGGGCGTATCGGACGACATCAAGAACTTCTACAGGAGAGACTCCATTCTCTTTGGCATTTGGAACTGAAGCTGTTATCCCAGTAGAGGAATCATACATGTCACCAAGGGTCAGGCTGTATGATCAAGACCAGAATGATGATATGTTGTTATAAAGCTTAGATGAGCTAGAAGAAAAGAGGGAGAAATCTCGAGTACAAAACACAGCATATCAACAATGGGTGGATCGGCACTATAACTCTCATGTTCGGATCAGAAAATTACAACTAGGAGACCTAGTGCTCAGTAAAGTGTCGCTGAACACAAAAAAAAAGTTGCAGGCTCCTTGGTTGACAAATGGGAAGGCTCATACAAGATTGAAGGAATAGCTGGTCATGGAGCATATTGAATTGCCTAACCAGATGGAGGGGTTTTACCCCGGCCATTCAATGCCCAATATTTGAAGATTTTTTTTCATTGAAATTTGTTCTTTTTTTTTTAGTCAGGACAATTTTGTTAGTCATAATATTTTTTAGTTAAGATTTTATCATTGTTAATTTTACAGTTATAAATAAAGGCCCCACACGGGATTTCAGAGATCCATACATATGATAATAAAATCATATGAAAGACGAGCATGATAATAAGAACATGCAATAAAAAATAAAATGTTCGGGACCATTAATTTGGAAAAATTCCTGAATGGGCGGAGAAGCTCGAAGAAGCACGCCAGCCGAGCAAGGTCAGCCGACCTTTGTCAAAAGGCAAACCCGATCCACCAGATTCTAGAAAATAGGTCGGGGCACCGTAAGGAAAAAACCCGGTGAGATGCGCAGCTGTGTTAAGCAATTTAAAAAACTTAACAATTCAAAAAACCCCTGTGCAGACAAACTATGAGAGGTCATCAGTGATCTACATAGAGACTCGAACATATGATCATGGTGAGCCTTGATATAATGTTCGGGTAGCAACCGGGTATGAAGCACAAGCGTAAATCTGCTTACCTGTTTCAAGATGATTCGGTTAATATTAGTCAGTTTAATAAGATACTTGGCACAAAGATTGCATTAGCCAATTTAATAAGATACTTGGCACAAAGAAATTGCATTAGCCAGTTTAATAAGATACTTGGCACAGATTGCATTAGCCAGTTTAATAAGATACTTGGCACAAATATTGCGTTAGCCAATTTAATAAGATACTTGGCACAAAGAAATTGTATTAGCCAGTTTAATAAGATATTTGGCACAGATTGCATTAGCCAGTTTAATAAGATACTTGGCACAAAGAAATTGCATTAGCCAGTTTAATTAGATACTTGGCACAGATTGCATTAGCCAGTTTAATAAGATACTTGACACAAAGAAAATGCATTAGCTAGTTTAATAAGATACTTGGCATTAAAAACTGTTCGAGTAACGAAACCAAGCTGAATAAAATACTCGGTGAAGTTATTCGGACAATAAAGTTAGCCGGCTTAATAAAATACTTGCCAAGCTGAATAAAGCAGTTGGCTAAAATAAAACGTCATTGATCAAAAATTTACAAAGCAAAATTTTATAAAAATGACTTAAGGCTGGGATGAGGATTTAGAACTCTTGTCGATGCTCGGGTCAAATACCATCTTATACTCATGAAGGAGACTTTCATTTGAGGCCAAGCGATTGTGTCGACCAAATCATCCATCCACTCGCTATAATTTACTCCTGGGACCGGACCAACATCAGGCGTCGAACCATCCACACCAGATTCCTAACTGGCATAGAAGGTAGAGAGAATGCTCTGATGGGACCTCCAAATGCATAGGATGGCGCTCTTTACCTCGGCTGCGACAGTAAGCTCTCCATTCCTTCATCTGAGTATGAAGAGACTCCAGAACCTGTCCATATGGTTTTTGATCGAAAGCTCCTAGTTGGATCAAGCTTTATCAGTTGCCCGATTCTTTACCTTAAAGAATTCGCCAGCTGAAACTAACCCTCGCTGGAATTCCCTAAAGAGAAGAACATCCAAAGCTGGAGACCTTTTGAAGCGATCAACCCCCTGGACCTCAAGTTCCAGCCTAGCCTCCTTTGAAAGGGATTCAACCGTCAAAGCTTGGCGCTCCAAATCCTCAATTTTCTGCTCATAAGATGTCTTGGCATGTTCAGCCTCCTTTTCAGCCTTGAGCATCGACTCCTGGCCCTCTCTTCTGCCACGAAAGCTCTCTCATCGGCCTCTATTTGCTTAGCCAAGAAATGATCGGTGAATTCATGGGCAAAGCTCACTCTCCTTTAGCTGAGCTTCAAGATGCCTTATCCGATCATCTTGATATTGTTGCATCTGAACTAACTCAGTGAACTCGGCCACCACCTGCAAAGAAGATTGGAGTTAAAAATCTAACAGGCTTTAAGATAACATTTGAGGTAGAAGACTTACGTAAGACACGCTGTGAAAATATTTTGAAGACGATTTGTTGGAGAACCATCCCTGAAGTGGCACCAATGATCATCCCCAATGAAGACCCGACCAAAGGATATCGCCTTTAGCATATCCTAGGGAGTGGGATAAGAAGGGTTTCCCGAGGATTCCACCATTACGTCTTCAACCTCAAGAGGTAAAGAATCCTAGTTCAGATTTGAAGTTTCCGTTCTTCCTACAGACGCTTCGGCTTGAACACTCGGTGAAACTCTGACCTCGATATCATCATCACTCGACTCAATAAATGATACCACCCGAGGGACTTTATGAGGATGAGCGGGAGAGTTGATCATCTTTCTTTTCTCAGTCCGAGTACGATGGAAGCTGAGGTCAGCAGTAGGATCTTTCTAATCAACATATTGGAAGGATCCGAAAAAACCAGGATCGAGATTTACTTGTTCATCTGAGGTTTTTCTAATTCCATCCTTATCCCTGGCAGCGAACTGCTTGGCGTTTGGCTTGCTAGACACCTCGTAGCTAAGACGACCTCCTTGTCTGCCTTCAACTTCATGCAACTTCTGGGCATTGACAGTTTCAACAGGGCCACTCGAACTGCCTGATTCCCCCACAGTCGAATGAATGACCTATTCGGTTACGTACACAGGAATTTGCTCATCAACCTCATCAAACTCTTCATTCGATTCATCATGCGGAACAATACATTCCCTGTTTTGGCGAGAGGCTTCTTTTTTGCTCGCCTGAATGATCGATTTCACTTTACAAGCTTGAATGTCGCAGATGATATCCAAGTCATATACTGCACAAGTTAGGAAAAAACCAAGTCAAAAATAATAGCGTAGGAAGTAAAAATAGAAATGAGAGATTCTACTTACATCGCCTGCGATAATCAGATTTCTGATTAAAGAAGCTAAGGTTAATCATTTTTTCTTGTCAAAAAGATAAGACCTGCTCCTTTTTTTTAAGGTACGCACAGCCGCCCGAGCGAATCTAGTCAACTCGGAGTCAGTGAAATAAGTTTCTTCTTATTCCAAACGTAAGGAGAACAGAAAAATGGGGAACCCTTAGCACCTCCTGATTTTCCCCAGTTGAGAGATTGACCTCAAGTCCCAAGTTTCCCTCGGTAAAGAACCAGCTATTCTTCCAATGCTTGTTCGAATAAGGGAATCCCCACACAAAGCATCTCTTCTTGGCATCAGAAGAAAGATCAACTCCTCGAATCACTTTCGTCTCTTCAGGGACCCAGCAATCTGGCGGGTTGGGTATCAGAAAATAAGTCCCAGTCCAACCAGATTGCCTTAATGTGAAGAAATGCTTGATTTCGCTGGGAGATAGTGGCGACAAGTTCATCCGACTCCACATGTGCCACATACACATCAGTACTCTATAGTTGTTAGGGGCAAGTTAGGCCGGAGCAATCCCTTCCTCGGTAAGGAACGAAGCGATGAACGGTTGGAGAGGAAGAGTTACACCACAGTAGAGCATGGACCCATAAATCGCCACCATGCCCGGAGATAGGTTCCATATGGCTCTATCACCAGCATGAGTCATTATAACCGAGTCCTCTAGGTCAAACCGAGCATGATACTTCTCGATTTCTTCTTCCCCGACCACATTTGGCTCTACATTATATCCACTCGGACGATCGAGAGAAAAAAGAATGCGAGATGCACTATGTTCCTTCTCAACATCTTTTTCGTCAATTATTTGCCTCCTGATTTAAAAACTGCCTGAGCCATGTTTGTGAACTACACGTTTACTCTGATGTTTCCCATCCTTGATCACAAAGGAACCCTATGATGATAAAAAACAGAAGATTCAGAACTAGAAGAAGATTCAGAGCTAGAACTAAAGTGAGCGTCAAGACGAAGCCCGGAAACATCAACATCCAACAAAGGAGGCTCGTCAGGAGGAATTTCCAACAATAACCTACAAACACAAAAAACCAATTGAAGGTCTCCGCGTTCAAGCGCTTCAAAAGCTATAACAAAAAGACGATGACGGGAAGCTGGATCCATTGAAACTGACCTTTAAAGTAAATGTAAAGAAACCTAAAAACCCTTCAATGGAGACTTGAGATGAAATCTATACGCAAGAAAATCTAGGTTGAAAATTTACTTATGCAAAAAATGAACCAGAATAGTTCCATTTCGGCTTTTTAAGTTATTTTGAAAACGAAAACGCGAAACCCTAGAATCTCAAAAAGTGGGAAAAATCAGGATTCAATGAAGTAGGCGGCGTATCGAGCGACCCATAAGTCGCTTCTCATAAATGATACTAGGGAGATGAAACGGTTGAAATACACATGTCAAGGAAAGAATTGACCAAGCCGTTAGAATTCCAAAATGTCGCAATCACTAAAATTTTACGTGAAGGGGCAAATTGCATTTACGTGGTAGCCATTAAGACACGTCATTACTGCAAGGCGCTGTTCACAGATTATTATTATGGTATTAATGAGGCATAATAGATTAAGGGGTCGATTAAAATACTTTTGCCAAGAACCAATTCCTACTTGGCAAAAATATTTTAAGGGTGTATTGTTATATGTATATTTTTGTCAAATGTACACGTTACTGACAAGGTGGATAGTTCTTTAAAATTGCTAGGTAGATATCCGAATAGTCATCCAGAGAAGTACCCTTCAAGACATCGTGAAGGAATAGGAACCCGAGTAAGTGAGGATACAAGTATTCTGAAAAGTCATAACCTGCTCGAGACCAAGTGATGTCATACTCGGGACAGATACGATAAACCCAAATAAAGAAATCCAGTACATGATTTACACGTGGGTGAACCAAGAGTCATGCTTAAATGATTTGACAAGTGATTTTATCCTTACGATATCAGTCACCGGTAAAAGTATTAAGAATTGAACCCATGACTTCAAAACACAGCAATTACAACCTAACATAAAAAGATTAAAATTTTCTATGAGTTTGGAATTTCCAAAAGGTTTCACAAAACAAAACCGTGAAATCATGTGAAAAAACATGAAACCTATTTTTTCCCAAAAAACATGAAACATTGAAAAAAAAACATGAAAACTTATCTTTTTTCCAAAAAATGTGAAGCCTTACAATTTTCCCAAAAAGCATGAAAACTTGTTCTTGATGAAAAAACGTGAAACCTTAAAAAAAAGGTAAAACATAACCCAAAAGAAACGATGTGGCAAGTGATTTTATCCTTGCAATATCAGTCACCGGTAAAAGTATTATGAATTGAACCCATTACCTCAAAAGACAACAATTACAACTTTTTTTCGGAAAGCAAGCTTTATTGAAGGTAAATCAGCCAAAAAGAAAGGCAGCCGACCAAAGAAGGGCTAGAACATAGCACAAACAGAAATATAACAACATTATGAAAAAGGCTAAGCTAAGTTCCAAACAACACACTCCCCATCCGCAAACAAACCCTTCTTAGCCAACCCATCAGCGACCATATTTGAGTCTCTAGAAGCATAGCTAACAAGTAAGTTGTCATAAGTGCGCAACAACGACCGAATCTAATAAATAATATTCACAATAGCCAAATTGCTAAAGACGCAGTCTTTCAACCATGAAAGAACCACCTTGGAATCACTTTCAATGAGGATGGAAGTTTCAGAAAGCAGTCATTTCGAAACATGCAACAAACAAGCCTTGTGAATGGCCATCAACTCAGCCATGGCAGCATCCACGTTCCCCACAGAAGCCGAGAAGGATCAAAAGACCAACCCATATGAGTCACACAAAACACAACCAATCCCTTCCTCTCCTAGCATTTCCACCACCGAACCATCAACATTGAATTTCAGAGCATCTCTGAGAGGAGGGATCCACTTTGAGAAACTTCTGGACTTCACTGGAAAGGCTTCCAGGTAGCAGAATTCTAAATTTTCCACCATGACCATAATAGGCTCATTAGACCCCCTACCATGATTTTTAAACCTCCAAGCCATACGAAACCAAACCACATCAACTAAAATGTCCCTCTCTGCAAAATAACTATTGAACACCACCTGATTCCGTGCCTCCCAAATCGACCATACAACAGCATTAAAAAAGTAACCCAAGCTCTCCTCAAATTCGAAGACAGGCACAAGCCTTTCCACCCAACAAACCACTCTTTTATACTCTTGTTAACACAGCAGGAAACCAACCACCATCCCATGCAGACCTTCCAAACTAACTGAAACAAATATTATGGTGTGTAATATTAATCTAGAGGGGGGTGAATAGATTTTAATTAACTTTTACCCAATTTTCGTTAAGAGTCAAATTGATGAAAATGCCCCTAATTAGTCACAATAATATCACAAGTGTAATAAGTGCGGAAATAATAAAAACACTTGAGATATACCTGGAAACCCTCCAAATAGAAAAAACCACGGGCTGATGAGTGCGTCACACTAGAAACTCGAATCCTCTAATGGCAGAGAATTACAACCTAATCCCGGTTTAATCCACCACCACTACCTAATCCCGGTATAAGTGAACCTAGTTCATCTTGCTTGTGCTTTAACTACCTACTCCTGGAAGCAACACAAGTCTTACTTCTCAATAAAGAGATAAATTGTCCTAAGTGAATATATGAAGATATTCAATGAACAAACAATGCTAGGAAACCCTATATGCTTATATAGGATAATGAGATGACAATTAATGCAATCCTATATATCAAGTGCTAAATGACATGTTCAAATAGCTGAGCTAAACATAGATCAATCAATCCTATGAAGCTATCACAATACAACACTTAATCATGTCATCACAACAATCTCTAATTTGTATCTAGAAATATTCTAAGAGAATACAATTAATTAAAGAGATGGTTTAGCAAGCAAAAACACTTAACTTGTAAGAAGATAGTGAAGAGCTTACCAAACAAGATGTGATGAAGCAACCATATCCATAGATGCACTCTAGATGAACTTAGATGATGCAAGATGAAGTTTTGATGCACATGGGAATGCTTTGAGTGATTAAAAATGAGTTCTTGGAAGTGTTTTTCCTTTGAAATGTGTTCTAAGGAAAATATGTGATATATTGAACTCTTACACGACCTTAAGACGATGAGATATATATATATATATATGAGATCCAAACAAAGTGATGTCGTTTTTGAAAAAACATTCCAGCTTCTTCATTGTGCGCTGGTCGAGTAGCGCACTTCCTAAAAAATTCAATAGGCGCTGGACGAGTGGCGCATTACAGTGGCGCAACACAAGCGTAAATTCTCTGGAATGTTTACGCTGGTGAGGTTGCGCTAGACGAGTAGCGCACCACCAGCGCATGCACATTTTTTCAACTATGCACGGGTGCAGCAGCGCACCTCAGTGGCGCATGACTAGCGTCAGTCCACTATGAATGTTGGGCTGGTGAGGTGCGCTGGTCGAGTAGCGCACCACCAGTGCAATTCCTACTTCAACACTCAAACAACCATACAAGCAACAAGTACAATAGTGATGAAAATGCATCCTTTTCTAATATGCCTAACATGACATAAACTTTAAGTACAAGATGCAAGTAGATCAACAAGAGTTATTAAAACCAAAATGCACACAAGAAAACACTCAACATATAAGATCAAGAGTTATGCATGAATATGGGAGTGTGTGCAACTATCTCTTCAAAGTAAGTAAGCACAAGAATTTTACATTTGGTGCTTATCCTCTTGAGGTCTTGAGAGCCTAAACTACCCTTACATGAACTCCCAACAATGTGGTTGTTCACAAAATAAGTCAATCAACAAATGAGGACTTTTCACTAACCAAGTCCAAGGACACAACAGAAACAAATGGTCCACTGTTTCACTCGACCCACCACACAATGGGCACACCACACAATTGCCCAGCCGTAAACCAAAACGAAATAGCACCTCCCGAACCAAAATTCTGCCATGAAGGAGCTGCCAAATAAATAACTCAACTTTCGGAGGGCTAAAACCACACCACACCTTATTGAACTCTGAAACATCCTCATCACTAAAATCTTCAACGCATCTACGGAATGAGCTGACAGAAACAAACCTTTAGGATAAAAAGATCAAGCAATTATGTCAGTAACTGATTTCTACAGCTTCACCTCTGACAGCATAGAGGTGAAGGAATTCCAAATATCCACCTCTCAGTCAAAAACTTCTCTACGGAGTTGGAAAAACCACCTTCAAACCTCCCCCTCCCAATTACCAAACTGGCTAATAGTGTCTTGTTTGATACTTGAAACCGTGAAGATCCTTGGAAAGGCAATTTTTAGCGACAACTCATCTCTCTAAACATCGTTCCACAAACTGACTTTGTCCCCACAACCCACCACCACCCTAAAACCCTTATCGATGATCTTCGTTGAAATAGACCCTTCCAAGAAAAGGCCATTCACAGCTTTAACAAAATAAGAGGATGATACCCTATCTTCCAACTTCCAAGATAGGTTGTCCTTTTTTGACACCATACTTAGCACTAATGACCTTCTTCCACAAGGGTTTGTCCTCCCGACCAAATCTCCAAACCCATTTAGCCAATAAACCTTTATTTTTAACCACAACTAATCCAACCCCTAGGTCACCCTTTCTTTTACTGATACAGACATTATCCCAATCAATCGCGTGCAATTTCCTTTTCTCAATCCCATCACCCCAAAAGAAACTCCTCTGAAACTTCTCTACAGAGTTGGCCACGCAAATAGGAATTTGAAAAACCGACATAAAATACGTGGGAATATTAGAGAGAACCGTTTTAATTAGAACTAGTCTTTCACCTTTACTCAGAAACCTTTTCTTCCAAGGAGCCAAAAAATTCTGTATACGCTCTAAAACCGATTTCCAAAACTCCTTAGTGTTAGTCCTCGCCCCTAACGGCATACCAAGATATGAAATGGGAAGTTTTGCTTCCTTACATTTAAACATCGAAGCCCAATTGTTCTCCTCAAAACACTTTTTCCCCACCCTAACCACACAAGATTTATGGAAATTAATTTTCAGGCCCGAAACCAGCTCAAAACACCGTAAAATTCTCTTGGAATTAACCAAGTACTCCATCTTAGGTTCAAGGAAAAGAATGGTACCATCTGTAAACTGTAAATCAGAAACGTGCACCTCATTATTACCAAAACAGACACCTCTAACCCAATTATGTTCAACCACTTTTTTGAAGTTGAAAAGGAATGGGGACAGAGGATCTCCTTGACGCAACCCTCTCTCTACCCCAAATTCTATTGAAGGACTCTTGTTAACCAAAATAGACATCATAGGCGTCGAGATACACCAATTCATCCACAATCGCCACCTAGACCTGAAACCCATCTCGGCCATTACAAAATCCAAAAAAGCATGATCCATCGAGTCGTAAGCTTTCTTAAAGTTCAATTTCACCAAGAGACCACCCATTTTGTCTTTTCTCCAACTATGAATAATCTCTTCCGCAACCACAAAACTATCCAAAATCTGAAGGTTCTTCACGAACGCCATTTGAGACTCGTCCACCAAAGAATCCATCACCGTCTTCAACCGGTTTGCTAAAACCTTGGCAAGGATCTTATACATAGAACTAACCAGATTGATCGGTCTGAAATCCTTTAACGTTTCAGGATGAACACTTTTTGGAATGAGAGCAATAAAAGTCTTGTTCAAATCCTTCACAATATCTCCGTTCTTCTGAAACTCTTGAACGAACTTCATTAAATTATCTTTGATAACACCCCAGTTAGCTTTCACAAAATTCAAATTCAAACCGTCTGGCCTTGGAGCCTTGTTCCCATCACAATTGAAAACTGCAGCCCACACCTCTTCTTCATAAAAAAAACGTCTTCTATGGTCTTCTCCACTTGACGTTCGTAAAATGACTTTTAAAGAAATCCAACACCCCTTCCTTCACTAAAACCGGATCTGAAACCTTCCCATTACCAAACGAAATTTCACTAATGTAATTTCTTCTTCTCCTCCCATTAGCCAAACAATGAAAGAACTTAGATTTTTTGTCCCCTTCCTTAAGCCATCTAACTCTAGAGTTCTAACTGCACTCTTGCCCTTTGGGTTACTTAACAGCCATTTCTTCATGTTAATTTTAGCTCCTTTAGCCTTAACAGCCAGAGAAAAACCTTTAGAACCTCCATCTTGCACCATTTCCAACCCTTCACAGCCTCCTTCATCAACTCTTTGTCCTCAAGCCAACCATTGAAAAACGAAACAGTTTTGGACCCCAATCCAAACTCCTTTCTCCAATTAAAGTTGCATTATGGTCTAAAAGAGAACGAGCGAGACCAATCTGCAGTAAATTAGGAAACCATAGAAGAAACTCTGGAGATAACAAAAAATAGTCCAATCTCGCCCATGAAGCCTCTTGCCTATAGTTCGACCAAGTGAAGGGTGATCCCACCATTGGAATATCCACCACCTTCGCACGAAGCACAAAGTTGCTGAAATTTCTTATAGACCCCAAATGACACCCTATTCCTTTCCTCTCCATAGGATCAAGAATCAAATTAAAGTCACCACCAATACACCACGGTAAAGAGATCGAATTCTGAGTCTCAACCATGTAATCCCATAACACCTTTCTCTCCCCTTCCACATTAGCTACATAAACATTACAAAACACCATATCTTTCTTAACAACGCTTAACTCCCCTACTAAGATGATACATCTTTTCGAATGAATACAGGCGTTAACAGTGAATAGGTCCTCATTTCAGAGAGACAATAAACCCCTCGATGCCCCATCAGCCTCCACACCAATTCCAATAGACAAAAGATTGCCATAAAGAGATCTTATCACACCACTGTCAAAACTACTCAACTTAGTCTCTTGAACAAAAAGAACAATAGGTTTGAACCTCAAAACAGCTTTCCTAACCATTTTTCATTTCTCTACTTTCCCAAGACCTCTAACATTCCATGAGAGAGCTAACATTATAGAATGAAAAAACCACAACAGACAGACAAAACCAGAAACTGAAACTACAATGCTTCATATCTCGCAATATCCTCTTTTTCCTTTCTCAAAATATCTTCCAGAACTCATCTTCCACATCCGAAAAATCAACACCTAAAGCTATCCCCATCTCTACTGTCTTGGCAACCTCTTCTTCCACAGTACCTGACCTCATACCTATCAGACTTGAAATATTTCTCTGTCTTCCCTCTGTCCCCCTGTTACTGGAATTTCTGGTTCTCATTCCATATAATCTCAAAACTTTCGATTTATTCGTACTACTATGGCGAGATTCCTGAATGGTGCCCACCATTTCCTCTACAAAACTAATTACAACTTAACCTACATAACTAATTAGGTATTTTGAAAAAAAATTAAGAAATATATTATTTGACATAAAAAGATTGTTTCACGTTTTCAATGTTTCCAAGTTTCACGTTTTAAACATTTCCAAGCATGATTTCACGTTTTTTTTTTTTTACAATTTCAAGTATGATGTCACGTTTTCAAACAAGGTTTCACAATTTCAAACTTGAAAAACCTAAAACTTTGGAGAAAAACGTGAAACCTTAATTTAGAAGGGATGTTTCAATAATTCTACGTTTAAGGTTTTTTTTTTCTTTCTTTGTGAAAGAACAACACACGAGCATTGGCATCGCATGATGCACTGTTGCAGCTTCGTCAGACATGATCGTCGGGGGTTCCCTATCCAGCATCCTCTCCTCTTCGTGATGGCGGTGTGAGCTTTCCTCGATGGCGGTGCGACCTCTTTCTCTCTTCTTTTTTCTGGTCGAACTCAGCTACTGAAAATCAAATCCCATGCGATTGACGTAGTCTTCGTATAACAAGATTGGTGTCGTCTTTGTTAGACATAATCGACGTCATCTATAGCATGCGTCATCTTCTCCAGCGTCGTCTTCTCTCTTCGTGTGAGCCATTTGCAAGCTATCTCTCTCTTCTCGTGTTTCTAGTCGATTGAAATAGAGTTGTTGTGAGCTGTGTTTTTTTTTTTTTTGCTTTTACGTTTCTATTTGTATAGGGGTAGTATAATAATATTGTAACAACTAGGTTATAAACTGATAAAATCTCAAACATGGTTAAAAACAATTTTTTAATGTTTCTAATGGCTACTTTTGAAATTTTCCCCTATTTTAATATATATATATATATTGAAAGAATTATTTTAATATTTATGTAACCGATAAATTTAACAATGTTAAACTGATACTTATAATGCACATCACTTTTGGTAAATGCATCTCTCTTTTCCATGTTAATGGTAGTGGTTTTAAATCTGGGCAAATCATGTAAATCTATTTAAATGATTGGATTAGAGTATTACTCTATCATTTGGACACTAAATTTGGACACTAAATTTAAACATAGCAGTATTACTCTTTTTAAATATATATGAAAAAATTTCTCCCTTATAGATCCCTAGACCGTTTATTGTCTGAATTTATAGGTCACACTAAAAAAAAAAAGTAATACTATTTATTGTAGCATGATTGGTGCTCGCATAATTTGAATATTCAATTTTTCCAAAATTTATAGTTGAATATTTAAGATTCCAAGTAGTTTTCTTTTTCCATGTTTTCTGTTAGACTTCAAACAAAGCAATTTATTAGTCATTTGTTCACAGAAAAACAAGTAGATTACTTTTAGAACATTTCTTTGTCCTGTATTTAAACAATAAAAAGTTCTTAAAAGCATTTTTTTGACTTTATTGTAGTTTAAGTTTGATCGATAATAAAGCTGTGAGCAACTAAATCTTTTTGATCAAGTGGTTATTTAAAGGGAAATATTTTGGTGTCGGTGGATCAGTATCTAAAATACCGATTCATTTAAAAAAAAAAAACTAACACCAGTCCTATAATTTTAATATCAAACACCAATCAATTTAATAACAATCAATTAAAACATATAATCAGTATTTTAGATGTTGTCGACCAATGTCAAAATATTGTTCTTATTTAAATAGTATTTGAGTCTCAAATATATATATAGAGAGAGTATTATCTGCATTTAAATACGTAACTATATCTAAGTTTGATTTGATCATCATTGGGAGTAGCAATAAACTTGACCTTTTACATCTAGTGATTACTTACTTGATACTGAAACCGGTTTTTTTTAAGATATGATTTTCAGGTTTTGAATCTCGTACGCATATATAAGTTATGTATATTTTATCTGTATTTGAATTTGTATATGTATTTGGGTTTGGTGAATGAGATCACAAGCACGGTAATATTGCTGGTGATTAGTTGATTACCAGCTGTGACCACAAGAGTAGTACAAGTGGCAGTCATGTAGGGACATACACCAACAAGATTGAAAGCCATTCAAAAAAGCATGCATTTTCTGATAGTGCATAGAGCCATGCAGAAGGCTTTTAGGCTACTTTTATTTTGTATAATAATTTTTCTTTTTGCAGGAGATGTATATGTTTGATCAAAACCATGTTGATTGATAGGGTAGGATACGGGTATATCTTTCTCATCCAGAATCAGAGATAGAAAAGCACTTTAATTTTTTTCTTTTTGTTGATTAAATTGTGTACAGAGAGAAAGCCTAGTGGCTGGTACCATCATCATCTCCATATCTTTGTTAATGCACGCAACTTGTTTTGAGTAAAAGCACAAAACATGATTATGTTAAAATTATGAAAACGATAGAAAAAATATTGGAGAGTTTTGAGCTTGTGGGTGTCCATTTGTCTAATATATTGTAAAGCAGAGAAGACATGAAGAATCTTAATAAATTAACCAGCTTTTTGGAAACCTCCGGGAATCATCCTTGATGATTTCTTGGGCTTAATGTGTCTTATCTAGCCGTTACTTTTAGGCTAAGAAAAGGGCAAAATTGGTAGAAGCTAGGAAAAGGATGTTTTGATCGATTTTATGTGAATCATAAGTCATGAACAAGCAATATTTTCCAAACTTTGGTGGGGTCTTCACCATTGGATGAGTGCCATTGCCCATTTGTATTGATTTGATGTTGGTGATTATCGGTTTGTGTCTTCGATAAAGTTCTTGGGCTAGTAAGTATGAGAAATGTGTAATGTTTGTAATTTATACATTCAAACCAATTAAATCATAACTTACGATATGAATAATAATTACATAAGAGATACATATAAACATTTTGTTGCAAGTAAATCAAAAGTCGATGTCTGACACAAACTTACAACAATTCCACATGTTGTCTTTTGAGTTGTGGTCCTGTGATGAGACTGTCACACCTAAAGTTGTACTCCCAAGTAGGATATTCAATCGAATTTTACTGGGTTATTAGAATTAGAGAGGTTTGAAAACTAAAGAAGAATTTTTAATTGGGTTTGCTTTTGAAACCCTTTTTATCTATGGAGATTATCACCAATCAAGAGAAAGTTAAATGACCCATGAATGAACATATATGAACTT
Source organism: Dipteronia dyeriana (assembly GCA_032871835.1). Lineage (NCBI taxonomy): Eukaryota > Viridiplantae > Streptophyta > Magnoliopsida > Sapindales > Sapindaceae > Dipteronia > Dipteronia dyeriana. The sequence continues at coordinate 1,071,768 of CM065303.1, forward strand.
AGTGATTTCTCATCTACTCATCTTTATCTTTTATTTTTATTTTTTCAAATATTACATTAATTTAGGATATTATGGGGAAAAGGAAAGAGAAATAGATTCAAACCGACAATCTCGTGGAGTGTGTGTGAAAGGTTTTACCATTTTATTTGCTTTTGAACCAAACATCACATCAAGTCTCTTAGAACATCTATGGTATCTCCCTTGAAGACCCCCTTAAAGAGGGTGGATGTTATCGTAAGAGACCATTAAGAGAGTATTTGTTACAATAATACTCTCTTAAATAGTTTCCTTAATAATTTTTTACTATTATCTTAATGTTTTACTTTGTAATTATTATTGTAAAATAAATTATTTATTGAATAATAAAAAAGTGATTGGGATTTAAAGTTAAGTATTCAGTGCTTTTCAAAAAATAAAATTAAATTAAATTAAATATGTAGGATCCACATGAGGGAGGCTGAAGTCACCCTTTAATTAAAGAATTGAACTCTACCAAAATACATTTAAAGGAGTTATTAAGGGATCTGTTGAAGCTACAATAATACAGTTTCTCTCTTATTTAATTGAAGTGATGTCTCTAAAAGAGTCGATAGGAAATGCTCTTACACTTTAAAATCTTTAATAATTAGAGGGAAGATTAAAAGATTTCTTTTTTATCCTTATTATTTCATTATTTGTAAAGAAAATATTTGATGATAGGTTTTTGACAGTGACCTCGCGCCTACTTACTCAAGGACTAGGGCTGAGACCCTAAGAGAAAAAAAAAACCCAATTATATATTTATATATAATAAAAATAAAAACTTTTTAAAAATTAACAAAATGTTTGTAAAAATAAAAATATATAAATAGGAAAAGATAGTTGTAGACATAGTTGTATTTGTATTATGGTAGATAAATGAAAATAATAGAAGTTTAAGGGATTTTAAATGATAATTATGTTTGAAAAGTGGATATTTGTTTTTTAATTGAAAAGTTGATATTCAATAATTATTTCTAACGTTTAAAATAAAAATCATTTTAAAAAAAAGAATACTTTATTATATTCTTATCAATAAGGCTGTAATATGTTTTTTTTTTATAATATCTTTAAAATTTATAAATAAATGGTTCCAAAGTGTATGTTTTGTTTCCTTCTGTATGCTTTATTTGCTTTCATTTGCCCTATAGTCAGTACGATCAAAGATCAAAATTTATATACACGTCACCTCACTGATCACCTATGATGGGTGATGTTAATCTGCTAAACTCAAAAACATGCTTAGTGATTCGAACTCTGAAAACTTTCTAATAAAATCCGTTTTGATAAGTAATTAATTGCTAAACCCAAACTAAACAAATATTTGATTATGGTATATATATATATATATATATTGAATTGTTGTTGGACCAGTCCAATGTACTCAGTGTGAAGATATTCCATTGGATAGATAGAAGTGACTAGTGCATTGTATATTTGTATTGTTTTCAAGCCGGTGGATTTTTCTACATGAAGCATCTGTGACAATACAACACATAATGGAATTTTTAGTATGATATCACATTCTTTAGTTGTCTTGCCAGAGCCTTTTCTCTACAAAAAAAAAAGTAGAAAGTGCCATAACTGGAACTGGCCTGTTGTTAATGTCATACACAGTTTTCTAAGAACTTTATAGTCTTTTGTTTGGCTTGAATGAAAATTCCAATATCGACTGTCAATTCAACACTTTGAGTGAGGAAAGTAAAAGGCATGCATGAGGATAACATTGACAATGGACTACAGCAAAATCACTGCCCAAATTATTGAAACAACACTACACTTGATTCTCATATGGGAAAAACGAATATTCTTAATAATGAATTTTAGTGTCAAACGGTTGGACGGCCTGAAATGTGGTCAACAGTAGACTAGAGGTGTCAACCCGGCTGGTCTGGCCTGAAAATTTTTAGCCTGAAGACTGTTCGGACCAGATTGAGCCAGACCCAATTGTATACGAAGATGAGAAATCCGATCATCGGACCGGATCAAACCGCACTTTAGATCTTGAACGACCAAACTTTGACTAGATCGGATCAGATCGGACTTTGACCGGTATTAAGCCTAAAAAAACTATCATCTACATTCACTTTTCGGATATGATATATTATTATGCATTAGCCATCACTCACTATTTTCATCAAGAATTTTTTAGAATGATGTTGGTATTACATGGAATAAGTAATTGTGAAGATGTCAAAAGGCCTTCTAGCCAAACCCAAACCGATCGAACCAAGATGATGACAATTTGCAACCCTCATTGGGCTTGAACAAATATGGCCTGGCTAGCCATTTTGAACACAATGAGTCAATGACACTTCCACACCCTCTTTTTTTTTTTTTTTTTTTTTTACCTGAACCAACAAATTTACGGACATACAAATCTTTCCATGATAATGTGAAACTTCAATGGACTCTATATTTGTGTATTAACTCATGATGTTTCAATGGATAACTTGCTAAATGGAACAAAGACAAACTATACAATGCCCATTCTGTTCATTACCTAAGGACTTGAGACCTTGGGTTGAAAGGGAAAATAATTATCAGATTATTATCAAAAGTTTTTTTTTTTTTTCTAGATGTATTATAATAAATTCTTATACCGAAAAGGTCAGAAAATCGTAGGAACCTATCAAAATCAAACACTTCTCCCATGGTCCCATGACAAGAGATATATATTATACGATAACAACAAGAACACTCTTCACATACTTTATAAAATGTAAATGATGGGACTCAAACCCCTAAAGAAGATATGCACTACGACACATGTGCTAAGAGTTGATGTGCGTTATTATCATTAATTTATTTTCAGAACATTTTACTTTTTGAATAAGAGATCAATTTAGGTTAGCTCTATAATTGTGGGGAGTTTTTATTATCATTATTGGAGGATTATTTACGGCACCACCTGACAGACACAAGTTTTTTTTTTGTTTTTTGAAATGAACCTGAAATATCTAGTAACAAAGAAACTGTTTGGTGAAGAGTCTTGCCAAAGCAAGGTTGTGAGCCCAACAATTCCCAAGTGGAGTGACGTGAAACGATCCCTACTTCCTTACAGAGGGCGTTAATATCTTCGAAGACAACACCAGCTCCACCTAATAAAAGGCTTTGCCAAACACAAACCTTAGTTTTTTTGTTTTTTAATCATTACGATATTTCAAGATTGAAGGAAGAGACGCGATTCGAATCCACAATCTCTTGGATATAGATGTGGGAGACCTTACCCCTTAGTCTGATTTGTATTCAAACTTAAATAAATAAAAATCATTCCTATTTACAGCTCTCTCTCTCCAATTTTCGGTTTGCAAACTTAAATAAATAAAAATCATTCATATTTACAGCTCTCTTTCTCCTATTTTCTGTTTGGTTCTACATCATGATCAATATATAGAAATGGTGTAGTAATGATAATACAGCATTTGTGGTACCCTCTACTTCATATGCAAGTTTCTAATATTTTGACAAATAAGAAATTGAACCCAACAATAGTTTCCAAGCTCAACTACTCTCAAGGGATACAACTAAATTATGAACAATTTGACAAAGATCAACTGGGACTGGCTACGGTACTCACCAAAAAATGCTGGCACGATACCAACATCTTTTTTGAAACAACTTTATCATTAAGTTCAACATTAAAGTAGTTCTCAAATATTAAAATTGTTCCAAAAATTAACCATGAGTTGTTCCCAAAATTGGTAGCTATCATACCTATCAGGCATGCCTCACTGCAAAATGTATAAAAGAATTGCTTGATATGATCATATATATATATATATATATATATATTACAATACTAATTTTACAGTAACTACAAGGTAACCGCCATCAAAATCCATGGATATACGAATATGGATGTGAAGTCAGCAATGATCCTTTTAAATATCTAATCTAAGTCATAATAGAATCAGATAACCACTAAGCGAATTATCGCCGTGGTTTCTAAGATTCTGCAGGTTCATGCTCAGTTTGCACTTGACGAACAAACTGTCCTTTCACTCTGGGGCGCTGTTCGGCAAGTTTTTTTCTGCTCTGATATCGAACCTGTGAATTTAATGTTGCAGAAATTGTAAGACATTCTGTGTATAAGTAGGCTAGATTAATGAAATGAAATCTTTAAACAAATTTTCTGTCCTGTATTAAACTAACAATGACGGCGAATAATTACATACCTTCTTCTCATAGCATCTATCCTTCCGCTTCAATCGAAACTTATTTAGAGCTGCTTCTCTTTGGATAGATCGATGTGAGTTCCCACTAGAAGGTAATAAACCTTCTTCATTCTTACTCTCCGCAGCAAGCCTGACAACAGCACCCTGATCAACATTACTGTTGCTTCCACAAGTGCTTCCATAACCCATGCTGTTAAGACGACTTATAGCTCCATTACAGAAACTGCTACTTGCACTCTGATCAGTAGCAGTAGAAATATGTCCCCGATCCTCCAGAGAATCCAACCTGTGCATAGTTTGGTTGGTGGAATTGATTGCATTTTCACCAAGTCGATGATCATATGATTGTGCACAATTACCATTTTCAACATTGGAGCAATACATTTGATTCACTCGAAAGGTAGGTTCCTGCTCATTGGCAGAACTTGGACTTGGAATCGGTGATAGAGCAGATTGTGCACAAAACATATGAGGGGGGACAGAACCATAGCCGGTGTATACATTATTAAGCCTCATACCTTCGACTGGAACTTGGACAGGACACACTCTACGTCCGGCAAATGACGTTTCAAGTTCAGATTGTTTAGAATGACTAGTAGCTAGAGAACTGATACTTCTTTGAGTACTTGGCATGGCAACAGGGGTATTAGAGTTACAATAGGTAACGATATTGGACGGAATCTTCTCAGAATCAAATTCTTTCTGCTGATTGCAAGCACTTATCAAAGCTGAATGTAGAGGCTGCAATGGCTTGTTGGTATACCTAAATGAAGAATCATTAAAAGGATGAGAAAATAGAAATTCAAGCCATCAATCCACGTAAAATTCACACAAACTTAATAACCGGTGGCGGTGGTAATAGTCATCAGAACAAAAAATTAATAAACACATACAGAAACTCACCGTGTAAAGGCTGAGGCGTTAGAATGGTTGAGGGTAAATTTTTGTTCGGTAACTTGATTCTCAAAGCCTCTAGGATGAGATCTTCTCAAGGAAAGGTCCAATTGTGAAGAAGAATCGGACATGCTAGTGTAATTGTTTGAAGAAGACTTGAGATTGTTAAAAGCTCCCATGAAGTCAATGACTTCTCTGGAAGAATTGACATGGACATCACTGGCCTCATTGGTGAGAATAAGATCCTTCCCTTGACTCCCCGGTTCAACATCCATGCCCAAACAGGCTTTTTCTCTGTTAGCACCCTCGCCAATAGCCACTACTGATCCAACTTTAATCAACACGATGCCAAAATGTTAGGTGCTTTCTTACCGAAATCAGCAAAAAATATGAAGCCAGATAGAACTGCACAGATGTTTTACCTCCAACTTCACTCTCATGCACAAGTGATTTCTGGCAGTAATTGACACACGATTTATGCTTCTGTATCTCTACGTCATCTGGTAAGCACTGACCCTCTATCTGCATCGACAAATCCTGTGTGTCTTCCATATGTGCACTGTCAGCTTCAAAGTCCGGTTTTGTACAAGAGCTCTGCAAGAGACAGCAAACATGCAGTCTCTATGAAACCTCATGAGCCAACCTAAATTGGAAGCAAATTCTAGTAACCATGAGAGGCCTTATAAATAGAAGTATATACAAGACCTCGATTATACATACATTAAGCATACCCAGAAGTGTCACAGGTGAAACCTCACTTTGGGGATGCAAGTATGCTTATGCACATGAAATGAACACGTTATTAAAACATATTAACTTAGAGCCCAAAATAAGCCTTATTTTTAAAAAGAAATTAAATTAAGTCCATTAATCAACTAGGGGAATGTACTGGACGGTATCCAGATTTAACACCTCTAATCTAAATTCTACCACGAATAGATAAGAAGTGATTTCACTTCCCTCGAAGACAATGTATCCCCAGAACACAGCATAAGAGAAATATCAAAACAGGTTATATATGTGGTTGCATTCCACCACATATCGAAACTCTTGTATCCAAGGACGCTCATTGAACAAAATGACCTATAATTTGACGAGATGAGGTTGTTGACCCAATGGTATGCCTCTCACACCTACACCATTGAGGTTGTGGGTTCGAGTCACATATCCGCATCCTCAAACCCCAAATTAATTGTACTAGTTCCAGAAAAAATACACACCTACTCACACAAAGCCTATAATTTTATTGAAATATCATAATAATCTTGGTACCAACTAATGCATTTGCTTCACAAAATGAGAATACTGACCTGAGCATCACTACCTTTGTCATTGCATTCCTCATCTCTCTGGACACAAGCCATGTAACCACTGGAATGATTACTTGCAGCATCATTTTCAGAAGAGATGTCAATCTTTTTCTGTCCAACGCTCTCATCTTGGTCGCTGTTTCCGCTAGTGTTTGTCTAATGGAACATTAGAAATAAATCAAGAACCAATTAGAAAATAGGTCACAAGTTCTAGTAAATGCTAAAAGGTAAGAACGATAGAGAGATTTAGGACGCAGGCATACAGATTGTCGTCTCCATACATGCTGCCATAGATTTCTCAACTCATTTCTCCTTACAGGTTTAACAAGATAATCAGCAGCACCTCTCAACATGCATTTGTATACTGTGCTAACTGAATCCTGTGAGGACATCACTGCATAATCACAAAAATTAAAATTAAAATTGATTTTCATATCAAGTCTTTTGTCATATTAGAAAACTAATCAGTGAGAAGTTATATTCTCCGTATCATACTTATAACAGGGATGTTTTTGCAAATCTCATGCTCCATAATCAGCGTAAGAAGAGAAAATCCAGATATCGATGGCAAATCCACTTCCGTCAATATGATATCTATGTTGTCTGGTCTTCCCTTCAGTACCTCCCAGGCCTTCAAGCCATCAGGAACAGCATTAACTGCTCAAAACATGAAACAAACCCTTGTCAATTCCCATCCATAGCATGTCAACACATCTTAGATTTGAAGCCAAATTCAACATCAAAAATTTCAGGAATCATTACTCCACAGACTTCAAATCATGTAAAGACTTTGCATCAGCTAGTCGTCATTAATAGAACCCCAAAAGACAATTTGATACTCATAAACATAAATTCAACATCTTGAACTTGACAGGGTCAGGATTAGCACAATCATATGAGCCAAGTTTCATATTCATGTACTGAGGACATACAGCACACGTCACGTCACGTCACCTAAAGGCACGAATGAACATAAGTGATTTAAGATCCATCTACCGAGCAATTATGATATATATATTTTCTTTATAGATTCCATTTTTTTTCTAAATCATACCATCTTGTTTGTGTCGTTATCCTTTTGTCAAGAAACAGAGAAAATTTAACCAATCCAGAATAGAGAATTTTTTTGTTCTTTTTGCAATTAAAACAAAATTACAACGGGAAACCAAAAAAACTAGCAACCAAGGCAAATACACAAACTCAAGCTCCAACATATACTTGGCATAAGCAAGACCAGAACTTGATGCTCAAAATTTGATGTTACTAAAACAAGACAAAAACCCTTTAAAGGTATACAAAATTACAAACACACACACAACACAATTTAATCAATGAACCAAGCAAATTATCAACAAAGCTACAAGCTTTACAAAAACCAACATAGAAAACAACAATTCAATAACAGCAAAAGATCAAGAAGAAGAAGAAACAGACCTATGTAGCTGGATTTCCTGAGAAGAGCTGATATAATTTGTCTGGTGGAATCATCAGCCTCAACAAGCAAAACCTTCAAAACCATCTTAGGCAAAAACCTCTCCCACTTCACCAAACCATCTTTCTTCTCATCTGTTGTTGTTGGTGTTGGTGTTGGTGTTGGTGTTGACTTCTGCACAACCTCCATTTCTTCACTGATCAACACGACCTCTCCCATTCTTTCTCTCTGCTATGGATCTCTCTCTATGTGTTAACACTTTTTGCACATCTTCTAGTAATATCTAGAAATAAAGAGAAAAATAAAATATAAACAAAAAATATCTAAATCTATCAAGTTGAGGCTCTGCAAAAAAAATATCTACAAAGATCCCAATTTTTTTTTTTTGTGGCCTACACTTGCCAAGTCAGCAGATTTTCAGTCAGATCAAAAGGCTAGCGCTCATTGGGAGGCTCTCACTTATTCTCTACTCCTGACCTGACCTGTCTTGTGTGGCTCTCTTGCTTCTCTTGTATTTTACAGGAAGTCCCTATATTTTTAATGATTTTCAATTCAAATATTTTGTACTTCTTTCATTTTAAGGCTAAACCATTGCCTACATATTTCTCAACAAGAGTCCTTAGAGTATATTAAAGGAAATATTTCTATCATGTGAAGTATTATATAAATTCGGGGTTTTATGGATGGGAAGAACTCGAACTCACAACCTCCTGATTTGGGTGTAAGGGATATATCACTAGATCAACATCAACTCTTCTATTTAAGGAATATTTGTAAGGTTAAAATTGTGTTAGAAACATAAATTACATCGGGTTCAAACACATTGTTTTTATTTCGATGTATAACCGTACAAATCTTCTTTAAGCGTAAAGGTATGTGTCGATCAAATTAGTCTTTAAAACCATCAAATTGTTGTTTATATAGACTTTTAACTTTAACCGAAATCTTGAACACTTAGGGTTCATAATTTTTATAATTGATTAGAAGTACAATTTCATCTATTTAAGATTGAGTAATGTGTTGTAGTTAAAGGCACTAATTTGGCGATTATGAAAAAATACATGACCAACCAACCTAGGTGTAGCCTAGCAATAAGTGTACACCTATGGTTATGTAATAAGTGTGATTCAGGATCTTAAGATTCAAGGTCTCATAATATTGAAATCCAGATTTTTCTCATAGTTGGTATGTACACCTGATTTTACACTTGTGGTTTACCACTAAGTGGGATCATTGGTTATTGAACTTTGATTCGTATATAGGTTAAAAGTCTCAAGATCGGTTATGGAACCGGTTACAGCTCCACGCGCTGGAATTCTCTTAAATATATAAAAAAAAATGATTAATTTAGTCGAAAGCAAAAAGAGTAACTAAATAATTGAAAATATGGGGATTTTGTGGTAATTTACCTTTTCAAAAGAGTCAACAATTTTTTATAGGATATTTTTCTGGGTGGGCTGGAGGGGCCCACTTTTTGGAGAGATTTTAATATTAGTTTCGCTGCTAGATATTTTGTGATATTTTGATCTTATGGACAGTATTCAGCCACGTGGATTCCTATTAATGAACGCTTCGTTTGTGGTATTGAAGTTGTCAAATAACGCTATCTTTTAAGCTTTCGGCCGGTGGTGCTGTGACACTCGCGGAGGAGTATGAAATCGCAGTGTACTCGCTATGTCATTAATTGGCGTCCAACGGCTGTCGTTCTCTGATTGGTTAAAGACAAGGTGGGTCCTCTTCAATTACTAAACTAACCACATAGAGATATTTTTTAATAATAATGAATACTGACTCTATCAATCGGATGATAACGATAGTATACGATCTATTTTATTCATGATCGTAAAAAAGAAAAAAAAAAAAAAAAGGTGACTCGACAACATCTACTATAATAGTATCAGCATCTTGGATACTTCAGTATCCAAATATTTTTCAGGCTGAAATGGCAGCATAACGTGCACTCTTTTCCAATGGTTTCCTTTTGCCCCATCAAAGTAAGGGTTACGTGGGTGTCAATGATCCACTACTTTGTCTTTATTTTACAAGTGTGTGTGTGTGATCTTTTACATCCAAATGATTTTTTTCATAAAATCCTATGAAATGAAGTGATATTTCAAAATGGATTGAATCGGATTTGGATACGTCGATGAAGCCAAATTTCATATCAAGTAAATGATTTTCACAAGTTTCAAATATGAGGCCTAATTTCATATGAAATGGATTGGGATACATCGGATCCGAAATGGTTTTCATATTCTTCATATGAAAGTATATATTTAGTGGTTATTTCCTAGGCGATTTTTTTTATTTCAGTTCAAAAATTTTAATAGTACTTTTTAAATAGTGAGTTATAAGACTATTATCAATTTAATAACTTAAGTTTTAATAACAATTAAATATGGATATGATAAAACATACCCTTATAATAGACTCATCAAAATAAGGACTTGTCCTATAAACGTTTTTCAATTACAGTTTTTTTAAAATAAAAATAAAAATGAAAACAGTATTTTTTAATTCAGTTTCAATTCTGAAAACGTATCTGGTAACATATACTGAAAGCTGTATTTTGAAAATGAAACGGAAAAAAATCGTCTGGTAGGTTAACCAAAAACTATCAAAAATTGAAATATCAATTTTGGCATTTTATTTAATATTATTACAACTATAAACAAATTGATTAAATAATTAACCAATATATTTTTTGTATTATAATTTTTAAATTAAACAAAAGTAACACATCAAAAATTAATTCAAAATAACATATCAAAAAATGAATTAATCAAAACTAAACTCTAAAATTATAAATAAATAATTATAATTAATAATATATTATAATTATATTATATACTAATTATGTAAACATTATAATATATAATATTTTATATAATATATAATATTTTATATAATATTTTTTATTATAATATTATAATATATATATATATATATATATATATATATATATATATATTATTGCATGAATGTTTTTAGTTCTAGTTAAAAATAAATTATTCTGAAATATATATATATATATATATATATATATATATAGAGAGACACTTTGATCATTTATAAATCTTATCACATCTTGTCATAACCATATCAAACGTATAACAATACAATTAATTGTTTAAAAAAATATATTTTTTATAAAAAAAAATGAAAAACAACAAACAAGTATTTTTAGGGTCCATCCTGTAAGCGTTTTTTAGTTGCTGTTTTTCGAAAATAAAAATAAAATTGAAAACAGTATTTTTGGTTTCATTTTCGATTTCTGAAAACGCGTCTGGTAGCAAATACTGAAAGCTGTATTTTGAAAATGAAAACGGAAAAAACGCATCTTGTAGGTTAATCGAAAACTATCAAAAATTGAAATATCAATTTTAGTATTTAGTTTAATATTATTAACACTATAAACAAATTGATTAAATAATTAACCAATATAAATTTTGTATTGTAATTTTTAAATTAAAAAAAAAGTAACACATCAAAAATTAATTCAAAAAAACATATCAAAAAAATGAATTAATCAAAACTAAACTCTTAAATTATAAATAAATAATTATTATATATATATATATATATATTATATAATAAAAAAATAATTGTAAATATTATATTAATATATATATACATATTATAATAATATATATTAAAATTATAATATTATATATTAATTTACTAATTATGTAAATATTATAATATATAATATTTTATATAATATTTATATATAGTAATATATACTATAATATTATATTTAAAAATCTTGTTTCGTCTTGTCCTAGTTATATCAAACACATAACAGTACAATTAATAGTTTAAAAAAAAAATTAACCAAAAAAAATAAAAAACAAAAAACAAAATGAAAAACAAAAACGAAAAACAAGTATCTTGTGTTTTTTAAATCTTTCACTTTTTACACTGGTTTTGTTTTTCGTTCTTTTAAAAAAAAATGAAAAACGGTTAACGAACGCGTTTTTGAAATCGTTTTTGAAAAATAAAAACGAAAACGAACTGAAAAACAGCTACAGGACTGGACCTTGGTTTTTCAAATCTTTCACTTTTAACACTGGTTTTGTTTTTTATTTTTTATTTTCGAAAATAAAATGAAAAACGGTTAACGAAAGCTCTTTTTTAAATCGTTTTTGAAAAATAAAAACTAAAAAGAATTGAAAAACAGCTGTAGGACGGGACCTAAGTCTTACGTTTTTTTTTCTAAGACTTATTTTCGCTTTTCCAAGGTTTATTTGATGTTTTCAAGACTTGTTTTGGTGTTTCCAAAACTTATTTTGGTGTCTCCAAAACTTATTTTTTATTTCCGATACTTATTTTATGGTTTCTGATAGGGCAAAGTGAAGTTTTTCGCTTTTGTTTTTTCTCTATCGGTATCATTTAAACTTAGTTTATTGAACTGATGTTACTTTTAAAAGTCCATATAAAAAGAGTGATATTTCCCCCCTATTTTCACTTCTTTTTTTTAATTTAACATAAAGTAAAGAACTTTATGAAATTCATTGATTTTATTGAAATTTGATCTAATTTTTTATATAAATAGTAAGTTCAATTAAATATACTTATAAATAAAAGTTGATTTTTTTTTCAAATACTAAAAATACTTTTTTCCATTTTTCTTGACTTTTGTCGCATTTTCTAATGCATCCTATTCAACAAATCGTGAAAAATAGTTTATTATAATTACAATACTATGAACTTATGATGAGAAGTGAAGTTTCATTTTGAAGTTTTTAACTACCTAGATGAGGGACCCATGTTGGGCTAATTTGTTTTCTTTTCTTTTCTTCTTGTATAAGGTCCAATTCACAATCCAACTCAAATATTCCATTTTATGTAACGAAACTTGTAGTGCAGTGCCAGTGTGTTTTGTCTTAGGCTTTTGGTTTGTCAATGGATTGTTATGTTTATTTTGAGCTTGGAGACAATTGGATGTTTATTTGTGTTTATGTCTTGAACTTAAACCATGTTAATGACTATAACTTGACAAACCTTTTGAACTACAAAGTTACTTGTTAAATAGTGTTTTATGTTTTTTTTTTACATTATCTATCAACCTATTTAAATCAAGTATTATTATTTTTAAGCTTTTTACCATCGGTAAAATTCGAGCCGCTGACTTGGGAGTCATTTACCCAATCTCTAAACTCGTTTATTTACCAGCTGAGTTATGTCCCTAGGGACTAAATAGTGTTTTAAGTTAATTTCATTTGCAGTATTAAATAAATTAACAATAATTCTACTTTATCCAACTTTGGTATCCAATCTGATACACAATTGATATGTCAATATTATAATCCATTCATTTATATTGTAATAGATTTGTATGACTTAAATGAATGAATTAAAGTGTTGCCACATCATTTGAACACCGGATTTAGATATAAAGTTGGACAAAGTAGCATTACTCATAAATTAATTATTTGATTCTGTTAATTTTATAGATTTTTAAAAGTGTATATCGATCTAAAGAATGGTTTCATATGATTACCATTTAATGTTGCTAGGTGGTGAATGACTCATATTCAATCGGATAATGTCGCAAGTTCAACTTGTAACGGTATATCAAAAAAAAAATGGTGTCATATAAATTAGATTGGAATGAATTTAAGTAGTTTGTAATAGGATCGGATTGGATTTTACTTGTACTTTCTTTTTCAGGATGTGTATCATTATTATTTTTATAACAGTTTAAGATGAAAGAGAATATCTTTAGATATGTAAAATTCTTCTCATATGCAAACCATCAAACATACTATTATGTCTCATGGGACTAACGTTATATATATAGTATGCTTTTAACTTTCGATGATTGATATTAACGTTTACAAGTGTTATTCTCTATTTGTATTAACAATGATACTAAAGTTCTCCACATGTATATATAGTATGCTTTTAACTTTCTTGTATTATTGATGAGATAAAGTTGGTCCGATAATAAACTCCTTACACATACACTATGAGGTTACGGGTTTGAGACTCTTTCCTATTTAAAAATCTTAAATTTATATACTAATGTAATACTTCGTTTATATATGTTACTTTGTATGTAACATTAAGATATACAATCTCACCTACCGAAAGTGTATAGCTCCAATAATTTAAAGTGAAATAAAACTGTATAGAAAATAGAGGATGTTGCTGGCAATCTGGCATTAATCCAATAATTGAACACTCAGTAAACTTTAAATATTAAGAATCATCATCTAGAAAAGGACAACGCGTATACATATATATTTACTTACGTGATAATTTTTATTGATCTTTTAAAATATAACTTATTTATACATCTTTGAATTGCGTCAAATTTTGTGTTAGTGTTACATTGTATTAAACAAATAATAATATAATTATATTCAAAGTCTATAAAAGAAAAAAAACAATCATCCTATAAAAAAGTTTGAAGAATGACATGCATCAAACTTCTAGGGCTTTTGAGGATGACACATGATATGAAAATATTGGGCCAAGAAACCAAGCCTATTCCACCACCAGTCCAGTGTCCGGACTTTTCTTTTTGAATGACAATAATTACACCCATCAAAAACCATATTTACACAATTACACCCCAAATTTAATATATTTTTGAAAATCCAACATCATCCTTGAGTAAAATTACTTAAATGACTAAATATTTTATAAGTACACACCAATAATTATTAATTGGTTTTATATCAATCATTTGAAAAAAAAAAGGAAAATGAAGTTTTCTATTAATTATTTGATACGATAATAAAACCTTTCTATTTTATCAAATCATAACTTCTATTTTAAATATTAATTTCAATTTCTTTTAAGGAATACAAATTGATTGAGCTGATCAATAATTTACTGTTATAATTGAGCGAAACAAAAATCAATAAAAACAATAAACTTTCTATTATAAAAAAATACAATAAACTTTCTTAGGAATAGAAGAATTGAGTTACACTGTTGTGTGTTGAGAGTTAGTAAATTTTCAATTCAGTTGAATTATATAATTGTGACATAAAAAAATAAAAAAAAATAAAAATAAAAAAAGTTTTAATGCAATAATAAGAAAAAAAATTCAAATAATTTTTTAGTAACATCAACTGTTTTTGTAGGAGTTATAATATTTTTTAAAGAGGAATTATTTATTTGAATAAAAATATAAAAATAAAATGATTAGATAACAAAATAGTAGGGTGTGTTAACAAAAATATAATATAATAAAATTAAAGAAAGGGTATTTTTGGTATTAAGTGGAGTTTATTTACGAAAAATAGATTTTAAAAATATTTTAGATGTGTATTTATGAAAGGGATGTACATACAGTTTTGTGGGGGTGTCAATATCACCATTTTTTTTTCCTTTTTGAACCGTAAGAACCGAATCCAACCGAGAAAATCCACCTTGATTCAAAGACATAAATACCCCTGCAAATATTAAGTTTGAATAACAACTGACTACACATTGACCAATTTGATATACTCTCTATAGGTTGGGGAAAATTTTACTAAAAAAACAAACTCATTTAAAAATTTGATCTTTCAAAAATACTTAGGGACTCAAATGATAATAGCCCAAAAAGTGGCTTCATTTTGACATCAACAGATTAATTAATGCAAGAAAATCTCTACCAAAAGGACTTAGTACCAAGAAATTAACACATTTTTAATAGTTAAAAAAACAAATCAGCACATTTAAAAATCAACACTTTTTAAATAGTAAACCACACGTGAATCAACATTAGATCTATAAATTCAACTTGATCCAAACTAAAATTTAGAACCAATTTCAAACGATAAACCATCACAGCAAGCCACAAACAAAAATCCTAAACCCACAAAAATATAGAAGAAAGCCATCATATCACGGAACTTCTCTGAAATAGTCAATACATACCAAAATATAACATGAGCATAACATTGGCTACGATCCTCATTTTCCATAAGTTGAACAAAGAGGGTACAACATTAACACATGCCCTCAAAATAAAAATCCTAGTTTTTTATGGGCAAATGACACAAATTTACCCCTGACTATGTATTTAATTATATAGAAATCAGTAAAAAAAATAATAATAACACTCACCTACCCTTGACTGGTTGACTAACCGTTGACCATAGCTAGTCCTAAACTCAAAATTGTATGTGCAATTTTCCTTTATTTATTAGTACAGTTAAAAAGTCAATTTTTCCATAATGATATAAGCACAATAACTAGTGTAGACGGTTAATTCTACAACAAATAGAAACATGCATCAACAAATCACTCTGACCCTGAGAAATCGCTTTGACATTGGAGATATGTTAGTGTTACTTTTCTTACATGTTTTTCTTTTGGTTTTCACTTATCCATGGTGATGGTTAACACTGAAATCATGAATATGTCAAGATGTTATTCTTTGAATATGTTTAAAGACTCTGTTCCTATAGGTGTTTTTTTTTTTAAACAAGTCAATGTGAGAACCATGGTTCTTTAGCGATTCATAGTTATTGATTCTCTTAATATAATTGATAGTTTCATATGTCCATGGTTACTTGGAGGGTGAAAATTTGGTGCAAAAAAATTACATTTTGAACGTGATTTGGATTGACCGATTTCTTCATAATCTAGTGTTCAGAAAAATTAAATACTTGCATGCGCCTAACCATTTTTCTAGTTAGGTTTTATATTAGATGTTTGAAGAAAAACGGTTTTTTGAGGAAAGTTGGATTTCAATCAAACATAGGAAATATTGATGTAGAATCAATACAATGACTACCAAGCGATATAAGGGAATTAGAGAAAGGTTACCTGCTTTAATTTTTTCTTATTCTAACTTGTCTTTGCGACCCAAAATAGTTGGTAGTAATATTATTGGAATGGTATTAGCAAACTAGAGAAGCAACATTATACATCATCGCCAAAAACAAGATCCATAATGTTACGTAACTGTTGAAGTTTTAAAGATTAATCTTATAGGTAAAGACATAAATACCTAAGGCCTTTATTAAAATCTAATACTACTACCATCGCACCCCAAAAGCAAGATCAAATAAACACACAGAATTTCCCACCATCAAAGCAAAATCAAAGAAATATAAAGATGTCTGAAACGAAACAATTGGGTCAACTCTAAAGTAGAAACAATCAAATATTAGATGTAATTATAAAAATACAATAATACCTAAAATTATGTTTAACAGAAACGGTAAATTGAGGGCAATAACACAATCATCAATCAACCATCTGAATTTTTTTCATTGCGGCTCAATCACTTCCTCCCAGATCTTTTAAGTAGTTTTTCAGTTTTGTTCACTTTCCATAAAAGTTTACACAACATCACCGTAATTGCTATTATGGTAGCTATGAAAATCACTACTAGCAATGTGATTCCTTCGATAATGATTGTCTTCTTCCAAATATAGTAAAACTCGATGACATAATTAATACCATCATAAATGTCAATATGCTTGTTTTTCATATTAGTTATAGACATAAATTTAGGACTAAAAATTGCAATAATTGGGACAAAAAACGTTGACAACCAAGTCCAAGTGTGTGTTTCTGGAGGTGTAATAGGAAGATTTTATTGAGGGTACCGGCCAGATAGATAAAAAGGTTCTATCATACATAGCTCAAAGGATTAGTCTCCGTTGATTGAGTGGGGAAATAACAAAAAACGGGGGAAGTTTAAATAAACGTCAAAATAAACGAGTAATTGTGATACTGAAAGGATACCATACTGCAAAGAATATTGTCGTGATGAAAGCTACGATGCCTGAGATGTGTATCATGTAATTCGTTTATTGCTATTATGGTAGCTATGAAAATCACTAGCAATGTGATTCATTCGATAATGATTGTCTTCTTACAAATATAGTAAAACTCGATGACATAATTAATGTCATCATAAATGTCAATATGCTTGTTTTTCATATTAGTTATAGACATAATTTTAGGATTAAAAATTGCAATAATTGGTATAAAAAAACGCTGACAACCAAGTTCAAGTGTGTGTTTCTGGAGGTGTAATGGGAAGATTTTGTTGAAGGTACCGACCAGATAGGTAAAAAGGTTCTATCATACATAGCTCAAAGGATTAGTCTCCGTTGTTTGAGTGGGGAAATAACAAAAAACGGGGGAAGTCTAAATAAATGTCAAAATAAACGAGTAATTGTGATACTGAAAGGATACAATACTGCATAGAATATCGTCGTGATGAAAGCTACGATGCTCGAGATGTGTATCATGTAATTCGTTTTTTTGTTAGCATTATCATTCTCCCCCGTCAATATTATATATATAGCATTCAAAACAATTAGTATTTTTGAATAAAATAAAACTTACTTCTCTACATAAGGCATAAATACTGAAACTAGCATCACCTAAAAGAGAATTCAAACAATTCAGAATATATGCTACATACTATAAAGGAATCATCAATATTAACAACCAAAATACATGTTACAAAGGCTTCCTTTTGAAACCAACAAATTAATTAATTCAAGAAAATCCCTAACAAAAGGACTTATACCAAGAAATTAACACATTTTGAATAAATACAAACAAAATCAATACATTTGAAAATTAACACCGTTTGAATAGTAAACCACACATGAATCAACATTAGATCTATAAATTTCACTTGATCCAAACTAAAATCCAAAACCAATTTCAAACTATAAACCATCATAATAAGCCACAAATAAAAATCTTAAACTCCCAAAAACGTAGAAGAAAGTCATCATATTAGATTACTTCTCTGAAAGTGTCAATACGGACCAAAAGATAACATGAGCACGACAAAACATAACATGAGCATAACATTAGTCTACAATCTTCATTTTCAACAAGTTGAACAAAGAGGGTACAACATTAACACATGCCTTCAAAATAAAAATCCTAGTTTTTTTATGGGCAAATGACACAAATTTACCCCTGACTATTTATTTAATTATACAGAAACCAGTAAAAAAATCATAATAACATTCACTTACCCTTGACTCATTGACTAACCGTTAACCATAGTTAGTCATAAACTCAAAATTGTATGTGCAATTTCTCTTTATTTATTGGTACAATTAAAAAGTCAATATTTCCCTTATGATGTAAGCATAATAACTAGTCTAGATGGTCAAATCTACAACAAATATGAACATACACCAACAAATCACTGTGACCCTAAGAAATCATTTTGAATTTAGAGATATGTTAGTGCTACTTTTCTTACGTGTTTTTCTTTTGGTTTTCACTTATCTATGGTGATGATTAACATTGAAATCGTGAATATGTCAAGATGTTATTCTTTGAATATGTTTAAATACTTTGTTTCTATGGGTGTCTTTTTCGAACAAGTCAATGTGAGAGTCATGGTTCTATAGCGATTCATAGTTATTGATTCTCTTAATATAATTGCTAGTTTCATATGTCCATGGTTACTTGGAAGGTGAAAATTTAGTCAACAAAATTACATTTTGAACATTGCTTGGATTGACCGATTTCTTCATAATCCAGTTTTCATAAAAACTGAATACTTGTTTACGCCTTACCATTTTTCTAGTTAGGTTTTACATTAGATATTTGAAGAAAATCGGTTTTTGGAGGAAATTAAGTTGGATTTCAATCACATAGGAAATATTGATGTAGAATCAATACAATGACTACCAAACAATATAACAGAAGTAGAGAAAGGTTATCTCCTTTACTTTTTGCTTGTCATAGGTCAAATGGACCTATTTGATATATTTTTCAAATGTAAAGGACAACGAGGAGTAAAAATGTAAACACACTTAAAAATTTAATATTTTTCTAAAACTTAGAGACTAAATTGATAATACTTTTTTTTTTTTTTTCAGTATCAAGGGGATCATTCCCTCTACCAGCTGAGTTACATTGAGGACAAAAGAGGTTACATTTGATTGAGACGAGATTCGAATCTCAATCTATTTTATAAAATAACAAAGACAATTTAACATGTTTATTAATTTTTGAAAGTAGTTATATGAATCACGTTTGCAGTGATTAATCCAAATAAGTTTTGACAAACCCGTATAAATAGCAAACGTAAGTACACCTTACTATTGAGAGTAGCTATTTGGACAATACTTACAATACTTGGATCCCTATAGATCGTATACTATATGGTCTAACCTAAAGCTTGGTTAATAAAATAGAAAATGTGCCTAACAACCACCATTCAAACTTTATTACTATTATTTTTATCATTATCACTGACTTGATAATCCGAGTCTTTTTTGCACCAAATAAATTAACTAAAGAACTTTAGTTCAACTTCTCCATTTTCATGCTTATTTCTTTTTCTCTCATTATTATTGTTTACTTTTTTTTTTCTCGTGTCTTTTTTGTGACAAAATTTAGTTTTCCCTAGATTTAAACAAAACACTTGATCCACTTCTTGGGTTGTTGAAAAATCTCAATGTTGAAGACTATGTGAAGCATTAATTTTGAAATATTGGGAAGAACACTCATCCTTAAAAGTCTTTAAATTCACTAATTCAATTTTTAGGCGGTTTGATAGAATTTGTATAGATTGGAAACTAAAATTTTATACGTAAAGACAAAATCATATAAAATAATAAAACCTTGAGCGTAAACGCATTAGTATTAAGTCTTGGCCTTGCCAAAATGTAAGTCTAATCCAAAATGTGTTCGGTTGAGATTTATTACCAGATTTTTAATTTTTGGCTAAGGTAAGGTCATGATTTAATAGATCAAAGGCTAGGATATAACTTTTTTTTTATAACTATTTCAATATTTTAAGATTGAAAATGAGGTATAATTTAAACTCACAATCTTTTGAATAGAGATATAAGCGGCTTACCATTAAAGGTAAGCTATCCTCTTTTATCTTAACTAGATCATTTAACATTTTATATTTATTGTTTAATTTTGACATCCAAATCAATTTGATATTAATTTTAAATAATATTAATAAAGACGGGTGTTACTTTTAAAAATAAAAATAAAAATGGATCCCAACGAATGAGGTCGATGAATCGGTCAAGTTGTAATCCCTCACGTACACCACCAGATCGTAGATTGAAGATTTATCCATAAAAAAAAACCTGAATCTAAGTCATACTAAAAAAAAGTCACTTGCGATTTGCGAAGAATATCCATAATGCCATGTATACAAATCCATCCATAGAGATTAGAGGTGGACGTTTTCGGGTTGGGTTGAAAATTTTTCAATCCAATCCAACCCAACGTAAATTTTAACCCAACTCAACCCAATATTTATCGGGTTGGGTTGGGTTGGGTTGATCGGGTTGAGCTTTTTAAACACAATAGAAAAAATATATTTGAATTCGAATTTTGTTATATTAAAATTCAAATTTAAAATAATTTTTCACCCAAATATCACACCACATTGAGTTTAGATTTCTTAAAAACATGAAAATCAAATCACCACATATAATACAAATTGTTTAAATATTTGTTGCATAATTAAAAAAATAAAAATATAACAATTTATCCAACTTGGAAAGCCTCTATCTAAGTCTCCCATATATTTTACAATTATAATCACTTCGTCAAATAACTCGTAGTTGGATAATCTATTATTTATTTCAACCAACATAATAGTTTGAGTTTATATACAATTATTATATATTTTTCTATTAAATTCTTAATCAAATCCTAAGAAAAAAAATGTATTTTAAAGTATAACTAAGGATGCGCCACTTAATACAAAAGACGAAGATAATATAATTATATGTTTTTAATAAATGTATTATATATTTATGGTATAAAATATAATTATGTATTTATATTTATCATTTATAATATTATAAATGATGCATGAGTAAAATTATTAAATAATTTTTTTAAATGAGATTTTATAATAGATATAATATTAAATAAAATTATTTAACTTATTTTTTATTATTAATATCTGATTGTTGGGTTATATTGAATTATATTTTACCAATCCAATCCAATCCAATCCAATCTTAAAAACAACTCAATCCAATCAAATCGGATTGGATTGGGTTGACGGATGCCCACCCCTAATAGAGATATACATTACACATTACACATTACACAGTACACAGTACACAATCGTTCAGGATTTCTGGTGCGGTCCCAACCGAAACAGCCAGATATTCATGTTTTTTTATCATTAAACCCCGATTTACTCTGGTCTGGTCCGGATCACGTGTCCTTATCCAAATCCTCTAACCCAAGACACAAAATCTATAGAAGGAAAAAAAAAAAATCTCTCCCCTTTACCTCACTATCTCTTTGATTTTCCAGCGATCCAAACACTATACTGCAACATCAATGGCAGCTCTCTTAACTTCATTAAGACTTCCCATATCACCATCACCATCTTCTTCTTCTTCTTCAGCTTCGTCGATGTTTCTTGTCAGTTCCAGGAAACCTCATCAACTTACTACAGTGTTGTCTCTGAAATCAAGTTTCTTGAGGCCATTCACTGAGAACAATCGGAGATTCATTGAAACGGCACCAAGAAGGAGACACTTGAAGCCTCTTCCGATTCGAATGTCGTGGGACAGTCCACTCTCTTCCGTCAAATTAATTATCCAAGGCAAAAATCTTGAGGTCACTCACTCTCTTTTCCTCTAAAACGTTGCTGTTTTCATACCCCTTTTATAGTTTTATGTGCTTTTTCTTGCTAAGCTCTATTGAATTGAAGCGTATTAGTTATCACTATTAAATTTTTGAATAATCAAAACTGTCATATATACAATTTGGAATTTTTATTTATTTATTTATGCATATTCTAAAATATCTTGCATTATTTTTCAATGAGACTGTTACAAAGTTGAGGTTGGTCCGGTGGTAATACTTTCGCATTTTGCATCCGGGTCAATGAGATTATGGGTTCATGTCATGCTCAAGGTTGAAAAAGTTCACATCTTTATATTTGGATTGAGCTTTTGATAATTTAAAAACAACCCATTGAAGGAGGAGTATTGTTGTTTGGATACATACATACAGTTAACAGATACAATTAAGGAGCATGTTGAAGAGAAGGTAGGCAAGGCAGTTCAGAAGCATGGTCATCTTGTGAGGGAAGTTGATGTTAGGCTGTCTGTTCGCGGTGGGGAGCTTGGAAGAGGCCCTCGGATTCGTAGATGTGAGGTGCTTTTTCTTTTTTCTAATCCTAATTTTTTGTTAGTTTGACTTTGATTGCTGTTTCCATTTGGTTTATAACTTGTCAGCTGTTGTTGTTGTTGTTGTTGTTTAGGTGACTCTGTTTACAAAGAAGCATGGAGTGATTCGTGCAGAAGAAAATTCTGAGACGGTATATGGGAGTATAGATTTGGCTTCGTCAATCATTCAAAGGAAGTTGAGGAAGATTAAGGAGAAAGATTCAGATCATGGTCGGCACATGAAGGGGTTCAACAGACACAAAGTTAGGGAGCCTGTTGCTCAAGCAGTGCCGGATGATACTGATTCAGAATCCGAAGAAGAGGATGTAGAATTAGTTGATGATGAGGTAGTTATCTACGTTTTCCATTTTATCTACCGATTCTTTGTTTTTATCTTGCTAGATATCACTTTATAGCATAATTAATTAATTATCCAACATTAACCCTAAATTTTATTTACAATCCCGAGGTTGTTAGTACTGTCATTATAACATATTTTTGCATACAAAAGTGAAAATCCTAAATCCTAAATCCTAATCCACGGGTAATGGTTTACTATAATTTTCTCTTTGCCTCAAGAACTAGGCTGCTTTTTTACCTTTTTAGTCTTATAAACAAACGTTGTTAATCATCTTGAAGATGCATAACATTGATTTGTGATTAATTGGAACCTATAAAGTTTCCGATATCCGGTTAACTCACGTAATCACCGGTAACTTATAAACTGACTGGTTAAGATGACAGAGATCTCCTTAATCTTTTACTCTTGAATGGTCAAACATTAGGCACCAATGCTTGAAAATACATAGGAATTTTCATATGTTTTTCTGTATGGAATATTGTTTCTTTTTATTTTTCTCTTTTTACGTCAATTGGCTGGTCCCACAAACCCTCCCAAACAATGTGATTTTTTTTTTGACAGTATCTATCACAATGTGATTCTTCTTTGTCTGCAAACATTCTTAAATCTGTTTTCATGTTTCTGTCCCATTAATTTCCATAAAATTGCTGATTATTCTATAGAAAGTTTGATTTAATCTTTTCTTTATACTTCTTCTTAATCTAAGACTTTCTTTTCTGTGTCAAGTATAAAGTTAGAGAATGACTCCGAAAATTGAGTCATTGAAATATTGTTTATTATACTTTACTGTTAGTTTTGACTTTGAACTTGTGACCATCTTGCCAGTGTAGTATAAATTCTCATACTTCACATTTTATAATAGACTTTTCTCTCGTGAAATTATTATTACTATTATTTATGCATATACTCCTTCTGGCCTAACTCAAACTATAATTAGCACTCAACACACTATCCTTTCCTTCCGGGCATCAAAATATGAGTTTCCTATCGGCCTATCCTGTGGTGCTGCTCATACTTTGGTCATCTTGTTGCATACCTAACCTTGACATGCCATTTCTCTGTGAAGTACACTGATCTTGTACTCATTTCAGATTGTTCGCACGAAATACTTTGAAATGCCTCCCTTGACTGTATCTGAAGCCATTGAGCAGCTGGAAAATGTTGATCACGACTTCTATGGTTTTCGCAATGAAGAAACTGGTACGAACTCACAATTTCCCTGTTCATTGCCTCAGCATATAAACCGTTGATATTGACTGAAACTCATTACTCTGTTTCTATCATTGGCTCCAGGTGAGATCAATATTGTGTACAAAAGAAAAGCTGGAGGATACGGTCTTATTATACCTAAAGGAAACGGTGAAGTTGAGAAACTTCAGCCTGTGGTGGTAGAACCAGCTAGAGAACCCTCCTTGGCTGATTTGAATTAACCCAGGTTAGATGATACTTTCGTTGGACGGGTTCAACCAGCCGTTTTACTAATCGCATGTAGTTTTTTAATGGCAATGATGTACATGAAGATCAAAGCAGGCTGAGACCATCATCAGCAGTACAGTTGGACCAAGTGAAATACAAACCTTTGAAACATATGAACATGTGTTGGGTGATTAGTTTTTGTCACACGAAAAGGACCAAGTGTCCCCCAACATACAGACAAGAAAAGGTTTTTTGCGATCACCATGCGATCTATAGAAGTTTATCAACTCTAGCTTATTTTAAACTATATTTATCTTGCCTTTCGTTGTTCAATGCCCAATTTTTAACTAGCAATTTGAACAAACATCGACATCAAAGGTGTTTAGGGACCATTGATTTTAAAGGGGGACCTTTGAACAGAAGGAGCATGATCCACCAATTTTGTGCCATCATAGCTGACACAAACAAAGTGGAGGCATCTTCTTTTAATAGTCATCCTCTTTTGAAGATAAGGTTTTGTCTGCTTCCATCAAGGGTCTTAGTCTCTTCATCAATTCTTGGCCATCCTCATTTGCCTTACTGTTGTGATTGTTTTCAAGTAATTATTGATGATACATCTTGACCGGTAACTCTTTTGTAGTATCTGAGATCTTTATTAGCCTATAACTTCTCGATTACGCAACCCATAAGGTGATACTTGAAGAGATGATCTAAAACTATGAAGTGCTGTTTTTTAACTTAGCATGGTATCAGACTTAACCAAAACTAACTGCTAACCGAGGCTTAAGGACAAGACGAGAAAAGTGGATATCGAACCATAGGTTTGATCATAAATAATGCAACCTTAAATATCAAGTTTCAAGCTATCCTACCTCAAACTTTTCTGTCTGTTTCCAGTGGAAAGCCACGACAAGTAGTACCAAGGTTATATGATCACAGTCATGAAACTCGAAGCTTTGGCTAGTTCAGACCAGACAAGTTTTGTAAAAACACAAAATAATAAATTGATATTAGCTTACCAAATTAGTGTACAAGTGGAATCAAAGTTCCCAAACCAAATGTGGTAGAAAATAATGCAGTTGGCTAAATCATTCTTCACAAGGGCAAATAATAGACAATAGAAGGAAAGATAGCATATATCTATTGGCCTCTTGATAAACTCATCACAAATCACTGCTTAAAAACATTTCAAAGATATTGGGATAACACTTGCTCAACAAAATAAAAATGGTTTATCTCCTCCGATATAGTTTAGTATGTTATGAATCATCTTCACTCAGCTCTGCAAAAGCTTGTTTGGAGTTGCATTTCAGAAGCATCGATCTTTTCCGAAATGGGTCAAGAGTGCAACTGTTTGTCGAATTCATTTCGAGTTCCTTTGTTTTCCAAGCTGTGATTTGCATCATCTTGTGCATTTCCCCAGCGAATCAAGATTAACTACAGAATTTCTGGAAACAACGAAATGGAGCAATCCTGATCACAAACATATACTCATCCAATTCATGTGATCTTCTTTCCTCAAATCGGGTTTTCAACTAAGAACAGGAATTTTCTTTTTCCTGGCAGCGAATCTCGCGGCTGATACACTTAATAGCTTGTTGATTGACATTCCATCCCCTAAAGTCTTCCTCTTAACTTCAAATCTATGTTTAATTCGGTCATCAAGCTTATAACCCAGAAATGCAGGAAACGCCAATAGCTCTCCAACTTCGCGGCCCATCCCCTCTATCAAATACTCCATCTTCTTCTCTAAAGAGCTACAGCTGTACTGCAGTATCTGAGGGTGTTTCTTGCTCATGATATGAATGTCGTTTAAAGATAGTCCGTAACTCTGGAATAAATCAATAACCTTCTGCAAATTTTCACAACTCGTTCTGGTAACAGCTCCCAACACAATTGCCAATTCCTTTGTTCTATATCTATAACCCATCTTGACCAAAAAAGCAAGCTTAAGTCCAATGTTATCGATGGACAGGGCTAGAAATAAAGGCGCTTTTGTCAAGAACTTGCCGATATCCTCAGAATCCAAACCGCATTGCTTCAGAAAATCTATTCGAGGATGTAACTTCCTCTCCCTGCTAGTACAAATCACACCCGGGAACACAAGAAAAATCTTGAATATTTTCTCATCACTTAAACCAGCAAAAGACCTCAGGATCTCGACATGACTAGTTACATGCTTCACACTATAACTCAAGATCATAGGGAATTTCTGCAACACAACGCCTGTGCCAACCAAATCATTCCCACCGAGTTCTTTAAGAACCCCAATTCTTGGAATCAGCTGAGTACTCAAATCATAATTGAGAATTGTTGGACGCTTTACAATTAAATCAATACCACCAAACGGCTTCAAGAAATCAATGATCTTTTCTATTTCTTCAACTGACTTATGACACAAAGCTTTGGTTAAATTAACATGTTTGAGAACATGAACAAGCTTTTCTTCAGGAACTCCATGTCGAAGCAGCAGCCTAACCTTTTGATCAAACCCCACCAAGAATCTTGTTTCCGTTGAAGTAAAAAGGCGTTCAAGTTGCATTGGTTCAATCTTTCCTCCTAAATCATCGCGAACGAAACAAATCAACGGATCAACTTCATCTGCTACCAATAAAATCGGGCTCTTCACAATCAAGTTATAAAGAACAATGCCTTTGATTCCAACAGACTCCAGAGAAAATATGCGAGCACGTAATTTATCCAAAGAAGTCACTCTGAGAACAGGGTGCTTGTCCAAAAGTGAATCGATTTCATCTTCGTTGAGTCCGATTCCTAGTAAAAATATCACTGAAACATCAAAACAAAACAAAAAACAAACATAGTGCAACTGATCAGCTTGAATACCATGTACATAAACTGTTTGATAATTTACCTCTGAGAGAGAAATTACCTGTTTCAGTCTCAGTATGAAGATTGATAGTCATGTCCAGGCAGCTGCATTTGATGAGAACATGCTTGAAGGGTCGAAAACCCGGTGAGGCAAAACATGGTCCCGACTCAATTCTTGAAGTTTTAGTAAAGTTCACGAGCAAAAACCATTGGCGGGCACGGAGAGTTGCGAGTGAAGAAACCGAAGAGGACCCAGATTTTCTTGTTGTGTAAATTGGTGCCTGATAGAGGAAGGAGATTGAAGAGATTGCAGCCGCCATTTTTGTAGAGCTGATTGGTGTGTCTCCTGGAAAAGCTCAGTGACAGATGAGTCTCGCACGGTTGAGTCTTCAATTGGCGTCGCGCGTAATTCAAAAAATATATAAACATAAAACATTACACTGTTCGATTTTATTTTTGGGGCCTTAAGTTGAGATTAATTGGCTAATTGCCCATTTCTAGCCCTATGTTATCATTCTCTTCGGTTCATTACTAAAATACCAAAAAGAAAGAAAAGTTTTTCCAGTAACGAATGGATATATTACGTTATCCGTGTAATCATGCATTTCAGAGGATAGGAGTACTCTTTTTAGGAGCAGTAACGATTATTGGATTCTTGACCTGAAGCCCCACCGCACCACCGTTACATATTTTTTTTTTATATATATAGGTGGAAAATATAAATCGATAATATTTTTTTAAAAAAATAATATTTTTTTTACCCTTAAGTTCTAACCCTAATCTACCGTGTTGTCTTTCATTTTATGGTAATGGATGATGAGAAGCTTAGTGATTATGGTTGATTGATTTATTTTGTGAATTGTAGGAATGAAAATCTCTATTTTGATGGGATTTTTTTATTCTCTATTGATAAACCATTAATTATATATACATTAATCCAAAAATACTTTCAGATTTCAAATGGAACGGGACATGATACTTCCCTTTCTTGTTCCCGGTCCCTTTTACACTAATGGGGGGCAGTGTGGAAGAGAACTTCGAGCCGATATGATCCATTGACATCCCTAATCCACAAAGATTATGGATGATTTCTGGGTTTTCATTTTGGGTCTACTTGATAGTTTTTAGTTTGCAGTGATATGATGTGTATTTTTCCAATTAAGGAAATATACATGAAGAATTTAGAATGAAAAAAGAAGAATTTAGAAAGAAATGAGAAAAGAACAGAACAGACAAAATATGAGAGATAATTTGTATTACAATTTAATCGATATCTTTATTCAATTTAAAAATAGCCTTTATATAGACTTAAACCAGCTAAAGAATCTGAAAACAAAGAAATCACTACCTACTAATCAAGCAACTAAATAACCACTAATAAAAATAAAGAATACTAACAAATCCACTACTGCACTGACTAATTTATTCAAACATAATAACCTAACTATTGATCTAACTATGACACTTTCACTTGCACACTTTCGCGTGCACATATTACTTGAATTAAGTACAGATCATGATATTCTATAAATTGCACAAAACATTCTAATTTGAAGTCATATCAGGAATTTCCAGCCGCCAAGTTCACAGTGAGAATCTCATAAATACAAGAGAGAGAGTATTATAATTATCAATTCCTTATAAACAATCAAATTCAATGTTACAAAGTGGATGGTTTGCAAAGGATACAATTTCACCCCTACCCCCCACCCCCCGTGTTGATTTCTCGTAACAATTTAGAGTTGTGCCATGTCGTTTAAGGTCTTCCGTGCGAATTTGTCTTCAATTCCCAAATTCTTTTCCTTTCTGGAGAGTAGCAAGAAGAGGTTTGTTACAGAGAATTTCGCGATGTTCGAATTCAAAATCTGAACCGTGGCTCTTATGCCTTTTAGTTTTATTGCTCGTCGAACTGCCTTTTACTTGGATAACAGAAGAGCTTACCTTTTTAGTTTTCTTGTGTAATCTAGAAAGTGAAGCCCTGAAAACAAAAATCCAATAAAATTAACAAATTTGTCTACTATACATTCCAGCAGAGAGCAATGAAGAGAGAGAGAGAGAGAGAGAGAGAGAGAGAAATTGCAGGTAGCTTGCAAGTATACACACCTCTTTCTGGGAACTTGGCTAAGATCATCCGATGTCCCTTTACCAACTTGTCCGCTTTTGTCATCCTGAGGATTCTGTCCCTGCACAAGGAAGCAGATTTGAAATAAGGTAATCCGCACCTTCCCATTCATTACCAGTCTCAGTCCATAGAATGAAACATCCTCAAAGGAGGGTACTTCCTCCATATTGTAATAAAAATAGTGAAATTAGTTTAAGCACAAAGGTTTTAGAGAAAAATGTAAGCACAGGTGTAGCAACAGATGAATAAAATCATTAGCTCTTTATCCTTTTACACTTTCTATGCCCAAGAAATATGTCCAAATGTGAAATTGAATCAATATTTAAATGCAAAAAATAGATTCTCAAAATGGAAAAGCGTAAGCATTGAAATTTGAAAAACACTATAATTTCCAGCACAACAGTGTAATGCCAATTAAGATGAAAGTAAAATTTGTTACTAAAAAAGTTGATTAAAAATAAAACAGTTGATACTATACAAAGGAGCTAATATTTGTTAGCCCATAGGCCTCTTAAGAGGTAAAAGTGTACCTTAATAATTTGGATAACGACACTATATTTTCAGTACAACAGGAGCAAATAGCTCATGTTCCATTCCAGTACAACAGGGACATGGCATTGTAAAAAGGCTTCAACCTTAACGGAAATTAATAGATTCTAGATGCCTTACTTTCACCAGGAACCCCTTCAAAGTTTCTAACAGCTTAAAATGAAGTTAACGACAAACACAATAAGTAATCTATGAAAAGGAAACTTTATAGAAAACGATAAGGTGTTACACAAGGCAAGCAGAATGCAAGTTGATAAGAATAAAATATTATGAAAGAGAAGTAAATCAAAAGCCATTAGGTTAAGCAAAATACTATATAGGTAATAGGTTTCGACATTTACACAACCTAAAGTTGTCATTCATTCACATTGTAGTCACCTGGCATTTAACTTCGGAAATGCTACATAAAATAATACTGATTACTGATCAGTCCTCTCCAAACAGGCAAAGCCACGATACATTCTTTTGTTGTTTATACTAATAGTAAATCAAAGGAAGAAATCGTGCTAATAATTTCTCGTAAATAATACTTCAAGAAGTATCTGATCCTCCTTGTACTGATAATGTTCATCACATCCTATCCAGCAAGAACGAACTTAAGAGCAAGGTTGTTGGTGTTTCCAACATGCTTATAGACACCTTGAAATTTCAGTAGCTGAAATGCACACATTACGAAATCTGTCCAATCATAATACAAAAAACTCTGTACTTCCAAGTTAAATGTGAACTACCTACCTTTCAAAGACAGAAGATCCAACAGATAAAAACGATTAAAGAACGTTAAAATAATAAAATTTGACTGTTAACTAGAAACATAGAAAGCCAAAAGCAATCTTTGGAGCAGAAAAGGTCACTAACCATAGATCTGAGACGTTCTATAAGTTTAGTAGCGCTATAAAATCCTACCATATGGAGACAATTAAGCATTGCTGAATAGTAGCATAAAATACAAGGAGAAACCCAAGAAATACTTAAATTTCTTGAACAGAATCAAGATTACATGTAAATGGAAGCAAAAGGAATATCTTAATACTTAAGCATTCCAATGATATCCATTTAAGTAGCACAATGAAAAGCGTATAAGAATTCCAAGCATATATTTATTGAACAGAGTTAAAATCACATGTAATCACAAACTAAAAAGTACAAGTTTCAATAACTTAAGCAGCTTAATTAGTTAGTAACATTCTATGCAAAAACAACCTATGATCACACTCAGCCGATTAAACTTCATCAACATTCTATGCAAAAATTCCACATCGACATTATTAATTGATCATTGCAAATGATCAAACCATCAATTTCTAAATCTAATGCAAACCACATTGGATGCAAATGAATCAATCCATCAAATATATATCATAAACTTGAAGTATAGAGCACCAAACAATGATACATTCAAGCAATGAATCAAACCCATCGGATATAAGTTTTCATGACAAAATAAAACCAAATAAGCTTACATGTTTCGATGGCGAAACACAGGCTCCTCCTGGTCCATCCTCATCCGAATTCGAAACCCTCATCTTCTTCTTCCCATCAACACTTACATTTCCATCACACCCACTTCCTTTCCTCCTCTTTCGACCAACTATTTTCGACTTCCCTTTCTTTTCCCTCACTTTCCACACATTCCTCTTCCGGTACACCAACTTCTCGAACTTCCAGTCCATACAGCTCGTATCGATCACCGTCACTTCGTTCCTCGAAAACCCGAAAAGCTCCCTCTCACCACCACCCTTATCGAACTCTCCTCCTCCTTCTTCTTCATTACCACAATCACCATCACCACCACGATCAACCGCATTGCTCACATTCGCGTTCTCTGCCGGGGCATTCTCGTCTTTTCGCTCGCACCACCCTGAACTCCGCTCCTCCTCCTCCTCCACCGCCGCCGCCGTCGAGACCAGGCAGATTCTAGGATTTGTTTGTTTCCTGGAACTCTTTTTCCTGCGGCTCCGGCTCCGGTCCGGTTCGCCTCCGCCGCCAGTGTTGAAGAGGTCCGAGAGGACATTGCTCATTATGCCGAACCACTCGGACTCTCCGCCGTCGTCTCCATTTCTGTCACTGGAGATCTCCTTGGGATTCTCGCAGACTGGCTTTTCGTCGGACTGAGTCGACTCGGGCGAGTTCGGGTCCGGGTTTGGATTGTTGTTAGAGAGGAAGTGATCAAGGTCGAGGCCGTCGGCGGTCGGGAAACCCTTGGTGGACCGAAGCCGGTCGAGCCAGTTCGAACCGCACTTGCTTGTCGAGATCGAACAGATCATCGATGCTGACGTGGTCCAATGCGATTGCGAGGATTGATCGGCGATTTGAATTTTCTTTTTTGTTTGGTTGGTTGGAGCCTGGAGGTTGATTGACTGAACTCTGAAATTTTTGCAGGAAGTTGTTTCTAAAGTGCGCAGGGGTGTGTGATACGCATGCTTCAGAACTGCCACGTGGACAACCTTGACATTTATTAGAATCTTATTATCACACACGTTTGTTCGGTGAGTGACATTTAACACGCTTTTTTTTTAATCGAAAATGAAAATAGAATAGAATCAAGTTGTATTGGATTTTAGTTCTTTTGGTATGAAGATGTAAACGTCCTGAATTTGAATTTTTATTAAGCTGGAATGAGATTGAAAGATGAACTTAATGAAATATTTTTTTCTAACATCTAAATATACTATCGATATGTTTGTTTTTAAAATAAAATTATCTGAAAATAGGTAATTTGACATTTAAATACATAACTAATTTAACATATATCATTTTTTATAAGATTTTGTATATTCTTCGATAAACAAATTAAAATTTAATAAAAATAAAAAATTCACGAAGAATATAATTTTACATATTCTATAACAAAAGTTTAAAATCAATTGATTGTATAAAAAAAAAGAAATCAAATTCAATTTTACATGTTATCTACATTTCCGGTGCATATAAATTAGAAAACCATTTTTTTTTGGGTTTCCTCGATTATATGTACCAAAAACCAAACAAAAAAAAAGAGTTAAGTACGGGTCAAACTAAATCAATTTAGGTTATGTTTGATATTGTTTTGGTTAAGAAAAAATCTACTTATATCTTCACTTAAAAAATAATCAATTTTTAAAAAACAAATTGGTAAGTAGTGGTGTAAAAATGGGCCGGCCGGTGACAGGCCGGTCCGGCAGGCCCATGAAGTTCACGGGCCGTTCTTGGAACGGCCCGTGAAGGAAGAGGGCCAGGCCTCGTGCCGGGCCTCCTCCCAGAGGCCCGGCAGGCCGGCCAGCCTGGCACGCCAATCCGGCGAGCCAGGCCTGTCGGACCGGTCAGCCGGTCCGTTGGGCCAATTTTTATTTATTTTTTTTTAACCTCCAACGGCTGGAATTGATTTCCAGCCGTTGGAGATTTTTAAAATTACCAAAACTCCCCCTACAATATTTTAAATTACATTTTGACCCACAAATCAAATTTTTCTATAAATACTTCCATCCATTTCATTTTCCATCAACTCTCTCTATCATTCTTTCAATATTTCATTCTCTCAAATCTCAATCTCTAATATATTCTCCAATTCTCTAAACTATTTCATTCATTTTGGTTATTACCCTCTCTACAAAATTCTCTACGTTTTCCACCAACACACCAAATTTTAAAGGTACAATTTTGTTATTACTTTTGGTCTAACATATTCTCATAGTAAATTTATATGTTTATGTTTAGATTTGAGTTACTTAATGAAAACATTATCTATTTAGTTAGTTAGTTTATCAATTTTTGGGCTTTAATGTTAATATTATTTGTTTAGTTTATTAAGATTTTTAAGTTTAGTAGTAATTTTAATATTTGTTATTAATAAATTTAGAAAGTTAATTTGTATTACTGAAATTACTTTTTGTAATAAGTAAATGATGAATGTTAAGTGTAGTAATTACGTTTTATATTGTTTTTTTCATAAATTAAAATTTTTAATTTGTAGATTATGATAGTAAATTTAAGAGTAGTGGTTCAAATCATCAATTTTATGTTAGTATATTATGTTAGTCGTGAACTAGTGAATTTAAAATTTTATGTTAGTAGATTATGATTTTTTTTGTTTATTTAATTTGTTTTTTAAGTAAATAAATTATTGTAAGTGTCGTATTAATTATAGTAATTATTGTTAGTAAATTAAGATTACTGTTAGTAAATATTGATTTTTAATTTGACTATTAACTATTATAGTGCTCATATTTTTATTCAGATAATGGATCCTAACCAGCAGCCTTATTTTCCGGACGGTTTGAATATGCTCAACGATGAATTTGATATTTCAGAACCGACCCATACTCAAGCGGGACCTTCTGGTTCCGGCGTTGCACCAACATCACGTCCCAGAAAATTAACATCAGATGTGTGGCAATGTTTTAACATAGTCCAAATGACACTCCCAAACGGGGCGTCTGGTCTCAGAGCTAAATGTAAGTTTTGCCATAAGAATTATGCTACAAGTACGGGGGGAACCGGACATTTGAGACGGCATATGCACAAATGTATGCCTGCACATGGACAGGTAGATACTACAACCCAGACACAGCTTCAACGGCACCCATACGGGTCCGTTACGACGTGGCAGTTCGACGCCATGCACGCTAGAGAGTGCTTGGCACGATACATTGCACAAACTGATCAACCGATCAATATTGGTGAGAGTCCATTTTATAAAGAATTTATCACATCTGCATATAACCCCCAATATGAACCTGTTTCTAGAACCACCACTAGAAATGATTTGATACGATTGTTTGAAACCGAAAGGGATGACTTAGTTGCTGAAATACAGCATTTAAGTGTCTCTGTTGCATTAACTTCTGATATTTGGAATGCATGTTCCAAACAGGACTATTTATGTGTCACGGGACACTATTTAGATTATGATTGGAGGATAACAAAAAGAATTTTTGGTTTTCATCCTATGGATTTTTGCACATACCGCAGAAAACATTTTTAATGTCATAATGGAAGTTTTAGAAACTTATGAAATCACGCATCACATTCTTTCAATCACATTTGATAATGCATCTGCAAATACTAGCTCTATTGCATTGTTTGTTGCAAGAAATATCCCGCAAGATTGAGGTTATTTCTTCCATCAACGGTGTGCATGCCATATTATAAATTTAGTTGTACAGGCTGGTTTAAAGCAGGTAAGCGACCAAATAGATCGCATCAGAGATGCCATTTCTTGGATTTGCAGTTCTAATCCTAGATTCAGTGAATTCAAGAGACATTGTAAATTAAACGGTCTCAAACCCCGACGATTCCAAACTGATATGCCGGTAAAGTGGAACTCTACTTATTTAATGTTGCAAAATTGTTTGGAATATGATACAACCATTACATGTTTTTATAACATGAAATTGACCGAAACAGGATAATTTAGTCCAAAATTACTTTCCACAGACGATTGGTATGTGGCAAAGATTTTTGTTCAATTTTTAAAGATTTTTTACAATGCCACTATAACTCTTTCCGGGGTATATTACCTCACATCTTCCCAGACAATCCATCAGATAGTGGAAATGTCTGAACTGTTAAACAGTTATAGAGAAGATGAACATCTAGGCGCTGCAGTTGTTGTCATGGAGACATAGTTGAAAAAATATTGGGCTAACATTCCCCTACTTTATGCCTTAAGTGCTATAATAGATCCCAGGGTTAAATTATCTGGTTTAGAAGTTTTGCTTGAGTTTATTGGTATTAATTTGTCAATAGATTATTCAGAACAAATTACTGACATTCGAACCAAGTTGTTCGAGATTTTTCATATTTATGAGACCAGGTTTGGCAACATTGACATCCCCCAATCAACACGACCGGAGACAGAGACGAAGCAAACAAGTTGGAGCCTTCTAAAACAAAGAAAAAAAGACAAATTAGCAAGTACTTCTTCAGGGCAAAGATCTAGCCCATCTTCTTGTACCGAACTTATTAGGTACCTTGAAACACAGTTCGATGCTGTTGAAGACAATGAAGAGTTTGATTTGTTGTTATGGTGGAAGACCTATACGTACAGGTATCCAGTTCTGTCACACTTAGCACGTGACGTACTGGTTATTCCAGTGTCAACGGTGTCTTCAGAACAAGCTTTCAGCACCAGTGGACGCATAATTGAACCAAGAAGAAGCTGTTTGTCTCCAGAGATGGTGGAGGTATTAACATGCCTTCGGGATTGGGAGCATGCTAAAAAAATGTTACAAAATCTAACTGTAGATAAAGAACTTAATCTAAATTTCGACAATCTATATATTGATGACCCTTCAGGTAGTGGTCAGGGCCAGAACTAGGTTATACTTTTACATATGTATTTATTTTTTACTTGTAAGTTGTAAAACGGTTGCACTCTTTTTTCCTTACCAAGTTTTTATCCCACTGGGTTTTTCTTGGTAAGGTTTTTAATGAGGCAATCATGTAGATATGTATTACTGAATTCCATAAGTGAAAAATAAATAAATAATTAAAAAATTGTTCGTTCTCTTTATTCATTTCAAATCCTAATAATTGTTCGTTCTCTTCATTCATTTTAAATTCTAAACCCTTAACCATAAACTATAAATCCTAAACTCTATGCCATAAATCCAAAAAAACGTAATTTGGAAAAACAATTGGACCAAAAAACTAACTCGCCAGACCAGGCCTGTTAGGCCTGGCGGGCCGGCCTGGCACGGCAAGTAGGCACGGCCCGCCTGAGGCAGGCCGGCGTGCCTTGCAGGACAGGACCTGCTTCTCTGGAAACAGGCCGGCCCGGCCTGTTTCCAGAAATTGACTGGCCAGGCCATCCCTAATGGGCCGGGCCAGTCCATTTTTACACCTTTATTGGTAAGTGTTTAGTAAACTAAATTTTAAAATTGTTTAACATTTAAAAGGAAGGAAAATGTATTGAACAAAATTACTAAAATAGACATCATTAATAATATAAATATAAATCATTTAAAAAGAAATAAATAAGAAATTTAAAAGGAAAAAAATTATAACTGAGTCAACTCGTTCATCTAAACACTGCGTCATCGAGTCAACTCATTCATCTTAATATTAAGTTATTGAGTCAACTCGGCTGAGTTAACTCACTCACTCAATCTTTCTTATCTCTGTAACTCAACTCTAAATTCGCCATCGTCTCTCACTCACCGCCGACATCAAGGGATCGTCGTCCTTCAATCCTTCATTCGTAGCTGTCGAGAGCGGCGCCTCGCTGCCGACATCGGTGCCAACGCCAAACTGAAATTATCGAGGGAAGTTCTAGATCGCAAAAATGGAGGCGACTGATGAGGGAGGCAACTGGCGAGTGAGGCAACTGGCGAGGGTGTGTCGATGGCAAGGCAACGTCGTTGTCGATGGAGAGACGACGTCGGCTACGAGTGATATCCTCCGGCCTCCAACTCTGGTGGTGGCCACCACCACTGTTGCTCAGTTTCTTTTCTTTTTCTTTTTAATTTTTTGATTATATTATTATTATATATAAGGGTGATACAGTCTTTTAATAAAATAGTGAGAGTATTTTGGACATTATATAAACATTAAGCTAGCTTCTACTTCAAAAAGCAACCCTAACTAACTTCTCAAAAGTTGATTATTTGTTGAGCAAATTATAAAATAAGTTGCTTTTGGAAAGTTTACCAAACACCTTGATGAGGACCAACCAGTTGATCACCATTCAGCTAAGGTTGGAAAAGATCCAGATCCTTTAACCATTCATGAAGGACCAATGACAAGAGTTAAAGCTAAAAGGATGAAAAAAGCCTTAACTTGTTTAATGGAAAGCATTTGGAAGGAGCAAGCTCGTCAAGATTTGGTCAAGGATCTAAGGATGCAAGAAGATTATAAAATGGTCAACATGTTTCAAACAAGTCCAAATCACGAAGACACGAGTCCAGCCTTGTTAGAATGAAGTATTCTAGCATAACTTGAAGAATAAAAGGTCATTAAGCCATGATAGGTTTTGTGGGCCTATTTTATAATTAGTTTGGGTTTTAGTTGTGTTGAGTTTTGTAGGCTTATTTTATGATTAATTTGGGTTTTAATTATGTTGGGTTTTGTGGGTTTATTTTATGATTAGTTTGGGTTTTAATTGTGTTGGGTTTTATTTTGTAAAGTGTGAGTTCATGTGTTATTTGATTAGGAATAAGGAGTTACAAAAGCTGAATACTTTATGGTCATTATTCATGATTTAGATGTCATTTAGTGGACGATTACACATTTAATGGACAGTTACATTTCTGTTGTATTGTCCTTGGCCTTTGTTCTATATAAACAAGGCTGACTTTTCTATATAATGGCAGAGATTTGAGTAATATAAACTTATTTGAGCACTTTATGAGTGTTTTGTTTTTAAGTTCTTGCATGAACTTTGGAACTTATCAAGCTTATTCATCTTATGGCGTTCAACAACCTTAAAATCTTTGTTTACCTTTAAACATATCAACTTTATAGCTTGTGGCGTTTGAGGGAAATCAAAGTGTTTTTCTAATTAGCTTTTATCATCATTTCAATGATAAAGTGATTAGAATAGTTTCTCTTACTTCAATCTTGAACGGCCGGGTTTGTTTCAATTAGTTGAAGGGTGTTAAATTGCATTTCATATGTATTATAGCTATTTAGCTATTGGAGTGTATGGTTGTTAAGTTAATGATTTCCATCATTTTGGTATCAGAGCATGGCTCAAGTTTGAAGTTCGCATATCCATTTATTTGCTGTTCTTTTAGTTTTTTTTTTTCACTTTCTTTTCTTCTTCATCTTTTAACACCGTATCTACAATTCATCTTAGTTGTTGTGCTTATTGAGGTTATTGTCATTCTTCTTTGTTTTCCGTACATAAAAAAAAATAAAAAAAATATTGCAGTTTCAAGGAATTCTTATAAAATTCTAGAAATATTTCTTTGTTCATATGATTTTTGTTTCGGTTTAGGAAATATTTAAATATTGTCTTCTTAACCAAAACAAACAGAATTTTTGTTGGGATAGAAATTGATATTTCAGTTCTAATATTTGCTTACTTTAAGCGGCCTACCTTTTGTTTATTTTTTTATACCTATCCAATTTCACTCCGTTGAATTTGCCATAATATAAATTGTTTGTTTAAAAGGACCTTAGTTAATCTAAGAACCCAAAGAACAAAACAAGAAAGGTAGAAGGAAAGAGTTGTGAGATTAGCATCGAGAAAAGCCAAACAATTGTGTGAAACACGAGTGGTGTGAATCAATTCTTTGAGAGAAACACGTGAGGGAGTGATTGTGAGGTTGTTCTAACTTTTTTTTTACTGGTTTTAAACATGTATAACAAAGATAAAGAAGTGAGTTCTTCCTCAAATGATCAAGTGATTCAAGCAATGCAGCAACAATTTGAACGTATGTTCAAAGGGATGAGAGATGTAGGAGATCTCTAGAAAGACATGACGAAGCAATTACCATATTGCAAAAAGAACCACAACTTGGAAGACAACCAGCCTTTGTCAATGATGTATATGATGGCCGAGAAGACACGGATGATGGCCAAGCTAGTATAATTGGTCTAGACGTTAATCTTAGGAGACAAGCTAGGAGAGGACGTTTTGATGGTGTGGACCCAAACATAGGCAACATCAAAATGAAAATTTCTTATTTTCAAGGGAAGAAAAATTCAGATGCCTATTTGGAATGGGAACGAAAAGTGGAACTGATCTTTAAATGTCATAACTACTCCGAAGAGAAAAAGGTAAAACTAGCCACTGTTGAATTTTGTGATTATACTATTGTTTGGTGGGATCAATTGTGTAAAGATAGGCGTATAAATGTTGAAAGACATGTAAAGACTTGGTTGGAGATGAAATAAATCATGAGGAGGAGATTTGTCCCTAGCCATTACTATAGGGATTTACATCAACGGTTGCAAACTTTGACACAAGGTTCCATGAGTGTAGAAGAATATCACAAGGAAATGGAGATAGCCATGATAAGGGCTAATGTGGAGGAGGACCGTGAGGCCACCATGGCTCGGTTTTTGAGTGGGTTAAACAAGAACATTGCTGATCTTGTGGAACTGTAACATTATGTGGAGATTTAGGACATGGTGGGTGTGACCATGAAGATTGAAAGTCAATTCAAAATAAAAGGCATCGGGTATGATTCAAAACCTTATTCGGGTTCTTCTTCTTCTTCTTGGAAACCGAATTGGAGTAAAATGGATGATAAACCCATTGTTAAGCCTAAAATTGATGAAACTAAAAGCAAAAATGAAATAGGCAGCAAGGGTAGAGGTGGGAATCAACCTAATCAAACTAGGGACATTAAGTGTTTTAAGTGCCTTGGGCATGGTCATGTAGCACGTGAATGTCCTAATAAAAGGGTAATGATCATGGGGGATGGGGCAGTTGAATCAGAAAGTGAGAGAGAGGATGAAGATGGTATGCCACATTTAGAAGATGCTAGTGATGTAGAGTATACTAGTGGAGAAAATTTAGTTGTACAACGAACACTTAGTTTGCAAAGTAAAAATAATGAACATGGTAAAGCAACGTGAAAATTTGTTTCATAGTCATTGTTTGATTGCTAACAAATTGTGTAATGGGATTTTTGATAGTGGAAGTTGTACAATTGTGGCAAGTACCTTGCTTGTGGAGAAACTAAAATTACCTACTATTAAACATCCAAAACTATACAAGTTACAATGGTTGAATGATAGTGGTGTTGTGAAGGTAAATCGACAAGTGTTAGTTTCTTTTTCAATTGATAGATATAAGGATGATGTTTGGTGTGATGTGGTACCTATGTATGCTGGTCATATGTTATTGGGGAGACCATGGCAATATGATCGAAGGGTAATGCATGATGGGTTTGAGAACCGTTATTCTTTGATCATGGAGGGACAAAAATACCAACTTGGACCTTTACCTCCAAAGACAAATTTTGAAGACCAAATGCGCATAAAACAGTAATATGAAGAACTTGAATCTTCATTAGCTGAAACTTTGGGAAGGGAGCAAGAAAGAGAGAAAAATAAAGGTTGGTTGAGTGGTAAAAATGAGAGCAATGGGAAACACAAAGGGAGAGAAAACAAGGAAGGCTCGAGTGAAAGAAAAATGAGTGTTTATGTAAAAATGTGTGATGTGAAGAAAACATTAATCACGAGACAACCCTTACTTGTACTTATGTACAAGGATATTTTAATTGTTTCTAACGAAATGAACAAGAGTATGCCTAGTGTTATTGTTGATCTTTTACAGGAAAATGAGGATCTCTTTCCCGAAGATGTTTCTAATGGTTTGCCACCAATTAGAGGAATTGAACATCAAATTGATTTCATTCCGGGTGCAAGCATACCAAATAAGCCAGCATATAGATGCAACCCCGAAGAGACCAAGGAAACCCAAAAGCAAGTAAGTGAGCTTATGGAAAATAGATATGTGCGTGAAAGCATGAGTCCATATGCGGTTCTTGTTTTGTTGGTGCCTAAAAAGGATGGTTCATAGAGAATGTGTGTTGACTGCTTTGCCATCAACAAAATCACGTTAAAGTATAGACATCCTATCCCTAGGTTAGATGATATATTGGATGAATTGCATGGTTCTTATGTGTTTTCAAAGATTGATTTAAAATCTGGATTTCATCAAATAAGAATGCATGAGGGTGATGAATGGAAAACCACTTTCAAAACTAAACATGGTCTATATGAATGGTTAGTAATGCATTTTGGCCTAACTAACGCACCTATTACTTTTATGAGATTGATGAACCATGTTTTGCGTGCTGACATTGGAAAGTTTGTAGTGGATTATTTTGATGATATTCTTATGTATAACAAAAATTTAGATGAGCATGTAACACATTTAAAGGTTGTTTTTGATGTGCTTAGAAAAGAAAAGTTATATGCTAATCTAAAGAAATTCATTTTTTGCACTAATGAACTTATTTTTCTTGGTTATGTTGTTAATGATAAAGGAATACATGTTGATCAAGAAAAAGTGAAAGTAATTAGGGAGTGGTCGAAACCCACTTATAGTAGTGATGTAAGGAGTTTTCATGGACTTGCTAGCTTTTATAAGAGATTCATTAAGGATTTTTCTACCAATGATGCACCATTAACTGAATGCATAAAAAAGAATGTGGGATTTAGGTGGGGTAAAGAACAAGATGATGTTTTTAACTTGCTTAAACACAAACTTAGTTCAGCACCTTTACTTGCTTTGCCTAACTTTGCTAAAAATTTTGTGATTGAGTGTGATGCAAGTGGAATATGTATTGGAGGAGTCTTAATGCAAGAGGGCAGACCCATTGCATTCTTTAGTCATAAGCTAAGTGGAGCAAGTCTTAACTACCCGACGTATGATAAGGAGTTTTATGCCTTTGTGAGAGCGTTAGAGACATGACAGCACTATCTTTGATACAAGGAATTCATTATACACACCGATCATGAGTCCTTGAAATATCTCAAAGGACAAGGAATGCTAAGCCGTAGGCATGCGAAATGGGTAGAGTTTATTGAATTCTTTCCGTACATCATCAAGTACAAACAAGGTAAGGAGAATGTGGTTACCGATGCTCTTTCTAGAAGGTATGCTCTAATTTCTAAACTTGATATAAAATTATTGGGTTTTGAGTACATTAAAGACTTATACAATTCTGACTTTGATTTTGCTAATGTTTATAGGGCATGTGAGAAATGGGGTTTTGACAAGTTCTTTAGGCATGATGGTTTTCTTTTCAAAGAAAACAAGTTGTATGTTCCTCGATGTTTAATGAGAGAATTGCTTGTGAGAGAGGCACATAGTGGCGGGTTAATGAGGCATTTTGGAGTTAAAAAGACTTTGAGTGTGTTAAGTGATCATTTCTTTTGGCCACACATGAAAAGAGACATTGAGAGAATATGTGAGAGATGCATTACTTACAAACGAGCTAAATCTAAAGTCATACGTCATGGGCTGTATACTCCTCTTCCTATACCTAGTGAGGCTTGGGTTGATATATCTATGGACTTTGTCTTGGGATTACCTAGGTCAAAAGAGGGGAGAGGTTCTATTTTTGTTGTTGTTAACTGGTTCATTAAGATGGCACATTTCATTCCTTGCCATAAAACAGATGATGCAACATTTGTTGCGGGGCTGTTCTTCAGAGAAATTGTGCGGTTACATGGAATACTAAGGACAATTGTGAGTGATAGAGATGTGAAGTTCCATAGCCACTTTTAGAAAATGTTTTGGAGCAAGTTGGGTACAAAGTTGTTGTATTCAACCACTTGTCATCCACAAACAGATGGACAAATGGAGGTGGTAAATAGAACTTTATCAACTCTTTTGAAGGCCATAATTCAAAGGAATTTGAAGAATTGGGAGGAATATTTGCCACATGTGGAGTTTGCTTATAACTGAAGTGTGCATGCTACAACAAACCATTCACCATTTGAAGTTATGTACGGATTTAATCCATTATCTCCTATGGATTTACTACCTTTACCTTTGGAAAAAGCTAATTTGGATGATAAGCAAAAAACTGATTTTGTCAAAGCCTTGCATGAAAAGGTGTGAACACAAATTGAAAAGAAAACTCTACAATATGAGAAGCAACACAGCAAGGGCCGAAAGCAAGTAGTATTTAAACCTGGTGACTGGGTTTGGGTACACTTGAGGAAGGAAAGATTTCCTAACCAACGGAAGTCTAAACTCATGCTAAGAGGGGATGAACCATTTCGAGTCCTTCAAAGAATCAATGACAATGCATACAAGTTAGAACTACCAAGTGAGTATGGCAATGTTAGTGCAACCTTCAGTGTTTCTGATTTGTCTTTGTTTGATGTAGATGATGAAGGTGCTGATTCGAGGACGAATCCTTTCGAGGAAAGGGGGAATGATGAGGACTAACCAGTTGATCACCATTCGAATAAG
Organism: Dipteronia dyeriana; assembly: GCA_032871835.1. Classification (NCBI taxonomy): domain Eukaryota; kingdom Viridiplantae; phylum Streptophyta; class Magnoliopsida; order Sapindales; family Sapindaceae; genus Dipteronia; species Dipteronia dyeriana. Next base: position 1,115,842 of record CM065303.1, read on the forward strand.
GTTGGAAAAGATCCAGATCCTTTAATCATTCATGGAGGACCAATGACAAGAGCTAAAGCTAAAAGGATGAAAGAAGCCTTAACTTGTTTAATGAAAAACATTTGGAAGGAGCAAGCTAGTCAAGATTTGGTCAAGGTTCTAAGGATGCAAGAAGAGTATAAAATGGTCAACATGTTTCAAACAAGTCGAAATCATGAAGACAAGAGTCCAACCTTGTTAGAATGAAGTATTCTAGCCTATCTTGAAGAATAAAAGGTCATTCCGCCATGTTGGGTTTTATGGGCCTATTTTATAATTAGTTTGGGTTTTAGTTGTGTTGGGTTTTGTGGGCTTATTTTATGATTAGTTTGGGTTTTAATTGTGTTGGGTTTTATGGGTTTATTTTATGATTAGTTTGGGTTTTAATTGTGTTGGGTTTTATTTTGTTAAGTTTAAGTTCATGTGTTTTTTTATTAGGAATAAGGAATTACAAATGTTGAATACTTTATGGCCATTAATCATGGTCTAGATGTCATTTGGTGGGGGTTACACATTTAATAGGCAGTTACATTTGTGTTGTATTGTCCTTGACCTTTGTTCTATATAAATAGTGCTGATTTTTCTATGTAACGACAGAGATTTGAGTAATATAAACTTATTTGAGCACTTTGTGAGTGTTTTGTTTTTAAGTTCTTGTATGAACTTTGGAACTTATCAAGCTTATTCATTTTGTGGTGTTCAACAACTTTAAAATCTTTGTTTGCCTTTAAACTTATCAACTTCGTAGCTTGTGGCGTTTTGGGAAAATCAAAGTGCTGTTCTAATTAACTTTTGGAAGATTTCTACACCATATATAATTATGATGAAATTGGAAATATGTTATATATGAGAGATAGTATCAGAAGAAAGGATTTTAGATTGCATTTAATGCAATTTAGTGATTTGCAATTAAGTGAAAAATTATAAATTTTTACTTTTTATTTCAAGTTGTTTGACCACTTTAAAAAACAAACAAAACAACTTAATAATTATGATTCAGACATATTAAGTTTTAAGTGGAAAAAACAAATGATCTCTAAGTCTCTAAGGAATCTTTAAGGGACTTCTTGGAGCTCATTGTCTGGTTTTTAAAGCCTTTTGGGGATGCTCTTAGGCAAGAGGGAGACTCTCTTGTTGGAAATTAATTCATGATTTTGTGGCCTTTGGAAATGCTCTTAAGTGGGAGGGGGACTTTATGGCTGTAAATTAATTCATGATTTTGTGACACTTGGAGATACTCTTAGATAGGAGGGAGACTTTCTAGCTGAGAATTAATTCATGATTTTGTTTATGAGAACCACATAATATGATCCCTAATTGACTTTAGTAAACACTTATACTAATCATAAATTAAGTTTCATAATCCTTACTATGTTGGTTATTAGTAAACGCATCCTTATTGAGATAGTATTCTACATTCATGTCTCGATATTTGGTGCCTACAACATCGTAGATTGATTTCCATAATCTAATGTTGATATGAGTAGACCTGACAATGAACCGAATCGAATCAAATAAGTGTCGAATGGTAAATGGGTCGAACCCAATTTTACTCGACCCAAACCCACTCGTTAACTTATTGGGTTTTAAAATATAAATGCAAACTCATTCGCTAATTTAATAGTTAACCAATCCATTTAATCCGTTATTTTTTTTATTACTTTTAGTAATTAATATTTTTAATTGTGAAAAACAAAAATACAAAATATTGAATTTAGGAAATTTTTTACGAGAAACTTTAACAACCAAAATGTCTAAAATAAGCAAACATTTATTAATGAATTTAGGAAATTTTAGGACTTCCAAACTCTTTTATTAACCAATTTAGGAAATGTATGGTTTTATTTTTGAGGTACAAATTAGATGTAAAATAATTATAATATTATTATTAAATTTAATGGATGGGTCATGGGTTTTAATGTGTTTTGAGAGATAAACCTAAATCGGAACTATTATTTTTGAGTAGTGATATTTATATCCTTTTAAATATGTATATACACCCTTTAATATGTTCGTCCCATTATTTTTTTTTTAAATAATTAAAATTGGTTAATACACCCAATTTAATACCAAAATGATCAATTTTTTTATAATTTTATTTTCTAACAAGAGCACAAAATTTATGATTATTTAAAAACGCCTTGGCTTTTTCATTCTTCAAATTTTCTGTTGTTTGCTCTGTGATTCCTTCCCGTGGCCTTAGACAGGGGTGTCTGCTCTCCCCCTACTTGTTTCTGCTGTGTACTGAGGCTTTCTCGGGGCTGCTCCTGATGTCTGAAAGGAATGGTAGGATTCTAGGTTCGGTGTTGCAGAGGTAGTCCTTTAATCAGTCATTTATTTTTTGCTGATGATAGTGTTCTCTTTTGTAAAGCTTCCCTAGCTAGCAATGCCCGGATTCGGATTATTTCGGATACTTACGAAAAAGGCTCGGGTCAAAAAATTAACCTCCAGAAGTCTCATATTACTTTTAGTCCTAAAGTGGATTCTTGTTTGAAGAATGATATTATGGACTGTCTGGAAATTGAGAGTTGCAATTCCCATGATTACTATCTCGGTCTTCCTCCTTGGTTGGTAGAAACAAAAGGAGGGTTTTCAACCAGATAAAAGAAAAGGTTGGCAATAAATTGCGGGGGTGGAAAGGAAGTTTATTTTCCTACGGGGGCAAGGAATTTCTTCTCAAGGCAGTGGCTCAAGCAATCCCCAATTATACTATGAGTATTTTTAAAATTCCGATCGGCTTGTGTAAAGAGCTAAATGCAATGATGTCTAAATTCTGGTAGGGTTCGAGAGAAGGGAAAAGAAAAACCAGTTGGATTAGTTGGGATACCATGTGTCTCCCCAAGAGTCACGGTGGGATGAGGTTCAAGGACTTGTCTCTGTTCAACCAAGCCCTCCTGGCTAAACAGGTTTGGCGCCTTTTCTATTCCCCGAATTCTTTGGTTGGTCAACTGTTCAAGGCCAAGTATTTTCCTTAGATTGATATCCTTTCAGCTCCAATCAAGGCTGGTTGCTCTCATATATGGCATAGTCTAGTTTGAGGCAGATAATTACTTTCGAAAGGGCTTAGATGGTCGGTTATTAATGGGAACAACATTAGAGCTTTCAGAGACAAGTGGATCCCTCATCCTTCCTCTTTCCTTCCAGTAACTTTCGACACGGGCACTAATCTTTTTGTTGCTGATTTCATTGACAGATCCAGGAGGGTGTGGAACCTAGGGAAAATTAACCAGTACTTCCTTCCCATCGATAGAGATGAAATCCTCTCTATTCCCATCAGTTGGAACGGTGGTCAGGATTTCCTAAAATGGCACTATGATAAGAGAGGGGAATTTTCGGTGAAAAGTGGTTACGATCTTGCTGTGAAGGATAGGCTTCAGTCCTCCTCCTCTAATACATCCAAAAGCAGCAGGTGGTGGAATTCCCTATGGAAGTTAAATATCCCTCCAAAGGTCAGAATCTTTGCTTGGAGAGCTTGTATGAATGAGATTCCTTCCCTGGAAACTCTATGGAAGAGAAAAATTATCGTTGATCCTCGGTGTATCAGCTGTGGGAAGGGGCCAGAATCCACGAGTCACACTTTTTTTGGTTGTAGAACAGCAAAAAAGGTTTGGTTAGAGTCCCGTTTTAGCAGCTCCCTTGCAAAGGTCAGTTTGCTTCCTGTCCTGGATGTTCTAACTTCTTTAGCTAGCCAATTCTCTTTGGATGATCTTGGTGAAGTGTGCATGATTGCCTTGGCAATTTGGGAGAACCGCAATGCTCTGCTGAATGGGGGTTAAATGAGGGCGTTGGAGTCGGTGGCAACCAGGGCTTTGGATTTCCTTTCAGAATTCAGGCTCTCCAAGATCGCTTATGGTTCCCCTCCCTCTTTTATGGCTGCCAGGACTCCTTCTGACTGGATCGCCCCTCCTCTTGGGGCTCTAAAGCTGAACACTAATTAAGTGACCCGTAAATCATCAAGATCTATTGGCATTGGTTTAGCTATCAGGGATGACAGAGGGAAAGTTATGGCTGCCCGGGCCAGCTCTCAGCTTGGGGTCTTTTCAGCGGAGATTAGCCATCTTATTGCTTTACGGGAGGGCCTCATGTTTGCTAAGCTCTACAACTTCTCTATTTATGTTGCCGAGATCTCTTCGTCCCGTGTGGCGTCCCTCTTATTTGGCTCGGTCTCGTTGTTCAGAGACTTTTTTCCTATTATCAATGATATTAAAGCCTTACTATTTGAAGTTGGTTTATATAAGTGTCAAGCCTCCCCTGTATCATGGAATTCCTTGGCTCACAACCTTGCTTTGTCGGCCTTCTCCTGTGTTAGGGAGCAGTTGTGGCTGGATTCCAGTTCGTTGTCTGTTGTTTCGTTTAGGTAATTTGTTTTGTGATTATAAAAAAAAACATGTAAGATTTTTTATAAAACAAAAAATGAATATATATATATGAAAACTCATTCTACTCTGATTATGCTTTGGAGCCGACCATGTCAGTTTCCTCTTCATATGCTGGGTTTCAGATAATAGAATATAAGTTAAACTGTGAGCTTTGAGAAGAAAATAAATAAAATTGATATGGATAATGGAATGTTGTTTCTTGTTTGTGCCATAAATCTATTGAGCACTTGAGCTTAAATGATAGGTCTGTTTTAGTGGTGTAAAAATGGACTGGCCCGGAGCATTAGGAACTGCCTGGCCAGTCCATTTCTGGAAACAGGCCTGGCTGGGCCTGGCACGCGACAGTGTCGCGGGCCGGCCTGCCTCAGGCGGGCCGTGCCTACGTGCCGTGCCAGGCCGGCCCGACGGGCCCCTCTGACGGGCTGGGCGGGCCAGGCCTAACGGGCCTGGTCCGGCGGGTTAGTTTTTTGGTCCAATTTTTTTTCCAAATTACTTTTTTTTTTGGATTTAGGCTATAGGGTTTAGGATTTATAGTTTATGATTAAGGGTTTAGAATTTAAAATGAATGAAGAGAACGAACAATTATTAGGATTTGAAATGAATAAAGAGAACGAATAATTTTTTAATTATTTATTTATTTTTCACTTATGGAATTCAGTAGTACATATCTACATGATTGCCTCATTAAAAACCTTACCAAGAAAAATCCAGTGGGATAAAAACTTGATAAGGGAAAAAGAGTGCATTCGTTTTACAACTTACAAATAAATAATAAATACATATGTAAAAGTATAACCTAGTTCTGGCCCTGGCCACTACCTGAAGGGTCATCAATATATAGATTGTCGAAATTTAGATTAAGTTCTTTATCTACGGTTAGATTTTGTAACCTTTTTTGAGCATGCTCCCAATCCCGAAGGCATGTTAATACCTCCACCATCTCTGGAGACAAACAACTTCTTCTTGGTTCAATTATGCGTCCACTGGTGCTGAAAGCTTGTTCTGAAGACACCGTTGACACTAGAATAACCAGTACGTCACGTGCTAAGTGTGACAGAACTGGATACCTGTACGTATAGGTCTTCCACCATAACAATAAATCAAACTCTTCCTTGTCTTCAACAGCATCGACTGTGCTTCAAGGTACCTAATAAGTTCGGTACAAGAAGATGGGCTAGATCTTTGCCCTGAAGAAGTACTTGCTGATTTGTCTTTTTTTCTTCGTTTCAGAAGGCTCCAACTTGTTTGCTTCGGCTCTGTCTCCGGTCGTGTTGATTGGGGGATGTCAATGTTGCCAAACCTGGTCTCATAAATATGAAAAATCTCGAACAACTTGGTTCGAATGTCAGTAATTTGTTATGAATAATCTATTGACAAATTAATACCAATAAACTCAAGCAAAACTTCTAAACCAGATAATTTAACCCTGTGATCTATTATAGCACTTAAGGCATAAAGTAGGGGAATGTTAGCCATATATTTTTTCAACTTTGTCTCCATGACAACAACTGCAGCGCCTAGATGTTCATCTTCTCTATAACTGTTTAACAGTTCAGACATTTCCACTATCTGATGGATTGCCTGGGAAGATGTGGGGTAATATACCCCGGAAAGAGTTACAGTGGCATTGTAAAAAATCTTTAAAAATTGAACAAAAATCTTTGCCACATACCAATCGTCTGTGGAAAGTAATTTTGGACTAAGTTGTCCTGTTTCGGTCAATTTCATGTTATAAAAACATGTAATGGTTGTATCATATTCCAAACAATTTTGCAACATTAAATAAGTAGAGTTCCACCTTACCGGCATATCAGTTTGGAATCGTCGGGGTTTGAGACCGTTTAATTTATAATGTCTCTTGAATTCACTGAATCTAGGATTAGAATTGCAAATCCAAGAAATGGCATCTCTGATGCGATCTATTTGGTCGCTTGCCTGCTTTAAACCAGCATGTACAACTAAATTTATAATATGGCATGCACACCGTTGATGGAAGAAATAACCTCCATCTTGCGGGATATTTCTTGCAACAAACAATGCAATAGAGCTAGTATTTACAAATGCATTATCAAATGTGATTGAAAGAATGCGATGCGTGATTTCATAAGTTTCTAAAACTTCCATTATGACATTAAAAATGTTTTCTACGGTATGTGCAAAATCCATAGGACGAAAACCAAAAATTCTTTTTGTTATCCTCCAATCAGAATCTAAATAGTGTCCCGTGACACATAAATAGTTCTGTTTGGAACATGCATTCCAAATATCAGAAGTTAATGCAACAGAGACACTTAAATGCTGTATTTCAGCAACTAAGTCATCCCTTTCGGTTTCAAACAAACGTATCAAATCATTTCTAGTGGTGGTTCTAGAAACAGGTTCATATTGGGGGTTATATGCAGATGTGATTAATTCTTTATAAAATGGACTCTCACCAATACTGATCGGTTGATCAGTTTGTGCAATGTATCTTGCCAAGCACTCTCTAGGTTGCATGACGTCGAACTGCCACGACGTAAAGGACCCGTCTGGGTGCCGTTGAAACTGTGTCTGGGTTGTAGTATCTACCTGTCCATGTGCAGGCATACATTTGTGCATATGCCGTCTCAAATGTCCGTTTCCCCCCGTACTTGTAGCATAATTCTTATGACAAAACTTACATTTAGCTCTGAGACCAGACGCCCCGTTTGGGAGTGTCATTTGGACTATGTTGAAACATTGTCACACATCTGATGTTAATTTTCTGGGACGTGATGTTGGTGTAACGCCGGAACCAGAAGGTCCCGCTTGAGTATGGGTCGGTTCTGAAATATCAAATTCATCGTTGGGCATATTCAAACCGTTCGGAAAATAAGGCTGCTGGTTAGGATCCATTATCTGAATAAAAATATGACCACTATAGTAGTTAATAGTCAAATTAAAAATCAATATTTACTAACAGTAATCTTAATTTACTAACAATAATTACTATAACTAATACGACACTTACAATAATTTATTTACTTAAAAAACAAATTAAATAAACAAAAAAAATCATAATCTACTAACATAAAATTTTAAATTCACTAGTTCACTACTACAAAAAAAATTGATAAATTTACTAACATAATATACTAACATAAAATTGATGATTTGAACCACTACTCTTAAATTTACTATCATAATCTACAAATGAAAATTTTTAATTTATGAAAAAAACAATATCAAACGTAATTATTAGACTTAACATTCATCATTTACTTATTACAAAAAGTAATTTCAGTAATACAAATTAACTTTCTAAATTTATTAATAACAAATATTAAAATTACTACTAAACTTACAAATCTTAATAAACTAAACAAATAATATTAACATTAAAGCCCAAAAATTGATAAACTAACTAACTAAATAGATAATTTTTTCATTAAGTAACTCAAATCTAAACATAAACATATAAATTTACTATGAGAATATGTTAGACCAAAAGTAATAACAAAATTGTACCTTTAAAATTTGGTGTGTTGGTGGAAAACGTAGAGAATTTTGTAGAGAGAGTAATAACCAAAATGAATGAAAAAGTTTAGAGAATTGGAGAATATATTAGAGATTGAGATTTGAGAGAATGAGAGAATGAGAGATTGAAAGAATGATAGAGAGAGTTAATGGAAAATGAAATGGATGGAAGTATTTATAGAAAAATTTGATTTGTGGGTCAAAATGTAATTTAAAAGATTGTAGGGGGGGTTTTGGTAATTTTTATTTCCTCCAACGGCTAGAAATCAATTTTTTTTTTTTTTTTGGGTCGAATGGACCGGCTGATAGGTCCGCCGGGCCGGTCCGACAGGCCTGGCACGCCGGATTGGCGTGCCAGGCTGGCCGGCCTGCCGGGCCTCCTCTCAGCGGCCCGGCACGCTGCCAGGCCGAGGCCTGGCCCTCTTTCTTCACGGGCCGTTCCCAGAACGGCCAGTGAACCTCCTGGGCCGGCCGGACCGGTCTCTCACCGGCCGTCCCGTCACCGGCCGTCCCATTTTTACACCACTAGTCTGTTTACATTAAGGAATAAAAAATATAATTCTATGTAGCCGCAATTTCAATTATTCATATTTTTCAAAAATATCACTCAAGGGCAGTAATAAGATTTTAATATGTTATTAATTTTTAAATACCGGCGATTTTTTACTATACCACTTCAATTGATAGGGAGGTCAACTGTCAGCATGTGATGAAAATGAATGATACGAGAGATATTTTAATATTTTTTTTTATAAATATTATTCAAGGGTAGTAATGAGATTTTAAAATGTTATTATTTATACGGTATATATATAATTTTAGAAAGATGTAAATATCATCTCTCAATCTTTTTTTTTATTTTTTTATTTTAGTGACAGTCAAATAAAATTAGACCCGTAACTGTTTTTGACGAGTGAGTTTGGATCGAATCAGTAGATTTGGTCTAAGTGTTCGTTTGGTTGAGCTTTCTATTGACTGAAAAGTTCCACGAACGTCTATTTAAATTTTTTAGAGTTGTTTGGTTGAGTTTTTAAGAATGTATATTTTTAATTTAATAGAGATTAATAGAGTTTAAACTTCTATCAGATAAAAATTTATGAAGATGATACTGCTCTAAATAGACATTTGTTTAAAAAAGTCAACAAATTAATTAATAATTTTTTTTTAAAAAAAAACTCTATTTCTAATAGATTTACTATAAATAAATTTTTATCGATGATAAAGTATTTTTAAAATTCTAACTAAGAAGGTCTAATTCACTATGTCTAAATTTGAGAGAATTTTTATTTGACCAATTTAACTGACATGGGAGGTCAGCCTCTGAAAAGTGAATTGATTTTTAAGGATTGTGCTGACGCATGTGCATATTAACTATTAAACGATTAAAATAGTGAATAACAACAAATTAGATGATTATTGATGACACTTACAAAAACAAGCCCTGATAGAGTAATAGGCACCATATTCTTTTATTAAAAAAAAAACCCTTACACATTGGTATTCAATTCATTTATATTTTCATTATACCTGAAATATTCCTTGTTATTTTGAAAGAAAACATGTAAGTTTTTTTTTATTTTTTTTAAATAATTTTTTTGGAATACATGTCTATGCCTAGTAGCAGTATTAAGGGGACTATTTTTTAAAATCAATTTTTCTTTAAAAGTCCAATAAAAAGCACATAAAGTATTAAGATCTAAAAACTTAATATAGAAAGTTTATCGTAAAGTATTACTTATTTTAATTTTGGTAAGGATCACTATAAAATCACATCTATTTGAATGAATTTTGATATGAATTTTTTTATTCATAATAAGTTCCTTGAAATCTACATATGAATAAAATTTTAAAATTTTAAAATTTTAAAATTTTAAGATTTTACAAGTACTAAAACTATTTGGTCAGATTATTTCAAATATGAAGGCATCAAAAAAATAAACGAAATATAGGAAATTCAAAATAAATAGTTTTATTGCTTAAAATATTCTTATTTTTTATTCATATGCAGATTTTGATGAAATTATCGATAACTAAAAAATTCATATTAAAATTCATTCAAATCGATGTGATTTCATAGTAGTCTACTAGTTTTTACCGAAATTAAAATAATAGATCACTCATGAAAGACTTACACACCCTATCTATATATTATTCTTTTTATACATAAATTGTTTTAGGAAATTTAATAAAAATATATTTGTTTTGAGTTAAAGTTGCACGATTATACTTTCATAAAATAGTTACTAAATTGATTCAAACTTCTCAAAATACTCTCTCTCTTTTTTTTCTTTTTCTTTTTTGATAAAAACTTCTCAAAATACTCTCACTTAATACACAATCATCATATTTAATACAACATCATTAAAATCTAAACAATCAAGATCTTTAAAAAAAAAAAACTTTAACAAACTATTTTAACCACATCAATGTAATTATAATTTCTTATAAAAAAAATCTCAAATTGATGTAATATTTCAAATTTTTTTTTGTTAAAAATAGAAGTAAATGTAATTCATTAGTGCTCGTTCTCTTATAATTTTCTTTCGTATGCATCAAAGTTTAGAAAAATTGTTATGAAATGATGAAAATGTGAATATTAATTATTAAAAGAGAAATAAATAAATAAATACATTTGTTGAAAATCATTTTGATGAAAATAACTTGTTTACCATTTTTGAAAGTTTTTTGGTTGGGATAACTTTGTGCTTTTGGTCCAATTGGGTCACCCTGCCCTAAAGCATAAAAATCATGGAGGGGTGACCCCAAACATATGAGCATTGGTTGAAGCACAAAAATTTGGGTTTACAATGATAATAAAATTTATCCGAAGCATATTTTAATACATCTTTTACCGTAATCGGCTATAAAATTTATTAAACACACATGTACTATTTTTGAGTCTTATAAAAGTAATCAAATAATCATGGAATTAACCTTACCACACATTCTTACTTCAACACATCTAATATTGAATTATTTTAATTGCAATTTATCATTCAATTATATAAGTGTGAAGGACATACAAAATGTTAGTTTTCATCTTATATTGTTATCTATTATATGATATATCAATTATGTGAAGCAAAATTTTATTTGTACATAATTTTTTTTTTCTTCAAATATTGTATCTTAAAAAATAAAATATAGAATCATAATTTCCGCCCATTGTAATTTGTTAGAAATGATGTGCATTCAACTTGCGGTTAAAAAAAATTGCCAACTTAACTCTTTTTAGAGAGCCTGCAAAATCAAAGAAACATTTTTTTAATCAAGAATAATAACTTTTTAAAAAAATATTTAAATTTTAGTTAAATAGAATCAAGCATGGAAATGAATGCGGAACAAATAGAAAAATAGAAAAAATTGAGAACCGAAAATAAAGATGGAAATGGGGATACCTCCACTAAAATCCCCCCATTACCATTTTCTCTAAATACAAAAATAGAGAAGACGTTGAAAGGGAATACTAATGGAAGATCTATTTCCATTCCCATTTCCTCACATACCATCATATAATATAGAAAACATAGAATGTCCACTTAAGTGTCTTTAACTCTCTCGATGATTTTAGCCAACCGTGAAAATCAAAGCACAGAACGTTTTCATTTCTTTGTTTTCTACAACAAAAAACATATAATAATATTTTAGGTTAATTGCAATACAATGCCCTACTTTTTTACAATATCACTAGAATATTATACTTTTTTTGTTTATTACACATACATACCCTGAACTAACCATTGACCAAACGTTGACTTATTTGACAATGTCAAATCTAATATCATATTTAAAAGTGGAAGGGTGAAGAAGTCATTTCAAAATAAAATGATTTTTGTTATAAAATAATAAAAAATTACTTGAAAATATAAATAAATAACAAAGTAACTTTTTTAATTTTTAGATTTGAAGACACTCAGATCTCGATAAAATATTGATTTTTTTTTTTAGAGATTTGAGATGGAGATCGCTCTACTCATCTCCACTCTCACTAGTCATCTCCAAACTCATGCCCAAACCATAAGTATTAATGCCGCCAATTTTTATGTTATCAATTTCACTCTCTAAGTCCATAGTATTGAGCTGGATCAATACTTCATATATAAGATTCCTCATCAATTCGATTTCTTTCACTTACCAAATCCCTTAGTCCTCACAATCACTGCCACTGCATTCTCGTGACACCATCTCAGATCCCCTCCCTTCACGGTTCTCCATTGCCTCAGTTGTCTCCATCTCTCGCTCCCTCGATGGCGGTTTGAAGACAAAACTTACGCCTCATTTTCTTCCAAACCCAACCAACACATGGAGAACCGTAGAGATATAGAAAATCAAACTTCTTATTCTTTGTCCTTAAATTCGAGAACCACGAAGATCTATTTCAATGAAGATTGAACCACGTCTCCATTGGAGATCCATATCATTTTTTTTATATAACAATATATATATAGTTGCTTTAGCCTGGTATTTTTAAAACTTTTTTGTATTGTTAATTTTGTATAGTTATTTTTTAGTATTTTATTTTTTTATAGTTAATTGATTACATTTTTAGGATTCTATTTTTTTCTGTTACTTATTTTTAAGAAAATTTATTTAAAAAAAGAAAAGAAAAGAAAAGAAAATGTATTTAAAGAAAAAGGTTAAAATAATTTATAAAATATTAAAATGAAGGTCAATCTGGTCATTTCCAACTGTAATGAGAGTCAACTGTTATCTTTGACTGGTCCAATGTTAGTCAAGGGTATGTATCTGTAATAAACTCAAAAGTACAATATTTCTATAGTATTGGGAAAGGTTAAGATATATTAGTGCAATTAGCTCTAATATTTTACATGTATATAGTGCTAATTCTAGGAATCTAAAAAAGCGAAAACAAAAATACAAAAAACACTTAAAAACAAAAAGCAATATTATCTAAATTAAATCTCAACCAGTCACTGCCCCTTTTCCTCTTTCACCACCACACCACAACACAACGCCGCCTCCACCACCAAATTTCCACGACTCGTACGAGGCACAAAAAACGACACCGTTCATGAAACCAAAACTCTTGCCACCACTTGTGTCTCCCTTGTCCTTACAAGTTTCTATCAATCAATCAAAAGCTATACACGCTTTCTCTATTGTTTCTTTCTATCTTCTTCCTCTAGTTTACCGCCAAATTCTTCTTGATTTTCTTTGATACCCATCCCTCTCTCTCTCTCTGTACATACACCATTCAAAATCAAAGCTTTTCTTTATCTTTTTTCGTATTAATTTTTTGGAGTTTATAGGGTGGCGTTGATTATGGATTTTAATGGTGTGTTAGAAAAACCCAGTTTAGGAGAGATATGTACAGGTTTGATAGTGCAACTAGGTCCTGTTTGGGTGGCGTTTTTGGTGGGGCTGATGGTGGGGTGGTTGTGGAAGCCTAAATGGGTTTGTTCAGGGAGAGACAAATACAAATTGTTGTGTTCTTCTGACTCCAAATCCTGTGATTTGTCACCTCCTTCTCGCCCGGATTTGTTTCCTTTTAAAGGGTTTGCTTCTGATAATGCTGTGCACAAGAAACAACAACAACAACAACCCTCTGTGTCTGTGTCACCTTCTGTTTATGATGATTGCAGGTACTTATTGTTGTTAATTGGATTGCAAAGTTTGTTGCTTTTTTGTTTTGTTTGGTTTGGTCTCTATACGTGACGGAGGATTGTGTTGTGGAAATTGAAATTTTATATGGCTTTGGTAAATTATTGAGTGAGATACCATGACTTGTACAACATTTTGTAAAATTTATGATGAACTTAGGGTTGATAGATATAGTTATATTGACAACTGAATAACTGATAGGTGACACTTGATTGATTTAGCAACTAGGCTATTATAAATCTAAGTTGTTTTCTTGAAAATTGATTGTGGTGGTGATAAGTTCATTTGTCTAGTGAAGTTAATCTAGATGATGCTTTATAATATGCTTGCTTGATCATGCAGAATAGACTCATTCAATCTCTGATATATTATACATTTATGCATGTACATGCCTGAGTATTTTTATCTTGAAGCATGTTATGTTAGAAACTTAGAATATGACATGAAGTATATATAGCCTGAATATGCAATTGGAGAGGGAAAGGGTTTGGTCTAAATAAGATAAATACGATGATTAGGGGTAAATTACTCACAGATAGATTATTGATTGAACTTGTCTAGTACGTCGAAGCTCAATGAAAAACGGTCCAACATTGTGACTGAGGAGGATTTGGAACATTTATGGAAGCTTGTTGAGGTGAAGGATGGAGGTCCTACTTGGATACAAATGATGGATCGCTCTACCCAAACTATGAGTTATCAAGCATGGCGAAGAGATCCCAAGGTAATGTTATGCTAATATAACACTTAACAGTTTTCTTGTCGTAGAACCAATCAACTCATTATTAAATGATAACTCTTGTCTGTCGTACAATAAACTCAATTTGTGCATAATGAGGGAAGAAGTAGCTTTCTTTTGTACAGTTCTTTTATCATTTTCTCAATTAGCCATTTGTTTGATTGGTTTTTGTTTGAATTTGCTAGAACGGTCCTCCTCAATATCGTAGTAGAACTCTATTTGAGGATGCCACTCCAGAGACTGTCAGGGACTTATTCTGGGATGATTTGTTCAGATCGAAGTGGGATGACATGCTTGCATACGCTTCAACAATAGAAGAGTGTCCCACTACCGGAACCATGTTAGTACATTGGATACGTAAGGTAAGACTTCCAACATTCGCTTTGACATATATTCTTCATCCTTATGTATGCTTATCTTTTCAATTCCTTTGTGGGCCATGTGGCACAGTTTCCCTTTTTTTGTAGTGACAGAGAATACATAATAGGACGTCGAATATGGGAATCTGGAAGATCTTATTACTGCGTGACAAAGGTATGACATGAAAGAGTTACTTTTAACATTTTTTTTAATTAGCTAATACTGTCACTGATAGCAACACCATCATTCACTTGAATGAACTTATGAATATGCTAGCAAATTCAGGTTTTAATTTAGGGAAACGTGAGTTAAGTGCTCCATTTTGGTATATGAGTTCAGCTAAACATGATGGGGCTTAAAAAGGACAGTACAATAGAACTGGAGTAGACCGGGTAAGTAGAGATTCACTTATGGGGGGTTACATAATCAATACCTTCTTCTTTTGAGTGGATAGAAATAGACATAAGATAATCCATAACACGATTGACATGAGATAAGAACGTTGGACTTGGGTAACCAAGAATAATTGTGTTCTTGTTTGTGACAGGATAGTGTGTGGATGATTAGATTGTGGGTACTGCTAACTTGCTTAGTAGGTATGGTCTATTGTTTGGATCAAATCTCCCACACAACAAGATTTCTACATTTAATTGTTATGAAAAAATATACACATTATATTGAGCTGACCAAAACAGATAATAGTAGAATCAAACCCATTGGTTGGATATGTAATAACAAACAGTTTGTTTTAAAAGTTTGTGATTGTTTAAAACTATCACAAATGCCGTCTCAAATCTTTTAATCTTTCATTGCTTAGTTATCGGAGTTCCAATCTGAAATTTTTTCATGTTTCAGGGGGTGCCCTCTAATTCTGTCCCACGGCGCGACAAACCAAGACGTGTTGACCTGTACTACTCAAGTTGGTGCATTCGAGCAGGTAGATTATGTAATTTTTTGGGAAAAATGTTGTATTCTATGTTGTCCTAGATTAACTGGAGACTAGAGTGACGTAATAACCAGCCTCTCTTGTATTTAATCAGTGGAATCAAGAGGTAATAGCCAGCTGACTGCCTGTGAAGTGCTACTCTTCCATCATGAAGATATGGGAATTCCTAATGAAATCGCAAAGCTTGGCATAAGGCAGGGGATGTGGGGTGCCGTCAAGAAGATTGAGCCTGGATTACGTGCCTACCAAAAAGAAAGGGCGTCTGAAGCACCACTCTCTCGACCTGCTTTTATGGCCCAAATCAACACCAAGATAAATCCAGACTACCTGAGAGCCTTGGAAGGTGCAGAAGATTTACGGGAGAATGAAGTGGCAGCTACATCCGACAAACCACAGGATAACAACATACCCAAGCTCCTAGTTCTTGGTGGGGCTATTATACTCGCTTGTAGTCTTGATGGGGGACTCTTACCTAAGGCCTTCCTATTCGGTGTGGCCAGAAGGTTTGCAAATATGGGAAAGAAATTGTGATTAAGAGCGCTGATATCGTTCGGAAACTCATCCATTGATGACTTGCATTTTGCGCGAGTGAGCTAGATTATTCTTTTTCGGCCATTTGTGTGCAATGGAAATGTATGATTATAACCATTTCTCACCAATTAATTTTAAGAAGAGTAAGAGATTATATATATCACATTTAATTTCTCACCAATAAATTAAGGAGTTTGACTGGTATGGTATGGTTTTGTCTATATCTTTGTTCATTTAGATCTGTAATAAAAGGTTTTTTGGATATATGTTATTTGATTAATGCATTAATGCATTTTGAATGATTGCATGTAACGAGAAAAACTATGCATTTCTGTTATGATGTGATAAAATTTCAAGACATGGCAGTGGCAAAATCACAATGAGGGATGTATTTACTTGTAGCATCCATGGTCTTATCATGAATTACATATTTTGGAATATGAACTCTTTTGATCTTTTTTTCTTAAAACTCAGTTCGTTTCATTAATATAAAATGTGGCAAAACACAAAAGTAATCAAGATGGACCAAATTTCATGTATAAATCGATGATCCTGGTTCAAAAATATTGCAAACAACAGCCTAACACATACATAGTTCTCCTTCAACTAAAATATCCAAGGTTTCAAATTATTATATTGACATTTCATGAGTCAGATTTTACTGGTATATATAAAAACTTATCAATATCTTTTAAAATCTGTTGAAATTTTTCAGAAACTTATGAAGACTCTAAAAAAGGTGTACCTCCACCCTTGATCCTCATTAAAACAATATGATGATTCTTCATTCTTACATGTAACAGACATCAAAAAGAAGAAAATGAGTGAGCAACCAAGGTCTCAATAGAATTCAACCCATCAAACTGTGGAGCCAACTTTGGAAGTTGAGTGTTGTAAATCTTCTCATCTTTCTTTGCTTTTCCCAGTAAACCTCCGTTAGATACCGGAAAGATCACTCTGAATTCCTGCAAAAAGGTGGAACATAATTGTATAGCTCCAGCTTATTATTCATCAAATAAAATACTAGAAAAAAAAATGTGGTGTTTGATCAACATTCTTGCCTCAACTTTGTGATAATGATGGCTTCCATCAAAGAGAAAAGCAGACAATGCCATGTACATAATGTTGGAAATTTTGTGATAATCTCTCATGTTGAGAGCAAAAATTGAGTATGATAAATTCCATAGAAATGGAAGATTAAAGTGGATTTGAATTCTCCTCTGTGAGAACTTCGAAATGGTATACTCAAATTCACAAAATAGTTAATGGGTGAATGAGAAATTGAGTCTCAAATTGGACCCATTGTGTAGGGATTAAAAGGAATCCCACATTGCTTAGGGAAATCATTTATAAGTAGTTCATAAGTGAATGTGTGATATGAGGTTTCAACATGTGTGTGTGGCATAGAGGCTCTCTCTCGCGCGTGCAGAGGGGGTGGCCCAAATCATGGGCCCCGAACTTTCGAATGCACGGCTCGTGTGTGGGCGAGACCCGCGGACGCGAATGCCGTTCCCATTGGACCGTGAGAGTACAGTTGACCTTTTGCCACTTCCCTCAACGTTTTTGATTGTGATGAATAAAGAAAGCTTTAATTGTTTGGATTCTGATTTCGGTTTGGGTATTTAATCCCTCTTATATTCTGTTCAACACACATAAAAATAATTACACTTTGTTTTGAGCAGCCGAATTCGTTTCTTCTCTCTGTTTCTTGGTAAGTTCAAAACTCGGTTTGAGTTCGCTGGTAGTGGATAGTGCTTAAGCCTACCACTGTTGAACCGTTATATCCTGGGAGACAATCGCCTCATACACATACGGTGTTGTCCGACGAAATTGTCTTAAGGACACCGTGTGAAACACGGGGCCTCGGATCAAACTCTTTTTCTAACTTTACTTTCTGTTTTCATTGATACTAGTCAGGTTTGTTTGCAAAATACGTTTTACATAAACTTAATCTTGTTATACGTATAATTAGAAATTAGAACCCTAACGAACTTAAGACAATTTCCGTTTTCTTTTCTATTTTAAAATTATTTTCAAACAACGTTTGCTTATTCAAACTTTCTGGTATCAGATTTCTGGTTCAGATCGTAACAGACTTGAAAAATAAATCAGCTCGTACAACTGTGGTAATCGGGTTCTTTGGAACACTGATTCAATTTGGAAATCGGGTTCTTTGGAACACTGATTTCGATATATATTAATCTGTGGAAATTGGGTCTATTATTAGACACTGGTTTCGAAATCAATTGTGATTTCAATTGTGTTATCGGGTCTGCAATATCAAACATTGATTCTGATTTTCATCGTGAAATCTGATTTGATATCCACTGATATCTTTCCTATTATTTATGTGATACTAAAACGATTCTGTTTTGTTTAAGATATTATGGCAAACAAATCGAATGTGAACTCCAGTGTTCCACTAGAGACTCCAGAAGTTAATCCAAGTATGAGATTAGATACTTCAGCTGTGAACTCTGTGCTTGTGGGCCAGGTACCAGTAGTAGTACCTATTGTGGCTACAATGATTCTGGCCATCAACTCCTTCGTGAGAAACATGCCTGATCCGGTGATGAGCCAGTATATGAGTCAAGGGAATGTTCCCATGGCAAATCCCTATATGAATTCGGTACATTTGCCGATGAATCATATGGAGAAGCCTGATAAGTTCAGTGGACCGAATTTTAAACGATGGCAGCAAAAGATGCTGTTTTATCTGACCACACTGAACCTTGGCAGATTCTTGACTGAAGATGCTCCTAAACCTAATAATGGTGAAGAGCGAGATGTTCAGGTATGGAATGCAATTGATGCATGGAATCACTCGGATTTCCTGTGCCGTAATTACATACTGAATGGGCTGTCAGATTCGCTATATAGCGTTTATTCTTCAAAGAAAACAACCAAAGAACTGTGGGAATCATTAGACCGTAAATACAAAACTGAGGACGCTGGTTCCAAGAAGTTTATTGTCGGCCGATTTCTTGATTACAAGATGGGGGATTCCAAGACAGTTATGAGTCAAGTCCAAGAGCTACAGGTGATTCTGCATGAGATACATGCCGAAGGGATGACCCTGAGTGAAACTTTCCAGGTGGCTGCAATCATTGAGAAGCTTTCTCCTTCATGGAAAGAGTTCAAAAACTATCTCAAACACAAGCGAAAGGAGATGAAGATCGAGGATCTAATTCTCAAGCTTCGTATTCAGGAAGACCACATGAAGTATGACAAGAAAGATGTCAATGCGCCTGAAGCGAAGATCAATGTGGTTGAGCATGGGCAAAGTTCTAAACCAAAGAAGAACAAGCCTGGGAAAGGATCCAAATTGGGTCCTAAGGGAGGAGTCTCTAAGAAGCCAAAATTCCAAGAGAAGTGCTTTAACTGTGACAAGCTGGGTCACAAATCTTCTGAGTGCAGGTTGCCAAAGAAGAAGAAGAACCACGAGGCAAACGTGGTTGCTGGGATCTCAAGAGATGTATCCGAGATCAATCTCTCTGCAGTTGTGACAGAAGCAAACCTTGTTGGGTCAAACCCAAGGGAGTGGTGGTTGGATACTGGGGCCACTCGTCATATATGCTCTGACAGGGAGATGTTCAATATTTTTGAAGAAATGAAGAATGAAGAAAAGTTATATATGGGCAACTCAACCACATCTGACGTGAAGGGACGTGGTCAAGTCATTCTCAAGATGACCTCTGGTATAACCCTGAGCTTGAACAATGTGTTGTATGTACCTGATATACTCAAGAACTTGGTTTCCGGTTCGTTGCTCAATCAACACGGGTTCAAGATGGTGATTGAATTAGACAAAGTGGTTTTAACCAAGAAGGGAACTTATGTGGGTAGGGGATATGTAACTGAAGGGCCGTTTAAGCTTAATGTATCTGTTGTCAAAAGAACAATCAATAAAGATAATTCTTCAGTTTATTTGCTTGAGTCTCCCAATTTATGGCATGGTAGACTAGGACACATTAATTATGATACTCTGCGTAGATTAATTAACTTAAATCATATTCCCGCATTCAATATTGATCCTAAACATAAGTGTGAAGTTTGCGTTGAAGCAAAACTAACAAGGTCATCATTTCAAACTATTGAAAGGAAATCTGAACCTCTTGATTTAATTCACACAGATATATGTGATTTAAAATTTGTTCAAACAAGAGGTGGCAACAAATATTTCATCACATTTATAGATGATAGCACCAAATACTGCTATGTATATTTGTTGAAAAACAAGGATGAAGCTATAGAGAAGTTTAGTCTCTATAAAATTGAAGTTGAGAATCAACTCAA
Source organism: Dipteronia dyeriana (assembly GCA_032871835.1). Lineage (NCBI taxonomy): Eukaryota > Viridiplantae > Streptophyta > Magnoliopsida > Sapindales > Sapindaceae > Dipteronia > Dipteronia dyeriana. The sequence continues at coordinate 1,136,228 of CM065303.1, forward strand.
CAAGAAAATCAAGGTACTGAGAAGTGACCGAGGTGGTGAATATGTAGCACCGTTTGGTGAATTCTGTGCTCAACACGGAATCTTACATCAAACTACTGCACCATATTCCCCTCAGCAAAACGGTATTGCAGAACGTAAAAATCGTACCTTGAAAGAAATGATGAATGCAATGCTGATAAGTTCTGGAGTGCCTCAGAACATGTGGGGTGACGCTATATTGTTTAGCAATTACCTTTTAAACAAGGTACCCCGAAAGAAAGAAGACAAGACACCATATGAACTATGGAAAGGAAGAAAGCCTTCCTATAAATTCTTACGAATGTAGGGGTGTCTTGCTAAAGTAGCAGTACCTTATACCTAAGAAGGTGAAAATAGGTCCTAAAACTGTTGACTGCATTTTCATTGGATATGCACAAAACAGTAGTGCTCATCGATTCTTGGTCTATAAATCTGACATATCAGATATATACAAAAACACGATAATGGAATCTAGAAACGCGATGTTCTTTGAACATGTTTTTCCATATAAATCCAATGATGAAGCAAGTTCGTCAAAACGAACACATGATGATAGTTGTGAGGACCAAGAACAAGGAAATGAAGTAGAGGATGAACCTAGACATAGCAAAAGAGCAAGGACGGAAACGTCTTTTAGTCCAGATTTTATGACCTATTTACTGGAAGGTGAACCTCGAACCTTCAAAGAAGCGGTAAGCTCTTCTGAAGGACTCTTGTGGAAAGAGGCAATCAAGAGCGAAATTGATTCCATCCTTCAAAATCATACTTGGGAATTAGTGAATCTTCCTCCGGGATGTAAACCGCTAGGATCCAAATGGATTTTTAAAAGAAAAATGAAAGCAGATGGAACAATTGATAAGTATAAGGCCAGACTTGTAATTAAAGGTTACAATCAACGAGAAGGCCTAGACTACTTTGATACATATTCTCCTGTGACGAGAATAACCTCCATTAGAATGATACTTGCAATCGCAGCTTTGCGAAATCTTGAAGTACATCAAATGGATGTGAAAACGGCTTTCTTAAATGGAGATTTAGATGAAGAAATTTACATGGAACAACCTGAGGGTTTTTCTGCTCCAGGACAAGGAAAGAAAGTATGTAAATTGGTGAAGTCTCTATATGGTTTAAAGCAAGCACCAAAACAATGGCATGAGAAATTTAACAATGCTATGATGTCAAACGGATTTAAGATCAACGAATGTGACAAATGTGTTTATGTCAAGGACACAGAAAATGGCTATGTCATTGTGTGCCTTTACGTTGATGACATGCTTATTGTTGGTAGTGATGATAAAAAGGTCAAATCTACCAAGGATATGTTGAAATCAAGATTTGATATGAAAGATATGGGACCGACTGATGTAATATTGGGAATGAAAATCTTTAGGACATCTAACGGACTCATACTAAGTCAATCACACTATATTGACATGATTCTTGAGAAATTCAACAAAAATGATTCTGGAATTTCTAGAACACCAGTAGATACAAATCTACATCTATCCAAGAATAAGGGTGAGAGCATCTCTCAACTAGAATATTCTCGAGTGATAGAAAGTCTGATGTACTTAACCAGTTATACAAGACCAGACATAGCGAATGCAGTCAGTAAATTAAGTAGATATACGAGTAATCTAGGAACTGATCACTGGAAAGGAATAGTAAGAGTACTAAAGTACTTACGATTCACTCGTAATCATGGACTGCATTATACCAGATATCCAGCTGTCCTAGAAGGATACACTGATGCTAACTGGATATCTGATATGAAGGATTCAAAATCCATTAGTGGGTATGTGTTCACACTGGGTGGTGCTGCGGTATCTTGAAAATTCTCCAAACAAACATGTATAGCCAGATCCACCATGGAATCTGAATTTATAGCATTAGATAAATGTGGAGAGGAGGCTGAATGGCTACACCAATTCTTAGAAGATATTCCAAGATGGCCAAATCCTGTGCCGGTGATTTGCATTCATTGTGACAGTCAATCAGCAATAGGAAGAGCACAGAGCAGTATGTATAATGAGAAGTCTAGACATATACCTCGAAGATATAATACCATTAGACAGCTAATCTCAACTGGGGTTATCACTATTGACTATGTAAGGTCAAAAGATAACATTGCGGATCCGCTAACTAAAAGGTTAAACAGAGAACTAGTTGAGACATCATCGAGAGGAATGAGACTAAAGCCCATTAGATAAAAGGTCGATACAATGGACACTCAACCTAGTTGACTGGATATCCGAAGATCTAGGTTCAATGGGACAACCAAGTTGTAAGACTCAGTTGGATCACTGTGGGGGTTACCCTAAAGTCTATTCCTATGATGAAACAGTGATGCCCGTAGGGAAAAGGTTAAACTGTGGTTTTTAATGATTCTTATGTGTCAAAATTCCTAGCTATGGAAATCCGAGCAGAGTAAAGTGGGTTACTCTTAATTAAGAAATCACCTATGTGAGAGAGAAGTGGGCCGCTTCTAAAAGAGAATAGTGAAGGGCTATATTCTCTAGAGACTCTCACAGAACCAGACGCATGTTCATGGCCAAAACGAACATAAAAATGAGAACCAAATCAGGTCTGGAAGATATCTGTGTAAGGTGTGTGATCGTTTACACAAAACGACAGAACAGTTCAAGGATATCATATCTACTGATCAGCCAGTAAAGTAAGCATACATTTACAAGGGAATGTTCAAAGGGTAACACCTACCTATCCTATGCAGGCTTCGACCGTTTGAACTTACCAAACATCTTCTTTGTGTCTCCTAGGTCAATTTCATTCATGTGGGGGATTGTTGGAAATTTTGTGATAATCTCTCATATTGAGAGCAAAAATTGAGTATGATAAATTCCATAGAAATAGAAGATTAAAGTGGATTTGAATTCTCCTCCGTGAGAACTTCGAAATGGTATACTCAAATTCACAAAATGGTTAATGGGTGAATGAGAAATTGAGTCTCAAAGTGGACCAATTGTGTAGGGATTAAAAGGAATCCCACATTGCTTAGGGAAATCATTTATAAGTAGTTTATAAGTGAATGTGTGATATGAGGTTTCAACATGTGTGTGGCATAGAGGCTCTCTCTCGCGCGCGCAGGGGGGGTGCAAATCATGGACCCCGAACCTTCGAATGCACGACTCGTGTGTGGGCACGACCTGCGGACACGAATGCCGCTCCGATTGGACCGTGAGAGTACAGTTGACCTTTTGCCACTTCCCTAAGTCAACGTTTTTGATTGTGATGAATAAGGAAAGCTTTAATTGTTTGGATTCTGATTTCTTACTTGATCACTTTTTTTTAAGCAGCCGAATTCGTTTCTTTTCTCTGTTTCTTGGTAAGTTCAAAACTCGGTTTGAGTTCGCTGGTAGTGGATAGTGCTTAGGCCTACCACTGTTGAACCGTTGTATCCTGGGAGACAATCGTCTCATACACATACGGTGTTGTCCGGCGAAATTGTGTTAAGGACACCGTGTGAAACACGGGCCTCAGATCAATCTCTTTTTCTAACGTTACTTTCTGTTTTCATTGATACCAGTCAGGTTTGTTTGCAAAATACGCTTTAACACATAATACCCATAACGGCCATTACAACATTAAAAAGAAAAAAATGTACAGGCAAAGAAGACCACCTAGTTTTTTTTTTTGGTTATTTATAGGGATATAACATTTGTAAGTTGGGTTTGTCAACTTTAGTTTACATTCTTACTGAAGTAGTTTTTTTTTTTTTTTTTTTTTAAAACAGATTTGGAACGCGGTTTGTTGAGATCAAGCACTTAATATCAATCATTATAATTTGAATAATGCTTGGTTATAAACTTTGCTTCTAACTGATATTGTAATTGTACATTTATATTAATATACATTGCAGTCATGTGTAGATGTAGATACACATTAACATTGATATCATCTCACTATGTACATGTCATGTAGTTGAATTAACACTTCAGTTGAGATATAATTAATAATCATAAAACTCAGCAATATTACTCTTTTTTTTACTTTTTTGACATTTTAAATAATAAGATAGTTTTAACTACTTTTAAACGATCATAACATATATAAATGGACCGACGTGTGAAATGATAGGACTAAGTTTAAGAAGAAGGAAAACAAAAATTCTATATTGAATATAAAGTCATATGGACTGTTCCGACCACACACATTCAAACACAAACACTCAACAATTTCTGCTAAACTCTTTTGCTAAACACTCAACACTTACTTTTCATGTGCACATATGGTTTGATTCTTTTATAGTTTAGATACTTAAGATGGTGCGATATTCAGATAATCCAATTTTATTGGTAAATCGACTACGCACCTTGTAGTTGTTACCTATTATGTAAAACTTGTTACTTGCTGTCTCTTATAAATGTTTTGTTAACCTTATACAAAAATCTTGGTACCATCTTAAATTCTTAACCTCGAGTTAGTAATACATAGCATAAACAATATTATTATGTTAAACATAACATTTTTGTTTTGTTTTTTCATTTTGCCATGTAAAGTTTTGGTCTGCTTGTCTTAGTTGAGATAGTTACTACAAAACTATGTTTCGAACCACATAAAAAAATAGCTTTTATCTATCAAATAAATGTGCTTTTACTTGTACTTCTCATTGATACACATGCATTATTTAACAGAGCTATCTTATTTTACTCATGTTTCTTTTGTACTTTCAACGGGATCATCAGGGGTGAAGTCAGAATTTTGGTTTTGAAGGGATCATGATAAAAATTAATATTGTAGGTTACACAATCTTTAAATAATATTAGTAAGAATCCCGTCCCAGAAAAAATATAGAATCCCGTATATGGTATTTCTTAACAAAATGTGATATCGTTTAGTATTAAAAGTAATAATACAAATAAATAAATAAAATAAACATTAACTAATTAAAATGTAACACGTCTATTTTATATATAAAAAATTATTTATAACCACATCAATATAATTTTCTTCATACTTTTCATTTCAATTACATTATTAAAGAGTGTATAAGAAAACATGTTTTATTTTGTTGCAAAACCTAGACCTAGTCTTAACGGTACGTATAACTGAAAATAATATTTTAATAGTTCTTGGCTTATAAAACATAAATTTCAGTATCTTAATTAAAATATCATTATACTATTGATATATTTAATTCACAATTATTTACATACTTTTAATTTGATTTTATAATATTCATATCAAATCGAATTAACTTATATTAATTTTGAATAAAATTTAAATAATAAACTAATAAAATAAATTTATCAAAATCATATTAATAATTAACCTAGTAAAATAAATAATATAGATAGTCGTTATATGAGTTTAATATTTACTTAGATTGTATTAGAGAAATCCAAAAAAAAAAATAATATTACGAGTAATGATAGATATCACACCTAAAATCACAACTTTTCTATCATAACATGTGTAGCAGCTGATGTATCAATTGGTGAGTGGATACATATATAAGTAAGTTAAATCATCATTAATGTGTATCTACTAACAAATTGACACCTCAATTGCCATATGTGTGGTGATATAAAAGTTATGATTTTCGATGTTAGATTAGACAATAATATATGAAACGATAGGAAATTAAAAAATTAAAAAATTAAAATAGACTGATTTTGTTTCTTATTTACATGATCAATATAATTATGGAAACAAAAATTATTAATTAATTTATATTATTAAAATAATAAAGGGAGAAGATAATATTATCATCTACTTTATATTTATATATCATATTTTATGTATAATATATAGTTTTTTTTTATTGATTTACAATTTTAATTTATGTAAAATTTTCACACATTTAACAAGACAAAGGCTTTTATTTTTATTTTTATCTGTAATGAATTTGAAAACACACAACAATCGCATGAATATAATTGAGTACAATTGGTTGTCAGCTTAAAAACAAACATAATTATAAACATATTAATTATTAATTATCATTTTAAAACCATATTAAATAAATTTGTAGGTCTGCTTTCACGAATTTATGTAAATTATTTTCTTTATATATTGGTGTTGATATCACCTACCAATTCCGATGGGATTTTTTTTTCTTCAAATTATTGTGAATTATTTCCTTCGTTTTCTTTCAGAATTAAAAAAGAAAAGAACATACATGATTATCTTCTGTATATTGTCATCAGCTTTAACTTCATGTGGTCGCACCAACTGCTTTTCTGTGTATCTGCAGTGTATCCAAAAGGACTAATTACTTCAACAATTGGTATATGTGCTATCTTGTACCAGTCCTCTCCTTTTTCCTTCTCACATCGCTTCACCAAGCCAGTGGGGCAATGATGCTAGATTTGAGTAGTTGGATACTGACAAGGATTGCAGAGCGAGGACATACCGCAGCGCATCAGGCAAGACTTCCAACTTGAATCACCAAAACCACCACGTAAGGTTAAGTTACGGAGGGAAGAAAGGTACTTCATACCATCCGGCAAAGCCACCAGCTCAGGGCAGCCATGAAGAGATAAGGTCTCAAGGCATGAGAGGTGTTGTAAACCCTCCGTCAAAGCTTTGAACCTTGGACAATATCCTAAACTCAAATATTTAAGACATTTGAGGCCTTCCATCCCTTGCTCTGGAAATGACTCTAACTCACTGCAGCTCCAAATATCTAATGTTTCAAGAGATGTGAGGCTGACTATTTCTGTGGGCAAACACTTCAGCTTCCTGAAATAATTTACTTCAAGTGTCTTCAGAGAGGTGAGGTTTAGCAGCATACCATCTGGAAGGTAATTCAATTCATCGTTACCCAAAACTCCAAGGATTGATCCTAGTATGACCTCATTGCAACCCTCAACTGTTAACTGTTCCACCGAAGGAAGATGTGGCAACGTCAATTTAGGGCAAGACATGGTAGCAGCTCCCTTCCATCCTCTCTTGAAAACCTCTCCAAACTCGGCAAATAATCAAGCATGAGACTCAGCAAAGACAGAAATCCTCTCGCCGTTCAATCACCTTGAAAATGATCCTCAATATACATCACCTGACTCATATTCTCTAAATGAAGAGTTCGAAGACAAGGTAGTAAAGCTAAGGGAGGAAGTTTAGAACATTTGTCACAGTCTGAGAGCTCAATATGAACAACATTACAAAGAATGTTGTCCATCATCCAAGAAGAAAATTTGGCACCTTTATACCCAAATATGTCAAGTTGTTTAAGGTTTGCGTGAGGTTTCAAAGCTTCAAGTACCTTTTCAACATCTTCTTGTGATTGAAGATCACTATCATCTTTATTCCGGGACAAGGACAGTCGAAGGAGATTTGGTTTGCCCACCAAATTGGCTTCTTTGGCATCTCGAGGAATCTCCACCCTCTGGAGGTGTTTAATAAGTAACGCTCCTCCCAAATTTAAGTCCTTCAATTCATCTAGGTGATAACCTCTCTTCTTACCCACAATAAAACGAGTTAAATCTTTAGGCAAGTGATTTGCCCAATTTTTAGTGGCATCTCAGATTGTGACATCCATTCAGATTCAAAGTTTGCAAATTATACAAGGTACAAATTGATTCAGGAAGCACTTGGATACCGGTGAAAGAAAGGTTTAAGTACCTTAGATGTTTCAAACAGCAAATTGATGATGACAACTTCCTTAGTTGATTAATCCTTGCACTGAATACTCTCAAAGAACATAATCTTGAGAAGTCAAAAGAAGGCACAGAGTTATGATACAAGTATCTTGAGTGCACTAGAAATGTCCTTAAGGTTTCAACTCCATATAAAGCTTTAAGCGAGTCATATGATTCCCATCCATCACTCATCCATGAGTAATGGACTGTTCTTTTTGAGATATCAGTTGAGCTTTCAATGTTTTTAATAAGACATTCATCCTCCATGATAGATTGTGCAAGATCATGAACAAGGTCATGCATTTTGAATCCTTTATTATTGCCAAAATCATCATACCCAAGGTCTTCTAAGAAAGATCGCCAACATAATTCTTTGCAGATTTCATTTCCCTTATCTTCGAGACTCAAATTTTCAACAGAAGAAATAAAACCATTGGCCATCCAAAGTTGAATGAGAAGTTCTTTCTCAATTACAAAATCCTTTGGGAAAATAGCACAATAAGCAAAACATTGCTTTAAATTTGATGGTAAATTAGAGTAACTCAACCGTAAGGCTGGCAAGATTGAACTTTCATGTTGAGGTAAATTCCAGAGTTCACTTTTCACAACTGAAATCCACTGGTTTTCCTCACTTTTGTTGCTCATCATGCTTCCTGAAGACTTTAAAGCCAAAGGCACACCACCACACTTCTTCACTATCTCCTTTCCCAATGCTACAAGGTTCGGGCGTTCTTCTGCCTCCCGTCTGAATGCACGTTCCTTGAACAATGACCAGCAATCGTCCTCTGTTAAACCAGACAATTGATGCATAGGCATTGTATCTTTTGCAACCAATTCTGAAGTGGCTTGTTTGTTATTTGCTTCTCCTCTGCATCTTCAAGTACAACCTGAATAGTTGAGAGCAAGCTTGAAAGTTTCCTCATTTCTTTGTCAACACCCCAGATCAATCCAAACTCCTTTTGGATGAGCGAGTCCAGTTTCCCCATCATAAACTGAAGAAAAGCGTCGGCCATTTTTTACTTGCAAAGTTGGAAATCTAAAGCTTTTCTGAGAGATGATTAATGGTTGGCCAGAGAAGATAATATTGGAAGACTTTTGTTCAGAGTAGCATATCCTCTGTTTGTATGATAAATTTATGTGTAAAATCATTGGAATAATATATTAACAATATTGATTTGCTATTTAAAAATATTGATTCTTTTCTTTACTTATTAGGCATATGTTCTGCAAGTATATATATACCTTGCTTCAATATCTATTCTTGGCTTTATTTTATTGGTCAACATTCTTGACTCTGGGCTTACTTATACTCACAAACAAGATTATCAATTAGGTTTAAGATTGTCATTACTATGTGAATTATAATTGATATGAGAAGTAATAAAAGCATTTGAAAACAATTACATATGCCACTGTTAGTTTCTTGTTATAAAATACTTTTCACTCTTAAAACAATATTACGTAAGAGAATAGAAACCAACAAAACTTGTTTTTTTTTTTTTTTGGGAAACCAACAAAACTTGAGTGTTGTAAATAATATTTCCTAATTTAAGTTAAAGACATATATAGTAAGTTAGTAACATAATGACAATCACAAAAAAGAAGAAAAATAATATCTTTTTACACAATTCAATATCATTTCCCACTCGAACAATTCAAAGATAAATATCAAGACAGAGAAAGGAAAGGAATGTAAATGACTTGGGGTTGAAGAGAAATCAAAAACTTATATAAAGATAAAAGCAAAAAATAGCATCAATATCAAGACATAAAAAGAAAGGAATACGGTGATATGTCACCTTTATAAATGTGTTTCTATATTCATCTATTTAGTCTTTATTTTTATTTAAACTCATCACTTTAGTCTTTAATTTTTTTAAATCTCATCACTTTAATCAATTTGACCAAATATTTAAAAGTCAACTATTTTAAAAGATGTGAAAGTATACTTTTATCCTTATTACTATTTAATAGAATTAGTCATCAGTTTGCAATGACACGGTAGAGTTCTGACACATTATTTTTTCCCTTGATGTTTCAGGTCTACTCTAGTTATTCATAAAATAAATAAATAAATAAATAAATAAATAAAGAAGCCATTACAATCGGCTTCGTTCCAAGTTCTACCGAGGGTTTTCCGTTGGAATTCACTTTCAGGGACATGATTATTTGATTGAAACCATTACAATTTGCTTTCTCCGATTGATTTTCCACAATTATTGCTACTCTTCCATCGTGAAGATATAGGGATCCTTATGAAATTGCAAAGCTTGGCATAAGAGTAATAAGGCAGGGGATGTGGAGAGCCGTCAAAAAGGTTGAGCTTGGATTACTTACCTACCAAAAAGGAAGAGCACCACTCCCTTGACCTGCTTTTATGGCCCAAATCAACACCAAGATAAATTCAGACTACATGAGTGTTAGAGAAATTGATGTGTCAAAACTAAAATTGTGTACCTTTTCTGTCGAAGTTCACTGTCACTGTGAAATTAAGTTTGAACCGAATTGTTGTAAGTAGAATAAAAAATCACCACAACAAAATAAATGTGGGGTTCAAGGCATGTTACAGAAGTCGTTTTCCTTAAGACACTATTTGCCCCAACCAACTAAGTGATGCACCGGTTTATGCAAATGTGTCTCCAAGATACAATGAAGCCTCAATTGTTTAATATTGTTGTGCACTAACGATTTAAACCACGAACACCGTTGATGACAAACCAATCAAGAAACAATATTCTGTTACCGCAGTTTAACAGAATATTAGTATTTATGCAAGAAAGAAATGAGAAATTTATTTTGTAGAAAAATGTGAAAATCAGGAAGGAGAGAGTAGTAACAGAAATGTAATGTTCTGTATTTCAGTTGTGTAAGAAAATGAATGAAAGGTCTGACAATTTATTATATGCTTTGCACCTTTTCATAATGGTTGCAACATTTCATTATTTCATGAACAAATGCATCATTTCATAAATTGTTACAATCTTGAAACAATACAACCTTTCATTGTGACCTTTCATTTTGAATTAATGGTCACATCATTTGTCAATAGTCAAACTCTCACATGATTTATTTTGAAAATAATTCCAACAATCCTCCACCATTTTCAAAATAAATGCAATTTGAAAATGTATTGCACTGGTTTGGAAATCTTACGCATAAATGAATGTGTCTTTTAGACTTGAATCTTCACTTAGTGAAACACATCAAAGTTAGTCAAGGTGACATGGTAGGCAAGCTTTGTACCAACGACCTTATTCGACTAACCGGATCTATGTCTCACACTTAATCTTTCAATATCTCAAGTGTTCATAATTGTTGACGCGTGTAAAGGCCTTACGTCTATATCTTGGATTTTCATGAACGCTTTAGTAATAAATCAAATTACATAAAGGACGGTACCATCCTTGACGCTCATATAGGTAGACGTTATCAGAAATGTTCCTATAAAAACATCCTAACAAAATTTGTTATACGTCTATTAAAAGCTTATCCTTCCTAGTACATACAGGTACCAAACACTTTTACCTCTAGGACGCATATATATATATTATAGTGTTTGCAATCATAACATATGATGTACTTTGCTCATTGAACCCAAGATCTTATTGTTTCAAGTATTGGGTTGAGTTTCCATCATTGGTGATGCTTAAATGTTGGCTTCAGTTCCATCCCTCTTGAAGTTTTAGATACCAATTCCTTTGTGAGTCCTTTTGTAAGAGGGTCTGCCAGATTTTGACTTGATCTGACAAAATCAATGGTAATCACACCATCTGTGAGCAACTGTCTCACATAACTATGTCTTAGACTAATATGTAGAGACTTGCCATTGTACATATGGCTATATGCTTTAGACAAAGTTGCCTCACTATCACAGTGGATAGATATTTGAGGCATTGGTTTTGGCCATAACGGAATTACTATTATTAAATTCCTTAACCATTCTGCCTCTTTACTACATGATACCAATGCAATAAACTCAGCAGCCATGATGAAATCAGCTATACAAGTTTGCTTTTTGGAACCCCAAGAGATTACTCCTCCACAAAGTGTAAAAATCCATCCACTTGTGGATGTATGATCATCTTTATCAGTGATCCAACTGGCATCAATAAATCCTTCCAAAACTGAAGGATATCTAGAATAATGTATACCATAATCAATAGTATACTTCATATACTTCAAAATCCTATACAATGCATGCCAGTGTAATTGACTAGGATTACTGTTATACCTACTCAGCCTTTCTACAACGAAGGCAATATCAGGCCTAATACATGTCATGACATACATAAGACACCAAATGACAAGAGCATATTCTAATTGAGATATTGCTCTCCCAGTGTTAGGGTATAACCTTATGTTTGGATCATAAGGCGTGGATACTAGCTTATTATCGAAATGATTGAATTTCTTCAATATTTTCTCAATATAATGTGATTGGGTCAGTATTAAGCCATTATCATTTCGTATAATTTTTATATCCAAAATCACATCAGCAAACCCCATGTCTTTCATGTCAAAGTTTGATGACAATAGTGATTTTGTGAGTTCAATACTCACATTGTCAGTTCCAAATATTAATATTTCATCAACATAAAGACATATAATTACACCTTTATTTCCATTGAATCTACTGTATACACATTTATCAGATTCATGAATTCGGAAGCCATTTGAAACAACAACTTTATCGAATTTTTCATGCCATTGCTTCGATGCTTGTTTAAGGCCATATAAAGATTTGATAAGTTTACAAACCTTATTTTCTTGTCCAGGCATTACAAACCCTTCAGGTTGCTTTATATAAATTTCCTCATCCAATTCTCCATTGAGGAAAACAGTCTTTACATCCATTTGATGTATTTCAAGATGATAAATTGATGCTAATGCAATCAAAGTTTTGATAGTAGCAGTTCTCGCAATGAGTGCGTATGTATCAAAATAATAAAGGCCTTCATTTTGAGTAATGCCTTTTGCTACTAACCTTACCTTGAACTTATCAATAGTTCCATCGACCTTTATTTTCTTTTTGACGATCCATTTAAAACCAATTGGTTTAGACCCAGGTGGTAGGTCAACCAATTTCCAAGTATTATTTCTCATGATAGATTCCATTTCATCATTGACAGTCTCTTTCCAAAAGGCAACATCTTTGGACTTCATTGCTTCTTCAAAAGTGAGAGGATCTGAATCAATTACTAGTAAAATCTAAGTTTGCCTTACATGTACATCTCTAGTTCCTTCAACCAGATATACAATGAAGTCTGGGCCAAAGATTTTTTCTTTCCTTACCCTTTTGTTTCTCCATAATTCAGGAGGATCCTCAGTGACATTTCGTTTTGATATTGTCACTGTCTTTACATGTGTATTAGAATTTACATTATTAGGTATAGCAGTGAATCTAGTTTCATAAAATATGGCATCTCTAGATTCTATAATAGTATTTACTTCAACATAATTATTAGGTTCAATGACTAAAAACCTATATGACTTACTATGTTTTATATAACCTATGGATATGCATTCTACACTCTTTTCTCATAATTTCTTTATCTTAGGTTTTGGAAGTCTAACTATGGCTCTACAGCCCCAAACTATAAGATAAGAAATATTAGACTTTATTTTCTTCTAAAGTTCATATGGCGTAATTTTTGTTTTCTTATTAGGCACTCTATTTAAAATATGGCATGCAGTTAACAAGGCTTCTCCCTAGAAACCTTTACTTAAACCAGAGTTAGTGAGCATTGCATTAACCATCTCAATGAGTGTCCTATTCTTTCTCTCTGCTACACCATTTTGTTGTGGTGTGTAGGCAATAGATGTTTCATGCACAATACCAACATTTTCACAAAAATCAGGAAATTGATATTTACCTCCTTTGGTCAATACAAAATTATCTAACTCATATACAAGTTTGAAACTATGTTTGTTCAGAAGGCTTCCAGACACAAGATTCTTTCTAACTTCAGGAACATGACATACATTAGTAAGAGTCAAGATCTTCGCAAAAGTAAAATCTATCTACACATTGCCTTTTCCCTTAATAGTAGCAGTGGAGGAATTACCTATGTAGAGTATATTTCCATCATCTACTTTTTCATAAGTAGTGAAAAGGTTTTGATTCATACAAACATGTCTTGTAGCGCATGAATCTATCCACCATGCAGTATCATCCTCGAGAGCATTGATCTCGGATATCATGGCCATAAAATTTGAGGTATTTTCCTTCTTTTTCTTCTTGAGAAGACGACATTCTCTCTTGTAGTGGCCATGTTTGCCGCAATGGTGGCATGAACTCTTCTTTTTTAGAACTTTGATTTTTCTTTGAATCAAATTTTCGCTTCTTATTCTTGGTGTGTTGAGGGGTCTGCTTAGCCTCTTTCCCTTCCTCCACCATATGAACCTTAGAGGATGAATTGAGCTGCTCATCAATAGAGTTAATTCTATACTCCTCTTCTATGCAGATGTGTTAGCTCGACTCTTCCAGAGTAACATGCTCTTTTTTATGTTTAAGACTTCTTTTATAGTCTTTCCAAGTGGGAGAGAGTTTATCAATAATTGTAGAAACAATAACAGATTCATCCGTATTCATTTTGTGTTGGCTAAACTGATTTAAAATGTGTCTAATTTCATGAAATTGTTCAACCACACGTCTGCTATCTACCATTTTATAATAAAAAAAATTTAGAGGCCAAGAATTTCTTACTTGTAGCATCTTTGACCATATACTTTGCCTCGAGAGAATCCCAAATTTCTTTTACAGTAGCCACATTGTGATATTGACCGAAAAGAGAATATGGCATTGCAATGCAAATGTGACCCTTGCAGATATAATCATCTTGCTCCCACTTCTGACGTTGACGGACTTGTGCCATGGTTTCATCATCATGTTCGACCGGCTTTGGTATTGTCAATACATACACCACATTCAATGTTGACAGGAGAAAATGCAACTTATTTTACCAACGAATAAAATTGCCACCATGAAAATGATCCAATTTCACAAAGTCCACTGCGAACTCTCGTAGAGAATTTGTAGGCGCCATTGTAGTAGCAGAAAATGGTGTCTTAAGATTGTTAGAGAAATTGATGTGTTAAAACTGAAATTGTGTACCTTTTCTGTCGAAGTTCACTATCACTGTGAAATTAGGTTTGAACCAAATTGTTGTAAGTAGAATAAAAAATCAATGCAGTAAAATAAATGTGGGTTTCAAGGTAAGTTACAGAAGTCGCTTTCCTTAAGACACTATTTGTCCCCAACCAACTAAGTGATGAACCGGGTTATGCAAATGTGCATCCAAGATACAATGAAGCCTCAATTGTTTAATATCGTTGTGCACAAACGATTTAAACTACGAACACCATTGATGATAAATCAGCCAAGAAACAATATTATGTTACTGCAGTTTAACAGTATATTGGTATTTATGCAAGAAAAAAATGAGAAATTTATTTTGTAGAAAAATGTGAAAATGAGGAAGGAGAGAGTAGTAACAGAAATGTATTGTTCTGTATTTCAGTTGTGTAAGAAAATGAATTAAAGATCTGGCAACTTATAATATGCTTTGCACATTTTCATAATGGTTGCAACATTTTATTATTTCATGAACAAATGCAACCTTTCATAAATGGTTGCAATCTTGAAACAATACAACTTTGAAAATAAAAACACGGTTAAATGTTCAAGGCTAACCTGGAGGGGAGGGGAGGGGGGGGGGGGGGGGGGTGGTTGAATAGGTTAGACACCTTTTTCGACTCCCTTAAAAACAAACAAAAGTCTGTCCTTCTAGATTTCTTGTATCACAATATATATATATATTAAAGACACTTAATCAATATATTAAACATGTAAAGTGTGATACAAACAAGTAACCATAACTCATACACAATTTATATTATAGTAAGGAAGTTAACTTACAAATAAAGTTCTTTCCATAGTATTCAAATAACAAATACAAATATAAGAGAGATATGGATATATAAAAGTTGACACAAGATATAACTTGGTAAACCTTCGAAGAGGAAACATCCACGGGTTAGCAACCACTGGCAAACAAAATCCACTAGTAGATAATACAAGTACAATCTCTCAAGTGACCCATTCACTTAGAAACTACCCTCCTATCCTACTCATGAATATGTCACCCTCTTGCTCAACATTCCGAGGCCTCACACCTCTTGTCAAGACTTCCTCGATCACTCTTCCGGATCCTCACGACCCTAGGCAAGACTTCCTTGCTCACCCTTCTGGATCCTCACGACCCTAGGCAAGACTTCCTTGCTTGACATTCCGAGGTCTCCCACCTCTTGCCAAGACTTCCATTCTCAACAACATAGGTCTCACACCTATTGTCTAGACTTCCTTCTCACAAGGCATCTAGGTGATCATTACCTATGGAAAATACTAGACACAAGCATGAATGCACATAACAAATGTTGTCTAGTCAATCATGCATGTTTAATTCATCTAGATCATGTAAGATATGTTCAATATTAATAACAACCTAGATACATGCATAGATTTGAAACTTGAGTCACAAGATATGTTCAATTAATACATAATCAAGTTTAACTCTCATATACCAAAAATGTGACAAAGTCATTTAGATTAAAGCTAAAGTTCTAGAGCATATTTCCTATTCATAGATTCAACAAAGCACATGAATAGCTCAAAAGAACACAAACACATGTATTATAGTGAGATTTCAGCCAAAGAGAGCCTAATACATGTGAGGAACTATTTTTCACAAAATCAATCAATTAAAGATCATCAAATGGTCATAGAATCAAAGCTAGCATAATATAATCCCAAACATGTGAAAACATAGGTAAAATCAAAACCTAACTCAACATGTGAGATTTCAATTGAAACTCAATCTAGCTTTAAATGAGTTCAAAACTTAAATCAAAACAATCACAAGACACATATATATGTTGAAGAAGAAAACCCAAGGCAATTGACCGAATTTTAAAAGAAAACTTTGAGAGAAAATCAATACCTTAGTTAATTTGGTACAGTCCCGGTTTTATGAGATTAGACTCCAAAAACAGAAATAAAACTAACTTAAACCTTCAGAGAAAAGATGGAGGATGAATAGAAAACACTCTCAACTTTGAATCACTCAGATCGGAGTTCAAATGAAGAAGTTATGGTGTTTGGAAGGTGAGAAAATTTGGGAGAAAATTCTGCACTCAAATTTTGAATCTCTTCTTAGAATGAAATGTGAGAGGGAAGAGATATATAAAGGAGAGGGAAAAGGGACATGTGAAATGACCAAAAGGGAAAAGAACCAACCAAGCTTACTTACTGCCTGAGATGGAGCGTGGACATCTCGGGACAGTAAGCCTTCTTTCCCGAGATGCTCACGTGTCATCTAGGGAAAGAAGAGCTTGAAGCTGTCTTCTTTTCCTTCGACCTTCCTTCGCGTTCTTCGACAGTTCTCTGGCCTCTAAACTTGGAATTTGAATCCGTTTACGGATTACAAAATGTAACTCTCTCACGAACATGGACATATAAGATACTCAACCTAGAAAATAATAATTCGATTCTATATACGAAGACGAAGACAATGTATGAAACATGAGTTGAAAGTGTAGTATCTTTTGACATAGAAATTGAAATCAATAGTATGAGTAACCGAAATGACCGAAACTCAAGAATGATTTAAGACTAAAATCAAGTTCAATATCCATGTTATACAAACATATACACATACAAACACAATTCACACTAGAATACAAACTACATAGAGATAGTCTCCAATCATGCATTTTTCCAAAGCATGTTATTTTCATACCAATGCATGAGCATTCATCTTCAAGTGTGTGAATGTGTTATAAATGGGGCACAACAATGTAGGGACACATATGAATGAATTGTATGTGTGCCTATAATGATGCACAACGATGCAGGGATACAAATGTATGACTTATGTGTGTGTGCCTAAGCCTTGTAAGAGAAAAATAAGGTCTTAGTATACCTTTGTAGAACCATATTGCATCCTTTCTATTTAAAGACTTTGAACTTGCTTTGACTAGTTGTTCCTTCTTCTTTGAAGCTTGAATCAACATGAATCTAAACAACTAAATCATTACAAGTTAACATCATTTTGATATGGAATTAATGCCAACACAATCTGAAACCTAACAAACCTTTCATTATTTCATGAACAAATGTAACATTTCATAATTTGTTACAATCTTAAAACAATACAACTTTTCATTGTGACCTTTCATTTTGAATTAATGGTCACATCTTTTGTCAATAGTCAATCTCTCACATGTTTTATTTTGAAAATAACTCCAACATTGAGAGCTTTGGATGGTGAAGAAGATTTATCAGAGAATGGAGTGGTAGCTACATCCGACAAACCACGGGATAACAACATATCCAAGGCATTCATATTCGGTGTGGCCAGAAGGTTCGCAAATATGGGAAAGAAATTGTGATTAGAGGTGTGCAAAAAACCGTCAAACAAAACCAAACAGACTAACTCAACCCATAAACTTTGGGTTGGTTCGATTACAAATATAAAAAATATATGGTTCGGTTTGTCTTTTCAAATATAAAAAATATAGGTGGTTCTGTTTGAGGTTGAGTGAAATAATTTATCGACTCAAACCAAACCATATATTTTAGAAAGTAAAACTAAAATATAAAATTTACTAACGTTTTCTATTCAGTCAAGTTTTTATAACTTTTACCGATTACGTTAAGTTTTTTATAATTTATTTATTTGTTTTGATACAATTCTTTTAATTGATTAATATATTAGGGTTTTAAAAGCATACATGCTATCAAACATGTCTTTAATAAGGGTATATATACATATATACGTAGTAATTACTCGTTTGACTTTTATGTACTTCCTTTATATATAATTAATTAATTAATATTTTATGTTATGATTTTTTTAAATAAATATTTTTTATAATATAATACAAAAAAAATTGAGTTCAAATATAAATCGATAAACCTATCCAACCCAATCCGATCTTTTTTTTTTGGTTTGATTTGAATCGGTTTGAAAAATCATATCGGTTTGGTTTGGATTGAAATATAGCAAACCAGATTCATATTGGTTTGGTTTGACATTTAGCTTCAGCCCAAACCAAATCGAAAACACACACCCCTAATATTTGTGATTACGACTTATGACTAGTGATAATATTGTTCAAAACTCATCCATTGATGGCTCGCTTTTTGCACTAGTGAGCCAGTTTATTCTTTTTCTGCCAATATTATACAATGGAAATGTATGATTATAAGCATTTGTCACCAATTAATTTTAAGAAGAGTAAGAGATTATATATCACATTCAGTTGATATATTAAGGAATTTAACTTGTATAGTTTTATCTATATCCTTTTTTTTTTCTTTTAAATATGTCATTAATTTTTTTTAGAATATAAGATATTTGAGTAATGCTTTTTTAATGATCGGACTTCTGGATTTTCGGAAAAACACATGCATGTATCAAGATATACTATGCATTTCCTGTTATGATCTTATCGTATGATAAAATTTCGAGATGTTGGCATCACAACGAGAATGTACATCCTGTGGGATCCAAGATTTTATCATGAATTACATATGTTTAAATATGAATTCGTTAGATTTTTTTTCTTCTAAAAGTTCTATGCTTTTAACCAAGATAATGTGACAAAACACAAAAGTAATAAAGATGGATCAGAGTCCATGTATAGATCGAGGATCCAAGTTTTAGTAATATTGCTAACAACAACCTAACACGTACATAGGTCTCATTTAACTAAAATATCTGAGGTTTAAAATTATATTGATATTTCCCGAGTCAGACTTTACTATTATAAAAACTTATCAACATCTTTCAAAATATGTTGAAAGTTTTCAGAAACTTATGAAGACTCTAAAAATAACGTGCATCTCCAGCCTTAATCCTCATTAAAACAACATGATGATTCTCACGTGTAACAGAAAAAAAAGAAGGAAAATCAATGAGCAACCAAGGTCTCAAAAGAATTCAACCCATCAAACCGTGGAGCCAAATTTGGGAGTTGAGCGTGGTTAATCTTCTCATTTTTCTTAGCTTTTCCCAGTAAACCTCCAATAGATACCGGAAAGACCCCTCTGAATTCCTGCAAAAAAGACATCAGCTTATTATTCATCAAATAAAATACTTGAAAATGATGGTGTTTGATCAACATTCTTGCCTCAACTTTGGGATGATGATGACTTCTATCAAAGAGAAAAACAGACATTGTCATGTACATAGTATCCGATATAGCCATTACAACACATTAAAAAGAAAAAAAGGAACAAGCTTCTTAAATTTTGATAATGGATCAAGAATAGCCTTTCATGGATAATATCGAGAATAGTCAGAGACAAAGAAAGAGGAAGGAATCTGAAATGACTTGGCAGTGAAGAGAAGTAAAGAATTGTGTACAGAGAGAAAAAAAAGGCAATTTTAAGCAAGAAAGGAAAAGAAGTCCACCAGTAATTTACTAATTTCACAGAACAAATATATTGTCATGAATGAGGAAACATAAGGAAATACATAGGTAATAGATATTGTCTATAAAAAAAAAATGAATCCATATATGGACAAAAGAGGAAAACACATTACTATACTTTGAAGATTATCTTGATATGTCTGCCCACACTAGTGTAGTCTACACGTATAGTATCTGCAGTGGAACCGAATATAATGTCATGAAACTAGAACAAGTATGTTAAACAAACAAACAAGAGCTGAAAGGAGTACTTCAACATTTGGAATATGCGCTATCTTGTACCAGTCCTCTTTCGCTTCTTTCTCACATCACTTCACCATTTTAGAGCATCGTTCAAAATCCAAATTCTGTAGCTTTGGGAAGCCATGAATGCTGGCCAGAAGAGATGACAACTTCGGGCAATAGCATAGTGTAAAAGTTTGAAGAGATGTTGTAAACGAGAGCCTACACATATGATTTGCATAGGCCACCAGCTCAGGGCATGAGAGGTGTTGTAAACTCTCTTTCTAAGATGTGAAACTTCTACACCGGTATAAATACAAATATTTAAGACATTTCAGGCCTTCCATCCCTTGCTCCGAAAATGACTCTTAACTTATCGCACAGTAATAAGACACATGACAGAAAGAAAGAAAGAAAGAAAATCAACGGGCAACCAAGGTTTTAAAACAATTCAACCCATCCAACTGTTAATCTTCACATCTTTCTTTGTGGAAAGACCCCGCTGATTTCCTGAAAAGAAAAAAAAAGGTGGAACCTAGTTATATAGCTTCAGATTGTTATTCATTAAACAAAGACTTGAAAAAATGGTGGTGCTTGATCAATATTCTTGTCTCAATTTTGTGATGATAATGCAAAAGACAATGTCGAGATCAAACACTTGATGACACTATTTGAATTATACAAGGTTGGCCAGAAATTTGTAACTTTATCCCCAGTATTTGCTACTTATTATGTCACACTTGTTACTTGTTGGTTCTTATAAATGTTTTGTTAACCTTATGCAAAACATCGGTACATGTGAAATTCTTAACCTCAAGTTAGCAACCTTATACATAGTAGCTAACAAATTTTCTTTAAACTATCAATTATTCTGTTACACTTAAACATTTTTTTTATACATATTCTGTTACATTTAACATTAATAACAAGACAAGAACTTCTTTTTATTAATACCAGCAAAGAATTTGAAAACATAATACACTCGCATAAATATAATTTAGTACAATTAATTGTCAGCTTTAAAAAAAACATAATTATAAAGATATTAATTATCATATTAAAACCATATTGAATAAATCTGTAGTTTTGTTTTCTCAAATTTATATAAATTATTTTCTTTATATTCATATTGATATCACATACCAATTCCTTAACTAAAGAGACGAGATTTATGTTTCAAAATAGTATGGAATAATTTTTCTCTGTTTTCTTTTAGAAAAAAGAAAAAGAAACATGAACATACATGATTATACAACTCATATTTTCATGAAACTGTCTGCCGGCACCAGCAGTGCGGTCATGTTGCATCACTAACTGGTTCATTCTATCTGCAGTGGATCCAAATATTGTCATGGAATTTGAACAAATATGTTAAAACTTAAGACAACTAAACAAGAGCTTAAAGGGTAACTTACATAAACAATCGGTACATGTGCTATTTGAACAAATCAATAGTGTTTGTTGATTTATTTTTCTCCATGTGAAGGAAATATATAGGAGAAATACAGAGTGAGAATCAAGTAATTGATCTCCTACAATCTCTACAATTAATCTAACAATCCCTTATAATCAGCAATTAACAGATTGTCAACTATACAAAATATCCTACATTAATAACAAGATATTCTAACACTCCCCCTCATGCCCAACTTGCTAATTGAGTCATGAAAACTCCTCCCATTAATGGCCTTTGTAAGGATATCTACAAGTTGATCCTTATTTGAAACAAAAGGAAGCTTGATTATCTTTTCTTCTAATTTCTCTTTGATGAAAAATCGATCAATCTCCATATGCTTATTACGATCATGCTGTACGGGGATTGTTAGCAATCTTTACTGAAGCCTTATTATCACAATACAGTCTTATGCAGTCTCCTTGGTGAAATCCCAAATCACTGAATAAATTCTTCAACCACAATAATTCAGTAATTTCTTGGGAAATCCCTCGGAATTATGCCTCAGTACTCGATCGTGACACTATGGTCTGTTTCTTACTCCGCCAAGTCATTAGGTTACCTCCTACAAAGGTAAAGTAACCAGAAGTAGATCTCCGATCACTAGCATTCCTAGACCAATCAGCATCTGTGTATCCCTTGATATCTAGATTTCCATTTTTAGAAAACATTAATCCTCTACCAGGAGCTCCTTTTAGGTATCTTAGAATCCGAAGGACTGCATCCATGTGACTCTCAGTGGGAGCATGCATAAATTGGCTTACAACACTTACTGCATATGCAATATCAGGACGAGTATGCGATAAGTATATAAGCTTACCAACAAGCCTTTGATACCTTTCTTTGTTTGCTGGAGTTTGATTAGGGTGATCTGGACATTCACACAGCTTGTGATTTTGATCCATAGGAGTATCTGCTGGTTTGCTAGCAAGCATCTCAGTTTCTGTAAGTAGATCAAGAACATACTTTCTCTGACTGAGAAAAATCCCATGTTTTGATCGGGCTACCTCAATTTGTAACACCCAAACCATTCATGCCCAACAAAAGGCCCAACTTGAGAAAAAAAAATAGAAAAAAAAGAGATAAAAGTGAATAAAAAGCCATCAGGTGAGTAAGCCACCATAGTCTGTTTTCTTGACAAACAGCTGTGAGCTTAGTTATCTAGCTCACAACTTTAGTGGTGTCTATCCATACCTATATATATTGGAGGATAAACATGATATCAGTTAGAAAGCAGTAGAATCGAGTAGAAGAAAGGAAAGAGAAGGAAGACAAGGGAAAAGAAGGAAAGAAGACGAAGTAGAGGAACCTAACATACTTGGTCCGAATTAAGCTTGACGTCTAAGTTGTAGTGAAAAAGTTTTCAGTTTTGTTTTTAACTCAAAAGTTTCCAGTTTTATGCTTAAAATTAATTGCATGCAAATCATTTAAGCGTTTTATTTATTTTAATGATTTATGGTGATTATACAGAGAGCTGAAAGTATGTTTTATGCTTATATTAATACTCAGAAATATTAGCTATTACTTTTACGAAGTTTTGAGGAAAGATTATGATTGATTTCATAAAAGCACCATGTCTGTACCCTTCCCCAGTTATGATTATTGTTGGCTTTTGGGGTCGTTCTACACATGTGTATGTCAGATGAGTCACTCTGCATGTGTACGACAGAAGTTAAAGAGTATTGAGTCACTCTACATGTGCATGACATAAGTTATTCATGACTCTGCTATGCACGAAGTAATTCGGCTTACGTATTGAAGATATCCCTGAGTACTAATTTGGTGCAGATTAAGATTTTATAAATTATATTGTTCTTGATCAGAAAAGAATTATGCATCAGTTTATAAAATGTGATTGTAGATATATTATCTTAAACTACCAAATTATGTTATGTTTATGGGATTATTTGACAAGATAAAGTAATATCTAGTTTGTTAAATCTGATGCATATGGAAAAGATTGTTCAGAAGAAAACTTATGTTTTTAAAAAAGTTTTTCATTCACTCACTGGGCGTTAGCGCTCATCCTTCTACTTTAAAAATATTTTTCCAGGTAGCTGCTCGGTTGTGCGGACTCTGAAGTTTTGAGGTGGGCCAGTCGATGACATCATGAAGTGCAAGAGTCGTGCATTTTAATTTTCATATACATATTTTGAGATGTGTGGTCGGTATGGTCGGCATGGTCGGAACATGGTCAGAACGTGGTCGGATTTCTTACTCGGCCATGTTCGGTTTTGCTTACTCGGTCATGTTCGGATTTCCTACTCGGCCTACTCGGATTTCCTACTCGACCAACTCAGATTTCTGGTCATTTTACTTAGAAAAAAAAAGTGGTCGGATTTGTCTGGTCGAGATTTTGACTGACTTTTTATAATGAATGAAAATCTTACAGTTATGTACATTTTTTACTCTCCAATATTTTCCATATATTTTTTCTATGTTTAAAAGTAAGTATTTCCTATGGAATTTTAGTCGAAATTCTTTTATCATGTTAGTAAAAAGCATAGCCCACAGGGCCTCCTTCGTACTCAAGAGAGGAGTCGGGGTGGTCCTATTAATTTGGTATCAGAGCTGGTCTATGATTTCTTAGACCACAGTAATTGTTTGCATTTAGTTTCATGCATTTAAGCATAACTTTGATTTTGTAACAGCATCATGTGTCGAGTTGGCCGTCCACGCACGATACCGGTAACTGACCTAGGAGAGAGGAATGATAACCAAGGTGAAAATGAGGCAGAATTACACCCTCACCCACCTATAGCTCAACCTCATGTGCCATGACCTAGGAAGGAACCAATGGATAGAATTGCAGAACTTTTGACTGCCATGGTTCAGTACCAAACGCGGGTACCCGAGAATTCTATTGAGCGTGCACGTAAGTTGGGAGCTACGAATTTTGATGGAACTGGAGATCCAGATAGTGCTAGTTCGTGGCTGAATGAACTGGAACGTGTATTTGAAGTTATGAGGTGCACAGATGAACAGAAGGTCTCTTTTGCTATGTTTTTGTTAAAGGAAAAAGCATATGATTGGTGGGCCTCAGTACAACAAATGACTCCTGAAGGAATTACTTGGGAGGATTTTAAGAAGCAGTTTAATGATCGTTATTATTCTCCTTTCTATCAATATTTAAAAAGAGATGAATTTTTGAGACTAGTGCAGGAATCTATGACAGTAGAAGAATATGAGAAGAAGTTTACAGATCGAGGGTTGCTCCGTATGTAGTCTCTGATGAAGAAAATAAGTGTAGAAAATTTGAAGATGGACTTCGATCGGAAATTAAGATAATAGTGACTACTTATGGGATGTTGAGTTTGATAAGTTGTTTTAAGTTGCATTGAGAGTAGAGAGAGGCCTTAATGATTCATGCAGATTCGAACAACAAAAGCAAAAGCGCATCAATTGGTCAGTAGGGACTCTTATAGCAAAAGGCCTAAGGCAACAGGTAGTGTTTCAGGTCAGAATAGTAACTATCAACAGAGTCATGGACCTGGTTCTAGCCAAACATCACTTAAACAACCAATGGGTAGTCGTCAACAGAGTGCTAGTATGGGTAGAGGTACGCGTCCTCTATGTCAGACATATGGAAAGCACCATGATGGTGAGTGTTATTTGGGGATATCAAGTTGTTATCAATGTGGGCAGGCTAGACATTTAAAAAGAGATTGCCCCGAATTAGTCCAAGGATGTAATGAAGAAAGAAATATAGTTTTTCAACCAGTGCAAAGTGGCGCTAGTCAGATTCAAGGACAGAGGGGATCCCGAGTAGGAGGATCTACAACTACAGGGAAAACCCAAGCTAGTGCAGCAGGGGTTGGAGGTAACCAACAGATAGGTCAGTCAGGTAGACCTTGTACTCAAGCAAGAGTTTTTGCTATGACTCAACAAGATGCCGAGACCACTCCAGATGTCGTTACAGGTATGTTAACAATTTTTTACCACAATGCTCATGTTATCATTGATCCTGGATCTACTCATTCATTTGTATCTCGATCTTTTATGGTGTATGAGGATGTAGAATTAAGACCACTAGATACTAGTATGATAGTGACTACACCTACTGGTGAATCTTTATTGGCTAAGAATATATATAGAAACAGTAAAGTTATAGTTGGTAAGCATGAGCTACATGTTGATTTGAATCCGCTTGATATATGTGATTTTGATGTTAGTTTGGGTATGGATTGGCTCGCTACACACCATGCTATAGTAGATTGTTTTCGAAAAGAAGTAAAATTTATGTCATTTTTTATGATGAACGTCGAATTCTTCCTTCTTGTGTTATATATCTGCTATTACTGTCAGACGGTTGCTTAGGAAACAATGTTCAACTTATTTGGCTGATGTAATTGATACTTGGGATAGTGAGGTGAAGTTAGAAGGTATATCTGTGCTAACACAATTTTCAGATGTATTTCCTGAATATCTTCATGGATTACCACCAAATAGAGACATTGAGTTTGTGATAGATTTGATTCCAAGCACAACTCCAATTTCTATTCCACCTTATAAAATGACTCCAACCGAATTGAAGGAGTTGAAGATTCAATTAGAAGAATTGGTGAACAAGAAACAAATAAAGGAGAGGAAGAACCCTAGATAATTCGTTTGGGCTCTGATACCATGAACAAATCAATAGTGTTTGTTGATTTATTCTTCTCCATATGGAGAAAATATATAGGAGAAATACAGAGTGAGAATCAAATAATTGATCTCCTACAATCTCTACAATTAATCTAACAATCCCTTATAATCATCAATTAACAGATTGTAAACTATACAAAATATCCTACATTAATAACAAGATATTCTAACACTATCTTGGACCAGTCCTCTCATTTTTCCTTCTCACATTGCTTTTCCAGTTCAGGGCATCCTTTAATAACAAATTCCTATAGCATTTTAAGGTCCTGAATGCTCGCCGGAAGAGATAGCAACTTCGGGCAACAGATGATTATCAAAGTCTGAAGAGACGTAAGGTCCCTAAGCCAGTGGGGCAATGATTCTAGATTTGAGTAGTCGGATATTGACAAGAATTGCAGTGCAGGGAAATACCGTAGTGCCTCGGGCAAGAATTCTAACTTGGAAGCTATTTCCATGTCATACTCATAACCAAATAATTCTATGTAACGGAGGGAAGTAAGGTACTTCATACAATCCGGCAAAGCCGCCAACTCAGGGCAACCAAAAAGAGATAAAATCTCAAGGCATGAGAGGTGTGTAAACCCTCTGTCCAAGATGTCAACTTTCTACACTCTTTTAAATACATATATTTCAGACATTTCAGGCCTTCCATCCCTTACTCCGGAAATGACTCTATCTCAGTGCACCATGAAATATCTAGTTTTTCAAGAGAATTGAGGTTGAATATTTCTGTAGGCAAACACTTCAGCTTGTTGAAATTTCCAATAGTAAGTTCCTTCAGTGAGGTGAGGTTTAACAGAAAACCATCTAGAAGGTAATTTAATTCATCATTACCCAAAACTTCAATGGAGATAAGGTTTTTAAGATTCAAGATTGATCCTCAAAAGACCTAATTGCAATTTGAAACTGTTATATATTCCACCGAAGGTAGATGTGGCATGATCAATTTAGGGCATCTGGTAATATATAAGGAGGTCAGATATGAGAGCAGCTCCCTTCCATCCTCTATTGAGAACTTCTACAAACTCGGGAAATCATAAATACTAAAACTTTATGGACATGGGAATCTTATCATCGTTCCACCACCATGAAAAAGATCGTCAATATAAATCACGTGATTTCATTCCGCTTAAACAAAGAGTTTGAAGATAAGGTAATAACGCTAATGGAGGAAGTTAAGAACACTTTTGACAGTTTGAGAGCTCAATATGAACAACATTATTAAGAATGATGTCCCTCATCCAAGAAAGGAATTGGGCACCTTTATACCCCGATATGTCTAGTTGTTTAAGGTTTGCATGAGGTTTCAAATCTTCAAGTACCTTTTCAACATCTTCCTGCGATTGAAGATCACTATCATATTCCTAGGACAATGATAATCGATAGAGATTTCGTTCCTCCCAAATTTAAGCCTTTCAATTCATTTAGGTGACAATTTCTCTTTTTACCCACAAGAAAGCGAGTTAAAGTCTTTAGGCAAGTGATTTTTCCAAATTTTGGTGGCATCTGAGATAATTTTGTACAACCATCCAAATAAAGGTGTCGGAGATTCGTAAGGCATCTCATTTTCTTCGGAAGCTTCTGAAGATATGTACATTCATTCAGATTCAAAGTTTGTAAATTATACAAATCACAAACTGATTCAGGAAGCAATTGAATGTAAGAGTAAGAAAGGTCTAAGTACCTTAGATGTTTCAAACAGCTAATTGAAGATGATAACTTCCTCAGTTGCATCAACCTTGCACCGAATACTCTCAAAGAACATAACCATGAGAAGTCGAAAGAAACCGCTGAGCAATCATACTCATATCTTGAATGCACTAGAAATGTCCTTAAGGTTTCAACTCCATATAACGCTTTAAGAGAATGTTATGATTCCCATGGATAATTCATCCATGAGTAATGAAATGCTTTTTTTGAGATAACAATTGAGATTTCAATTTCTTTGCTAAGACATTCATCCTCCATGATATATTGTGCAAGATCATGAATAAGGTCATGCATTTCGAATCCTATATCATAGCCAAAATCATTTTCCCCAAGGTCTTCTAAGAAAGATAACAAACACAATTCTTTGCAGATTTCATGATGCTGGAGAGATTATCCAAGATATTGTTAAAGATTTTAAAATTTTAAAATATTATTGTAATTAAAACTAATTATTTTATATTTAATTAGGTGTTTTACTCCTTTTATTATTAGAATTTATTTTAAGTCCTTATTTTAGTATTCTAGTTTATTTGGGAAACTATGTTATGTTTTCCCTATTTTTCTTTTTTAGTCTTTTGGTTTATTTGAGAAATTTCTCGTTTGTGGATTTTATTGTTAGTCAAGTTTGTAATTCTATTTAAGTAGATTGTATTAGGATTTGAAGGACAATTGTTGAATTAATAATTTTTTTAGAGTTTTCTCTAATTATCTCCCAATTTCCCTACGTGGGTCAACGATCTTGAAGTCTATTTTTCCGGAATCCGTGCACAAATCAATAGATCAATAGTAGGGTTCACTTCCGGTATTCGTACGCGAATCAACGGATTCGAATCGGTTACCCTTTCTTTTATCGATTGTTGTTTGATTTGATTTGATTTTTTCAGATGCATCAGTTGGTATCAGAGCCACCGAGCCTACCGTTGTGCTAGGCTCATCGATCCACAAACCATAACCATTTGCCTTCTTGACTTCTATCTCTTCACCTTCCACATTTCCTCACACACAAAAAAAAACATGAAACCCCAAACACATTTAGCCTTCTTCCATCCGGTGTTTTATGATGATACATATGTATCAGTGGAGGTTTTTATCGATTTTGTTAAACCACCGATAAATGATGAAGATGTGTTCGAGAAAGTACCATATGAGAACAATTCATATTTAATAGGGTTTTTTTACGAGCCAAATATTCCTCACCAAAAAAAAAATTCAATTTACCTTTTGTTGGGATTTAATGATTCAAGAATTTATGTCCATCTGTTGGGAAATATACAGTTCGTTGTAGACGATTTTGTGTATTACCACTACAGATTCATGAAATTCAAGCAACCAAAATTCGAGGACGAATTTTCTCCAACCTAGAGAGAATGTGAAGGAGAGATTATCCAAGATATTGTTGAAGATTTTAGATTTTAAAAATATTCTTGTAATTAAAACTAATTATTTTATATTTAATTAGGTGTTTTAATTCCTTTTTTTTATTAGAATTTATTTTTAGTCCTTATTTTAGTCTTCTAGTTTATTTTGGAAACTATGTTATGTTTTCCCTATTTTTCATTTTTAGTATTTTAGTTTATTTGAGAAATTCCCCGTTTGTGGATTTTCTTGTTAGTCAAGTTTTGTAATTCTATTTAAGTAGATTGTATTAGGGTTTGAAGGACAGTTGTTGAAGTAATAATTTTTTTAGAGTTTTCTCTAATTATCTCATAATTTCGGTACCCTGCGTGAGTCAACGATCTTGAAGTCTATTTTTCTAAAATCCGTGCGCGGATCAACATATCAATAGTAGGGTTCGCTACCGATATTCGTGCACTAATCAACGATTTCGAATCAGTTACCCTTTCTCTTATCGATTGTTGATTGCGCTGATTTTTTCCACTGCATCAGTTGGTATCAGAGCCACCGAGTCTACCGTTGTGCTAGGCTCATCGATCCACAAACCATAACCATTTGCCCTCCTGACTTCTATCTCTTCACCTTCCATATTTCCTCATACCTAAAAAAAAACATGAAACTCCAAACACAATTAGTCTTCTACCATCCAGTATTTTATGATGATACATATGTATCAGCGAAGGTTTTTGTCGATTTTGATAAACCACCGATATATGATGAAGATTTGTTTGAGAAAGTACCATATGAGAACAATTCATATTTAATTGGTTGTTTTTACGAGCCACATATTCCTCACCATTAAAAATATTCAGTTTATTTTTTATTGCAAGATTTAATGATTCAAGAATTTGTGTCCATATGTTGGAGTGATTGGATGGACGTCGTGACGAAGATTAGGAAATATACAGTTCGTTGTAGACGATTTTGTGTATTGCCACTACAAATTCATGAAATTCTAGCAACCAAAATTCAAGGACGAATTTTCTCCAACCTAGAGAGAATGTGAAGGAGAGATTATCCAATATATAGTTGAAGATTTTAGATTTTAAAAATATTCTTGTAATTAAACTAATTATTTTATATTTAATTAGGTGTTTTAATTCCTTTTTTTTATTAAAATTTATTTTTAGTCCTTATTTTAGTATTCTAGTTTATTTGGGAAACTATGTTATGTTTTCCCTATTTTTCCTTTTTAGTCTTTTAGTTTATTTGAGAAATTTTCCGTTTGTGGATTTTTTTGTTAGTTAAGTTTTGTAATTCTATTTAAGTAGATTGTATTAGGGTTTGAAGGACAGTTGTTGAATTAATAATTTTTTTTAGAGTTTTCTCTAATTATCTCCCAATTTCGGTACCCTGCGTGGGTCAACGATCTTGAAGTCTATTTTTCTAGAATCCGTGCACGGATCAACAGATCAATAGTAGGGTTCGCTTCCGGTATTCGTGCACGAATCAACAGATTCGAATCGGTTACCCTTTCTTTTATCGATTGTTGTTTGCGTTGATTTTTTCTGATGCATCAGTTGGTATAAGAGCCACTGAGTCTACCTTTCTGATAGGCTCATCGATCCACAAACCATAACCATTTGCCTTCTTGACTTCTATCTCTTCACCTTCCACATTTCCTCACAATAAAAAAAAACATGAAACCCCAAACACATTTAGCCTTCTTCCATCCGGTGTTTTATGATGATACATATGTATTAGTGGAGGTTTTTGTCGATTTTGTTAAACCACCAATATATGATGAAGATGTGTTCGAGAAAGTACTATATGAGAACAATTCATGTTTAATGTGTTGTTTTTACCAGCCACATATTCCTCATCATAAAAAAAATTCAATTTACTTTTATGGCAGGATTTAATGATTCAAGAATTTATATCCATCTGTTGGAGTGAATGGATGTACGTCGTGACGAAGATTGGAAATATATAATTCGTTGTATACGATTTTATGTATTGAAACTACATATTCATGAAATTTTACAACCAAAACTCGAGGACAAATTTTCTCCAACCTGGAGAGAAAGTGAATGAGAGATTATCTAAGATATTGTTGAAGAATTTAGATTTAAAAAATATTATTGTAATTAAAACTAATTATTTTATATTTAATTAGGTGTTTTTATTCCTTTTTTTTATTAGAATTTATTTTGAGTCCCTATTTTAGTCTTCTAGTTTATTTGCGAAACTATGTTATGTTTTCCCTATTTTTCTTTTTTAGTCTTTTAGTTTATTTTAGAAATTTCCCGTTTGTGGATTTTCTTGTTTGTCAAGTTTTGTAATTCTATTTAAGTAGATTGTATTAGGGTTTGAAGGACAGTTGTTGAATTAATAATTTTTTTAGAGTTTTCTCTAATTATCTCGCAATTTCGGTACCCTGCGTTGGTCAACGATCTTGAAGTCTATTTTCCTGGAATCCGTGCGCGGATCAACAGATCAATAGTAGGGTTCACTTCCAGTATTCATGCGCGAATCAACGGATTCAAATCGGTTACCCTTTCTTTTTTCGATTGTTGTTTGCTTTGATTTTTTCTGATGCATCAGTTGGTATCAGAGCCACCGAGTCTACCGTTGTGCTAGGCAGATCGATCCACAAACCATAACCATTTGCCTTCTTGACTTCTATCTCTTCACCTTCCACATTTCCTCACACCGAAAAAAAATATGAAACCCCAAACACAATTAGCCTTCTTCCATCCGGTGTTTTATGATGATACTTATGTATCAGTGGAGGTTTTTGTCGATTTTGATAAACCACCGATATATGATGAAGATGTGTTCGGGAAAGTACCATATGAGAACAATTCATATTTAATTGGTTGTTTTTACGAGCCACATATTCCTTACCATAAAAAAAATTCAATTTACCTTTTGTTGCAGGATTTAATGATTCAAGAATTTATGTCCATCTGTTGGAGTGATTGGATGTACGTCGTGACGAAGATTGAGAAATATACAATTTTTTTATACGATTTTATGTATTGACACTACATATTCATGAAATTCTAGCAAGCAAAATTCGAGGATGAATTTTCTCTAACTTGGAGAGAATGATGCAGGAGAGATTATCAAAGATATTGTTGAAAATTTTAGATTTTAAAAATATTATGGTAATTAAAAATAATTATTTTATATTTAATTAGGTGTTTTTATTCCTTTTTTTTATTAGAATTTATTTTTAGTCCTTATTTTAGTCTTCTAGTTTATTTGGGAAACTATGTTATGTTTTCTCTATTTTTCATTTTTAGTCTTTTAGTTTATTTGAGAAATTTCTCGTTTGTGAATTTTCTTGATAGTCAAGTTTTATAATTCTATTTAAGTAGATTGTATTAGGGTTTGAAGGACAGTTGTTGAAGTAATAATTTTTTAGAGTTTTCTTTAATTATCTCCAAATTTCGGTACTCTGCGTGGGTCAACGATCTTGAAGCCAATTTTTCTAGAATACATGCATGGATCAACAGATCAATAGTAGGGTTCTCTTCCGATATTCGAGCGTGAATCAACGATTTCGAATCGGTTACCCTTTATTTTATCGATTGTTGTTTGCGTTGATTTTTTCCGCTGCATCAGTTGGTATCATAGCCACCGAGTCTACCGTTGTGCTAGGCTCATCGATCCACAAACCATAACCATTTGCCCTCCTGACTTCTATCTCTTCACCTTCCATATTTCCTCATACCCAAAAAAAAAACATGAAACTCCAAACACAATTAGTCTTCTACCATACAGTATTTTACGATGATACATATGTATCAGCGAATGTTTTTGTCGATTTTGATAAACCACCGATATATGATGAAGATTTGTTTGAGAAAGTACCATATGAGAACAATTCATATTTAATTGGTTGTTTTTACGAGCCACATAATCCTCACCATTATAAATATTCAATTTATTTTTTGTTGCAAGATTTAATGATTCAAGAATTTGTGTCCATATGTTGGAGTGTTTTGATGGACGTCGGGACGAAGATTGGGAATATACAGTTCGTTGTAGACGATTTTGTGTATTGCCACTACAGATTCTTGAAATTCTAGCAACAAAAATTCGAGGACGAATTTTCTCCAACCTAGAGAGAATGTGAAGGAGAGATTATCCAAGATATTGTTAAAGATTTTAGATTTTAAAAATATTCTTGTGATTAAAACTAATTATTTTATATTTAATTAGGTGTTTTAATTCCTTTTTTTATTAGAATTTATTTTTAGTCCTTATTTTAGTCTTCTAGTTTATTTGGGAAACTATGTTATGTTTTCCCTATTTTTCATTTTTAGTATTTTAGTTTATTTGAGAAATTCCCCGTTTGTGGATTTTCTTGTTAGTCAAGTTTTGTAATTCTATTTAAGTAGATTGTATTAGGGTTTGAAGGACAGTTGTTGAATTAATAATTTTTTTAGAGTTTTCTCTAATTATCTCCCAATTTCGGTACCCTGCGTGGGTCAACGATCTTGAAGTCTATTTTTCTAGAATCCGTGCACGGATCAACAGATCAATAGTAGGGTTCGCTTCCGGTATTCGTGCACGAATCAACAGATTCGAATCGGTTACCCTTTCTTTTATCGATTGTTGTTTACGTTGATTTTTTCTGATGCATCAGTTGGTATAAGAGCCACTGAGTCTACCTTTCTGATAGGCTCATCGATCCACAAACCATAACCATTTGCCTTCTTGACTTCTATCTCTTCACCTTCCACATTTCCTCACAATAAAAAAAAACATGAAACCCCAAACACATTTAGCCTTCTTCCATCCGGTGTTTTATGATAATACATATGTATGAATGGAGGTTTTTGTCGATTTTGTTAAACCACCGATATATGATGAAGATGTGTTCGAGAAAGTACCATATGAGAACAATTCATATTTAATGGGTTATTTTTACCAGCCACATATTCCTTACCATAAAAAAAAAATTCAATTTACCTTTTGTTGTAGGATTTAACGATTCAAGAATTTATGTCCATCTGTTGGAGTGATTGGATGTACGTCGTGACGAAGATTGAGAAATATACAATTCGTTGTATATGATTTTATGTATTGACACTACATATTCATGAAATTCTAGCAACTAAAATTCGAGGATGAATTTTCTCAAACCTGGAGAGAATGATTCAGGAGAGATTATCCAAGTTATTGTTTAAAATTTTAGATTTTAAAAACATTATTGTAATTAAAACTAATTATTTTATATTTAATTAGGTGTTTTTATTCCTTTTTTTATTAGAATTTATTTTTAGTCCTTATTTTAGTCTTATAGTTTATTTGGGAAACTATGTTATGTTTTCTCTATTTTTCATTTTTAGTATTTTAGTTTATTTGAGAAATTTCCCGTTTGTGAATTTTCTTGATAGTCAAGTTTTGTAATTCTATTTAAGTAGATTGTATTAGGGTTTGAAGGACAGTTGTTGAATTAATAAAATTTTTAGAGTTTTTTTTTAATTATCTCCCAATTTCGGTACTCTGCGTGGATCAACGATCTTGAAGCCCATTTTTCTGGAATCCGTGCGTGGATCAACAGATCAATAGTAGGGTTTACTTCCGATATTCTTGTGTGAATCAACGGTTTCGAATCGGTTACCATTTCTTTTATCGATTGTTGTTTGTATTGATTTTTTCCGCTGCATCAGTTGATATCATTCTACCGTTGTGCTAGGCTCATCGATCCACAAACCATAACCATTTGCCTTCTTGACTTCTATCTCTTCACTTTCCACATTTCCTCACACCGAAAAAAAAAACATGAAACCCCAAACACAATTAGCCCTCTTCCATCCGGTGTTTTATGATGATACTTATGTATCAGTGGAAGTTTTTGTCGATTTTGTTAAACAACCAATATATGATGAAGATGTGTTCGAGAAAGTACCATATGAGAACATTTCATGTTTAATGTGTTGTTTTTACCAGCCACATATTCTTCACCATAAAAAAAATTCAATTTACCTTTTGTTGCGGGATTTAATGCTTCAAGAATTTATGTCCATCTGTTGGAGTGATTGGATGTACGTCGTGACGAAGATTGGAAAATATATAATTCGTTGTATACGATTTTATGTATTGACACTATATATTCATGAAATTCTAGCTACCAAAATTCGAGGATGAATTTTCTCCAACCTAGAGAGAATGTGAAAGAGAGATTATCCAAGATATTGTTGAAGATTTTAGATTTTTAAAATATTATTGTTACTAAAACTAATTATTTTATATTTAATTAGGTGTTTTTATTCTTTTGTTTATTAGAATTTATTTTTAGTCCTTATTTTAGTATTCTAGTTTATTTGGAAAACTATGTTATGTTTTCCCTATTTTTCATTTTTAGTATTTTAGTTTATTTGAGAAATTTCCGGTTTGTGGATTTTCTTGATAGTCAAGTTTTGTAATTCTATTTAAGTAGATTGTATTAGGGTTTGAATGACAGTTGTTGAATTAATAATTTTTTTAGAGTTTTCTTTAATTATCTCCCAATTTCGGTACTCTGCGTGGATCAACGATCTTGAAGCCCATTTTTCTGGAATCCGTGCGTGGATCAACAGATCAATAGTAGGGTTCGCTTCTGATATTCTTGCGTGAATCAACGGTTTCGAATCGGTTACCATTTCTTTTATCGATTGTTGTTTGCGTTGATTTTTTTCGCTGCATCAGTTGGTATCTGAGCCACCGAATTTACAGTTGTGTTAGGCTCATCGATCCACAAACCATAACCATTTGCCTTCTTGACTTCTATCTCTTCACCTTCCATATTTCCTCATACCCAAAAAAAAAACATGAAACTCCAAACACAATTAGTCTTCTACCATCCAGTATTTTATGATGATACATATGTATCAGCGAAGGTTTTTGTCGATTTTGATAAACCACCGATATATGATGAAGATTTGTTTGAGAAAGTACCATATGAGAACAATTCATATTTAATTGGTTGTTTTTACGAGCTACATATTCCTCACTATTAAAAATATTCAGTTTATTTTTTGTTGCAAGATTTAATGATTCAAGAATTTGTGTCCATATGTTGGAGTGTTTGGATGGACGTCGTGACGAAGATTGTGAAATATACAGTTTGTTGTAGACGATTCTGTGTATTGCCACTACATATTCATGAAATTCTAGCAACAAAAACTCGAGGAAGAATTTTCTCCAACCTGGAGAGAATGATACAGGAGAGATTATCCAAGATATTGTTGAAGATTTTAGATTTTAAAAATATTATTGTAATTAAAATAATTATTTTATATTTAATTAAGTGTTTTTATTCCTTTTTTTATTATAATTTATTTTTAGTCCTTATTTTAGTCTTCTAGTTTATTTGGGAAATTATGTTATGTTTTCTCTATTTTTCCTTTTTAGTCTTTTGGTTTATTTGAGAAATTTCTCGTTTGTGGATTTTATTGTTAGTCAAGTTTGTAGTTCTATTTAAGTAGATTGTATTAGGGTTTGAAGGACAGTTGTTGAATTAATAATTTTTTTAGAGTTTTCTCTAATTATCTCCCAATTTCGGTACTCTGCCTGGGTCATCGATCTTGAAGTCTATTTTTCTGGAATCCGTGCACGGATCAACAGATCAATAGTAGGGTTCGCTTCCGGTATTCGTGCGCGAATCAACGGATTTGAATCGGTTACCCTTTCTTTCATCGATTGTTGTTTGCGTTTATTTTTTCCGATGCATCAGTTGGTATCAGAGCCACCGAGTCTACCGTTGTGCTAGGCTCATTGATCCACATAACATAACCATTTGCCTTCTTGATTTCTATCTCTTCACCTTCCACATTTCCTCATACAAAAAAAAAAACATGAAACCCCAAAAACAATTA
Source organism: Dipteronia dyeriana (assembly GCA_032871835.1). Lineage (NCBI taxonomy): Eukaryota > Viridiplantae > Streptophyta > Magnoliopsida > Sapindales > Sapindaceae > Dipteronia > Dipteronia dyeriana. The sequence continues at coordinate 1,173,580 of CM065303.1, forward strand.
GCCTTCTACCATCCGGTGTTTTATGATGATACATATATATCAGTGGAGGTTTTTATCGATTTTGATAAACCACCAATATATGATGAAGATGTGTTTGAGAAAGTACCATATGAGAACAATTCATATTTAATGGGTTGTTTTTACGAGCCACATATTCCTCACCATAAAAAAAATTCAATTTACCTTTAATTGCAGGATTTAATGATTCAAGAATTTATGTCCATCCGTTGGAGTGATTGGATGTACGTCGTGACGAAGATTGGAAAATATATAATTCGTTGTATACGATTTTATGTATTGACACTATATATTCATGAAATTCTAGCTACCAAAATTCGAGGATGAATTTTCTCCAACCTAGAGAGAATGTGAAAGAGAGATTATCCAAGATATTGTTGAAGATTTTAGATTTTTAAAATATTATTGTTACTAAAACTAATTATTTTATATTTAATTAGGTGTTTTTATTCTTTTTTTTATTAGAATTTATTTTTAGTCCTTATTTTAGTATTCTAGTTTATTTGGGAAACTATGATATGTTTTCCCTATTTTTTCTTTCTAGTTTTTTAGTTTATTTGAGAAATTTTCCGTTTTTGGATTTTATTGTTAGTCAAGTTTGTAATTCTATTTAAGTAGATTGTATTAGGGTTTGAATGATAGTTGTTGAATTAATAAATTTTTTAGAGTTTTCTCTAATTATCTCCCAATTTCGGTATCCTGCGTGGGTCAACGATCTTGAATCCTATTTTTTTGGAATCCGTGTGTGGATCAACAGATCAATAGTAGGGTTCGCTTCCGGTATTTGTACACGAATCAATGGATTCGAATCGGTTACCCTTTCTTTTATCGATTGTTGTTTGTATTGATTTTTTATGGTGCATCATTTCATTACCCTTATCTTTGAGATCCAAATTTTCAGTGGAAGGAATAAAGCCATTGGCCATCCAAAGTTGAATCAGAAGTTCTTTCTAAATTACAAAATCCTTTGGGAAAATAGTACAGTAAGCAAAACATTGCTTTAAATTTGATGGTAAATTAGAGTAACTCAATCGTAAGGCTGACAAGATTGAACTTTCATGCTGTAAATTCCAGAGTTCACTTTTCACCACAGAAATCCACTGGTTTTCCTCACTTTTGTTGCTCATCGTTCTTCATAATGACTTTAAAGCCAAAGGCGGATGTAGGACAACTAGCCTTGGAGTTTAAAGAAGAGTTGGATAGAAAATTGATGAAGAAAGAAATAGACACAACTAAAAGAGCTTGTTCGAATAAACGGACATAACTTTTAGCTCGGTTGTCCTATTGCCTATTATAATATGTTTTCGAAAAGGGATTTTGACGATCTACGTCGTGGCAACCGGGTTTCCCCGGTTGAGGTCTTTGTACCCTCAAAATAGCTGATTAAGGCAGGTTGTCGGACATTTGAAGTTTAATTTTAATTTTTTAGTTTTTTCGTTTTAGCTTTTATTTGTTTGGTGAATGTCCAATTTGATCTTTTTACTTTTAGTTAGGGTTATAAAAAGCTATTTAAACCTCTTGTTATTTGTTTTGAGGGGCATAATAAAATTTTAAACAGATTTCGATTTTTTTTTTCTGGTGGATTCCAGTTTTACCTTCTTATTGCTTACGTTGGTAATTTCTTATACTTCCGTTCTACGTCAAAGGCACACCTCCACACTTTTTTACTATCTCCTTTCCCAATGGCTACAAGGTTTGGGCATTCTTCCGCCTCCTGTCTGAATGCACGTTCCTTGAATAATGACTAACAATCTTCCTCTGTTAAACCAGACAATTGATGCAGAGGCATTGTTCCCATAATTGACGCAACAGTTTTGCTTCGAGTAGTGACAATGATCGAAGCATCTCTTGATCCACAAGCCAAAACGTACTTTAACCTATCCCACTTCTCTTGATCTTCATTCCATATATCATCTAGAATAAGCAGATACATTTTCCCATTTAGTATGTCTTGAAGTTTTCTCTGCATAGGGTCTAACTCTAAGTTTTCACAAGCAGATCCAGTTGCAGATTCAATTATATCCTTAATTATTATTTTCACACAGAAATCCGCAGAAACACAAACCCAAATTCTTAGTTTAAAATGACTCATAATCCTCTTATCATTGAAGACCATCTGAGCAAGTTTGTCTTTCCAAGCCCCCCTAAACCAACAATAGGATACACGGAAACATCATTAGAACCGGCAACTTTCTCCATCAAACACTCAACAATTCTTTCTTTATCTTCCTCTCTTCCGTAGACTTGAGATTGAGTAATGATGGAGCCAGTTTGACGGTTTTCTATGACACTAGAACGCCTCTCAACACCTCCCTCTATCAAATGAAACCTCAAACGCTCTTCAGCATCCAACTTCTCACTGATGTCTCTCATCCTACTGCCAATCTTGTGACGAAACAATAGATTATGGGGAGTCAAGCAAGTGCGTACATTGTTGATCAAGCTTGAATTTTGGTAATCAGACTGTAACAGAGCATATTTGAGCTGCATCTTATAAGCTGCATCTTTGAGCTTCCGCAACCAATTCTGAAGTGGCTTGTTTGTTATTTGCTTCTCCTCTGCATCTTCAAGCACAGCCTGAATAGTTGAGAGCAAGCTTGAAAGTTTCTTCATTTCTTTGTCAACACCCCAGATCAATCCAAACTCTTTTTGGATGAGCGAGTCCAGTTTCTGGAGCACAAATTGAAGAAAAGCGTCGGCCATTTTTCACATGCGAAGTTGGATATCCAAAGCTTTTATTCTGACAGATTAGTTATTGCAAGAAGACAATGGTGCTGTGAGAAGATAATATGGGAAGACTTGTATGTATTAATTACTAGCAAGCCAACTGATAAGAGAAAACAAATAAAAGCATATCAAAAGTCAAAACAGCTAGTTGTGTCCCACAATGTGACTACTTGGAAATTTCAAGGAAGGCGGGTGTGAATGTAAATTTGAATAATCGCGTGGAATATCAATGAAGAAAGATGTGGCGGTCAATTTAGGGTATCTTGTCAATATGTTCGGAGGTCAGACATGGGAGCAGCTCCCTTCCATCCTCTCTTGTGAAACTCTGGCAGCTCGGGAAATTAGATATTATGAGACTCTGCAAAGACAAAACTATAAACAAGAGCAAGAACCATTTTGGAACTACAACATCAACCCTAAATGTCAATGACTGTTTAATTGTCAGATCCATTACTTGGAGGTTCTAGGAATTCATGATACTAAATCCAGATTGATTTCAACCAATGCTGGAGAAAACACCCCTAACAACAAATATACACTTGATCTTGCACAATCATTTACTACTCAAAAATCCAATTACAAGTTAATTGCTTTGCTAATTTGATAAGTAAAACAATATTCAGAGGCTTGAAACCAATAAATAAAATAGCAGACGTACCGGTGATTGTGGCAGCCAAATTTGCCCAAAAAGAATTAACAGACCGACCGACACTAGCCAACATCCGGTAATGTTTGGTTGTTCAATGGCGAAACATTAATCTTTTCTTCTTCTTCTTCATTAGCTTTATTTTCTTCACACTTGAGCACTTACAGAGCAACAAGTATAATCTACTGGTGACAGAAAGTAGTGATACAGCCATACAGGTAATTAAACGGCGTCGTTTGGAAATTAAAACAGTGAAGATGACTCGGTAGTTGGGCTGGGCTTCTATTTTCACTATTTCGACCCATTGTCAAACAAAATCTCTCTTTGCTTCTTTTTTCCATTTTCAATTTTTTAATAGGCACATTTGAAAAAATAGTCAAATTAAAAAATGGATTATTGTTTTTAATTAAAAAAATTTAAGTTATTGTTTTTAATCAGATGTAAGTTGTAAAGTCTAAACTGTCTATTTTTTTATAAAAAAAAATCAATTCTGTTTGTAAAAATGAACCTATTTTTGTTTTTGTTTTCTACAAACATAAACCTAAATTGTTTTATGTTTTGTAAACCTAAATTATTATTATTATTATTATTACAAAGATAAACCTAAATCGTTTTAACTACAAAAAAAACCTGATTCGTTTTACTATCGTTTTCAACTATAGTGAGAGAGGTAGAGGTGATCGGAGAAGAGGTAGGCAACCACACAATGGTGACAAGATAAGGGTGACGCCACTAGACGCCAGCGAAGAAGAATAAGCTGGCTGAACTAACCAGATGCTGACAAAGAAGAAGAAAAAGAGAGGAAGAAAGGAAGGGACTGGATCGTGCAATGCCAGTGAAGAAGAAACGGGTGGTTTCCAGCGACGATTCGATGACCGAATATTCCAGCGACCAAAGATTACTTCGACCCGTTTGTGACCCAACTTCAAACCTTCTTCAACCAAATTCAACCCGTCTTTAACCAACAAGGTACAATTTTAGTAGTGTTTGTTTGTGCTTTTGTTAATTCTTTTCTCACTCCATCATTATCTGATTATTGTAGGCATATTCTGGTATAATAATGGTGACCGCTCTATTCTCCCCTATTCTCCACTGTTTTCGGTTTGGTATGCTTTTGCTTTTATGTTGTATCGGTTGGCTTTTCATAGGGACAGTCTTTTGTTTTATGCCTTCTCATTTTGTTTCAACGGGGCCTGTCGTTTGCTTTGTTGCGTGTGTTGTCTTGTTTTGCTTTCTCTTTTAGGGGTGTTGCTTTGTTTTTCAATCCCGTTCTTCTACTCTTTTTAATAAAATCTAGATGTAAAAAAAAAATGGTGACTCTTGTAAAATATTATCCTATATGATTATGGTATTGTGTTTTTGCTATTGGTATAGCTTTGCTTTAATGGCAATTAGTGTACAAAAGGTTCTATCGTATGACCTTAGAATTAAGCAATTGAATGTATATGATACATAATCCCCCCATAATTAAATTGAGTATTTGAGGTACTTCATTTGCTATACCATATACTCAGTTGATCAAGTGAACTTCCATCTATGATGACCATCATGATTAAGATACTACCCACTTACTTTCTTATAAGTGTCAAAAGTGACATCCGGTTATTACTTTCAGAAATTGTCAGTGTTAATGGACTAACCATGTGTCGTCAATTCACTACAGGTTCAAAGTGAGGTGATATGGAAAAGAGAATATGTGAACACTAAAAAGACTTTTGTGGAGGACGAATGGATCTGTTCGGATGATCTGACAGATTTTTTTTTGTGAGGGGGGGTCGGCTAACTTAGTGCAAAGCTTGGTGAGATTATGATATAGTAAGCTAACTTGTCGAACTGACCAGAAATAAAAGTCTTCTTCTTCGGCCAGTGCGTATCCTCCTGCCATATCCATTATGTCAGCATACCTAGTCAGCCGAGCTCTTCTCAAATCAAAGGATAGCCGTCCATTCTGCAAGTTATTAGTGAAGGCAACAATAATTGCTTCATCGTTTGCACTGTCAATTTCCGATACTGCTTGGCCAAATCGGCCTAAGTATTTCTTCAATGACTCGTCTTTCCCCTGTTTTATTTGAGAAAGGTAGGCCACCAACATTTTTCTGTGAACATTGCTCAGAAATTGCCTTTATGCTTGACTTTTTTCTGTGAACATTGTTCTCAGATGAGGAACCCTTTATGCTTGACATTCTCTTTCCTCTTTAGAGTCCCTCTTTGATAAGGAACGTTGCGGGACTTATCTCGTGGCCTACTCACTAGACTTCTTACTCAGTTGGCATGTTTATCCCGAGTATGATGTGATGTGCTAGCCCGAGTGATGTCTCCTGATCCCGAGTAAAGAATGTCTCTACTATCCCCGAGTACGTTTAATTGATTTAGTTGATTCCGAGTATGTCTTGCCTTAATACTTGTCTACTCGGGCTTCTTATCTTTTAGTGTTTTATTGAATATTTCCTGAATGCTTATTTGGGTATCCACCTGGCAGTTTTCTCCCTCTTATCGATGACGCGTATGTTTGGTAGAATTTACATACGACAATACCCCCTTAAAATATTTTTACCGAATAAATTTAGTTTTGGGCAAGAGTATTTTAATCATCTCAATTTTTACTCATGCCAGAATAGTCGTCTTGTCATAATGGTGTGTCTTAATGGTGACCCTGTAATTTCGATTCACCTTTTCACGCGAGATCTTTGATGACGGCGACATTTTGAAGTTCTGACGGTTGAGGGCTAGTTCATGTTTTGACATGTGTCCCTCGTCTCTTCGTTTTTTGATATCAATTATGAGAAATGATTTTTACGTCTCCTCAAGCGTCGCCTACGTCATCAAGTTTAGTCATAAGTTTTTTCCGCCTCGAGGCCCTAGGGTTTCGTGTCACCATCCCTTTAAATTCTTCATTGAGTTTGTGCTAGTTTATTCCTAAATTTTTTGAGAAAACTAGAATTTTCCTGCCAGTCCAGATTTGGCTGCAGATCACTTTCTTTATCAAGGATTTTTGCTCCAGTATTTCATTCTATTTAAGGTTAGTTTCGATGGAGCCTTCATCTCGCCTTCGTCTTTGTAATATAGCTCTCGATGCTCTAAATCATGGAGATTACCAGTTAGTTTCTTGTGTTCGAAGATTGTTGGGGGAAACTCCTCCTAGTGAACCTTCATTTTTAGAAGTCGACGTTTCTGGGCTTTACCCTGATGTGGCTTTTAATCCTATAGCTAGTTCTGATTCATCTGATTCTTCATCTAGTTCTGATTCTGACATTTTTGACCACAGGGTATCTTCTCGAAGGATGGGTAAACATCAGAGCAGAAGTGAGGTGCACAAGCACGGCTCGAGCGGTATTCAGATCAGGGAACTGGTTGTTAACGAGAATGATGTTGAAGAGGTGTCCAGGGCGTCTCATCTTTCTTTTTCTGATGCTCGCCCGAGTGGTTTCGATACTGAGCTGAATATGGTCAGGCCAACTGAAATAGAGAAATACCGCTCCCGATTCGATCTGCCTGACTCAATCACTCTGGTTCCTGCGGGGGATAGAGCTGCATGGAATCCTCCTGAGGGTATGGTCACGATTTATGGATCAACGCTATGTTGTGGTGTCACACTTCCTTTTCAGCCATTCATTGCCTGGTTTTTGGCTGAAGCAGGGATAGCCCCAGCTCAGTTGGCCCCGAGTAGTTATAAAATTTTGATGTGCATGTGACACATGTTCAGTAGAATGAACCTTTTGCCGCCTTTCCCAAATGAAATCAGGCATTTCTTTATGCTGAGGCAGGTTAATAAGACGGGGACCTATTTTTTTACATCTACTCCATCGGATGGCTGGGTCTCCGAGGGAGCGAAAGTGAATCGGGAGGTCGATACCTCTGACGACCCTAAAAAGAGAGGTTTGTATAGGGATTCCCCACATCCAACAAGTTCAGGAAGAACAATTGGTTTTTCGCTGGAGGGGGTCTTGGGCTTAACGTCACTATCGGATCTGGGAAATCCCAAACGGTGCTGAGAATTTCCCGTTTCTTCTATTCCCCCGAGGTGTGGAACAAGAAGAAAATTGATTACAGCGATACTGAGCTGAAGAGGCTGACTCGGGTAGCTGTTCGTACTTTGGAGAAGAGAAGCAAGAGCTACCTTTTTAAAGAGACGGATATGATAAAGCTCGGCTTCTTCAGACAGAATTCCGACAATCGCAGACGATGTAAGTGATCCGGCACCCTTCTTCCTATTGTACTTTTCTGATTTTCATTTTCTGACATGAATTTTTTGCTCTTTTTTAAGTGTACGATACGGACGTCGTCAGCGATCTACAGACTCGCCAGGTGAAGTCAATTTTACAGGTGAGCTGAAAAGAAGATTCCCGTCAGAGCGATGAAGGCATTGCTCCGCCCGAGTCTGATGAGGAAACCGACATTGCTGAGGAACAGATCCTCAAATATGTTCATCAGGATGCCCAGTCATCTACTCAGGAGTCTGCTGGTCCAAGTGGCCAAAGTGAGCCAACTGATACCCAACTGCTTGATAATAGGGAGAGGCAATGTGAAGGTCCGGGTGAAGAGCCTGTTGGGCGGTTAGAAACCGGTGACGGTGGAGACGCCTTCACCAATCAAGTGCCTACGGGTGCAGACTTCTTTGAGTCTTTCCGGGACAATCTGCAGGAAGATCCTACTGCTGACCTTAACTTTCACCGTTCTCGGGGTGAGAAACGAAAGGTAGTTAGTTCACCAACTCGCCTTCTTAAAGTTCCTCGGGTAGTCTCATTCATCGACTCCAGTGATAAAGATGTTATGGATGAGATTACCCTGAGTGCTGGCACTGGAGCATTAGTAGATACGACGGCTTTAGAGCCGAACAGGGCTTTTTCTACCCAGAGGTTGAAAATATGGGGGTTGAACCTTCGAGGGTTCCTTCAAATCCTTCTCCATCCTTAGAACCGAACAGGGTTTCCCTTGCCCCCCGAGGTTGAAAATCTAGGTGCTGTACCTTTGGGGGTTCATTCATACCCTTTTCCCCAGGATATGCTACGGGAGATGTCCTTCGGTAGGGCTTTCATCAGAGAAGACCGCTGGAGCGACTTTCGGGATGGTTCCCTGACCGAACGTCTTCAAAATGTTTTCAACAGTGCATCTTATGTAAGTTAAACCCGACCCCTTTATTGTTTTCCTTGTCTGCCAGATTTCTAATTATATTCCTTTACAGATGGTGGTCGAATTTGTTGAGCTAGTTCAGACGCAGCAACATCAAGCCGATCGAATAAGGTGTCTGGAGGCTCAGCTGAAGGCGAGTGAGGAAGGCCGTGCTTGAGCTGAAAAAGCTTATCAGCAAGAGGTCGGTTCTATACAGATATTCACCGAGCATTGTCTGGCGAAGCAGGTTGAAACCGAGGAGAAGGCAGATTTTGCAGAGGAGAAGGCTGTATCACTTCAAAATCTCTTATCTTCCATCGAAGAATCCAAGCTTAAGGCAGAGCAGGAGGCGGAGCAGTCGAGGTCGGCGTATGACCAAAAAATTGAAGATCTGGAGCGCCAAGTGTTGATAGTTGAATCCCTATCCCGAGAGGCCAGCTGGAGCTTGAAGTCCAAGGGGTGGATCATTTTAAAAGATCCTCTGCTTACGACGTCCTACTCCTTCGGGAGTTTCAATGCGGGCTAGTTTCGACCGTTGAATTCTTCAAAGTTAAGAATAGGGCGACTAAGAAAGCCCGAGCTAATTAGGAGCTGTCAATCAAACATCACGTGGACCGGTCCTTGGAGTCTCTTCGGATTCAGATGAAGGAATGGAGAGCCTACTGCCGTAGCCAAGGCAAAGAGCCTCATCCAATGCATTTAGAGATTCCGTCCGAGCATTCTCTCTCGACTTTTTACGCAAGTCAAGAGTCGGTCTCGGTCCCGGACGTCGGGCCAGTCCCGGGTGAAGATTACAGCCAGTGGATGGATGATACTGTCAACGATATCACTTGGCCATCTAATGAAAGCCTGCTCCGTGAGTATGAGATGGTGCCAGACCCGAATATCGGTAAAGGCTCGAAATCCTCACAGCATTAACTTTGTACTGTAGAAAATTCGTTGATTCTTTATTTTTGTGTTCTTATAAAGAACCATTCTTGTAATCATTCTTTTAAGAGATCAATAAAATTCTCTTATTCTGAATCGGATGTTCTTGATATGTTCGTTACTGATTGTTGCCGAGTGTTAGACTGATGTTCGGGTATTTTAACCAAGTTTCTTATTGAACCGATCGTTACCCGAATAATTTTAATGCCAAGTATCTTATTAAACTGACTCTTTAATGTTCGGGTAACTTAACCGAGTATCTTATTAAACTGGTTATTACCCGAATAACTTTGATTGCCAAGTATCTTATTAAACTGGCTCTTTATTATTAACCGAGTCATCTTAAAACAGGAAAGTTTATACTTGTGTTTCATACCCGGTTGCTACCTGAACATTACATCAAGGCTCACCATGATCATATGTTCGAGTCCTTACGCACTACCAAGGACGTTTCCCCAGTTTTTATGCGCAAGGGTTTGCCGAATCGTTGAGCTCTTTTTAAATAAAAATTGCTCAACACAGCTACACATTTCACCGGAATTTCTCCCGATAGCATCCCGAGCATTTTTCCAGAGTGGTGCATTTGGTTTGCCTTTTTGCTAAGGTCGATTTGACCTTGCTCGACTGGCATGCTCCTTCGAGCTTCTCCGCCCATTCGGGATTTGATGGTCCCGAGTATTCTAATTGCATGTTCTAATCATATGCTTTCTTTTTTGGAATTCCTGAGTAATTTTTATTTATCACTGCAAAATTAAAAAAGATTTAAATTCCATAGCTAATATTTATCGTAACTAATAGCCCTGACTAAGAGAGAAAACAATTTAAGGATAGAAAATCTTTAGGTATTGAGCGTTCCATGGTCGGGGTAAAACTCCTCCGTTGGGTCGTGCAATCCAATACGCTCCATGGCCAGCTATGCCCTTGACCTTGTATGGGCCCTTCCCATTTATCGGTCAGGGAACCTGCAGCTTTATTTTTCATGTTTAGTGATACCCTCCTAAGGATCAGGTCTTCAAGCTGGAATTTCCTGATCCGAACACGAGAATTGTAGTGGCGAGCTACTCTTTGTTGATATGTTGTATTTCTTATTCGGGACTTCTCCTTTTTTTCTTCTAGCTCATCCAGACTTTGTAGTAGCATATCAATATTCTGCTCTTCATCGTATAGCCTGACCTGGGGGGACGCATACAATGTTTCAATGGGGATGGCAGCTTCTGTTCTGAATGCTAAAGTGAACGGAGTTTCTCCTGTTGAAGTCCTTGCTGTCGTCCGGTATGTCCAGAATACTTCGGGAAGCTTTTCAACCAAGCTTCCTTTTTTGGCATCCAACTTTGGTTTGATGGTGTGCTTGATAATTTTATTTACTGCTTCTACCTGCCCATTTGTTTGAGGGTGGGCTGGTGTGACATAGTAATTAGCAATTTGATACTTTTCGCACAACTGTCTGAACTTTAGGTTATCAAACTGGGTGCCATTGTCAGTGATTATAGTGTCTGGAACTCCAAACCTATAAAGTATGTTCTTTTTTACAAAATTCATGGTGTTAGCTTCTGTGATATGCACCAGCGCTTCAGCTTCTGCCCATTTGGTGAAATAGTTGACAACTACTATGGTGTGTTTTGCTCCACCCCCTATCCCAACTGGCATTGGGTCGATCAGGTCTAGACCCCACGTGGCGAATGGACATGGGGCGGTGAGGTTTCTAAGTTTTTCTGGGGGCTGTCGGATATCGTTGGCAATCATTTGACAAGTATTGCAACTTTCCGACCACTGCTGTGCATCTGAGAAAAGCGTAGGCCAATAATAGCCTTGCCTGGGCACCTTGTGTGCTAAACTTCTACCCCCAGTGTGGTTTCCGCAAACTCCTCCATGGATTTCTTGAAGTATTCGATGTGCATCTTCTTCTGGTACACATCTCTGGAGAGCTCGGGAAAACCCCCTTCTGTATAATTCTCCTCCGATTATGGTATACCTAGCCGATCGATACCTGATGCGCTTTACTAGTACAAGATCTTCCGGGAGCACGTCTTCTTCCAGAAACCTTCTCAGCTGGATCATCCAACCGTCTTACGGTGTTCGGACTTCTAAAATTTCCAAATGCTTCGGTTCAACTGTACTCGGTTTAAGGAGATGTACAACCGGAATGGTCTTCGGTCTGATTGTGGTTGTTGCTGACGCTAATTTAGACAATACGTTAGCCTTTTCATTTTCCTCCATGGGGATCTGAGTAATCTTGTATTTTTTAAATTTTTGGAGGAGTTGTTTTACGATGTCACGGTAGGCTATCATACCTTCGTCTTTGGCTTGGTACTCATCCATGATCCGGTTGAAAACTACTTGTGAATCGCTGAAGATCTCAACCTCATCTGCCCCGAGAGCTATGCAGACTCTGAGTCCAGCCAATAGTGCCTCATATTTGGCTTGATTATTGGTTGCTTTGAAATCAAACCTCATGGCACATTCAACATCATCTCCTTCTGGGGTGCGAACTACGATCCCTGCCTCGCTGCCATGAGTGTTTGAAGAACCATCAACATATAGTTTCCATGGGAAATTTTTACCAAACAGTCTTTTTGCTTCCAGGTTTGGTTCTGTGAACTCGGCTATGAAGTCTGCCACAACTTGTCCTTTGAGAGAGGTTCTGGGGACATAATGAATATCGAATTCACTTAGCTCGATCGCCCATTTGGTAAGTCTTTCTGATATTTCTGGCTTTTGTAAAATTTGTCTTAATGGACAATTGGTGAGAACCTGGATTGTATGGGCCTGAAAGTATGGTCTCAGCTTTTTTGCTGCTGAAACCAATGCTAAGGCCATCTTCTCTGCCTGTGAGTACCTGGTCTCAGCTGGTAATGGTGCCTTGCTGGTATAATACACTGGTTTCTGCACTCCATCTTCTGTTCTGACTAAGATTGAACTTGCTGCAAGCTCGGTAATTGACAAATATAACTGAAGCACTTCCCTTTTTTACGATTTTGAGAGAATTGGTGCCTGTCCCAGATACTCTTTTATTTTTAAGAATGCCTGTCCGTACTATTCATTCCATTAGAGTCCTTTCCCTTTTTTGATTATCTTGAAAAAGGGTGCGCACCTGTTTGTAGCCCTCGAGATGAATCTTTCCAAGGAAGCTAAGCACCATGTTAAGCACTGTACTTCTTTTAATGTTTTTGGTGAGGTCATTTTCTGCAAGGCCTGGATCTTCTCGGGATTAACTTCGATTCCTCTTTGGTGGACTTGAAAACCCAGGAATCTCCCCAAAGGGACTCCGAATAAACATTTGTTCAGGTTTAATTTCATCTGGTATCTCCTTAGGACATCAAATGTCTCTTGAAGGTCCAAGGCATGCTTATCTGTCGAGACACTTTTATTCAACATGTCATCAATGTACACTTCCATGTTCCTTCCTATTTGCTGAGTGAAGATTTTGTTGACCAGCCTTTGATACGTAGCACCTGCATTTTTCAAACCGAATGGCATTACTATGTAACAGTATAAACCCTGATCTGTTGTGAATGTTGTTTTTTCTTCATCGGCTTTGTTCATCCTGATCTGATTATATCCCGAGTAGGCGTCTATGAAGCTGAGAAATTCATGACCTGCTGTGGCATCCATCAGCTGGTCTATCCTTGAAAGTGGGAAGTTGTCTTTTGGGCATGCCTTGTTCAGATCCGTGAAATCTTCGCACATCCTCCATTGTCCATTTTTCTTTTGGACGAGGACTACGTTGGCTACCCACTGGGGGTAGCTGACCTCTCTGATTGATCCAGTAGCAAGTAGATTTTCCACCTCTTGTTTGATTGCTCGACTTCTTTCAGGATTGAACGATCTTCTCTTTTGTATTACTGGTTTCGCATTCGGGTCAACTGCGAGGTGGTAGGATATTACTCGGGCATCTATCCCGACCATATCTTCGTGACTCCAAGTGAACACATCTTTGTACTCTTTAAGCAGATTAGTTAGGTCTTGCTTGACTTTTCCTTCCAAGTTAGCTTTGATCTTGATTTTCTTATCTGGTTCATCTTCTTTTAGCATAACTTCTTCAACCAATTCTGTCTTGGATTCATTCTAGTCCTCCCTCGGATCCAACTCGAATGATAAGGATTCCTTACACTGATTTGGCTGCATTATGGTACACACATGTTCAGCATCATGCTTGTCTTTGTATACTGACAGGTTTGCTCTTGGGCCATCTCTTGGGATCTCTTGACTATCCCGACCCCTTGTTCTGTTGGGAACTTGATCATTAATGCATAAGTGGCTGCTACAGCCCTTGTTTTATTCAGGAATGGCCGACCCAATAATGCATTATACGGCCAATTGTCTAATTCAACTACCACGAAGTAGAGCAGGACAGTCCTCTGGCAAGGTGCCGTTCCAATCTTCATGGGCAGTTTTACCGTCCCGAGTGACCTGACCTCTATCCCTTCAAACCCTCTTAATGGAGTATAGAAAGGCTGTAAATCTTTTCGGTCTAGTCTTAGCTGGTCGTAGATGGTCATATTGAGGATGTCTGTTGAACTCCCATTATCTATTAGAATTCTCCGGACTTCCCGATGGCCAATCTGGGCACTTATAACCAAGGCGTCATTAGGCCGAACATCGACGCCAAGGGAATCTGCCTCTGTAAAGACTATCGGGTCCCATCCTTCCTTCACCCTTTTCGGGTCTGGCTCAACCGAGTTCACGTTAAAGTTATTCCTTGCTTCTATTGCTTCTCTGATTTTCTGAGTTCGTTCTCGGTTGCTTTTCCCAGTAGAGGGTCCTCCGAAAATTGTATGTATTACCTGATTGGCTTCGGGACTGGCCCTTTGATTTCGTCTAGAGTGATCAGCCTTAACTTCTTTCTTAGCTTCTGATTTCTCATCTTTTTTCAAGATTATATCCTGCAGATGCCCTTCCCGAATGAGAGTCTCTATGTAATCTCTGAGCTGGTAACATTTTGAAGTCTCGTGCCCAGTTTCCTTATGAAACATGCAATACTTGGTTGTATCTCTCCGGGCAAACTGAGACTGTTGCCGCGGTTCTTGCACTATATTCTTTTCTTCTAGGATGGCTAAAATTTCTTCTTGTTTTTTCTGAAGAGGGGTGTAATTGGTGTATCTGCCTCGGTATTTCTCTGTGGACTGTTCGGTATTACGCCCGTTACCCTCATCCTTGTTTTTCTCCTTGTCATTCCCCTTCAGTTTTCCCTTTTGATTCTGCCCCTTAGATTCAGCATCCTTCTGTTCGGGCTTTCCTTCGTGCATATAGCTCCCTCCTGTAGCTAACTCTTCTTCTTCGGCCAGTGCGTATCCTCCTGCCATATCCATCATGTCAGCATACCTGGTCAGCCGAGCTCTTCTCAAATCAAAGGATAGCCGTCCATTCTGTAAGTTATTGGTGAAGGCATCAATAATTGCTTCATCATTTGCACTGTCAATTTCTGATACTGCTTGGCCAAATCGGCCTAAGTATTTCTTCAATGACTCGTCTTTCCCCTGTTTTATTTAAGAAATGTAGGCCACTGACTTTTTTCTGTGAACATTGCTCAGAAATTGTCTTTATGCTTGACTTTTTTCTGTGAACATTGTTCTCAGATGAGGAACCCTTTATGCTTGACATTCTGTTTCCTCTTTAGAGTCCCTCTTTGATAAGGAACCTTGCGGGACTTATCTCGTGGCCTACTCACTAGACTTCTTACTCAGTTGGCATGTTTATCCCGAGTATGATGTGATGTACTAGCCCGAGTGATGTCTCCTGATCCCGAGTAAAGAATGTCTCTATTATCCCCGAGTACGTTTAATTGATTTAGTTGATTCCGAGTATGTCTTGCCTTAATACTTGTTTACTCGGGCTTCTTATCTTTTAGTGTTTTATTGAATATTTCCTGAGTGCTTATTTGGGTATCCACCTGACAGTTTTCTCCCTCTTATCGATGGCGCATATGTTTGGTAGAATTTACATACGACCAAATTAAAGATTTACAAACCTTGAAGTTTTGAGGAGAGATTCAACCACAAACTTGAAAAATTAGTTGAGAGCTAAGATTTGATAAACATATGAGTGATAAAAATATGGGTGATAGAGATGAGTGATAGAAGGTGATGGGTAATGAAGAGAAAAAGAAAATTAAAGAAAAAAAGAAAATTAAAAGATAGTTTTTATTTTATTGACAAAAAACAATAATATATTACGACGATTAGTTACAAACAGTAAAAAATTAGAATTTGATAATAAAGAATAATCTATTTTATGGTTAGGTTATGTTTCACAATTTTCATTTTTGAATTTTCAAATGTCCATAAATCATAATAAACTGATAAAGTAAGTAAGTAAATAAATAAAGTAAAATGTCTTCATTTTGGTAACCTGATCCTGATGAGGCTAAAAGGGTCAGCGCTTGGTATGATTCCGACCCATAGCAACTTTACAAAAAAATAACATGCTCTGTACATGCACAAGACTGCATCGTACGTTGTTTCCAAGTAGAAACTTTTGCATTTCTTGTACATCACAAAACTTGGAACAGCTCTACTCTGACTCGCTACGTGAATGCGCACATTCCTCCAATTTGCGTCTAGGAGCATCCATTCACGGTCGCTTCATCAAACGCGCCGTTCCATGTTCTCTGTTCCTTCACAATCACGTCCTCAACATGTACATGAAATGCGGAGATTTCGACAGTGGCCGCCAGCTGTTCGACGAAATGCCTGAACGGAACGTCGTTTCGTGGTCCGCCGTCATTTCGGGCTTCGTTCAACGTGGGTGTCCTGAAAAAGCGCTTTTGATGTTTCGACGAATGCTTTGTGAGGGAACCACGGAGCCCAATTCGTTTACACTTGTCAGTGCGCTCCATGCTTGCTCGTTGTTGTGTGAGACCGAGGGTCATGCTTCTTCTCTGGCGTATCAAGTTTACGGGTTGATTGTTCGGTTGGGATTGGAGTGTAATGTGTTCTTGGTCAATGCCTTTTTGACGGCATTAATCAGGCGTGGTAAGTTGGTAGATGCTTGGGAGGTTTTTGATAAGTTTTCGAATAGAGATATTGTGTCTTGGAATGCAATGATGGGTGGTTACCTGCAGTATTCTTATTTGGAAGTTGCGGGGTTTTGGTTTCGGATGAATCATGAGGGAGTCAAGCCCGATAACTTCACGTTCACCACTGTTCTGACCGGCTTGGCTGCGAGTTGTGATGTTAAAATGGGAATGCAAGTCCATGCTCAGTTGGTTAAGAGTGGTCATGTGGATGAGATTTGCGTAGCGAATTCATTGGCTGACTTGTACCTTAAGAATCAAAGATTGGTGGATGGTTTTAGAGTTTTTGATGAAATGCCTGCGAGAGACGTGTGCTCTTGGACCCAGATGGCTTCTGGGTGCTTACAGTGTGGGGAACCGGAGAAGGCTCTTGAACTCATTGAAGAGATGATGGAAATGGGTGTGAAGCCCAACAAGTTCACTCTTGCCACGGCTTTCAATGCCTGTGCCAATTTGGCTTGCTTGGAGAAAGGGCAGAAAGTTCATGCATTGAGAATAAAACTTGGTGCTGAGATCGATGTCTACGTGGATAACACGCTGCTTGATATGTATGCAAAATGTGGTTGCATGGGTGATGCATGGGGTGTTTTCCGATCAATAGATGATCGGTCTGTTGTCTCATGGACGACTATGATTATAGGGTGTGCACAAAACGGCCAAGTTAGAGAATCTCTTGATATTTTTGATGAAATGATACTGAAAGGTATAGAGCCAAATTACATAACCTACATTTGTGTGCTATATGCTTGTAGCCAAGGAGGATTTATTGAGGAAGGTTGGAAGTATTTCTCTTTCATGACTCGGGAACATGAAATTTCTCCTCGAGAGGACCACTATGTGTGCATGGTAAATCTACTTGGCCGAGCTGGACGTATCAAAGAAGCAGAGGATTTAATATTGAAAATGCCGTTTCAACCAGGTGTGATGATTTGGCAGACATTGCTTGCTGCCTGTCATCTTCATGGGAATGTGGAAACTGGGAAGCGAGCAGCGGGGCATGCAATTGATTTGAATAGCAAAGACTCTGCAAGCTATGTATTGTTATCAAATATGTTTGCCGGTTTAAACAATTGGGATGGTGTGGGAACGTTGAGACAACTAATGAAGGCTAGGGATGTAAGGAAACGACCTGGATCCAGTTGGCTTTAAGCAGGAAAAGAATGTTCAGTTCCTCCTGCTTTCTAATGATTGACTTGAATGTTTAGTAACTTAAAAGGACAAGAATACAGTGATGATGTTTGCAGTACTTTCATGGATTATAAAATCATGGTGTAGGAATTTGAAAGAAGGCTTGCTGAAACAAGAATAATTGAAGTAGACCGGGTAAGTAGAGACTCACTTATTGGGGGATGCATAAGTTCATAACCAATACCTTCCTGGTTTGAGTGGAAAAAATGATCTACATGAGATTAGAACGTTGGGTAATCAAGAATAATCGTGTTCTTATTTGTGGCACGATTGTTTGTGTGGATGATTATACTGTGGCCTTGTGGGCACTAACTAGCTTAGTAGGTATGGTCTATTGCTGTTGTAAAAAGGTCTTTGGATCAAATCACAATCACAAGAAGATTTCCACATCTAATTGTTATAAAATAACGTATATATTATATTGAGCTTACCATAACAGCTAATTAATGGTAGAATCAAACCCATTGGTTGGATATGTAATAACAAATAGTTTGTTGTAAAAGTTTGATAAACATCCAAGAACTTAAATTGAATCAGGAAGGTATTAAGATAGAACATTAAGTTGGTGATTAGTTTTTTTTAGGCTTATTTATCAGGTGTTCTTACATATCAGCATTGGATGGAATTATTGGAATTGCAAAGGATATTTTGCTGTCATGTACTGCTTTTGTTTTCAATCATGTACTAAAACATGCAGCTTTTGTATTTACACATCTCACATTTCTACTGTAACCTCTGTTGTAATGTTCTGTATATAAATCAAATTTTGACTTCAATCTCAATTTGGGCTGAGCAATCCCTAATTATATTCTCCTCAAATTTTCTCTTGGTATCAGAGCCATAAGGCCAACACCATGGTTGTGAAAAAAGAATCCTTCGTATCTTAATGTATTAATACATGTATTTAATTTATTCGGAGCTATTAGAGCGGGATTCACTTTATATAGCTGTGGACAACAAATCAGAACATCTAATTAATATACAAGTGCTTTCTTCATTGACAAATCAGAAATTTTTGAAGACTATCAAAAATTTGTATCTCCAACTTTAATCGTCATTAACACAACATGATGATATAGTCCAAAAAAGAAAGAAAGAAGAAAAATGAACTAGCAACCCAACAAATTGTGGAGCCAACTTTTGGGAGTCAAGTGTTGTTAATCTTCACATCTTTGTTAACTTTTCCCAGTAAACCACCAATAGATACTGAAAAGATTTCTTTGAATTCATGCACACACAAAAAAAAAAAAAAAAAACAAGGTGGAACATAATTATATAGCTTCAGATTATTATTCATCCAACCAAGACATGAAAAAATGGTGGTGACTGGTGTTTGATTAATATTCTTGCCTCAACTTTGTGATGAGAAAAGCAGACATTGTTGTATCCAATACATATCCATCAGAATATTAAAAAGAAAAACAGAACATGCATGATGATACTCTGCATATTTTCATGAACTGTCTTCTGGCACTAGCATTGCCGTCATGTAGCATCACCAAATGGTTCTGTATATCTGCGGTGGATCCAAATATAATGTCTGGAATTAAGATAAATATGTGAAAAGGTAAGAAAACGAAACAAGAGCTAAAATGGCTACTTGCTTCAACAATTGGTATATGTGCTATCTTGTACTAGTCCTCTCTTTTTTCCTTCTCACATCGCTTCGCCAGTTCAGAGCATCCTCTAATATGCAATTTCTGTAATATTGTTAGTCCAAGAGATGACAACTTTGGTCTTTGGGCATCGGATTACTGTCAAAGTTTGAAGAGACATAAGGTCTCCAAGTGATGATCCTTAAATGTTTCAGGTCCGTCACTGATTTGGACCTCTCTCTACTCTCTGTGTGGGCCACCACCCTCTCCTCTCCTCCTCCTCGACTTCCTATCCACTGCTCCTCGCTCACCGCCTGTGACACCCCTCTCGTGGCTTCCCTAACCGTCTACTCCCGGTCACCGTCCACTCTTGAGGTTTTGCTGCCTCAGTGGCCGAGATTGAGCCACGTCAAGCTTGTTCGTTCGCATCAACGGCCACAGTTACTTGTAGGAGCTGATTTCGTTCCTTTGTTTGAACAATGCGAATCACTAACATCTCTTGATCTTCCAAACTTCTATTACCGGACAGAAGATTTGCCTCCAGCTCTCCAAGCATATCTGAAAATATCTGCATAGCTGACTCATTTGAATCTCTTAACGGTGTCATTTAGCGAGATTTTAAGACTAACGAGATTCAGGAGATCACCGCATCTTGTCCGAATCTGAGCAAGTTCCTGGTTGCTTGTATGTTTGATCCCAGGTGGTTCATTGGATTTGTTGGTGACGAAGCTCTATCGGCTATTGCGAAGATCAACCACAGCCCATTGCAATGGAAGCTTCTCGACAAATGTGGAAGAAATATATTTTTAAGAGAGAATGATAGTACATAGAAAGGAGATTTTGTAAGAGAAGTGTGCAAAATGTGGTATAATGTGCTGTTAGGATTATTTATTAATTTTATATTTATATGGTGTAGATTGCACGGTAAGGACTATAAATACCCTCTTGTATTTGGGTTAGATATCCTCCAAAAAAAACAAGCCTTTGTATTCTTAGTTTAAAAGAGATGTCTTGAGTGTGAATTGTGAGCTTTCTTTTGAGTGTTTGTATTTCCCTTCAAATTGTGAGTGGTCTTTGAAAAGTGTTATAGTGTCTTTTATTGTGGGTATAATACAAGTAATTTGTTTACTTGTTTGGGTCCAATATCAGTAAGTCTAGAGTTGTGTACTCTAATTTTTACTTAACAATTGATATCAGAGTAGGACGGTCAGGGATTGTTCTTGGTGGAGCTATCTTGAGTCTTGAAGAGTTTGGTACTCTGCAAGTTTGATAGTCAAGCTTGTTCAGTATAGTCGAAGTCTTGCCGGCACAATGGGTGACCTTTAATTAGTTGGAGGAATCAGGAAGCTCAACAACAAAAACTACAACACTTGGGCAACATGTATGGAGTCTTACCTACAAGGTCAGAACCTTTGGGAGGTTGTCGGTGGTGGTGATGTTACACAACCGGCTGCAGAAGATGCCAATGGCATCTTGCGAAATTGGAAAATTAAAGCAGGCAAAGCAATGTTTGCTTTAAAGACCACAATTGAAGAAGAAATGTTGGAGCACATTCAGGATGCCAAAACACCAAAGGAAGCATGGGACACTTTTGTTACACTCTTTTCAAAGAAGAATGATACAAGACTGCAACTTCTCGAGAACGAGTTGCTATCGATGGTGTAACGTGACATGACGATTGCCCAGTATTTTCACAAGGTGAAGTCGATATGCCGTGAAATTTCAGAATTAGATCCGACAACTCCTATTGGGGAAACCAAGATAAAGAGAATAATTATTCATGGTTTAAGACCTGAATATCGAGGGTTCATTGCCGTTGTACAGGGATGGCCAACACAACCATCGCTTGTTGAGTTTGAAAATTTGCTTACAGGTAAAGAAGCTATGGCTAAGCAAATGGGAGGAGTCTTGTTGAAGGGTGAAGAGGAAGTGCTCTACACCAACAAAAGAAAATGCAGTTTCAAACGGCACACTAGTGGTGGATCTAAAAAGGATAATGACAAAGTGAAAATTCACCAAGGAAAGGGAAACTCTTATTTAGGGGGAGCTTCGAAGAATCGCAGTAATAGTAGAAAGTTCAATGGTAAGTGTTACAATTGCAGGAAGATGGGTCATATGGCGAGAGATTGTTGGACTAAGAAGAAGCCCGTTGAAAGTAATACTGTTACTTCCAGTTCTAAAGAGAATAACGAAGATGGTTGGGATGCCGAAGCATTATTCGCTACAGAGGAAAAAGAATTAGCTTTCACGGTAACAACATCAGAACAGATTGACTATAAGAATGACTGGATTATAGATTCGAGCTGCTCAAATCATATGATGGGTGATAAACAAAAGTTGAAAAACCTGTCTGAGTATAAGGGAGGTCATGTAGTAGTGACAGCTGACAACTCAAGGTTACCGATAGCTTACATCAGTAAAACGATAGTTACGCCTTGACATAATTCTAATCAGGTGCCACTTCAAAATGTTTACATGTCCCAGGAATGAAGAAAAACTTGCTATTTGTGGCTCAATTGACATCATTAGGCCACTATATCTTGTTCGGTCCCCGAGATGTGAAGGTGTATCATGACCTTAAAATCTCAGAAACACAGACAATGGAGAGACAATGATTAGAATCAGTATACGTGATGCCAGCAGAATATGCATATGTGGATAGGACAAGAAAAAATGAGACAGCAGATCTATGGCACATGCGGTTAAGTCACGTTAGCTATTCCCAGCTAAGTGTGATGATGAAGAAGTTGATGCTTAAGGGGCTTCCTCAACTAGACGTGCGAACAGATACGGTATGTGCAGGATGCCAGTATGGTTAAGCACACCAATTGCCATACGAGGAATCAAAGTTAAAAGAAAAAGAACCATTGGAGTTAGTTCACTCTGATGTATTCGGGGCTTGTTAAGCAACCATCAATTGGAAGTATGCGGTACATGGTGACATTCATTGATGACTTCTCAAGGTATGTGTGGATTTTCTTTATGAAAGAAAAATCTGACACATTCTCAAAGTTTAAAGAGTTCAGAGAGTCAGTTGAAGGAGAAGTGGGAAAAAAGATCTGTTGCTTACGGACAGACAACGGGGGAGAATATAGCTCAAGCGAGTTCTCTCAATACCTAAGAGAATGCAGAATATTTCATCAGTACACTTGTGCCAACACAACACAACACAATGGCGTAGCGGAGAGAAAGAACCGACATCTTGCAAAAATTTGTTGGAGTATGCAACATGAAAAATGTATCTGGAAGGTTTTGGGCTGAATAATAGGGACTGCAGCTTTTGTGATTAACAGACTTCCTCAACCGAGGTTAGGATTTGTTTCACCCTTTGAGAAACTGCGGAACATGAATCCTACAGTTAGCTACTTTCGAGTATTTGGTTGTGTATGTTATGTATTTGTTCCTGATCATTTATGGAGCAAGTTTGACAAGAAAGCTGTTAGATGTATCATTATGGGATACGACAGCCAGAGAAAGGGGTGGACATGTTGTGATCCAATGAGTGAAAGATGCTACACTTCACGAGATGTGGTGTTCGATGAAGCATCTTCTTGGTGGTCCTCAGAGAAGGAGGTATTGCCAAACTAGAGAGAATTTGGAGACAAGCTGCAACAAAAGATGGGGGAGCATATTGTTCAACTCCAACCAAGTTCAGATGAATCAGAAGATCCAAACAACGATGATGTCGAACAAAGAGTGACTCAAAATCCTTGGCAAACTGGCGTATATCAATAACCAAACGAACATGGTGGCCCCAGTGAAACAGAATAATTAACGCCACAATCTCAACTCCAAAGGTCAACAAAAACACGAAGGCCAAATCCTAAATATGCCAATGCAGCCATAGTTGAAGAAGCAACTATAATAGAACCTGAGACGTTCAAAGAAGCATCGTAAAGTTCTGAGTGGATGACAGCTATGAAAGAAGAGATCGATGCACTTCAGTAAAATCAGACTTGGGATCTGGTGCCAAAGCCAGGAGATGTGAACCCATATCCTATAAGTGGGTTTACAAGATAAAGCGTCGTCCAAATGGGTCAATTGAAAGGTACCAGGCACGATTGGTAGCTCGTGATTTCTCTCAACAGTACGGACTAGACTATGATGAAACGTTTAGTCCAGTGGTGAAAATTACCACTGTACGAGTCCTACTTGCACTTGCAGCCAACAAAGACTGGAATTTATGGCAGATGGATGTGAAGAATGTTTTTCTTCATGGAGAGCTAGATCGAGAGATCTACATGATCCAACCAATGGGTTTTCAGAGCCAAGATCATCCTGAATATGTATGTAAGCTACGGAAAGCATTGTACGGATTGAAACAAACACCCAAGGTGTGGTATGGCAAGATTGCTGAATTTCTAACATAAAGTGGTTATTCAGTAACAACTGCAGATTCCAGCTTGTTTGTCAAAGTCAATGAAGAAAAGCTAGCTATTGTGCTAGTGTACGTAGATTATTTAATCATAACCGGTAATGATGAGGCCGAAATTCTTCGGACGAAGGAGAATTTATCAGTCCGTTTCCAGATGAAGAAAATTGGACAACTCAAGCATTTCCTTGGTCTAGAGGTTGATCGCACACAAGAAGGAATATTTCTTTGTCAACAAAAATATTCCAAAGATTTGTTGAAGAGGTTCGGAATGCTTGAATGCAAGCCGATTTCAACGCCGATGGAACCAAATGCCAAACTGTGTGGACATGAAGGAAAAGATTTGAAAGATGTGACATTGTATCGAAAATTGGTAGGCAGTCTGATCTACTTAACCTTGACTAGACCTGACATTTCTTATGCAGTTAGTGTGATGAGTCGCTACATGTAAAATCCAAAGAGGCCTCATTTGGAAGCAGTTCGACGAATATTGAGATATGTGAATAGTACAATTGACTATGGTCTTTTGTACAAGAAAAGTGGAGACTGCAAGTTAGTTGGTTACTGCGATGCTGACTATGCAGGAGATCAACAACTGGGTATGTGTTTAAGCTTGGTTCTGGAACAATTTCTTGGTGTAGCAAGAGACAACTGATGGTATCATTTTCAACCACTGAAGCTGAGTATCGAGTAGCGGCAATGGAAACTCTCTACATTAACCAGTAGATTATGCAGTTTCGTTATACTGTGACAACCAGTCGGCAATTCGTTTTGCGGAGAATCCGGTCTATCATGCAAGAACTAAGCATGTTGAAGTGCACTATCAATTTATCAGAGAAAAGGTTCTGCAAGAAGAAATTGAGATGAGGCAAATTAAGATAGATGATCAAGTTACGGACTTGTTCACAAAAGGCTTGAGCATTGGTAAGTTTGAAATATTTCGCTGTCAGCTCGACATAGTGAAAATAGTGAGAGCTGGTGTTGAGGGGGAGTGTTGAAGATCAACCCCAGCCCATTGCAAAACCCAATATCTAAGCCCAAGACAATGGAAGCTTCTCAACAAATGTGGAAGAAATATATTTTTAAGAGAAAATTGTAGAAGGATGTAGAAAGGAGATTTTTTAGGAGAAGTGTTTAGAATGTGGTATAATGTGTGGTTAGGATTATTTCTTAATTTTATATTTATATGGTGTAGATTGCACGGTGAGGGCTAAAAATACCCTCCCTTGCATTTGGGTTAGATATCCTCCAAAAAACAAGTCTTTGTATTCTTATTTTAAGAGAGGTGTTTTGAGTGTGAGTTGTGAGCTTTCTTTTTGAGTGTTTGTATTTCCCTTCGAATTGTGAGTGGTCTTTGGAAAGTGTTGTAGTGTCTTTTATTGTTGGTATAATACAAGTAATTTGTTTACTTGTTTGGGTCCAATATCAGTAAGTCTAGAGTTGTGTACTCTAATTTTTACTCAACATACATATCTAATTGATAGTAGACATGTTTAGTACAAAATACGAGGATACCAAAAACTAAAAAAAAAAAATATTACAAAAATTTAATTAATCAACATTTTTTCCTTCTAAAGAGTAAAAATAAATTTTAAATATGTTGGGAATCTTGGTCGACTCAAGATGCCAACTGAAACCTGTCACAAACACTTCAAACAGATGACAGACAAAGTACTGAAACCCAACTTTTTATCAATCAAGATTAATTGATTCAAAAATAAGAAATCAATTAAAATCTAATTGATCTAAAAGATAAAACAGAACAATTACGAATAAGGAAATACTGTAAAGAAACAACAAACATAAGAATTATCGTGGTTTGGCCAAAATTGGGACCTACATCCACATTGAGTCTCTTTGGAGAGACTCTATCACCATGTAAAATATTCTTATAGCCTTTACAACCCAGAAACTACACAAGAACAACCCTAAAAAAGGAGCCCAGACACACACAACAGAATATACTCAACCATCGTAACCTAGAGCACAAACTAAATCTGAGATACAACCCAGAAACGCTCACAAATTACATCAGTAGAACCACAACACTCAGATCTTTCTTTTTCTCTTCTATCACTCTTTCAGATTCACAACAGAGAAGCCTGGAAATCAAGATGAACACTAAGAACACAAAAGTTTAAAGAGAAAATATGCTTCAGTGAAAAACCAAACAAAGACCTAGAAATCAAAAGTGATTTCTCTCTCCATCGCTTCCACTTATATGCCCCCTTATCAAAAAACGTCCAGCTCATATGAAAATAACCAATCAGCGGTCGCCAAATCAGTTGGAAATCCTGAGTCAACAACAATAATTTGATAAGGCTCAAAACGATGTCGTGTGATTAAGTGAAAAGCTGGTCTGGGCTGGGAGCAACTTTGTTGGGTATCTGATGGCTTCAACTCTTTATCATCATTGGGCCTTGGATTGGGCTGGAAGATGGTATACAACAACAAAATAAACTATTTAAACTATTAATTTAATATTTTTTACATTACACATTCAAGGTCTCGTTTTAATTTTTTACCTAAAAAGCCTGATACCTTTGAGCCGCCTGTCCAAGCCAATGGTGTAATGATGCTAGATTTGAGTAATAGTATATTGACAAGGATTGTGGTGTAGGGACAAACCGCTACTGCAAGACTTCCAACTTGGAAGCTATTTCGAAGTCTAGACCAGATAATTCTAAGTGGTGGAGGGAAGCAAGGTACTTAATACCATCCGACCAAGTTACCAACTCAGGGCAGTCAATAAAAATCAAGGTCTCAAGGCATGGTATAATTACAAATATTTAAGACAATTCAGGCTGTCCATCCCTTGCTCCGGAAATGACTCTAACTCATTGTACAACCGAATATCTAATGTTTCAAGAGAAGTGAGGCTGGTTATTTTTTGTGGGCAAACACTTCATCTCCCTGATATTTCGAATTGTAAGTTTTTTTTCGGGATGATGACTTCATCTTTTAGATCCTACTTAATTTCGAATGTTTGAGTGACCGTTGGGGACGATTTAAAGACTTGAATCATGTGGGCAATATAATCATTCTAAAGATAAGTAAAGTCTTGTGAATTATCCACATTAATAGCAATATTATCTTAAATTTCCAAATTTTCCTTCCCCTCAATTGAGGCTACCGGATATCTAAGGACCAAGATGGAATCTCCTACCACCGCATCAGCTTGCCCTACACGGTGGTTGAGCCGATCGACACATGCCTATTGAACCATTGAGTTAGGGGTCATTTGCTTTTTTGTTTAAAGATTGAATAGTCCTAAATTTAACTAAAGACTGAACAATGACCAAAGTCTAGAACTAAATGACATATTTGTTTTTTTATTTTTATCATCTCTTAATATAATGTCAACTTGTTTTATTTTTTAAAAATAAATTGTTTTAAAAACAAGTAATTTGACATTCTGTTATGTATTTCATTTTATATGATATAAACAACTAAATAAAAATGCTAAACCATTTTTATGTAATAATGATAAGATATTATTTATTAATATATGATAAATATTTTTTTGAAATGATATATAACTATTTATAAATGATTTGATATTACAAAAAAGAGAAGAAGATAGAATTGTGGGTAATCAAGAATAATTGTGTTCTTATTTGTGGCGGGATTGTTTGTGTGGATGACTATACTGTGGCCTTGTGGGTACAAACTAGCTTAGTAGGTATGGTCTATTGTTGACTTCTTGTTGTAAAAAAGGTCTTTGGATCAAATCACAAACACAAGATCCTTACATTTAATTGTGTTATATGTATATTTTTACTGAATGTACATGTCATTGACAATAAGGATAGTTCCTTGAAATTGCCAGGTAGATACCCTTCAAGACATCACTAAATGGAAACCCGAGTAAGTGTGAACACAAGTATTCGGCAAGTCATGACATGCTCGGGACCAAGTGACTTCATGTTCAACTCAGGACCAAGTGACGTCATGTTATACTAGAGACAAATATGAAGAAACTCGAATAAAGAAATCCTGCACATGATTCGCACGTGAGTGAACCAAGAGTCATGCTCAAATACGCAAAACATCCATATCCAGAAGAATTTCTAGAAGAATAAAATACCGAACAGGAAACAGGTTCCAAATCAGACAACAACTTTACTTCTTCGAGAAGACTACACATTTATAAGGAAATAAGTCATAAACTGACTAAATCACCAGAGTCCGATTCAATCTCCATACAATCTCCGAAACAGGAAAGAAGATAAAGACAACTCCAACAAGCAAACAATTATAATTACAAACGAATTCTTTCATTACTTGTACAACAAGGATTAGGGTTCTATGTATGTATAAATAGACCCATAATCTCGTTATTAAAGGGAGAGAACAAAAAAAATATAAAAAAAATCATTAGCAGAGAGAGGAAAAAGAGGTCGAGTGGTGTAGTTCTTTATTCAAATAGTGGATTTTGGCTTGGTTGTCTATTCAACCACCCGTGGATGTTTCTCCGATTACCGAAGTTTTACCACGTAAACTTGTGTCGTTATTATTCGCATTACATTCTTTCTCTTTCTCTTTCTCTTTGACAGGTCATACTTAAATCCAATCTTGTTGACTTTCTCATCCATTGAGAAATCGACGTCAACAATTGGCGCTAGAAGAAGGGGCAGAACCTCCGATCTGATTAAGTAATGGCTAGAAGCGGAAGCAGAAACAGTTTTGGGGATATCAAGAAATCTCCAGATAATGCTCATATAGGTGGGAGTTCACGAGATCCCGCCATAACCACCGAGAACCAACCAGCATCCTTGGCTGGTATCCAATAAATCCCTCCTACCAGTGAGGACATAACACGTCGTTTCTACGAGGCACTACAACAGCTACTGACGGACGCTGTAAGAGAAGGAGTAGATCTATTGGCTATGGAAGAGGGGCATTCGACAAACCCTCCACCTACAAGGCTCCGTTCGGTTATAGCTGGGTCGGAACCAGATGTACCAGTAGTTGTTAGGAACTCAGATCAAATCAGTCAATCTGGGGGTTTAATACTCAATCAGGACAAGAATCATGAAACATCCGAAGAACGACCACACCAAAGAAGGAGTCATAGTCAGGTGGCCCATGATAGGCACCATAAATATGATTGGCGTAGGGATCAGTCATCATCATCTGAGGATAGCGATCGGCACCATCACAAACGTCGTCATGGAACTATACACATGTAAGGATTGGCTCACGAGACTCGGGAACGGAGTGAAAAAGGGTTGGAAACAGGTATGACGATCACCCAAAAGTTTAACTGTCGTGGAGAACCGGTGGGAGACAGAGATGTTATGATTCAGAGCCTAACTCGAGAAGTCAAGAACAACAGACATCAAATGGACATGTTGGTTAGGCGATATGGATATAACGAGTTATCTGATGATGATTCAGATAGTTCTTTTACTAGGGACATCATGCGAACCCATTTCCCAGAAAGGTTCAGGATGCCACATGTGGAACAATTCAAGAAAGATACAGATCCTAAGGAACACGTCAGACGGTATAAAAGCGCTATGGCTAAGTATGCCCATAGCGACCCTTTGCTGTGTCTCAATTTTCCACAAACTCTGGGAGACACATGCTCAAGATGGTTTGGAAGATTGCCCTCGGCAAGCATTGAGAGTTTCAGTGAGTTGAGCAGAAGCTTCTTAAGACAATTTCTAGGCAATGTGCATGGGAAAAAGTCAGTGGCTTACCTTTCTCAGTTGAAACAATGGAAAGATGAGTCGTTGAAAAAATACCTGGGGAGATTCGGCCAGACGGTCTCAGAAATCGGCAGTACAAATGATGAAGCAATTATTGTTGCATTCATAAACAACCTGCAGAATGGACGACTGTCTTTTGACCTAAAAAGGGCTCGTCTAACCAGATTTGCAGATATGATGGATATGGCTAGAGGATATGCACTAGCCGAGGAAGAGGAGTTAGCAACATGAGGTTGTTACATGCATGGAGGGAGACCCGAACAAAAAGATACTGAGTCCAAGGTACAGAGCCACAAAGGAAAACATAAAGGAAATAGTAAAGAAAGTAGCAAGGATGGGGGAAGTTGGCGTAATGCTGACCAGACCATGGAGAAGTTCCGAGGAAAATACACAAACTGTACCCCTCTCCGGAAAAAACAGGAAGAAATCCTGACAATATTAGAAGAAAAGAATCCGGTAAAAGAGCCACGTCCACAATCTCAATTTGTTCGGCGAGACACTACAAAATACTGCAGATTCCATAAGAAAACCGGTCATGAGACCTCCAAATGTTACCATCTTAGAGACTATATAGAGACCCTCATTCGGGAAGAACACCTCTGAGATATAATCCTGAAGAAAGATGAGAAGTCAAAAATAAAGAAAGAGACCAAGGTCGATCATAATTCCGGTTGGAACAAAAGGACCAGTCCCGAGGCAAACAAAGTAATACAAACTATCTTCGGAGGACTATAAACCGAAAGAAGTAATCGGGAGCGAACTCAGGAAATTCGAGAAACGGTGAAGGCAAGGTAGAATTTTGATGTCAACTCCATCGAACCAGACCCGAAAAGAATAAAGGAAGGATGTGACCCGATAATAATCATAGAGGCTCATTCACATAGGGTCGATGTTCGATCAAATGATGCCCTAGTCATAAGTGTCAGAATTGGCCACAGGGAAGTTAGGAGAATTTTAGTAGACAATGGCAGTTCGACCGATATTCTCAATGTTTCTTTCTACGATCAACTTAGGTTAGACCGAAAGGATTTGTAACCTTTCCATACCCCACTCAGAGGATTTAGAGGAGTAGAGGTCATGTCACTTGGGACAACGAAGCTGCCTAAGAAAATCAAAGAAACGCCTTGTCAGAGAACCGTGTTACTCTACTTTGTAGTGGCAAACCTGGATAACCGGCCTTATAATCAGCTGTTAGGTCGACCATTCTTGAATAAAACTAAGGCAGTAACAGTTACCTACGCTCTAATGATCAAATTTCCAACTGAACGGGGGGTATGAGTGGTTAAGGGGTCCTAGAAGATGGCCATAAGAGATAATATCTCGGTTTACAAAGACAGAGACAACAGTGAGCAAGTGTGCACCATAACACGATCAGTTCAGACCGAGCAAGAATCACTGTTGTTCAAGTTCGATCCAAGGTCTAAAAGTTAACTAATATAGGAAATAGTCTTAAGGGAAAATGAACCAGATAAGAAGATCAAAATCGGGTCCAATTTAGAAGAAAATGTTAAGCAAAACCTTATTAATCTACTTAAAGAATACAATGATGTGTTCGCTCGAAGTCATGAAGGTATGGTGGGAATAGATGCCCGAGTTATATCACATCACTTGGCAGTAGATCCAAACGCAAGACCAGTAATACAAAAGAGAAGGTCATTCAACCTTGAAAGAAGTCATTCAATTAAGTAAGAAGTAGAGAAGTTACTCGCTGTAGGATCAATCAAAGAAATCAGCTACCCTCAGTAGGCAGCAAATGTGGTTCTGGTCCAGAAGAAAAATGGCCAATGGAGAATGTGTATGGACTTCACGGACCTGAACAAGGCTTGCCCAAATGACAGTTTTCCACTCCCTAGAATAAACCAGCTGATCGATGCTACATCGGTCATGAGCTACTCAGTTTCATGGTTGCTTGCTCTGGATATAATCAAATCTGGATGAACAAGACTGATGAAGAAAAAACAGCATTTACAACCGATCAATGCTTATACTGTTACACAGTAATGCCTTTTGGGTTAAAAAACGCTAGATCAACATACCAGATATTTGTCAATAGGATCTTTGCTTGCCAAATAGGTAGAAACATTGAAGTTTACATAGATGACATGTTAACCAAAAGTGTCTCGGCAGACGAACATTCCTCAGACTTGCAGGAAACATTAGATGTCTTGAGGAGATATCAAATGAAGCTGAATCTGAATAAATGCCTATTTGGAGTTCTTTCAGGAAGGTTTCTGGGTTTTCAAGTTCACCAGAAAGGAATCGAAGTGAACCCTGAGAAGATCCAAGCCCTTCAAAAAATGACTTCACTAAGGACACTAAAAGAAGTGCAACGCTTGACATGATGCTTATCTTCCTTAGGCAGATTTATTTTAAAAGGCCATAGGCAGATGTGCTCCCTTTTTTAAAGTAATCAAAAAAGGGAAATGGCTCGAACGGAACGAAGATTGCAAGCAAACATTCCTAAAAATCAAAGAGTACTTAGGGCAGGCTCTCATCCTTTCAAAACCTAAAATGAGAGAAATACTCCACATGTACTTATCAATTACGGAGTTAGCAGCAAGCTCGGTTCTAGTCAGAGCAGAAGATGGGGTATAAAGGCCAGTATAATATACTAGCAAGGCTCTTCTTCCATCTGAAACCAGGTATTCACAGGCAGAGAAAATGGCCTAGCATTGGTTTCAGCAGTAAGGAAGTTGATGCCATACTTTCAAGCTCATACAATTCAGGTTCTCACTGACGGGACACGTTATTACAGTGTCGTCAAATATGAACATTTAAGTTCGACCTTGCAAGGGCACAAGTCACAGAGACTAGCACAGTGACAAACAAGGGATCGATCCACAGGGAAGTGAGATTCACCGACCGTCTCTAGTTCTAGCTATTATTACAACACTCCGAGCGGACTCGTGAGTTGCATGTGTGAAAAAGTGAATAATAATATAACTAAATAACTTATATAAATAATATATACAATGATAGATGGAATGGAGATATGCATGAAATGTGGTTACACTAGGGAAACGACTTAACCGTGACAATCATTTTAATTACGTTCTAGACTCACCTAATCCTCAAATGTGCAAGTATATCATTGGCTCATATCCTCTTAATTAATCTCTAATCTCTCTCGATGTCTTAGAGATAGTATCCATATATAACCGAAATCTCTCTTGAGCAATCCAGACAATATATATCAACCCATTAAGCACGTGAAATACAAATTGAACCCTATATGCTAGCCTAGTGGTTCTAGCACTTTCTAGTGAAGCATAATGAATGTTTATCTAAGCATTGTCAAACACGTCTCCTCTCGGTACATAGCATTTAACCATGGATCAATTACAAAGTGATAAATTAAGCAAAGACTTTAAGCACTCAAAACATCCACATAACAACACAAGCAGAAGAAAAATGTTGGTGATATTTACTTATACGTCAAAGATTCGGTTTAGTCAACTCCTTAGGATGACTAAACATGGGAAACAAGTTTACCTAACAACTACATGTAACAATGTGAATGTTATAACATTAAGAACAATCAATTTAGATTAAAGGTTCATCCTCTTGATTAAGGAATTTTCCCACAATCAATTTATCATCCAATCCTGTCACGTGGATGGATAATCGTGTCTTAATATAAAGACCCATTTAGAATAAGAATATGAACCAAGGTCAATTTAGCAACTAAAAGCCTGAACTGAAACTTTTTCTACTCTTTGGGGCTAAAATCCCTATTACTCAAATTATTCAATACATGCAATATTAAGTCATCCATCAATCAATCAACAATCATGGGTATCTAATTTCTACTCTAAATTACAACTACTCCTAAACCCAATCATGGACACATATTGATTTCTAACAATTCATACACATCATATCATATTAAGAACATAAAAACACCTATATTAAAGAGCAAAACAAAATTCAAATGAATTTAAGAACAATCAATACATTTATTATACAAGTGTAGGTTTACAATATCCCAAATGGTGATTACACAATTAAGAAAACAAGAAATACAAAGAGAATGAGTAAAAGGAGTTACAACCCTTGAAGAAAACCCTCATAGAGCTCTTTTCCATGCCTATGATGTAGAACAAGTGGCTAAGTCCTACATGGCTTTGTGGGACCATCCTAAATCCAAAATTAAATGACCTTAATTGAAGGGAATCGACGAGATCTTCAGAAGTCAAAACCTTCGATGTTGAGGCACAACCTTTTTTTTGCCAAATTTCATCATTTAGGCCCCGAAATCGCAATTCTTTCCTCTTTAGAAAATTTCTTTTTTAGTCATATGTTGACTTTGACAAGTCAGAATCGTCTATCTTTAATTTCGGCTTGATTGTGGTCGTTATTATATTTTATTTCCGTAACTTTTGTGATTTTGTTATTTTTGGCAGTTTTCGCTATTTTAGGGAGCTATTGATATGTAATCCCGTTTCTTGTCCAACAAGGATTCGGGTTAGGGTTCTTTCGCTTTAAATAGCTTTGTAAGCCAAAAGGCTCATTCAGCTTATTATTCAATAAAATTTTAGAAGTTATATCCTTATTCTGGTGGATTCCAGTTTTCAATAGAATTTATACGTCGGTCTAATTGTTTTTACGTTTTCATTGCGTCTGCCTAGCTCAAAATTGGTCATAGACCCCTTCTATTCTCCTTGCAATCTACTCTAAATTGTGATGGAGGAAGTGAAAAAGGGTGGTGAAGGTGTATGGTGAACTCCCATGGAGGAAAATCCTCCATGAGAGCTTGAATATCTCATTCCTTGGAGAAGAAGATGGAGAAGTATGAAGAAGGTGAAGAGAAAGAGAGTTTGGGATTCAGAAAAGGGGAGAGATCTTTGAAGAGAGGAGAGAAAATGGGGTATTTATAGGATTGGAAGTTAGGGTAAGATATTTGGGTGAAAAGATAAGAATACCCTTCACAAAATGGCCAAAAAATGTATTTCTGCCAAGAAGTGTGGTACGTCACGCGGTACACATCAACAGGCTTACCGTACATCACTTTTGGAACCTGCTGCCCAAAAATGCAGTACGAAGTGTGGTTCGCAACTTGGTTTCGAGCGGTTTTGTACCGTACTTCTCTGTGCACCATTACGAAAACGATAATATATTTCTCCAAAAATCTTGGAATCACAATATGTAAAATGCGTTAGAAAGAAGACCTCTGGGGCTTTCTGAAAAGTGGTTATGAAAGATATAGTTCGATGGGAGGTGGGAGATATGGCCTTCCTAAGTTAGGATGTCTGCACAAGCTATTCCAAATTCTGCCCTTTAACCTCCAAAACTCTTCAATTAAGCTTTAATACCTGCCGTAGGGAACATATGACTCACTCCAAAGTGGGTGCTCGCAAGTGTATGAGGCCATACTGTAGTACAATAATAATTAAAGTTTGTTCCCACGGTGATTGAGGAGTTGATTACTGAAATTGATCGATTTAACTACTATTTGAATAATGATTTAGAAAATGTGATTTTTGTGACTCTAGCTATTCTAATTTACTACTAAGCAAGTGTTATCTAAAAATTAGAAAATTAACACAAACAATAATATATTGAGTGCTGATATGTGATGATGAGTGCTAAGTCCTAGAATCCACCTCACCCTTTTCTATCTCGAACCCAAGACTAACTTAAATACCCAAATTACACAATTGTGAAATGTATACCCGTGCACCCACTAATAATCCCTAATCTCTCTCGCACAATAGAAAGTACATCCAAGCATACCCAAAACCTATCTCTCGATGACTCTAGAATATATGCATGAATTCATTAAGAGCTTGGTACACAAACCGGGTTCTATACACTAGCCTCGCGTATCTCTACCTTACTAGTCATATATAGAGGACATTTTATCAAACACGTTGAGTGCGTCACCCCTCGGTTCATAACACCCAACAATAAATCAATCACAAGTTAATCAATCTCATGAAAGCATTAAGCACTCAAAAATATCCATACAAGATACAAGCATACATGGGCAAAATAAAAAGTCTATATCATTAAATTATAGGGTTTGGTTTCATCAAGCCTTAGCAAAGGACAATTAGTTCATACTAAATATTAGAGCTATATACAACATATATGAAATTAAAGACATGGCTCTACACAATGATAAAAGAGAAAGAGATTAGAGAAAACTATATTAGGAGCCTTCTCTAGTGTTGATTCTTCTTCTCCTCCAAGCACTCTTCAGCTTCCTTTTAGCTCCAAAAATATGAAATGAAGATGGATGTGTGTAGTGGGTATGGTAGATGTTTGGATATTTAGGGAAAGTTGGTGGCTTGGTTGATTTTCTTCAAAGTTGGTTTGGTGATGTAATGGTATTTCCAAAGATGAGGTTTTTCTTAGATTTCTGGTTCCCCTCTTCTCCTCTAGGTCTTAAAATAGTAATGGTATATATATGGGAAGAATTGGGTCTAGGGAAAAAAAGGGTATTTCCATGAATTTGTAGCTTTTCTGGGCTAAGGAGCAACCATGGGGCGACTTGGGATATGGTCGTCCTGAGGTCGCTATTGCGCCTGGTGCAAGGGTCCAAAACTGAGAAGATTGCTACTTCAGGACAACTAAGAGTGTGGTCGTCTTAGGGTCGCTTCTGTGTCGTGTGCAGGGGTCCAAACCGAGAAGATTGTGACTTCAGAGCGACTAAGAGTGTGGTCACCCTGGGGTCACTTCTGTGTCTGGTGCAGGGGTCCAAAACAGAGAAGATTGCGACTTCAAGACTACTAAGAGTGTGGTCGCCCTGGGGTCGCTTTTGTCTCTGGTTGGGAAGTCTTGAGCTGAGAAGATTGTGACCTCCAGGCGACAAAGACTGAGGTCGATCTAGGGTCGCTTTTGCGTCTGGTTGGCCATATGTACATTTTTCTCTTCCCCCTTTAGTTCTATCTAACACTTTCAGGCCTCAAAACCAAACTAAACCTGCACGCTTGTAAAAAGTGTTAAAAACTCGGTTTTACACGAGGAACGAACATGAATTTGATACAAATTTGGGGCTACATTATATGTAGAAATGAACCAATCAATTACCCCCAAACCTATCATTTGATTGTTTTTTAGCAAAACTAAAAAGAAAGATCATGAAAGAAAGAAAATAAAACAAACAAAAATTATAAACAAAACACCGCTTTCGTGGGTGATACGATGGCACTTATCATGTGCCACAAGCCCTTTTGAACCCCTAGGTGATCCCTAGAGGATGAGTGAATTCTCATGAGGGTTTATAGCATGGTACCCACAAACGTCTTTCCTGCTAAGCCAATTATAGACAGAGATGCTACAAGAAATGGGTGAACCAGAATGGAAGCATATGCATGCTAAGAGCCTTAAGAAAAAGCTCCAGGAAATACAAGTTAAGGTGCTACAACAAGAGAGATTGCAATTCCATACTATTTAGTGAGATCAACTTCTAGAGCATCGAGCACAAGAGTCTTATGATAACATTTTTCCTTGACTCTACACCTCTCCGGATCTCTCTCTTTTTACCACTCCGAACATAGGCTCACTCAACAACCATATACGGTTGGAATTTATGCATATATAAAAAAAATGTTCAATTGTTACACATATGAAGAATTTTTGAAAAACCGCTTGATTTTTAATACAAAAGACCATAAGAAAGGAATCGAACATTAAGAACAAGAGCTACGCACCATAAAACACCTTTTGCCTGCAAACAAAACCTGTCCTAAAGATCGATTAGGACTTTTTTAGGTTCAAGTGATATTTTGATTTGAGTCGGTGATGGAGAGGCCGGGTGGATATGGTACTGTGGGAAAGCTAATGATTATGCTAAAGAATTACATGCGACGTGTTCTTCAAACTTAATCGAATGTCTAGGCATTGATTGCTGACGTTTAAGCACTTTGTGCTCTTCGAAGTTGTATTCATTTTAAAACCAATCCCTTTTTTTACATCTTTTTTTTTCACATCATAGTTTACATTCATTTGCCTAAGTATATGCTTCTTTGCAGTTGACTTCTTAGAGCTTCATTTCTCTATTTTCTCTAGCTATAATCAAAGCTATATGGTTGGTCTAGTTTTTAAGGATAATGTGGAGATGTGAATAAGATATGGGAGGGTACGGTGATTGGTTTAGTGTGTTGGTTTACATGGTTGAGACATTCAAGCACACACACATGGCCTGGGAAGTGTTTGGTTCATTTATAGTGACTAACACAGATGGCCTACGTCATTTCTAAAGGCATAGGTCAAGCAAGCAAGTGAAAGTAGTGACTACGGAGATGCTCTTAAAATGTCATTCTTTAATGCCCAAAGAAGTGAAATAAGGTCCTTCATAATTAAGCTTGTTTAACTACAAGAAGAGTGTTTAAGAGTTGACAAGAAAAAAATACACTCAAAAAGGTGCTATTTAGGCTATGGTCTCACATGGATAGTCTCCACTAATGATCTAGACATCTTAAGCATGATACCCTTTCACTAAGACACCTTAGAGTCAGGTAATGTGCGTGCAAGCAATGTGGTATAGCTTTAACTAGCACAGCCTTTGCCTAGACTTAGAGAGGCAGAGCATACAAAGATTGCCTTCAAATGCTCAACCCATGTACATCTCATTAAGTAATAAGATGCTCCGAAATTTGGCAAAGTAGGAGAATGGACAAAAAATGAATCTACAAACACACAATCATCCAAGAATTGAATATGCAAGCAAGCCAAGTTATTCATACAAAAACATAAAAACACAACATGGTCACTTGGATGGCCGCACCCCCAAACCTAAACGAAACATTGTCCCCAATGTTTGCACAATAGTGGATTGGACAATATAAGCTCATGAGCTGGAGGGAAGTCAAATGCAACCTTACACGAACAGTAAGAGTTTACAAAATATACATTGAAAACACTATACTCTGAGACTAAACACAAAGTAAAGAGAAAAGAACAATATTAAGGCAAAATAAATCATTCAAGTTCCAACAACAGTAAAAACATTAAAGGTAGCACAATATTCGCAGCAATGAAGTCAAGAAATATAATACATGAAGTTATCATCATAGAAAAGTACTAAATAAATAAATAAAAAGTTCTAAAGGCAACTAGAAATAAATATCAATATCGTTGGTGTGTGTGGGTATTCTTTATGGAAAATGGTAGGGTATGGTGGGGTCCTGATGTTTCTGCTGAGATGATTCCCCTGAGTCTCTGGTTGTAGGATCAATAGGTCTGGGGGCCATAAAATGAATTGGGATGCCCGCATCTGACACCCCTCTCTGGAAAGCAACCATACTATCTTGTATATATGTGAATTACCTCATGTAGATCTGATGATTGTGATCCATCTGTAGATGCATCTCCTTCAGGGTATCGACCACCTCAGTCAGCTTGCTCTACACCACTGGCTCTGCATCTAAATCCCCTTTATAGTTCTGTTCTTCAAAATTTGGATCATCTTCATCGTTCTCATTGTCCTCCTCATCAGAAACATCCCCAAGTACTCTGAGCCCTTTACTACGATTGGCTAGATCATTGTACACTCCTCTTCCCATGTCGACCATAGGAGGGAACATAGTCCATGCTCCTCCATACACATCAATTCCAGCCATCTCACAAAGGTGTGTGATTAGGCAAGGGAAGGGTAATGGTCCCTTTAATGAGTGACCAGCTCTAAAAATATGGTTCATGATGATCTGACATATGTCCATGCGTTGGCCATTTCTTGTATAATAAAGGTATCGTGTTGCGTCATACCCTCAGATCTGTACGGTGAGTGGTCGGTGCTAAGGTGAACAAAAAGA
Source organism: Dipteronia dyeriana (assembly GCA_032871835.1). Classification (NCBI taxonomy): domain Eukaryota; kingdom Viridiplantae; phylum Streptophyta; class Magnoliopsida; order Sapindales; family Sapindaceae; genus Dipteronia; species Dipteronia dyeriana. Next base: position 1,212,646 of record CM065303.1, read on the forward strand.
ATACATACCAAAATCCTGCGTCCAGATTGAGCTGGCTGTGTTGTAGGGGGTGCTCGTAGTCGTTCCAAGTTGGGTCACCGTTCATCCGTAATTGGCCGCCAACATCTCATTGTATGGCTCAAAATGCTCATGCTTCGGGAGGCCATCAACTAAGGCACCTAGGTCCCTAGGAGTGTCGAACCAGTGATTAATTAACTCAGCTATGATCTGGACTGGTCTCCCCTGAACCATCACTGGAGCCCCCTGAAAGAACTGAAACGGGACCATGGCATAATAGAATTCTTTAACCAATTCAAGTGCTGCCATATTGGGAGTCCTAACATATCTATTCCATCCCATCGTGTTTACCGCTCCCGGGATGAATGTATTACCGAACACTGGCAGGTATATTCCCCTTTCCAGCCAAATCCTCCTTCTCCCAAAGAGTGCCCACCTTTCCGGGTCTTCCGAGTTTGGGATATGTGTAATTGTGTCCCATTTTCCCTTACCCTTTACCTGCGGCATTGCCGGAGGCTGTTTCCTCTTCTTAGATTGCCTACCACCATCCTTAGCCACTTTTTTACCTTTATTATTGCCACCAACCATTTCTTTTTTTTTTTGTTAACCAAACTTACCAAATTAACACCTCCACACAAAGAATCCAAAGAAAGTGTCGACACCACTAACTCTTTAGTAAGGATTTATCAATCACAGCTCAAACCACCCTTAGTTCTAGCAATGCATAACAATTTAAACACAAATACCCTTAGAACTACACCTAAACACTACGATTCAAACAATTTCGATCATAACCACAATTTCTCAACAACTAATCCTCAAACATTCTTCAATAAACCTCTCATGACAATAAATCCGAAGAGAAACTAAGATTCTATATCCTAGGCGATCAATCAAGCAAGAATGAAGAAGATGGAGCTAGGATTACCTTTGGAGGAGAGAAAACCCTTTGTTGAACCCTTGAGAGTGTTTTCTTTAAGAGTAAAGAGGTGAATGTGGCTGCTCTCCTCGACCTAGGGTTTTAACCCTAATTTCGCACAGAAACGACTTCCAGGCGACTTGGGGGTCACTTTATTCAAGTTGCTTTTAATGAAAATGACACCGCTTTCTTTAGTGGCCAGACATAAAAGCGATATGGAAGTCATTAAGATTTGTTTTGTTGAGGTCACCCTGAGGTCGCATTCATCTCGGGTTTTGGTTTTCCAGATGCAGTTACGACTTCTAGGAGACCTGTAGTATGGTCGCCCTGGGGTCGCTTTCTCCTCTGTTTTGTGGTCTTCCTCTTGGTGAAGCCTGTAACTTCACAACTTGCACACAACATCAAATACCCCTAGAACTAACATTTAAATCTCAGCTATATGTGTGAACATGAACTCTTGAATAACTAAAGGATAAAAAGATCACTATTGTTGGATTTGAAAAGAAAAGAAAAACATAAAATAAAAGAAATTTTAGTTCTACTGTATACAAAGATGGTACCTTCATTTCCATGATTCGGGCTTAGAGTGGTTCTTGGAAGCGAAACACTTCCTTGAACTCTTCTTCGTTATGCTCCTAGTAAACCTTCACCCTTTGCCCGTTTACCTTGAAGCGCTCTCCATTTTCATTTTCCAATTCAATAGCTCCATGAGGAAAAACTTCTGTGACCGTGAAAGGACCTGTCCACCGACTCTTGAGCTTACCTGGGAATAACTTCAGTCTTAAGCTAAATAGGAGTACTTTGTGACCAACCTTGATTTCCTTGAATGCCAATCTCCTATCATGCCACCGCTTACTGTTTTCCTTAAAAATTCTAGAGTTTTCATAGGATTCCATCCTCAACTCTTCCAGTTCACTCAATTGGAGGTACCTCTTCTTTCCAGCTGCTGTCATATTCAAGTTGAGTTACTGGATTGCCCACCATGCTTTGTGCTCTAGCTCAAATGGCAGATAACAAGCCTTTCCATAGACTAGCCGGAAGGGAGACATGCTGATAGGAGATTTATATGCCATACGATATGCCCATATTACATCATCTAGCTTATTGGACTAATCCTTTCTTGTGATTCCCATTGTTTTCTCCAACATGATTTTGATTTCCCTATTAGATACCTCGGCTTGTCCGTTGGCTTGAGGATGATAGGGGGTGGTGACTTTATGCCTTACGCCATATCTTTTCAACAGTGCTTCAAAAATTTTGTTGCAGAAATGAGATCCTCCATCACTCACTACAACCCTTGGTGTACCAAATCGACTGAAAATATACTTCTTCAAAAACTTGGTTACTTCTTTGCCCTCACATGTTGGGGTAGCTATTGCCTCAATCCACTTTGATACGTAGTCCACGTCAACTAATATGTACCTATTCTCGTATGAGACTGGGAATGGCCCCATGAAGTCTATGCCCCACACATCAAAAAGCTTTACTTCTAGCATGATGTTTATAGGCATTTCGTCTCTCTTTGTTATGGTTCCAGTCCTTTGACAACGGTCACATGCTTCTACAAAACTTCTAGAGTCTTTGAATATTGTTGGCCACCAAAAACCAGATTGGAGGACTTTCCTTGCCGTTCTTAAAGCACCAAAATGGCCACTACACTCCTTAGAGTGACAATACATCAGAATATCCCCCATCTCTTCATTGGGCACGCACCGACAGATTACTCCATATCCACATGTTCTGAATAAGAGTGGCTCATTCCAAAAGTAGAACTTCAATTCAGCAAAAAAATTTCTCTGTTGGGACGCATTCATGTTGGGTATCAATTCCTCACTTGCTAGGTAGTTCACCACATCCGCAAACCATGGCACTGAATGATCTTGTAGTTCAAATAGCTGCTCATCTGGGAATTCTTCTCTTATGGGTGCATCCATGTGCCCACTATCATTTGTTTCCAATCTATAAAGGTGGTCCGTAACCAAATTCTCGGACCCTTATTTATCTCTGATCTTGAGGTCAAACTCTTGAAGAAGTAGTATCCATCTGATGAGTCTCGGATTGGCATCTTTCTTTGCCATAAGGTATTTGATGGCTGCTTGGTCCGTGTAGACAATCACCTTGGACCCAACTAAATAAGACTGGAACTTGTCAAAGGCAAACACAATCGCCAACAATTCCTTTTCTGTGGTTGCATAGTTGACATGTGTCTCATTCATTGTTTGACATGCATAGTAAATGACATGTTGAAGCTTCTCCTTTCTTTGAACCAATACTGCCCCCTACCGTATAGTTACCTGCATCACACATAAATTCAGAAGGTAGGTCCCAATCTGGAGCCTTCATAATTGGGGTTGAGATGAGTTCCTTCTTTAGCAACTCGATTGCCCTTCTGCATTTTTCATTAAACAAAAACTTCACATCCTTCATCAAAAGGGAACACAAAGGCTTTGCAATCTTTGAGAAGACCTTAATAAATCTTCTATAAAAACATGCATGTCCCAAAAAAACTGTGGACTCCCTTCACTGAAATCGAAGGTGGTAACTTTTCAATCACTTTTATTTTGGCTCTATCCACCTCTATTCCTTGAGAAGATATTATATGGCCTAGAACAATCCCCTCATTCACCATGAAATGACATTTTTCCCAATTTAGTACGAGGTTGGTATCCTCGCATCTTTCAAGCACCGTCCCTAAGTTTTTCAAACACCCATCAAAAGATGACCCAAAAACGGAGAAGTCATCCATGAAAACTTCTATAAAATGTTCTACTATGCCTGAAAAGATTGCCATCATACATCTCTGAAATATGGCCAGGGCGTTACATAACCTAAACGGCATCCTTCTATAAGCAAAAGTTCCATATGGGCAAGTGAAAGTCGTCTTCTCTTGATCCGATGGGTCTATTGGTATTTGATTGTATCTGGAGTAACCATCTAAGAAGCAATAATAATCGTGCCCTGCTAAACTCTCCAACATTTGATCTATAAATGGCAAAGGAAAGTGATATTTTCTTGTTGCATTATTGAGTTTCCTGTAATCAATACACATTCTCCACCCTATGATGGTTCGTGTTGGAATTAGCTAATTGTTCTCATTTGAGACGACCGTCATCCCACCTGTCTTGGGTATAACTTGAACCAGACTTACCCAAGAGCTATCTGAAATAAGGTAGATTATACCCGTATCTAAAAGATTTATTACCTCAGCTCTCACTACTTCTTTCATATTTGGATTCAACCTCCTTTGATGTTCCACTGTGGCTCTTAACTCATCCTCCATCCGGATCTTGTGCATGCAAAGTGAAGGGCTCAATCCCTTGATGTCTGAGATGGACCATCTTATCGCCTTCTTATGCTCTCTCAATACCCTCAACAATTTCACTTATTCCAATTTAGACAATAAAGTTGAAATTATAACCGGAAGAGATTTTGATTCACCTAAGAAATCATACCTCAAATGCTCGGGTAATTGCTTTAATTCGAGCTTGGGAGGTTCTTCGATAGATGGTAGACTTCTTGGCTTCCTTTCTCCCAAATCTTCATACTTCTTTCGTCCCCAAAAGTTTACTACCGGTTAAGCGTTCAATTGTGCATCACACTCATCGACCACTACGTCTTCATCCTCTTCAGTCGCTCCAAGAATGACACAAGCTTCCATTGGCTCCTTAAAAGTTTTCTTCCTAACTAACTCTTCCACTATTGGTTCAAACACCTCCATCCTCAGACAGTTCTCCAACTCTAGTGCCCTTTTTCCTGCCTTAGACATGTCAAAAACAACTTGCTCATTGCCTACCCTTAATGTGATCTTGTCATTCCTTACATAAATCAATGCTTCTGCCGTCTTCAAGAATGGTCTACCAAGAAGTAAGGGAATTTCTATATCCTCCTCCATCTCGAGTACCATAAAATCCACTGAAAAATACAAATTTTCAACCTTAACTAAAACATCTTCCATGACTCCCTTCGGATACTTGATTGACCTATTCGCTAGTTGTAGGGTGACATGTGTGGGCTTTACTTCTCCAACACCTAATTTCTGAAAAACCGAGTACGGCATTAAGTTGATGCTCGCCCCTGAATCGATCAACACTTTCCCGAAGTCTGATGTGCCAATAGTGCATGGAATGGTGAACTTCCCCGGATTCTTCAACTTGGGTGGGAGTTTATTTTGCAAGATTGCACTGCATTCTTCTGTCAAAGCAACTGTCTCAAATTCTTCCAATTTTCTCTTATTAGAAAGTAACTCCTTGAGGAATATCACATAAGTAGGCATTTGGGAAAGTGCTTCGGCAAACGGGATGTAATATCTCTAAGAAATTGGCAAAATTATGAGCATCTTTGTGTTTCTTGAGTCTTTGTGGGTAAGGTATAGAGGAACATAGGCTTTAACTTGAGATGGTGGAGGTAGCTCATGAGTTGTATTGGGCATGTCTTTCGTAACTGTTTTCCCCTTCTCTTTCTTAACCTTTCTTTCTTCTATACCCTCTTCTTCTTCTTCTTCACCTATTACTTTACTTCTGCTAGAACTCGTAGGTACTTCAAACTCCCTTCCACTTCTCAATGTAATGGCCTTACAATGCTCTTTCGGGTTTATCATTGTGTCACTTGGTAGAGAGCCATGTTGTCTTCCTTGTTGTTTGATGGGGACACGTCGTTGCAGTGTCATCAAATATGAACATTTAAGTTCGGCCTCGCAAGGGCGCAAGTCACAGAGACTAGCACAACGACAAGCAAGGGATCGATCCACGGGGAGGTGGGATTCACCGACTATCTCTAATTCTAGCTATTATTACAACACTCCAAGCGGACTCGTGTGTTGCGTGTGTGAAAAAGTGAATAATAATATAACTAAATAACTTATATAAATGATATATACAATGATATATGGAATAGAGATATGCATGAAATGTGGTTACACTAGGGAAACGATTCAACCATGACAATCCTCCTAATTACGTTCTAGACTCACCTAATCCTCAAGTGTGCAAGTATACATAGGCTTGTATCCTGTTAATTAATCTTTAATCTCTCTCGATGTCTTAGAGATAGTATCCATATATACCCGAAATCTCTCTCGAGTAATCCAGACAATATATATGAACCCATTAAGCACATGGAATAGAAATCGAACCCTATACGCTAGTCTAGTGGTTCTAGCTCTTTCTAGTCAAGCATAGTGAATGTTTATCTAACCATTGTCAAACGCGTCTCCTCTCGGTACATAGCATCTAACCATGGATCAATTACAAAGTCATCAATTAAGCAAAGACTTTAGCACTCAAAACATCCATATAATAACACAAGCACAAAAGAAATGTCGGTGGTCATTACTTCTAGGTCAAAGATTCGGTTTAGTCAATCCCTAGAAGGGCTAAACATGGGAAACAAGTTTACCTAACAACTACATGCAACAATGTGATTGTTATATCATTAAGAACATTCAATTTAGGTTAAAGGTTCATCCTCTTGATTAGGGAATTTTCCCACAATCAATTCATCACCCAATCCTGTCATGTGGATGGATAATGGTGTCTTAATACAAAGACCCATTAAGAACAAGGATATGAACCAAGGTCAATTTAGCAACTAAAAGCTTGAACTGAAACCTTTTCTACTCTTTGGGGCTAAAATCCCTATTACTCAAATTACTCAATACATGGAATTTCAAGTCATCCATCAATCAATCAACAATCATGGGTATCTGATTTCTACTCTAAATTACAACTACTCATAAACCCAATCATGGACACATATTGATTTCTAACAATTCATACACATCATATCATATTAAGAGCATAAAAACACATATATCAAAGAGCAAAACAAAATCCAAATGAATTTAAGAACAATCAATACATTTATTACATAAGTGTATGTTTATAATATCCCCAAATTGGTGGAATACATCAAAGAAAACAAGAAATATAAAGAAATTAGTATAATGAAACAAACCCTTGAAGACAAAAAAAGATGCTCAAATCCTTCCTAGCTCGGTTTTGACTCCTATTTCCTTTGTAATCTACTCTAAGATGGATGAAGGAGATGTAAAATGGTGGGGTAGAGGTGTATAGTGAGCTCCCATGGAGGAAAAACTTCCATGGGAGCAAGAGATGAAAGAAGATGAAGAAAATGGAAGAGAAAAAAGAAGAGGCGTGAGAGGGGAAAAGAGGGGAAGAGAGTTCTCAAGAATGAGGAGAAAATGGGGTATTTATAGTGTGGGTGGTTAGGGCAAGACTTTTAGGTGAAAAGATAAGAATACCCCTCTGAAAATGGCTGAAAATGTATTTCTGTCAAGATGTGTGGTACGATGTGCTGTACGCATCAACACCGTGAACCGCACATCACTTTTTGGAGGTTGCTGCCCTTCTACGAGGTACAAAACGCGGTTTGCAAATTGGTCTCGCGCGTTTGTGTACCATACCTCTGCGCACCATTACAAAAACGGTCATAACTTTCTCTAAAAATCTGAGAATCACGATCTGTAAAGTGAGTTGAAAATCAGACCTCCGGGGCTTTCCGAAAAGTGGTTATGGGCGATGTATTTCGATCAGAGAAGAGAGATATGACCTTCTAAAGTTAGGGTGTCTGCATAAGCTATTCCAAATTCTACCCTTTAACCTTCAAAACTCTTCAATTAAGCTCAAATACCTTCCTAGGGAACATGTACCTACACAAGGCTCACAAACACATCAAATACCAAAATATACTTGAAAACAAGAATAAAAGTGAGGTAATGGGGACCTCAAATAGGTATATAAATCGTTCCAATCATTGTTCTCTAGCCAATTGACTGATTTGCATCTCCAAGTTTTGAATTGAAGCATGGGAATTTTGGGCTACTTGGTTGATCTTAGTGTCCAGCTTTCTTAGGGCCAAGTCTTGAGACTCCATTCTCACATCAAGCTTGTTCATGTATTTAGAGAAAAGGTCTTCTAAAGTAGATTTCCTTTCTCCTTGGTTTTGGAATCCAAGAGATTGGTTATGGAAATTTTATTGTTGTTGGGGTTGTTGCAATCCGGGTGGTTGTCTTTGGTTGAGATTTTATTGAGGTTGGGGTTGATTATCCTTCCACGAGAAGTTGGGGTGATTTGTCCATTCTGGGTTATAAGTGTTTGAGTAAGGGTTATTGTTTGGGTTAGGAATTTGATTGTTGTTGTAAGGGACATTCCGGTTGTAGTTAACAAAGGAAACTTGCTCCGTGGATCCAGATGCAAATGGGTTTTCCACTTGGAAATCCACACTCTCATGAGGCTCTAAACATAAATCACAATTAAGTATATTCACTTGGGCTACACTAGAGCTTGCCATCTTGCTAACTTTGTTGGATATCGCTTCTATTTGAGCTTACATTACAATCATTTGGTTAAATGCCAGCACACCGGGTGCTTTCGTTGGTGGTTTTTGGTCATCCCCCCAAAGGCTATCTGCAATCGACATTTCTTCAATCAAATCATATGCCTCATCCACTTGCTTGTTCATCAAAGAACCACCCGCCGAAGCATCCACAAATTGGCTAGTGTTTAAGTTTATACCTCGGTGGAATTTTTGTATAACTGACCATTTCGGCATCCCATGACAAGGGCATTTCCTCAACAACTCCTTGTATCTTTCCCATACCTCATACAGTGACTCCGACTCGAATTGAGAAAACTCATGTATTTCATTCATTAATTGAGCTGCTCACCCCGGTGGGAAATATTTGCTGGGAAAAGCTTGAGCCAAGACATCCCATAATGCAATTGATGACAGAGCCAATGAATCATACCAGGCCTTGGCTTGATCCTTTAACGAAAATGGGAAGATCCGAAAATGGATTGCATTGTCAGTAGCTCCATTAATTCTGAATGTGGAGCATATTTGATCGAAATTCCTCAAATGTGCATTTGGGTCTTCGTTGGGCATTCCACCAAACTGTCCCATCATGGTCAACATCTGATATACATGCCCCTTGATTTCAAAGTTGTTTGCTGCTATCATCGGGAGTTGGATTGGAGACATGTTTTGATCCACCCTAGGCATGATGTAATCTCTCATGGCTCTGACATCTACCCCATTCTACTCATTTTGCTCATTTTGCCTATTTTGCCCCTCCTAAGTCGCAGCCAGATTCGGGTCTTGATTCACTGGATCCCTGTCCATGGCTCGTCTTTGATTCCTTCTGTTTCTCCGGGCTGTTCCCTCGATATCCGGGTCGAACCTTAATTCCCGCAAGTTGTTACTCCTTGTACTATGATGCATACAAGAGTAGACTTTCTGAAAAGGAGAACAAACAAAGTCTAAATTAAGAAATAAAAGAAAACGTTCAAATTAGTAACAAACCAACTAGTATCAATATCAACTTTCCGCTCAATCCCCGGTAGCAGCACCAAAATTGACTCGCTCCAAAGTGGGCGCTCGCAAGTGTACGAGGCCGGAGTGTAGTACAATAATAAGTAAAGTTCGTTCCCACGGTGATTGAGGAGTTGATTACTGAAATTGATCGATTTAACTACTATTTGAACAATGATTTAGAAAATGTGATTTTTGTGACTCTAGCTATTCTAATTTACTACTAAGCAAGTTTTATCTAAAACTTAGAAAATGAACACAAACAATAATATATTGAATGTTGATATGTGACGATGAGTGCTAAGGCCTAGAATCCACCTCACCCCCTTCTATCTCGAACCCAAGACTAACTTAAATACCCAAATTACGCAATTGTAAAATGTATACCCGTGCACCCACTAATAATCCATAATCTCTCTCGAGCAATAGAAATTACATCCAAGCATACCCAAAACCTATCTCTCGATGACTCTAGAATATATGCATGAATTCATTAAGAGCTTGGTACACAAACGAGGTTGTATATACTAGTCTCGCGTATCTCTACCTTACTAGTCATATATAGAGGACATTTTATCAAACACGTGGAGTGCGTCACCCTCGGTTCATTACACCCAACAATAAATCAATCACAAGTTAATCAATCTCATGAAAGCATTAAGCACTCAAAAATATCCATACAAGATACAAGCATACATGGGAAAAATAAAAAGTCTATATCATTAAATTATAGGGTTTGGTTTCATCAAGCCTTAGCAAAGGACAATTAGTTCATACTAAATATTAGAGCTATATACAACATATATGAAATTAAAGACATGGATCTACACAATGATAAAAGAGAAAGAGATTAGAGAAAACTATATTAGGAGCCTTCTCTAGTGTCGATTCTTCTTCTCCTCCAAGCACTCTTCAGCTTCCTTTTAGCTCCAAAAATATGAAATGAAGATGGATGTGTGTAGTGGGTATGGTAGATGTTTGGATATTTAGGGAAAGTTGGTGGCTTGGTTGATTTTCTTCAAAGTTGGTTTGGTGATGTAATGGTATTTCCAAAGATGAGGTTTTTCTTAGATTTCTGGTTCCCCTCTTCTCCTCTAGGTCTTAAAATAGTAATGGTATATATATGGGAAGAATTGGGTCTAGGAAAAAAAAAGGGTATTTCCATGAATTTGTAGCTTTTCTGGGCTAAGTAGCAACCATGGGGCGACTTGGGATATGGTCGCCCTGAGGTTATTATTACGTCTGGTGCAGAGGTCCAAAACTAATAAGATTGCGACTTCAGGGCAACTAAGAGTGTGGTCGCCCTGGGGTCGCTTTTGTCTCTGGTTGGGAAGTCTTAAGCCGAGAAGATTGTAACCTCCAAACGACGAAGACTGAGGTCGCCCTGGGGTCGCTTTTGCGTCTGGTTGGCCATATGTATATTTTTCTCTTCCCTCTGTAGTTCTATCTAACACTTTCAGGCCTCAAAACCAAACTAAACCTGCACGCTTGTAAAAAGTGTTAAAAACTCGGTTTTACCCGAGGAATGAACATGAATTTGATATAAATTTGGGGCTACATTATATGTAGAAATGAACCAATCAACATGTACCTACACAAGACTCACAAACACATATTATATTGAAATATGTTTGAAAACAAGAACAAAAGCTAGGTAATAGAGACCTCAAATAGGTATATGAATCGTTCTGATCACTCACTGATTGCTCACTCAAGCAAATCTTACAGAAGCCAGAAATTTCAGGGAGATTAACTAAATAGGCAAACGATCTGAGTGAATTCGATATTCAGTATGTTCCCAAGACATCTCTCAAAGGCCAAGCAGTGGTAGATTTCATAGCAGAATTCACAGAACAAAACCTGGAAGTAAAAAGGATGATGGACAAGAGTTTCTCGTGGAGGTTATATGTTGATGGTTTCTCAAACACTCATGGCAGCGGGGCAGGGATCGTAATATGCACCCCGAAAGGAGATGATGTTGAATGTACCATGAAATTCGACTTTAAAGCAAGAAATAAACAAGCCGAGTACGAGGCGTTACTAGCTAGACTTAGAGCATGCATAGCCCTCAGAGCAGATGAGGTCAAAATATTTAGTGATTCACAAGTAATCGTCAATCAAGTCCTGGACGAATACCAAGCTAGAGATGAAGGTATGATAGTTTATCGAGACATAGTGGTGTAATAATGGACCGGCCCGAGATAGGCTGGTCCGGTCGGTCCACGAATCGAACGGGTCGTGCTTGGCACGGCCCGTGAAGGAAGCGGGCCAGGTCGAGGCCTGATCCGTGGCAGGCCGCGTGCTGGGCCGCTGGTACAAGATCCGACGGGTCGGCCAGCCAGGCACGCCTAGCAGTCGTGCCAGGCCCCTGGACCGGCCCGTCGAACCGGCACGCCGGTCTGTCATATCAACCAGTTATTTTGTTTTTGTTTTTTTTTTTTAATTCCCTCCAACGGTTGGAATTCAAAATCCAGCCAACGACTGGATTTTGAATTCCAGCCATTGGAGCCTAAAAAAATTATAAAAACACCTCCTGAAATCTTTCAAATTACATTTGGATCCACAAATCAAATTTTTTCTATAAATACTTCCATCCATTTCATTTTCCATTCACTCTCTCTATCATTCTTTCAATCTCTCATTCTCTCAAATCTCAATCTCTATATTCTCTAATTCTCTACAGTTTTTCATTCAATTCCATTATTACTCTCTCTACAACATTCTCTACATTTTCCACGAACACACCAATTTTTAAAGGTACAATTTTATTATTACTTTTGCTCAAACATTTTTTCATAGTAAATTTATATGTTTATGTTTAGACTGTAGTTACTAAATGAAAACATTTTTATTTAGTTAGTTAGTTTATAAATTTTTGGGCTTTAATGTTAATATTATTTATTTAGTATATTAAGATTTTTAAGTTTAGTAGTAATTTTAATATTTGTTATTAGTAAATTTAGAAAGTTAATTTGTATTACTGAATTTAATTTTTGTAATAAGTAAATTATGAATGTTAAGTGTAGTAGTAAAGTTTAATATATTTTTTTCATAAATTATGAGTTTTTAGTGTAGTTGTTTATTTTAATATTTTTGGTGAGTATATTATGAATTTTAAGTGTAGTAGTTAATTTGAATAAGTTTATTAGTAAATTAAGATTTTTATGTGTAGTATTTAATTTAATATTTGTTGTTAGTAGATTATGAATTTTTTGTGTAGTTGTTTATGATAACATTTTTTTATAGACCATTATGAATTTTAAGTGTAGTGGTTAATTTTAATAAGTTTTATTAGTATATTAAGATTTTTTATGTGTAGTATTTCAAGTTTTCGCTCTTCCTATAGACGCTTTAACTTGAACGCTCAGGGAAACTCTAACATTGGTATCAACATCACTCGACTAAATGAATGATACCACCCAATGGACTTTATGAGGATGAGTGGGAGAGTCGGCCATCTTCCTTTTCTAAGCCCGAGTATGATGGAAGTTGAGGTCAGCCGAAGGATCTTCCTGATCATCAACATCTTGGAAGGATCCAAAAAAAACCAGGATCAAGATTTACTTGTTCATCTGATCCCTGACAGAAACTGCTCGGTAGGAACCTCATCAACCGGGGAGTTTAGCTCACCAGGCCCCTCGCCACCAAGACGATCTCCTTTCCCGCCTTCATCTTCTGGCAACTTCTGGGCATTGGCAGTTTCAACAGGGCCACTCGGACCGCTAGACTCCCCTACGGTCGACTGAATGACCTCTTCAGAGATATACTCAGAAATTTGCTCAACAGACTCATCTGACTCTTCATCCGATTCATCAGGTGGAGCAATACTTTTCCTGTTTTGGCGAGAAGCTTCTTTTTGGCTCACCTGAAGGATCGATTTGACCTGGCGAGCTTGGACGTCGCAGATGATGTCCGAGTCATATACTACACAAGTTAGAGGTGAAAAGCCAAGTCAGAAATAATAACGTAGAAACAAAATAGAAATGAGAAGAATTTCACTTACATCGCCTACGATAATCTGAAATCTGATTAAAGAAGCTGAGGTTAATCGTTTTCTTCTCATTGTAAAGATAGGACTTGCTCATCTTTTCCAAAGTACTTACAACTGCCTAAGCAAGTCTGGTTAACTTAGCATCAGTGAAAATAAGTTTTTTCTTATTTCAAGCGTCAAGAGAACAAAAAAAAATAGGGAACCCTTAGCACCTCCTCATTTTCCCCAGCCGAGAAAGATTGACCTCAAGACCCAAGTTCCCTTTAGTAAAGAACCAACTATTCTCTCAGTGCTTGTTTAAATTAAGGAATCCCCATATAAAGCCTCTCGTCTTGGCATCAGAAGAAATATCAACTCCTCGGTTCACTTTTGTCCCCTCAGGGACCCAACAACCTGGTGGTTTAGACATAAGGAAATAAGTTCCAGTCCGACCAAATTGTCTTAGTGTGAAAAAATGCCTGATTTCGCTAGGTGAGGGTGGTGACAAGTTCATCTGACTCCACATATGCCACATACACATTAGTATTCTATAACTATTTGGGGCAAGTTGGGTCGGAGCAATCCCTGCCTCGGTAAGAAACCACGCGATGAACGGCTAGAGAGGAAGAGTCACACCACAGCAGAGCATGGACCCGTAAATCGCCACCATGCCCGGAGGTGGGTTCCATGCAGCTCTGTCACCAGCAGGAGTCATCACAACTGAATGATACGAGATGCACTATTCTTCTCCTAAACCTCCTTTTCATCAACTGTTTGCCTCCTGATTTGAACGCTGCCTGAACCATGTTTGTGAACTACACGTGTACTCTTATGTTTTCCCATCCTGGATCGCAAAGGAGTCTTGTGATGATCATAAACAGAAGATTTTGAAGATTCAATACTAGAAGAAAATTCAGAACTAGAACTAAAATGAGCGTCAAGATGGAGCCCAGAAACATCAACATCCAAAAAAAGAGGCTCGTCATGAGGAATTTCCCCCAATAATCTACGAACGCGAGAAACCAGTTGAAGGTATCAGCGTTTAAGCACCTCGAAAGCTATAGTAATAAGGTGATGATGGGAAGATAGATCCATTGAAACTAACCTTTAAAGTAAATGCGAAAAAACATAGAAAAGCTTTGATGGAAAGTTGAGATAAATTTCTGCGTAAGAAAATATGGGTTGAATATTTCTATAAAAAATGAACCAGAATAGTTCCTTTTCGGCTTAAATAGATTATTCAAAAACGAAGACGCGAAACCCTAGGGTCTCAAAAAGCGGGAAAAAATTGAAAATGAGGATTTAATGACGTAAGCAGCGTATCGGGCGACCCATAAGTCATGTCTCATAAATGATACTAAAAGAACGGAAAGGTTAAAAGAGACGTGTCAAGGAAAGAACTGACCAAGCCGTCAGAATTACAAAACGTCGCAATCAATGAGATTTCGCATGAAGAGGCAAATCACGTTCCCGTGGTAGCCATTAAGACACGGCATTACTGTTAAGGTGTTGTTTAAAGGTTATTATTCTGGTATTAGTAAGGCATAAAAGATCAAAGGGTCGATTAAAATACTTTTGCCAAGAACAAATTGATACTCGGCAAAAAATTTTTTGGGGGTATTGTTATATATTTTTTTTTTTTACCGAATGTACACGTCATTGACAATGAGGATAGTTCCTTGAAATTTCCAGGTATATACCCTTCAAGACATCACTAAGGAATGGAAACCGAGTAAGTGTGAACACAAGTATTTGGCAAGTCATGACCTGCTCAGGACCAAGTGACATCATGTTCTACTCGGGACTAAGTGACGTCATGTTCTACTCGGGACAAATATGAAGAAATCCGAATAAAGAAATCCTGCACATGATTCACACGTTAGTGAACCAAGAGTCATGCTCAAATACGTAAAACAACCATATCAAGAAGAATTTCTAGAAGAATAAAATACCGAACAAGAAGCAGGTTCCAAATCAGGCAACAACTTTACTTTTTCAATAAGACTGCACATTTATAAGGAAATAAGTCCTAAACAGACTAAATCACCAGAGTCCCATTCAATCTCCATACAATCTCCGAAACAGGAAAGAAGATAAAGACGACTCCAACAAGCAAACAATTATAATTACAAACGAATTCTTTCATTACTTGTACAACAAGGATTAGGGTTCTATGCATGTATAAATAGACCCATAATCTCGTTATTAAAGAGAGAGAGAACAAAAAAAATATAAAAAAAATTCATTAGCAGAGAGAGGAAAAAGATGTCGAGTGGTGTAATTCTTTATTCAAATAATGGATTTTGGCTTGGTTGTCTATTCAACCACCCGTTGACGTTTCTCTGATTTCCGGAGTTTTACCACGTAAACTTGTGTCGTCATTATTCACATTACATTCTCTTTCTCTTTCTCTTTGACAGGTCATACTTAAATCCAATCTTATTGACTTTCTCATCCATCGAGAAATCGACGTCAACAAATTGTTATAAAAAAAACATACACGTTATATTGAGCTTACCATAACAGCTAATTAATGGTAGAATCAAACCCATTGGTTGGATATGTAATAACAAATAGTTTGTTGTAAAAGTTTGATAACATCCAAGAACTTAAATTGAATCAGGAAGGTATTAAGATTGAACATTAAGTTGGTGATTAGTTTTTCTCAAGCTTATTTATCATGTGATCTTACATATCAGCATTGGATGGAATTATTGGAATTGCGAAGGATGTTTTGTTGTCATGCACTTTTTTTTTTGTTTTTCAATCATTTAATTACATGTGCAGCTTTTTTATTTACACAGCTCACATTTCTACTGTAACCTCTTTTGCACTGATTTGTATATGAATCAAAATTTGACCCGAGTCTCAATTTGGGCTGAGAAATCCCTAAATATATTCTCTTCAAATTTTCTCCAGGTATCAGAGGCATAAGGCCAACACCGTTGTTATGGAAAAAGAAGCATTCGTATCTTGATGTATGTATTTAATTTAATCGAAGCCATTAGAGCGGGATCCACTTTACAGCTATGTCGACAACAAATCAGAACATCCAATTAATATGCAAGTGCTTTCTTCAGTATCTGCTTATCTTCTAAGCAGGTGCATCATTGACATCCAATTTCGCTTGAACATCCAATTCAAACAACCAATTTACAAGTTCATTACTTAGCTAATTTGATAAGTAAAAAAACAATATACATCATTTTAATAGGAAAATAGTCAATCGATCATCAACAAACCATATCAGAGGCCCAAAACAAACCATATCAGAGGCCCAAAACACACCAGACTAGGGGCCCAATAAACCGACCCGTGACTTCGACCCGCCGCCGCCGCCCCACGCCTAACTGCTGCTCGTTCAACCTCGTGCAGGTTCCCCGCTCGTCCTGTGTCATCCCTGGTCCCGTCTCCGCAATTCGTCGCCGCTTGTCCAGTGTCGTCGTCGGTACCGTCTCCGTCAACCGTCAACCGTAGCCGCCCTATGTTTTCTTGCTGATTCCTCTGTTTTCGCAAGGGCTGTTTGGGCTGTTTTGGGTTGTTTTGGGTGGCCCTGCTTTCTACCGCCTTCATCGTTGCCGGAGAGCTCGTCTTGTGTCGTTGCCGAAGGGTTCGTCTTGTGTCTTCGCCGGCGGGCTCGGTAGTGGCCACCGGTGGCCATCTGTGATTTTTTTAGTTTATAGTTTCATTATATGCAGGGGTAATATTGTCTTTTAATAAAATAATGAGGATATTTTAGATATTTCTGAAATAAAAACCCAGCTTCAGCTTGTAAAATTAATCCCATCCAATTTCTCAAAAACTGATTATTAAAGGAGTAAATCGTAAAATAAGTTGTTTTTAAGAAGTTTACCGAATACTCCTTTACTCAAAACTTGAAAAACAAGCAAAAACAATCCAAACATAGCTATAGTCTTGAAACAATATCCTAAAAAATTCAGCACTACTGTAACGTCTGTCGAGTAGTGGTCGTTCTCCTTTGCTTGACTTTCCTCCTGCGTCAATTACTTTGAGAAATGTTAGTGTTTCAATTCGTTTTGACACATAGGGATTTTGACGGTTTTTTGTTCCTTTCATAGAGTAACGGATTAGGGATCAGTGGTATAAAAACTTATCAATATCTTAAAAAAAAAAAAAATCTGTTGAAAATTTTCAGAAATTTATGAAGACTAAAAAAAATTTATATCTCCAACTTTAATCATCATTAGCACAACATGGTGGCATGATGATATAGTCCAAATAAAAAGAAAGATGAAAAATGAACGAGCAACCCATCAAATTGTGGAACCAATTTTTCGGGTGTGTGTTGTCAATCTTCACATCTTAGTTTGCTTTTCCTAGTAAACCACCAATAGATACTGAAAAGTCTTCTCTTTAAAGTCAAGTCATACACACACAAACAAAAACACTCAACCCTTTCAGCTAAACTCTTTTCAGGGTTTTTCAAGGTTGGCAAGATATTTTGTTACCACTAATTGATACTTATCCCCACTATTTGATAACTTTGCTGTCTTTCTTTTCATGTGCAAATTGCAACTTAATAAACTCTTTTAAGTTAAAATTTCTCTAAAAATAAACTTAAAATACTATATCACAACAACAAAAAATTACACAATAACAAGACAAGATCACAAGAGCTTTTTTTTATTTATATCAGTAAAGAATTTGAAAACATACAACACTCACATGCAAATAATTTTGTACAATCGGTTGCCAGCTTAAAAGTTATTTTCTTTATATCGGTGGTGATATCACATGCCAATTCCCTGACCAAAGAGATAAAGATGCAAGAGATTTATTTTTCAAATTAGTGTGGAATGAATTTCCTCTGTTTCCTTTCATAATTTTTTTTAAAACAAAAACAGAACATACATGATTTATGATTAACTGACTGCCGGCACCAGCATTGCCGTCATGTGGCATCACCAAATGGTTCTGTATATCTGCAGTGGATCCAAATATAATGTCTGTAATTAGAACAAATGTGTTAAAACTTAAGACAACGAAACAAGAGCTAAAGGGGATACTTACTTCAACAATTGGTATATGTGCTATCTTGTACCAGTCCTCTCCTTTTTCCTTCTCACATCGCTTCGCCAGTTCAGGGCATCCTCTAATATGCAATTTCTGTAACATTGTTAGGCCTTGAATGCTCGCTGGAAGAGATGACAGCTTTGGGCAACGGATTACTGTCAAAGTTTGAAGGGAAGTAAGGTCTCCAAGCCAGTGGGGTAATGATGCTAGATTTGAGTAGTAGTATATTGACAAGGATTTGAGTGCAGGGACAAACCGCAGGGCCTCCGGCAAGACTTCCAACTTGGAAGCTATTTCGAAGTCATGACCAGATAATTCTAAGTGGTGGAGGGAAGCAAGGTACTTCATACCATCCGGCAAAGTTACCAGCTCAGGGCAGTCAATAAAAATCAAGGTCTCAAGGCATGAGAGGTGTTGTAACCCCTCTGTCAAAGATGTGAACTTTCTACACTGGTATAAATACAAATATTTAAGACATTTCAGGCTGTCCATCCCTTGCTCCGGAAATGACTCAAACTCATTGCACAACCAAATATCTAATGTTTCAAGAGAAGTGAGGCTGACTATTTCTGTGGGTAAACACTTGAGCTTCCTGAAATTTCGAATTGTAAGTTTCTTCAGAGAGGTGAGGTTTAGCAGCATACCATCTGGAAGGTAATTCAATTCATCGTGCCCAAAACTCCAAGGGAGATAAGGTTTTTGAGATTCGAGATTGATTCTAGTACTGTCTCATTGCAATATAAAACCTTTAACTTTTCCACCGAAGGAAGATGTGGCAAGGTCAATTTACGGCAATTGGTAATATCTAAGGAGGTCAGACACGGGAGCAGCTCCCTTCCATCTTCTCTTGAGAATCTCTGCAAACTTGGAAAATCTTCAATTTTGAGACTCTTAAAAGACGGGAATCTTCTCGCCATTCCACCACCTTGAAAATGATCGTCAATATACATCACCTGACTCATATTATTTAAATGAAGAGTTCGAAGAGAAGGTAGTAGCCCTAATGGAGAGATTTGAGAACATCTGTCACAGTTTGAGAGCTTAATATAAACAACATTATTTAGAATGTTGTCCCACATCCATGAAGGAAATCGGGCACCTTTATACCCAGATATGTCAAGTTGTTTATGGTTTGCGTGAGGTTTCAAAGCTTCAAGTACCTTTTCAACAACTTCCTGTGATTGAAGATTACTATCATCTCTCCAGGACAAGGACAATCAAAGGAGATCTTGTTTCCCAACTAAATTGGCTTCTTTGGCGTCTCGTGGATTCTCCACTCTCTGAAGTTGTTTAACAAGTAACGCTCCTCCTAAATTTAGATCTTTCAATTCATCTAGGTGAAATCCTCTCTCCTTACCCACAATAAAGCAAGTTAAAGTCTGTAGGCAAATGATTTACCCAATTTTCGGTGGCATCTGGGATAATTCTGTACAACCATCCAAGTAAAGGTGTCGAAGATTCTTTAGGCGTCTCATATGCTTCGGTAGCTTCAGAAGATATTTACTGTTGGAAATTTGTGATAATCTCTCATGTTGAGAGCAAAAATTGAATATGATAAATTTCATAGAAATGGAAGATTAAAGTGGATTCGAATTCTTCTTCGTGAAAACTTCAAAATGGTATACTCAAATTCACAAAATGGTTAATGGGTGAATGAGAAATTGAGTCTCATAGTAGACCCATTGTGTAGGGATTAAAAGGAATCCCACATTGCTTAGGGAAATCATTTATAAGTAGTTTATAAGTGAATGTGTGATATGAACTTTCAACATGTGTGTGGGATAGGTGCAAATTATGGACCCCGAACCTTCGAATGCACGACTCGTGTGTAGGAAGACCCGCGAGTACCGAACCAAACCCGAACCGTATGGGTCGGGTCTGGGTCCTCACAAATGGGTCGCGGGTCGGGTCTGGGTCTGAGTCAAAAACCCTGACCCGGACCCATGGACCCGATTAGTACAAAACATATTTGTTATTTCAATTTGTGTGGTTATTTCAATTCCCAACATAATAGTTAAAGACCCGCGAGTCCAGACTCGAACCCGAACCCGAAAATTTTCATGGGTCTGGGTCTAATTTTTTTTAATGGATCTGGGTCTGGGTCTGGTAGGACCCGACCCGGACCCGACCCGGACCCGACCCATTGTCATCCCTACTCGTGTGTGGGCGCGACCTGCGGACACGAATGCCGCTCCATTGGACCGTGAGGGTCCAGTTGACCTTTTGCCGCTTCCCTAAGTCAGCGTTTTTTATTGTGATGAATAAGGAAAGCTTTAATTGTTTGGATTCTGAATTCTTACTTGATCACTAAGAATACAAAATTGGGTTTTAATTAGAAATAAATCTTTTTAAAAAATATTATCTAATTAAATTATTTCCTTATTAAATCAAAAACGAATTGTCCAAATATAATCCCGAATGAATCCTAAAACCCTAGTTTTCAGTTTGGGTATTTAATATCTCTAATATTTTGTTCAACACACACAGAAAAATTACACAAGCTTCTTTTGAGCAGCCGAATTCATTTCTTCTCTCTGTTTTTTCTTGGTAAGTTTAAGACTCGATTTGAGTTCGCTGGTAGTGGATAGTGCTTAGGCCTATCACTGTTGAACCGTTGTATCCTGGGAGACAATAGCCTAATACACATACGGTGTTGTCCGGTGAAATTGTCTTAAAGACACCGTGTGAAACACGGGCCTCGGATCAAACTCTTTTTCAAACATTACTTTCTGTTTTCATTGATACCAGTCAGGTTTGATTGCAAAATACGTTTTACAAGCTTAAGACAATTTCGTTTTTCTTTTCTGTTAATTTTTTTTTTCAAACAACGTTTGCTTATTCAAACTTTCTGGTATCAGATTTCTGGTTCAGATCGTAACAGACTTGAAAAATAAATCAGCTCATAAAACTGTGGTAATCGGGTTCCTCTGGAACACTGATTCAATTTGAAAATCAGGTTCTTTGGAACACTGATTTCAATTTGAAATATATATATTAATCTGTGGAAATTGGGTCTATTATTAGACACTGATTTCGAATTCAATTGCGACTGAATTGTGTTATCGGGTCTGCAATATCAGACACTGATTTTGATTTCCATCGTGAAATCTGATTTGATATTAACTGATATATGTGCTATTATTTCTGATGATACTAAAACGATTTTGTTTTTGTTTCAGATATTATGGCAAACAAAACGAATGTGAACTCCAGTGTTCCACTAGAGACTCCAGAAGTGAATCCAAGTATGGGATTAGATACTTCAGCTGTGAACTCTGTGCTTGTGGGCCAGGTACCAGTAGTAGTACCTATTGTGGCTACAACGACTTAGGCCATCAACTCCTTCGTCAGAAACATGCCTGATCCGGTGATGAGCCAGTATATGAGTCAAGGGAATGTTCCCATGGCAAATCCCTACATGAATTCGGTACCTTTACCGATGAATCATATGGAGAAGCCTGATAAGTTCAGTGGACCGAATTTTAAACGAATAAGACAGAGAGAAAAAGGGAGATCGAGAGCTTGTAAAAACATCTTATTTTCTTAGTGGATTTTGGCTGGGTTGATCTTTCAACCACCCGTGGATGTTTCTCCGACCATCGGAGTTTTACAACGTAAAACCTGTCTTTGTTACTCTCTCTGCATCTCTTTCTCTTTGAATCAATAGCCAAAATCCAGTCATTGTTGGCTATTCTGGTATAATCCAGAATTCGACGTCAACAATTGACGGTTGAACCTTCGAACTAGTTAGAAAGCAATGGCTGGAAGCAGAAGTAGTTCAGGGAATGGCCAAAGATCACCAGGCGATTTCCATACTGGCAATAGGTCACAAAATCCTGCAGCAAACACAGAAAACCAACATGCGCACCTAGCAAGGATCCAGCAAGTTCCTCCAACCAGCAGAGATCTTACGTTGCATTTTCAAGAGGCCCTGCAGCAATTAGTGACGGACGCAACAAAGGAAGGGATTGACCTACTGGCCGTAGGAGCGCATACTCTAAATCCTCCACCCGCGAGGCTCCGTTCAATGGTGGTAGGACCAGGAATAACTATGCCAGAAACCAGAAGGAACTCTTCTCCGATCAATCCGGTTGGACAGAAAACACTAGAGGAGGAAAATCACCAAAAGCTGGATTGCAATCAAACAGTACGTGCCAGACATCGTAAATACGATCGGCGCAGAGGACGATCATCATCAGAAGACAGTGATCAACACCATCGTAAACGTCATCATGGAGTCACACGAGGGTTCTGGCATCAGAGTGAAGAATCTGAGGAAAGAATGACAGTCACCCAACGGTTCGACCGTCAGGGAAGCCCGGTAGGGGACAGAGATATTACAATCCAGAGCCTGACTTGAGAAGTAGAGAATAATAAGCGACAGATGGAGGCACTTGTCAGACGTTACGGTTACAACGATCTATCCGATGATGACTCCGACAGTCCGTTTACCAGGGAAATTTTACGGACCCCTTTCCCAGAAAGATTCAGGATGCCGCATGTGGAACAATTCAAAAAAGATACAGATCCAAAGGAGCACGTTAGACGCTATAAAAGTGCCATGGCTCAATATGCCCGCAGTGACCCCCTGTTGTGTCTCAACTTTCTACAAACACTTGGGGACACAGGCTCAAGATGGTTCGGAAGACTACCTCCGGTAAGCATCGGAAATTTCAGCGAGTTGAGCAGGAGCTTCTCAAGGCAATTCCTGAGCAACATTCACAGAAAGAAGGCGGTGGCCTACCTCTCTCAAATAAAACAGGGGAAGGACGAGTCATTAAAAAAATTCTTGGGCCGGTTTGGCCAAGCAGTATCAGAGATTGGCAACACTAATGATGAAGCCATTATTGCTGCCTTCATCAATAACTTGCAGAATGGACGATTATCCTTCGATTTGAGAAGAGCACGGCTGACAAGGTATGCCGACATGATGGATATGGCGGAAGAATACGCTCTGGCTGAGGAAGAAGAGTTAGCTACAGAATGAAGCTATATGCATGGAGGAAAGCCCGAACAGAGAAATACCAAATCCAAGGGGCAGAATCAAAAAGAAAAATAGAAAGGGAACGGCAAGGAGAAAAATAAGGATGGGGTTAATGGGCGCAATGCCGAACGGTCCACAGAGAAATACCGCAGCAGATATACCAATTACACCCCTCTTCGGAAGAAACAAGAAAAAATTCTAGTCATTCTGGAAGAAAAGAATATGGTACAAGAACCGCGGCGACAGTCACAGTTCGCACGGAGAGATACAACCAAGTATTGCAGGTTTCATAAAGAGACCGTACATGAAACTTCGAAGTGTTTTCAGCTTAGAGATTACATAGAAACCCTTATTCGGGAAGGGCACCTGCGGGATGTAGTCTTAAAAAAAGATGAGAGATCGGAAGTCAAGAAAGCCAAGGCTGATCACAACCCTGGTCAAAACAGAAGAGCCAGCCCTGAAGCCAATGAAGTAATACATACAATCTTCGGAGGACCTTCTACTGGGAGGAGCAACTGAGAACGGACTCAGGAAGTCCGAGAAGTAGTAGAAGCCAGGAATAACTTTGACTTGAATTCGGTTGAACCAGACCCGAAGAGGGTAAAGGAAGGATGGGACCCGATAGTCTTCACAGAGGCAGATTCCCACGGCGTCGATGTTCGACCCAATGACCCTTTGGTTATAAGTGCCCGGATTGGCCATAGGAAAGTCCAGAGAATTTTAATAGATAATGGGAGTTCAGCAGACATCTTAAGTGTGGTCGTATACGACCAGCTAAGATTGGACCGAAAAGATTTACAGTCTTTCCATACTCCATTAAGAGGATATGGGGGAATAGAGGTCAGGTCACTCGGGACAGTCAAATTACCTGTGAAGATCGGAAAGGCACCATGCCAGAGGACTGTCCTACTTAACTTCATGGTTGTTGATTTAGATAATTGGTCGTATAATGCGTTATTGGGTCGGCCATTCCTAAATAAAACAAGAGCCGTGACGGCCTCTTACGCATTAATGATCAAGTTCCCAACAGAACAAGGGGTTGGGATAGTCAAGGGATCCCAAGAGATGGCTCGAAGAGCAAACCTGTCGGTATACAGAGACAAGCATGATACCGAACAAGTGTGCACCATAATGCAGCCAAATGAGAATGAAGAATTCTTGTCATTCGAACTAGATCCAAGGGAGGGCTCGAATGAATACAAGATAGAAGTGGCCTGAAATACTACTCAAAGAAGACAAACCAGACAGGAAAGTCTAGATCGGGGCCAACTTGGAAGAAAAAATCAAGAGAGAATTGACCAATTTGTTCAGAGAATACAAAGATGTATTCGCCTGGAGTCATGAAGACATGATTGGAATAGATGCCCGAATAATATCCCATCAACTCGCAGTAAGCCCGAATGTCAAACCGGTAGTACAAAAGAGAAGATCGTTCAATCCTGAAAGAAGTCAAGCAATCAAACAGGATGTGGAAAAGCTACTAGCGACGGGATCAATCAGAGAAGTCAGCTACCCCCAGTGGGTCGCTAACGTAGTCCTCGTCTTGAAGAAAAATGGACAATGGAGGACGTACGTATATTTCAAGGATCTAAACAAGGCGTGTCTGAAGGACAGCTTCCCACTCCCAAGAATAGATCAGCTGGTGGATGCCACAGCAGGTCATGAACTGCTCAGCTTCATGGATGCTTACTCGAGATACAATCAGATCCGGATGAACAAAGCTGACGAAGAAAAAACAGCTTTCACAACGGATCAGGGTTTATATTGCTACACAGTGATGCCCTTCGGTTTAAAAAATGCATGAGCCATGTACCAAAGGTTGGTCAACAAGATCTTCACTCGGCAAATAGAAAGGAACATGGAAGTCTACATTGATGACATGTTGACTAAAAGCGTCTCAGCAGATGACCATGCCCACGACCTCCGAGAGACATTTGATGTATTAAGAAGATATCAGATGAAATTAAACCCAAACAAATGTTTATTCGGAGTCCACTCAGGAAGATTCTTGGGTTTTCAAGTCCATAAAAGAGGAATCGAAGTTAATCCAGAGAAGATCCATGCTTTGCAGTAAATGACTTCACCTAAAACATTGAAAGAGGTACAACGCTTAACAGGGTGTTTAGCTTCCTTGGGAAGATTCATCTCAAAGGCTACAGACAGGTGCGCGCCTTTCTTCAAAGTGATCAAAAAAGGAAAAGGCCTGGAGTGGAATAAAGAGTGCGAGCAGACTTTCTTAAAGATAAAAGAATACTTGGGGCAAGCTCCTATCCTCTCAAAACCATAAAAAGGGGAAATACTTTAGCTGTATCTATCAATAACCGAGCTTGCAGCAAGTTCAGTCCTAATCAGGACATAAGATGGAGTACAAAAACCAGTGTATTATACAAGTAAGACACTCCTACCGGCCGAGACCAGATACTCACAGGCAGAGAAGATGGCCTTAGCATTGGTTTCAGCTGCAAAAAAGCTGAGACCATACTTTCAGACTCATACGATCCAAGTTCTCACCAATTGCCCATTAAGACAAATCTTATAAAAACCAGAGATATCAGGAAGACTTACTAAATGGGCAATCGAGTTGAGTGAATTCGATATTTATTATGTCCCCAGAACTTCCCTCAAAGGACAAGCAGTGGCAGACTTCATAGCAGAGTTCACAGAACCGAACCTGGAAGCAAAAAAATTGTTGGATAGAAGTTTCCAATGGAAATTATATGTTGATGGTTCTTCAAATACTCATGGCAGCGAGGCAGGGATCGTAGTTCGCATCCCAGAAGGGGATGATATAGAATGTGCCATGAGATTTGATTTCAAAGCAACCAATAATCAGGCTGAATACGAGGTATTGTTAGCTGGACTCAGAGTCTGCATAGCTCTTGGTGCAGACGAAGTGGAGATATTTAGCGATTCACAGGTAGTTGTTAACCAGGTTATGGATGAATACCAGGCTAAAGATGACATCGCAAAACAGCTCCTCCAAAAATTTAAAGAATACAAGATCGCTCAGATCCCCAGAGAAGAAAATGAAAAGGCAGACGCTTTATCTAAATTAGCGTCAGCAACAACCTCGATCAGACCAAAAACTATTCCAGTTGCACACCTCCTTAAACCGAGTACGGCTGAACTTAAGCGTTTGGAAATTTCAAAAATCCGAACACCGCAAGACGGTTGGATGGTCCAGCTGAGAAGGTTCCTAGAAGAAGGCATACTCCCGGAAGATCCGATATTAGTAAAGCGCATCAGGTATCGATCGGCTAGGTACACCATGATCGGAGGAGAATTATACAGAAGAGGGTTTTCTCGAGCTCTCCAGGGATGTATACCGGAAGAAGATGCACATCGAGTACTTCAAGAGATCCACGGAGGAGTTTGTGGGAACCACACTGGGGTAGGAGTCTGGCGCATAAGGTACTCATGCAAGGCTATTATTGGCCTACACTTTTCTCAGATGCACAGCAATGGTCGGAAAGTTGCAATACCTGTCAAAGAATTACCAACGATATCCGACAACCCCCAGAAAAGCTCAGAAATCTCACTGCCCCATGGTCATTCTCCATGTGGGGCCTAGACCTGATCGGGCCAATGCCAGCTGGAACAGGGGTGGAGCGAAGCACGCCATAGTAGCTGTCGATTATTTCACGAAATGGGCCGAAGCTGAAGCGTTGGTGCATATCACGGAAGCCAACACCACAAATTTTGTAAAGAAAAACATACTTTATAGGTTTGGAATTTCGGATACTATAATCACCGACAATGGCACACAGTTCGATAACCAAAGGTTCAGACAGTTGTGCGAGAAGTATCATATTACTAACTACTATGCAACACCAACTCATCCACAAACAAACGGGCAAGTAGAATCAGTAAATAAAATTATGAAGCACACTATCAAAGCAAAATTAGATGACAAAAAACGAAGCTGGGGTTGAAAAGATTCCTGAAGTATTGTGGGCATATCGGACGACAGCAGGGACTTCAACATGAGAAACTCCGTTCAGCCTGGCATTCGGAACAGAAGCTGTCATCCTCATAGAAACATCGTATGCGTCCCCCCGAGTCAGGCTATACGATGAAGAAAAAAACATTGATACACTGCTACAAAGTTTGGATGAGCTAGAAGAAAAAAGGGAAAAGTCCCGAATAAGAAATGCAGCTTATCAACAAAGAGTGGCACGCCACTACAACTCTCGTGTTCGGATCAGGAAATTTCAGTTAGGAGACCTGGTGCTCATAAGGTGTCATTGAACACAAAGAATAGAGCCGCGGGATCCCTGTCTGACAAATGGGAAGGTCCATACAAGATCGAGGGGATAGCTGGCCATGGAGCTTATTGGATTGCTCGACCCAATGGAGGGGTGTTACCTCAACCTTGCAATGCCCAATATCTGAAGATTTTCTATCCTTAAAATATATATTTATATTAAATATTTTATTCTTTTTCTAGTCAGAACAGTATTAGACAGAATAAATATTAAAATTGTAATATTAATCTTTGTTGATTTTTCGCAGTAATAAATAAAAATTTCCAAAAGGAAAGCACCCAGCTCGAGATTTCCAAAAAGCATATGACAATAAGAAATGGAAGAAGAGCATGATAATAAGAACATGCAAATAGAATTCTCGGGACCATCAAATCCCGAAAGGGCGGAGAAGCTAGTAGGAGCATGCCAGCCGAGCAAGGTCAAAATGACCTTCATCAAAAAGGCAAAGCCGATGCACCAGAATGGAAAAATACTCGGGACGCTATCGGAAAAAATTCCGGTGAAATGCGTAGCTGTGTTGAAGCAACTTTTTTTTTTTAAAAAAAGGGGCTCAACGATTCGGCAAACCCTTACGTATAAAAACTAGGGAGACGTCCTTGGTATTGCGTAAGGACTCGAACGCATAATCATGGTGAGCCTTGATATAACGTTTGGGTAGCAACCGGGTATGAAACATAAGTGCGAACTTTCCTATTTCAAGATGACTCGGTTAATAATAAAAAAGACAGTTTAATAAGATACTTGACAATTGAAGTTATTCGGGTAACAACCGGTTTAATAAGATACTCGGTTCAGTTACCCGACCACCAGCCAGTTTAATAAGATACTTGGTAATTGAAGTTATTCGGATAAAAAACGGTTTAATAAGATACTTGGCAATTGAAGTTATTCAGGTAACAACCGGTTTAATAAGATACTCGGTTAAGTTACCCAACCACCAGCCAGTTTAATAAGATACTTGACAATTGAAGTTACTCGGGTAACAACCGGTTTAATAAGATACTCGGTTAAGTTACCTGACCACCAGCCAGTTTAATAAGATACTTGGCAATTGAAGTTATTCGGGTAACAACCGGTTTGATAAGATACTTGGTTAAGTTACCCGACCACCAGCCAGTTTAATAAGATACTTGGCAATTGAAGTTACTCGGGTAACAACCGGTTTAATAAGATACTCGGTTAAGTTACCCGACCACCAGCCAGTTTAATAAGATACTTGGCAATTGAAGTTATTCGGATAACTGGTTAAATAAGATACTCGGTTAAGATATCCGACCATCAACCAGTTTAATACAACCTCCGGCAACGAAAATGAAGACTGAAACCATTCGACTCAGAAAATCGTATTCTATTGCTCTTAAAAGGGATGGTTACAGTTTAAAGAAATGATTCTTTACACGTAAAAAATAAAAAATATATAAAGAATAGTGTCAGAATCTTCTACAAATCTACAAGATTAAGATTGCGAGGATTTCGAGCCTTTGCCAATACTCGGGTCTGGCACCATATCGTATTCACGAAACAGGCTCTCATTAGACTGCCAAGTAAAGTCATCAACGATATCATCCCTCCACTGGCTATAATCATTACTCGGGGTTGGTCCGACATCGGGATTACACCCTCGACAGACTCTTGACTTGCGTAAAAGGTCGAGAGAGAGTGCTCGGACGGAATCTCTAAATGCAAAGGATGAGGCTCCTTGCCTTGACTACGACAGTAGGCTCTCCATTCCTTCATCTGAATCCGAAGAGATTCCAAGGACCGATCCACATGGTGTTTGATTGACAGCTCCCAGTTAGCACGGGCTTTCTCGGTTGCCCTACTCTTTACTTTGAAGAATTCTTTGGCCGAAACCAGCCCAAGTTGAAATTCTCGAAGAAGTAGGGCATTGTAAGTAGGGGATCTTTTAAAACGATCCACCCCTGAACTTCCAGCTTCAACCTGGCCTCTTGGGAAAGGGATTCAACTGTCAGCACTTGGCGCTCCAAATCTTCGATTTTTTGGACATACGCCGACTTTGCCTGCTCGGCCTTGAGCATAGACTCTTCAGTAGAAGAAAGAAGGTTTTGAAGCGAAGCAACCTTTTCCTCTGCCAAGAATGACTTCTCTTCAGCTTCAACCTGCTTTGCCAGGCAATTGTCGGTATATATCTGCACAGAACCGACCTCTTGCTGGTAAGCCTGCTCAGCTCGAACGCTACCCTCCTCACTCGCCTTTAGCTGAGCCTTTAGACGCTTTATCCGATCAGCCTGACATCGCTGCGTGTGAACAAGCTCAGCAAATTCGGCCACCATCTGTAAAAGAATACTTAGAAATTCAATTAAGGCAAAATAGTAAAGGAATCAGAATTAGCTACTTACATAAGATGCGCCGTTGAAAACGTTTTGGAGACGTTCAGGCAGTGAACCATCTCTAAAACCGTTCCAGCAGTCTTTCCAGATATAAGCCCGACCAGAGGACATCTCCTGGAGAATATCTCTTGGAGAAAGGGATAAGGGAACCCCCGAGGGTTGAGTTCCCAGATTTCCAAACTCGGGGACAGGAGAAGCTCTATTTGGCTTTCGGGATGGAGAGGAAACCCCCGAAGGTTCAGCCCCCATATCTCCAACCTCGGGGGTAAAGGAAGTCCTACTTGGACCTGAAGTGACATTTGCCGATACTCCAGCACCTACACTCGGGGCAATCTCATCCGCAACATCTTCGTCGCTGGAGTCGTTGAAAGTGACTACCCAAGGAACTTTGAGAAGACGAGGAGGTGAACTAACTGTCTTTCGCTTCTCACCCCTAGAACGGTGGAAGAGATCAGCAACAGGATCTTCCATCAAATCATCCTGAAGAGACTCAAAAAGCTCGGCAATGACAGGCATTTGATTCGACAAGACGTTACCACCATCGCCATCTTCAGATAGTTCAACAGGCTCTCCACTTGGACTCTCACACTGCCTCTCCATATTTTCAGGCAGTTGTGTCACAGTCGGCTCTCCTTGGCCACTTGAACCAACGAGATCCTGAGTAGAAGACTGAGCACCCCTATCAACGCAGTCGGGAACTTGCTCAGCAGTATCAATTTCCTCATCAGGCTCAGGTGGAGCAATACCGCCCTGACAGTAAGCCTCCTTCCTACTCGCTTGAAGAATTGATTTCACCTGACGAGCCTGAAAATCGCAGACAACGTCCGTATTGAACACTAAAAAAATAAAAAGTTAGAAAAGGAAATGGTAAAATGGAGAAACACAACAGAAAGGGTGATGGGTTAATTATAACGCATGTGATGGCCCGAAACCTATTTAAAGAAACCGAGCTTGATCAAGTCGTCATCTTTGAAAAGATAGCTCTTGCTTCTCTTTTCCAGAGTACGGATAGCAGCCCGGGCCAGCCTCTTCATCTCTGAATTGTTATAATCAATTGTCTTCTTATTCCACGCTTCAGGGAAACAAAAGAAGCGGGGAACATTCAGCACCATTCGGGAATCCCCAAACCGAACAGTGACGTCAAGCCTGAGAGCCCCTCCAGCAAAAAACCAACTGTTCTTCTAGAACTTGTTGGATATGGGGAATCCCCATATAAAGCCCTTCTTCTTCGGGTCATCAGAAGCCTCGACCTCCCGATTCACCTTCACTTCTTTAGAGACCCAACCGTCCAAAGGAGTAGACGCAAGAAAATAGGTCCCCGTTTTACTAACCTGCCTCGGCGTAAAGAAATGTCTGATTTCATTCGGGGAAGGCGGCGAAAGGTTCATTCGGCTGAACATGTGCCACATGCACATCAAGACTTTATAACTATTCGGGGCCAACTGAGCTGGGGCTATCCCTGCTTCAGCTAAAAACCAGGCAATAAAAGGCTGAACGGGAAGTGTGACGCCACAGCAAAGCATCGATCCATAAATCGCGATCATCCCCTTAGGAGGATTCCATACGGCTCTATTCCCCGCAGGAACCAAAGTGACTGAGTCTGGCAAATCAAATCGGGATCAGTATTTTTCTATCTCAGCTGGCTCGACTACATTCTGTTCAATATCAAAGCCACTCGGACCAGTATCAAAAAATGAAAGGCGAGACGCCCTGTGTACATCAGCGTCCCCCTCATTAACAACTTGCTCCACAGTCTGAACACTGCTCGAGCCGTGCCTATATACCTTGCTTGTGCTTTGATGTTTACCCATCCTTCGAGAAGATACCCTGTGATCAGAAATATCAGAATCAGAACTAGATGGAGATCTTGATAAGGGGCTGAAGGTGACGTCCGGGTGAAACCCAGAAACATCAACCTCTAAAAATGGAGGTTCATCTATTGGGATATTCCCCAGTAATCGTCTAATGCAAGATACTAACTAGAAACCCCCACGCTGTAATACATCAAAAGAAATTTTAAAGAGACGATGACTGGAAGATGGCCCCATTGAAACTAACCTTGAATTGAGACTGTCGCAAGATCTTCAAAGTGGAGAATCGCGAACTTCTGGATGAAAAAATTTGAGTTTAAAGAGATTTTTACTGGATTTTTCAGAATAAACCAACAGTCTCTCAACGAAGGATTTAAAGGAGAGACGGCACGAAACCCTAGGGTTTCAAAGCGGGAAAAAGTTTTATGACGAAAGCAGATGACGTTGGCGGCGTTTGGATAAACGCAAAAGTCACTTCTCATAAACGATATTGAAAAACGAAGAGACAAGGGACACGTGTCAAGACAAGAAGTAGCCCTCAACCGTCAAAACTTTAAAACGTCGCTATCATTTAAGATCTTGGTGACAAAGCAAATCGAAATTACAG
Organism: Dipteronia dyeriana; assembly: GCA_032871835.1. NCBI lineage: Eukaryota > Viridiplantae > Streptophyta > Magnoliopsida > Sapindales > Sapindaceae > Dipteronia > Dipteronia dyeriana. The sequence continues at coordinate 1,244,912 of CM065303.1, forward strand.
AGTCACCTTTAAAATACATCATTATGGCAAGACGGTTTTTCTGACGAAAGAAATTCAAAACGATTAAAATATTCTTGTCCGAAATAAAGTCTTCTCGGCAAAAATATTTTAAGGGGGTATTGTTGTATGTAAATTTTACCAAGCATACACGTCATTGACAGGAAGAAAAAAATAGCCAGACGTATGCTTAGATGGACATCCTGGAAATATCCTACAAGGCATCATTAAAGAGGAGCAAGCCCGAGTAAGCATATACCGAATTAAGACCTACTCGGGATCAGTTAACAACACTTGGGACTGGCTAAAATAACGCATTCACTCGGGCTCAAACGGCACTACTCGGGACCATAAGGTATCAGTCTTACTCGGGAGTAAATACAACCCGAATAAGAACTTATCGTACGGGTTAATTCATTAAATACGCAAAGATATTCTTCATGAAGGAATCCCAAATAATGGACCTTTAAGTTAGAAGAGTCCCCCAATCAGTAAACAACTTGATTCCTTTTCAAAGACTACATTCTTATAAGGAAACAAGTCAAATTGAACTACGCTACTAGAATCCCACTCAATTTCCATAAGAGACTCCGAAACAGGAAAGAAGACAAATCACCTCAAGCAAGTAACCAAATCACAAGTAAATACAAATATCTTGTATTACTTGTACAAAGCAGATTAGGGTTCTATAAGCATATAAATAGACCCATAATCTGGCTCGAAAAGATATAGACAATATAGCATACAGTAAACACAAATAAGACAGAGAGAAAAAGGGAGATCGAGAGCTTGTAAAAACATCTTATTTTCTTAGTGGATTTTGGCTGGGTTGATCTTTCAACCACCCGTGGATGTTTCTCCGACCATCGGAGTTTTACCACGTAAAACCTGTCTTTGTTACTCTCTCTGCATCTCTTTCTCTTTGAATCAATAGCCAAAATCCAGTCCTTGTTGACTATTCTAGCATAATCCAGAATTCGACGTCAACATATATATATATATATATATATATATATATATATATTATAATACATAACGTATATATTATATATAATATATTCATAATACATAATATACTAAAATATAATATAATATTATATATATATAATATGTAATAATATAATATATGCAACAATAATATATATATATATGTTATTTTTGGAAATGAGGGTATTTTTGGAATAGAGTTGGAGATAGAGTGTTATTTTTGAAAGATAAAATGTATTAATGGAATGGAATGGGTATTCCATTGGTTTTTGGATGGAATGCCCAATCCACATTCCAATAGAATTCCCTTTCCATTGGTATTTACCAAACCAAACAAATGGAATGGATTTCTTTCCATTCCATTCCACCCAACCAAACACCACCTAAATGTTTCAAATCCGTCATCAATTTAGACCTCTCTCTACTCTCTCTGTGGGGCCACCCTCTCATCTTCTCCCTCTCGACCTCTAATCCATTGCTCCTAACTCACCGCCTACAAGCTACAACACACCTTCCCTTTTGTGGCTTCCTTCTCCGTCTATTCTCGATCACTTCCACTCTCCAGGTTTTGCAGCCTCAGTGGCCGAGATTGAGCCACGTCAAGCTTGTTCGTTCGCATCAACGACCATAATCACCTGTAGGAGTTGATTTGTTCCTTTGTTTGAACAATATGAATCACAAACATCTCTTGATCTTTCAAACTTCTATTGCTGGACAGAAGATCTGCCTCTGGTTCTCCAAGTATACCCAAAAATATCTGCAAATCTGACTCATTTGAATCTCTTAGACCCCTTTTGCTATGCGGAATTGAATTGGACTATTTCATGGGATTGGATTGGATTGAGATGAAACTGGGATTAGATATGATTGGATTGGATTGGACTAGACTAAATTAATACTATACCGTGTTTGAAGAAACGTAGAATTTGACTGAATTAAGATCATATTTTATTTGGTAAAACATGAGATTATACTAAATTTGATAATATTTTAAAATTGAATAATAAATTATTAAAATATATATTTAAAGAAAATAAATTTTTTAATTTATATATTATTAAAGTAATAATATTCAAAAAAAAAATATATATAGATTTATATTATTTTTAAATAAAATTTAAATATGTTTCGATTTTGTAATTTGTTTATTTAATAAAATATTATATATATATATATATATATACACACACACATGTGGGACTACGGTAGGTCTAACAAATTTGGATTCTTTAATCCTATTGAGAGAAATTATGATTGATATAATCCCGGTCCCTAATAATCGAATGGAAATTGAATAACAAATTATTATTTGTCATATGTTTGGTACAATTTTTTATTGGATTAAAAAATTATATGTATCATATTATTAATTTTTTATTAAAAGTAAAGTTATAGTATATAATATAACAAAAATATTTTTAAATAAAAAATATTTTTAAAAAAGTGAACAAAAATAAATGAATCTAAGACTAAATTAAATTACAATTTATGTATGAAATTATTATAAATTAAAAAAAAATAGAAAAGAAAATATAGAAAAAAAAAACAAAATAGATGGTTTTAGTCCCATGACTAATAAACCCATCAGTATAGGTGAGTTTTTTAGTCCCATGTTGATGAGACTATTGGGAGATAAAATCTCGGTCTCATACGGTTGCCAAACATGGGTTTAGGATTAACATAGTCCAATTAAATCCTAGTCTCACGCAACAAACAGGGCCTTAAAGGGTTACTGGTAAAGGTGGGCGTTGATTGGATCGGTTCACTTTTAGAGTGAACCGATAAAAAACCGATACTATTCGTGTAATATCCCAAAAAAAATGGGTTAAACCGTCCTCAAGTAGTTGGTTCCAATTATTATGAATTTGGGCTCAACTTAGTTTCTATAAGGTTTGAGGTCCAAAATAACAGTGTTGGTGAGATTATAATTGTGACAAGAGAAATAATGATTTGGTATGGACCCAAATCGATTAGTATTTGGGTTGTCCTTATTTTAAATGCTAAGGCCTCAACTTGCTTAAGTTGCTAGTTGACCTAAACTTAATTTAGGGTAACTCAAAAGGTAAGTTTATAATGTCCTATGCATTCGACGAGTTGAAAGGGGGAAAAGAATAAAATATAAAAAGATGGAACAAACAAACGAATGGAGAGAGAGAGAGTTGTGTTGGGATTTTTGAGTCACTTCCAGTTTTCTTTTAGTGACAATTTGGAGGTCAATTTGTGGTCCGATTGAGCTCGAATTTTGTCAGCTTGTTCTACTCCGATAGTTCTTGATTTTGACGGTGGAGATGTAAAATGGAGTTCCCTATGAAGAGATCTAAGGCTCCGAACAGAGCTGGACAGAAACATAAGACGAACAATAGTTTGAAGATATTGGTGCTAAGTAAGTTGTTCTATCCTTCCCATGTCAATGATTTCTTAGATATTTTAGACTGATTTTTATGAATCATTTATGATAATAGACATGTATAGGATTGATTTATATTGATTCCATAGCTCATGGTCCAGATCATGATTTTTTATAGAATTTTCGAATTGGCATAGAGGTTGCTGAAATCCTCTATTTTACTAGACCATCCACATTTCGTAAATCTGTTTTGGGTTGGTTATTAATGTGGGAAAATTATGAAAATTTACACAGATGTAGGCATATGAGTATATTATCACTCTGCCAAATTTCGTGATGTATAGAAATAGGTTTATAATTCCTGGAGTAAACAGAGGTCGGATTTCCTTTTCTGCTGGATAGTTTCGGGAACCATGAAATATTGGTATTGTTATATGATCTAATGACTCCGTATTAATCTGAAAATTTTACTGAAGATTACCTTAAATGTCTAGATTACATCTGCAAAGTTTCATAATTTTTATATTTATATAAATTTTGGAGTGGACTGTGGTTGGCTAAGGTCTTTACTGGACAGATTTGGGACAAACAAAAATGTAATTAATTGTTTGGACATGCTATCGATCCTAGAATAAATTGAAACTTTTACTGTAGTATTACCATAATGTCTAGACAATCCATGTTAAAGTTCGTAATATTTGGAGCTGTAGACAAATTATTAAAAATCAGAGATCAAAGGATGATCAGTTGTATTGGCTGGAAACTAGATTTCTAAGTATAGTTCTATATATGTGAAGCTTATGTTGATATACCTTACTGTGATGATAAGGTTATGACAGTAAATCAATTTGTAAATTGATAGGTTTGAGTATTTCTTGAGCTTTTAGAGCTAGAGCCGATTCGTTCGTATTCGAGGTAAGTAAAATCATCCAATACATATAATGTTTTTCTAAAATGTTTATAATATGTAACAAGCTCTTTCATGTTTTCAAATGTTTATATGTCATATTTATGTTTCAAATTATCGAACTACTGATTCTAATATCCCTACAATTTTATATTTTATACTCTATCGTACTTTGTTAAGGATTTCACCGATTTTAAGTAAGGTTGCTTTTATAAGTATTTGGTATTAATGACCTTGAACTAAATTCCTTACATATTTTGAATACAATTTGACTATTGTTATTTATACTGAAATGGTTCTACTGTGAATTCTATTATTATCTATACTGAGTACCGACATACTACTAATTTCAAATGTATATGAATTTGTAAAACCGTTTTGGTTCATTGTTCTATAGTTACCATTATTGTTATTGACCCAGCTGGGATATTGTGTGCACACATACTGTTGCCGCGTCACTCGCGTAATTGTGACATACTGTTATTGCCGTGTCACACGGGTACTTGTGACACTACGAGACATAATAGATTAATGCATACTGTTTATACTGTAAAATAATTTACTCACCGTTTTATAAAGTGAATGATCTGTACTGTTTACTCCTGAAAAATTATAGTGTTTTAGTGTTTTAAGTTAGGATTAATAGATAATCATTTGATTTAATATCGTATATCCTCTTTAATGAAATATTTTATGATTTAAGAGTGCGAATGAAGATATTTAAAGTATTGCTTTAACCGTTTTATTGATATTGAGTACGTATATTGTATTAAAATGTTAATTCACGTTTTATAATATGTTTTATTGTTTAAATTCTCTGTAATGTTTATTATCAAGATTTTGAAGGTGAAGGTTTTACAAATACCATTTTATTTTTACGTGTTATGCATGAATTTACTTACCGATTTGACGGCTCACCCCTCGTCACTACTATTTTGCAGATTGAGTTTTTAGTCATAGAAGTGATGAAGATTACATTAGCACATTGAAGATATGTATCGTCGGAAGAATTAGATTCTTTATGTGTATGTGTTGTAAGTGTCCGGTTTATTTTAATGTTGTAATTAAGTTAGACTCTAGAGATTTTGGTGAAATGAATGGTATCAGATATACATGTTGTATTTTGTGGATACATGTTGTATTTTATGGATACATTATTGATAATATAAATTGTGGCTATTGTAAATTAAGGTTTTTGTAAGGTCCGGATCACGTAGCATCCCGATCCGTTGGGTTCCAGATTTGGGGGTGTTACAATTCGATTTTTAAAAAAATGATCCGATTAGATCCGATATACAATTGTCAACCGATTAAAAACCAATTGATTTGAACCGGTTCGGTTCGGTTCGGTTTTTTCGGTTTTGGGCCAATTGGGCCCAATTATTGGGCTTTACTTTTAACATCTTTTTGGGCTTTAATTATTGAAATTGTGATTAATTAAATCTTTTTGACTATGACAAAATTCAATGGGACTCATGAAAAGAAGGGAGGTGACGCAGATGGTGAAAATAAGAATGATCACTTTGTCGAACATTGAGGCACACTCAGACGAACCTTGACGCAACAACAGGTAGTTACCTAAGCATGGACCGCCATGCAGGGGCCACCATTCCCTAATCATAGTTAGAAAATTGTGCTCTCGAATCCTCAAAGAGCATATCGAATCCACGACAGATAAATGTTCCAAAAGAACGATTTTATTAAAATCAATCAAAGGTTTAAAAGTTACAATAATTGGAAATAATAAGACTATTTATAATAAACTAATCCTAATACGACTCGAATACGACATTCCTTAAAAAAAAACTAAAACAAGAAAAGATCAAAAATAATCAAAATCTTATAAGATTCATGACTCCGAACTTGACTGGAAAACAAATACCAAATCTTACCCAAAAGGTAAGTTTGATTTATTTCCAAAACCTAAATTTAATTCCTAATCAAACTAAAATAAATAAATTTACTAAACAAGAAAAGACCCAAATTAACAAAATAAGAAAATAAATAAATTGTTCGACATGGGCCGTGATTCCTTCATCTTTGTCCTATATCAGTCACCTCATCTGAAAAAGAATGCGCATCAAGTTCGGTTGAAACACGCGGAAAGACAAGTAAACAAAGAAGAACCCATATTTGTCTTGTGGGAGTGGTAAACGCCAACCAAAAAATCTCTCCGTAGTTCATCCGAAATCCACAACGGCACCACAACAATCGTCCAACAAAATGCAGAAGATGTCCAAGCTATTCACCACTGGCGATGCCTATTGGTTGCGGCTTGGACCGCTGGACACCTGTAGAGGTTTGGACAATAGCGATCCCTCGTTGCTAGCTCTTCCCATCCCACATAGTATTCTCCTCCTCTTAAAATAAACTCGTCCTCGAGTTTGGCAAGGTTTTGTTTGGGTGGATAATACTTCAAATGTACCATCTTGTCAATCACTGGCTTGAACAAATATACTTCAGATGGCAAGAACAATGCTGGATTTTCAAAATCCAAATCAAGAAAAATAATCTTCAAATTACCTCAATAAAAATTACGTGAATTTTCAAATAAGTTATCACACTTGGAAACTTTATCAATAGAAATTGATTTAGTTTTCAGTTTTGCTTCAATCACAACAAAAGTGCAATCAATATCAATGGTTGGATCGCAGTCTTCAACTTCTAAGATCCAAGGCCCATCTTCAATTACTTCGACAATTTTTACTTCATACGAAATATCTTCAACCGTATCTTCTACATGATAAAAACCTTCAAATAATCAATTGGAAGATATTCCTCCCGCATTACATGTTTCATCACAGGCCATGATTGGATCCTATCCATTCCAGATCTTTTCCGATCCTTTTGAAAGTATTCCCACCAAATTAATGCATCGTTTTTCAAATAAATTTCTACAAGTAAAACTTTCAGATTTTCTTCAGTTTTCTGATATGCAAAATATTTTTCAACTTTTTTCAACCAATTAATAAATTCTTCAGTTTTCATATGACCAGAAAAAAATCGAAGTCTTGATTGATAATCATTATAGCTCGAAAAATAATTATTGGAACCAAGAGAACCATTGAAACCCATTGAGAACTGAAATCAAAGTCTAAAAAAAAAAGTACCAAAATTTGAACCCTAAGAACTGCTTACGAAAAATTAATTCACTCGCGGCTTCAAGTGTGTGTGATGGTGGACTCAATCTGAAATATCTGGAACTCGTGAGACTGAACTGAAATTTCTAGCACTGTTGAGGTTGATCTGTAAATTGTAACACTGGTGGGCTAATCTACAATTTCTGTTGTCTCTGAGACTGATTGTTAATTCTTGGAACTATCACACAAACACTCTCATTCTTTTTTTTTTTTCAATTTCGTTTCTCTACTTTTTTTTTTATGGGGGGATATGGAGGGTGAATATATGGTGTTTAGGAAGGTAGTTGGTTGTGATCCGTGGACACTGAGCCTAGCATAGAGGTAGACTCGGTCGCTCTGATACCAATTGACGCAGCGGGGTATGACGAAAATAAGAATGATCACTTTGTCGAACCCTGAGGCATACTCAGACAAACCTTGACGCAGCAACCGGTAGTTACCCAAGCATGGGCCGCCATGCAGGGGTTATCATTCCCTAATCTTCGTTAGAAAATGGAGCTCTCGAATCCTCAAAGAGCATATCGAATCCACGACAGATAAATGTTCCAAATGAACGATTTTATTAAAATCAATCAATGGTTAAAAAAGTTACAATAATCGGAAATAATAAGAGTATTTATAATAAACTAATCCTAATACGACTCGAATGCGACATTCCTTAAAAAAAAACTAAAACAAGAAAAGATCAAAACTAATTAAAATCTTCTAAGATTCATGACTCCGAACTTGAGTGGAAAACAAAGATCAAAACTTACTCAAAAGGTAAGTTTGATTTATTTCCAAAACCTAAATTTAATTCCTAATCAAGTTAAAATAAATAAACTTACTAAACAAGAAAAGACCCAAATTAACAAAATAAGAAAAGAAATAAATTGTTCAACATGAGCCGTGATTTCTTCATCTTTGTCCTACATCAGGAGGAAAGGGAAGAGACGGCTAATTTCGGAAAATAGAAATGTTTAGGTGTATTTTGACATTACGCCCCAATTTATGTGGAAATGGTAATTTAGTCCAACATGGTACATTGCAATCAAAGTTAATTTCAATACATGACACTTTTGTAACAAAAACATGATGGGGACATTTTTGCTCTTTCAAACATAGAAAGAGACATTTTTAAAAAGCCCCCTGTATTGTATTGACTATACATTGAAAATTAATTTGAAAACTGATTTATTCTGTTCCTTGTTGTATAGAATAGCTATTTGTTAACATGGCCTTCTAGAGGCAAATGTTGGTTAGATGCAAATGACAAAATATAGGTAAGATCATACATATACGGTATACCCAGATGAGTCCAATAAAAATTCGTTGGTCAAAATTCTTTGTAGAGAAACTTGCTTCATGAAAACATTCCTTCAGATATAAGTGTGTTCAATTAAATATTCCTATTTCAGAAAACATTGTTTACAACGACAAAAACACTTGTATGAAGATGCTATATTATGACAGCTATTCTCTGTTTATGAAATATTTTTCTGTCTAGTTCTTCCCTTCTTGTCCAGTTGTTCTTATATATATATTTATATATATAGAGAGAGAGAGAGAGAGAGGAGCTCAATCAACAAGCATATGTGTGTATCCCACTTCATATGAGAGCAAGAAGGATTATATATAGCTCATAGTCATGGCTACTTTCCAGAGGTCTGACGTTTCTTTCAGAAGGCAAGGATCGTCAGGTTTGGTATGGCACGATCCGTTCTTCTCAGGTGATCTAGCTCATATCAAGCGACAACAAGAACAAGAGGCGGAGCCTAGAGAGCTGAGGCATTGTCAGAGTGACGGATCAGCTGGAATGGTGGATAGAGGCTGCCAACCAAATGGAGGAGGGATTATGCACAGAACCCGGAAAGTGGCACCGGATGTTGATCCTCCCTCGCCCAAGGTCTCCGGATGCTTCTGTTTTGGTTCAGGGAAATCTGCCTCAAAAAAGTGTAAAAAGAAGTTCTAGTATAAACTGCTCTCAAGATGCTCTTGTGTGCTTGCTGGGAAATTGGACATCATAATCCTCTCCAGTTATCATATGATATGATGATTTATAGATTTAAGTGATAAGTGTTTTGCTTCTTCATTGCATAGCAAGGATTTTTTTTTTTTTGTTTTTTTTAAAAAAAAAGTATGACTGTTAAAATTTTGAAAATTCTTTTGCGATGTCTGTTTCTCCTTCTTGTGTTTCAAAATGATTGGAGTTTGCAATTCCAGGATATATAATTGTTGTGAAAATAGCTTGGCAGATATGATCTCTGGTCATTTAAGCAGTTGAATCAAGTGATGTTGCCATTATTATTTTATCTGAATTATGAATGTTTCTTTTTTCATGAATATAATTAAACTTCATGTACGCGAAGAGCCGATGGTATCCTATTTTCATATCAATCTGATCATTTACACTTTTTGATATGCTTCTATAGTTCTATGTATCTTGTGACAAATCAAAATTATTATTAATCATGAATAATTAGAATTTCTTTAGAGTAAAAAATTTGCTAACAGCCGTTAACATACATGGTTCTCATTCAACTAAAATATCTAATGCTCTAATTATATTGATGACATTTTATGAGTGAGACTTTAATTGTATAAAAACTTATTAATATCTTAAAAAAAAAGTCTGTTGAAATTTATAAGAAACAAATAAAAACTATACAAAAAAGTGTATCTCCAGCCTTAATGGTCATTAAAACAACATGATATGATAAAAAGAAGGAAGAAAAATGAATGAGCAACCCATCAACTGTGGAGCCAACCTTGGGAGGTAAGTGTTGTTAATCTTCACATCTTTGTTTGGTTTTCCTAGTAATTAAAGCCGCAATTCATACCTGAAAGGCGGAAAGACTTCTCTTAATTCCTGCAGCGAAAAAAAAGTGTAACCTAATTATACAGCTTGGGATTATTCATGAAAAATGGTGGTGTTTGATCAATATTCTTGTCTCAACTTTGTGAATAGAAAAGCAGAGACTGTCATGTGCATAGTACCCAATATAAAGGCATTACAGTATTAAAAAGAAAAAAAAGTAACAAGGTGTCGGAGATTCTTCAAACGTCTCATATGCTTCAGTAGCTTCCAAAGATATTTACACCCATTCAGATTCAAAGTTTACAAATTTTACAGGGTACAAATTGATTCAGGAAGCTCGTGGATACGGGTGAAAGAAAGTTCTAAGTACCTTAGATGCATCAAACAGCAAATTGAAGATGACAACTTCCTCGGTTCCTCAAACCTTGCACTGAATACTCTCCAAGAACATAATCTTGAGAAGTCAAAAGAACACGTAGAGTCATGACGTATGTATATTGATTGCACTAGAAATGTCCTTAAGGTTTAACAGAGTCAAATGATTCCCAAACATGATCCATCCGTGAGTAATGGAATGTTCTTTTTGAGATAACAGTTGAGATTTCAATCTCTTTGCCAAGACATCCATCCTCCATGATAGATTGTGCAAGATCATGAACAAGGTCATGCATTTTGAATCCTTTAGTATTGCCAAAGTCATCATCCCCAAGGTCTTCTAAAAAAGATCGCCAACACAATTCTTGCAGATTTCATTTCCCTTATCTTCGAGATCCAAATATTCAGTGGAAGAAATACAGCCATTGGCCATCTATAGTTGAATCAGAAGTTCTTTCTCGATTACAAAATCCTTTGGGAAAATAGCACAATAAACAAAACATTGCTTTAAATTTGAGGTAAACCAGAGTAACTCAATCGTCAGGCTGGCAAGATTGAACTTTCATGTTGAGGTAAATTCCAGAGCTCACTTTTTACAACAGAAATCCACTGGTTTTCCTCACTTTTGTTACTCATCATGCTTCCTAAAGATTTTATAACCAAAGGCAAACCTCCGCACTTACTCACTATCTCTTTTCCCAATGCTACAAGGTTTGGACGTTCTTCTTTCTCCCGTCTGAATGCACGTTCCTTGAACAATGACCAGCAATCATCCTCTGTTAAACCAGACAATTGATGCAGAGGCATTGTTCCCATATGTGACGCAACAGTTTGGATTCGAGTAGTCACAATGATTGAAGCACCTCTTGATCCACAAGCCAAAACGTACTTTAACCTGTCCCACTTCTCTTGATCTTCATTCCAGACACCATGTAGAACAAGCAAATATCTAAGTTTCTCATGTGACAATGATTGAAGCACCTCTTGCAAAGGGTCTAACTCTAAGTTTTCACAGGCGGATCCAGTTGCAGATTCAATTATATCTTTAATTATTCTGCTCAAGCTGAAGTCCTCGGAAACACAAACCCAAATTCTTAGCTCAAAATGACTCATAATCCTCTCATCATTGAAGACCATCTGAGCAAGTGTTGTCTTTCCGAGTCCCCCTAAACCAACAATAGGATACACGGAAACGTTATCAGAACCGGCAACTTTCTCCACCAAACACTCAACAATTCTTTCTTTATCTTCCTCTCTTCCGTAGACTTGAGATTGAGTAATGATGGAGCCAGTTTGACGGTTTTCTATGACTCTAGAACGCCTCTCAACACCTCCCTCCATCAAATGAAACTTCAAACGCTCTTCAGCAATTTCATCCAACCTCTCTCTGATGTCTCTCATCCTACTGCCTATCCTGTGACGAAACATTACATTATGGGGAGTCAAGCAAGAAGTGCATACCTTTTTGTTGAAGCTTGAATTTTGGCGATTAGACTCTAACAGAGCAGCTTCTGTTGCACACTCATCCAAGATGTCATCAACCTTATAAGCTGCATCTTTGAGCTTCCGCAACCAATTCTGAAGTGGCTTGTTTGTTATTTGCTTCTCCTCTGCATCTTCAAGCACAGCCTGAATAGTTGAGAGCAAGCTTGAAAGTTTCTTCATTTCTTGGTCAACACCCCAGATCAATCCAAACTCCTTTTGGATGAGCGAGTCCAGTTTCCTCACCATAAACTGAAGAAAAGCGTCGGCCATTTTTCACATGCAAAGTTGGAAATCAAAAGCTTCTCAGACTAATGGTTTGTCTGAGAAGGTTATATGGGAAGACTTGTATGTTCTAGTTACTACCAATTCAATGTGAATTATAATTAACAATGGCAATTTGCAAGAAAACAAATAAAAACATAGGAAAGACTATGCCTGCAAGACAACATGGGTTTATAATATGATATGAGATTAGTTATTGTAATTAGATAGTGGTTGATAATATTAGTATAAAATGAGATGACTTAGAAAATTGATAAGGTCCAGCAAGCATGACTTGACTAATTCACTGATCTGGAAATGTATGAGCTTTAATATTTGTTGGTTGATTAAATTTATTGTTATTAGGTTGATAATGAACTTTGCTTAATTGTTGTTCAAATGTTTCTCTTGAACCATTCAAAGTTTTGCAGAGAGATTAGTGATTATAATAATTATATAATATGGGAAGACTTGGAAAATTGAAAAAGTCTCCACAGATTATCACTTTAAAATTTGAAGCAAGATGGACATGAATTTTTTGCTCTACTTAATAGTCAGCTCTTCTTTTACATTTGATCCCCTGTTTCTAGCTAGCAGTGGAAAAACCCCAATTATATCACACTTGCCTTTGATGTAGTGTCGTTTGGGAAGGATCATTTTTTGTATTTTTGGGATATAGAAAATATATTTGTTCTCTGGGAGATTTGAAGCTTCCGTATTCATTCTCCTGATTCTATTTCCATTTGGTACTGGTTAGCTGCATCAGCCTTTGACTTGCAAGATAAATTGGTGCTTAGATAAGAGAAACTAAACCGATCATTCAAATTAAATCAGCATATATTGTTTAGGGTTCATGTATCTTTTTATAAAGTTAACAAAGATCTTTTACGCTAACAAGCTAACAAGTTTTCGCTGAGTTTATGAAAATCTGGCTATTCTTGAATGGTTATAATTTCTCTTGTTTTATTCTATTTCTTGTTAACAGCCATTTACAACCATTAAATCTTCTCAGATAAAAACTTATTAAAGTCAAGATCCAAGCTCTATATATGACACTGCTAACAGCCTAAGGAATGCATAGTTCTCATTCAATTAAAAAGACCATATTGCATCTCCAGACTGAATCCTCATTAGAATATATAGTACAGTAATACAATCAATAAACATGTAGTTGGATGAGTGTTGTTACTCTTTACATCTTTATATACTTTTCTGCTTTTCCTTGTAAACTTCCAGTAGATACCGGAAAGATCCCTCTGAATTCCTGTACAAAAAGTGAAACACAATTATTATGTATCGGCCGATGAGTGTTTATCGTATTAGAACATCCCAAAAGACAATTTAAATAAGATATTTATTAAAGTCAAACGTCAACATTTTTGGTTCCAACCGACTCTTAATCAAATAGATATTTTCATTATTGAAGAGCAACTTTTTCCTCTTCAATTATTATTACATTATTTTTGATATGACATCATCATTAATATTTGATATCCATTTTTTTATTTTTAATTAAATTAAATTAATATATAATAAATTTTAATTTATAAATTTTATCATCATAAAAATTATATCATGCAAAGGTCTCATCTAAATCTTTAAAATAAGAATAATATTGAATATTTAATAATATCGTATTAATAATATAAAAAGTTATTATTTAAAACTTGAAAAAAAATGGAGGGTAATTAGAATTGTTGGTGGGAAAAGGGAAATTTGAGTGCTATTATTAAAATAATATAAATGTATTTCTAATCAAAGAGTCTTTTGGAAGGATTTTCTTTTTTCAATTTTCAAATTGTCACGTAGGTAAACTAATAAACATTTAAAGAGTGAAATAGAATAGTATTTTAGTGATCACTCTCTAACCGTAGTGTATTATATTATTTAATACATTTTAAGAGTGGTGTTATTGGCACCCACACTGCTGAACTATTTATGTTCCATTTTTTAAAATTATAATTTAATTATATAAAATTATTTGGTTTTATTATTTTTTTTTATTTATTTCCATGATTACCCTTTTACTTATTTTTCAAACTTAATACATCCCATATCTTTTAAAAAAAAAATAAAAAAAAATATCATTCATCTCTAATCTTTATATATAATTTTCTCACATCCATTCACAAGACTTTTTTTTCTTCTTATTTCATGGTAAAACTATCTTTATTAGATGCATTTTTTATACAGTCAGTTGGATTATTAGTGGTACATTGTGAATGTGATATCAATAGTTTGATGAGTTTTTTTTTTAGCAATGAGTTAACTTTTGGTGTGGTTTCATTTTGTTAGAGATTAAGGGTTTTTTTTTCGTTGTGATTCTTGGTGTCATTTCATTTTTTTTTTTTTTGTAAATAACATTAAACTAACTTTGAAAGATCCATAATAAAATCTATAAAAGAATTGATACATATTATAGTTTACCTGAAAGATCTGAAATAAAATAAATCGAGAAAAAAAAAATAGCAAACATGAATCTGAAATTTATGAAGAAAAATAAAATAACAATATGAAACAATAAAATCAATAAATACTAATTAAACATGGTAAATATGAGATTGAGATCTTAAAAAAATATATAAAAAAAATAGTAATAAATCATTAAATATCAAACATGGAAACATGAGATCGAGATTTAAAAAAAAATTAAAAAAATAATAATAAACATTTAATGATTTGAAATAATTTTTATCATTAAAGTTTTTGTTATTAAGGTTTTGAAATAAGAAAAATGGAGTTTTATTAGTTTTAGTTTATATAAGTTTTTTTTAATAAAAATTGTGTACGTCTAAGTGATTTGATAAAGAAAAAAAACACTAAATAATTTATAAAATGAGATATAAATAGTTCAGTTGTGTCAATAACATCACTCACGTTTTAATCGGTTAACACAATTCAATGCGGATTACTAATAAAACATGGTAAATATGAGATTGAGATCTTAAAAAAATTAAATATCAAACATGGAAACATAAGATCGAGATTTAAAAAAAAATAAAAAAAAATAATAAACATTTAATGATTTGAAATAATTTTTATCATTAAAGTTTTTATTATTAAGTTTTTGAAATAAGAAAAGTGAAGTTTTATTAGTTTTAGTTTATATAAGTTTTATTTAATAAAAATTGTGTACGTCTAAGTGATTTGATAAAGAAAAAAAAACACTAAATAATTTATAAAATGAGATATAAATAATTTAGTTGTGTCAATAACACCGCTCACGTTTTAATCGGTTAACACAATTCAATACGAATCGCCAGCTAAATTATACATCACGATTTACTTAAAGGAAAAAATGTCAAAAGTCAAAAACGAAAATATGGGGTCGTTTTTGTAATTTTAATTTTTGAAAGGCATTTATTGTGCAAACTAGCAATTCTTCCTTGAATAAGTATTCCGATCACATAAACCCTAATAAACAATAAACCTGAATTCTCCTTTCATGGCAACCACTTCAAAATTAAACAACAATCTGTTGTTACTGTCGTCAAAGCGGACTCAGAATCTTCGCAGGAGCCTTTGTCGTTTCAAATCTCTAAAATTTGGTGCAAACTTCAATTTCCCCAATTCGACTTCTAGTGCACCAACCATCAACAATGTCGCAGTCTCCTTCTATTCTGATTCTTCGCAGCCACCGAAATTCAGTTTTAAAAGGGCTGCTGCTTCTGATGAAGTTAAAAGCTCAGGTTCAACAAATAAGAACAATTTGTTTGACGCAGTAAAAAAGAATGCTCTGAACTTGTTGAAATCCAAAGTTAAAGTTGCTGCTGTACTAATGATGTTGGGGATGATGATGATCAACGGTCATAAACAAAAACCAGCGTTGGCTTTGGCTTTTCCAGGTCAAGGTGGACATGTGTTTTCCGCTTCCTCTTCTTCGCCATTGGCGGCGTCATCATCCCAACGAGGCTGTCCGTTATGTTCACATGGCTGTATATTTTGTGCAGATCAGCCTACGATGAAAGATGGATCGACCATGGACTCTAATTTGAAGTTTTTTTTGTTTGCAATACAATTTATTATCTGCCTTGGCATGGCTTTCCTTGTTTTCCTGGTCGTGTTTCTGGTGGAAGTCTTCAAATCTAGCTTTACAAGCATTTTCAAGATACAGGTTGGGTTTACTACTCTTGTGATTTTTCTGCAAAAGCCACTTAATTTACCTTACTATCAACTTGTTTGTTTATTGACTATTGAGACCGACTCCTTTCAATTTAAACTCATCAAATCACTCTTTTTCATTCATGTTAATTGTGAGCTTTTTGACTGATATATTTCTTCTTTTAGCTGGGGCTATTGGACAGTGAAGATCTTCAGAGGGATCTTAATTTTATTAAACAAACTCTTAATAAATCGTCCTATTCTGCCCGGCCGGCCGTATTGGAAGGTTAGTTTCCTTGATTCTTTCTTTTTGTTTGTCTAATATAAGTACATAAAGTATTGTATTTTACTGTTTTATTTACTTTCCGTTGTAGATGCAATAAAAGTTTTGGATTGGCATAGCAACAACTGTTTATTCAGTAATTCATCAGTAAGTGAAATTCTGTATTGTGTAGCCATTAGCCAAGGTCTCTTGGCTCTACATGTTTGATTATTTGATTTTGTGATTTTTCACTAAAAGTCTTTATTCTTGTTAAGTGTGAATTTAGTTTATTTTTCTTTGTTTGGTGATCTTAGTTTATTTTCCATATGTTAATTGATTTCTGATCAGCTTCTTACATTTTTGGTTTTTTATTTTTGGATAGTAATTTGTCATTTCTTTTGCTTGTGTGTTTTTTATTATTTCTTTTGCATCTCAATTTGGGTTTTCTAAATCTTTCGATCTAATCATGGAAATTCTATTTAAGGTCTCTTGCCAGATTTTATTTCATATTTATTACATCTTTTCGTTTTCTTGATTTAAAGTGAGCAGGATTATGTGTTTCACTCATATTTTGTTGAAGTGTAACAATAAAAGGGCATCTTGGTATTTCTAATTGTTTTAGTAATGGTACTTTTGTCTTTTCCACGTTCAAACTAAGTTAACGTTAAGATAGGTCAAAAGTTGCTTCCTTCAAATCATGCACCAAATCTCATAGGTTTTAGTAATTTGCTCATTTTCCCAACTTATTGTAATTAGCGCTTGATAATTGTTGCCTTAAGCAAATCAATTTAAGTTGTTCTTAGCATTTCAATTCCTCACTGTATAATCTTCTTTCAGCTTTATAATCTATTTGCAACTCTTTTTACATTGTGGGATTCTTTTTTCATGTTATATGTTAACTCATCACCAATCTATCTCATATATGGTTATCTTGCAGGGTAATATTCTATGGGAGCAAGATGAGAACAAGTTTTTCTCAAAACTTTTATATGAAGAACGAACGAAATTCGATAAAGAAAGACCTCTATATTTAAGAAACGCAAATACAGAAGGCATAACTAGTTGTATACAAGTTGAAGAATTCAAAAATATGTATACGGTGGTAAGGTCAAATCTTAAACCTTCGATTTCTAAGATATTATGATTGATCACATTTTTGGTCAATTTAGAAGTTGACCAAAAATGTGACCAAAAATCTCAAACCTTACGCAGTTACGCCTCTAATAATTATGGTTAAGGCATAGTCATTAGAAGTTATGGGCTTGACTGTATTACCGAATAATTATTTTTATTTTTGTAATTATTTGTTTCTATGAAACTTATTTATTTCTAGGTGACACTCTTGGTGGCTTTTAGTGGAAGGCATAAATTGCCCTCCATATGCTATAGGGGAGATCTAGATCGGGTCTTGAAGAAACTTAAGTCATATAATTCTAAAACAAAACTGAAGGTAATATTTTTGTCGATATTCTTGTATGAGATATTGTTTTTTTTTTTAATAAAAAAATTATGTATCATTTGTACTTGGTATTCATGCAGGATGTTGATCTAGTGTGGGTACCCCGGAAAGGCAATGAGATCATATCTCTCGAGCAACTTAAAAAAAGTTATCCACGGCTAAGACCATTTAACTCAGCTAACAGCTTTTTGACACTATTCAACAAATTTATTAAGGGTGTGTGTGGGATTTGATGTAGTTTGGGAAATAATTACCTATTTCATAAGCTTGAAAAAGTATGATATTTATTTTTTGACTTAAATATGTTTATGTCAGAATTAGTTTAGGGTAGTTTCTATGATTTTGTGAAAAAAAAAAATATTTGTTAGAGACATGTTAATTGTTTTTCTTTTTCAAGTGACAGTCTTATTAATGGTTTTTTTTTTTTGTTATTTCACTTGCGTTTATGTACTTTCAGGCGAAATATTTAATTGTGTGCAGTTAGTCTAAACTCAAAAAAAAAAATTGTACAATTCCCCTTATTTATTGGTACAATTAAAAAGTCAATATTTAACTCATGATATAAGCACAATAGTTAGTGTAGACGGTTGAATCCAGTACAAATAAGAACGAGCACTAACAATTCACTGTGAACCTCGATGTTATATTCTAATAACAACAGGAGATTATTTAGATCAAAACATATTGACATTAAGTTTCTATTTGTGAAGGAGAGAGTTCATAATGGATATATATTCATATAACACATTGGAACAAATTCTATGATGATCCGTTCATAAAGGGACCATCCAAGGTTTTTCATTAGCACACTGTTTATATGGGTGTTATTTTATGTGAGGATATCACATTATAGTGGGAGTTTGTATCATTTTGTAATTTATTGGTTTATATTTGATTTTGGACATATTTATGCATTTATGTATTTGAATATTTTTCTGATCAGAAATAAAGTATTCAATTCATTTCACTATGTTATATTATGTTAAGTGTTGATCTCACTAAAGAATAAAGTATGACCAGTTGGAAATAGACATGTATAGATCACGTTGTATGTAATTTCTATGCTACGCATCTATGATTGATCTATATCATTTGGTTATGTTTGTATGCATGACCATTGATAGGTTTAGTCAAGCAAAATGTGACGAAAAACTGTTTTGATTTCATATCGGCATAATCAATGGACGAGATTGTTCGGATATACTTTAAAGTTGTGATAGCAAAATTTTGGAGCTCATAAAGTCAAACACATTTGTAAAGTTACATATGTGGCATAGTGGGAGATTGTTGAAAATTCCAACATGTGGGGCCACACTTGTAAATATTAAATGTGTTATGCTATCTTTTGGTTAAGTCTGAATTAAAATGGTATAATAAGATTAAAGTTTTAAGGCTTAAATGCATAATTGTCAAGAATTAATGTGTAGATACAAGAGTGTTATTTAAAATATATATAATTATATAGATTAATGCATTTAACTCTAATGCTCCTTTACGGCGACACGTGACGCCGTGAGGGTCAGGTTTTATATATTATATAGATTTTCTAACTTAAATATCAAGTGGTTCAAGTTTTACCATTTTACCATCATCTTAACAAGTGATTTAAATTATATGTATTTTCATTTTTTAACAAGCATTTATTTTGATATAAAAAAAGCAAGTATTTATTTAAATTTACAATTATTTATTTATTTAAAATAAAATTAAAATACTTTATTTAGAAAAAAAAAATTGATGAAAGAATAGGAGGCCATAACCTCCTCCACAAGGGAAAAAGTCTGGATTTTCTTAAATTTTTATATAAGATGTTTATTTATCATAAGAGTGACGATATTTACACTCCTTAAAATCTGTATGTACACCTCAATTTAGTATATTTTTAAAAATCTAATAATACCCTCAAGTAAAATTACTTAAATGACTAAATAGTTTATAAGTACACACCAATAATTATTAATTGATTTTATATCAATCCTTTGAAAAAGAAAAAGAAAAAGGAAGTTTCTTGTTAATTGTTTGATATGATAGCAAAAATCTTTCCATTTTATCATACCCTAGTTTCTATTTTAAATACTAATTTCAATTTATTTTAAAGAATACAAATTGATTGAGTTGATCAATAATTTATTATTATAACTGAGTGAAACAAAGATCAATACAAAAAATAAACTTTTTATTGTAAAAAAAACAATAAACTGTCTTAGGAACAGAGGAATTGAGATACACTGTTGTGTGTTGAGAGCTAATAGTTTTTCAATTCGGTGGAATTTGAGAATTTTGAGCTTAGCAAATATACAGAAAAAAAAAACTTTAATGCAATGATAAGAAAAAATTTAGTGACATCAATTATTTTTGCAGGAGTTAGAATATTTTTTAAAGATAAATTATTTATTTGAATAAAAAAGTAAAATAATAAAATTTTAAATAAATCTGATTAGATAACAAAATAGTGGGGTGTGTTAACAAGAATATAATATAATAAAATTAAAGAAATTATATTTTTTGTATTAAGTGGAGTTTATTTACTAAACATAGATTTTTAGAATATTTTAGGATTGTACTTACGAAAGAGGTGTACGTACAGTTTTTGAGGGGTGTCAATATTGCCACTAATTTCTTAATTCAGAAATCCATCGGATCATATCGAATTTTCGATTTTCATGTGAAAATTTGTTGAAATATAAGGCGTAATTTATAATTTACTTTGTCTCATATAGATGAACATTGAGCAAATTTTCAATTCTATTATATTTTGTTATGACAAATAATTATATTTTTATTTCAAAATCTTGGATGATTGTGTTATGTTTGTATTGGGAACTTATTTTTAATGTTTATAACTTGTTAGAATTTTTGAACTTTAAGTGTATTGTTTTTATGTTTTATGTTATTTATTAGTTTGTTAATATTGTGAAGGGTTCGGAGGAGGGTAGAGGATTGCCAACAAAGAGATCCTAAACATATCCTGCTCTCCCGTATGAATTGATAATTTGATTTTGTTAAGAGTGGTGATATTTACACCCCTTAAAAATTATATATACACCTCCAAATTAATATGTTTTAAAAAATTTAATAATACCCTTGAATAAAATTACTAAAAGGATTAATTGGTTGTTAGTACACCCACCAATAATTATTAATTCGTTTTCCTTTTTTAATCTTTTGTAATTTTTTTCCTATTAATTGTTGGATATTAAGATATATCATACAAACTATTTCCATTTTAATAAACCCAAGATTCCCTTTTAAATATATTCTCATCTTTTTTTAAGGAAATATTAATTTATTGTTAAGTATGGAAAATAAATCAAAATCATAAGACAAATTTGGTTGTGAAAAAGGTAATTAAGTTTTAAATTAATTTTTATTATCTGTTGGAAGAACAAAAAAATTTTCCTATTAATTGTTTGATATTAAGATATATCATACAAACTATTTCCATTTTAATAAACCCAAGATTCCCTTTTAAATATATTCTCATCTTTTTTTAAGGAAATATTAATTTATTGTTAAGTATGGAAAATAAATCAAAATCATAAGACAAATTTGGTTGTGAAAAAGGTAATTAAGTTTTAAATTAATTTTTATTATCTGTTGGAAGAACAAAAAATTATTCTAATTAGAGGAACAAAATCATTATATATAAACAGACTTTCAAATTGATTATATTATTTATATTTTTTTTATTTCTTTCAAAAACACTTTAAACTTTTTTTTATTATCAATATTAGATGTTCTTTCTTGTTAAAAAAATATATATTAGATGTTTTTCAATTTCATCGAATACATATTCTCTTTTTTTTTTGACATATCATTTAACACTTATTTACTTCCACATCAATTGGGGCATATCACAGATCTTGTATCTCAATAACTCTCTCGAACAGAACCTGATTCTCTAATATAAAAAACAACAAAAAAACAAATCTTAAAATGGATTTTTAACAAAAAATAGAGTTTGATTTTTAAAAATCCAAGAAGAGAAAAGAAGTAGGGAAGAGAAAGAATAGTAAGAGAATCAAAGGTAAAGACAAAATTTGATATAATAATAAAGTTGATTAAATAACATAATAATAGTTATATATTGTGTGTACTTATAAAAATACAATATAGTATAATTAATGAAAGGGTATTTTTGACATTAAGTGGGGTTTCATTACAAATTAAAGATTTTTTAAAATTTTTAATAGGTTTAATTACGAAAAAGATGTAGATACAGTTTTTAAGGGGTGCCATTTTCGCCACTTATAACATAATTTAATATTTAAGTCACAAAACCAAACACCACAAGCCACTTAGTAATTTAAGTACTTAATCGAATTAAGATATAAAAGGTGAAAAAATAAACACACCCTAAATCTAACTACTGATTTATTCATTGTTTAATAGGAGCCTGACCTTCCAACTTATCATAGCCAGTGCCGGTCCTGACTATTCTGAGACCCCTGGGCGAAATCTAATAAAGGGGCCCCATACTAACAAAATCATTCATACTTCAACCCAAAATAAACATAAAATAACAAAATCCATTATTTTTATGTCTTCGGTTGCATTACTTTTTTTTTTTTTTTTTTTTTTTTGTCTTTGGTTGGTGGAGAAGAAACGAAGAATATATATATAGTTAATATTTGATAGGAAAGTATAAAACTAAAAGGGGGGGGGGGGGGGGGGGGGGGGGTTATACTAGAATAAAACGACTTGGACCAGGTTTTATTTTGTTAAAGTATTGTTTGAGTTTTTTTTGATTGCTTGAAAGGTTCCCTAGGCCATATAGATGATTTGATTTTCATTTCTGATCGATATGCAAGCATTGAAGCAGGGATTTCTAAAGTGTTCTCTTATCCAAATGGACCTTCTTCCATGTTCTCACGCTCTCGCTACCGTAAGGTACATCATATAATTTTGTCTACGGTTAATATTACTTAAATGTGAATCTTATCATTTTCAATGTTTTAACAGGGACCGAAACATGGATTTCACATCCCTGTGTGCGGACTACTATAAGCGACAAACACTTATTGATGCGTACTCAGTTCCTATTATGCCGGTTGGATATTCTTCCACTTGGATTGTGCCATCTGACATCGCTGAGAGAGTCTTTTTGAATCCAAGCTCCAGGAGACAAGCAGGCCGCCTGAGGGCTTTACGCCATATCTCGTATTCGGAGAGAACAACTACACAGAATTGTAGACGATGTGGACAACCAGGGCATAATTCGAGGAGATGTTCTAACCCAGCTTTGACTAATGAAGGTCCGAGCAGAGTCGTTCCTGAGGAATACAGACGCAAGTGTAATATCTATCATACAGTTGGTCACAACAGCCAGACGTACCCTACTAGAGACTCCACCATGGAATGATTTGAGGCGTTATCATGATGACATTGTGATAATTTGAACTCGTATGACTTGTTCATTAACTAAAATGCAATTGTATTTAAATATGATTTGTATACATACAAATGTAAACATTTTTATACAAAAGAATTGGTAATATATAAAAGAATTGGCACATATACAAAAGAATTGGTACATATATAAAAGAATTGGTACATTGATCGGAACGATTTATATACCTATTTGAGGTCCCCATTACCTAGCTTTTGTTCTTATTTTCGAGTATAATTTGGTATTTGATGTGTTTGTGAGCCTTGTGTAGATACATGTTTCCTACAGAAGGTATTTGAGCTTAATTGAAGAGTTTTGGAGGTTAAAGGGCAGAATTTGGAATAGCTTGTGCAGACAACCCAACTTTGGAAGGTCATATCTCTCTCCTCCGATCGAACTACATCGCCCATAACCACTTTTTGAAAAGATCCAGAGGTCTTCTTTCCAACTCATTTATAGATCGGGATTCTGAGGTTTCTTAGAGAAAGTTGTGATCATTTTTGTAACGGTGCGTAGATATGTGCGGTACGCCCTGTTGATGCGTACCGCGTGACGTACCCATGTATGGGTGAAAATGCATTTTTTGGCAATTTTTTGAAGGGTATTCTTGTCTTTTCACCTCAATATCTTACCCTAACTTCCAAGCCTATAAATAACCCACTTTCTCTCCTCTCTTGGGACCTCTCTTCCCCTCTTTTCCCCTTCTCACGCCTCTTCTCTTCTTCTTCCATTTTCTTTCACCTCTTGCTCCCATGGAGGTTTTTCCTCCATGGGAGCTCACCATACACCTCCACCTCACCACTATACACTTTTTCCATCCATCTTAGAGTAGATTACAAAGGAATTAAGAGCCAAATTCGAGCTAGAAAGGCTAGGAGCATATTTGGAGGACTTGTCTTCAATGGTTTGCTCTTATTTGCTCATTTCTTTGTATTTCTTGTTGTCTTTGATTTGTAGCACCGAATTTGGGAATTTTTAAACCTTTCACATGTGCTATATATGTATTTGTGTACTTAACTTCATTTGGGTTTTGTTTTACTATTTGATATATGTGTTATTATGCTCTTAATATGATATGTATGTGTATGTATTTTTAGAAATCAATATGTGTCCATGATTGGGTTTAGGAGTAGTTGTAAATTAGAGTAGAAATTAGATACCCATGATTGTTGATTGATTGATTGATGACTTGAAATTCCATGTATTGAGTAATTTGAGTAATAGGGATTTTTGCCCCAAAGAGTAGAAAAGGTTTCAGTTTAGGCTTTTAGTTGCTAAATTGATCTTGGTTCATATCCTTGTTCTTAATGGGTCTTTATATTAAGACACGATTATCCATCCACATAACAGGATTGTGTGATGAATTGATTGTGGGAAAATTCCTTAATCAAGAGGATAAACCTATAACCTAAATTGAATGTTCTTAATGATATAACAATCACATTGTTGCATATAGTTGCTAGGTAAATTTGTTTCCCATGTTTAGCCATCCTAGGGAGTTGACTAAACCGAATCTTTGACATAGAAGTAAAGACCAACGACATTTTTCTTGTGCTTGTGTTGTTATATGGATGTTTTAAGTGCTTAAAGCCTTTGCTTAATTGATCACTTTATAATTGATCCATGGTTAAATGTTATGTACCGAGAGGAGACGCAATTGACAATGCTTAGATAAACATTCACTATGCTTGACTAGAAAGTGCAAGAACAACTAGGCTAGCGTATAGGGTTCGATTTGTATTCCACGTGCTAAATGGGTTCATATATATTGTCCGGATTGCTCGAGAGAGATTTCGGGTATATATGGATACTATCTCTAAGACATCGAGAGAGATTAGAGATTAATTAAGGGGATACGAGCCTATGTATACTTGCACATTTGAGGATTAGGTGAGTCTAGAACGTAATTAGAAGGATTGTCACGGTTGAGTCGTTTTCCTAGTGTAACCACATTTCATGCATATCTTCATTCAATCTGTCATTGTATATATCATTTATATAAGTTATTTAGTTATATTATTATTCACTTTTCCACACACGCAACACACGAGTCCGCTTGGAGTGTTGTAATAATAGCTAGAACTAGAGACGATCGGTGAATCCCACCTCCCTGTGGATCGATCCCTTGCTTGTCGCTATGCTAATCTCTGTGACTTACGTCCCTTGCGAGGCCGAACTTAAATGTTCATATTTGATGACACTGCAACGATGTGTCCCTATCAAATTGGCGCCGCTGCCGGGGAGGTAGCGCATTCATTGATTGTTGATAGTTTTAGCTTCCATTTTACTTATTTTTATTGCTTTACAGAATATATTGTTATGTTAAAAATAAGCATCTCTTTTACTCATGTATTTCATTGTGTGCACGATAATGTTTAGGTAATGTTATAGAGTTGTTAGTCGTGTTTTATTATTTTATTTATAGCATATGCATTTGATTGCTTTTTGAGTTGTGCTTGTGCAAGGAATTGAAAATATCAGGTTGGAAAGACTACACGACTCTTAAGAACTAGGTGTGCTTCTATCGTACCACAACAACTCTCCAAGTGAAACGGCAACGCCACAAAGGCCATGTGGCTACAACCACTGAGCTTTAATTTGAGTGATTGTAGAATAGTTGTCGACTTGGACGGGAACCGCCCATGCGTTTAATGTTAGGAATACTATGCTTATTTTCTTTTATTTTCATTTATGTTTAGATCTAATAGTAGATTTGTATTGTGCTTAGATCTTAAGGTGTTTGTTTTAGACAATTTTCAAATCTCTGAAAAAAGTGCCCTGTTTTGAATATTCTTGATGAAAATGTTTCTTTAAAATTGTACTAATTGGTGAAGAAATTAATATTTCCGCCCCGTGATGTGTTCTTTGATTTTTCGTTACAATTCTGAATATATAAAGAACACAAAATTCTAGGTGGCGGTTTAAAAGTTATGATCATTTCTTCGATCAAAGGTCAAGGGTGATGCCCTGTTTTTCGAAACTCCACATACACTGTTTTCATCGTCCACTTTCACACTTTTCCAATTGGAATTTTGAAATATTTTCTAAATAAAAAGTGTGTATTTATATGTCTACTTGATGGTGTTAAACTTTTTTCAAATGATATTAAGTTCTTTTAAAGATACGCACCAAATAGTGGACATTGGACGAACTTAAATTTCGACAATTTTGAAATTTTTGGCCTCCATGTTGAGTTAATTTCTTTTGTGTGCCGGTAGAGATATGCATAGTATGCTTTTAGCTCCATGCATCACTTAAATTTGTCTTGTACAGTGCCAATCTCTTGATGTTGAGGTGAATGAAACTCTTTGCTTGTTTAGCTTAGGAAAATAGTGGAGACTACCCGTGAGCTACACTTAAGCCTAAAAAGCGAAATTTGTGGGTTTTGTTTTTACTCTTTAAACACTTTCTGATTTTGTTCTTAACTGTGATCTCATTGTACTTCAAATTTGCATTGATTGTCATAGAACTTTATCATGTGGACTGCTTGTTGAGATTTATATTCCCTTGTTAGATGGACTTTTAGAAATGATTTTGGATTTGAGTTACTTCTTAAACTCCATAAATAGCCCATACACTCTCACGTCCCTATGTCTGTTTACATTGTAAAATTTTGAGGCCAAACACTAAACCTACATACACCTTCCAACCCAAACACAAGTCATACCCTTGTTATTGATCATGTTAAGGTGTATAGCTTTAGAGAAGTTATATTTTTCTCTAAATTTTGTAAATGTGTACTTAGGCAATTATGTGTAAATGTGCAAAGGCAAGGGCTAAAAAAAAAGCAAGAAAAGAAAATAAGTGTGAATTATAAACACTTAAGCCTTCAAGTTCTATAAATATAAAGTTACTCACCAATGAGTACAAGTGTAGCACAAATGTGCAATGTAAAGTTTAGTACCTAGTCACTTGTGATGTAATGTGTTTTAGAGCTAACTAAAGTATTGTAATATGTATAAACACTTTGGCACGATTAGTAACTTTATCCTTCCCACTTTTACCATATCTTCCATCCCATACACCACCACAAATCACCTTGGCCCCAATACAAGTGAGGGAAATTCCATTTGATCTCTTAGAAAGTCTATATTTGGGAATATGACTCAATGCATGCTCTTTCCATATTCATGACATTTCAATTATTTCCATGAGATCTATCACTATAAAATGTGCTTCATTGAATATACTCACATGCGATATATTAAATTCCATGAACATAACTTTCAAATCACATGTGTTTGCTAGAGAGTGATCGCCTAGGTTCTGAGTGAAAAAAGCAGACTGAAATCCAGTGAGATTAGAGTCGAGGCAAATTTTATCTTGAGCATTCAAGCGTTGTTGATTTGTAAACCGAAAACATCCTAAGTATTGGCATACTAGCATTGTGTGATGCATTGTTATTGATTGGTATATTTAAGATACTAGCATGTGTGTGTTGTTTTTATGTGGTATGTTTGGATTGCATCTCAGCTTTCTTGTAGAGTAATATGTTTGTGGGTGTTCGCATATGTAAACCCTCAGAAGACAAAACTTCTCCATCTAGGGATTGCCTAGTGGTTGAAAGGCTTATGGCACGTGCTAAGTGTCATCGTGTTTCCTACGAAAGTGGACTAGCCTAGCTTAGTTTTTAATTATGTTCATTTTGTTTGAATGTTTTTCATTTTAGTTTTTGCTCGAGGATGAGCAAAAGATAGGTTTGGGGGTATTGATCGGAACGATTTATATACCTATTTGAGGTTCCTATTACCTAGATTTTGTTCTTGTTTTTGAGTATATTTTGGTATTTGATGTGTTTGTGAGCTTTGTGTAGATACATGTTCCCTATGGAAGGTATTTGAGCTTAATTGAAGAGTTTTGGAGGTTAAAGGGCAGAGTTTGGAATAGCTTGTGTAGACACCCCAACTTCAGAAGGTCATATCTTTCTCCTCCGATCGAACTACATCACCCATAACCACTTTTCGGAAATATCCGGAGGTCTTCTTTCCAACACACTTTACAGATTGGGATTTCGAGGTTTCTGGAGAAAGTTATGACCTATTTTTGTAATGGTATGCAGATATGTGCGGTACGCCGTGTTGATGCGTACCGCACTTCGTACCGCATTGTTTGGCAGTAGGTTCTAAAAGTGATGTGCGGTACGCTTGTTGATACGTACCGCATGACGTACCGTATATATGGGTGGAAATATCTTTTTTAGCCATTTTTTGAAGGGTATTCTTGTCTTTTCACCCCAATATCTTACCCTAACTTGCAAGCCTATAATAACCCACTTTCTCTCCTCTCTTGGGACCTCTCTTCCCCTCTTTTCCCCTTCTCACACCTTTTCTCTTCTTCTTCCATTTTCTTTCACCTCTTGCTCCCATGGAGGTTTTTCCTCCATGTGAGCTCACCATACACCTCTACCTCACCACTATACACTTCCTTCATCCATCTTAGAGTATATTACAAAGGAATTAGAGTCAAATTCGAGCTAGGAAGGCTAGGAGCATCTTTATTTGCTCATATTTTTGTATTTCTTGTTGTCTTTGATGTGTAACACCGAAATTTGGGAATTTGTAAACCTTTCACATGTGCTATATGTGTATTTTTGTACTTAAATTAATTTGGATTTTGTTTTACTCTGTGATATATGTGTTTTTATACTCTAAATATGATATATTTATGTGTATTTATTGTTAGAAATCAATATGTGTCAATGATTGGGTTTAGAAGTAGTTGTAATTTAGAGTAGAAATTAGATACCCATGATTGTTTATTGATTGATTGATGACTTTAAGTTCCATGTATTGAGTAATTTGATTAATAGGGATTTTAGCCCTAAAGAGTAGAAAAGGTTTCAGTTCAGGCTTTTAGTTGCTAAATTGATCTTGGTTCATATCCTTGTTCTTAATGGGTCTTTGTATTAAGACACGATTTTCCTTCCACGTGACAGGATTAGGTGATGAATTGATTGTGGGAAAATTCCTTAATCAAGAGGATGAACCTTTAACCTAAATTGAATTTTCTTAATGATATAACAATCACATTGTTGCATATAGTTGTTAGGTAAACTTGTTTCCCATGTTTAGCCATCCTAGGGAGTTGACTAAACCGAATCTTTGACATAGAAGTAAAGACCACCGACATTTTTCTTGTACTTGTGTTGTTATATGATGTTTTAAGTGCTTAAAGCCTTTGCTTAATTGATCACTTTGTAATTGATCCATGGTTAGATGCTATGTATTGAGAGGAGATGCATTTGACAATGCTTAGATAAACATTCATTATGCTTGACTAGAAAGTGCTAGAACCACTAGGCTAGCGTATAGGGTTCAATTTGTATTCCACGTGCTTAATGGGTTCATATATATTGTCCGGATTGCTCGAGAGAGATTTTGGGTATATATGGATACTATCTCTAAGACATCGAGAGAGATTAAATGTCAATTAAGAGGATACGAGCTTATGTATACTTGCACATTTGAGGATTAGGTGAGTCTAGAACGTAATTAGAAGGATTGTCACGGTTGAGTCGTTTTCCTAGTGTAACCACATTTCATGCGTATCTCCATTCTATCTATCATTGTATATATCATTTATATAAGTTATTTAGTTATATTATTATTCACTTTTCCACACACGTAACACACGAGTCCGTTTGGAGTGTTGTAATAATAGCTAGAACTAGAGACGATCGGTGAATCTCCCTCCCTGTGGATCGATCCCTTGCTTGCCGCTGTGCTAGTCTCTGTGACTGGCACCCTTGCAAGGCCGAACTTAAATGTTCATATTTGATGACACTGCAACGACGTGTCCCCATCATACATATACAAAAGAATCGGTACATATACAAAAGAATCGGTACATAAATAAATGAATTGGTACATATACAAATGAATTACTACATAAATCTAAAAAGGTCAGGAGTTTGCAAATATTTCAACTGTCATCTTCTCTAGAATGATCCCCATATCGTCTTCCGACCAATCAAAATCCTTTCAGTTCGCCTGTAAGTACTCGATCAATCTCAACGTGTGGGGACCATAGTTACCCCTACAAGTTGGACACATTAATAAGCGTTAATAAAACATTAGATTTATAATAACATAATCTCAAAGTTACTATTACAAAATGTCTTACGTTTTCTTCTGCTGGGGGATACGTTTTTCGGACACCATGCTGACTGAGAAGGGCTTATTTGTCATGTCAAATTTCTCAAGTTCAGTCGGTCGTGTAGTATGAAACCCAACCTGATGCAACATCGAGGGCACAAAGTAGTGCAACGGGGCTACCTATTCCTTCCGGATATGCGCTGGGACCTTCTGTCTCCAGGGGTCGACTATGAACATCTTCCCGCACGTGAGGTCGACAGTCACAAGTAGCCAATGTTGGCGCCCAATGTTGCACAGTATCAGGACCTGTAAATGTAAACAATAGGTGTTAGGATGTACAAAGACATTTATATTTGTAATTGCAAACAAAGTAACACTTACCATGTCAACCTCATGCCACGGACGGCATCCAATCGGGGCACCACCAAGCACCGTCGTAAGGTCGTCATCCTTCCACCACGACCTCAAAACATTTCACCATGCCATGATGATCTCCCCGTGAGAATCACGAGGCATCATTTTCCTATACTGGTGCTCCAAAAAAGACTATAGAAACACAAACTCAAAATTAATAATGTTTTCCATACAAATCTACAAGCATGCGTAATCATTATTAATTTTAGTACTTACAAAAAACTACGTATCCAATATGTTGACCATCTGACTGTACACATTCGGGAGAGCCCGTTGACGCTTTCGAAAGAATATGGAGGTACGCGTCCATATGCTGGGGGAAAATATACACGTAATAAAGTGTTAGGAGGTTTACACATCTAAAACAAATATTAAAAACAGAATTTACGGTCCCACGTACCTCATCATCAACATCCATGAAGTTGGTCTGCATCTGATGGAACCATGTAGCATCAACTAACTCCAGCAAATCAACATCACGTCTGCATTAATATTCCATCAGCTACACATTTATTTAATTCATTAGAAGAAAATCTGACACTTAAATAACAAAGAAATTTACTTACAGTTCCCCGTTTACGTTCTTCTTGAAGGCTCGGAAAACCTTCAACTGGTCACCGTCCACAAGTCTATAGGGATTAAATACGTGGTCAGGTCCCTCAAGTATTACCCTCTCCCTCTTAGGTCGGCACAAATCTGTGTACTGGCTAAGCAACTGCCAACCGCACTTCAGTACACACCTCGGCTGTCGATTTCCCCCCGTCGGGTTGTGCTGCGATGAGAATCTTCGTTCCATGTGTGGATGGATCGAAGTAGTCGGTAGAGGGGGAGCCTACTGCTCACTCGGAGGGGGAGGGGGGCCTTCTGCTCTTTTAGAGGAAGAGGGGGAGCCTGCTGCTCAAGGGGAGGTGGAGAGGGAGCCTGTTGCTCACTCCGATAAGGGGGCTGCTCCCTCGGAAGGGGATAGGGAGCCTACTGCTTGAGGGAAGGGGCTGGGTGGACTGAGCTCCACTCTCCGAAACTGCCCCTCCGGTATATGGATCCTCCATATGCTGATACATATACGTTCTGAAGCCCTGAAGGCCCCCGATCAATGCAAGCAACTCCCTATGTTGTTGTTGTCGATCCTCCTCACTCTTCCGGATCAAATCCAGCAACTCCCTCTTACTGTTGTTGTCGATCATCCTCACTCTTCCGGAGGGCTTCACGTAACTCATTGATCTGATGTTCTCATGGGGCCTGAAATCATGCAACATTGTTAGTACTAAAACAATCAACAGATCTTGTTAATAAAAACAAAACTACCATCTTAACTTACCTCCCCATCACGTCCAACGCCTGCACGAGAATCCCCTGTAGTGGCACCAGGTCCTAGGGTGGTAAACTGAACCCTTCTACGCCTCACTCGCCGGGGAGATGGCTCAGATCCGCCAGTGTCCATGCCATTGAAATCTGCACCCATTGGGTCTAAAGGCTCTGTCTCACTACACCTCTCACCTCCACCCTCCTCCTCCGGACGATCTGCACTAATAGTCGGATCAGGGACAGTAGGAAGGTGAACCATGTAGTTCTGCACATACGGGCTCCCCCCTCACTTAGGTCTGTAAAGTACGGTGCCACTGCCTCAGCTGCTGTGGGCACGATTTCTATCCTCGCAGACATCTGAAAGCTTAGTTAGATGAATGTCATTGTTACTTATAGTAAGTAATATAACGATTAACAAATTAAATAATTACCCTTGCACTAAAAATCTTGTCCAAATTCGTCCCTCTAGGTTGTTTGGTCAACTCCCACTTCAACATATGAGGAGAAAGGTCTGTAACCCTTCGAGTCCCGAAAACGACACCTAGTTGGGGGATCACCTCGAAAGCAAATATCTGCATCAAAGATAAGTACAATTATAATCCAAAACAATTTTGGAAACAAAATTTAATGTACATGTTGGAAATCAAATTTCTTACCAAAAGGGCATGTAATAGACCGTAAATGTTGTACCCCTCCACGGAATGTACAACATCGCCTTGTGACTGCTGGCGTCTCTCCTCAAGTCATCTCGGTAACACATGCTTGAATGAAAAGATAGAATGCCCATAGACGTAGGCACCCCACGGGAACGCATCGAAGGCATTGAGGTTCTCTACCAACCGAAACTGCCAAACTGGAATATTCAATCTCCACCCCATCAATATCCAGTTCAACATGTAAATGAGGCACAATTTCACAGCATCGTACGCCTGTTGAAACTTTTCGCGGGTAAGAACAACCCTCAAGTCATCCAACGATACCTTATTGTGTCCAGGAAAGTACCGTTGATGTAAGTCATTCTCCACTGCAAAATACATACTCGTGTCTGGTATGACTCTAAAACATAATTTGGTGATGAAGCTAAATTCCACCTTCGAAAACCTGACCAAATGGTTCCCTAACAAGAACCGCATTCCATCTGTCGGCCCATCATGGTCCAACTCCCGCAACAGCAGCTGATGAATACCACCACCCAAAAACTTCAGCTCCCGGTGCATCGACATGAAATGCCCGAAACAGGAGGCCATGAACCGACGCAGATCCTTAACAACAAAATCTTCAGGGACCCGGTTAAGTGCATCGTCTATATGGTCGAGGGCTTCAAAATGGTCGTGTCGGGTCAATTTTCCCTTGAACCAATCTCCCTCTAGAGTTTTAAGTAAATCCTTCAACCTGCTCGTCATCTGCAATGTCACAGAAACAGTACATCAGTAAACTGAAAAAAAATTAGAAAACATTCTCGATCGTTTGAAAAAAATTCTTGATAATTTAAAAAAGTTCTGGATCCTTTGAAAAAGTTCTCAATCCTTTGAAAAAGTTCTCGATCCTTTGGAAATAGTCTCGATCTTTTGAAAAACATCTCGATCCTTTGAAAATAGTATCGATCCTTTAAAAATAGTCTCGATCCTTTGAAAAACCTCTTGATTCATTGAAAAATCTTCTCGATCATTTTAAAAAATCTCGACCCTTTGAAAAATATTCTCGATAGTTAGACAAATATTCTCGATCGTTTGAAAACATTCTCGATCCTTTGAAAATAGTATCGATCCTTTTTATAAACCTCTCGATTCTTAGAAAAATCTTCTCGATCATTTAAAAAAATCTCGACCCTTTGAAAAACATTCTCTATCCTTTGAAAATAGTCTCGATCCTTTGAAAAACCTCTCGATTCTTTAAAAAATCTTCTCGATCATTTTATAAAATCTGGACCCTTTGAAAAACATTCTCGATCGTTAGAAAAATATTATCGTTCGTTTAAAAAAATTATCGATCCTTTGAAAATAGTCTCAATACTTTGAAAAACCTCTCGATTCTTTGAAAAATCTTCTCGATCATTTTAAAAAATCTCGACCCTTTGAAAAACCTTCTCGATCGTTATAAAAAATTCTCGATCATTTAAAAATAGTCTCGATCCTTTTAAAAACCTCTCGATTCTTTGAAAAACATTCTCGATCATTTAACAAAATCTCGACCCTTTGAAAAACATTCTCGATCGTTAGAAAAATATTCTCGATCATTTCAAACAATTTCTCGATCCTTTAAAAATATTATCGATGCTTTGAAAATGTTCTCGATCCTTTGAGAAATAATCTCGATTGTATGATAAATTTCCTCGAATCTTTCTAAAAAAATTCCTCGATTTCGCATGAAATATTCTCGATTTTTTTTTAAAAAAAAAACAATACTCGATACCAGAATTTCATCTTTCTCATAACATATTCAACCTCATTTCAAACCCAAACCTAAACCTTAACCTAAACCGCAACCATTGTCAACCCTAATCTACAATTTCAATGAACAAAACAAGTCTAAAATGCAATGATAAGTTGTCAACAACAAATCGATAAATAAAACAAACTGAACTTACTTTTGTCAATCGCTGTGAAATATACTGTATTCCCGTTCCGGTCAATTAGCCGTCGATTTTCTTACCGTCGATTTCGTTGTCGTCGGTTTCTTTCTCACTGTTGCTTTTCTCAGACTCATAAAACAACAACTTTCTCTCTTTTTCAATTTTATCGGGGTATTCTCGTCTATCTACGTTAAATTGTGCATTTTAAACTTACATTACTAAACTGGTGATATTTGCACAACACCCCTCTAAAATAGTGTCATTTATTTTTCGAGCCTGATTCACAATGTAACCCTATATCCAGCTTTATGCAATAATACAAACCTTAGTTTTCTTATTCACCTTTTCTTGTTCTCATTCGTTCTTTGTTTTACATGAAATTATTTAGTATGTTATCAGAGTTTGAGATTCTTTAACAATACTAACATGATTACATGAATAAACATACAACAGTTGACATAAATTGAAATTAGAAATCAAAAGGGAACCTAGAAAATTAAAGCCCATAATTAATTTTTTTTGAATTTTTTCCCTTTTCAAAAAATATTTTATTTCAATTTGATAAAAAAAAAAACCTATAAAATCAAAACCCATAAATTGAAAAGGGAAAAAGTTCAAAAAAGAAAAAGAAAAAGAAAAAATCCTTTTTTATCCTTTTGTTTTCTTATTTCCTTTTTCTATTTCATAAATATGTTTTGATAAATTACTATTAAATATGAGTTTATTTTAAATTAAATTATATAAAAATATTTAAATCATTTTAAACAAATTATATAACAATATATATGTTTAAATCAATAAATCTTCATCAATTAATTGGAATAGCTTAACTGGTTAAGACCTACTACTTTTAACAAGAAGTTGCAGGTTCAAACCCAAAGGAGGTGCTTTTAATTTTCCAATTTTAAATGGGTTTAAGAGTAATTGTTATAGGATTTCAGTCTTTTCACGTCGCTTAGGGGTAAAACTGCATTTATTAAAGTTGAGAGAGTCAATTTTATAATAAAATACAATATAAACATAAAATATTATGTATCGACTAATGCATGTTTGCTATATTAGGGTCTCACAAACGATTCTTCAAATAAGATATTTGTTAAAGTCAAACGAGTCACATCAACATATTTTGCTCTAACCGACTCTTTAAATAAGATTTTGATTCTCTCTTATTAATATTGAAGAGTAACTTCTTTCTTTTTGATTATTATTATATTATTTTTAATATCACATCATCATTAATATTTGACATATGTATCCATTTTTTCTTTTTAATTAAATTCAATTAATATATAATAAATTTTAATTTATAAATTTTATCATGTCAAAGGTTTCATCTAATTCTTTAAAATGAGATTAATATTGAATATTTAATAATAACGTATTAACAATATATTATTTTTTATAACTTGAAAAAAACGGATGGTAAATAGAATTATCGGTGGAAAAAAGGGAATTTGAGTGTTTTCATTAAAATAATATAAATATACATCTAATCTGAGAGTCTTTTGGAAGGACTTTCTTTTTTCACTTTTCAAATTGCCACATAGGTAAACTAATCAACAATTAAATAGTGAAAATAGAAGAGTATTTTAGTAATGCTCTAACCGTAGTGTATTATATTATTGAATACGTTTTTAATTGGTTAATACAATTCAATGTGGATAGGGCATGTCGTCGGTTTCGGTTCCAGTTAGGAACCGGCGGTTCTGGCAGTTCTGACGGTCCCGACAGTCCGGTGTTTTTTTTTCATATTTTTTGTCACTAAAAAATATTACATATGTAAAAGTAAAATTGTAAATGCATGTTATTGGGTTGTCTAAAAAAAATAACTAAAATAAATAACAAATTAAAAAAAAAACCGTTTTGGTGGAATCGTCCGGTTCGAACCGGATGGTTCCACCAAAACAAGAACCGGAACTGGAACCGGAACTGGAACCGAAACCGGAACCGCTACGGCACACGGTTTCGATCTGGTTCCGGTTCGGAACCTTAAATGACAATTCGGTTACGGTTTTTTTAGGATCGATTCCGGTTCGGTTCACCAGTTCGAACCGAACCGCCGACATGTCTACTACCCAGCTGAATTATGCATCATGATTTACACAAAGGAAAAAAAAAAGTCAAAAACGAAAATATAGGGTCGTTTTTGTAATTTTAATTTTTTATAAGGTATTTATTGTGCAAACCAGCAATTCTTCCTTGAATATAAGTATTCCGATCACATAAACCCTAATAAACAATAAACCTGAATTCTCCTTTCATGGCAACCACTTCAAAATTAAACAACAATCTGTTGTTACTGTCGTCAAAGCGGACTCAGAATCTTCGCAGGAGCCTTTGTCGTTTCAAATCTCTAAAATGTGGGGCAAACTTCAATTTCCCCAATTCGACTTCTAGTGCACCAACCATCAACAATGTCGCAGTCTCCTTCTATTCTGATTCTTCGCAGCCACCGAAATTCTGTTTTAAAAGGGCTGCTGCTTCTGATGAAGTTAAAAGCTCAGGTTCAATAAATAAGAACAATCTGTTTGACGCCGTAAAAAAGAATGTTCTAAACTTGTTGAAATCCAAAGTTAAAGTTGCTG
Organism: Dipteronia dyeriana; assembly: GCA_032871835.1. NCBI lineage: Eukaryota > Viridiplantae > Streptophyta > Magnoliopsida > Sapindales > Sapindaceae > Dipteronia > Dipteronia dyeriana. The sequence goes on from CM065303.1 coordinate 1,282,389, forward strand.
CTGTACTGATGATGTTGGGGATGATGAATTGATGATGATCAACGGTCATAAACAAAAACCAGCGTTGGCTTTGGCTTTTCCAGGTCAAGGTGGACATGTGTTTTCCGCTTCCTCTCCTTCGCCATTGGCGGCGTCATCATCCCCACGAGGCTGTCCGTTATGTTCACATGGCTGTATATTTTGTGCAGATCAGCCTACGATGAAAGATGGATCGACCATGGACTCTGATTTGAAGTTTTTTTTGTTTGCAATACATTTTATTATCTGCCTTGGCATGGCTTTCCTTGTTTTCCTGGTGGTGTTTCTGGTGGATCTCTTCAAATCTAGCTTTTCAAGCATTTTCAAGATACAGGTTGGGTTTACTACTCTTGGATTTTTCTGCAAAAGCCACTTAATTTACCTTCAAATGGTAATTGGGTGTACTATCAACTTGTTTGTTTATTGACTATTGAGACCGACTCCTTTCAATTTAAACTCATCAAATCACTCTTTTTCATTCATGTTAATTGTGAGCTTTTTGACTGATATATTTCTTCTTTTAGTTGGGGCTATTGGATAGTGAAGATCTTCAGAGGGATCTTAATTTTATTAAACAAACTCTTATTAAATCGTCCTATTCTGCCCGGCCGGCCGTATTGGAAGGTTAGTTTCCTTGATTCTTTCTTTTTGTTTGTCTAATATAAGTACATAAAGTATTGTATTTTACTATTTTATTCACTTTCCGTTGTAGATGCAATAAAAGTTTTGGATTGGCATAGCAACAATTGTTTATTCAGTCATTCATCAGTAAGTGAGGTTATGTATTGTTTAGCCATTAGCCAAGGTCTCTTGGCTCTATATGTTTGATTATTTGATTTTGTGATTTTTCAGTAAAAGTCTTTATTCTTCTTAAGTGTGAATTTAGTTTATTTTGCTTTGTTTGGTGATCTTAGTTTATTTTCCATATGTTAATTGATTTCTGATCAGCTTCTTACATTTGTGGTTTTTTATTTTTTATTTTTGGATATGATTTTGTCATTTCTTTTGCTTGTGTGTTTTTTATTATTTCTTTTGCATCTCAATTTGGGTTTTCTAGATCTTTCGATCTAATCATGGAAATTCTATTTAAGGCCTCGTGCCAAATTTTATTTCAGGTTTGTTAGATCTTTTCATTTTCTTCGTTCTCTTGATTTAAAGTGAGGAGGATTATGCATTTCATTCATATTTTGAATTTTTGATTTGATTCAGCAATGTTGTGAAGTGTAACAGTATGAGGGCATCTTGGTATTTATAATTGTTTTAGTAATGATCCTTTAATCTTTTTCACGTTCAATCTAAGTCAACGATTAAATCTAATGAAACCATGCTAACGGTAAGCTAGGTCAAAAGTTGCTTCCTTCAAATCAAGCACCAAATCTCATACGTTTTAGTAATTTGTTCATTTTCCCAACTTATTGTAATTAGCTCTTGATAATTGTTTTTCTTTCTGTATCATTGCCTATCCCAAATCAATTTAAGTTTTTCATAGCATTTCATTTCCTCACTGTATAATCTTCCTTTAGTTTATAATATATTTGCAACTCTTTTTACATTGTGGGATTCTTTTGTCAACTCATCACCAATCTATCTCATATATGGTTATCTTGCAGGGTAATATTCTATGGGAGAAAGATTGACACGGGAGTGTCCATTTGCATGCCTCACACTCAAGATGCATCCAACTGCATTACTCACACTCAAGATGTAAAAAGGTTCCAAGTTCTCACTTTAATTTGTTAAGCATCAGATCATGTTCGAAGGGCAGTTTGGGAAGTTCATAACTTTCGAATTTGGACGAATTGGCTGACGTGCTTTATGTCATTGAAAAGCTCAACATCTTTACTACAATTTCCTCTTTTGAATTGCATCATTTGGAGCTTCCAAGAAGGAGTTATGACCGAATTCATTCTGGTGGTCAGATTAAAGAGTTTTACTTGTTATTTGTTTTAGCTTTAATATTTTCTTGTAATCTGCTTTGTCAATTAAATCTCTTGTGTTCCCCATACTTGGAGGGTTGTTCCAAGGTGTGGCTCGTGTGTTTCCCATACTCGGAGGGTTGTTCCAAGGCATGGCTTTATATTTAGTTCTTCTACTTTGTAAGGGACAGCTTATCATGATTACTGAATGAATTAAACTCTTTTGAGTATTATCCTTACTCTGTATCTCTTTTGTGGATTTCCATTGAGTGGTGAGTTTCCCTTTGGTTATGTATCCTTGGTTAGTTCTCTAGGGTGGTGATATTCTGTACCCATTTTGACTTAACTTTGGTGGTGAGCCTTTACATATTTTACTGAGTTTCCATAGGGTGGTGATCTCTGTATCCCTTCGGAAGTAAAACTACTATTCTTTGTGTTTTTTTGGGCTATTTCTTGTTGTCACGCTGCTTACCGGCATCAGATAGACATTAGATAGCTATTTCTTGTTGTCACGCTGCTTATCGGCATCAGATTGGTATCAGAGCATAGGTTGCTCTCTATTTGCTTTATTGTATCAATGGCTACTCGTCGTCATATGCCAACTATCGATGAAGAGACATCTCCTCAAATGAATCAGCGGAACCTTATTATGGATGATTTGAGGCGGCAGATCCAACAACTCCAGCAACGCTTGCATCCCTACGAGAATCATGGTCGTGAGGAGAACGAGGCATTTAAAGATGATGGTGATGATGATAATCCTTTACATCAAACGCACAGCCATGTTTCTAATGATAGTACTCTTCCTCATCCACGAAGTTTGAGGCATTATGTCTTGAGAAATCATGAGGCAAATCGTGTTTTCAATGCGAAAGTTGAGATTCCAGAATTTGAAGGAAGGATGCAACCTGATGAGTTCATAGAGTGGTTGAATACGGTGGATCGTATCTTCGAATACCAAGATGTTCCAGAACAAAAAAAGGTGAAACTTGTGGCAATCAAACTTCGAAAGCATGCCTCTTTTTGGTGGGAGAATATCAAGAAACATAGAGATAGAGAAGGGAGAAGCAAGATTGTGACTTGGGTTAAGAAGAAAAAGGAATTGACAATGAAATATCTACCAGACAATTATCGATAAGAAATTTTCTTAAAAATTCAGAACTTCAGACAAAAGGATCTTTCGATTGTGAAATATACAGCCGAATTTGACAACCTCATGTTGAAAGGTGATCTCATGGAACCGGAAGAGCAGACCATTGCATGCTATCTTGGAGGTTTGAACTATGAGATTTCTAATGTGGTGCAGCTACAGCCATATTGGACTTTCAACTGTTTGTGTAAACTCGCTTTTAAGGTGGAGAAACAACAAAAGGAGATGCATAGCAGGGGTTCTAAGTATGGTTCAAGGGAAGGCTTTGCTAATAAAGGAAGCATTTCGAGTTCTAAGCATAATGCAGCAACCAAAACCAATGCAAAAATTTTGACATTGAAAGTAAAAGGTGTGGTTTCTAAGCAACAACAACAGCCTAGTTCTTTTAATACAAGTTCTCGTAGGTGCTTCAAGTGTCAAGGGTTTGGCCATATTGCTTCGGAGTGTCCAAATCGCAGAATTGTTTCATTGGTTGAAGAAGAGAATGATGAGGAGATAAAGGGAGATTCAAAGGCTGATCAAGAAGAGGATGAAGAGGTGACTTACGCTGATCATGGTTCGTCACTTATCAATCAAAGAAACTTGAGTGTTGCTAGTAAGGAAGAAGATGAAGAATGGTTAAGAAAGAATGTGTTTCACACCAAGTGCACTTCTCATGGCAAGGTGTGTATTGTGATTATTGATAGTGGAAGTTTTGAGAATGTGGTTTCCACTGTTATGGTGGACAAGTTGGGTCTGAAAATGGTACAGCATCCTCATCCTTACAAGCTTTCTTGGCTTCAAAAAGACAATGAGATAAAGGTAAATAAACGTTGCCTTGTTTCATTTTCTATTGGAAAAAATTACAAAGATGAAGTGTGGTGTGATGTAGCTCTTATTGGATGCTTGTCATTTACTTCTTGGATGACCTTGGCATTATGATAGACGTATCTTGTATGATAGGTACAAGCACACTTATTCTTTTGTGAAAGATGGGTGTAAGATCGTATTGGGGCCAAGTAAGCCTGAAAGTGTCCCTAAATCTTCTAAAGATGAGGGCAGTAGTTTACTTACTCAGTCCGATTGTGTTAAAGAGCTGAAGTTGGGTAGTGAGGTGTATATGCTTATTGTGGTTGAAGAAAATGAGGGTGATAATGAACCACCTGTTATAATGAAGTCTATTCTTGATGAGTTCAATGATGTAGTTTCGGAAGAGATACCACTAGGCCTACCTCCCATGAGAGACATCCAACATTATATTGACTTTGTTCTGGGTGCAGCGCTACCAAATAAAGCGGCTTATAGAATAAGTCCAAAAGATCATGAAGAATTGTATAGGCAAGCTGATGAGCTCCTAGCAAAAGGAATGGTAAAGGAAAGCATGAGTCCATGTGTTGTCCCAGCCCTCTTGGTACCAAAGAAAGATGGTGTGTGGCGTATGTGTATTGATAGTAAAGCAGTGAATAAGATTACAGTTGATTATCGTTTCCCGATTCCACGACTTGATGATCTACTTGATCAACTACATGGTGCTGCCATCTTTTCAAAAATTGATCTACGAAGTGGGTACCATCAGATTAGAATGAGGATTAGAGATGAATGGAAAACAGCCTTCAAGACAAGGGATGGCCTTTACGAATGGATGGTTATGCCATTTGGGCTTTCTAACGCTCCTAGTACTTTCATGCTCTTTATGAATCATATTCTTAAGCCTTGTATTGGGCATTTCGATGTTGTTTACTTTGATGATATCTTAGTATACAACAAGGATGAAGGAGAGCACTTGCATAATCTGGAACAGATCTTTCGCATATTGAGAAAACAAAACTTTATGCTAATTTGAAGAAGTGCAAGTTCTTTACTACCAGCCTTATTTTCTTAGGTTATGTTGTGTCTAAAGATGGAATCAAGATGTATCCTAGCAAGGTGGATGCAATCCTAAGCTGGCCAGAACTGAAATCAGTTCACGACATTCTTAGTTTTCATGGGCTTGCTTCATTTTATCGGCGCGTCATCAAAGGGTTCAGTTCTATTGTTGCTCCAATCACCGAGTGCTTAAAAGGTGTTGGGTTCAAGTGGACAGATGGTGCTAGAAGAAGTTTTAAGCTCATTAAGAGAAAGGTAACTGAGGCTCCTTTTCTTTCACTTCCAGATTTTTCAATTGTCTTTGAAGTTGAGTGTGATGTTTTTAATTCGGGTATTGGAGCTATGCTAAGTCAAGGAGGTAAACCGATTGCATTTTTCAGTGAGAAATTGAATGATTCTCGTAGAAAATACTCTACTTATGACAAAGAGTTCTATGCCATTTATCGAGCTTTGAATCATTGGAGTCAATATCTTCTATCAAAGCCTTTATACTTTACTTAGATCATGAAGCATTGAAGTTTATCAACAATCAGCACAAGCTCAATAGAAGACATGCGGTTTGGGTGAAATTTCTTCAAGCTTATAACTTTACCATTAAGCACAAAGCGGGAGTTCAAAATATGGTGGCTGATGCGTTGAGCCGAAAACATTCCTTGTTGTCCATATTAGGGGTAAAGGTAATAGGCTTTGAGATTCTAAAGGAGTTGTATGAAGATGACATTTATTTCGACAAAATTTGGAAAGAGTGTGAAAATGGTCCATTTGAGCATTTCTTGTTGCATGATGGCTATCTTTTTAAGGCCAATCGTTTGTGTGTACCTAATTGTTCTCTTAGACAATCTATTATCATGGATGCTCATGACGATGGTTTAGGCGGTCACTTTGGTAGAGACAAGACTCTTGCTCTTTTGGAAGAAAATTTTTATTGGCCTAAGATGATGAGAGATGTAGCTAGACATGTGCAGCAATGTAGGATATGTCATGTGGTGAAAAATGATGGGCAAAATACGGGGTTATACACACCGCTACCAGTAGCTCATGCTCTTTGGGAATATGTTAGTTTGGATTTTATGATGGGTTTACCTAGAACACAAAGGAATAAAGACTCTATCATGGTGGTTGTTGATCAATTTTCAAAAATGGCTCATTTTGTTCCTTGCAACAAGACTAACGATGCTTCTTATATTTCAGATTTATACTTCAAATAGATTGTGAAGCTTCATGGTGTTCCAAGGACGATTGTTTCATATCGCGATTCAAAGTTTTTGAGTCATTTTTGGCGTACACTTTGGAAGAAGCTTGGTACTAGTCTCAATTTCAGCTCATCTTATCATCCACAATCCGATGGACAAATAGAGGTTGTTAATCGTAGCTTGGGGAATCTGTTGAGGTGTTATGTGGGAAAAAATATTAGGCAATGGGATTTGTTCTTACCTCAAATCGAGTTTGCTTACAATTGCTCAAAAAACCAAAGCACTAATCATAGCCCGTTTGAAGTGGTGTATGGTAAGAATCCTATCAACCCTTTGGATTTGGTTCCCATTGGTTCTATCAAATATTTCAGTGGAGATGTTGAATCTAGGGCAAAAGAGATCAAGAAGTTGCATGTTCAAGTTTGAGAGAAGATTGTGAAGCAAAATGAGAAGTATAAGAAAGCCACAGATAAGCACCGCAAGCATGCTGAGTTTAAAGAAGGACATTCAGTATGGATTCATCTCAGAAATGATCGCTTTCCTCCTGGAAAATATGAAAAGTTGAAGCCGAGAGTTGATGGTCCATTTAAAGTCCTACAACGGATTGGAAAGAATGCATACAAGATCGAGCTACCAGAGTCTTATGGTGTGTCACCAACTTTCAATATAGCAGATTTGTCTCCTTATCATGGTGATGTTAACATTTCGGAATTGAGGTCAAGTCTTTTCCAACCCTGAGAGATTGACACGGGAGTGTCCATTTACATGCCTCACACTCAAGATGCATCCAACTACAATACTCACGCTCAAGATGCAAAAAGGTTCCAAGTTCTCACTTTAATTTGTTAAGCAACAGATCATGTTCGAAGGGTAGTTTGGGAAGTTTATAACTTTCAATTTTGGACTAATTGGCTGACGTGCTTTATGTCATTGAAAAGCTCAAAGTCTTTACTACAATTTCCTCTTTCGAATTGCATCGTTTGGAGCTTCCATGAAGGAGTTATGACCGAATTCATTCTGGTGGTCAGATTAAAGAGTTTTACTTGTTATTTGTTTTAGCTTTAATATTTTCTTGTAATCTGCTTTGTCAATTAAATCTTTTGTGTTCCCCATACTTTGAGGGTTATTCCAAGGTGTGGCTCTTGTGTTTCCCATACTCGGAGGGTTGTTCCAAGGCATGGCTTTATATTTAGTTCTTCTACTTTGTAAGGGACAGCTTATCAAGATTACTGAATGAATTAAACTCTTTTGAGTATTATCCTTACTATGTATCTCTTTGGTGGATTTCCATTGAGTGGTGAGTTTCCCTTTGGTTATGTATCCTTGGTTAGTTCTCTAGGGTGGTGATATTCTGTACCCCTTTTGACTTAACTTTGGTGGTGAGCCTTTACATATTTTGTTGAGTTTCCATATGGTGGTGATCTCTGTATCCCTTCGGAAGTAAAGCTACTATTCTTTGTGTTTGTTTGGGCTATTTCTTGTTGTCACGCTGCTTACCGGCATCAGATGGGGACAAGTTTTTCTTGAAACTTTTATATAAAGAACAAACAAAATTTGATAAAGAAACGTGAGTACAAAAGGCATAACAAGTCGTATACAAGCTGATGAATTCAAAAATACATATACGATGGTAAGGTCCAATCTTAATTCTTCGATTTCTAAGATATTATGATTGATCACATTTTCGGTCAATTTAGGAGTTGACCAAAAATCTTAAACCTTGTTCCTTTAATAACTATGGATTAGGCTCTATTTGGAAGAACTTCTTCAAGTAGATCTTTTAGGAGTTAATCTTTTAATGTAGACCTTTTACAATTAGAGCTTTTAATGGGAAGATGTTTGTCGTTTTATTGTCAATTATAAAAAACTTTTTTAAATAGTAGGATTACCAAAATATTCGAAAACTATTTTAAATGATAGGGATATACTATATATTTTAGCTTTATTAAAAAAAATGCTCTAAAAAATCTACTTGGAAAAACCTAAAATTTGAGCTTATCTAAGTAGACGTAGAACTGTTTTTTTTAATCGTCCAAAAGCTCTACTAGCCGATAACGACACAATTTTTTTTAAAAAAAGTGTTTTTAACTAGTAGACAACCTATTTCAAACAGGCACTTAATCATAGTCATTGGGAGTTAAGGGCTTGACTTTATTATAAGATAATTATTTTTATTTTTTGTAATTATTTGTTTCTATGAAACTTATTTATTTCTAGGTGACACTCTTTGTGGCTTTTAGTGGAAGGCATAAATTGCCCACCATATGCAATAGGGGAGATCTAGATTGGATCTTGAAGAAACTTAAGTCATATAATTCTAAAACAAAACTGGAGGTAATATATTTTTGTCAATATTCATTTATGAGAGATTTAATAAATAAATAAATAAAGTATCATTTGTACTTGGTATTCATGCAGGATGTTGATCTAATGTGGGTACCCCGGAAAGGCAATGAGATCATGTCTCTTGAGCAACTTAAAAAAAGTTATCCACGACTAAGACCGTTTAACTCAGATAACAGCTCTTTAACACTAGACAAAATCAACAAATTTATTAAGGGTGTGTGTGTGATTTGATGTAGTTTGGGAAATAATTGCCTATTTCATAAGCTTGAAAAAGCATGATATTTATATTGACTTAAATATGTATATCTTGAGTTAGTTTAGGGTAGTTTCTATAATTTTATGAGAAAATTTATATTTGTTAGAGACATGTTAATTGTTTTTTTTCTAAGTGATAGTCTTATTAATGTTTTTTTTTTTTCTTTCACTTGCCTATATGTACTTTCAGGCAAAAGAATTATTTGTGTGCAATTAGTCCTAAACTCGAAATTGTTCGTGCAATTCCCCTTATTTATTGGTACAATTAAAAAGTTAATTTTTCAGCTCCTGATGCAATGTAAACTGCTAAATCTACAACAAATAGGAACCACACTAACAATTCACTGTGACCATCATAAATCTTTTCGAATTTGGAGATATGTTAGTGCTACTTTTCTTGTATGTTTTTCTTTTGGTTTTCGGTTCTCTATGGTGATGGCTAAAACCGAATTCGAAAATATGTCAAGATGTTATTCTTCGAATATGTTAAAAGTCTTTGTTCCTATAGGTGTCTTTTCCAAGGCTAGTCAATGTTCTTTACCAATTCATAGTAATTGATTCTTTTAGTATAATTGTTAGTTTCATATGTCCATGGTTATTTGGAAGGTGAAGATTTGGTCCTAAAAATTTACATTTTCAACGCGGCTTGGATTGGTTGATTTCTTCCTAATCTAGTGTTCAAGAAAAATTGAATACTTGTTTGAGCTTGACCAGTTATCTAGTTAGGTTTTAAATTAGATGTCAGAAGAAAACTGGTCTTTGGAGGAAAGTTGGATTCAATCCAACATAGGAAATATTGATGTAGAATCTTACAATGACTACAAAGAGATATAAGGGAATCAGATTGTTTTAATTTTTCTTGTCCTAACTTGTCTTGCGACTCAAACGCAAACTAGAAAATCAACACTATACATGATCATAAGCTTTCGTGGAAAGTGATTCTTCCAATAATTATAATATTATTGTCTCCTTCAAGATATAGTAAAACTCGATAACATAATTAATACCATTATAAATGGTCTTAAGCTCGTTTTTTTTATAGTTATTGGCATAAATTTAAGACTGAAAATTGCAATAATTGCGACCAAAACCTTTGACAACCAAGTCCTGTATCTGGAGAGGTAGTGGGAAGATTTTGAAACAGAATTGCATGCTTAAAACACCAAACTTGCAAATAATTATAGTATTTTACACATCACTACTCTTTTAAGACATCGCTACACATGACCTTGTAAGACAATACTCTTCTAAGACTTCTTCATAATGGAAGGTTTTGTTACTTGTTAGCAGGATTGAATAACAAGTCATCAACAATCTTACAAATTTTACTAGAAAAATAAAAATTCACAATCAAATAGAAGGTTTTATCGGTTTTTAAACCACCACATTTATATAAACTATCTGAAAAGATTCAGAGATTGAATCGAAAACAAAAATCTAAAGTCAAGAAAATTGAAACAAGAAAGGTTTTCCATGAAAATCTTTTAAAGAGAAAACTGAGTACTATGTATAGCAACACAATCAATTATCTGTTATTTGTATTGCTAAAAAGCAATCTAGTTCGAATCGGCAAGAGACAAACAATAAACAGAAACTTCACGTTAGGAAAATCGAGGTCCGTGTTTCACACGGTGTCCTTAAGACAATTTCGTCGATTAACACCGTATGTGTATGACAATTGTCTCTCATGATACAACGATTTAACAATGGATGTGCAAAACACAAACCACTCCTCAAATTGAATTCAAACATAGCAAGATATGAAGAACCGAAGAACCGAAAAGAGAACAATTAATTTCGTGATATCCAGAATAAGTGAATTATAAGGAAAATACTAGAATTTTAAATAGAAAACCTAATCAATAGGACTGATATAGGAAACACTTAATTACTACAATTTTAATGATAAAGGAAAATAATTAAGGAATAATCTTCCAAAAGATATATCTCTAATTAACACCGACTCTAATTACTTAGTGATCGTGTAAGTATCATAATCCAAAAAAAAAATCAACTCTTTCCTTAATCCAGTTTTAATTTCCATAACCTAAACGGAAATTAACTATTTCGTTATTCAACTTTTCCTTATCATTTAAACCATCTGGCTTAGGGAAAAAAAATTTAATTAATTATTTCCTAATCAATAAAATGTTGATTTAGGAAAAAAGAAACTTAAAATAGTAGTAAAAAATCAATTGTACTCTCATATTCCAATCGGCGCAGTATTCGTGTACGCAAGACACGCCCACACACATGTTGATAAGCTACTATCACACAACCATCTATATATCATATATAAGTGTTTTCCCCAACCAATGTGGGATGCATATTTTTCCCTACACAATGGGCTCACCTTGAGAATCAATTTCTCATTCACCCATTAATTATTTTGTAAGTTTGAGTATACCATTTCGAAGCTCTCACGGAGGAGAATTCAAATATACTTTGATCTTTCATTTTCATGGAATCAATCATACCCAAATAATACTCTCAAAATGTGTGTTCATCACAAATTTCTGAAAATCCCTTACATGAATGAAATTGACCTAAGAGATACGAGAAATGACTTTTTGGTAAGTTCAAACTGTTGAAACTTGCATAGGATAGGTAGGTAGGTGTTACCCTTTGAACCTTCCCTCGTAAAGCTGTGCTAACTTTACTTGTTGATCAGTAGATATGATATCTTTGAATTGTTCTGCCGTTTATGTAAACGATAGCACACCTCACACAGGTATCTTCCAGACCCAATTTGGTTCTGATTGTTATGTTTGTTTCGGTCATGAACATACGCCTGGTTCTGTGAAAATCGTTGGAGAATATAGCCCTTCACTATTCTCTTTTCGAAGCGGCCCCACTTCTCTCTCACATAAGTGATTTCTTAATTAAGAGTAACCCGTATTGCTCTGCTCAGATTTCCAATGCTTATAATTCTGACACATAAGAATCATTAAAAACATAGTTGAACCTTTTTCCTATGGGCATCACTATTTCATCATAGGAATGGACTGGAGGGTAACCCCCACAGTGATCCAACTAAGTCTTACAACTTAGTTGTCTCATTGAACTTAGATCTTGGAATCTCCAATCAACTTGGTTGGGTTTCCATTGTATCGAATTTTTATTTCATAAGATTCAGTCTCTTTCCCCTCAATGTCTCAACTAATTCTCTATTTAACCCTTTGGTTAGCGGATTTGTAGTGTTATCTTTTGACTTTATATAGTCAATGGAGATAACTCCAGTTGAGAGTAGTTGCCTAATAGTATTATGTTTTCGACATATATGGCTAGACCTCTAAAGGGACACGTCATTGTAGTGTCGTCAAATATGAACATTTAAGTTCGACCTCGCAAGGGCACAAGTCACAGAGACTAGCACAACGGCAAGCAAGGGATCGATCCACGGAGAGGTGGGATTCACCGATCGTCTCTAGTTCTAGCTATTATTACAACACTCTGAGTTGACTAGTGTGTTACGTGTGCGGAAAAATAACTTATATAAATAATATATACAATGATAGATGGAATGGAGATATGCATGAAATACGGTTACACTAGGGAAACGACTCAACCGTGACAATCCTCCTAGTTACGTTCTAGACTTACCTAATCCTCAAATGTGCAAGTGTATCATAGGCTCATATCCCCTTAATTAATCTCTAATCTCTCTCGATGTCTTAGAGATAGTATCCATATATACCCGAAATCTCTCTCAAGCAATCCGGACAATATATATGAACCCATTAAGCACATGGAATACAAATCAAACCCTATACGCTAGCCTAGTGGTTCTAGCACTTTCTAGTCAAGCATAGTGAATGTTTATCTAAGCATTATCAAACGCGTCTCCTCTCGGTACATAGCATCTAACCATGGATCAATTACAAAGTGATCAATTAAGCAAAGGCTTTAAGCACGCAAAACATCCATAAAAATACTCAAACACAAAAGAAATGTCGGTGGACTTTACTTCTAGGTCAAAGATTCGGTTTAGTCAACTCCCTATGATGGCTAAACATGGGAAACAAGTTTACCTAACAACTACATGCAACAATGTGATTGTTATATCATTAAGAACATTCAATTTAGGTTAAAGGTTCATCCTCTTGATTAGGGAATTTTCCCACAATCAATTCATCACACAATCCTGTCACGTGGATGGATAATCGTGTCTTAATACAAAGACTCATTAATAACTACGATATGAACTAAGGTCAATTTAGCAACTAAAAGCCTGAACTGAAACCTTTTCTACTCTTTGGAGCAAAAAATCTCTATTACTCAAATTTCTCAATACATGGGATTTCAAGTCATCCATCAATCAATCAACAATCGTTGGTATCTAATTTCTACTCTAAATTACAACTACTCCTAAACCCAATCATGGACACATATTGATTTCTAACAATTCATACACATACATATCATAATAAAAGCATAAAAACTCATATATTAAAGAGCAAAACAAAACCCAAATGAATTTAAGTACAAAAATACATATATAGCACATGTGAAAGGTTTAAAAATTCCCAAATTCGGTGTTACACATCAAAGACAACAAGAAATACAAAGAAATGAGCAAATAAGAGTAAACCTTTGAAGACAAGTCCTCCAAAGATGCACCTAGCCTTCCTAGCTCGAATTTGGCTTCTAATTCCTTTGTAATATACTCTAAGATGGATGGAGGAAGTGTATAGTGGTGAGGTGGAGGTGTATGGTGAGTTCCCATGGAGGAAAAACCTTCATGGGAGCAAGAGATGAAAGAAAATGGAATAGAAAAGAGAAGAGAAGAGAAGAGAAGAGGTGTGAGAAGGGTAAAAGAGGGGAAAAGAGCTTTTTAAGAATGATGAGAAAATGGGGTATTTATAGTGTGGGAGGTTAGGGCAAGAGTTTTGGGTCAAAAGACAAGAATACTCCTCTGAAAATGGCTGAAAAACGTTGTTCTGCCCAGAAGTACGGTTTGATGTGTGATTCGATGTGCGGTTTACTTCGACACATTGTACAGCACATCAGTTTGATTTGAGAGGCTGTCTTCCTACGCGATACGATGTGCGGTACGTGTTTCCTTCTGGTGCTGTACGCGTACCAAACTTGAAGCTTTCTACAATTTTGCCTGCCATCCCACGCGGTACAAAGTGCGGTACACTTCAACACGGTGTACCGCACTGATTTCTGTTGCTCTCTTGCGCGGTACAAAGTGCGGTTCACTTCGACACAGTGTATCGCACTTACTTCTATAAATTGCTCCTTAACCTCCAAAACACTTCAATTAAGCTCAAATACCTTCTGTAGGGAACATGTACCTGCACAAGGCTCACAAACACATCAAATACCAAAATATACTCGAAAACAAGAACAAAAGCTAGAAAATGGGGACCTCAAAAGATATATAAATCGCTTCGATCAACCTCCCATTATACATGTTGCTATGTGCTCTCCCTACTGCTGATTGACTATCACAGTGGATGCAAATTGCTGGCACAGGCTTTAGCCATATTGGAATATCCTCTAAGAATTGGTGTAGCCATTCAGCCTCCGCACCATATTTATCTAAAGCAATAAACTATGATTTCATTGTGGATTTGGCTATACATGTCTGTTAGGAGGATTTCCAGGATTTATCTGCACCTTCTAGTGTGAACACATTTTTTTTTAACGATAAGAGATTTATTGCTTAAGAAGAAACAACAAGGAACAGAGAGAGGCCAAAGCCACGAAACAATAGACCAGAAAGCAACAGAAACAACACACAAAAAGAACCAGAACTAAACAAGATTAAATCATAAATTTTCCCAGATAACTAAGTCCCCCTCTAAACCAGAGCCCCTTTTAGCCAAACTATCGGCGTATGAGTTAGAAGATCTCACATTGTAAACGACTGAGGTATTTGTCAGGAAAAATAAAAAACTTCGAATGTCATAAATCAACTGGACATGTTTCAGACTTCCCACTCCATTACAATTAATCCAGCCAACAGCAACCATAGAGTCACTCGCTATTGAAATCTCTTTATCAACCAAAGAAACCGTATTTGCACATTTCGCAAGCTTTGTGATTGGCTAAAATCTCCGCTGAATTTGAATACATCATACCCACTGCTATGGAGAACAAACCCAAAACCTTACCAGAATTATCTCTAAGGATGTTATAGATTCCCGTATTGCCCGGGTTTCCTCTAGCCGATCCGTTAACATTGAATTTCAAAATTCCAAAAGTCGGAAGGGACCAAACATAATGAGCAGACTTCTTGACTGTCTTCTGCTCAGTGCACCGATCCTTCACCATTAACAACATCAGGGTAAAAGAATCAGAGTTGTTGTTCTCAAAATATTTGAACCACCACACCACCCTTAATTTCACCAAATCTGTAGCCTGAGGCAACGAAGTCGACTTGTTATTGAAAACCATTTGATTCCTAGCCTCCCACACCGTCCAGACTGTGGCAAAGAATAACTAATCTCATCTTCTTCTGCGCCTAGGCAAAGGGTAGAGGCCAGACCAACCACCAGACCAGTCTTTCAAAGAATCATTCATGCAATAAACCATACCCCACCAACCCATACCACCAAGCCATAAGTCACGAGCACATTTGCAGTGAAGAAACAAATGATATGGTTTCCTTATCAAAATTGCACAGAGAACACTACGAAACCGAGCCAAAGCCAAAATTCTGCATCACTTTACTAACCATAGATTTTCCGCTTAAAAGCTGCCAAACAAACATTTCAATCTTAGCTGGGCAAATACCTTGCCAAATAAACTTATGGTTCTTGTCGATAACAGTCATTGAGTCCTCCAAACATCTTCTAAAATAACTCAGAAAACACACTATTAGAGCAAAAATACCAAGCCAGGATGTCTTATTTATCGTTGTGAATTTTGATACTGTCGAGAAGAGTATAGAAGATCCTCCATTGATCCTATTCCCAATAAAAAAGAGGTCTCCTCAAAGTAACCTCCGAAATCCACCTAGAATCATGCCACATCTTAAAGTCGAACACTACTACGCCATTTTCCTTAGCCAAGGTAAAAAATTTAGGGCTAGCATCCCTGAGAGGCATCTCTAAACCACCTTGATCAGTCTAGAATCTAGCCCTCCTACCATTTTTGATAACAACTTTAACCCTTTCCTTGAGAATTTTTTGAGACTTGGACTCTTGATCATATAAAATTCCCACCTCCTTAACGAAAGCCGACACAACCTTGTTACCATTCTAGTCCTAGAAAAAAAAAACATCTGTAGGCACCTTACGGGGACACATCGTTGCAGTGTCGTCAAATATGAACATTTAAGTTCGGCCTCGCAAGGGCGCAAGTCACAGAGACAAGCACAGCGGTAAGCAAGGGATTGATCCACAGGAAGGTGGGATTCACCGATCGTCTCTAATTCTAGCTATTATTACAACACTCCAAGTCGACTCGTGTGTTGCGTGTGCGGAAAAGTGAATAATAATATAACTAAATAACTTATATAAATGATATATAAAATGATAGATGGAATGGAGATATACATGGAATGTGGTTACACTAGGGAAACGACTCAACAGTGACAATCCTCCTAATTACGTTCTAGACTTACCTAATCATCAAATGTGCAAGTATACATAGGCTCGTATCCCCTTAATCAATCTCTAATATATCTCGATGTCTTAGAGATAGTATCCATATATACCTGAAATCTCTCTCGAGCAATTCGGATAATATATATGAACCCATTAAGCACGTGAAATACAAATTGAACCCTATACACTAGCCTAGTGGTTCTAGCACTTTCTAGTCAAGCATAGTGAATGTTTATCTAAGCATTGTCGAACACGTCTCCTCTCGGTACATAGCATCTAACCATGGATCAATTACAAAGTGATCAATTAAGCAAAGGCTTTAAGCACTCAAAACATCCATATAAATACTCAAACACAAAAGAAATGTCGGTGTTCTTTACTTATGTGTCAAATATTCGGTTTAGTCAACTCCCTATGATGGCTAAACATGGGAAAAAGGTTTACCTAACAACTACATACAACAATGTGATTGTTATATCATTAAGAACATTCAATTTAGGTTAAAGGTTCATCATCTTGATTAGGGAATTTTCCCACAATCAATTCATCACCCAATCCTGTCACGTGGATGGATAATTGTGTCTTAATACAAAGACCCATTAAGAACAAGGATATGAACCAAGGTCAATTTAGCAACTAAAAGCTTGAACTGAAACCTTTTTTACTCTTTGGGGCTAAAATCCCTATTACTCAAATTACTCATTACATGGAATTTCAAGTCATCCATTTATCAATCAACAATCATGTGTATCTAATTTCTACTCTAAATTACAACTACTCCTAAACCCAATCATGGACACATATTGATTTCTAACAATTCATACACATACATATCATATTAAGAGCATAAAAACACATATATCAAATGTCTTCTGAGTTTACAGATACGAACACCCACAAACGTATTACTCTGCAAGAAAGTTGAGATGCAATCCAAACATACCACATAAAAATAACACATGCATGCTAGTATCTCAAATATACCAATCAATAACAATACTCCACACAATGCAAGTATGCCAATACTTAGGATGTTTTTGGTTTACAAATTAACAACGCTCGAATGCTCAAGATAAAATTCGCCTCGACTCTAATCCTCACAGGATTTCAATCTGATTTTTTCACTCAGAACCTAGGCAATAACTCCCTAGCAAACACATGCGATTTGGAAGCTATATTCATGGAATCTAATATATCGCATATGAGTATATTCAATGAAGCACATTTTATAGTGATAGATCTCATGGGAAGAATTGAAATGTCATGAACGTAGAAAGAGCATGCATTGAGTCATATTCCCAAATATAGACTTTCTAAGAGATCAAATGGACTTTCCCTCACTTGTATTGGGGCCAAGATGATTTGTGGTAGTGTATGGGATGGAAGATATGGTAAGAGTGGAAAGGATAAAGTTAATAATCTTGCCAAAGTGTTTATACATATTATAATACTTTAGTTAGCTCTAAAACATATTACATCACAAGTGACTAGGCACTAAACTTTACATTGCACATCTGTGCTACACTTGTACTCATTGGTGAGTAACTTTTTATTTGAAGAACTTGAAGGCTTAAGTGTTTATAATTCACACTTATTTTTTCTTTTTTCTTTTTTCTTTCTCTTAGCCCTTGCCTTTGTACATTTACACATAATTGCCTAATTACACATTTACAAAATTTAGAGCAAATATAACTTCTCTAAAGTTATACACCTTAACATGATCAATAACTAGGGTATGACTTGTGTTTGAGCTATGTTAGTGTATGGAGGTTTAGTGTTTGGGCTCAATTTTTGTAATGAAAACACACATAGGGACATGGGAGTGTTTGGGTTATATTTGTGGAGTTTAAGAAAACACTCAAGTCCTAAATCATTTCTAAAAGTCCATCTAACGAGGGAATACAAATCTCAACAAGTAATCCACATGATAAAGTTCTATGGCAATCAATGCAAATTTGAAGTACAATGAGATCACAATTAAGGATAAAATCGGAAAGTGTTTAAAGAGTAGAAACAAAACCCACAAATTTCGCCTTTTAGGCTTAAGTGTAGTTCACGGGTAATCTCCACTATTTTCCAAAGCTAAACAAGCAAAGAGTTCTATCCACCTCAACTTCAAAAGATTGGCACTGTACAAGCAAAATTAAGTGATGCATGGAGCTAAAAGCATACTATGCATATCTCTACCGGCACACAAAAGAAAGCAACTTAACATGGAGGCCAAAAATTTCAAAAACTGTCGAAATTCAAGTTCGTTCAATGTCCACTCTTTGGTGCATATCTTTAACAGTATTTATTATCATTTGACAAAATTTTAACACCATCAAGTAGACATATGAGTACACACTTTTCATTTTTAAAATATTTCAAAATTCGAATTGGAAAAGTGTGAAAATGGAAGATGAAAACAGTATATGTGCAGTTTTGAAAAACAGGACATTGCCCTTGACCTTTGATCGAAGAAATGATCATAACTCTTAAACCGCCACCCAGAATTTTGTGTTCTTTATATATTCAGAATCGTAACGAATAATTGAAGAACATAACGAGGGAGGAAAAATTAATTTCTTCACCAATTAGTACAGTTTTACAGAAACATTTGCCTCAAGAATATTCAAAACAGAGCACTTTTTTCAGAGATTTGAAAATTGTCTAAAATAAACACCTTAAGATCTAAGCACATCACAAATCCACTCTTAGATCTAAACATAAATGAAAATAAAAGAAAATAAGCATAGCATTCCTAACATTAAACGTATGGGCAGTTCCCGCCCAAGTCGACAACTACTCTACAAGCACTCAAATTAAAGTTCAAAATTTAGAGGGAACCTCTTGTGGCTGCAACTACATGGCCTTTGTGGGGGTACGATAGATGCACACCTAGCTCTCAAGAGTCGTGTGGTCTTTCCAAACTAATAGTTTCAATTCCTTGCACAAGCACAACTCAAAAACCAATCAAATGCATATGCTATAAATAAAATAACAAAACATGACTAACAACTCCATAACATTGCCTAAACATTGCCGTGCACACAATGAAAGACATGAGTAAAAGAGATGCTTATTTTTAACATAACAATCTACTCCGCAAAGCAAGAGGTGGTGAGGTGGAGGTGTATGGTGAGCTCCCATGGAGGAAAAACCTCCATGGGAGCAAGAGGTGAAAGAAAATGGAAGAAGAAGAGAAGAGGCGTGAGAAGGGGAAAAGAGGGGAAGATAGTTGAAGAGAGGTCTCAAGAATGAGGAGAAAAGGGGGTATTTATAGTGTGGGAGGTTAGGGTAAGAATTTTGGATGAAAATACAAGAATACCCCTCTAAAAATGGCTGAAAAACGTATTTCTGTCAAGATGTGCGGTACTATGTGTTGTACGCATCAACACTTTCTGCGCACAATTATGAAAACAGTCATAACTTTCTCTACAAACCTCGGAATCGTAATCTGTAAAGTGCGTTAGAAAGAAGACCTCTGGGGCTTTCTAAAAAAGGGTTATGGGTTATGTAGTTCAATTGGAGGAGAGAGATATGACTTTCCAAAGTTGGGGTGTCTGCACAAGCTATTCCAAAGTCTACCATTTAACCTCCAAAACTCTTCAATTAAGCTCAAATACCTTCCGTAGGGAACATGTACCTACACAAGGCTCAAAAACATATCAAATACCAAAATATACTCAAAAATAAGAACAAAAGCGAGGTAATGTGGACCTCAAATGGGTATATAAATCGTTCCGATCAACACCCTATACTTAGCACATAAACTTTCCACCAAAGCGGCATGTCCTATGAGCCAAATCTCCATATCCATTTAGCCAGCAAACTCTCGTTTTTATCATGCATTCTCCCAATACCCAATCCCCATTTACTCTTGCTGCCACAAATTGTGTTCTAATCAATGGACTAAATTTTCTTTTTTTCAACCCTATCACCCCAGAAAAAAGATCTCTGAATTTTTTCAATATCATTTGCCACTCCCACCAGAATTCAAATCACTGACATAAAATAGCTAGGAAAACTAGAAAGCACCGCCTTTAAAAGGACCAATCTTCTGCCTTTGTTGGTGAATTTCCTTTTCCACGGAGTTAACCTTTTTTTAAAACGAGACAGGATTCCAAAAGGCTATTGATCAGAGCGATTTATATACCTTTTGAGGTCCCCATTTTCTAGCTTTTGTTATTGTTTTCGAATATATTTTGATATTTGATGTGTTTGTAAGCCTTACGTAGGTACATGTTCCCTACGGAAGGTATTTGATCTTAATTGAAAAGTTTTAGAGGTTAAATGGTAGAATTTGGAATAACTTATGCAGACACCCCAACTTCAAAAGATCATATCTCCCTCTTCCAATCGAATTACATTTCCTATAACCACCTTTCGGAAAGCCTCAAAAGTCTAATTTTCAACGCACTTTACAGATCGAGATTTCGAGATTTCTGGAGGAATTTATGACCATTTTCGTAACAGTGTGTAAAGCTACGCGGTACGCCGTGTTGATGCGTACCGTGTTTCCTACCGCAACTTTGGGCAGAAAACTCTAAAAGGTGATGTGTGGTACGTCTGTTGATGCGTACTGCGTGACGTACCGCATTCTGAGTCAAAAATGTGATTTTTAGCTATTTTTTAAAGGTATTCTTATCTTTTCACCCCAATATCTTACCCTAACTTCTAAACCTATAAATACCCCCTTTTCTCCTCGTTCTTCAAACCACTCTTCCCCTATTTTCCCTCTTTCATGCCACTTCTCTTCTCTTTTTCATTTTCTTCATCTTCTTCATCTCCTCCACAAAATAAGGAGTGATTCAAGCTCCCAATGAGGATTTTCCTCCATGGGAGCTCACCATACACCTCCATCACACCTTTATAAACTTCATCCATCCAATTGAGAGTATATTGCAAGGAAATATGAGTGGTTCTTGGACCAATTTTGAACTAGGAAAGCTATGAGCTTCTTTTAAGGATTTGTCTGCAAAGGTTGTCTCTTTTTTACTCATTTCTTGTATTTCTTGTTTTCTTAATTGTGTATCAAGAATTTGGGGATATTGTAAACCTACACTTGTGTAATAAATGTATTGATTGTTCTTAAATTCTTTGGGTTTTATTCTATTCTTTGATTTAAGCATAATTTCACTCATATTATGATATGCATGTGTGTGGATGGTCAAAATTGATAGGTATTCATGAATGGGATTAGGAGTAGAGTAAATTAATTTCCCATGATTGTTTGGATGTTGATGAATGAACCTCAATACCATGTTTAGAGTGATTTGAGTGTTTGAGTTTTAGCTCCAAAGAATGGGTAAAGCTTGGTTGATTATGCATTCACATGCTAGATTAGGCTTTGGTTCTTTATTCTTATGCTTAAGGGGCCTTGTTTCAAGGCATAATTGCTCATCTCATGGCTTGAGTTTAGGCGATGAATTGACTTTGGTGACTACCTTAATGAACCCCTAATTCAATTGAATGTACTTTATGTCTAACAATCAACATTTATGTGTATAGTTGTATGGTAAGCTTATTTCCATTTTAGTCATCCATCTTAGGGAGTTTAGAGAGATTAGGAGAAAGCCCTCTCTTTGGTTGAAAGGGTTATGCATTCATGAAATTGGAGAATGCCGCAGTCGTCCAATGGTGAGGACATCTCGGATTGACACCCGAGAAGACCCGGTGTTCAATTCCAGGTTACAGATGAGAGGTCTCATTTCTATCTGTTTTGTATATTTTTCCTTGTCTCTTTATCTCTTTTTCGATATGTACTTCCATTCATTTGGATTTTGATATAAACCTAGTATTATTGCCTTGTTTTTGCATATGCTTGTTGATGGTTGATGTGGCCCGTCGAAATGTTTAAAGACTTTGAGTGGTTAGCCACCATTCGATTGAACTTAGGTTGTGTGTGAAGAACCGAGAGGTGAAGCACTCAACGTGCATTTAGTAGATTGGCCACTACGTGTAGAGCCTGTATGCGGTTTTACACGTATTGTCGCTACGTGTGTCTCATTGATCTTAATGAACTCGAGTGCAATTTGGGCAATCATCAAGAGATGTTGTTGGTGTATGTCGGTATAGTCAATTGTTGCTGGAGTGAGGACAATTGGTGAGGATTAAGTGAGCAATCCATTCAACTTTGGCTATACATGTTGTATGAAATTGTGTGATTGCTATGGTAGAGTGGACATGTTGTTGCAGTGTCATCAAATATGAACATTTAAGTTCTGTCTCATAAACGAGCAAGTTACAGAGACTAGCACAGCAGCAAGCAGGGATCGTTCCACAAGGAGGTGGGATTCACCGACCGTATCTAGTTCTATCTATTATTACAACACTCTAAGCGAACTCGTATGTTACTTACGTAAAATAATTACAGAAAAGTAAATGCTAAACTAACCTAACAAACTACATAATTAAACAATATGTACAATGACATGAAGGAATGAAGTGATGTAGAATGTAAATGATCACACTAAGCAAATGACTCTACCAAAGCAATCACATAATTTCATACAACATGCATAGCCAAAGTTGAATGTTGTACTCACTTAATTCTCACCAATTGTCCTCACTCCAGCAACAATCAACTATACTGATATGCACCAACAACAACTCTCGATGATTGCCTGAACTGCACTAGCGTTCATTAAGAACAATGAGATACACGTAGCGACAATACGTGTAAAACCGTGCACAGGCTCTACACGCAGTGGCCAATCTACTAAATGCACGTTGAGTGATTCACCTCTCGGTTCTTCACACATAACCTAGGTTCAATCGAATGGTGGCTAACCACTTAAAGGCTCTAAACAATTCGATGGGCCACATCAACCATCAACAGGCATATGCAACAAAAAGGGAATAATACTAGGTTTATATCAAAATCCTAAATAATGGAAGTACACATCAAAGTAAAGACAAAGATACAAGGAAAGAAATACAAAACTGATTGAAAGAAGACTTCTCATCCGTAACCGGGAATCGAACACCGGGTCTTCTAGGGTGTCAATCCGAGATGTCCTCACCACTGGACGACTGCCGAGTTCTCTAATTTCATGAATGCATAACCCTCTCAACCAAATAGAGGGCTCTCTCATAATCTCTCTAAACTCTCTAAGATGGATGGCTAAAATGGAAATAAGCTTACAATACAAATATATGCATCAATGTTGATTGTTAGACATAAAGAACAATCAATTGAATTAGGGGTTCATTCTCTTGATTAAGGCATTCACCAAGGTCAATTCACCACCCAAACTCAAGTCATGGGATGAGCAATTATGCCCTGAAACAAGGCCCATTAGCATAAGAATAAAGAACCAAAGCCTAATCTAATATGTGAATGCATATTCAACCAAGCTTCACCCATTCTTTGGAGCTAAAACTCAAACACTCAAATCACTCTAAACATGGTATTTAGGTTCATTCATCAACATACAAACAATCATGGGAAATTAATTTACTCTACTCCTAATCCCATTCATGAATACATATCAATTTTGACCATCCATACACATGCATATCATAATACGAGAGAAATTATGCTTAAATCAATGAATAGAACAAAACCCAAAGAATTTAAGAACAATTAATACATTTATTACACAAGTGTAGGTTTACAATATCTCCAAATTCGTGATACACAATTAAGAAAACAAGAAATACAAGAAATGAGTAAAAAGGAGACAACCTTTGAAGACAAACCCTCCAAATAAGCTCCTAGCTAACGGGACACGTCGTTGTAGTGTCGTCAAATATGAACATTTAAGTTCGGCCTCGCAAGGGCCAAGTCACAGAGACTAGCACAGCGGCAAGCAAGGGATTGATCCATAGGGAGGTGGGATTCACCGACCGTGTCTAGTTTTATATATTATTACAACACTCTGAGCAGACTCGTGTGTTGCGTATGCGGAAAAGTGAATAATAATATAACTAAATAACTTATATAAATAATATATACAATGATAGATGTAATGGAGATATGCATGAAATGTGGTTACACTAGGGAAACGAGTCAACATTGACAATCCTCCTAATTACGTTCTAGACTCACCTAATCCTCAAATGTGCAAGGATATCATAGGCTCGTATCTTCTTAAATAAACTCTATTCTCTCTCGATATCTTATAAATAGTATCCATATATACCCGAAATCTCTCTCGAGCAATCCAGATAATATATATGAACCCATTAAGCACGTGCAATACAAACAAACCCTATACACTAGCCTAGTGGTTCTAGCACTTTCTAGTCAAGCATAGTGAATGTTTATCTAAGCATTATCAAACGTGTCTCCTCTCGGTACATAGCATCTAACCATGGATCAATTACAAAGTGATCAATTAAACAAAGACTTTAAGCACTCAAAACATCCATATAACAACACAAGCACAAGAAAATGTCAGTGGACTTTACTTCTAGGTCAAAGATTCAGTTTAGTCAACTCCCTAGGATGGCTAAACATGGGAAACAAGTTTACCTAACAACTACATGTAACAATGTGATTGTTATATCATTAAGAACATTCAATTTAGTTTAAAGGTTCATCCTCTTGATTAGGGAATTTTCTCACAATCAATTCATCTTACAACCCTGTCCCGTGGATGGATAATCGTGTCTTAATACAAAGACTCATTAAGAACAAGGATATGAGCCAAGGTCAATTTAGCAACTAAAAGCCTGAACTGAAACCTTTTTTATTCTTTGGGGATAAAATCCCTATTACTCAAATTACTCAATATATGGGATTTCAAGTCATCCATCAATCAATCAATAATCATGGGTATCTAATTTCTACTCTAATTTACAACTACTCCTAAACCCAATCATGGACACATATTGATTTCTAACAATTCATACATATACATATCATATTAAGAGCATAAAAACACATATATCAAAGAGCAAAACAAAACCCAAATGAATTTAAGTACAAAAATACATATATAGCACATGTGAAAGGGTTACAAATTCCCAAATTCGGTGTTACACATCAAAGACAACAAGAAATACAAAGAAATGAGCAAATAAGAGCAAACCCTTAAAGACAAGTCCTCCAAAGATGCACCTAGCCTTCCTAGCTCGAATTTAGCTTCTAATTCCTTTGTAATCTACTCTAAGATGGATGAAGGAAGTGTATAGTGGTGAGGTAGAGGTGTATGGTGAGCTCCCATGGAGTAAAAACCTCTATGGGAGAAAGAGATGAAAGAAAATGGAAGAAAGAGATAAAGGAAAATGGAAGAGAGAATAGAAGAGGAGTGAGAAGGGGAAAAGAGAGGAATAGAGCTTTTTAAGAATGAGGAGAAATGGTGTATTTGTAGTGTGGGAGGTTAGGGCAAGATTTTTGGATGAAAAAATACGAATACCCCTCGAAAAATGGCTAAAAACACAGTTCTGCCCAAAAGTGTTGTTCGTTGTGCGGTTCACTTTGACACATCGTACCGCACATCAGTTTGATTTGAGAGGCTGTCTTCCCTCGTTGTAAGACGTACGGTGCGCTTTTCCTTCTGGTGCGGTACGCATACCACACTGAAAGCTTTCTATAATTTTGGCTGCCATCCCACGTGGTACGAAGTGCGGTTCACTTCAACACGGTGTACCGCACTGATTTCAGTTGCTCTCGTGCGCGTTACGAAGTGTTGTTCACTTTGACATGGTGTACCACACTTACTTCTATAAATTCTACTCTTTAACCTCCAAAACACTTCAATTAAGCTCAAATACCTTCCGTAGGGAACATGTACCTATACAAGACTTACAAGCACATCAAATACCATAATATACTCGAAAACAAGAACAAAAGCAAAAAAGTGGGGACCTCAAAAGGTATATAAATCGCTTTGATCACTAGCTTTCCTAGCTCAAAATTGGTCCAAGAACCACTCATATTCCCTTACAATCTACTCTCAAATGGATGGATGAAGTGTATCAAGGTGTGATGGAGGTGCATGGTGAGCTCCCAGAGATGAAGAAGATGAAGAAAATGAAAGAGAGAAGAGAAGTGAAGTGGCGTGAAAGAGGGAAAATATGGGAAGGGTGGTCTGAAGAATGAGGAGAAAACGGGGTATTTATAGGTTTGGAAGTTAGGGTAAGATATTGAGGTGAAAAGATAAGAATACCCTTTAAAAATGGCCAAAAATCATATTTTTGACCCAGAATGCAGTACGTCACACGGTACGCATCAACAGGCATACCGCACATCACTTTTTAGAGCTTTCTGCCCAAAGTTACGGTACGAAACGCTGTACGCATCAACAAGGTGTACCACATAGCTCTAAGTACTTTTACAAAAACGGTAATAAATTCCTCCAAAACCTCGGAATCATGATCTGTAAATTGTGTTGAAAATTATACTTTCAGGACTTTTCTAAAATTGATTTTAAGAAATGTAGTTCGATTGGAGGAGAGAGATACGACCTTCCGAAGTTAGGGTGTCTGCATAAGCTATTCCAAATTCTGCCCTTTAACCTCCAAAACTTTTCAAATTAGCTCAAATACCTTCCGTAGCAAACATGTACCTACACAAAGCTCACAAACACATCAAATACCAAAATATACTCGAAAACAAGAACAAAAGCTAGAAAATGGGGTCTTTAAAATGTATATAAATCGCTTCGATCAGCTATTGAATTCGATCTCCCTCCTAAAGGTAATCCAAGGTACGTTATGGGTAATTTTGCTCTCCTACACCGAAAAAAATTCTCCCAACATTCTTCAAAAGCCACATTCTTACCAACTCTAACCACACATGATTTACGAAAGTTAATCTTTAAGTTTGCCGCCAACTCAAAACACCTCAAAATCTTTTTGGCATTACACAAATATTCTAACTTCAGTTTGTGGAAAAGGATTGTGTCGTTTGCAACTTGAAGATGCAAACTGTGAACAGTGTTATCACCAAAGGAAGCTCCTCTCAACAACCCCAAGTCACCGGTCTTTCTGAAAAGGGAGCTAAGACTCTGAAACAATGTTAAAAAGAAAATGCGACAGAGGATCACCTTGACGGAGACCTCTCGTAATATCGAATTGAGAAGTCGTACTACCATTCACTAGAACCGAAAGCATCAAAGACAAAACACAACTCCTCATCCACATCCTCTGTTTATCTCTGAAACCCATTTCAGACAACATAAAGTCTAAGAAACCATGATTGACTGAGTCATAAGCCTTCTCAAAAACTAACTTGACTAAAAGGCCACCCTCACCCTCCATCCTTCAACTGTGGATAATCTCATCAACAATGACATAACTGTTAAGAATTTGATGATTCTTGACTGTAAAGTCCTCATTTGTTGATTGGCTTATTTCGTGAACAAATCACATTTTTAGGGTGTTTATGTAAGGGTAGCTTAGGCTCTCAAGACCTCAAGAGGAGAATCACCAAAGGTAAAATTCTTGTGCTTACTTGCTTTGAAGAGATAGTTGCACACACTCACATACTCAAGCATAACTGTTATTTATATATGTTGAGCGGTTATACTTGTGTGCATTTTTGATTTAAATGACTCTTGTTTGATATATTTGCATCTTGTAATTAAAGTTTCATGTCATGTTAGGCATTAGTATAAGATGCATTTTTCATCACTCTTGAACTTATTGATTATTGTGCGTTTGAGTGTTGAAAATAGGTTTTGCGCTGGTGGTGCGCTACTCGACCAGCGCACCTCACCAGCGTAACATTCCAGTAAGTTGTCGCATGTGTTGCGCCACTGGGTTGCGCTGCTGTACCCGCGTAAAGATGCAAAAAGTGGGCGTACGTTAGTGATGCGCTACTCGACCAGCGCAGCCTCACCAGCGCAAACATTCCAGTGAATTTTCTCATGTGTTACGCCACTGGGATGAGCCACTCGTCCAACGCCTATTGTAAAATTAGGTTGTGCGCAGGTGGTGCACTTCTCGACCAGCGCACGTCACCAGCGCACACAAATGAATCTGGAATGTTTTTTTCCAAAACGACATCACTTTGTTTGGATCTCATATATATATATATATATATATATATATATATATATATATATATATAACTCATTGCTTTAAGGTCGTGCAAGAGTTCAGAATATCATATTGTTTCCTTAGAACACATTTTAAAGAAAAAACACTTTCAAGAACTCATTTTAATCACTCAAAGCATTCCCATGTGCATAAAAACATCATCTTGCATCATCTAAGTTCATTTAGAGTGCATCAATGGATTGGGTTGCTTCATCACATCTTGTTTGGTAAGTTTTTCACTATCTTATTACAAGTTAAGTGTTTTGCTTGCTAAACCTTCTCTTTAATTATTTGTATGCTCTTAGAACATTTTCTAGATACAAATTAGAGATTATTGTGATGTCATGATTGAGTGTTGTATTGTGATAGCTTCATAGGATTGTTTGATCTATGTTTAGCTAAACTTCTTGAACATGTCATTTAGCTTTTGATAACTAGGATTGCATTAATTGTCATCTCATTATCCCAGATAAGCATATAGGGTTTCCTAGCCTTGTTTGTTCATTGAATATCATTACATATTCACATAGGACCTTTTATCTCTTCATTGAGAAGTAAGACTTGTGTTGCTTCCGGGAGTAGGTAGCTTAAATCACAAGCAAGATGGACTAGGTTCACTTATACCGGGATTAGGTAGTGGTGTGAATTTAAATCGGGATTAGGTTGTAATTCTCTTGCCATTAGTGGATTCGAGGTTCTAGTGTGGCGCACTCATCAACCTGTGGTTTTTCCCATTTGGAGGGTTTCCATGTATATCTCAAGTGTCTTTAATATTTCCTCATTTTTACACTTGTGATTTTATTGTAATTAGCTAGGGGCATTTCAACAACTTGACCTTTACTGAAAATTGGGTAAAATTTATTAAAATCTATTCACCCCCCCCCCCCTCTAGATTAATATCATACACACCATAATATTTGTTTCAATTGGTATCAGAGCAGGTTCATAGACATACATAGGTGATCCTTGCTCATTTTGGTGTGTGTTGCATTTTGTGTGTGTATTGATCATTCATACATTTGCATTCATATCATTCATTCATTATACACAAGGAGTGGAAATGGTGGCAATGAGGGAGCTTCCAGCACAAGACCTCCACTTCTCACCGGGTTGAATTATGCCTCTTGGAAAGGCAAGATGGAGTCGTATATTTGCCACATTCATTACAGGGCATGGATGGCAGTTGAAGATGGCTACACTCCACCCATGATGACTCCTGCAGATGGAGGAGATCATGTACTCAAACTAAAGGCACAGTGGAATGCACAAGAGTTTGAGGCTTCAAAGTGGAATAGGAAGGCAATGCATGCCATCCTATGTGCAATGGATGATAACCAGTACAAGTTTGTTCAGAATACTATGATAGCTAAGGAGGCATAGGATATCCTAGAAGTTGCACATGAAGGAACCGATATGGTTAAGGAGTCGAAGCTTTAAGTTCTTCAAACACAATTTAATTTGCTCAGTATGGATGAGAATGAGTGCTTCAATGACTTTGAAGTGAGGTTGATGGACATTGTGAATCAAAGTCATCAACTTGGTGATCCTTATTCGGATAGTAAGATCAAGCAGAAGATTATGAGATCTCTACCTGATAGATTTGAGTCTAAGGTGACGGCCTTAGAAGATAATAATGGTTACAAGGATATGAAGCCAAGTGAAGTGATTGGGAGACTTCTAGCTTATGAATCTAGGAAATGTCCTAA
Organism: Dipteronia dyeriana; assembly: GCA_032871835.1. Lineage (NCBI taxonomy): Eukaryota > Viridiplantae > Streptophyta > Magnoliopsida > Sapindales > Sapindaceae > Dipteronia > Dipteronia dyeriana. The sequence goes on from CM065303.1 coordinate 1,312,350, forward strand.
CCCCACATTATCGAAAAAGCAAAAAGATATTGCTTTGAAAACCTCCAAAGTTGAGAAGGAGAAAAGTGATGACTCGGATGAAAAGATGGCTTTGCTAATAAGGAAGTTCAAGAAATTCTACAAGTCCGAGAAGAAAGGTGTTGGATCCAAGAGTCAAGTCTTTAAGAAAAAGGCTCCCTTCAAGAAGTTTGAGACTAGGCAAAAAAAGACCGAGAAGAAAGGAGATCAATGCTATGAATATGGTGGGATAGGACACTTTACCCCGGAATGTACAAATCACAAGGTGAAGAAGAAAGGAAAAGTGATGGTTGCCACATGGAGTGAAAGTTATAACTCTAATGAAGAAGATGAGTCTTTGGATGATGAAGAACTCATGGCTAACTTCATAGCATTTACATCCTCTCTTAGGAGCAAAGATGTTAGTGATGAAGAGAATAAAAGTTAAGAGGAAAGCTACTCAAGTGATGATGGATCTTCATCACAATCCACAAATGGAAGTGTGGATAGAATGGATCTCAATGACTAAATGGATAAGTTTGAGAGTTCAAGGTTAAAGAACAAGAATGAAATCAAGAGATTAAAAGAAGAAAACCTAGACCTCTCAACTCAAGTTGACCAACTAAATGAAGAGTTGGTGACATCTAGAAGAAAGAGCATAAAAATGCTAAAGAATTATTGGCCAAGATGAACTCTAGCGCCTAGAAACTTGATCACATGCTAGATGTTGGAAAGAGGCCAAGTGACAAGAAAGACTTGGGTTTGAAAATGACAAGATGTCCTCCACTCCAAGCAAGACTATTTTTGTAAGAAGCATGAACTTCAATGGGTCATCTTCTCATCAAACACTTAGGAAGAAACTTGACCTAGGAGAGTGTTCAAGTAGTGCTCAAGTGAAGGTGGCACCAAGAAGCCTGCTTCAAGCCCATCTTACAAGGGTTCCTCAAGTTAACTTCCCTCAACCGAAAGCTCATAAAGGGAAGATGCCTATCATGCAAGATCAATCAAGGAAGCAATCAAGTCTTGCTCAACAACAAGGAAGGAAATCTCCTCAACAACAAGCAAGACAACCACAAAGACATGGGAAGGCTCCAATGCATCCTCAAGGTTATGGTATGATTCCTAACTTCATTTCAACATGTCATTTTTGTGGTATTGATGGTCACATTAGACCAAATTGATTTAGATATATTAAATTGTGTAGGATTGAAAGCATGATAAAGAAGAAAAAGGATAGAGCCTTGATGCATGTCACTAGGAAAAATGGAACACCTTTGCATGATCCTAGGACATCTAGAGCCAAGATACATTTCACTAGGAAAAATGGAATATCTTTGTATGATCCTAGGATATCTAGAGCCCATGTACCATTGATCACTAGGAAGGAAAATATTGTACCTAGGTGGATTAGAAAGGATGAACATGTTTGCCATGTTGCACAAATTGCTTTGAAAGCTCATTCTTGTGATTTTTGGTATTTGGATAGTGGGTGCTCTAGGCACATGACTAGAAGTAAGAGTTTCTTTGAAACGCTTGTGATAGAAGAGGGAGAAAATGTCACATTTGGTGATGGATCCAAAAAGAAGATTAAGGGAAAGGGAACCATCTTCATTCCCGGATTACCCCCTTGACCAATGCTTTGTACGTTGATGGTCTAAAAGAAAATTTGATAAAAAAATCACATCTTAATGATAAAGGTCTTTCCGTCTTGTTTAGGAAGAATGATTGTTCTATCCTATTGCCAAATGAACAAACATTATTGAAAGGTATGAGATCTAGTGATAATTGCTATTGTCTCGAGGCTAGAGGTGTCTCTTGCAATGTGTCCAAGGATGAACAAATTGAGTTGTGGCATGAAAAACTTGGTCACATGAACTTTAGGGATTTAAGAATCTTAGATAAGTTCAATGTTGTGCGAGGTCTTCCCAATCTTGGGAAAAAGGTGAATGGTGTTTGTGGACCTTGTCAACAAGGGAAACAAACTAAAAGTATGCACAAAAAGGGCAAGTATTTAACCACCAAGGAACCTCTAGAGCTTCTCCACATGGATCTTATGGGTCCTATACAAACCAAGAGTTTAGGTGGAAAGAGATACGTTTTTTTGTGTGTAGATGACTTCTCTAGGTACACATGGATTTATTTTCTTAGAGAAAAATCTGAAACTTTTGATAAGTTTAAAATGCTTTGTTCTAAAATTCAAAATGAAGTGAACTCCAAGATTAAAAGCATTAAAAGGATTAGGAGTGACCATGGGAAGGAATTTGAGAATGCCCATTTTGAAAACTATTGCAATAGTCTAGGCATCTCTCATGAGTTTTCGGCTCCTAGGATACCTCAACAAAATAGAGTTGTTGAGGGGAAAAATAGGGTTCTTCAAGAAATGGCCCGTGTGATGTTGCTTAGCAACAATGTCCCTATAAATCTTTGGACCGAAGCCGTCAATACGGCATGCTACATAGGAAATAGAGTCTTTCTTAGGCCCCATACTAAGCAAACCTCCTATGAGTTATGGAAAGATAGAAAGCCAAATGTTAGCTACTTCCACACCTTTGGAAGCAAATGTTACATTTTGAATGACCGTGATCAACTTGGCAAATTTGATGCTAAGAGTGATGAAGGGTATCTTCATTAGCTATGCCTTGAATAGTATAGCATATAGAGTTTTTAATCTAAGAACTAGGACCGTAATGGAATCATCTAATGTTGTCATTGATGACACTAGGCTCAAATCTAATGACCATGAGGAGGAGGTAGATCTAGTTGATGACTCCCCTTTGGAGAAGGTAGTTGATACGTCTAATGTTGAAAAAACCAACCTTGATGATGACATAACAAAACCTATTGATAGGATTCCTCCCTTGAACTCAAAAGAACCTGATCCATGGGTTAGGAAACTTCATGATAAAGATGACATCATTGGAGAGGTTAGTGAGGGTGTTAGGACTAGGCATTAAATGGCTAATCTAATTAGCTACACTTGTTACACCTCTCAAATAGAACCCAAGAAAATTGATGAAGCCTTAAAAGATGAAATTTAGGTTCTTGCCATGCAAGAAGAACTTAATCAATTTGAAAGGAATGAGATTTGGACTCTAGTTCCTAGGCTAAAGGACACCAATGTGATAGGCACCAAGTGGGTGTATAGGAACAAATCCGATGAGGATGGCAACATTGTCTGAAACAAGGCTAGGCTTGTAGCACAAGGGTACTCTCAAATTGAGGGTATTGACTTTGAGGAGACATTTGCTCTCGTTGCTAGGATTGAGTCCATTAGGCTTCTTTTATCCATTTCTTGTTTGCACAAGTTCAAATTATATCAAATGGATGTTAAGAGTGCCTTCCTCAATGGTTTCTTGCAAGAGGAAGTGTTTGTTGAGCAACCCAAAGGGTTTGTAGATCCTTACCACCCTAATCATGTCTATCATCTCAAGAAAGTTTTGTATGGGTTGAAACAAGCACTAAAGGCTTGGTATGAGTGTCTCACCCAATATCTTGTAGACAATGGCTATACTAGGGGTAGTGTTGACAAGACTCTATTCATCAAGAAAGACAAATATGAGCTCTTTATAGCTCAAATCTATGTAGATGATATAGTCTTTGGCTCAACAAATGACACCAAAGTCCAACAATTTGTTGATATCATGTCTCATAAGTTTGAGATGAGCCTTGTTGGTGAGCTAAGTTACTTTTTAGGTTTACAAATTAAGCAATTAGATGATGGGATTTTCATATCCCAAGCTAAGTATGCCAAAAATCTAGTGAAGAAATTTGGCCTTGAAAGTGCCAAACATTATGATACACCCATAAGAACCACTTTAAAGCTAACCAAGGATGTTAGTGGTAAAAGTATAGACCCAACTTTGTATAGTGGCATGATAAGTAGCTTGCTCTATTTGACGCAAGTAGGCCCGATATCTCTTTTAGTGTGGGTGTGGGTGTGTGGTACCAATCGGATCCTAAGGAGTCTCATCTCTCTTCTGTCAAGAGAATCATTCGTTAAATGAATGGGACATCCAACTATGGGATTTGGTACTCTTTTGACTCTAATGCTAGTTTTGCAGGCTTTAGTGATGCAGATTGGGTAGAAAATTGTGATGATAGGAAAATTACATCGGGCGGTTGCTTTTTCCTTGGGAACAACCTTGTCTCTTAGTTTTGCAAGAAGTAAAATTCGATTTCCTTATCCACGACTGAGGCCGAATACATAGCTGCAGGGAGTGGATGCACACAACTCCTTTGGATGAAGTAAATGCTAGTTGACTATGGATTCAATCAAGGTACTCTTACTCTCATTTGTGATAACTTGAGTGCAATTAATATTTCAAAGAATCCAGTTCAGCATTATCGGACTAAGCATATTGACATCCGTCATCATTTCATTAGGGAACTAGTTGAGAGCAAATGTATAGTACTTGAGCATGTAGATACTAATGATCAACTAGAGGATCTATTTACTAAACCCTTAGATGCTACTCGATTCAAAACTCTTAGTAGATCTATTGGGATTTGTTTAATGGAGTGATGTGTTGTGGCCTTTGACCCCATAAGGGGAACTCAAGCAAAGAGAGCTATTGTATACTTGTTGCATGCAATTTTTCTTAAAAATGTTTATGCTCCTTTATTGATTGCTTGAGTAGCTTGGTTGCACTTATACTATAGTACATTGTATTTTCTTCAATAAGTGTGAACTTTGCTTTGATTACAATCCATGTCATATTTATGTTCAAACATGCATTTTTGGATTATGAGATCTACATAGGAAGTACATATTGAATGACCTATAATTATCTCCATGACGTGATGATTCTTTAATGACATGCTAATGAAAAATGATAAAGCATGAATTGATGATTGTAATTGATGAATGCAAAATATTGTGTGAAAAGGCTAGTGAGACTAAAATGTTCAATCAATGTCTCTCTTTCTTTATTAGTTGAACATGGCTACTATCATACGGGTATCCTCCGGAAAAATCAAATAGGGTGCAAAGTTGCTCATGCCATGTTTAGCTTATAAAGTTGGATATAGTATTATTAAAATTTGATAATCTATAAAAAACTCTATATCCTTGCTTCTCTCATGACAAATGGTGAAATTGGTTTGAATTATATTGGAAACCTTTGTCATTTGCTTTGCCAAATACCATTGTTTTTGGACTTGAATGCAACATGTCTTGTATGCAAAGCATTTTTGATTCACACATTTTCTTCAAATAAATCCCCTTGTTTCTCTCCTATTAATAGACTTGCATAAATGTGGCTTATATAATTATGAAACAATCTTGTATGCTCCTTTCTTTCTTTACCTTGAGTGACCCGATTGGGGACTTCTCCTTTGCCTATATCATGACAAAAAAAAGGAGTAGCATTGACCTAATTTTGTGATGTTAGGGGAGTGGCATATGGTAGCATGTGTTGTGCTTTTAAGGGAGTAGTACTTGTTTTGGGGGAGATTACATTTAGGGGGAGTAACCCTTTGAGGGGGAGCATTGCATGGTTCATTACTCATATTCTAATATGCAATTGCCTTTGTTTTATATTCACTTGATTATCTCACATGCACTTTGTTTGGAAAGTGTATTTGTGCTTGCTTTGTGTGTAGGGTTGATAGTTCTACAAGAGATTTAAGATTTGAAGTTTTTTTTATGTGTATCTCTTTGTATTGTAGAATATCTTCCCGGTGTTTTATTTTGTTTTGTGAGGATCAATGTGAGAGGTGATTTTGTCACGAAATAGCCAAAGGGGGAGATTTTAAAGTCCTCATTTGTTGATTAGCTTATTTCGTGAACAAATCACATTTTAGGGGTGTTTATGTAAGGGTAGCTCAGGCTCTCAAGACCTCAAGAGGAGAAGCACCAAATGTAAAATTCTTATACTTACTTGCTTTGAAGAGATAGTTGCACACACTCACATATTCATGCATAACTCTTATTCATATATGTTGAGTGGTTATACTTGTGTGCATTTTTTATTTAAATGACTCTTGTTTGATATATTTGCATCTTGTAATTAAAGTTTCATGCCATGTTAGGCATTAGTATAGGATGCATTTTTCATCACTTTTGAACTTATTGATTATTGTGTGTTTAAGTGTTGAAAAAAGGCTTTGCGCTGGTGGTGCACTACTCGACCAGCGCACCTCACCAGTGTAACATTCCAGTGAGTTGTCGCATGTGTTGCGCCACTGAGTTGCGCTGTTGCACCCACGCAAAGATGCAAGAAGTAGGTGTGCGCTAGTGGTGCGCTACTCGACTAGCGTAACCTCACCAGCGTAAACATTCTAGAGAATTTACGCATGTGTTGCGCCACTGAGATGCTCCACTCGTCCAGCGCCTATTGTAAAATTAGGTTGTGCCCTGGTGGTGCGCTACTCGACCAGCGCACATCACCATTGCACACAGAGGAAGCTGGAACATTCTTTCCAAAACGACCTCACTTTGTTTGGATCTCATATATATATAACTCATTGCTTTAAGGTTGTGCAAGAGTTTAGAATATCATATTGTTTTCTTAGAACACATTTCAAAGGAAAAACACTTTCAAGAACTCATTTTTAATCACTCAAAGCATTCTCATGTGCATAAAAATATCATCTCGCATCATCTAAGTTCATTTAGAGTGCATCAATGGATTGGGTTGCTTCATCACATCTTGTTTGGTAAGTTCTTCACTATCTTCTTACAAGTTAAGTGTTTTGCTTGCTAAACCTTCTCTTTAATTATTTGTATGCTCTTAGAACATTTTCTAGATACAAATTAGAGATTGTTGTGATGCCATGATTGAGTGTTGTATTGTGATAGCTTCATAGGATTGTTTGATCTATGTTTAGCTAAGCTTCATGAACATGTCATTTAGCTTTTGATATCTAGGATTGCATTAATTGTCATCTCATTATCCTAGATAAGCATATAGGGTTTCCTAGCCTTGTTTGTTCATTGAATATCATTACATATTCACATAGGACCTTTTATCTCTTCATTGAGAAGTAAGACTTGTGTTGCTTCCGGGAGTAGGTAGCTTAAATAACAAGCAAGATGGACTAGGTTCACTTATACCGAGATTAGGTAATTGTGTGAATTTAAACCGGGATTAGGTATTAATTCTCTTGCCATTAGTGGATTCGAGGTTCTAGTGTGGCGCACTCATCAGCTCGTTATTTTTCCCATTTGGAGGGTTTCCACGTATATCTCAAGTGTCTTTATTATTTCCGTATTTTTACACTTGTGATTTTATTGTAATTAGCTAGGGGCATTTTCGTCAACTTGATCATTAACGAAAATTGGGTAAATTTTGTTAAAATCTATTCACACACACCCCCCCCCCCCTCTATATTAATATCATACACACCATAATATTTGTTTCATTGACAAACGCCATTTGAGTTTTACCAATTACCAAATCCATAACATCTTTCAACCGATTGACCAACACCTTTGCAAGCACCTCATAGATAGATCGCACCAAACTCATCGGTCTAAAATCTTTCAACGAATCGAGTCATCCACATTTCTGGAATAGAGCTATAAACGTAATGTTCAACTCTTTAATAATGGCCCCATCTCTATGGAATCCGTGAATAAAACTCAAAAAATCATCTTGAATTGTTCCCCAATTGGTTTTGAAGAAGTTAAGATTTAAACCATCCCGTCCCAGAGCTTTGTTACCGTTGCATCTACAAATCGCTACCCAAACTTCATCCTTGCTAAAAGGCTTCTCAAGGGAAATCCTTTCTGTCACCCACTAGTAGATTTTGAATCATTTGAAATTCCCTAAAACGTGTGTCTAAATAACCTATAGGGGGGTGAATAGGTTTTAATTAAGTCAATTACCATTTTTTCTTGATTAGTCAATATAAAAGATTCACCCAACAAACAAAAGTATAGAAATATAAAAAAAAACTTGACGTATACATGGAAACACACCAAATGGGAAAAACTACGGGCTATTCTACTAGCAACACACTATCAGAGAAATCAACTAAATGAATAAAAGGTTACACCCTCAAGTGATACTCGGACACTCACTCTCGACAATCTCAGGCTATAGACACTACCACTCACCACTCACCACTCTTAGTTCAATCCCTAGTGATATCCCCTGATCCACTACTTTTGGCATGAACACCTCCTACTCTACCACTCGAGTCTTTTACAGTGGCACTTGACCAATTGCTTGTCAACCCACCATTGGTTGCAAGACTTGACTTACTTGTACAACTTCACCTAGAAGCTACAAGACTTTCACTCTATGAAGAGTATATGGTATAAGTATATATATAACATTATGCTCAATTGCAATAATGTGTAAGACCAAACACAAAATGATTAACTAGATGTTATAATGCAATTAAACAACATAGTTATCAAACAATGCATACATGCCAGTCCATAAGAACTCAATTAAATGTAGATAAGATCTAACAACCTAATTGTCAAATAAAGTCCAACCAACACAAGGTGTCACAACATAAAACAAAGGCAATAATCATGCAATCAAGGAATACAATTAATGAGGCATACACATAAATGTTCATGAACTAGACTAGATGCACAAGGTCATCCTAATCATCAATACATGAACATGTTTGGATTAGCTATTTAGGCATAAAATACCAAGTTATGCAAGCTATCACAATACAAGCCCCAACCATGTCATAACTTCAAGGATATACAATAAATAAGAAGAATTTACTAACCTAAGCAATAAATGACATGACTTGGTAAGGTAGAACAATAAATGAATAAGAATAAAAGTTCTACTTACCAATTAATAAAAACTCATGCTTTGAATGGTGTTATAGATGCAAGATGAAGATAGGTTTGGGGTTTGGAGAGTCAAACACAAAGCTTGAAGCTTTCTCTCTCTAAGAGAGGTTTTCTCTCTCTAGAAATGTGTTCTTTGAGCTCTTAAGAGGCAAGGAAGAAGAAGAGAACATATATATAAAAGCCCAAGAGAAAATGTCATCGTTTTGAACTTGGTAAATAGAATCTCGTCAAACCGCTATGCATACGGCGGTCTAAGTAAGGGTCCAGGCCGCGGTGCATGTAGTAGGGCACGGCTAGGATAGACTAGCACCAACAGCGATCCAGACCGCAGCGTATGAAGCAAGGCACGACTGAAGAACACTGCTTCATGTGCTGCAGTACAGGCAAGAGCACATCCAGCGATCTTAGATGTGGTAAAGGGTAGAGTGCTCTTTCAATGCCTACACACAGAGAAAAGACCACTCTAGAGAATATGAGGCCTTTTTTAAGAGTCAACCACACTTAGTCTATCTGCTTATGTGAAGTGTAATGCAAACAAAACAAGTAAATATAGTTAACAAGCAAGACATCTAATCACATGAAGTTCATGACTACAAATGCATACTCACTCAAATGCATGTAAGTGTGTGTATGTGTGTGTGTGCGCGCGCAACAACAGATACATGTCAATACAAATGCATATATGAAACAAATCATGCATGAAGTGTGTCTGCGCACTTAAATTCTTCAAAAGACAATATCAAGTGAGTATACCTTTTCTCTTGAAGTCATGGAGATGCTTGGAAGCTTGCCAACGAGAACCTAGGCTACCCATTATACAATCATCTCCAATGTGTTATGGTTTGTCATGAAATAATCCAATCATAAAATTGAGGTCCTTACAATCTCCTTCTTTGGCTATTTCATGACAAAACAACCACTCACAAATAGTCCCTCACGTAATAAAAAAATCTAGTTATTTTCCATGAGAGTCCATTCTACGTTACAAAAAGAGATACCTAATATTCTAAGTCTTTAAGGTCTTCAATCTCTTCATAGATCATCATACCTACACAAAATAGCAAGAGAGCACTTTCCAAGAACAAGTGCATGTGAGGTGAACAAATATTAAAAGTAAATGCACTCTCCCCCTAAATGGGTTACTCTCTCTCATGATCTCTCCCCCAAAGCATAAACAATGATCCCCATATATCTCTCAAGAATTCTCCCCATTTTTATCATGAGATAGGAAAAAGAGCTCCCCCTATCGGGTTGCTTTAGCAAAGAGAGCTATTAGTATAAATACGATGCATAATCATATAAACAAACTTTATGCAACAAAAGAAATTGAGAGAGATTCAAGGAGTTTTATTTAAATAAAAATATGTGAGGTTGTTGCTTTGCATGCAAGACATATAGCATTCAAGTTCAAACAATGGTATTTAGCAAGGCAAACATCAAAAGAGTTTCCAAAATAATTCAAACTGATTCTTACCCTTTTGTCATACGCGAACAAGATATATTTTCTAAAAATGCGAAGATAAGGCAACTATATCAATCCTTAAACGCAAATCAAGACATGGGATCAAGAGACCCTATTAGATTTTTTCGGATAATTATCCGTATGATAGTAGTCTTGTTTCACCTTTAAGATGACGTTTGGTTACCATGGGGGAATGAGAATCGGAATGGGAATTGGAATGGAAATGAATGGAAAGCTGATTTCTTTGTTGGTTGGGACTTTTATAATCAATATTTGAATCAGTAATATTTTGTTTGATTAACAACTGAATGTAATGGAATCAACTGTATTTTGACCAAAATACCCCTAGTTACAAAACATTTACAATAACATTATATATTATGGATAATAATAACAATAAAATATGAAAGTATATATAATATTATATTTATATATAAATATTATATATAAATATTATATAATTCTATATTGTATATTATATATTATATGTTAGTAATATTAATACTATTATATATACATAATATATCATATAATATATAATAATATATATTTATATAAATTTATTATATATTATTAATATTATTATTACTATATATTATATAATGTATATGAATAATAATATATATTATAAATAATATTATATATTTTTTATAATATATAATATGTACTATATATTAGAAATATTGATATTATCAATATTAATATTATTAAATATAAAAATATTATATATTATTATATAATGTGTATATATATATTAAATAATATAATTAGAAAATATAATGTTCATTTTGGATAATGATAATAAAATATAAAAGCATAAATTATATAATAATAATATATATTATAAATATTATTATATACATTTTAATACATAATATTATATATTATAAATATTAATACAATTAATATTAATATTATTATATATAATATATAATGTATATATATATATTATGTAATATAATAATATATAATATATAATATAAATAATTAGAAAATATAATATATATTTTGGATAATAATAATAAAAAAATATAAAAGTATTAATTATATAGTATATATAAATATATTATAGTATATATATAATATTTAATATAATATATATTTTATGTATAATATAATAATATATATATATAATATGTAATAATATAAGATATGCAACAATAATATATATAATAATGTATATAATATATAATAATATATATTATGATAATATAATATAATAATATATATATATATATAAAAATTTTGGAAATTATGGTATTTTTGGAATAGAGTTGAGGCATATAGGGTTATTTTTGGAAGAGAAAATGTATTAATGGAATGGAATGGGCATTCCATAGGTTTTTTGATGGAATGGGCATTCCATTGGTTTTTTGATGGAATGCTCATTCCATCAAAATGGTGGAATCCCCATTCCAATGGAATGTCTATTCCATTGTAATTTAACAAACCAAACAAATGGAATGAATTTCTTTCCATTCCATTCCACCCAACCAAACACCACATAAGAAAATAGAGAAGATTATTTTAGATATAAAATCCTTATTGATTGCATGGATACAAGATCCTTATTGATTAGTCTTCTCATTTGCACTCAAAACACATTTGCATATAAGCAATCAAAAACAATTCATGCATATCATTTTAAGCATGTCATAATAAGCAAATTCACATGTCATGGAGATAAATTATAGGTCATTTAATTTTACTTCCCTATCAATTCTCCTAGTCCAAAAAACATGTTTGAACATAACCATGACATGGATTGCAAACAAAGCAATGGTGCACACTTATTGAGAAAAATACCATATAAGCAATATATGCAACCACGAACCTTAAGCAATTAAAAAAAGTGCATAAAATTAATTAATTTTCTTACACATTGCAAATCATATAAGTTCGCTCTCTTTGCTTGAGCTCCCCAAATAGGGTCAAATCCAACCAAGTCAATGGGAGGCATGAGCCTATATAGACTTACCAAGTCAAAGGACCTAGTTGCATCTACAGGTGTCTCATGGGCAATATGGCAAGCGGGTTCATTCTTTCTAACCCACCTAGGTTCCACTTTTTCATTCATAGTGGTCATAGACATGTTTCTAAAATCCCTAGGTTCATTCAAACTTGCCCTCTTTTTCAACCTTTTTCCTTTATGCTCTCTAACATACACCTCTCAATATATTTAAAGCACTTTGGTCTTAAGTGGCCAATCATATAACAAAAATGACTACTAGGTACAAAGGAAGAAATTATACCATTGCATTGTGATCTCATCGAGGCATCGTCATGTTGATGAGGTTTACTTTGATGATACATCTGTTGGCTTCTCCTTGGAACTTGAGTCGAATGGTGACATCTTTATGGTCTAGCTTGTAGAGGTGGTTAAGACGGTTGATCTTGCCTCCTTGGTTGGTCATGCTTCTTGTGATCACCTTCTTTCCTCATAGTTGGCTTGCTGAAGAAGGTGATTGACATCTCAAGGGATTGTCCTTCCTTCTTGGATTGCCTGGGCTTTAGTTGAGTTGCCAAGGCTTGTGTGGACTTTTCTTGAGTTAAGGATTGCTTGGATGAAGCTTTGCTCTTGCCTTGACCTAGAGGTTGTTTGACCTTGGCCTTCTTTAATTCTTCAAGGATCCTCATCTCTCTTTCCTTGACAATCTTCAAGGAGTTTTCTTTATTGGTAAACTCATCTTTAATTACCTTCATCCGTTGGTGGTAATCTCAATCTCCTTCTCATACTTGAACATATCAGCCATGTCCGTCTTCAAGGAGTTATCAATGGAAGTCTTCATTGGATATTGAGATGGATGAGACAACTTAGGGATACATTCCTTCACAAAAATTGTCTTGTCTGAGGATGGTGTGGACTAATCATTTATAAATCCAAGCCCTCTCATGTCATTTGGCTTCTTTCCAATGCTCAACATGTGGTCAAGTTTTTCGAACTTGAAGTCACTTTTGTAAGTGTATTTCTTGTCTCTTCAAGTTCTTTCTCCAACATAACTTCATTCAGTTTAACAAGTGACACTTCCTCATCTAAGAAAGTCACTTTAATTAGTTCTTAGTTTGAGATTTTCTTCCATCAACCTTTGAACTTCATTATTTTTCTCCTTCAAACATTCTTGAAGATAGTCAATGAACCCGTGATGATTCACCATATCATCACATGAGTTCCAGAGCCAGTGCTCTCTTGATCAAAGCTTCTCCCATATATGCTTTCATGGGTCATATCATCAAAGCTTGCTTATGTCAAGCTTGTTCCACTTCAGTTTCCTAACTCCAAGTCACTAATCTTGAAATCTCCAAGTGACACACATTTAGTGATAGCTTGTGTTTCTTCTTGGAAGGAAACCGGAAATGCCAAGTAGTTGTTCACACTCTTACCCGAGCTTGTGGAACAACTTTCAACCACATCAACTTCTCTATCACCCCAAGTAGAGATCATAGATTCTCCTCCCTTCATGTACTTCAGATTACTACACATAGAGGCAATGTGGCAAATCCACCACAATTAAGGCAAGGGTTATCTTTCCTTGAGATTTTCTTCTTCCCCTTAACCTTGGAAGTCATACTCTTCTCCTTCTTCAGTTTAGAGGTTATGCCTTTCTTTTAAGATTTCACAAATCTCTTAAGTCTCTCTATCATGAAATTCATCATCATCGGAGTCATTTTTCTCCCTCTCAACTTCAGATGTCATCACTGCAATACCCGTTCTAAGTGTTTCACTCTCACACATGATGTTAATGTGAAGTGAATGGATGAATGTAAATGAGATGCAAAGAACAGAATGCACACAATGCAAGACACAGAAAACAAGTGCTTGGATCCTAAGTATGTCTAGGAACCTTCTCTGATATCAATTGAAATTCCCTAAAACGTATTTCTAAACAACTTAGAGGGGGGTGAATAGGTTTAATAAAGTCAATTACCAATTTTTCTTGATTATTCAATGTTAAAGATTCACCAAACAAACAAACAAACAAACAAAATCAAGTGTAAAGTGCGGAAATATAAAAAACACTCGATGTATAGGTGGAAACCCTCCAAATGAGAAAAACCACGGGCTATTCTGCTATATGAATAAAAGGTTACACCCTCAAGTGATACTCGGACACTCACTCTCGACAACCTCAAGCTATGGACACTACCACTCACTACTATTGGTTCAATCCCTAGTGATATCCCCTGATCCACTACTCTTGACGTGAGCACCTCCTACTCTACCCCTCGAGTCTTTTACAGTGGCACTTGACCAATTGCTTGCCAACCCACCCTTGGTTGCAAGACTTGACTTGCTTGTGCAACTTCCCCTGAAAGCAACAAGACTTTGACTCTATGAAGAGTATATGCTCTAAATGTATATATGACACTATGCTCGAATGTAATAATGTGTAAGGCCAAACACAAAGTACTTAACTAGATGTTATAATGCAATTAAACAACCTAGTTATCAAACAATGCCTACATGCCCTTATTTAAGGACTCAATTAGATGTAGATAAGATCTAACAATCTAATTGTCAAATAAAGTTCAACCAACACAAGATGTCACAACATAAAACAAGGGCAATAATCATGCAATCAAGGAATGTAATTAATGAGGCATACACATAAATGTTCATGAACTAGACTAGATGTACAAGGTCATCCTAATCATCAATTAAGCATACATGAACATGTATAGATTAGTTATTTAGGCAAAAAAGACCTAGTGATGCAAGCTATCACAATACAAATCCCAAACATGTCATAACGTCAGGGATATACAATAAATATGAAAAATTTGCTAACCTAAGCAATAAATGACATGACTTGGTAAGATAGAACAATAAATGAACAAGAATAAAAGTTCTACTTACCAACTAATGAAAACACATGCTTTGAATGATGCTAGAGATGCAAGATGAAGATGGGTTTGGGGTTTGAAGAGTCAAACACAAAGCTTGAAGCTTTCTCTCTCTAAAGGAGGTTATTTGTCTCTAGAAATGTGATCTTTGAGCTCTTAAGAGGCAAGGAAGAAAAAGAGAATATATATATAAGCCCTAGAGAAAACGGTGTCATTTTGAACTTTGGAAACAAAATCCCATCAAAACCGTTGTGCATACCGCGATGCATGCAGCAGGGCACGGTTGGGATAGACCGCTGTCGGGATTGCTGCAGAGACATGTGCACCAATAGCGGTCCAGACCATGATGTATGAAGCAAGGCACAGCTGGAGAACACCGCTCCATATGCTGTGGTACAGGCAAGAGCACATCCAATGGTCTAGGCCGCGGTAAAGGGCAGAGTGTTCTCTTAAGGCCTACACACAGGAAAAAGACCAATCTAGAGAAGAGGAGACCTTCTCTAAAGGTCAACCACACTTAGTCTATGTGCTTGTGTGAAGTGTAATGCAAACATAACAAGTAAACATAGTTAGCAAGCAAGACATGCAATCACATGAAGTGCATGACTACAAATGCATAACCACTCAAATGCATGTAAGTGTGTGTGTCAGTGTGTGTGTGTGTGTGTGTGTGTGTGTGTGTGCAACAACAAATATATGTCAATACAAATGCATATATAAAACAAATCATGCATGAAAAGTGTGTGTGCGCCTAAATTCTTCAAGAGACCAAGTCAAGTGAGTATACCTTTTGCTCTTGAAATCATGGAGATGCTTGGAAGCTTGTCAATGAGGACCTAAGCTACCAATTACACAATCATCATCAATGTGATGTGGTTTGTCATGAAATAAGTCAATCATAAAATCAAGGTCCTTACATCTTTCATATCAGATATCCAGTTTGCATTAATGTATCCTCTAAGACAGTATTATATCAGGTATAATGCAGTCCATAAATATAAGTGAATCGTAGGTACCTCAATACTCTTACTATTCCTTTCCAGTGATTGTTTCCTGAATTACTCGTATATCTACTCAATTTATCGACTGCATTAGTTATGCCTGGTCTTGTATAGCTCTTTAAGTACATCAAACTTTCTATCACTCTAGAATATTCTAGTTGATAGATGATTTCACCCTTATTTTTCCCAACCTTTTGAGGTAGAGACCGATGCCAACATGCTTGGAGTGGGGGCTGTTTTGACACAAAGAGGTAAACCAATTGAATTTTTTAGTGAAAAGTTCAATGAAACTCGCCAGCGATAGTCCACATATGAACAAGAATTGTTTGCTATTGGCCGAGCTCTCCACCATTGGGTGCACTATCTCCTTCAATAAGAGTTTGTTCTTCATTGTGACCATCACGCTTTGCAATTCCTGAATTCACAAAAAATATCAACCTGATACATGCCCAATGGGTACTTTTTTTACAAAAGTTTTCTTTTGTATTCAAGCATCGCGCGGGACAGTTGAATTGTGTGGTTGATGCTCTAAGTAGAAGAAGTTCTTTGCTCACTATTTTACGTACTGAAATTACAATATTTGAAAGTTTGAAGGAAGTGTACCCAAAGGATGAAGATTTCGCTACAATTTGGTGAATATACAACAATAGGCATCCATGTGACGACTTTCATCTTAATGATGGATTTCTTTTCAAAGGTAATCGTCTTTGTATCTCGAGGATCTTATTACGGGAGCATATTATAAGGGATTTGCATGGTGGTGGGTTGGCTACACATGCAAGACGCGATAAAACCGTTGAGGTAGTGACTGAACGCTTCTTTTGGCCTACAATGAAGCGTGAAATCAGTAAATATGTGCAACGATGTTTAGTTTGCCAACAAGCCAAGGGAACTAGTCAAAACACAAGGTTATACACGACTCCTCCAATACCAGACTCTATTTGGGAAGATTTAAGTATGGATTTCATACTCGAATTACCCCGTACTAAGCGATGAACTGACTCTGTCATGGTCATTTTTGATAGATTTTCTAAAATGGCGCATTTTAGCTCTTGTAAGAAAACAAATGACTCGGCTCATGTTGCTTTGCTATTTTTCAGAGAGATAGTTCGCATTCATGGTGTTCCACGATCTATAACATCGGACTGCGATGTTAAATTCCTCAGTCACTTTTGGCGTAAGTAATAGAAGAGGTTTTCCACTTATTTAAACTTGAGCAGTGCTTATCATCCCTAAACCGATGGGCAAACAGAGGTGGTGAACCACACATTGGGAAATATGATTCATGCTATTGTCGATAACAATCACAATCAGTGGGACTTGTCACTTTAGCAAGCTGAGTTTGCATATAATAGTATGGTCAACCGGTCTACAGGTAAAACTCCATTCTCCATTGTTTATACCAAGTCCTCTAACCATATTGTGGATTTGGTTGTGCTTTCAAAGTTTCAAAGCAAGGCTGCTGAGGATTTAGCTACAAAATTTCTTCAAATGCTCCAAGATGTTCACCAGAAACTACAAGCCTCCAATCTGAGTTATAAAGCATCAGCTGGTAAGAAACGGCGACACAAGGAGTTCCAAGAGGGCGAGCTTGCAATGGTACACCTTCGAAAGGAGTGATTTCCTACCAGCACTTACAACAAAGTCCAAAGCAAAAAGTTTAGTCATTTTCGCATCACCAAGAAGATCAGTAGAAATGTGTATGTTCTAGACCTTCCACCTGAATTGAAGATTTCATAAACGTTCGACGTGTCTGATTTATACGACTATTTTCCTCCCAATAATGCCCATGTACAAGCTGTTGAACTCGGTCGAGTTCTTCTTTTGAGGGAGATTGTTACAGGACTTAGGCTTGGGATGGGTCCAAATTATGTTTGGGCTTCCTAAGACTTTATTTGAGAATTGTCTATTTTATTTTGCTTTTTTTTTCTCTATTTTGTCTTTTGTTCTTTAGGATGTAATCACTATAACCTTGTTGCTGGTAAAAATAGATGGCAGTTTCCATTGTTATTTTGAATATATTACATGAGCAGAGTTTCTTCTTCATTATTTGCGTTTTCTTGTTTGTTGCTGCACCAGTAACCTTGAGTGGCTTTCCCTTCTCTTCCCTTCCCTTCCCTTCTCTCCTCCGTAAGATACGTTTGTTTGTTTAAATGTTGTTAATCTTACAGAATTAGTAGATTGGGTGCAAGTTATTAGTGAACTTCCTTCTTTGATAGAATTGTAGTTACTAGCATGAGTTGTTACTTGCTCTTCATTAGTTGATTCTTCTAAATCTCTTGTTTTTCTTCATCTCTCTGAGTTGTTACTTCCTCTAACTAATTCAACATAAGTTCAGTTGTCCATCTTTTGTAGAGCTTTACCTCTCTTTCAACAAATTACAAGGACCTATTCTCAAACATGACACCCATGATATTGATGTAGAAGCCTTTAGAAATCTATCTAGTTTATACAATCTCATGATACAACTTCCTGACCTTCTTTTCAACTTGTATGATTTCGAGAACAAACCTATTAAAAATGTCAACAATGTGTTGTTTGTAAGCCATTGCACACTCTTCTCTTCACCGCCGATTCACTCTGGTTCCTGTTCTTGACTCGGACGTGCCTCACCCTCTCCACCATGTACCTTCTAATTTAGGGTAGTGATTATCTAATCTGGGTTGTGCACCTTTTTGGCATTTTTAGATCATTTTAGTTGGTTTTATTTTTCCTGCGGTTTCCTGGCAACCAAACAAAGATTAGAGTGTAAAGGGTGGTTAATAAATTAAAATTTTACAATGAGTATCAAATGGTTGTCAAAATTAGGGGTGGGCAAAAATCCATTAAACCGAACCGAACCGAACCGAACCGAACCGAACCGAACCGGCGAACAGAACCAATCCAATCGGTTTTTTTTTTGGTTTTTCTTTAAGATCCGGTTCGGTTCGGTTTAAATTGTAGAAAACCGGATTTTTCGGTTTGGTTTCCGGTTCGATGACTTAAACCAAAAACCGAACAAAAAACCGGGTATATAATGAAAAATCTATTTTTTTTCCACACCTCCTCTCTCTCGTTGCCTCTCAGTTTCAACCTCTAAATCCCTAATTCTCTCAACCTCGTCTCTCACTCTCTCACGTTCGCCGTCTCTCTTGTCCACCGTCCGTCGTCTCTTTCGTCCGACATTCTGGTGACGACGACGTTCTAGCTTGCTCGACGACTTGGACTACGTTTGACGACTTGCTAGACTCTTGGATCGACGATCCCAAACTTTCTCAACAACGTTGTCAGCTTGTGAGCGGTGAGTCTATGATTCTCCTCTGTCTTTCTTATCTACATTCGTCATTTTTTGTTTTCCATTTCGATCTTGGATTACGATTTCTCAGTTTATGTTTCTATTTTTTGTGTTCCTATTATTTTCTTTTACGAATATTAGGTTTTTTGTATGCGTTTTTTTGTTTTGTGGCTGGGATTTCTCGATTTCTCTAGGTTTTTTTTCATGCTCAAACCATTTTCTATATTAGTGAATCTGTGATGTGTTGAGGAATGGCCAAATGGAGATCAGGTTTCTATTTTTGCATTTTTTTTCTTGTTGTTTATGTTGAAGAATTGAATTTTACAAAAATACAAATTGGTACAATTGAATATAAAGAAAATAAATCAATCAATCTGCTTAAGCTGACGTCGTTTCTCTGAGTACTCCGATTCCAGTATTTCATTTTCTCTCTTTCTCAAATTATCTTGTGTTTGGCTATCGAGAAACTGCATGAATGATGCAACAGTCATAATTTATTTTTATTCATTTACTTCTTTTTGTTTTTTAAGGAAGTTTGTTTTCATTGTTGATATTTGAATATGCCTCAAATATGTTGTGAGTTGTGACTGCATTTAAGTTTTATAATGGATCATAAATTGAAGTTCAAATCGGAATTTCAATTAATTGTAGTTTTTATGTTTATCTACGAAAATGATTTGTTACTTTTATGTCTTCCTTTACTAGATTATATTAGATTGAACATTGTTTGATTGATCTTTAACTCACTAGTTGAATCTTGTGATCTATATATCAACATATTTGGGTCAAAGTTAGGTTCACATCACTCCACATACGTGTATGTATTTCTTAAATTGATATGTATATGGGTTATTTCTAGTTGTGGCAGCCAACTGATTAAACGTGTGAGATTCTACTGTGTAGCTGGCTAGCTACTGTCTACTGTTAGGAGGTAACTCACTCTCTAGAAATTACTTGTTAATTTGTTAGTGTTCTGTGGTTATTGTTACAGAGTGTAGAATTTTAATTATGTTAAAATATGCTCTAATTATTTGTTATTTTTTATGTTTTGACAGAAAATGAATGATGATATTGATAATGTTGTAGCATTGTCATCAATGCCAACATTTGATTCTTAAAAGTATTGAAGAATTGATTCGAGTTTGGATTCAATGGTTGTTTTTATTTGTATTATGGATGTATTTATATTATGGACTTATTTATATTATGGATTTATTGTTTGAATATTTTTTAGTTGTTTTTGTTTGTGTTATGGACTTAATGTTTATATAATTTGTAATTGTTTTTATTTGTATTATGAACTTATTGTTTGAATAATTTATAGTTGCTTACATGTTTTTATTTGTATTATAAACTTATGCAGTAATTTAATTATATTCGGTCAAATAGACCCCAACATATGAAAATTTTGTGTTTTTTTTTTTTCAATTTTTGAGACTATAACAAATTTTATAAATTAAAACCCAATATTTGGGTCCAATCGGCCCAAAACCAAAAAAACCTAATCGAACCGAACCGGTTCAGTTTAATCAGTTTTTGATCGGTTGGTAATTGTATATCGGATCGGATCAGATCATTTTTTCAAAAACAGAAAAATATCGGTTTTTTATCGATTCACTACAAAAGTGAACCGATCTGATCAACGCCACCCCTAGTCAAAATGTCAACGCTGAAAATGCCAAATTTTTAGTTTTATTTTTATTTTCATTTTCATTTTCGTTGTTTGGCAAGACAGAGGTTATTAAAAATTATAGATTTGTCTACTAAACCTTGATGGGGTTCTTATGTTTCAGAACTGTTGGTTAGATATATCTGGAGAAATGGAAACAGTTTGACATCCTACGTGTATATTCTCTGTATCTCTTTATGAATTCATTTATGTTCTTGGAAAAGGGAAATTCATAAATTGATAGAGCTGAATTTTGGTGAAAGACCTTGTATGAAACAAATTCAATGTAGTACTTATGATTTTATTTGGTTGTAATATTTGATTAGGAGGAGTAAGAGATTTGAGGAATGGAATTCGTTGACATTACCGCAACTGCCCCAGACTATCCTCAATGCACAGAAACTCTTAGCAGGAAATAAAACCCCCTTTTGGCATCCTGTGGCTGGTAAGGAATTGGCAACATCTTACTCTTTGATGCCTCTCGCTTTTTAGGTTCTTGTTTTCGTTTAGTGTGTTCCCTTTTATTTCTTTTTCTCAACATTTTGTTTGTCATCAACTTTCAAAGTTTCGTAGGTTTTTGTACATGTTGTTGGTCTTATACAACTCCTCAATGTAATGTAAGACTTTACTTTACATTTAACAAATGTTTTTGTAATTTGGTTCTGTATTATAAAGAATCTAAAATTTAAACATTAGAGTTGGGATATTATTTTAGAATCTTAGGCAGAAATTGTTTTGTATACAGGGATTGTTTACTGGTTTGCTTGGGAATCTTTTGCTTCTTTCATATTTTGCAAAGAAAAAGGAGAGAGAGGCAATTGTGGTGCAAACATTGGGCGTTGTGTCTATATATGCGATAATTGTGCAGCTTGCTATGGCACAAGCAAAGCCTCTGCCTATCTTTGTGATCACTTCGGGTGTAGTGGAAACTGGCTATTGGTCTTGTTATGAACTTCCAAAATTACTTTAATTGGCTTAACTCCGGCATATCAAGAAAAGAAGAATTTGGTCTACTCTGATCTTCTAACATGTAAATTGTTTTACAGGTGATGTGATCTACATTTGTACTATATATACTGATGAGGTCTAAAGGCTTCTGCATCAGTATCATCGAATTTGATTATCAGAGTGGTAAAGAAACCGAAGAGATATCATGTTTCAGAAAGCATATGGGGGAATAGGTCCTTGTAATTTGTTGAATGAGAGGTAAAGTGCAACAACGCTGCTACAAAAGGTGGACAATTGAAGGTATGTTGAATTAGTTAGAGAAAAGTTCTCAGACAGATCAAGAATAACAAGAGATTCAGAAGAATTAACTGATGATGAAAGACAACATGCCAGTAACAAAACAATTTAGTTTTTGCAGGATGTCTGATTTGATGTTTAATTAACTATCAATTGTTTCAACATTCTAGATACAGAATTACATGCTTGAAACACCAAATTGCAAATAATGATAGTATTTTACATATCACTACTCTTTTAAGACATCGCTACACAATGACCTTGTAACACCATACTCTTCTTAGACTTCTTCATAATGGAAGGTTTTGTTACTTGTTAGCAGGTGGGTACAATTGAATCACGAGCCATCAACAATCTTGCAAATTTTACTAGAAAAATAAAAGTTCACAATCGAATAGAAAGTTTTACCGGTTTTTAAACGGCAACATTCATATAAACTATCTGAAAATATTCAAAGACTGAATCTAAAACAAAAATCTAAAGCTAAGAAAATTGAAACAAGACTTTTAGAGAGAAAACTGAGTATTATGTATAGCAACACAATCAACTGTCATCCATCTGCGTATCTTTCCTTGCTCCTTGCTGAACTACATTTTTCCTTCTTCTTACTGTTTTTCTAGTAGTTTTTCAATTTTGTTCACTTTCCACCAAACGTTACACAACATCACCAACATCACTATTACGATAGCTATGAAAATCAAAGGCAAAGTAATTCCTCCAGTAATGATTGTATCCTTCCAGGTATAGTAAAACTCAATGACATAATTAATACCATTATAAATGGTAATAAGCTTGGTTTTTATATTAGTTATAGGCATAAATTTAGGAGAAAAAACTGCAAAAACTGGGACCAAAAACTCTGACAACCAAGTCCAAGGGTGTGTTTTTGAAGGTGTAGTGGGAAGATTTTGTTGAGAGGTACCGACCGGATAGATAAAAAAGGTTCTATCATACATAGCTCGAAGGATTATTTTCCGTTGTTTGAGTGGGAAAATAACAAAATGGGGAGGAAGTCTAAATAGACGTCGAAATAAACGAGTAAGTGTGATACTGAAAGTATACCATACCGCATAGCATATCATCGTGATGAAAGCCACGATGCCCGATATGTGTATCATATAATTCGCTTTCTTGCTAGCATCTTCATTCTCCCCCTGACATTATATATATATAGCATTCAAAGCAATTAGTAACTTTGAGTAAAATAAAACTTACTAATTTTCATAAGGCCTAGATATCACTAACCATGAAACTAGCATCACACAAAAAAGGATTCAGACAATTCAGAACATATGCTACATGTTATAGAGGAATCATCAAAATTAACAACCAAATTATATGTTGTATGGTTTCCTTTTGAAACCTATAAATTAATTAATGCAAGAACATCCCTACCAAAAGGACTTAAACTAAGAAATTAACACATTTCAAATAGTTAACAAATGAAATCAGCACATTTGAAAAGTAACACATTTTGAATAGTAAACTATGCGTGAATCAACATTAGGTCCATAAATTCCACTTGATCCAAACTAAAATTCAGAACCCATTTCAAACTATAAACTATCACAGCAAACCACAAACAAAAAACCTAAACCCACAAAAACATAGAAGAAAGCCGGAACTTCTTTGAAAGTGTCAAACAAATAATTTTTTTTTGGTTATCATTTCTTTTGTTCTCAGTTTTAGTTTGTTTGTTTGTGTGCATTTTGGTTATGCATTTTGGTTATGCATTATGGTGAACAGTGTGCTATATTATATTTTGTTTGAGTTTAAATGTTAGGGATTTTATTAAAGTTGTTGTTTTGGTGTATAAACATACTATTATATCCATTTTTATGAACTTAAAATAGTGTTTTGATTGTTAATATTTATGAATGTGTTCATTATTTTTTTTTATTATGTATGTTCGTGTTTGGTTTGGTACAAAGTTATTATGGCTCTATTTTAGTGTATATTTAAGTTTTGAATGTGTGTTCCTCCAATACTATGTTTTGGGTATATATAAACTGGTTTGGGTATACATATCAGTTGTTTTGGTCTCATTATGTATTATATATATATATAATTAGACATGAGATGTTTTTATACTTAACAACGGTTAGTTCTTGTTATTTAATGTTACCTTGTTTAAGAGATGTTTGTATGCTCTGTTTTGTAATATTATAAACTGGTTTAGATGTGTAAAGATACTGTATTTTCTATAATAAAAAAAATGTCATGCAGGATGTTTACATTCATTGCAACTGCAACATTTCGTAGTAAATGTCATGATTCATGAAATAGACAAGTTTTTCGGGGACTGTATTTGTTTGAAGATGTTGTGGGAATGTGTAATGGACTTAACTCTGAGTGTTCCATTAGTAGTAGGAGAAAACTTTAGGCAAGAGGTCCTAATTCCTTGGAGTGATGAAATCAGAGTTATTCACTCTGATGCAGATTTGATGGACGTCTTAGTCGAATTTGAAGAGAAAAAAGTCAACCAAATCCACTTCATTGTGGATTATCTCTTTATTCAAGCTGTATACCTTAATGAGTTCATTCCACAACAACCCAACCAACCACAGTAACCTAATGAACATCATCCTAACCCATATGTGCAACCCCTAAGCCACCACAACAAACCAGTGTCCAACATCGAATCCCACCTATGCAACCCAACCCACCATCACAGGCCAATGTCCAGCATCCTAAACCAGTTGTACAGCCTTACTTACCTGACACACAACAACCCAAAATACCCAATGTTGAACAAGATGGGGTCCAATTTTTAGAATTAGAATTAGTACCAATAAACTTGTTTACCAATTCTGATTCTAATGGGGAACGGGAAAATAATGTTGGATCCACTATTATTCAACAAGATGGAGGAGACAATAATGGCCCATAAATACCTAATGGATATACCCTTATAGTAGTGGACAGTCCATGAATTCAACACAGAGACAAAAACTGATCATAATACCAACAACATTGTAGAGGCTTGCAATGGGTGGCTCAACAAGTATGAGGCACTTCTCATATTGACCATGTTGGAGATTATTAGGAGGAAGTTTATGAAGCGTAACCATGATAGATATGAGGCAGCACTCAAATGGGAGTCCAACATCCCACCCAAGGTCAAGAAAATGTTGCAACAAGCACTACTAGAAGGGAGGTATTTAAATCCTTCGTAGTGTAGTCAGTGGTATTTTGAAGTTATTTATGGAAATAGACAATTTGCAGTGAAATTGGATTAAAAAAAAATATGTGATTGTAGTCTTTGGGCAATCAGTGGGGTTGCATGTATGCATGCAATGGCATATATTTCAAGGAAGAGAGACAATTTTGAGGACTATGTACACAAATACATGAAGAAAGATGTTTATTTGAAGACTTACTCTCACATGATGCTTCCAATTCCTGATGAGCACTCGTGGCCAGATGTGTAATACGGCACAGTTTTGCCATCTTTAAAAAAGAAAAGGGCCGGTAGACCGAAATTACAAAGAGAAGGGGACTTAATGAAGAAAGAGAAGTGCCTAGATCAATTGGATTCAGGTGCAGCATATGTGAGGAGGTTGGCCACAATAGCAGGACATGCAAAAATAAATATAAGGCTCCTGGAAACAAGAAGAGAAAAGAGGTCTAAATTATTATTGTTGTATTTTTCGATCTGTATTGCATATTATATATTTTGTTATTTTTGTAATTATTATTTTTTTTCTACTAGACTATCACCACATTTATAGTGCCCCGTAATAGTGGACCACCTCAAAAAAAAATAGGAGAATTGAGGTACCCACAAGGCCACAACCTTTTGTAAGTTTTTTTTTTTCAGGAACTTATGTTGACTTTTTTCTTTATCTCAACCTGCACTTTCAACTGATGCTCAAACCAGACAATCCAACAACGTAGAGGTATTCAAAACTCATTCTCTTAGAAAGTTTTTGTTTAAGTATCTATTATTTGATATTGTTACGCTGACCACTCACTTCTTTTCTTAGTTGGCAGCAGCTATACACACATACCATACAACCACTCACAAACTAGATAACCCAACATAGGAACTGTCAATAGGGTAACAATTTACTTATCCATTCTTTATAAATGTGTTATTTTTTATTGCACTATTCACTAATATTTCATCATTATACTCGTAGGTGCTTTGGTTTCCAAACACAGACTTCAAGCCAAGGATATGCATGTCATGATAATATAGGATTGCAACCTTTCACTCCTAATGCGACCAAGTCTTCTCAAAGGTTTGAAGGTTTGTATTAACTTCATAGATTTCAATATTATTTTACATGTGTATTTGTGATGATTTATTTAAATTTTATATTAATACTGGAACTTAGGAGACTGGAACCGGTGACAAAGTAGTTGGATTTTGGTAACTTTATTGTGGCCATGTGTTGATTGGTTATAGACCTCATTTTAGGAGTCGTTTTTTGTTTGAATTTTGGTTTGTGGATAGGTACTGATATGATGGTATATTGCTCATTGAATTGTCTTGTCTATTTATGGGTTATGCATATATATATATATATGGTGAAAGTATTTTGTTAAATCCGGTTCCTTCTTGAGGATTTGGATGGTATTGTTATTGTTTTAAGACACAACTTATGGTATTGTTATTTTGTATAAAGCACAATTTTTTATGTTGATTATGTTGGAAACTTTATTTAAAATTTATTTGCAATGAAAATTTATTTTACATTTTGATTTCAGCAATATATTACTTAATCATGAGCCCAAAAAATAATAATCGAATTTTCGACTCTCAAAATATAAAAATAGTTTGCTTTGATTTTTCTGAAACATTGAAATTTTTATTGCAACTTCTTTCCAACAATCGTATATTCCTTTCTTAAACTTGATCATATCTCTATTGATTTCTATTCGGTGAACCTTTCATATCTAATTATAAAATAAGAGAGGATTTTTTAGTAGGTCGGAGAAGATTTTAGTAACGGTACGATGACCTTTCTAAAAGTAAAATTTAAGATTTCACAATTGAGGAAAAAGGGTATTTATGTCCGTAGAATATAAATACACCATAAACACTCTAAAGGCATCCCCACTTAAAACTAATTTTTAATACATTTTTTTGTTTTATTCCAAGAGTAAAATAATGATTACACTCTTTATACCATATAATGGTTATTTTTATCTTTTTACCCTTTTTTTTCACGATCAATCTTAACATTTAACGGTCAACGTTTAACATCAAGGAAGGTTAGTATCAATTTACGATAGATTTATTTTTGAATGTAAATTATCAAACCTCAGATAGATAACCAGTAATTACTTCATAATTATATAGTAATTGGTGAAAAATTCATTATAACAAATGTTTACCCTTAACCTATTGACTAACCATTGACTATAGTTAGTCACAGTCAAAGGTAATTTGGTCGTAGTTATTAAATAAATCTACCACTACCGGAGTTGATTTTCAGTAAAACAAAAAATATAATAAAAAGTATACCATATCAAATGCTTCCGTCGTCGCGGCGTTTTCATCTCCATCTGTCGGCTTCCAAACACCGTCCTCATCATCGTCGGTCCAAGCGTTTCCGTCTCCATTTGCAACTTTGAGCATGAAACCCCTTGACAGCTAAGCATGACGAACAGCCAAGTATATTGACTTAACTGTAAATATCTCAGAAATAAAGATAAAAATTTACCCACCAAGTTACAAAGATACATCAAATCATTCAAAATGAATATCTCAGAGACTCCGACTCAGTTGAGCTGAACCTCTCATATTATTCTCAGGGTCAAATATAAAACAAGTAAGTCAAAATATGAATCCTTACTTTTTTTCCAATACGAGATAAGCAACCAAGTAGATCAAAATCTCTTCTTGAGTTCTTATAACCAATAGAGTTAACAAAAACCTGTTAAACTCATCTTTTCAGACACTAAAAATCTTTAAACAAACTTCTTATTAATTTGAGACAACACCCCACATTCAAAGCTAAAACACCATACTTTTTTGTTTGAAAGGTCTCTAGAGTAACCAACAGATTCTCTCTTTCAACAAAAATCAACTCAAAATATTAACTCAACTGTGAATTTATGTTTGTTAAGTCTCAGTAATGAAAACCCAAGTATCCACCTTTTCAACAACAAAACGAATTTATGTTTTGAAAAGAAAGTTAAAACAAGGAAAATCTGCCACAACCAGAGCTTATTTTCAGGAAACCACCATAATAAAAAGTATACCGTATCAAATATATCTGTTGGCTTCCGTACACTGCCCTCCTTGTCGTCGTCGGTCCAACCGTTTCTGTCTCCATTTGCGACTTTGAGCATGAAACCCCTTGACGGTTGAGCACGACGAACAACCATGCTGCAGAGACGTTGTTGGAGAGGAAAACTAAGATAGCTACTGTTTTTTGTTGCATTGACAAGGAAATAGAGAGGATTGGTTGGGAGGGTGGATGGATGCGAGGGAAGATGAATGTGTTTTTTCATGGAAAAATAAATGGAAGCCATTAGCTTGAGAGAAAGAGAGATCAGTTGAGTGAAAGAGATCGAAGGGAATTTTGGCAGCTGGTTGGTTTCACCTGAGAAAGAAAATTTATGGTCAGAAAAATGAAAAACGAAAAATATGACATTTTTAGTTTCCTGCAACAAAAGCAGAGACCTTCAACTTCAAGTTCAACAAAAATGAAGATTAAAAAGATTTCTGTTCTTTTTAAAAATAAAAAACAGAGAGATAGAGCTAAAGGTCTCAACTTTTTCCTACATTTCAATCCAAGATCTTGGCTTTCAAGATCTTTGAGTAGATAGAGCTAAAGGTCTCAACTTTTTGCTGCATTTCAATCAAAGATCTTGGCTTTCAAGGTCTGTGAGTTGATGGTGTTTAAATGAACAAGTGAAAAGTAACCAGAACCCATTTTACTAAAACTCAAGTTAAATACCAGTTTGGTATCTCAATGGATGGACCCTTTTAGCTTCAAGAGTGATTTTTGCGCGCCAAGAAGTTGCGAAGAGTGACCCTGTTATCAGAGGGAAGATGGTGAGGAAAAAAACGAATGGTGGGGACGGAGTCTTGACATGGCAACCCAACTTCACAGTTTCTTAATGTGTTTAAATCAAGAGGGAGACATCTGAGATTATGATAAAATATATATAAATCCCACGAATGAGTTTTTTTTTAGGGAAAATATCCACATTCCGCCTATATTTTAACCTATCAGTACATCTGCCACTTATATTTTCGTTATTAATATTCGTCATATTCCCCTTTTGCGTTAGTTTTTCTGTCAAAAATGTTAATTTTCATATTAAAAGACATTTTTACCCTTAAATAGTTGAGGTTAGTGAGAAAATACAATTATGCCCTCAAACTCAATTAAAAAAAAACCTCAAAGGAAAAAATTGAAAATAATAAAAATAAAAATGGTATAAGAAAAAACCAATCAAAAACATTGTTGATAGGAGTGTAGGATCCATGATAATGATCAAGCGAAATTGAAAATACATTTAAATATTAGTATTTTTAACAGGACACAGTTACAAACAGAGATTAGTCTAAACTTATCAAGATCGATTGCTACAAACAATGTCAAAAAACAAATTCTATTATTCGGATGAAGTATATGTACACTTTACAATTTGATGGGCAAATATGAAATTTCAAAACATATTGCAAAATTGAAGAGTGGAAAAATAGGGAAATAACACTCTTTTTATGTAGACTTTTAAGTTTTAAAAGTAATACTAGTTTAATAAGTTAAGATTAAATTACACTAATAGATAAAAATAATTTTATCTCCTTCTTTTATTACGTTTTTATTATTTTTGTGATTTTTTTTCTTCAAAAACCTCCATCGATGATGGAGATGTCAGTCAACATCGATAAAGAAGATGAACAAAAAAAATTGAAAATTTTCATTTTTACAAAATAAATCTCAGGAGTTGCAAATATATCTACTAAGTCTCGACAACTATAAAATAAGTCTTATAATTAAATACAAAATAAGTCTAAAAATACCAAAATTAGTCTTGAAAATATCAAAATTAGTCTCGAAAATATCAAAATATGTCTTTAAAAAAAGTGTAAGATTTATTTTATTAAACGTGTTTTAAGGATATTTTTGTCAAATCACACTCTAGGTACTAATAAAACTTAAGTTATTAAGTTGATAATAAATTAAAACTCACTCTTTAAAGAGTGATATTAAATTTTCAAATCCAAGATGAATGGGTCGTTTATTTTTTCTACTAAAACTTAATGGGTATGAATTGAACCCATTAAATTGTTTTGTTTATTTTTTTAAAGTGATGAAACAACTTAAAAATAATAAAAAATAACTTTAAAAAATATGTAAGAAATCCTGACTTTTAACTTAACACAATATCACTATATTACAATTACAATATTCTCTTCTAAGTCTATCCTCCTAAAGAAGATATATTTCTAAATTTATCATAATTTGATATGGTGTAGAATTCTTTCATTTAATATATTTATTATTTGAAACTAATTTACAAAGAAAAAAAAAATATTCACTTTAGAAAGAAAGAAAGAAAGAAAAAATACTTATACCGTAAGATTTTTAGGGATTAAACAATTTAATTTCAAAATTCCTACCAAATCCCGGCAAGAACTCTTTATTTTTTTTATTCAACTATTTTGTGGCTTGAAAATGTTATAGAATAATTTTTTGTGTGTGTGCATAGAAACTGGTACATATAATCTAGGAACCTATTTCGAAAAAAGAAATTCAAGAACTTTTTTTTATTTGGTTTCAGGTGCATATGATACAGGAACAAAAAAAATGGTTTTCTGAACATGCAAAATTATATTCTTTGATGATTTTTTATTTTTTTTGTTAAATTGAACTTTGTTTGCAAAAGAACATACAAAATCTGATAAAAAATTGTGCATGTTAAATTACTTATTTTATTTAGTATGGGTATAAATGTAAAATTATTTATTTTCAGACAATTTTATTTTTTAAAAACAAACATATTGACAGTATATTCAAATGTGAAGAATAAAAAAACAAACATGTCATTTAAGTTCAGATTTCAATATCTATTCAGTGTTCAGGAAAATTCAGTATTGTTCAGTTTTCAGACAAAAACACAAACGGCCATAAAATGTCCAAACACTGTACTAAGGGTGGATATGCCATTTGACCCGGTTTTTATTAGTGTGATTTTTTTATATAATTACAAAACTATATTAAAAAATGAGGTTTCAATCTTTAAACTTTTAACATAATTAACGATAAATTTTATTAACTAAAACTAGGCAACTACCTATAATACCCATTTTCTCTATTGTGCTGTTAATATCAAGTCTTCACGCCCACATTATGAGATTGTGGGATCAAGTCGCACCCCCTCAATTAACAATAAACCCCCGAATTATTGCAATATCTTTTAAAAGACATATTACATATATAAAATGTTTCATTATAAGGTTTTGTCTATATAAAATAGATTGCGATGGTTATGGACTTACGGCTTAATTAAAAGATTCATGGGATTTTATTCATTATTTTAGGGATATAAATATTTTTCTCCCTGTAGTTTGTTATATTAGACACTTTACCCTCTCTAATTTTAGTAATGGTTATCCCCTCCCCCGAAAAATAAAATATTAGACACATTACCGTCTCTAGTTTCAATAATGGTCATACTTCCCACTGAAAATCAAAATATTAAACATTTTACTCCTTGACCGTTGGGAATTCCATCACTCAAGTACTTTAACCCCAAAAAATCAATTAAATGATCTTATTACCTTTGAACACATGAGTTATGTCCCCTATTAATAGCAATAATTGTTTTTAAAGAAAAATAAATCAAAAGCAAAAAAAAAAAAAACTAATAAAATTATTTTAAAAAAAAAATTAAAAATTAAAAATTAAAAAAAAATAGCAACAAAAA
Organism: Dipteronia dyeriana; assembly: GCA_032871835.1. NCBI lineage: Eukaryota > Viridiplantae > Streptophyta > Magnoliopsida > Sapindales > Sapindaceae > Dipteronia > Dipteronia dyeriana. The sequence continues at coordinate 1,344,501 of CM065303.1, forward strand.
AACAGTATTTCAAAAAATAAAAAAATTCAATATTTCAAAATAAATTTTAATATTGTTTTAGTTTTTTTACAATTATATTATTTTATTATTATAATATTCTTTATATTAATGTTTTTTAAATGAATCTTATATTTTTTACATTTCATTCTTTATATTAATGTTTTTTAAATAAATTTTCATTTTTACAATTAATTCTTTATATTAATTTTTGTCTAAATAGATTTTTAAATTTTTTATTTTCAATTCTGTTTTTTTAAATACTTTTATTAGTTTTTATTTTTATTTTTTTCTGATTTTTTTTCTTTAAAAAAAATTAATTGTTTCATTAGGGGGCATAACTTACTTGTTCAAGGGTAATAAGGTTATTTAATTATTTTTTGACGGTCAAAGTACTTGACTAATAGAAATCCTTACGATTATGGGCTAAAATATCTAATATTTTTGTTTAGTATAGCAAACTATAGAGAAAGAAATGATTATATCCATTATTTTATTATTATTTGATACAAGGGCCATCTTATTTGTTGAATTTTATTTTGTAGATATGAACAAAATCATAAACTCATATAATTTAATTTAATTTAGAAACTGAAGTTACTTTTCCCGGAAGTTTATACAGTTTCAAATTTGACCGTTGAACTTGTCCTTGTTAAGAGGATGAGGTTTACTTTTGGCTTATATGGAGTTAGACAATAACAGAACCAGAAATTCAAGTTTAGTGGAGTCATTATACAAAAACAAACAAATTTAGGGGGCCAAAGTGAAAACAAATTTAAACTTAATAATAATTTTTTATATTTTAGAGTTTTTTTTAGGGGAGGGGGGCCATGGCCCCACCAGCCCCCCTCTCCCTCCGCCTATCTTTTAGACTTTTACTTTGTTTTTTTTTTTTAAAAAAAAATATCTTTTACTATACTTGTGTTAAGCGTATACTTGTGTTAAGCTTTTGTTATGATTTTGATACAAATATCTTTTTTCCTTATATCCATTTTTATGTATACATTTCATGTAAATATTTATGAAAGGAGAGTGTAGATATATTACATTTTTATTTCTGAGTTACTATTCAAATGAATTAATTCGTTTCAATAATCAGTTAAAATTGTATCTTAATTTTATTTATTTATTATAAATATTTTTCAAAAAAATCATCAAACATCTTATTAAAGTTCAACAAAATTTATATATAATTACTACAGTACGTAGCAGGTTTGAAAATGCAACAGTGGAACGAAGACTCAATTTTAGTGTTTAATCGGTATTCAAAATCTAAAATACAACGACAGCATTGAAAAGAACAACATTACCATTTGAATTGTAGTATAATGTTTATTTGTTACGTAACAAAAATGGTAACTGCATCGATCTCACTATAGTATTGCAGTAGAAGAAAAGCATATTAACTTTGTGCCTTTGTTGAGATTTCTGTTTGTTCCCGATGCGGATAATGAATTCAGATTTGGTTGTCTAATCTTTTTGGTCAGATGATTCAGATGGATCCCATTTCAATTTTACACTATAATGGCATGATTTTTGTTTTGTTTTTAGATTTTTTTTAGTTATACATAACGTGGCTCCAGAAAAAAGTCAATGAAAAAATATGATACCCTTTTCTACGACTTCATTAGGTTTTTTATCCTTTTTAGAATAAAAGAACCATATTTGAATTTTTTTAATTTTATTTAAATTATAGAAATCGTATAATTTTTTTTAGATTAATTAGATTCTATAAATACGGTCCGGAAAAAAGAAAAATTAAAACAAAATAAAAAAAAAAGTTATAAACTGCTTTCTTATTATTTTTAGCGTGAACACAGTTTTTTGACATATTTAACATAGAGGACCATGACCTCTATTTAAACAAAAAACAAAGTAACTGGTTACATAATTCACGTATAACAAATTGCATGAAATCTAAGAGACTATATAAAATCAGAGATGTAACATGAAATCAGAGATATGATGTGCTCTGTATCTTGATTGATTTAAAACACCATCAGGAGTGATCTGAATTGATTTCAATCCGAGATATGCACATCCTCCTTTTTTGTTTGAGTTTTCTTATCTTGTTGAACTACCATTTTGGGTTGAATTTGTTGCCATTGAAACTCCTTTATCCTCCAACGTCTCTCCATCAGTATGGCATGATTTATAGGAGTTACCAGCCTTATGTTTTCAGCAGTTTGGGACTCCTTATCACTCCGTTGATTCCCGTAAATCATGTCGAGTTGTTGGATTGTGCTAATACCCTCCCTCAAACTATGTCGGGGTTAGAGGCAGAGTTTGGTTCGAAAGTTACTTAGTGCAGCCTTCGACATTGGTTTAGTGAAGAGATCTGCTACTTGTTCTGTGGTGGAGATGTGTTGAGTGATGAGAAGTCCAAGTGCAACTCTTTCGCGCACAAAATGGTAATCCAACTCGATGTGTTTACTATGAGCATGAAACACCGGATTTATTGTCATATGAAGAGCACCGGATTTATGTTGTCGCGTGTGCGTAAAAGTGAATAATAATATAACGAAATAACTTATATAAATGATATATACAATGATAGATTGAATTGAGATATGCATGAAATGTGGTTACATTAGGGAAACGAATCAACCGTGACAATCCTCCCAATTACGTTCTAGACTCACCTAATCCTCAAATGTGCAAGTATACATAGGCTTGTATCCCCTTAATTAATCTATAATCTCTCTCGATGTCTTAGAGATAGTATCCATATATACCTGAAATCTCTCTCGAGAAATCCGAACAATATATATGAACCCATTAAGCACGTGGAATACAAATCGAACCCTATACGCTAGCCTAGTGGTTCTAGCACTTTCTAGTCAAGCATAGTGAATGTTATCTAAGTATTGTCAAACGCGTCTCCTCTCGGTACATAGCATCTAACCATGGATCAATTACAAAGTGATCAATTAAGCAAAAGCTTTAAGCATTCAAAACATCCATATAATAGCACAAGCACAAGAAAAATGTTGGTGGTCTTTACTTCTAGGTCAAAGATTCGATTTAGTCAATTCCCTAGGATGGCTAAACACGGGAAACAAGTTTACCTAATAATTACATGCAACAATGTGATTGTTATATCATTAAGAACATTCAATTTAGATTAAAAGTTCATCCTCTTGATTAGGGAATTTTTCCACAATCAATTCATCACCCAATCCTGTCACGTGGATGGATAATCGTGTCTTAATACAAAGACCCATTAAGAACAAGAATATGAACCAATGTCAATTTAGCAACTAAAAGCCTGAACTAAAACCTTTTCTACTCTTTGAGGCTAAAATCCTTATTACTCAAATTACTCAATACATGAAATTTCAAGTCATCCATCAATCAATCAACAATCATGGGTATCTAATTTCTACTCTAAATTACAACTACTTCTAAACCCAATCATGGACACATATTGATTTCTAACAATTCATACACATACATATCATATTAAGAGCATAAAAACACATATATCAAAGAGCAAAACAAAATCCAAATGAATTTAAGAACAATCAATACATTTATTACACAAGTATAGGTTTATAATATCCCCAAATTAGTGGAATACATCAAAGAAAACAAGAAATACAAAGAAATGAGTAAATAAGAGCAAACCCTTGAAGACAAGTCCTCCAAAGATGCTCATAGCCTTTCTAGCTCGAATTTGGCTCCTAATTCCTTTGTAATCTACTTTAAGATGGATGGAGGAAGTCTATAGTGGTGAGGTGGAGGTGTATGGTGAGCTCCCATGGAGGAAAAACCTCCATGTCCATGGGAGCAAGAGATGAAAGAAAATGGAAGAGGGAAGAGGGAAGAGGGAAGAGAAGAGGCGTGAGAGGGAAAAAGAGGGGAAGAGATTGTGAAGAACCCCCCAAGAATGAGGAGAAAAGGGGGTATTTATAGTGTGGGAGGTTAGGGCAAGAGTTTTGGGTGAAAAGACAAGAATACCCCTCTGAAAATGGCTGAAAAATGCAGTGATGTCAAGATGTGCGGTTTGATGTGCGGTTCACTTGGACACATCGTACAGCACATCAAGTCAATTTTAGGGGTTGTCTTCCTATGCGGTATGAAGTGCGGTACGCGTTTCCTTCTGGTGCGGTACGCGTACCGCACTTGAAGCTTTATATAATTTCCTCTGCCATCTCACGCGGTACGAAGTGTGGTTCACTTCGACGCCGCGTATCGTACTGATTCTGCTGCTCTCTTGCACGGTACGAAGTGCGGTTCACTTCGACACAGTGTACCTTACTTCTATAAATATGCTCTTTAACCTCAAAAACACTTCAATTAAGCTCAAATACCTTCTATAGGGAACATGTACCTACACAAGGCTCACAAACACATAATATACCAAAATATACTCGAGAACAAGAACAAAAGCTAGAAAATGGGGACCTCAAAAGGTATATAAATCGCTCTGATCAATATTCACATGTGTGGCCTCATATGATGGAATTTTTCAACAATCTCCCACTGGGCCACATATGTAACTTTACAAATGTATATGACTTTATGAGCTCCAAAATTTTGCTATCACAATTTTAGGGTATATCCAAATAATCTCATCTATTGATTATGCCGACATAGGATCAAAGCGGTTTTCGTCACATTTAGCGTGACTAAACCCATCAATGGTCATGTATACCAACATAACCAAATGACATAGATCAATCATGGATGTGTAGCATGGAAATTACATGCAATGTGATCTATACATGTATATTCCAACTGGTCCTACTTTATTCCTTAGTGAGATCAAAACTTAACACAATGTAACAGAGTGTAATTAACCGAATACTTTGTTTCTGATCAGAAAATATCCAAATACATAAATGCATAAGTATATCCAAAATCAAATATAGAGCAATAAAATACAAAATTATACAAACTTCCACTATAATGTGATATCCTCATACAAAATAACACTCATATGAGCAGTGTGCTCATGAAAGACCTTGGGTGGTAATCCCTTTGTAAGCAGATCCGCTATCATGGAGTTTGTCCCAATGTGCTCTATGGATATATGTTCACTCTACACTCTTTCCTTCACAACTAGGAACTTAATGTCAATATGTTTTGACCTAGATGAGCTCCTGTTGTTGTTAGAATATAGCAGTGTTGACTTATTGTCACAATATAGTTTGAATGGTCTCTCAACACCCTTCAGAATGCATAGCCCAGTTATAAAATTCTGCAGCCATATTCCATGGTTGGATGCCTCATAGCATGCTACAAACTCTACAGCCATGGTGGAAAAAGCTATGAGTGTCTGTTTGGCACTCTTCTAAGAAATAGCTCCATCAACCAACAGGTAGATGTAGCATGATGTGGATCTCCTATTGTCTTGGCATCCAGTAAAATCGGAGTCGGAATACCCTATAATTTCCTATTGATCCGATCTCATATTGATATGATCTTCTATATGTGAGCATGTAATATTTTTTTTCTCTTCAAATACCTTATAACTCGATTAGCTGTCATCCAATGATCAATCCCAGGGTTACTTAAATATCTGCCTAACATACCATCAATGTATGCAATATCTGGATGCATACACACCTGAGAATACATTATACTCCCTACATCTGATGTATAGGGAATCTTCTGCATTTCGTAAGCATCAAGGTTACTTTTAGGGCACTAATTGAGACTGAACTTGTCTCCCTTAGCGATAGGGGTGTCACCTGGTTTACTGTCCTGCATGCCAAACATTTTGAGCACTGTATCGATATAGATCATTTGTGATAATCTAAGAATACCCCGAGAGTGATCTCGTTGTATATGGATCCCTAATACAAAGGAGGCATCACCAAGATCTGTCATCTCAAAATTCTTTGATAGAAATCTCTTAGTTTCGTTCAATATACCTATATCATTTGTGGCAAGCAGTATGTCATCGACATATAAAACCAGGAATATTTGCTTACTTGCACTGAATTTATGATACACACAATTATCAATAGTGTTTATCTCAAAACCAAACGAGATAACCACTTAATGAAACTTATGGTACCACTGACGGGAACCTTGCTTGAGTCTATAGATGGATTTTATCAATTTACAAACCATATTTTTTGGGTCTCCCGACTCAAAGTTTTTTTGTTGCACCACATAAATTGTTTTGTCAATGTCACCATTGAGAAATGCCGTCTTGACATCCATCTGATGAAGCTCAAGGTCAAAATGTGCAACAAGTGTCATGATTGTCCTAAAAGAGTCTTTCGTTGAAACCTGAGAGAAATTCTCTTTAAAGTTAATCACTTCCTTTAGTGTAAAGACTTTACGAGCCTTATACCTCTCCACATTACTATTCAAATCCCTTTTGGTTTTAAATATCCATTTACAACCAATGGAATTCGCACCTTCTGGTAATGGGACAAGTTCCCAAACCTCCTCATTCATGGCATCAATCCACTTTTGAGAGTTGGAACCCTGTATGGCTTGATGGAAGTTGATTGGATCATTTTCCATCATTCCAATGTCTTCCGTATGCTCCTGGAGAAATACAAAAAAAAAAATCATCCGGAATAGCATTTCTCCTTTCTCAGGTAGATCGTCTTAATGGCACTGGTTCTTGAGGTTGTTGAGTTTGTTGAGTTTGTTCCTCAGGAACAATTACCTCATCTTGAATGGGGGGTTGTTCAACATTGTCTGGTTGAGGATCTAGATTCACTTCTTGATCAATGACAAGTATAGAAGCCTGTACATTGTCAAAAGCGATAGTTGGAATCGAAACCGATTATTCCTCAAAGATAATGTCTCTAACCTTATTTCTCCCCCAAACTCAACATCCTCAAAAAAATGTTGCAGTTCCCGTTTGAAAAATTGAACTAAATGTGGGATCATAAAACTTATAGCCCTTAGATCGCTCAAAGTAGCCAATAAAGTAGATGCTCACAATTTTGGAATCAAATTCCCTTTCATGTGGCTTGTAAGGCCTTGCCTCAGTTGGACATCCCAAAATGTGAAAATGTTTTAGACTAGGCTTTATGCTTGTTCAAAGCTTGTAAGGTGTTTAGCAGCTTCATTATTCTCTCTCTTTTTGTCGTTATCCTTAGAGGTGCTAGCCAAATGAGCAATGTCGGTCATATCTTGCTTCAGTCTCTCTTCCTCTTACACATAATAAGAAATGAGCTCATTAAGAGGCCATTTCGCCCTTTGACAGTTGTAACTGACCTTAAACTGATTGTATTGTGCAGGAAATGATATTATTACAAAATGCACAAGCAAGTCATCAAACAGCTCAAGCTTCAGTGCCTTAAGTTTAGAAGCAATATAAGACATTTCCATAATATACTCCCTAATGTTCCATTTACCTTTATACTTCATAGAAATCAAGCTTTGCAAATGCAGTGCTTGTTTCTGCCTTATCATTTTTCACAAAACACTTTTCAATTTCGGTTAGGAATTCTTTGGCTTTGGTTATCTTTTCAGATACCGCACCCCTAAATTCCTCTGGAATGCCACGCTTGATGATCATAAGACTCATGCGATTTGAGCAATCTCACTTCTCAAAGTTCTTCCTATTATCAGGAGAACTTGCATCCGTTCGAGTAGCGGGTTGCTCAACCCGAAATGCAAGGTCCAGATCCATGCAGCCGAGAACAATGAGTATGTTCTCCTTCCAAATCCTTAAAGTTGATCCCATTAAGCATGGGTATAAAGTTGGTATTAGCAGATATAGTAAAACATTAGCTTGAAAGAGAACAAAATAAACACACAAACATGCTCACATTAATAACCAAATACAATAATCAACAAATTCAAATAATGGTAAGTTTCATCTCAAGATACCTAGCACAACATTAATATCAAGTCTTTGGACAATAATATTAATTGTAAGTGGTACTCTTGTTGTAGTGATCAAATATTGACACTAATTAATGTCAAATAATAAATCTATCTTTGGATCGATTTATTATTCACATGTAAAACCTTATAATTGTCACATATTTATCACCATAGGTGTGTGTGCAATTCGACCAAGTATTAACCTTCCTTTGGGCCGACTAATACTTGCACGAATTTACACACACACAAACATCCAACATCCCTCATGAATAACCTACACAATATAGGTCACTTTGGTGACATCTTGCTTCAATTAGCCCATTTAGAATGATAGACCACTTTATTTAACCATAAAAGATATACTAAATAACGGTCGGTCTCATCTTAAGATACCTAGTACAACATTAATATCAAGTCTTTGGACAACAATATTAATTGTAAGTGGTACTCTTGTTTTAGTGATCAAACATTGACAATAATTTATGTTAAATAATAAATCTATCTTTGGATCGACTTATTATTTACATGTAAAACCTTATAATCATCACATGTTTACCACCATAGATGTGTGTACAATCCGGTCAAGCATTAGCCTTCCTTTGGGCTGACTAATACCCGTATGAATTTATATACACACATGTTGTACTCTTTTAGTATTGATCAAAAATTGACAATAATTTATGTTAAATAATAAATCTATCTTTGGATCGACTTATTATTCACATATAAAACCTTATAATCGTCACATGTTTACCACCACAGATGTGTGTGCAATTCGGCCAAGTATTAACCTTCCTTTGAGCCGATAAATACCCGCATGAATTTACACTCACATAAACATTCAACATCCCTCATGAACAATCTACACAAGAAAGGTCACTTTGGTGATATCTTGTTTCAATTAGCTCATTTAGAATGATGGACTACTTTATTTAACCATAAAAGGCATACCACCAAATATTTGAATTTGAGTTGATCCTTAAAATGAAATAAAATAAAATTTTATTTTATTTTATCAAAATTACAAAAATACCCTTGATTTTGGAAAATTACAGAATGCCCCTTAAGTTTCAGTAATTACAAATCGACCCCTATATTTTGTCAAAATCATAAACTGACCATGTAATTTATAATAATTAAAATTTGACCCCAAAACTTTTGAAACTTTTAAATTGACCCCGTAACCTTTGGATAATTATAAATTCACCCCAAAATTGCTTCGTAATTGCAAATAGGTCATGTAAGTTTTGTCAATTATAAATTGGCCCCGAAACTTTATCAAAACCAGACAATGGCCCAAAATATTTGTAAAACAGTCCTTAAAGAATACCAAATTCTCTAAAAGTGGCCCAAAGCAATACCAAGCCAAGAAACCCTAGGTTCCTCGTTGCCGCTGCCTGAAACCTCCACGCCGTCACAACGAGGCAATGACGAACGGCGGCAATGCAACAGACCATCGGCAACTGTGGATCGCAAGCGACGATCGGTGATTGACGCAGCCCAACCAATAGAGCGACCAGTGGCAGGATGCAGCGATGGCTGGCTCTATCTGATCCAGATCACGGTCGACGACCGGTGATCCTCCTCCTCGTCTTAATCTCGAGGTTTTCGCTTCCAAAAATGGTCGGAAAACCTCACCAGTGGGCGTTGACTTGATAAGAGGAAACTGGTTTGGGTAGCTGAGCTCGGGATCGGCAATGGATGTGGGTTGAAGAAGATGGAATCGGGTATGGGTATGACCCATCAAACCAAATAACCATAGATTTGGGTTGATCTGATTCAATACCTGAATCCAGATCGAGAAACCCACCAATTAGAATACCCAGATCAAGTGATCTAATGATCAAAACGTGATCCGACTCCTCAATCTCATCTCCTTGTTCATCCACCAAATAAATCCATTCATATAACTCACAAAAACAAACACAAACAAAACATAATATATTCATGAATTCAACAAATATATTTGACGATAAATTTGTTTCATAAGCAACTGATGAACGAAATATATTTAAGTAAAAAATACATACTCATATTTATCATCAAACAATAACTGAATCCAAATCCAAAACACTGAAACTCAAGGAGATCAACACCCTATTTTTTTTTATTTCTTAAAACCAAAATCCAAATCTCAATTCTCAAGAATCTATCATGGGAGGCTCTAATACCACTTATAAGGGATTCGATTAATACAAAACTAACATGCATAGGCACATAATTAATCTGAATAATCTAAATATGTTTCTATATTATGATTAATCAAACCCTAATATACATAATATAACCCATGTCAAGAAAAGAAGTAAATCGAGAAAGCGGAAGCGTACCTGAATCCATTGCTGGAAGTTAATGGATGGGTTGTGATCTTCCAAATTATCACAACCTTTCTTGAACCCTGCAGTGTTCTATTTTGCTATATTGATGGGGATACAGAAAAAACAAAAGCATCGTGTAATTTGAGGACCATAACCCTAAATATATATAATAATCAAATTATTATATGTTTGCTATTTCTAATTCGTCCCCTCAACAAATTAGAAATAGCACTCCGGTATCTACACATTAATTTCATGACAATTATACTCGTAAACCTTAATACTTTAAATCTTAATTAGATCACTTTAATTTAGGTTTAACTAAAAGATAGCACAACACATTTAATATTCACTTGAATGACCCCATATGATGGAATTTTCCAACAAGTTCAGCTATTCCCGCATCACTGTCTGTCTCCAAGCTTTCTCCCAAACAATGTCAACAGATCATTGCCTTCTTGAGTAATCAACTTCAACAAAATACTACTACTCATCAGTATATTACAGATCAACAGCCTACTATTTCTAACTTCACTGGTACACGTTCTTATAATCCCACTGATGCCTGGATATTAGACACAGGAGCAACTCATCATATTTGTCACACTCTGTAATGTTTTGAATCCATTAGTTCACACTCTATTTCACATGTGATGTTGCCTAATGGTCAAACTGCCCCTATATTTCGAGTGGGAACCATTCGCTTGTCATCTCATATTGTTTTGCATAATGTTCTCTTTGTTCCCAGTTTTAAATACAACCTGATTTAAGTTCGTGCACTCACCAAGAATCTTACATGCTCTCTCATGTTTAATGCTAATTCTTGTGTGATCCAGGACCTTACTCAGGGGATCAAGATTGGGATTGCTAAGAAACATGGAAATCTCTACTATATGTAATTAGGTGATCACGTTTCTTTTCTTCCTCAATGCAATAAAATTGTATGCAGTTCTCAACTACTATCTCATGATGACTTGTGGCATTATAGGCTAGGCCATCCATCATTTGTAAGATTGCAAATGTTGAATAAAAAGTTGAAACTTACTTGTCATAGTGTCTCTGACTCTCATTGTTCTGTTTGCCATTATGCTAAACAGAAACATTTACCTTTTGACTCTCACAAATCAATATCCAAGTCAATTTTTGATTTAGTTCACTGTGACATATGGGGGCCTTTTTCTACCATCACTTTGAGGGTTTTAAGTATTTTTTTTACCATAGCAGATGATTGTTCTCAGGTTACTTGGGTTTATCTTTTGCATGCCAAATCTGATGATCAAAAGATCATTCTTGCTTTCTTTAGTATGGTTCAAACTCAATTTGGAATTTGCATCAAGGTTGTCCGATCTGATAATGCTAAAGAATTATCCTTCTCGGATTTCTATCAATCTAAAGGGGTTATGCATTTCCATTCTTGTGTTAAAAGGCTTGAACACAATTCAGTAGTGGAAAGAAAGCATCAGCAATTGTTAAATGTTCCTTGAGCCTTGTTTTTCCAGTCAAGTGTTCCTTTTGTTTATTGGGGTGATTATGTATTAACTGTAACATATTTGATTAATCGAATCCCCTCTTCTCTTCTCAAGAACAAATCTTCAATAGAGGTACTACAACATCATGTTCCCTCTTATTCTCACCTTAAAGCTTTTGGTTGTTTGTGTTATGCATCTACATTGTTCAACACTAGGAATAAGTTTTCTCCTAGGTCTCGAGCCTGTGTTTTTCTTGGTTATCCTTTTGGTATGAAAGGTTATAAGTTGTTAGATTTAGAGTCTAATCAAATTTTTATTTCTAGAGATGTTATCTTTCATGAGAGCATCTTTCCTTTTCATACTAAATCATCTCTTCCATCTTATTATGATTTTTTCAGTGAAAGAGTTTTACCAATCCCCATTTCAGATATTGTTTCTTCCACTCCCCATTATTCAGATTCTAGAACATCTACTGTTCATACTAGATCTTCTATTTCTTTACCTCCTATTCAATCCAGATCTTCTAGACCTATCAAGAAACCTTCTTATCTGCAAGACTATCATTGTTCTTCAGTTTCCCATACGAACAATGATAGTTGTTCTTCTACTTCAGTTTAATATCCACTTTCTCAAGTGATTAACTATCAAAGGTTGTCATCTTCTTTTCGTAATGCTATTTGTCATGTTTCTCAACATGTTGAACCTCAGTGTTATTCTCAAGTTGTTGGTGTTCTTGAGTGGGAACAAGCCATGACAATTGAGCTTAGTGCTTTAGAGACCAATAAAACTTGGTCTATTGTCAGCTTACCTCCAGGAAAGCATGTTATTGGTTGTAAGTGGGTTTATATAATTAAACATAAATCTGATGGATCTATTGAGAGGCACAAGGTACGTTTGGTTGCCAAAGGTTATACTCAACAAGAAGGATTGGATTACGCAGATACTTTTGCTCCATTAGCTAAACTTGTCACTGTCAAACTCCTACTTATGGGTGGACATTAAGTTGCGATTCGAACCGATTCGAACAGAAAAAAGGGTATTTGATTCGATTCGTAAGGGTAATTCGGTTTAAACCGGTTTAAAAATTGAAAATCGATTTTTTTTCGGTTCAAACCGGTTTGATTTTTTTTTAAACCGGATTGAACTGAATAAACCGAGTATATAAGTAAAAAAAAAACCTAAAATATCTAATATATTTCAGGGTAATATGTTTTTAACTGATTTATTTTTTTAATATATTTTTAAGTTAGGTTTGATTTGGGTTTTTTTGGCTATTTTAATGTCCAAAATTAGTATCCAACAACCCATTAATGTTAAAAAAAATTCAAAAAACCCATTAAGCTAGCCGACCCATTATGCCCAAAACCAAATTGAATCGAACCGAATTGAATCGATTAAAATAGGTTCAATTCAATTTAATTCAATTCACATTTCCTATTAGGTTTAAACCGGTTCAATTTTGGAAGAATCAAAATATTTTAGGTTCAATTGGATTTGACTTAAAATTGAATCGAATCAAACAATGCCCACCCCTACTCCTACTTGCTTTAGCTTTTATTAAGGGCTGGTTCACTTTAGCATTCGGAATAGAAGCTGTTATCCCTATAGAAACGTCGTATGCATCGCCCCGGGTCAGGCTATACGGTGAAGAACAGAATGTTGATATGCTACTACAAAGTCTGGATGAGCTAGAAGTGAAAATGGAGAAGTCCCGAATAAGAAATATGGCATATCATCAAAGAGTAGCTCGTCACTGCAACTCTCATGTTCGGGTCAAAAAATTCCAACTAGGAGACCTGGTACTCAGGAAGGTGTCATTGAACACGAAAAATAAAGATGCAGGTTCCTTGGCTGATAAATGGGAAGGCCCATACAAGATCGAGGGAATAGCTGGCCACGGAGCGTATTGGATTGCAGGACCCAATGGAGGGGTTTTACCCCGACCATGCAATGCCCAATATCTGAAGATTTTCTATCCTTAAATTATTTTCTTCTTTTTGTTCTTTTTTCTAGTCATGGAAATATTAGTTAGGATAAATATTACCTGTGCAATTTAAGTCTTTGTTGATTTTGCAGTGATAAATAAAAATTACTCGGGATTTTCGAAAGAAAGCATATGATAATAATAGCATATGGAAGAGCATGATAATAAGAACATGCAAATAGAATACTCGGGACCATTAAATCCTGAATGGGCGGAGAAGCTCGAAGGAGCATGCCAGCCGAGCAAGGTCAAATTGACCTTAGTAAAAAGGCAAACCCGATGCACCAGATTCTGGAAAAATGCTAGGGACGCTATCGGGAGAAATTCTGATTAAATGCATAGTTGTGTTGAGCAATTTTTATTTAAAGAGAGGTCAACGATTCGGCAAACCCTTGCGCATAAAAACTGGGGAGACATCCTTGGTATTGCATAAGGACTCGAACATATGATCATGGTGAGCCTTGATGTAATGTTCAGGTAGCAACCGAGTATGAAACACAAGTATACACTTGTCTGTTTTAAGAAGACTCGATTAATAATAAAGTGTCAGTTTAATAAGATACTTGGCAATTAAAATAATTCGGGTAATAGCCGGTTTAATAAGATACTCGGTTAAAGTTACCCGAACATCAAAGTGTCTGTTTAATAAGATACTTGGCATGAAGATTGCAAGAGCCAGTTTAATAAGATACTTGACGATGAAAATTATTCGGGTAACGATCGGTTTAATAAGATACTCGGTTAAGTTATTAGAACATCAAAATCGGCCAGTTTAATGAAGTACTCGGCAACAATCAAGAAGTTTTCTGAGTAATTAAAGCAAATCAAAATCATTCAGAAAAACTTGAATTTTATTGCTCTTAAAAGAGAATGGTTACAAATTCTTTACAAAAGAATGGAGTTCTTTTCAAAGAATAAAGAATCAAAAGAATTTCTAAGAATTTCTAAGAATTTCTATAATTCTACAAAAATTAAGGTTGCGAGGATTTCGAGCCCTTGCCAATACTCGGGTCCGGCACCATCTCATATTCACGAAGCATACTCTCACTAGAATGCCAACTGATTGTATCAACTGAGTCGTCCATCCACTGGCTATAATCTTCTCCTGGGATCGGTCCAACATCAAGAACCACACCTTCCACGACCGACTCCTGAGTAGCATAAAAAGTCGAGAATGAGTGCTCATATGGAATCTCCAAATGCATGGGATATGGCTCTTTGCCTTGGCTACGGCAATAAGCTCTCCATTCCTTTATTTGAGTCCGAAGAGATTCCAAGGACCGATCCACATGATGTTTGATCGACAGTTCCCAGTTGGCTCGGGCTTTCTCAGTCGCCCTATTCTTAACTTTAAAGAACTCACCGGCTGAAACTAGCCCGCGCTGAAACTCCTGAAGAAGAAGAACATCGTAGGCAGAGGATCTTTTAAAACGATCGACCCCCTAAACTTCAAGTTCCAGCCTGACCTCCTTAGATAAGGATTCGACTGTCAGAGCTTGGCGTTCCAAGTCCTCGATCTTCTATTCATATGCCGACTTGGACTGCTCTGCTTCCTGTTCAGCCTTGAGCATCGATTCATGGGCAGAAGATAGCAAGTTTTGAAGTGATGCTACCCTCTCTTCTACAGAAGAAGCCCTCTCATCGGCCTCCATCTGCTTCGCCAGACAGTGGTCGGCAAAAACCTGTGCAGAACCAACCTCATGCTGATAAGCTGCTTCAGCCCGAGTACGGCTATCCTCACTTTCCTTTAGCTGAGCCTCCAGATGCCTTATTCTATCAGCCTGATGTTGCTGCGTCTGAACTAGCTCAGCGAATTCGGCCACTATCTGTAAAGGAGTACAATTAAAAATCTGGCAGACAAGCAAAACATTAAAGAAGTCGGGTATAACTTACATAAGATGCACCATTGAAGACATTTTGAAGACGTTCGGTCAAGGAGCCATCCGGAAAACTGCTCCAAAGGTCTTCTCCGATGAAATCCCGACCGGAGGACATCTCCCGCAGAATATCCTTTGGAGAAGGATATGAAGGGACCCCCGAGGGTCCAGCCCCCAGATTTCCAACCTCGGGGGTAGGGGAAGCCCTGTTCGGTTCTGAAGCCGCTGCATCCTCTAAGGCTCCGGCACCAACACTCGGGGGAGTCTCATCCACAGTGTCTTCATCGCTATAGTCGATGAATGAGACGACCCGAGGGACTTTGAGTGGACGAGTCGGGGAGCTGACTGCCTTCCATTTCTCACCCCGAGAGCGGTGAAAGCTGAGATCAGCTGCAGGATCTTCCTGAATATCATCCTAGAAGACTTCAAAAAAATTGGGACTTGCAGGTGTTTGTGCCATGGAGGAATAACCTCCATCACCAGCGTCCGATCGCTTGGTAGGCTCCTCACCGGGACCTTCACTCCGCTCTTGACCATCACTGGGCAGTTGAATATCGGATGGGCCACTCGGACCGCTAGCTTCCCCTACTGTCGCCCGAACAACATACTAGGGGATATGTTCAGGGATTATCCCCTCGGCCTCGTCAAGCTCCTCATCTGACTCGGGCGGGGCAACACCATCCTTGCTTTGACTAGAAGCCTCTCTTCGGCTCGCTTGAAGGATGGACTTCACTTGGCGAGCCTGAAGGTCGCAAACGATGTCTGTGTCATACACTTCAAAAAAAATGGGGGAATCATGTCAGCGTTAGGGGGGTAAGCAATAATAACAAAAACAGAAGGCCTCGAAGATCACTTACATCGCCTGCGATGGCCCGATATCTATCTGAAGAAGCCGAGCTTTATCATATCCGCCTCTTTAAAAAGGTAAGACTTGTTCCTCTTCTCCAGAGTGCGGAAAGCCACCCGAGTCAGCCTATTCAATTCAGCATCGCTGTAATCAATTTTCTTTTTGTTTCACGTCTCAGGGGAATAGAAGAAACGGGGGACCTTCACCACCTCCCGAGTACCCCCAGATGTGACAGTAACTTCAAGCCCGAGACCCCCTCCGGCAAAAATTAACTGTTCTTCCAGAACTTGTTGGATGTTGGGAATCCCCATACAAAACCTTTCTTTTTGAGGTCATCAGAGGTGTCGACATCCCGATTCACCTTAGCCTCATTGAGGACCCAATTCTCGGGAGGATTAGACATGAGAAAATAGGTCCCTGTTTTATTAGTCTGCCTCAGTGTGAAGAAGTGTCTGATTTCATTCGGGAATGGCGGCGACAGGTTCATCCTACTGTACATGTGCCACATGCACATCAAAATTTTGTAACTATTCGGGGTCAGTTGAGCCGGGTTGATGCCTGCTTCAGCCAAAAACAAGGCGATAAACAGCTAAAAGGGGAGAGTGACGCCACAGCAAAGCATGGATCCGTAGATTGCCACCATCCCCGAAGGAGGATTCCACGCAGCCCTATCACCTGCTGGAATCAAAGTAACTGAATCATGTATATCGAACCGAGCACGATACTTCTCTATTTCATCTGGCCCGACCATATTCGGCTCGGTGTCTAACCCACTCGGACGGTTTGCAGTAAAAACAAGACGAGATGCCCTAGACGCCTGCTCAACGTTATTATCATTAACAGCCTGCTCTCTGATCAGAACGCTGCCTGAGTTGTGCTTACGGACTTCATTTTTGCTTTGATGTTTTCCCATCCTTCGAAAAGATACCCAGTGGTCAGAAACGTCAGAATCAGAACTAGATGAAGAATCAGAACTGGCTATAGGACTAAAAGTGAAGTCAGGGTAAAGCCCAGAGACATCGACTTCTAAAAATGGAAGCTCATCAGAGGGGATTTCCCCCAACAATCTTCGAATGCAGGAAACTAATTGAAAATCCCCACGATCTAATGCTTCAAGAGCTATAGTACAGAGACGAAGACGAGATGTGGGCTCCATTAAAAACTAACCTTGAATTAAAATTTATGTAAGATCATCAACGGAGAATCGCGACCTTCTGCTTAGAGAAATCTGGGCTCAGAGAATTTTCTTTTGCTGAAAAATTTTAGAATGAACCAGCGCAACCTCAATGAAGAATTTAAAGAAGTGGTGGCACGAAACCCTAGGGTCTCAAGGCGGGAAAAACCTGTGACGAAGCTTGATGACGTAGGCGGCGCTCGGGGAGACAAGAAAATCATTTCTCATAAATGTCGTCAAAAACGAAGAGGTAAGGGACACGTGTCAAGAAGAGAACTGGTTTTTGTCATCAAAACTCCAAAACGTCGCCGTCATTAAAGATCTCGTGTGATGGGGGCGATCGAACTTGCAGGGCCACCATTAAGACATGTCATTATGACAAGACATTTACTCTGACGCAGAAATAAAAATTGAAATGATTAAAATACTTTTGCCCGAAACGAAACTTTATTCGATAAAAATATTTTAAGGGGGTATTGTCATATGAGAATTTTACCATACATACACGTCATTGACAGAGAGGATAAAATTGTCATGTAGTCGTCCAAATAGGCACTCAGGAAACATCCTACAAGGCATCATCGAAGAAAAGAGGTCCGAATAAACAAGTATTAAAACAAGACCTGCTCGGAATCAATTAAACATACTCGGGGCTAGCAGAATGCATTTTCTACTCGGGATCAGGAGACGTCACTCGGGACCAGCACACATCATATCCTACTCGGGATGAACATGACAACCGAGTAAGAAGCCTAGTGAGTAGTTCACGAGTTGAGTCAAGCAAAGATCATTATCAAAGAGGGACTCTGAAAAGGAAAGAGAATGTCAAGCATAAAGGGTTCATTATCTAAGAACACCTCTATTTCTTCAAAAAGACTACGCTCTTATAAGAAAATAAGTTCTAATTGGACTACGTTACTAGAGTCTCATTCAATCTCAATACGAGTCTCCGAAACAGGAAAGAAGACAATCTACTTCGAACAAGAAACCGAATCACAATTAAGTGCAAAGATCTTTTATTACTTGTACAAAGCAAATTATGGTTCTATAAACATATAAATAGATCAATAATCTCGTCCAAAAAGGGATATAGACAATATAGCACACACATCAATCATAGTAAAATACAGAGAAAAAAAAGAGAGATCGAGAGTCTATGACATCAAAAATTCATAGTGGATTTTGGCTCGGTTGATCATTCAACCACCCGTGGACGTTTCTCCGGTCATCGGAGTTTTACCACGTAAAATACTCGTGTCCGATTATTTCTCCTTCTCTCTCTTTGCAAACACAGCTGAAATTCAATTCTTATTGACTTTTTACATTCATCTAAAAACGCACCTCAACAAAACAAAATATAACCAGATTTTTTTTATTAAAAATTAAGCAGACAAAATCCAAAAAAAATTCTTAAAAAGTAACAAACAAAATCCAATCTTTGATCGATCAGATTATTTTTTATTTGTTGTTTTTGTGTTTGAACAATAACAAACTAAGAACCATTTGACTTTTTAAAAATTGGTGCAATCCACTTTTTAGGAATTTATTGTGAATCTTTGATATTTAACGTGGAGGATACTGAGAATAGAGGTTGGGAGTAGAGGCAACGAATGGGGGAGAAAGAGAGACGGTGATGCAGCAGAATAGGGAGAGAGTCGGTCGGGTGATGCAGCGGCAGAGGAGGGAGGAAGACAATCGGATGATGCAGCGGCGAAGAAAGAAGATGACGTGATATTGCAATGGTGTAGAGGAAGACGGTTGAATGTAGCAGTGGTGGTGGAGGAGGGAGAGAGACTGTTGGTTGAAGACAGAGGAAGAAGTGAGAGAGATATGACACTGGAAGATTTTTCATCCATTGTTTTCAACCAAATCTTCATTGACAATATGGAAATCTGTTGAAATCCAAATCTATAATTTAAAAAAAAAAATCATTTGTAATTAATTTGATGATAAATAAAATATATTTTATTAACTTATTATCGAAAAGCCATTTTTAAGCCTTTCATCCGTGAAGTCTATGTTAAATATAACCCTGGTCCAACTGGACAAGGGTAGGTTTCTGTAATTTCAGTAAAAGTAAAATATAGCTGTAATATTGAAAAAATCTGGGTATGTTATTGCAGTTAAACCAATAAAATGGGAAAATGTAAACAAAAAAAATCAAAAATCAAAAATATTTCCTTTATTCATTCTTTTTTTTTTTTCTCTCCAAGAGTATCTCATTTTCTGCCATACAAAAGAATCTCATCAAATTGTATTAATTTCCTACAGTGTGAGGATGATTTGTATATAAATTTATCTGTACTTCAAAGTCTCTCTGCTGATGTATATAAACATTTTAATTCTCTATTGTTTAGGAATTAATTTCTTAGAATGTTAGGATGATTTGGATATAAATTTATCTGTACTTGAAAGTCTCTATCAATATATATAAACATTTTAATTCTCTATTGTTTAGACGAATATCCACTTTATATATATATATATATATGACAAATTTCCTTTTATATTCTGTTCTCAAGATATTTTGGTATTTTTAATCGGTCAATGGTTTAGTTGGGCAGGTTTTAATTAAAAAAACGATTATAGTTGTTTGCCACAGTGAAAAATCAAACCTGTTTTGTAAATTGGTCTATTATAGCATTGATAATAAAAAGAAGAGCAAAATTTAAATTTTCTCAACCATCTGTCCATGTATTGAATTATTGAAATGTCAAAAATTCAATTGAATTAAAATAATAAATTATATCAACAAAATTGAATCATTTGAGTCATCAACCAGTCAACTGAACTCAAAAGAGAAGTATTATAGTGTCAAAACAGTGGACCCCATCCAACTCCGGCGCAAACCTCGGCCTGCTCGTACCTTCTCGTATTCTGCTCTGTCGCTGCTGCTGCTGCTGCTCCACGGCCTTGTTGTTCCCTTCAAAGCTTGATGATCTCTTAATCAAACTCGCCTCCAGCTGTTTGGGCTTGGCGGCGGCAGAGAAGTCGAATTTCTGGCCGTAGAATTCGGCAGAGAGAGCATCGAAAGAGCTGAAAATGGACATCATCGTTGTCATTAATTACTACTAACTATTGATTACTTTTTTGTTTTGAGATTTTTCAAAGTGATTTGTGTTATGTTTTTTTGTTGTTGATGTATTTAAAGGGCAGTAGAAAAGTCTGGAACATAGTTACTCGGTGGTCGTGGTTACACTTAGACAATAATAACACGTGTCATGCTGTCCATGCATTGAAACAAGTTGACGACTTGGAGAGGTCAATAATGGAGTTGAATATGTGTTTAGATAGACTACACCCGCTGTTCGGTTCTGGTCTGGTCTACACCAAGTCACGGTTTTTTTTTTTAAAGACTTTTAGACTGGAGAGAGAGAGAGAGAGTTGTCAACTTTTCTCTATCATGAACCGCTGTTCGGTTCATGTTGCCATCCCTAACCCATTCCCTATCGCAGCCAAATGAAGTTAGCCACTCCAAAGCTGCTAGTTGATAATACGCTAATCATTCTTATGATCCATAAATCTCACGTAATTCTAAATACTATGGATTGAATACTACTACTGATGGTTTCAGAACTTCAGATACTAATGATTTGCTGGGTTATTGACACCATGATTGTTGATTCCAAGCAATGCCCAGAAGAAATCGGAAGACACTATACATTGATGAAGGTTGACTAACTACATTATATAAGATCACAAGTCCATTTGAACCTATGATCTGTTTATAGCTTACCAACAAACAAAACATTTTTGAAAAACACTACTTAATACCTCTGAATATTTAAGAAACTTCCATTTCTTTGTTTTTTTATTTCAATTTTTCTAACTTAAATATCAAGTGGTTCAAGTTTTACCATTTTACCATCATCTTTAACAAGTGATTTAAATTATATGTACTTTAACTTTCTAACAACCTTTTTTTTTTTTTTTTGAAACTAAGAAAAACCATTAAAAACATACTGAATCACAAGGGTCCAGCCACGGACACTGCCTCTCACAGAGGAGGGAAGGCTATCGAAACAAGGTTATGAGCCAAAACGTGGAAACGGGAAGACGTTAAGAAAACCCACTTCAGAACATAAAGCCTTGATATCATTAACAATAAACCTTAACTTCTCCCAAAGCACACAGCGGAGAAAACAACCCAGAGGAAACCTTAGAAGAAATCACATCAACAATACACAGAAAAATTGTAAAATTTGCAACGAAGGGCCAATAGCAAGCCAAGATCAGCAGAGAAAACACCATGCAAGAGGCTGGAACGGGCGGCCAGAATCTTCCCCCTCTCATCCCAGATTGTGGCCCCAATACCGATAAAACCAACGTTGACGCAAAACGCCACGCCAGTATTCAGCTTTTCAATAAAGCAGGAGGCGCTAACCAGTCCGAATGACCACAATGAACATTTGGAGGCACTTGAGAGGAGAAGGTGCTTTTGCTGTTTTAACAAGAAGCATTTGTTTTGATATACAAAAAATATGTATTTATTTTCACTTACAATTATTTATTAATTTAAAAATAAAATAAAGGAAAGTGGTCCTATCATGTCGATGAGTTTGGAGGCCGTCGGGCTCCCATTAAAACGAATGGAAGGAGGCCACAGCCTCTTCAATTAACTTTTTTTAACTTTTTCTATAAGATGTTTATGTAACATAATTTAATATATAAGTCGAGCCACTTAATTAAAGTCCTTAATGAAATTACAATATAAATGGTGAAAAAACAGACACCCCCTAAATCTAACTACTGTTTTATTCGTAGTTACGATTTAAGTCACAAAACCAAACAGCACATGCCACTTAATTTAAGTACCTAATCAAATTACGATATAAATGGTTAAAAAACAAACACACACTAAATCTAACTCTACTGTTTACCCTAAATCTAACTACTGTTTTATTCATAGTTACGATTTAAGCCACAAAACCAAATAGCACATGCCACTTAATTTAAGTACTTATTCGAAATACGATATATATGGTGCAAAAACAAATAAATCTAACTACCGTTTCATTCATAGTTATATAGCAGCCTGATCTTCCAACTTCTCACAGTACAAACTACATCAACAAGCAATATCAAAAATATATATAGACTCTAGATTCGAGAACTTAGAAGCCACAAAAACACATCTGACAAAGTAAATAGACACCAGACTTCAGAAGTGTACAAAATCTTATATCCAAAATGAATAAGAATTGGACAACAGATATCCTAAAATATAAACAATCACAACCAGCCAAAAAGAAAAACAGCCATCTTATACTAACATGAATAAACATAAAAGCAGAATTGGGTTATAAGTGTAGATAAATTTACAAAATTGAATATATGCCGAAATCGTATTCCCGGAATCAATTATTGAAAGCATGATGCTACATTCCTAAGTTACTATGGTAAATAACTGATCTAAGACCGTATTACCAAACACCTAAATTGAGTTTTAACTATATAGGATCACTTTAAAAATCCGAAATAAAAAGAAAATACCAATTAGACAAACAAATGGAAGTCTACAACCCAAAATCACATATACGCAACAATAAAAATAACAAATAACAAATCCTAAACCAAGTACGATTTAATGACAAAATCTGAAGTAAATAGTTTTATAAGCAACATATGAAAATTGATTACTTTCCAACTAATTAGAAACTTCCTCAGTGTATTCAAGACTAATGTCAACATACACGACTTGGGATTTTGAACATTTAGAAACACAAAACAAAAATATAACCGCTCAAATGAGTCCTAAATTCCAACAAAACAAAACAAAAATTCAAACTCAACTTATGCCTAGTCAAACAAACTGAATCCCATGTCGTCGTCGCTCTCTTCCTTAGCTTCTTCCTGAATACAACAAAATGGAACAAATTCAATCAAAATGACTAAACCCAGATAAAAAGATTCAATTTTTTTTCATTCAAATCAACACTTTCTACATCTAATCGCACGAAACCAATACCTTTTTCTCCTCAACAACTGGAGCAGCAGCGGCAGCAGCACCAGTAGGAGCAGCGACAGCAACAGCTGCGCCACCACCACCACCAGAGCAGACATTCATGATGAGATCACCCAAGCTTCTCTTTTCAGCCAATTTGGCGAAGAGACTGGGCCAGAAGGACTCAACTGACAAGTTGGCTGACTTCAACAAAGCAGCAATTTTCTCCGCCTATTGTATCCAAAAACAAAAAAGCAAAATTATTTAATCAAAAATTGAATAACACAAAAAACCCAGAAAGGAAAACAACTAAACGAAAAAAAAAAACCAGAAAAAAAAACTAAAACAAAGCAGTAAAATAAAAACATTTTGTCAACAATTATAAACGGTAAGCAAAACAAAATCATATATAAATGAAAAAAAAAAGTAGAGAGTGGATGCTTACGGTGATGGCGATGCCATCGTCGTAAAGGATCATGGCGGCGTAGGAGCAGGCGGCCTCTCCGGTCGACATTGTTTGCCTTTGATGTTGAAAACTGATCTGCAAAGATTGTTTCAACGGACTCAGAGATTATTCAATCGATTCGAATCGAATCGTTAACAAAACCAGATCTTGATATGAAAAATAGAGAGAGATGGTACCCAAGAATAAGAGGGAGAACGGGGCTGCTGTTGCGTTATGCTGCGTCTGAGAGAGAGAGACTGAACGAAATGTTAGGGTTTTATAAACGTTAAATGGAGTCTAGGGTTTTGATTTTGATTTCTATTTATTTAATAAACTCTTCGTAGGCTTTTTTATTGGGCTTTCACAAAAGAGGCCCATATTAGAATTAGGCCCATTTGTGAGAAACCCGATTTCCTCTTTTTTATCACTTTTATTTTAACTTTATTTTTCAATAATTTCAATGAGAAATCTCTTTTTCTTTTTCTTGATTTTGAAAGTGGCAAAAATGTCAATAGGGTTTATTAATCAAATATTAACAATTATAAGACTAGAGTTAGGATAAATGGTGGCATTTAACAACCCAACATCGCATCCCACATCCTTCATGGAGTTCAAACCATCAAGTAATATACGTGTAGTTCGGATAATTACTTTTAAAAATTGGAAGAAAACTCCACACAATTGTTTATAAAATACGAATTGTAACCACCACTATGCAAAGGAAGTGCACTACCATCGCTATTAGAAGGTGATGTGTCTATTTCTAATTGTTCACTTGTTTTTATTCCAAGATATTAATTTCAACTTTATTTAGGTATATTATTGATCATCCGAAACCCTCTAATTAGTTCATGACAAAAAATTCAACATCATGCCATAATAAATATTAACCATTTCAAGTAATCTTTGATTTTTCCAAAACTATTGAATAACAAAGATGATGATTTGATAATATGACAGAACAACTCTGATGTAAATAAAACTTTCACACCAAAGGAGTTATCACTTGTTATCTATCCAAAATGATCTTTTATAACCTTGATAGAGAAAAGTGTGACTGGCTCACAACTTTTCCTTTTAACTTTATCTTCCAACTATTATATATGTAAAAACTCACTCCAATGCATTCGTATGGGAAATCTTCACACTTCGATGCATTTACACCACAAAATACGAAGAAAAATCTATATGTAATGAATATCCAAAAAACTAGATATATGATACGATAAGATGATGTTAGTTTAGTGGTAAACTCTTCGTACCTGCATCTATAAAATTATAAGTTCAAATCATACCACCACCACAAAATCCCGGAATAGTGTAATAGTTTATTTAAAAAAAAATACAATAATTCGGATTTTGAAAAAAAAAATCAATTATAAAAAAAACTAGCGCTTGCCACACGGTAAAGAAAACTTATATGACTAGTTCTTTACATGTAATGCATATCCTAACAACATGATACATGCCACAAGGCAACAAAAACTGATTTGATTAGTTCCAGGTCATGTACCCATAGAGCAGATGGATTGCGTCGAGTACATGAAAGAGTTTCTCAAATGTAACGATTAATGGGAAAGGTCATTTTGTCTAAACTCTTTGTCTAAATAAAATGTTCACAAGTACAGAATTTACTGAAAGATTAGACAGTAATCTACATTTTACCAAATCCCTCGAAAGAAAGTTTATCAAATTAAGGAACCACAAAATTGTCTTTAGATTTGATCAAACCTAGGTGTTTTTCAAATTCTCCCAAAAAGAGTCGGTTTTAAATAAGGAAATTTTGGTGATATAAATTTGAACAGGAAGAATAGACCATAGAGACCTTCATGAAGCAATATATGTGTGTGTGTGTTTAAAGGTTCAATAAGGAACAATAAGACTTTCATTTCTCCTCTGTCCTTGCAATCCAAAGCAGCGAAAAACACATTCAAATCACTACCCTGTAATATGAAAAATCATCTGGAGAATTCAACAATCTTAAAAATCTCACAAGTACACTATTATGTAATTTTCGCATAATAACCTCATTTCATGGTTGCAGAAGACTGAAAATTAAATAACAATCTGATAGGCAAATATATGTAGCGGAGTTCAGAAAATTTAACAAAAGATCATCCACCAATCAACATAATATCACAGCTGCGAATAACACCTAGTCTTTAGAGTTTTTCATAGAGACATTTCTAAGTAAACAGTACACTCAAATATCTGGTAAAACTTGAGCCTCCAAATGATCTAAGCAAAGGGCTTTGAAGAGTCTTGACTTCAGTCCTGGGGAATCAGCCACTACCAGCCTGAAACAAGAGAGATTATTGTCACATAAGATGTTGATAATGATATATAATCATTCACTTGAGGTAGTTCTTTCTCAATGAAGCACAAAGATAATTGATATTTATCGGGAAATGTAGCTGAGGATAATCGACAATACGAAATACAAACACTGGATTAACATATAAATAGAAAATTCCTGTAGTTACTTCTTTCCTGGTTTCCTTCTTTTGTTGTTTGGTTTAAACTAGACAAGAGTCATCACTTTATATATACTAAACAGTCACTGAACCAAATAAAAACATTTGGGTGATAATTGATAGGGGAGTACGTAAATTTATCTTACAAAAAAAAACTTCAAAGATTCACACAAAACACATAGCTTATGGTACACAGACAACATTGACAATTATAATATAAGTTGCACTACCTATATCAAATCATTTACTTATGAGATAAGAGTTTTCTCAATGAAACACAAGGATAATTGCCAATAAAATTTCCATAATCTAGCACTTATCATTTACTCCAGGGCAACACCTACAATTCAAACCCAGGTAAATACACCTCCAAAGTTGTCCAAGGCCATTTCTGGACACTAGAATAGTGTATTTCTAATAGGATCTAATATGTAGGCTGTCATAAATTTTACCAAAATGTCTTTCCCATTAAATTTTTCTCGAACATGAAAATTCAAAGGCAAAAGTACCATATTTAATCACTATTCAAGCCAAAGTTGACTTGCCTTGCGGGGTGATGCAGACCGTGACCTTGACAGTGACTTAGACTTTGACCTTGACTTTGATCTCGACCTTGACCTTGACCCTGATCTTGCCCTGCAAATTTAAAAATTTTGTACTAAAATCAAAATATTGTTCCTAAAGGTACAAAAAGAATAGAACATAAGTAACCAAGTTACCTGGATGGTTTAACAGGAGATGCAGACCTAGATCTTGACACTGATCTAGAAACAGATCGTTCTAGTGATTTACTGTAAAAAGCAAGACAAATTATCAATCAAGGAGCAGTTAAACCATGTAATAGGCATTATAAATTTGTAAAAGAAAAAGAAATTATACTTTCTATTTCTTCGAACACTTCTGCTTCTGCCGCGGCTTCTGCTGCGGCTTCGGCTTCGGCTTCTTGATGGACTACGATCCTGTCTCTTCACCTATCCAAGTTTCCAAGAAAACACAATGCCACGGGTCATGAAAATACAGACCACTATTCCCATCGATCAGCATCATCTTTCTCATGTATCCAAACTTGAATAGACATTGGCCTCTCAACAAAGCTTTAAGCAAGGCATTTTCAATCCAACAACTAGAATAATAAGAGCGATATGGTTTCTGCTTTTCACGACCCAAGTAGATTGAGTGCTTATTTTTGTTAAGTCTTTCTTCTTGGGTTTTCATGCGTGGCTCTCTACACATA
Organism: Dipteronia dyeriana; assembly: GCA_032871835.1. NCBI lineage: Eukaryota > Viridiplantae > Streptophyta > Magnoliopsida > Sapindales > Sapindaceae > Dipteronia > Dipteronia dyeriana. The sequence goes on from CM065303.1 coordinate 1,372,067, forward strand.
CCACCCCTTGTATCTTCCTCTTTTGTCACTAAAAATGTTGTTTCTAATAAAATAAAAGGGATAATGACTACTGACTACCAAGTTTTACTTGTACTAAGAAGTTGCATGTCCAACTACATTGTCTGTTCTATGTAGGAAACTAGGAAAAACTTAACAGTTCCCCAAAATATAAATATATGCTCTAACAAGTCAAAACTATAGCTAAAGGGCTCTAATAGCATTAACAATTCCAATTAAAAGTAGATGATGATAATAATAATAAAAGAAAGAAAGGTTACCGTTATTCGCCCTCTTGCCCAAGGATTTCTAAATTCAGTGTCATCAAGCTTCCGAATCTGATTACAGAAGAACATCAGCTCTAAAAATGGGGAAGGAAAGATAGATGCTCAAATCACATGACAAAGAGGAGAATAATTGGAAAAAGGAATTGCTAATTCTAAACAACATACAGCATATTTCATGTCTTCAGGATTGGTATAATCAACAAGACCATAAGTCCCTGAATACAAACAGAAAGTTCATGGAATCAAGACTCATCAAACATCATTAAGAATAAGGACCATAGCATTCCAACAAGAACACAAACAGAAGCTCATATTACTTAAATTTGACCAATTATAAGCTAAACCACAGCATACATGATGTAAAAGAATATAGTGCATAATAACAATTCATAACAAAAAAAAAACTTGTCATTAATTGTTTCAAAGTATGAGGAAAATTTTCAACTTCAACAACATGTTTGTCACAATATCAAATTTAGCCTCCAACCTTGTCTAAGTTAAAAATCAATTTTAAAGCAGAATCATAAATTCATAATAAGGGGGGAGGAGGGAAGAGAAGCCAGATCCTCATTATTCTCAATATACAACTTTAAGCACCGCACATCGTTTGTTTCTGTCCAACATCAACAATCACAGCAGAAAACTTCAAAGCTCCAAGCCTCCAATACTTAAAAAAAGATATAACTAAAACATTCAAGGAAAATGTTAATCGATTCATATTAAGGGCATACCCTCACTGTCTCGGGAAACTTCGGCAAAACACACATCACCTGCTTTTCTCATATGATCCTGAAACAATTTTACAAATAAACGACCAGTACAGCAAAAAGGACAAATTTACACATCGCTAGTAAGTATTACAAGTTCTCAAACCTTCAAATCTTGCCAGGAAGCAGAAGAAGGGAGCCCACGAACAATAACTGCACACAGAACAAAAACGTAAACAAAATATTAGGCCTCTAAAATAAAATAACGAATAAAAATAGTATAAAAATGACAAAATTCTGAATACAGCAAAGTTCATCAGTCTCCAGATCGTAGACACACCTCGATATTCAGAATGGCGCGAGATACCAAATCGACCAGAACCAGCACCATCGCCGCCACCTCCTCCTCTGCTGCCGCCGCCGCCGCCTCCACCACCGCTGCCACTATAGCCACTACGACGATCACTTGAAGATGGACCTCTACCACCATGGGCGAGCTCTACCTGCATTAATGACAATTGGAAATAAATAAAAAGAAATCAACAACCAAATACACGTGTTAATAATTTGAAATTTCTCATTACCCTTAAACGGCAACCGTCAAAGTTATACCCATCACGACCTCTAATTGCATCTTCAGCATCACGAGAGTTCTCAAACTACCAGTCAAACAAACACACATCAAGTCCAAAATAATTCTACTCTTTTTCTAACATGTACAAGAAAAACACTGAGCTGATAACTGTACCTCCACAAAACAATAACATGGAGGGCGGGGAGGAATCTTCAACTCAATATCCAATATACGACCATACTGCAAACCGAAAAGAACAAAATGATTTTCTGTTATGTAGATATTATGATAAAATTATTAAACAGATTACTTCAGATAAATGACTAGTAACAGCCATAATTAAACTCCCTCTAGGTCCACTACAAACAACCATTTATAATTTCACCATGGATTAAACAAAAATAATCATTACAAAGTGATGTACTATAATTAAAGGTCAAAAAATTTAAGAACAATCAATATCAACCTAAGAAAGCAAAATGAATAGCAAACTGTGAACCAAGTGGTGATCCCAAATTTCAACCCCCATAAACAATGATCAATTTAAAGCATTTGTCATTTGCATAAATTTGGTTCCAGTGCTTTAAACTGCATAATCAGAGACTGAGGAATGCAGAAAAGTGAAGACTTAGACATAAGAGTGTAAGCACAATCTCACATAAACTTTTATGTTAAATACTACACAAGTTCTATAACAGGTGAGAACAGTGACTCTTTGCTTGTTTTCTGTTTTAACAAAAAGAAGTCGACGACTATTTACTAAAAAAACTAAACCTTACATTTGAAAACCAGTAACAAGAAATTACAGAAACCTGTTGAACAAACCTTGTAGAATAGATCTTCAACTTCATATTCTCTTATATCTGAGGGCAGGTTGCCAACATAGATTGTGCGAGAAAAGCGACCACTCATCTCTGATGGTAGAGTAATATAGCAAATATTTCACTGCATACAGGACAAGGAACAGCATCAGTAGTGAACAAATTCTCTCAATCCAAAACAATGTAAACTCTATCGACTTTGGTATCCTCTTATCATCAGTATGTACTCTGATGATAATAAAAGTATGGCAAAACCAAAACTATGAAGCAAACCAAGTGAGCAATCCTCCATGTGAGCGGTGCTGCACAAGCTCCATTGCTCAAATGCTCCAGGATGCTCCAAAGCTATAATAAATTTGAAATTTAATTTGGTCTCCTCATCCTCCCAAGAATTTTTGCAGACGTAAAGATCTTCAGAGAGTGAGCAAGAATCTCCAATTATAAAAAATAAACCCATAACTCCACCCAGATTCTCCCACTCCCTTTCTATATCACTATGTATGATTGCAAAGCTCATATGTGTCCATGCGCTTGATATCTATCATAAAGAAAGCATCTGTGTCATGAGATCAGGTAACACTTACATATATTCATGCATTTACCTTACTCAGCTCTCTTTTCAATAGAAAATAAGAAAAAAAAATGAAGAAAAAACCACCTCGCAAAACACACTTGATAACGATGGAGTGGGACTGGTCTTTAGTCCTAGACTCTCTAATTCAAAACAATCATACCTACATATACAAAAGAAAAACTAATGGAAGTATCGTCAGTGAAACTCCATTCCTAGATGCCCCAACTTCTAGTGAAATTGTGTCGAGGACAAGGAGTACAAAATATGACTATTTACATTCACAAATCAAACATAAGATAAATTATAGTAAAAACATAAATCCTTTTTCTTTACAAACAAGGAAGTAAATATCAATTTCGATGGATATATCCGTGGAACTTATTCATCAAGATATTGATAATATCCCAAGAATTTCAATATTTTTATGATATTTTTTAAATCAGTACCCTAGAAATCCGAAAATTATCACTAAAATTCTAATAATATTATTGATATTTACTTCTAGTTTACAACTCACAACAAAAAGAAACTATGTAATAAAAAAGGTTACGTTCAAACATAAGAACCCAATAATGCCCTTTTTTCTTTGAACATATTCTCTCCGCTTGGCTAAGTCCACCATTCCACAGTTAGCTATGTAAATCAATCCCCAAATCACTCTAACTAACAAGTTCTCTGTTTCTCGGCTATCGACAGTTTCCTTTGGTAAGTTTCAAGGAGGAAGACCAAGTACAACCAACTGTTAAAACTCTATTAATTTAAATAAGAGACCCGAAAACGAAACTGTAAACACTAAATTACCAAAATTAAACGCCAATAAGTATCTCAATTGAGCAAACCTGGAGCTAATCGATAAGATGATATCAATTAGCGTAAAACAAACCCTAAAAAGAACAGAAGTCATGACATTGTACCGAAGATTCACGAACTGATGGACCGCCGCGGACCGACCAAATGACTCGCCGTCTGTACGGTGAAGCGAGCGGTGGTTGAGAGAAGGACCTTGACCGCGAGAGCGAGTGAGAGAGAGAGAGAGAGAGAGAGAGCCAACTAGGGTTTGTATTGTGCGAGAGAGCTTGCTTAAATTTTCGATGCAGAAATTTTGATTGAAAAGAAAGTGAATCCGTACCATAGGATTCGTTTTGTAATAAAATCGATTGGACGGCTGAGATGTGGGTATATTTGGGTGGGACCACCTGTGAATCCTTATAAATGGATTTATATAATTCAGGTCCCTGGATATTACTGAATCAACGAATAAGTCCATATTTATAAAACCATCAAATTCATCCCTTAAATTGGGGGGTGTATTCTATCAAGATTTGATTGGATTCTATAGGATTTGAAAGATCTAGGGTTACTCAATTAAGATTTGTAAGGAGTCAATCAAAGTCTAGGTGTATACACTCCAGACTTCGAAAGATTCCAATAAAATCCAATGAAAACTAAGTGTATTCAATTAAGACTTTTAAGAAGTTCGAACAAATTTGGATGTATTCAAAAGTCCATTGATTTGGTAGATTTTGTTGAAGGGATGGAATTGAATGGATTTTAGAATGTAAAATATAAATAAAAAAAGCCATCCACAAATCTTGTCATATACACATGGATTTCGTAAGATTTCATTCTCACATCAAATAACCTCTCAATTTTCTTAACTCTAGGTATCTCTTTTTATTCTCTCATCAAATACGATTTCTTCTTATTGCACACAGCTCTTGGTCTCTACATCTCATAAAACCTTCATCGAATACGATTTTTTTTCCATATTTGGTTGTAATTCTTCAATCAAAACTAACAAAAAAAATCATCGTCGCTTTTATTAAAATCATTTTTTTCCTTTTGGGTTCTTCACTTTTATACCAAACAAGCAATCAATTATAACATATATATTGTTTTTTTTTTCTCGGCTTGGTTCTTCACAAGATTAGAATCAACTTTTTTCAAATTCACGAACTAGTGCCAACGCATTAAAGAGAAAAAAAACATAAATATGATGATTGATCAAAGAGAAAAAAGACAAAGAAAATAAATAGAGAGATTGAAGATGTTTTTTTTTTATCTCAAGCTTCGTGACACTAGTTTCGTTAGTAACAATATTAGCTACACGTGTAAGAAACTAGTGACTGTGTGACATTTGGGTAGGGGAAAATATTGTTTTTTTTTTTCAAAACAAACCCATCAAATTCCATACAACTCTGTGTGAAAGTCCAACCAACTCTTTACACAAATCTGACAAAATCCATTTCTTAAAACAAATCAATCAAAGTTGAGAAACTGGTGGAAGATAAGGTAAGGCAGTGGTAATCAAAACTAGATGCTTCTTCAAGATACTAAGGGTGTCAATACGGGTTGACGGGTCATGTTAGGGTCAACCCGAACACGACACGGTTATTAAATGGGTCAGATCCCCTTGATCTAAACACGATACGATTAAATATAGATCAACACGAACATGACACGTATAACCCATTTAATAAACGGGTTCGACGGGACATGTCAAATGACCCATTTAAATAACTCATTTACTTGACCTGTGACCTGTTAATACTTTTTTTCACAAAAACAGTCTACATAAAAATAGTTTGAGCGGCTTCAAATTGATTTTAATTTTTTTTATTTAATCAGGTTCTTAATCAAACTAATTTTTTTTGTCAATGAAATATTAAAATGTAACAAGAACAATCAGGTCATTAATTGAACAAGAATAAGATTGTAACTCAATAATACCACTGAGTTGCATTACAACTCCACAAGATTTTACAAACATGATAAAAATTACAAAAACTAACATACAAAATACAAACAACACGATTGTAACTTAACAAGGATTTGTTGAACAGATCTCAACGTAAAAAATAAAATAAAAAATATTGAAAGCCCAAGTCATCCACAAACCACCAAGTTGAATCTGTAAAACCACCGAATAAATTACAAGGTCTAATAGATTTTAGAGTTTAGATATAATAAAAACCATAATCGATGATATCCAAAGATGAAAATAGTATATCATAGTTGTCTTACCGGTAAACTCCAGATGGTGACAACAGTAACAGTAGCTCCAGATTCTGGTGATGCGATCGACATGTGCGAGAAAGAGTGAAGACAAAGGCTTATGTTCAAATCTGTTAGCTGAACTGAGTGAAGGCAAGAAGCAGATGTGGAGTCTGTGTGGCTGAGACTGAGTGGTGAAAAGAATAAAGTTTAGGTTTAACATCTTAAGTTTATATAATATGGCTAAAAATTGCATAAATGTTACTTAACACTAAATTTACATATTTGTCCTTACTAGTCGTGTCAACATATGACCCGCGAAACATAAACCGAACACGACACGATTATTAAACTGGTTAAACGGGTTAACCCGTATATTAACACGACCTATTTAAACTCAACCCAAGCCCGCAATAATCATGTATGTATCATGTTAACCCGTTGTATCGTAACCTGTATTGACACCCCTACAAGATACTGATATGAAAAACATCATGAATTAGGGAACTGACAGGTAAGTAGGGCAGGTAAAATGACACGTGACCCACGAACCGGAGGTCAATAAACAAGTTCGGGTCAGTTTTTAATGGGTTCGGGTCATAAACGGGTTGACTCGTTTGACATGTTTAGATATATAAATTGGGTCGTTTTTGCTATACGAGTTCACGGGTGACCCGTTTAACTCGTATATCAGATGTGGTACTTTTGTAATTTTGATTATTATAGGGGATATAAATGAAATTTGTTGTACTATATAATCACTTATTCTTTTCTCTTTTAGTTTCACACGCAAAAGCAACAATCACACTCCAAAATCCCTAACCCTTACTCTATCAACTGGAATCGTCTCTCACTCTCTCAGGTTTAGTCTATGGTGTTGTCTCTCTTCTCCACTGGTCTCCAACGTCATTCTTGTAAGGTTCGTATTTTCTTTTCACATAGAAGCAAATATATATATGTATTTCAGAAGTCAAATAATCATCCCAAATGGGTAAAATGAGAAAATCTTGGGATGTAGAGATCAGTGGTGGAGGGAGAAGATGGTGATATGAAGAAAGAAAGAAAATCTGAAAAATAATGTTGTTGTTCAATATCATCAATCATTGTGTATACTGAGATTGAGATCATGATTTTGAAGAAAACAAAAATCTTCCTAGTTTTTCAATCCATCAAAAATTGAAGATTAAATGGATCGAGGAAGATGATTTTCATATCTTGACCAAAAACAACAGAGCAACAATAGAAAATAAAGAAAAAAATGGTACTATATAATGACTTTGCAAGATTTTCTTTTCTGGATTGAAGTCGAAATGAATCTTTAAAAAACTTTTATTTTAATTGTAATCATTATGATTATTTGTAATTTGTAGTTAGAAGTATTAAATTGTTAGTTGTTCTTCTTTAATTGTCAATCTTTTTTCCCAAAATTCTGCAAGCTTTATTCTCCTTTCATCGCTATATTGTAGAAAGCAAATATATGTATTTCACTTAGAAGAAAATATCTAACTTTTATTTTTTAAACGAGTCACGGGTCAACCCGTTTAACTTGTTAATTAAACGGGTCGTGTCAGGTTGAGGTCAACCTGACCCATAAACCCGAATTGTCGACCCTACAGGTAATGCTAGTCTGTACACGACTGGGGCGATTCGTGGAAGTACTTTTATGGTTGAAATATTGCGGGGCCAAACTGAAAGAGCCGTGGAAAGCCATTGATTTTTAACGGTGAGGTTGGAGTTTAAGATAAACATAATCATCGACATTAAAATCCACCTCACGCTATTGTTGATATGTATGATTCTTAATCATATCTTGGGTGGTTTGTAAGTTACGACAGAGGTCACATAGAATGTCTTATCGAACGTGCAAAAGGTTATCCACTACTATAACTTTTATAGTTCCCGGAACATAATAGAGCAGCGAGGGTGGTGGAACATCATACACAGCTTCAAGGATGAAAAATTGGTGGTCGAATGGATGATTGTGTTGTAGTTATATTCGACCCAATGAAGCCAGCCAAGCAATTTATTGGGTTGTTCACTTGTGAAGCAACACCAATACTGCTCTAAGGTCTGATTAATGAGTTTTGTATGGCTATCGGATTGCGGATGATAGCTAGAATTCATACTTAGCTTTGTATCTTGTAACTGAAAGTTTTTTCCACCAAAATGAACTAATAAAAACTATATCTCGATCACTTATATTGGAAGTCGAAATACCTTGGAGAAGAATGATCTCAGTGACGAAAGCTTTAGATACTGTGGAAGTAGTGTATGAGTGCCCAATGGTACAAAATGTTTGTACTTAGATAAACGATCGACCACCACCATAATGACTGTGTGACTGTGTGACCCTGTGACGGCAATAAACCATCCACGAAATCCATCGAAACTTGAGACCATAATATTGTTGGAATAAGTAAAGGTCGAAGAAGTTCTAGCGGCCCCATAAGCACTCCCTTTTACAACATTGGCAAACATCACACTGCTGTATAAATTTATGGACGGACGAGTGTATAACAAACCATGAAAAAATGGTCATTTAGCGGTTAAGAGTTTTTTGATACCCAAAATGCCCATTCGATGGAGAAAAATGACATTCAGATAAGACCACAAGTAATATAGAGGAAACAAGACTCTGAGGGAGTTTTCCCCTTTTTGAACCAACCACTAGCAGTATAAAGATAATGTGTTGGCTTTTCATCTAGAGAATTTGAACTAGACAGTTGTTTGTAAAACGCGTCTTACATAACTTCACGTTGCAAGACAAACCACCAAACGACTACTATAAGAGATATAGCCAAAAATTCCAGTTTTGCTGGCTTGAAAAGGCATCTACTCCATGATTTTCAATCATTTTTTTTGGTACTATGTAATATAGTTGTAACCCATGATTTTTGAAAGCCGTCTTGTTTGTGCAACGGTGGTAATTCGTTGCTCCAACAACAACTTTCAAAAAATATACGATCACTAAAAGGGAAATATTTCGTCACTAATTCATTTTAGTGACAAAAAAAATGTTGTTCTTTCATTTCTAAAAATAATTAGTTACCACCCAACAAATTAGTTACTAACAGTCCAGAATATCAGTGACTACAATTTTAGTTGTTAATTGTGATCACAATTAGTGACCAATATTTTATCACTTATAAATAAAAATTAGGGTTACTAAATCTAGTGATTGGTTCTAAAAAGCAATAAATATTGATGACTTATGGGTCGTTTGTTTTTTTGTCTGAATACTGAACAGTTCTGAAATTTTTCTAATTACTGAATAGGGACTGAAATCTGAACCTGAATTACATATTTTTTTTCCTTACATCTGAATGTATTGTCAACACGTTTGTTTTTTAAAAGTAAATTTGTCTGAATATAAGTAATTTTACATTTATACATATGTTAAACAATTATACATATAATATGGAATAAGAACAATCCAAAAACAATAATTATATATGAACATATATGATAATGATCTTCATATTTAATTATAAACAAACTTCATTTTTCTAAAAAAAGAAAAGGTTTTTTTTTTCAAAAAATAAAAAGGATATCAGGAAAGCTCGTACAAAACACTATAATATATGTATATATAACATACATACATACATATATCATCATAATATCATAATAAAGTATTGATATTTAACACAAATATGAACGGTGATTAGGATTCTTTTTTATTTATTTTTAAAGCTATTTAAAATAAGTAATGTATTAAAATAAAGATTTCTATACCATATGTAATTTTGATAAAATTAGAAATATGTTATGTATGGGGGGATAGCATCGAAAGAAAAGATTTTATATTGCATTTAATACAAATCATTGATTTACAATTAAGTTAAAAGTCAGAATTTGTTACTTTTTATTTTAAGTTGTTTTTAGGATTTTTAAGTTGTTTGACCACTTAAAAAAACAAACAAAATAACTTAATAATTATGATTCAGTTCCATTAAGTTTTAAGTGGAAAAAACAAACGACCCATTATGGTTATTTTCTATTGATATTTAGTTAGTGCACAAAATATTGGTTACCGATTGTTATAAACATTAGTGGCTAAAAATTTAGTAACTAATTGAAATCACAATCGGTGACAAATATTTTTATCAATTATAGGTAAAAATTTGTAATTATTAAATCATGTAATTGGTCCTACAAAGTAATAGTATTTGTGAGGAATTTGTCACTCACAACCCTATTTTAGAAATAAAAATAAAAATACGGCCCTAAATATATTTTTACTTGTCATTAATGAGATTTTTTTATCAGTAAAGCAATGTTTGTCATTAACTATTTATTTTTCTTTACCAAAGAGCTCTATTATTAGTAATGAATATTTTGTTGTTAAATAAATATTATAAATAGTAACTAATATTTTGAGCACAGAAAATTAACAAATTTTGTTACAAATCCATTCACTAGTCTTTAAGTTTCCTTTTAGCCATAATATATAATGTCACACATATACCCCGTTTGATCACTAATATTTATTCATTAGTAATGCAAATTTCGTATTTTTTTCATACACCCAGTTACTTTTAAGTAATTACTAGATTTGATGGCACATGCAGGGCATGTGCTAGCATTTATAGTTATATTTTTTTTGCCAATGCATTTATATTAATAATTATAAATTTTGTGTTTTTTTTTTCATTCTATAAGTTATTTAAGACAGTTTTATTCGATAAAGTGAAACGATTTTGCATGTCTCTATTGGGAAAAGTGTCATAAGAACAAATGTTATTAATTTTTTACTAAATAATAATTGATTGACATTTCATTTTATATTTGTGTACATTTAATGTTATTAATATTGTATTAATAACATAAAATTCAATGATTATTAAATGTAATATTAAACATAGTATATAAGTTGTTATATACATGATGATTATGCTTAATATAATATTCTTAATTGTCTGTAATTGATAATTAAAGTTTGGATCTTTAATTTATTAAAATTACTAGTTCGGTTCATTTCCATTAAGAATGGAACAGGTTTATCTGAACTATTGATATGGTGACATTAGAATGAAGGTATTTTGTATAATAAGATTATACAAGACATGGACACGATAAATTGAAATCTTTAATAATTTCCGTCTTGAAACAAAATATTTCCATTTATAAAAAAGATAGTCATATATGGAACGGATCTTAATCCTGAGTATTTGATAGACTCTTACTTGTAAAGTTGTGTCTTTTGACTTACTCGGTATGGTTTGCTCATAATGTCAAACCTAAAACATTGTATCTGGGAGACATAATGATATATTCAGCTTGGAATGATAATATACAAGATGGAATCCATTCATTCTTAATTGAAGTAAACAAACAATTCTCTTGAGTAAATGATTCGGGTCTTGAACAATAAAACTCCCAATTTATGATAAGATCATAAATAATTGTTCATTAGAGAATCACGGGCACTCAATGATAAATATGTAATTGAGAGGTCAACGAATTTGAACATAGCTCATATTACGAACTGTTTATAGAAGATTGATCTATATGTAATGATTATATCAATAGACTGTTCGATTTATATTCGAGTAATTAATTCTATAATGACGAGAGTGCAGTTCCAGTTTTTTAGTGAAATAATTATGAAATTAATAAATCTTATATTTAATTAAAGAGTTTAATTAATTATTAAATATTTATTGGAGCTTGAAATTATAGGTCCATATGTTCCTATACTATCTCCATAACACTGTATTGAATATTTAGGTATAACGAGGTTAAGTGATTAATTTAGAATTTTCCATCTATATATAAAGTAGTTTATGTATGGTTCTTAATGAGAGCGCACCACTTATTGAGTTATTGTTTAATAAAGTGGTTGTCATTAAGATTTTATTAATTGTTAAATTTATTATTATTATTATTATTATCATCTTGGAGTGGTTTAACCACTCAAGTATAATTGCAGTAGATACAATGTGTATATCGTTTTTCTCCATGGCCAAAGACATAATATATATACACATTATATTTATATCACAAAAAGCACTCGAGTATAATTGACAATGTATCTCGTTTTTTCTCAATAACGTAATATATCTGTATATATCAAAACAACACCAATAAGTCTTCCTGCCTTTTGAATGAAATGAGTTTTTGTTTTTTCAAACATTATAAAGACAATGTTGAAAAACTACTTCTACTCTATGTTTTTTGGTCACCCACGCTAGTATGTTTTTTGACAATCTTACGCACACTCTCTCCTTGGATTTTTTAAATACAACATGAGCAACAAGCTAAAAGTGGTTCTTTGGTGCTCTTGGTTTTTTTTTTTTGGGTGAGAGGAACATAGATACACGAGAGATATGAAAGTAAGGAGGAATATTTTTTGAGTTCTAAACCTCTAAAGAATATTGTGAGAAAGTCTTTCGATATTTTTTTTTTGTCTTAGGAGTTGAGTACACAACTTGAACATAAATATGAGAGTTGAAATTTTCTATTGAATGTTGAGACGCCCACCAGTCGATTCTTTTGTGTTGGAGATTCAATGCATTTTTCTTCATCTATAACTTTATTTATTCTTCCTTCAACCATTATTTCTTTTTCTCTTTAATTATTTATCTCGCTTCTTCTTCTTCTTCTCTTCTTTTTGCTATAACCTCTTTGTTTTCTTTTATTTCTATTTACTTCTTCCTTCATTTGTTTTGTCTCTCAAAACAACCCTCTTTCTCTATCTGAATCTTGGTCTCTCTCATCCTAATTTTCAATCTATCGGTTCTATCTATCTCTCTCTATCTCGATTTCTTAGGCCCCGTCCTGTAGTCGTTTTTCAACCCGTTTTCGATTTCATTTTTCAAAAACGATTTTGAAAACAAGTTCGTTAACCGTTTTTCATTTTTTTTTTCGAAAAAAAAAACAGTTTTAAAAGTGAAATATTTGAAAAACACAAAATACTAGCTTTTCGTTTTCCGTTTTTGTTTTTCATTTTTTTTTCATTTTTTTTAAATTTTAAAAAAATCTTAAACTATTAATTGTATTGTTATGTGTTTGATATAACTAGGACAAGACGGACAAGATTTTTAAATTAACAAAGTGCCCATCTTATATATATATATATATTATAATAATATTATAATATATATATTATATATTATAATATTTACATAATTAGTAAATTAATCATATATATATAATATTATAATATATATAATATTATAATATAGTTTTTATATATTATAATATAGTGAAAATTGTGAGGAATGTCACCTTTTTGTTGGTCAATTGTAGTGATGTCACATTTATAATAAGTTAAGTTTAAAAGACACCTATTATGGTGAGCTACCGAAATTACCCTTAAATAATCGATATTTTATTCTTTAAAGGTTGTCGTGTAATAAAGTTGTCTGAAAATCAATCACCTACTCCATTTTTTCTTCGCAAAAGGAGCTCCATTCCAGATTTATTGTATTCCAGATATTGCACATATTCCAGATTTGCACAAGAAGGTAAAATAATATTTCTGATCTTCATTTCCATTTTTTATTGTATTTGTGTGGTATAACACTGTATGAACATTTATGAACATGTTGTCTGAATTTTTTTATGTTGATGTCCTGGAGTTGTAAACTTTTTACAAAGAATGAATGAACATGTATGCATATTTTTTTGTATATATATTTGGGCGAGTTGAGTTGTAGTGGTGCAAACAAGTTTATAATATTGAGCATAGAAGGTGAAAATGTTTTAAAAAAATGTCGAAACATTGTAAAAAAGCTCGAAAATGTGAAACTAAGTCTCGATCAAATTCTAAAAAAACTCGATTCCAAAAATAGATGCTGGATACTTAAAAAGAAAGCCCGACCCCTGAAAAAAAGGCTCGAGCCTTGGCAAAAAAGGCTCGAGCCTTGGCATAAAAGGCTCGTGCCTTGGCAAAAAAAGGCTCGATCCATCAGAAAAAAAAACCCGATCCCTGCTAAAAAAAACTTGATCCCTCACACAAATAGCTCGATCCCTTTTGAAAAATGCTTGATACAGCACACAAAAAAGCACGATCCCTCACAAAAAAGCTCGACTCCTAAAAAAAAAACTCGATCCCTTTCAAATAGGCTCCAGGCATATGAAAAAAAGCTCGAGCCATATATTAAAAAACTCGATTATGTAGAAAAAGAGCTCGGTTTTGAACAAAAAAAAACTCGATTCCGTTAGAAATAGCTCGGTCATGTACAAAAACGGCTCGATCATGTACAAAAAAATCTCGATCCGTTTTTTAAAAAAGCTTCATATCTTACACTTTTGATTTGTGTTTAATCCTTTATAATTGTAAATTTATTATGAATTTTTTTCTTCTTATAAATGGTTTTTGATGTTGGTTTTGACAGGACAAGGGATAGGGTGAGAATAATCATATCTTACAACGGTCGATAGGAGCAATTACCAGACGGAAATCAGAGGTATTTAGGTTCCGATAACCAAGGTTTGTATGTGTCAAAGAATTTGAGTTACGATGAACTGGTGTCGATCGTGCAAACCATTGTGAAGTTTGATGAGAACAAATACAGTGTTGAGCTACGGTCTTTATCAATTGTTCCTGGGACTACATGTCGTACATTTATAAGAAACAATGACGATGTTCAGTTTATGCTAGGGGAAGATAGGGTGATCCCTCAAGTATGTGTTAGTCTAATCGAGAGGCCAGCGGGAGGTGTCATTGGTGAAGATATCCCTCATCCTGATAACACCCAACAATTTCGATCGTCAGGCGGAAGCAACCAGTTGTTCACAGAAAGAAGTGGGATTGATGGTTGGGAAAACATATGTGTTGTCCCACCGGAAGTAGTCGTCCATGATAATAGACCAGAACCTCAATTCGACGATGTATTTGGTTGTCATATTGAGATGAATGGTAGAGAGCACAACCACCAATACAATGAGATCTACAATGACATCAACAATGAGGAGAATACAGCACTGAATGTTGGGGTGAATCATGAGGTGGATAATGAGGGCAATTTAAATTCTGTAGAAAATGTAGAGGACAATCAGGATGATGTAGAACCTGTCGAAACGCAAAGACCTGTAAGACATGTACACAGATTTAGTTCCAGTGCACCAGATATAGTTTGGACCTCCGAGGGGAGGGCTAATGTAACTGCATATGATTAAAATAATGCAAGAACATGGGTTATTCCAGGAGCAGAATCATACTCGTTTGGTATTGGTGGAAGCATGAACTTGTTTGAAGATGAACCTACAAGCATGATATATAAAGGCCAGTTTTTTGCAACGAAAAAGGATTTGAAGAGACTAGTAGGCCATTTTGCAATGTGGCAGAACTTCGAGTGGAAGGTAAAAAGGTCCAATAAGACAACATTACATCTAGTTTGTTTGATGGGAAATTTTAAGTGGAAGTTAAGAGCGGTGAGGAGAGATGAAGGCACATATTTTCAAGTAATAAATTTTGTCAACGAACACACTTGTCCGTTAGAGGAAATTCACCGACGGCACCGACAAGCTAGTGCAGTCACAATTGGAGAAGTTATTGCACCTACACTTCAACAACAAGATGGTCGACTAATGGGTCCGAAGGACATAATCGCTGACATGAAATCAATGTATGGAATCCAAATCATGTACAGTAAGACACACGCCGCCCTCGATTATGCGTTGTCACTGACATATGGAACACATTAGGAAACCTTCCAACTACTTTCATCATTTGGTTACGTTTTGGAACAACAAAATCCCGTCACAATCACTGACTTATAGTGCAACGAAGATGATACATTTCTATACTTCTTCATGTCGATTGATGCCTCACTTAGAGGATTCCGAACGTGTATGCGTCCAGTCATTACCGTTGATGGTACCCATTTGAAGGGACGATTCCGGGGTACAATGTTTGTTGCAACAGCACAAGATGGGAGCGAACAGGTGTATCCAATTGCTTTTGGGTACGGCGACTCAGAAAACAATCTTTCATGGGAATGGTTTTTGGATTGTTTGAAGGGTGCCCTAGGTCATATTGATGAGCTAGTTTTCAGTTCCGATAGGCATGCAAGCATTGAAGCAGGGATTTCTAAAGTGTTCCCTTATGCCACCCATACCATATGTTGCTGGCACTTTGCTGAAAATGTCAAAAAGCGATTTCATAGGAAGGATGTTGCCATAATAATGGACAAAGCAGCACGCGCATACACCGAGTTTGAATATAACCAGCATATGGAAGAGTTAAGAAACTTGCACCAGAATGCATATGATTATGTCATTGATGCCGGTCCACACAAGTGGTCCCGTGTACACTGCCCGGAAAGAAGGTATAGGGTGATGATAACTAATGTTGCAGAATGCATAAACTCATGCCTCAAATTTGCACGCCAACTGCCTATGTTGACTTTGGCTGAGTTCATTAGGAATATGCTGCAACGGTGGTTTCATGATCGCTATAGAGCTCCACAAACCATGCGTCATCAGTTGACCGATGCAGCACATCTTGTGCTCTTAAAACGTGTGGAGAAGTGTGGTTATTTGACCGTTAATCCAGTCGACTGGAACATTTTTTTGGTCAGGCGGTCTGGAAAACAGTGGACTGTAGACTTAGCTCGGAAGACTTGTACTTGTAACAAATTTTAAATGGATCATTTTACATGTTCTCACGCCCTTGCAGTGGCACGGTAGATTACTGTAACTTGGACTTCACAACTTTGAAAACCTAATGATCATTTTCTTGGTAAAGCTGATCGTTTTCAAATTTTTTTTACAAGGAGCGAAACTTGAACTTCACAACTTTGTGTGCGGACTACTACAAGACACAGACACTTATTAACGCGTACTCGGTTCCTATTCTACCGGTGGGCAATCCTTCCACTTGGGTTGTGCCATCTGACATTGCTCAAAGGGTGATTTTGAATCCAAACTCCAGGAGACAAGCAGGATGCCCGAGGGCGGGTCGCCATGTCTCGTCTTCGAAGAGGACAACTACACAATCATGTAGAAGATGTGGACAACCAGGACATAATTCCATGAGATGTTCTAATCCACTGATGATTAATGAAGGTACAAGAAGAGCTGTTCCCGATGAATACCGCCGTAAGTGTAGCATCTGCCATTCAATTAGACACAACAAACAAACGTGTCCTAACATTGACTATAATAGGGAATGAATGACAATTTTTTGATTACATTGAAAACTTTTGGAAGTGTATCATATTGTAATAATTTGGAATTGCAATAATTACTTATTAATGAATGAATTAATATTAATGAATGAATAATGAATGAATTAATATTCATGAATTAATTACATGTCTGTGTACAACTAAAATAGTAATATACAAAAAATCACTTGGCCGGCCTGGAGTTAGCAAAAATCTCCACAACCATTTTTTCCCGAATCATCCCCATGTCATCCTCTGACCAATCAAAAGGCCTTCTGTTCGCCACTATGTACTCGATAATTCTCAAAGTATGGGGACCACAGTTACCTCTACAATTCGGGACATAAAACACCACTAGAAATCGTTCATAAACAATATGTAAACACGTGAATGAAATAGAATGTCTTACGATTTCTTTTGTTGGGGGACTGTAGAAGGATGCAACAGACTGACCGAGAAGGGCTTATTTTCCCGAGTGAACGCCCGATGCCCAGGACGTCGTGCTGTGTAGAACCCTGCGTCACTCAACATGGAGGGTAAAAACCACCGTAGTGGCCGGACCTGCTGGTGCCTGATCTGATAAGGGACTTCATGTCTTCAGGGGTCATAAATATCAATCTTCCCGCGACAAAGGTCGACGCTCACCACCAGCCAATGTTGGGCCCCAACGTTGCACGGAATCAACACCTGTAACAGTTTGCATGTCGTGTTAGCTGAGGATATACTTACAATTTTTTTTAATCATCTCAATCATGTAACACTTACCTGGTCAACCTCGTGCCATGGGTGGTTTACACTCGTGGTTGCTCCACGGACCGTGAGAAGGTCCTCTTCCAACCATCGGGACTGTAACACATTCCACATTGCCGTGCTCACAGCACCGTGGGAATCACGAGGCATCATCCTCTCCGACATGTACAACATAAGTGGATGTACAAGCATTGACAAGATCGTATTATTAATACAGAAGCATAAAATCCGATGTGATTCCCAAATGTTATAACTACTTACATAAAATTGTGTATCCAACACGTTGATCCTCTAGTTGTACACATTGTGGAATCCTCGCTGACGCTTGCGTAGAATATTTAGGTATGCATCCATATGTTGACAAACAATAAAACCACCGTACTTGTTAACAATTCAACAATACTTGCACAAAAGTTAATATGAAATATAATAAGTACGTGCCGTGTCCTCCAAGTCCATGAAGTTGGACTGCATACGCACGAACCATCCCGCAGTAACTGGTGACAACACGTCCACATCAAGTCTGTATAATGATTGAATTACCTTAGCTATACATAAATTAGAATAAACAAGAAATGTACATCTATTTGTATTATAAAAAGTTGGACTCATTGTTCCCCGTTGATGTTCCTCTTGAAGGCCTTATATGTCGCTAGGTGGTCACCGTCCACTAGTTCGTGGGGGTCAAAAATGTGTTTCACGGACTCGGGCCATGTCTTTAACCTCTTTGGACGGCATGGATCTGTGTAAGGGCTCACCAACTGCCATTCGCGCTTACCTAAAAGCTTCACCGGGGGAGGGGACCGCTCCGACTCCTTGGACTTGCTGGGTGGGGGAGGGGACCGCTCCCATGCCAGGACGCGCTGGGTGGGGGAGGGGACCGCTCCGACGCCAAGGACGTACTAGGTGGGGGAGGGGACCGCTCCGACACCACGGTCATGCTAGGTGGGGGAGGGGACCGTTCCGATGGGACAGACGTGCTGGGTGGGGGAGGGAACCGCTCCGACGCCACGAACATGCTGGGTTGGGGATGGGGCCGCTCCGACGGGACGAACGTACTGGGTGGGGGAGGGGACTGCGGTGGTTGAATCGATATGCTAGAAGGTGGGGGAATGATGTGCTGCGAGGTAGAGGGATCGATGTGATGGGAGGTGGGGGGACCCCTGAGCCTGGGTGTCTGTCCCCCTTGTAAACCTATCAGTCGACCCTCCGTGACTAAATAATTGATCAGGAGGTGGGGGGCCATCCCGGTGTGTACTTAAGGTCGAATCTTGAAGCCCCCAGATCATATCAAGTAACAATCGGTGTTGCTGCTGACGATCCTCATCACTCTTTGGATCATATCCAACAACTCCAAGTGTTGACGTTGTCGATCCTCGTCACTCTTTCAGAGGGCTTCACGCACATCGTTCAACATTTCAGTCCACAGAGCCTGAAATCATGTCTACAATGTTAGTACAAAACTATCAACACGTGTTACTAAAAAACACTTAACTTTGTTTTCAGCTGACCTTTCCATCACGTTCAACGCCCCCACGGGAATCCCCTGCGGATGTACCATGTCCGGGGGTGGAAAACTGAACCCGCCTATGCCTATGCCTATGCCTATGCCTATGCCTATGCCTATGCCTTTCTCGTTGAGGGTCTGTCTCATATCCCTCACTGTCACTGGGCCTTAAACCCCCAGCAGCGGGCTCAGATCCCTCACTGTCAATGGTCATGTCTGTACCACTGATCCCGCCTAAGGTGGTCTGATCAGGGACCTCAGACGGCATATCATCCATGTCATCTTCTACATACATGCTCCCCCCTCGTCTAGGCAGGCATAATACGGTGATTGTCTCTCAGCTGGTGTCGGCACCAGTTCCTTGAGCGCAAACATCTGAAATATTAGTTAGAACAATGTCATTGTATAAATACTAACTAATAAAAACATTAACAAAATAAATACATACCCTGACTTTGAAAATCTTTGCTAGCTTCTTCCCTTTCGGTTGTTTGGTCAACTTCCACTTCAAAATACGGAGAGTCAGATCAGTAACCCTCCGAACACCGACCTCTTTGGCCAACTCAGGAATCACCTCCAAAGCAAATATCTGCATCATGGATAATTACGATAAGTATCCATATAATTTTGGGCACCAACAATAAAGTACAATTTGTAGTTCGAACTTCTTACCAACAGGGCATGAGAAAGACCGTATATGTTGTAGGTCTCCACCCTGTGTACATCAGCGCCCTTTTCCTGCCGACGTCGCTCGAACCCCTCTCTTCGCCCATCAAGCGCATGCTTGAACGAGTGAATAGAATACCTGTACACGTAGGCACCCCACGGGAACGCGTCAAACGCATCTAGGTCCTCAACCACCCGAAACTGCCAAACTGGAATCTTGAATCTCTCATCCACCCCCATCAGTATCCAGTTCAACATATATAAGAGGCAGAGCTTGACCGCATCGTACACCTGTCCGAAATCTGTACCGGTGACAACACCCGTAATATGCTCCAACGACACCTCCTTAGCTCCAGGAAAGTACCGCTCATGTATGCCATTCTCCACTGCTACATACATTGTGGTCTCTGGTACAACTCCAAACCGCAGTCTGGTGATCAGGCAAAATTCCACCTCCGAAAACCTCACCGACTGGGATCCTAACATGAAGTGCACCTCATCTGTGGGGCCGTTATGATGGAGCTCCCTCAAAAGCAACCGATGGATAATACCACCGGAAAACTTCATCTCCCTATGCATCGTCTGGAAATGCCCGAAACAAGACGCCATGAACCGCCGACGGTCTTCATCTGCAAATTCTACAGGGACACGGTTCAGCGTGTCGTTTATATAGGCGAGGACATCAAAATGGTTGTGTCGTGTCAGTTTGCCCTCGTACCAGTATTCTTCTGGAGTTTTAAGTGAATCCCTCAACCTAATTCTCATCTGCAATGTAACAGAAATACAACATCATTAGACAGAATTTTATTAAAAAGCTCGATCCCTTTCAAAACAGCTCGATTGCTTTACAAAAAGTCTCGATTCCTTTTCAAAAAGGCTCGATCCCTTTCAAAAGAGCTCGATTGCTTTACAAAAAACCTCGATCCCTTTCAAAAAGACTTGATCCCCTTCAAAAAGTCTCGATCCCTTTCAAATAGGCTCGATCCAATTCAAAAACAGCTCGAAACATATTCAAAAAAGCTCGATTCCTTTTCAAAATGGCTCGATCCCGTTCATAAAGGCTCGATTCCTTTCAAAAAGGTTCGATCCCTTTTCAAAAAAGCTCGATTCCTTTTCAGAAAGGCTCGATCCCTTTCAAAAAGGCTCGATCCATTTAAAAAAAGCTCGACCCCTTTTGAAAAAAGCTCCATCCCTTTTAAAAAAAGCTCCATCCCTTTTTAAAAAAGCTTGCTCCCTTTTAAAAATAGCTCGTTCCATTTTCAAAAAAGCTCGATCCCTTTCAAATAGGCTCGATCCAATTCAAAAATAGCTCGAACCTATTCAAAAAAGTTCGATTCATTTTTAAAATGGCTCGATGCCTTTTAACAAAAGCTCGATCCCTTTTCAAAAACGCTTGATCCCTTTCAAATAGGCTCTATCCAATTCAAAAACAGCTCGAACTTATTCAAAAAACCTCGAAACATATTCAAAAACGCTCGATCCTTTTCAAAAACGCTCGATCCCTTTCAAAAAGGCTCGATCCCTTTTAAAAAAAGCTCGATTCATTTTCAAAAAGGCTCGATCCGTTTCAAAAAGGCTCGATCCTTTTCAAAAAGGCTCGATACCTTTTAAAAAAGCTCGATCCCTTTTTAAAAAAGCTCGATCCTTTTAAAAAAAAGCTCGATCCCTTTTAAAAAAGGCTCGACCCATTTCAAATACGCTCGATCCCTTTCAAATATGCTCGATCTAATTCTAAATCAGTTCGAACCTATTCAAAAAAGCTCGAAACTTATTCAAAAAAGCTCAAAACTTATTCAAAAAAACTCGATCCTTTTCAAAATGGCTCGATTCTTTTTTAAAAAAACTCGATTCTTTTTAAAAAAATCTCGATTCCTTTTCCTAAAACCTCGATATACCAAAACCTATTTTTCACGACAATAATAGCTCGACTAATCAAATAAGCTCGATTTTCTTGAAAAAAGTTGCAAAAACCCAGATTTCATCTTCCTCAACTGATATTCAACCAAATTACAAACCCTAACCTAAACCACAACCATTCTCACATCTATATTTTAACCGGTTTCTACAATTCCTATCAATAAAACTCAATTCTAACATGTAATGCAAGTTAACAACAACAAAAACGAGAAAAAATAACCAATCTTACCTTTGTCAATCGCAGCTCTTCTGGTCACTTCACCGTCGATTAGTTTCCCGTCGGTTTGATTGTTGCTTCTCTCTGACTTTGAAATTGACAACTTTCTCACTGTTAAAATATTTCGGGGTATTTTTGTCTCAAATGCTCTTTTGGTGCCTTTTAAACATACATTAGTAAAGTGGTGATATTTGCACAACAAACCCCTCAAATAGTGCCAATATTTTTTTGACCCCTTATAATATATAATAATATATAATATTGATATATATATATATATATATATATATTATATTATAATACATATATATTTTATAATTATGTAAATATTATGAAATAATATTATATATATATATATATATATTAGTAATATAATAATAAAATATTATAAAACTATATATATATATAATATCAAACATTATATATTTACATAGGATATAATGTCATATATTATGTATTATTATATATAAAAATGTAATATAAAAAATTAATATTATTATTATATAAATTATTATATAAATATTATTACAATATGTATATATATATTAATATAATATATACTATTATATTTTTATTATATATATATATATATTATAATTATTTATTTATAATTTAAGAGTTTTGTTTTGATTAATTCATTTTTTTGATATGATTTTTTGAATTAATTTTTGATGTGTTACTTTTGTTTAATTTAAAAATTACAATACAAAAATTATATTGGTTAATTATTTAATCAATTTGTTTATAGTTGTAATAATATTAAACAAAATACTAAAATTAATATTTCAATTTTTGATAGTTTTCGGTTAACCTACCAGACGCGTTTTTTCCGTTTTCAAAATACAGCTTTCAGTATTTGCTACCAAACGTGTTTTCAGAAATCGAAAATGTACCCAAAAATATGGTTTTCATTTTTATTTTTATTTTCAAAAAAACAGAAACTGAAAAACGCTTATAGGACGGACCCTTATATTTTTTTTTTCTATATTTCTATTTGTTGTTCTGGTCGAATGACCCTTTTCTCTCTCATCTTCAATTTTCGTTCTTTATTTCCTTTTCTTATTTTATATCATTCTTCTTCTCATTAGTTAACCGCTTGCCACTTCCTCTATTCATCTTTTATTCATTCTTCTATTCTTATTTATTCTATATTATTGTCACCTCTCACCAGCTTTTGACACCTTCAATTCCCTTTACCACCTCAGTACATAATGTATTCCCATGTGTCCCATGATGACACGTGGATGATTTAATTATTTTTTCTATTTGATCAGTAACACTGGTTAGACTTTTTTTAATTTTTTTTTACTGTCTTTTACTTTGCACCCGTCCAATCTATAAACCACAAGTCTTAAAAGTTTCAGATAAATTACATTGCCACCTTGTATAATTCCCTTTCTTTTTCAACACATTAAATACATAGAAAATTAGGCGTTTTACAGCTGTTTTCGATATGTTTTCATTTTTATTTTCCAACAACAATTTTGAATTTACGTTCGGTTTTTATTTTTATTTTTAAAAAATAAAAAAACAAAATCAATATAAACAGTTAAATATTTTAAAAACACACAAAACTTGTTTTTGTTTTTGTTTTTCAAAAAAACCACTTTTATGAAAAAATTAATAATAAAAGAATTTTTTTTTTTGTACTTTTTCCCTTCTTCATTCTTTATTTGCGTCACTCTTCTTCTTCTTCCTCTGTTTCTATTTTCTTCTTCTTCTTTGTTTCTATTTTCTTCTTCACTTCCGATCTGCTCCTCCAAGGCCGGAGGAGGTAAGCCACCTCCGCGATGCCGATCTAGTCAGTCATGAAATCACCACTGTATCGAGTCAACCAAGCGATCGATCACCGATTTACCCCTCCAATCGACCGTCGAGCTATTCCTTTTTCACCACCGATTTGTCCTCCAAGCGTAGGTCGACCTAGATGGTCCTTAAGAGATTTGGGTTTATTAGCTCTTGAATTCAATTATTCATATTCAGCCCAAATAAAATTTGGGCCTAGATTTCACCCAATTTTGATTCATAAGTAGAATATTGTATTTAGCATAGTTTTACACAAAAAATTAATGTTAAATCGCAAATTTTCATTGAGTGTATATAAGATTATATCGAGCACTATAATAGTTTTGGTTTGTCAAGTTAATTATTTTCAATGTAATTGTACCTGAAATTATGTTTGATATCTACTTAATTCATGAGTAAAGATTAAAGGTTTATTCTATAAGTGTTTTTCGGTATCTATTTTTTAAAAATAAAAATAAAAATAAAAATAAAAATAATATTTTTGATTTCAATATCGAAATCCGAAAACACGTATTTTAATATTTATTAAAATCTATATTTTAAACGTTTTTAAAAGGTTAACCGATAACTATTAAAAATTGAAATATTAATTTTTATTTTTTATTTAATATTATAACAATCGTAAATAAATTGATTAAATAATTAACTAAAAAAACAAAATGTAATCAATTAACCTAGAAGAAGAAGAAGAAGACCAACTGATCGGCCGGTGATGACGAGCAAATCGGCGACAGCTGCGACAAAAGAGGAAAAAATATGGAGATGAAGAAGGAAGAAAATGAGGTTTGGTATTCAGTACGATTGACGTTTGCAACCCTAACTACACTCTCATCAGAGTACTTCACAAAATCAACAATCAAATTTGATGAATATTGAGATAGTACCTACCAGCCAGACTAGCAATCGCACCCAACTCACACCAAACAATCGGAAGCCCCGGAGCCATTGTTGATGACGGAGACTCATCTGGGTCTCCATTTTCGAATTGAATATGGAGATTGGAGACCCAGTTAGGTCATCCATTGTGGATGAACACTATGATATTGGTAATGATAAACATTTTTGAAGGTATTATGTTTGTGCCTTGAATCTTGATGAACCAGATGATATTGGTAATGGTGTTTGATTTTGGTGATGTACTGGTGTTGGAGATTTTTTATTTTGGTGGTGTACTGTGTTGCGTGTTGGTGATGTTTAAAGCTGAGGGTTGGAACAAAACAGATATTGGTGATGTATTGGTGTTGGAGATTTTTTATTTTGGTGATGTTTGGCGGTGGTGTACCGGGTATTCTTCGTTTTTCTTTTTAATTAATTTTTGTTAATTACTTTTTTTTTTGGGTGAGATTTATCTTAATTTTTTTAAAAAAAAATATGAGGTCTGGTAGATGAGAAAAAAGAAAAAAAAAATATTGTATTTTATTTTTAAAAAACGAAAACAAAAAACAAGTATTTTGTATTTTTCAAATATTTTAGGACCCGTCATGTAAACGTTTTTCAGTTGTTGTTTTTCGAAAATAAAAATGAAAATGATAGCATTTTTGGTTTCATTTTAGAATTCTGAAAATCCGTCTCGTAGCTAATACTGAAAGTTGTATATTGAAAATGAAAACGGAAAAAACATGTTTGGTAGGTTAACCGAAACTATCAAAAATTGAAATAATAATTTTAGTATTTTGTTTAATATTATTACAACTATAAACAAATTGATTAAATAATTAACCAATATAATTTTTGTATTGTAATTTTTAAATTAAACAAAAGTAACACATCAAAAATTAATTCAAAAAAATGAATTAATCAAAACTAAACTGTTAAATTATTTTATATGAAATATTATTATATTTTTTATAATAATACATAATATATGACAATATATCCTATATAAATATATAATATTTGATATTATATATATAATATTATATATATATATATATATATATATATATATTATAATATTATTTCATAATATTTATGTTGTGAATTTTACCAAGCATACACGTCATTGACAGGAAAGAGAAAATTGTCAGATGGACGCCCAAATAAGCACTCAGGAAATATCCTACGATGCATCATTAAAGAGAAGAAAGCCCGAGTAAACAAGTAGCATGACAAGACCTACTCGGGATCAACTAAACTACTCCGAATCAATTAAAAGTACTAGGGTTACAATTAAATGCAAAGATCTTATATTACTTGTACAAAGCATATTAGGGTTCTATAAACATAAAAATAGACCCATAATCCCGTTCAGAAAACATATAGGCAATATAGCATACACAACAAGCAACAGAAAAATATAGAGAGAAAAAGAGATATCAAGAGCTTGTAAACATCATATTTTCATAGTGGATTTTGGCTTGGTTGATCCTTCAACCACCCGTGGACGTTTCTCATGTCATCGGAGTTTTTCCACGTAAAACTTGTGTCTTGGTTACTCTCTCTGAATCTCTTTCTCTTTGAATTGATAGCCGAAATCCAATCCTTGTTGGCTTTTCTAATACAATCCAGAAATCAACGTCAACAATTGGCGCTAGAAGGAGGTCCGGTTTAATTAATAGTCATGGGAGGAAGCAGAAACGATTATGGGAATGGCCGAAAGTCACCTGATAACTTCCATGTTGGCAGTACATCACGAGATCTGGCAGCAAACACGGAAGACCGACCCACACACTTGGCGAGGATCCAGCAGGTTCCCCCAACCAGCGGAGACCTGAAGCTGCGTTTTCGAGAAGCGTTACAACAATTGGTGGCAGACGCAGCAATGGAAGGGGTTGATTTATTGGCTGCAGAAGCATAGACTGTTGATCTAATGAATGCGGAAGTACAGACTCTTGATCCTCTACATGTAAGGCTTCGCTCGGTGGTAGTAGGGCCAGGGATAATTATGCCAAAAACCGGAAGGAACTCTACCCCAATCAATCAGACCAGACGTAAGACGCCTGAAGAAGAACGACCATGCCAAAAGCAGGACCAGGATCAGACAGTCCGCACTAGACACCGCAAGTATGACCAGCACAGGGATCGGTCGTCATCAGAAGATAGCGATCGGCCTCATCGCAAAAGCCATCACAGAGTCATGCGAGAAACTCGGCATCAAAGTGAAGAGCCAGAAAGAATGACAGTTACCCAACGGTTCAACCGTTGGGGTAGCCCAGTGGGGGAAAGAGATGTCATGATCCAGAGTCTAACTCAAGAAATCGAGAACAATAGACGTTAGATGGAGGCATTGGTCAGACGTTATGGCTACAACGATTTATCTGATGATGACTCTGACAGCCCATTCACCAAGGAAATCTTACGGACCCCTTTCCTAGAAAGGTTCAGGATGCCCACGTGGAGCAGTTTAAGAAAGACACGGACCCAAAAGAGCACGTGAGACGCTATAAAAGTGCCATGGCCCAGTATGCCCACAACGATCCCTTACTATGTCTCAATTTCCTATAAACTCTGGGAGACATGGGTTGGAGGTGGTTCTAGAGGTTGCCCTCAGCAAGCATAAAAAATTTATGTGAACTGAGCAGGAGCTTCTCAAGGCAATTCCTGAGTAATGTTCACAGAAAAAAGTCAGTAGCTCACATTGCTCAAATAAAACAAGGAAAAGACGAGTCACTGAAGAAATACCTTGGGAGATTCGGCCAGGCGGTATCAGAGATAGGAAGTGCAAACGATGAAGCAATAATCGCTGTATTCATCAATAATTTGCAGAATGAACGTCTATCATTTGATTTGAGAAGAGCTCGGCTGACCAGATATACTGACATGATGGATATGGCGGGAGGATACACATTGACGGAGGAGGAAGAGTTAGCTACAGGAGGAAGCTATATGCACGGAGGAAAGCCAGAACAGAAAGATACCGAATCCAAGGGGCAGAATCAAAAGGGAAAACAGAAGTGAAACGGCACGAAGAAAAGCAAAGACGGGGGCAATGGGCGAAATGCTGAACAATCCACAGAGAAGTATCGAGGCAGATACACCAATTATACCCCTCTTCGAAAAAAAACAAGAAGAAATCTTGGCCATCCTAGAAGAGAAGAACATGGTGCAGGAACCAAGGCGATAGTCTCAATTTGCCCGGAAAGATACAACCAAGTATTGCAGATTTCACAAGAAAACCGGTCACGAGACTTCAAAGTGTTTCCAGCTCAGATTACATAGAGACTCTTATTCGGGAAGGGCACCTGCGGGATGTGATCTTGAAAAAAGTTTAGATATCAGAAACTAAAAAAAAAGTTAAGGCTGATCTCAACCCTGGTCGAAATCAAATAAACAGCCCTGAAGCCAATCAGATAATACATACAATATTTGGGGGACCATCTACTGGAAAAAACAACCGAGAACGAACTCAGGAAATCAGAGAAGCGATAGAAGCAAGGAATAACTTTAACGTGAACTCGGTTGAACCAGATCCGAAAAGGATAAAGGAAGGATGAGACCCGATAATATTCATTGAGGCAGATTCCCATGGCGTTGATGTTCGGCCCAATGACTCATTGGCCATAAGTGCCCGGGTTGGTCACCGGAAGGTTAGGAGAATCCTGATTGATAATGGGAGTTCGGCGGACATCCTTAATG
This sequence comes from Dipteronia dyeriana, assembly GCA_032871835.1. Lineage (NCBI taxonomy): Eukaryota > Viridiplantae > Streptophyta > Magnoliopsida > Sapindales > Sapindaceae > Dipteronia > Dipteronia dyeriana. Next base: position 1,400,576 of record CM065303.1, read on the forward strand.
TATCCGTCTACGATCAACTCGGGTTAGACCGAAAAGATCTACAACCCTTCCATACCTCACTCAGAGGATTTGGTGGGATCGAGGTAAGGTCACTCGGGAAGGTCAAATTACCCTTAAAAATCAGAACGACACTATGCCAAAGGACTGTCCTACTTGACTTCGTGGTGGTAGACTTAGACAATTGACCGTATAATGTATTATTGGGTCGACTATTCCTGAATAAAACAAGAGCCGTGACAACCATTTATGCATTAATGATCAAGTTCCCGACAGAACAGGGGGTCGGGGTAGTCAAGGGATTCCAGGAGATGGCCCGAATAGCAAACTTGTCAGTACAAATACAAAAACGATACTGAACAGGTGTGCACCATAACGCAACCAAGTCAACCCAGAGAATTCTTATCATTTGAATTTGATCCAAGGGAAGGGTCGAATGAAACTAAAACATAACCAGTTGAAGAAGTGATATTAAAAGAAGGAGAACCCGATAAGGTGGTCAAGATCGGGGCTAACCTGGGAGGAAAAGTCAAGCAAGACCTCACCAATCTACTTAAAGAATACAAAGATGTGTTCGCATGGAGTCACGAAGATATGGTCGGGATAGATACCCGAATAATGTCTCACCATCTCGCAGTAGACCCGAATGCGAAACCAGTGAGACAAAAGAGAAGATCGTTCAATCCCGAAAGGAGTCGGGGCAATCAAACAAGATGTGGAAAAGCTGCTTGCTATGGGATCAATTAGAGAAGTCAACTACCCACAGTGGGTAACCAATGTAGTCTTTGTCCAAAAGAAAAACAGGCAATAGAGAATGTGAGTATATTTTACGGATCTGAACAAGGCATGCCCTAAAGACAGCTTCCCACTTTCGAGGATAGACCAACTGGTGGACGCCACGGTAGGCCACGAATTGCTCAGCTTTATGGACGCTTACTCTGAATACAACCAGATCAGGATGAACAAAGCCGATGAAGAAAAGACATCCTTCATAACAGATCAGGGTTTATACTGTTACACAGTAATGCCTTTCGGTTTGAAAAATACTGGTGCTACATATCAAAGGCTGATCAACAAAATCTTCACTCGGCAAATAGGAAGAAACATGGAAGTGTACATTAATGACATGCTGACTAAAAGCGTCTCGGCTGATAAGCATGCCCTGGATCTCCGAGAAACATTTGATGTCCTAAGGAGATACCAGATGAAGTTGAACCCGAAAAAATGTTTATTCGGTGTCCCTTCAGGAAGATTCCTGGGTTTTCATGTTCACCAAAAAGGAATTGAAGTTAATCCCGAGAAGATCCAGGCCCTGCAACAAATGACCTCACCAAAAACATTAAAAGAAGTACAACGTCTAACAGGGTGTTTAGCTTTCTTGGGAAGATTCATCTCAAAAGCTACTGACAGGTGCGCACATTTCTTCAGAATAATCAAAAAAGGGAAAGGACTCGAATGGAATGAAGAGTGCGAACAGACATTCTTAAAAATAAAAGAGTATCTGGGACATGCCCCAATTCTCTCAAACCACAAACAGGGGAAGTACAACAGTTGTATCTGTCAATAACCGAGCTTGCAACAAGCTCAGTCTTAGTCCGAACAGAAGATGAAGTGTAGAAACCAGTATATTATACCAGCAAGGCACTTCTATCAGCTGAAACAAGGTACTCACAGGCAGAAAAAATGGCCTTAGCATTGGTTTCAGCAGTAAAAAAGCTAAGACCATATTTCTAGGCCCACACAATCCAGGTTCTCACTGACTGCCCGCTAAGACAAATTTTACAAAAGCCATAAATCTCATGAAGATTGACCAAATGGGCAATCGAGCTAAGTGAATTCGACATTCATAATGTCCCCAAAACATCTCTCAAAGGGTAAGCCGTGGCAGACTTCATAGCCGAGTTCACAGTACCAAACCTAGAAGTAAAAAGAATGTTGGGTAAAGATTTCCCATGGAAACTGTATGTTGACGGTTCTTCAAATACTCATGGCAGCGGGATAGTGATCGTAGTATGTACTCCAGAATGAGATGATGTTGAATGTTCCATGAGATTTGAATTCAAAGCAACTAATAATCAAGCCGAGTACGAGGCACTATTAGCTGGGCTCAGGGTCTGCATAGCTCTCGGGACATATAAAGTTGAGATATTCAACGATTCACAGGTAGTTGTCAACCAGGTCATGGATGAGTACCAGGCCAAAGATGAAGGTATGATAGCCTACCGAGACATCACAAAACAGATCCTCCAAAAATTTAAAGAATTTAAGATCACTCAAATCCCCAGAGAGGAAAATGAAAAGGCAGACGCATTGTCTAAACTAGCGTTAGCAAAACCATAATCAGACCGAAGACCATTCCAGTCGCACACCTTCTAAAACCGAGTACAGCTGAACCAAAGCACTTAGAAATTTTAGAAATCCAAAAACCGCAAGACGGTTGGATGATTCAACTAAAAAGGTTCCTAGAAGAAGGCGTGCTCCCAGAAGATTCCGTATTAGCAAAGCGCATTAGGTACCGATCAGTAAGGTACACCCTGATCAGAGGAGAATTATACAGAAGGGGGTTTTCCCGAGCTCTCCAGAAGTGTGTACCGGAAAAAGATGCATATCGAATACTTCAGGAGATCCACGGAGGAGTTTACAGAAACCACAATGAGGGTAGAAGTTTAGCACACAATGTGCTCAGGCAAGGCTATTATTGGCCTACACTTTTCTCATATGCACACCAGTGGTCGAAAAGTTGCAATACTTGTCAAAGAATCGCCAACGATATCCGACAGCCTCCAGAAAATAAAATTACTCGAAATTTCCGAAAGGAAAGCATCTAGCTCGGGATTTTCAAAAGAAAGCATATGATAATAAGAACATATGGAAGAAGAGCATGATAATAAGAAAATGCAAATAGAATTCTCGGGACCATCAAATCCTGAATGGTCGGAGACACTCGTAGGAGCATGCCAGCCAATCATGGTCAAAATGACCTTCAATAAAAGGCAAACCCGATGCACCAGACTCTGGAAAAATGCTAAGGACGTATCGGGAGAAATTCCGGTGAAATGCGTAGCTGTGTTGAGTAATTTTTTTAAAAAAGATTTCAACTATTCGGTAAACCCTTGCGCATAAAAACTGAGGAGATGTCCTTAGTATTGCGTAAGGACTCAAACATATGATCATGGTGAGCCTTGATGTAATGTTCGGGTAACAACCGAATATGAAACACAAGTGTAAACTTATCTGTTTCAAGATGACTCGGTTAATAATAAAGAGCCAGCTTAATAAGATACTTGGCAATTGAAGTCATTCGGGTAACAACCGGTTTAATAAGATACTCGGTTAAGTTACCCGAAAATCGAAAAAGCAAGTTTAATAACATACTTGGCAATTGAAGTCATTCGAGTAACAACCGGTTTAATAAGATACTCGGTTAAGTTTCCCGAACATCGAAGAAGCCAGTTTAATAAGATACTTGGCAATTGAAGTCATTCGGGTAACAACCGGTTTAATAAGATACTCGGTTAAGTTACCCGAACATCGAAGAAACCAGTTTAATAAGATACTTGGCAATTGAAGTCATTCGGGTAACAACCGGTTTAATAAGATACTCGGTTAAGTTACCCGAACATCGAAGAATCCAGTTTAATAAGATACTTGGCAATTGAAGTCATTCGGGTAACAACCAATTTAATAAGATACTCGGTTAAGTTACCTGAACATCAAAGAAGCCAGTTTAATAAGATACTTGACAATTAAAGTCATTCGGGTAACAACCGGTTTAATAAGATACTCGGTTAAGTTACCTGAACATCGAAAAAGCCAGTTTAATAAGATACTTGGCAATTGAAGTCATTCGGGTACCAACCGGTTTAATAAGATACTCGGTTAAGTTACCCGAACATCAGCCAGTTTAATACAAAACTCGGCAACAATCAGCAATGAACAGATCCAAGACCATTCAATTCAAAATAAAATAGAATTTTATTGCTCTTAAAAGAATGGTTACAGTATAAAGAATAACCACAGTTCAAAGAATGGTTCTTTACAAAAGAATTATTATAGTTCTATAAAATTAAGGTTGTAAGGATTTCGAGCCTTTGCCAATATTCGGATCTGGCACCATCTCGTATTCACGGAGCAGGCTTTCGTTAGACGGCCAAGCGATAGTGTCGATAGTATCATCCATCTATTGGCTGTAATCCTCGCCCGGGATCGGTCGGACATCAGGCTCCACACCCTTCACGACTGACTCTTGACTGGGATAGAAGGTTGAGAGGGAGTGGTCGGATGGAATCTATAAATGCATAGGATGGGGCTCATTGCCTCTGCTACGACAGTAAGCTATCCATTCCTTCATATGAGTTTGAAAAGACCAATGACCGATCCACATGATGTTTAATTGATAACTCCCAATTGGTTCGGGGCACTCTCAGTTGTCCGATTCTTGAATTTAAAGAATTCACCAGCTAAAACCAACCCTCATTGAAACTCCCGAAGGAGAAAAGCATCCTAGGCAGGAGATCTCTTGAAACGATCTACCCCTTGAACTTCAAGTTCCAGTCTGGCCTCTCGGTATAAGGATTCGATTGTCAACGCTTGGCGCTCTAGATCTTTAATTTTTTGCTCATACGCCGACTTAGACTGCTCCGCTTTCTGTTCGGCCTTGAGCATAGATTCCTGGACAAAAGACAATAAATTTTGAAATGATGTTGTCTTTTCCTCTGCCATAGATGCCCTCTCCTCGGCCTCAACTTGCTTCGCCAGACAATGGTTGGCAAATATTTGTACAGAGCCGACCTCTTGCTGATAAGCAGCTTCGGTCAGAGCACGAACCTCCTCACTTTCCTTCAGCTGAGCCTCCAGACGCTTTATTCGATCAGCTTGATGTTGCTGCGTCTGAACTAGCTCAGCAAATTCGGCCACCCTATGCAAAAGAATTATGATTAAAAATCTGGCAAACAAGCAAAACATTAAAAAAATTTGAGGGTATCTTACACAAGATGCACCATTAAAAACATTTTGAAGACGTTCAGTCAAGGAACCATCTCGAAAGCTGCTTCAGCGGTCTTCTCCAATAAAAGCCCGACCGGAGAACATCTCCCATAACATATCCTGGGGGGAAGGATATGAAGGAACCCCCGAGGGTTTCGCCCTAAAATTTCGGACCTCAGGGGTAGGGGAAGCCCTGTCCGGTTCTGACACTGCCGCATCTACCGACGCTCCACGACCAACGCTCGGGAGGATCTCATATGCAGCATCTTCATCACTGGAATCGATGAATCAGACCACCCAAGGTACTTTCAGTGGACGAGTCAGGGAGCTGAGTGCCTTCCGCTTTTTACCCCAAGAATGGTGGAAGCTAATATCAACTTCATGATCTTCCTAGACATCATCTCGAAAAGACTCGAATAAGTCGGGACCTGTAGGCACTTGACTCATAAAGGTGTAACCCCCTTTACCGGTTTCTGACCGACCAACAGGCTCCTAACCAGGATCCTCACACTGTCTCTCCCTGTTATCAGGCAGTTAAGTATCAGTCGGCTCACTCGGGCCACTCGGACCAGTAGTCTCCCCAGCGGTCGGCTGAACATGCCCAGGGTTCTGCTCCACCGTAACATCAATCTCCCAGGGTCAGACTCAGGCGGAGCGATGCCTTCATTGCTCTGACGAGAAGCCTCTTTCTTGCTCGTCTGAAGAATTGACTTCACCTTGCGAGCCTGAAGATTGCAGACGACATCCGTATTCTATACTACATAAGGAAAAAGAAACTGTTAGGAAACAAAGCATAAAATCACAATAGAACTAAGGTTGCAAAGAGTCACTTACAACGCCTGCGATGGCTCGAAATCTGCCCGTAGAAATCGAGCTCAATCATCTTCGACTCAAAGAAGAGATAAGTCATGCTCATCTTCTCCAGCGTACGAACTGCCGCCCGAGCAAGTCTGGTCAGTTCGCCATCAATGTATTCAACTTTCTTCTTATTCCATGCTCCGGGGGAACAAAAGAATCGCAGGACTTTTAACACCGTCCAAACATCCCCGGTCGTAACTGTGACGTCAAGTCTGAGACTCCCCCCTGTAAAAAACCAACTGTTCTTCCAGAACTTGTTGGATGTAGGGAATCCCCATATAAAACCCTTTTTCTTAGGGTCGTCAGAAATGTCTACATCCCGACTCACTTCTGTCCCTTCAGGGATCCAGCAGTCTGGAGGATTAGACATGAGGAAATAGGTCCCCGTCTTGTCCGATTGCCTCAACGTAAAGAAATGCCTGATTTCATTTGGGGACGACGGTGAGAGGTTCATCCGGCCATACATGTTCTACATGCACATTAAGATTATGTAGCTGTTCGGGGCCAGTTGAGCCGGAGCGATTCCTGATTCAGCCAGAAACCAAAAAATATATTGGCTAAAAGGGAAGTGTGATGCCATAGCAAAGTATGGATCCATAAATCGCCACCATATCCTCAAGAGGATTCCATGCAGCTCTATTCCCCACAGGAGCCAGAATAACCGAGTCGGGCAGGTCAAATCGGGAACAATACTTCTCTATTTTAGCAGGCCTGACCACATTCGGCTCGGTATCAAACCCACTCGGACGCTCGACAGTAAATGTAAGGCAAGACGCCCCAGATGCCTCAACGTTCTCGTTGACAGCCTGTTCCCTGATTAGAACGTTGCCCGAGCCGTGCTTGCGTACTTGACTTTTGCTCTGATGTTTACCTATCCTTCGCAAAGGTACCTTGTGATTAAAAACATCAGATTCAGAACTGGATGAAGAATCAGAACTGGACACAGAAAATTCAACATCATGGTAAAGCCCCGAGATATCGACTCCTAAAAATGGAGGTTTTCCATCAGAGATTTCCCCCAGTAACCTACGAATACAGGAAACCAGTTGAAAATTTCCCCGATCTAGTTCATCAAGAGGAACTTTAAAAAGATGATGACGGGAAGATGGGTCCATCGTTACTAACCTTGAACAGGAAAACTGGTGCAAAATCTTCTACGGAGAGCGATTCGCTGCAAAGATAGGGCTGGAAAAATCTCTGGTTCACTCAAAAGTTTTCAAAATGAGCCAATGCTTACTGACAGTGAAGAATTTAAAGGAAATAACGGCATGAAACCCTAGAACTTCGAGGCGGGAGAAAAATGATAAACTTTGATGACGGGCCCTTATATTTTTTTTTTTGAAAATAAAATGAAAAACGGTTAACGAACTCGTTTTCAAAATTGTTTTTGAAAAATAAAAACGAAAATGGACTGGAAAACAGTTACAGGACAGGGCCTTATGTTTTTCAGATCTTTCACTTTTATCACTGATTTTTTTTTTCTTTCGAAAATATAATGAAAAACGGTTAACGAATGCGTTTTCGAAATCATTTTTGAAAAATAAAAACGAAAACGAACTGAAAAACAGCTGCATGACGAGACCATACTTTTAACATTGGTTTTGTTGTTCATATTTTTTTATTTATTAAAATAAAATGAAAAACGGTTAACGAACGCGTTTTTGAAATTGTTTTTAGAAAATAAAGAAGAAAAAGGATTGAAAAACAACTGCATGACGGGGCCTAATGTACTCCAAGAGATATAAACTGATTTGTCCATGGATATGTTAAATATAATTATATTTTTGTTGTTGAAGAAGTATTAGATATTTCAAATATTACCAAGAAACTTTTTTAATCTTTTTTAATGGAAAAAAAAACCAGTTTAATCTGAAGTGCAACTAAAATTACAAAATTTGGAAAAATTTGATGAATGCTCCAAATTCAACGTTTTTTTATGATAAACAAAATGCAATAATTGAAAATTCAATTTTTGATCTTTTTCGGTTAGTCTACCGGACGTGTTTTTTCCGTTTTTATTTTCATAATACAAATTTCAATATATACTACAAAACATGTTTCTGATTTCAAAATTGAAACAAAAAACATTGTTTTTGTTTTCATTTTCATTTTCATTTTTCTTCTCGAAAAACATCAAAACTCTAACATGATGAATGTTGACGTTCGTTTCTGGATTTTGTCAGAAAAGCCAACAAGGACCGGATTTTAGCTAAAAATCAAAGAGGAGAGAAAAAGGAAGTAATAAGACACAAGTTTTACGTGGTAAAACTCCGGTGATCGGAGAAACATCCATGGGTGGTTATATGATCCACCTAGCCAAAATCCACTATGAAAAAAGTAATTACAACCCTCGATCTATCTTTCTCTCTTTTAATATTTTTTGTATGACTGTTGTGTCTTCTATATCCTATATATATGAGATTATGGGTCTATTTATACGTTTTATAGAACCCTACTCTGCTTTTTACAAGTAATACAGGATCTATGTATTTAATTGTGATTTTGGTTACTTGCTTGAAGTAGATTTGTCTTCTTTCCTGTTTCGGAAGCTAGTAATGAGATTAAATGCGATTCTAGTAGCATAGTTCGATTAGGACTTATTTCCTTATAAGAGTATAGACTTCTTGGAGAATCAGAAGTGTTCTCGGAGGAGGAACCCTTTATGCTTAACATTCTCTTTCTTTAGAATCCTTCTTTAATAATGAGCCTTTTGACTTGACTTGTGGACTACTCTCTAAGATTCTTACTCGGTTGTCGAGCTTATCCCGAGTATAATGTTAAGTAAGTTGGTCCCGAATGACATCTCAGGATCCGAGTGAAAAATGTCTTTTTACTCACCTCGAGTAAGTTTAATCGTTTTTACTGATCCCGAGTACGTCTTGCCTTGATACTTGTTTACTCGGGTTTCTTCTCCTTAATGATGCATCATAGGATGTTTCCTAAGTGCTTATTTGGACGTCCATCTGGCAACTTTCTCTCTCTTGTTGATGACATGTATGCTTGGTGAAATTCACATACGACAATACCCCCTTAAAATATTTTTGCCGAGTAAATTTCATTTCGGGCAAGAGTATTTTAATCATCTCAATTTTTACTCGTGTCAGAATAGCCATCTTGTCATAATGGCGTGTCTTAATGGTAACCCTGTAATTTCGATTCGCTTCATCACGCGAGATCTTAAATGATGGCGACGTTTTGAAGTTCTGACGGTCGAGGGCTAGTTCCTGTTTTGACACGTGTCTCTAGTCTCTTCGTTTTTAGATATCATTTATAAGAAATGTGTTTTGTGTCTCCCCAAATCCGCCTACGTCATCAAACTTCATCATAAATTTTTCCCACCTCGAGGCCCTAGAGTTTCGTGTCACCACCCCTTTAAATTCTTCACCGAATTTGTGGTAGTTTATTCTTATTTGAGAAAACCAAAATTTTCCTATCAGTCTGGATTTCGCTGCAGATCGCTTTCTTCATCAAGGGTTTTTTTCTCCAGTATTCCATTCTTTTTAAGGTTAGTTTTGATGAAGCCTTCATCTCGCCTTCGTCTTTGTAATATAGCTCTTGATGCTCTAAATCGCGGGGATTATCAGTTAGTTTCCTGTGTTCGAAGATTGTTGGGGGAAACTCCTCCTGGTGAACCTTCATTTTTAGAAGTCGACATTTATGGGCTTTACCCTGACATCGTTTTTAATCCTATAGCCAGTTCTGATTCATCTGATACTTCATCTAGTTCTGATTCTGACGTTTCTGACCACATGGTATCTTTTCGAATGATGGGTTAACATTAGAGCAGAAGTGAGGTACACAAGCATGGCTCGAGCAAAGTTCAGATCAGGGAATAGACTATTAACGAGAATGATGTTGATGAGGTGTCCAGGGTGTCTCATCTTTCATTTTCTGATGCTCGTTCGAGTGGTTTTGATACTGAACCGAATGTGGTCGGGCCATCTGAAATAGAAAAATACAGCTCCCGATTCGACTTGCCCGACTCGGTCACTCTGATCCCTGCGGGGGATAGAGCCGCATGTAATCCTCCTGAGGGTATGGTCACGATTTATGGATCAATGCTATGCTGTGGTGTCACACTTCCCTTTCAGCCATTTATTACCTGGTTTTTGGATGAAGTAGGGATAGCCCCAGCTCAGTTGGCCCAAAATAGTTATAAAGTCTTGATGTGCATGTGGCATATGTTCAGTATAATGAAAATTTTCGCCGCCTTCCCCTAATGAAATCAGGCATTTCTTTATGCTGATGCAGGTTAGCAAGACGGGGACCTACTTTCTTACATCTACTCCATCGGACGGCTGGGTCCTAAAATAAGCAAAGGTGAATTGAGAGGTCGACACCTCTGATGACCCAAAAAAAGGGTTTTGTATGGGGATTCCCTACATCCAACAAGTTCTGGAAGAACAGTTGGTTTTTCACTGGAGGGGCTCTTGGGCTCAACGTCACTGTTGGATATGGGGATTCCCAAACGGTGTTGAGTGTCTCCTGTTTCTTCTGTTCCCCCAAAGTGTGGAATAAAAAAATAATTAATTATAGTGATTTTGACCTGAAGAGGCTGACTCGGGCAGCTGTTCGTACTCTGGAGAAGAGGAGCAAGAGCTACCTTTTTAAAGAGGAGCAAGAGCTACCTTTTTAAAGAGGAGGATTTGATAAAGCTCGGCTTCTTCAGACAGATTTCGGGCCATTGCAGGAGATGTAAGTGACCCGACGCCTTTTCTATTGTATTTTTCTGCTTTTTATTTTCTGACATGATTTTTTTTTTTGTGAAGTGTTCGATACGGACGTCGTCAGCGATCTTCAGGCTCGCCAGGTGAAGTCGATTTTACAGGCGAGTAGAAAAGAAACTTCCAGTCAGAGCAATGAAGGTATTGCTCCACCTGAGTCTGATGAGGAAATCGACATTGCTAAGGAACAGATCCCTGAGTACGTTCATCAGGGTGCTCAGCCTTCTACTCAGGATTCTGCTGGTCCAAGTGGCCAAAGTGAGCCAACTGACACCCAACTGCCTAATAATAGGGAGAGGCAATGTGAAGGCCCTGGTGAAGAGCATGTTGAACAGTTTGAAACTGGCGATGGTGGTGACATCTTTACGGATCAAGTGCCTGCGGGCACCGAATCCTTCGATCCTTTTCGGGACGATCTGCAGGAAGATCTTACTGCTAACCTTAACTTCCACCGTTCTCTGGGTGAGAAGCGAAAGGCAGTTAGTTCATAAACCCGTCCTCTTAAAGTTCCTCGGGTAGTCTCATTCATCGACTCCAGCGATAAAGATGTTACGGATGAGATTGCTCCGAGTGTTGGCGTTGGAGCATCAGTAGATGCGGCGGCCTCAGAACCGAATAAGGCTTCTTCTATCCCCGAGGTTGGGAATACATAGGCTGAACCTTCGGGGGCACCTTTAAATCCTTTTCCCCATGATATTCTACGGGAGATGTCCTCCGATCGGGCTTTCATTGGGGAGGACCGCTGGAGCGGCTTTAGAGATGGTTCACTGTCCGAACGTCTTCAAAACGTTTTCAACGGTGCATCTTATGTAAGTTAAATCTGACTTCTTTATTGTTTTGCTTCTGCCAGATTTCTAAATATATTCCTTTACAGATGGTGGCCGAATTTGCTGAGCTAATTCAGACGCAGCAACATCAAGCCGATCAAATAAGGCGTCTAGAGGCTCAGCTGAAGGCAAGTGAGGAAGGCCGTGCTCGAGCTGAGAAAGCCTATCAGTAGGAGGTCGGTTCTGTATAAATATTCACCGACCATTGTCTGGCGAAGCAGGTTGAAGCCGAGGAGACGACATCTTTGGCAGAGGAGAAGGTTGCATCACTTCAAAATCTTCTATCTTCTGCTGAAGAATCCATGCTTAAGGCCGAGCAGGAGGCAGAGCAGTCGAGGTCGGCGTATGACTAAAAAATCTAAGATCTGGAGCGCCAAGTTTTGACAGTTGAATCCCTATCCCGAAAGGCCAGGTTGGAACTTGAAGTTCAATTGGTGGATTGTTTTAAAAGATGCCCTGCTTACGATGCCCTACTTCTTCAGGAATTTCAACGCGGGCTAGTTTCGGCCGGTGAATTCTTCAAAGATAAGAATAGGGTGACTGAGAAGGCTCGAGCTAATTGGGAGCTGTCAATCAAACATCACATGGACCGGTCCTTAGAGTCTCTTCGGATTCAGATAAAGGAATGGATAGCCTACTGCCGTAGTCAAGGCAAAGAGCCTCATCCCATGCATTTAGAGATTCCATCCGAGCATTCTCTCTTGACCTTTTACGCCAGTCAAGAGTCGGTCAAGGGTGTGGTCCCAGATATCGGGCCGGTCCCGGGTGAGGATTACAGCCAGTGGATGGATGATACCGTCGACCCTTTCGTTTGGCCGTCTAACGAAAGCCTGCTCTGTGAACACGAGATGGTGCCGGACCCGAATATCTGTAAAGGCTCGAAATCCTCACAGCCTTGACTTTTGTAAATTTGTAGAAGATTCCTTTATATTTATATTTTTTTTTGTAAGGTTCTTTAAACTGTAACCATTCTTTTTAAGAGCAATAAAATTCTATTTTATTCTGAATTGAATGGTCTTGATCTGTTTATTGCTGATTGTTGCCGAGTGCAGTATTAAACTGGATGATGTCCGGGTAACTCAATCGAGTATCTTATTAAACTGATTGTCACCCGAATAACTTTAATTGCCAAGTATCTTATTAAACTGGCTTTTCAATGTTCGGGTGACTTAGCCGAGTATCTTATTAAACCGGTTGTTACCCGAATGTCTTTAATTGCCAAGTATCTTATTAAACTGGTTCTTTATTATTTACCGAGTTATCTTGAAACAGGCAAGTTTACACGTGTTTCATACTCGGTTGTTACCCGAACATTACATCAAGGCTCACCATGATCATATGTTCGAGTCCTTAAGCAATATCAAGAACGTCTCCCCAGTTTCTATGCGTAAAGGTTTGCAGAATCGTTGAGCACTCTTTAAAATTGCTCAACACAGCTACGCATTTCGTCGGAACTTCTTCCGATAGCGTCCCGAGCATTTTTTCAGAATCTGGTGCACCGGGTTTGCCTTTTTGCTAAGGTCGATTTGACCTTGCTCGGTTGGCATGCTCCTTCGAGCTTCTCCGCCCATTTGGGATTTGATGGTCCCGAGTATTCTATTTGCATGTTCTTATTATCATGCTCTTCCATATGCTCTTATTATCATATGCTTCTTTTCGAAATTCCCGAATAATTTTTATTTATCACTGCAAAATCAACACATTTAAATTCCATAGCTAACATTTATCGCAACTAATAGCCCTGACTAAGAAAACAAAAAGGAAAAACAATTTAATGATAGAAAATCTTAAGATATTGAGCGTTGCATGGTCGGGGTAAAACCCCTCCTTTGGGTCGTGCAATCCAATATGCTCCATGGCCAGCTATTCCCTCGACATTGTATGGGCCCTCCCATTTATCTGCCAGGGAACCTGCAACTTTATTTTTCGTGTTTAGTGATACCCTCTTGAGCACTAGGTCTCCAAGCTGGAATTTCCTAATCCGAACACGAGAATTGTAGTAGCGAGCTACTCTTTGTTGATATGCTGTATTTCTTATTCGGGACTTCTCCATTTTTTCTTCTAGCTCATCCAAACTTTGTAGTAGCATATCAATATTCGGCTATTCATCGTATAGCCTAACCCGGGGGGACGCATACGATGTTTCTACGGGGATGACAGCTTCTGTTCCGAAAGCTAAGGTGAACGGAGTTTCTCTTGTTGAAGTCCTTGTTGTCGTCCGGTATTCCCATAATACTTCAAGAAGCTTTTCAACCCAGCTTCTTTTTTTGGCATCCAACTTTGCTTTGATGGTGTGTTTGATAATTTTATTTACTGCTTCTACCTGCCCGTTTGTTTGAGGATGAGCTGGTGTCGTATAGTAGTTAGCAATTTGATACTTCTCGCACAACTGTCTGAACTTTTGGTTATCAAACTGGGTGCCATTGTCGGTGATTATAGTGTCCGAAACTCCAAACCTATAAAGTATGTTATTCTTTACAAAATTTGTGGTGTTGGCTTCTGTGATATGCACCAGCGCTTCAACTTCTGCCTATTTTGTGAAATACTCGACAGCTACTATGGCGTGATTTGCTCCACCCCTGTCCTAGCTGGCATTGGGCCGATCAGGTCTAGGCCTCACATGGCGAATGGTCATAGGGCAGTGAGGTTTCTGAGCTTTTCTGGGGGTTGTCGGATATCGTTAACAATCCTTTGACAGGTATTGCAACTTTCCGACCACTGCTGTGCATTTGAGAAAAACGTAAGCCAGTAATAGCCTTGTCTGAGCACCTTATGAGCTAGACTTCTACCCCTAGTGTGGTTTCCGTAAACTCCTCCGTGGATCTTTTAAAGTATTCGATATGCATCTTCTTTCGGTACACATCTCTAAAGAGCTCGGGAAAACCCCCTTCTGTATAATTCTCCTCCGATCAGGGTATACCTAGCCGATCGATACCTGATGCGCTTTGCTAGTACCAGATCTTTCGGCAGCACGCCTTCTTCCATGAACCTTCTCAGCTGGACCATCCAACTTTCTCGCGGTGTTCGAAATTCTGAAATTTCCAAATGCTTAGGTTCAGCTGTACTCGGTTTAAGGAGGTGTTCAACCGGAATGGTCTTTGGTCTGATTGTGGTTGTTGCTGACGCTAATTTAGACAATGCGTCAGCCTTTTCATTTTCTTCCCTGGGGATCTTAGCGATCTTGTATTCTTTAAATTTTTGGAGGAGCTGTTTCACGATGTCACGGTAGACTATCATACCTTTATCTTTGGCCTGTTACTCGTCCATAACCTGGTTAACAACTACCTGTGAATCGCTGAATATCTCAACTTCATCTGCCCCTAGAGCTATGCAGACTTTGAGTCCAGCTAACAATGCCTCGTACTCGGCTTGATTTTTGGTTGCTTTGAAATCAAATCTCATGGCACATTCAACATCATCTTCTTCTGGGGTGTAAACTACGATCCTTGCCCAGCTGCCATGAGTGTTTGAAGAACCATCAACATACAGTTTCCATGGGAAACTTTTCTTTTTGCTTCCAGGTTTGGTTCTGTGAACTCGGCTATGAAGTCTGCCACAACTTGTCCTTTGAGAGAGGTTCTGGGGACAATGAATATCGAATTCACTTAGCTCGATTGCCCATTTGGTAAGTCTTCCTGATATTTCTGGCTTTTGTAAAATTTGTCTTAATGGGCAATTGGTGAGAACCTGAATTGTATGGGCCTGAAAGTATGGTCTCATTTTTTTTGCTGCTGAAACCAATGCTAAGGCCATCTTCTCTGCCTGTGAGTACCTGGTCTCAGCCGGTAAGAGTGCCTTGCTAGTATAATACACTGGTTTCTGCACTTCATCTTCTGTTCTGACTAAGACTGAACTTGCTGTAAGCTCGGTTATTGACAGATACAGCTGAAGTATTTCCCCTTTTTACGGTTTTGAGAGAACTGGTGCCTGTCCCATATACTCTTTTATTTTTAAGAATGCCTGCTCGCGACTCTTTATTCCACTCGAGTTCTTTCCCTTTTTTGATTATCTTGAAAAAGAGTGTGCACCTGTCTGTAGCCCTCGAGATGAATCTTCCCAAGAAAGCTAAACACCCTGTTAAGCGTTGTACTTCTTTCAATGTTTTGGGTGATGTCATTTTTTGCAAAGCCTGGATCTTCTCGGGATTAACTTCGATTCCTCTTTGGTGGACTTAAAAACCCAAGAATCTCTCCAAAGGGACTCCGAATAAACATTTGTTCGGGTTTAATTTCATCTGATATCTTCTTATAACACCAAATGTCTCTCGGAGGTCCTGGGCATGCTCATCTGCCGAGACACTTTTAGTCAACATGTCATCAATGTACACTTCCATGTTCCTTCCTATTTGCCGAGTGAAGATTTTTTTGACCAACCTTTGATACGTAGCACCTGCATTTTTTAAACCGAAGGGCATTACTGTGTAGCAATATAAACCATGATCCGTTGTGAAATATGTTTTTTCTTCATCAGCTTTGCTCATCCGGATCTGATTGTATCCCGAGTAAGCTTCCATGAAGCTGAGCAATTCGTGACCTGCTGTGGCATCCACTAGCTGGTCTATCCTTGGAAGTGGGAAGCTATCCTTTGGGCATGCCTTGTTCAGATCCGTGAAATCTACACACATCCTCCATTATCCGTTTTTCTTTTGGACGAGGACTACGTTGGCGACCCACTGAGAGTAACTGACTTCTCTGATTGATCCAGTTGCCAGTAGCTTTTCCACCTCTTGTTTGATTGCTTGACTTCTTTCAGGATTGAACGATCTTCTCTTTTGTATTACTGGTTTTGCATTCGGGTCAATTGCGAGGTGGTGGGATATTACTTGGGCATCTATTTTGACCATATCTTCGTGACTCAAAGCAAACACATCTTTGTACTCTCTAAGCAGATTGATTAGGTCTTGCTTGACTTTTCCATCCAAGTTAGCCCCGATCTTGATTTTCTTATCATGTTCGTCTTCTTTAAGTACTACTTCTTCAACCAATTCTGTTTTGGACTCATCCGAGTCCTCCCTCGATCCAGTTCGAATGATAAGGACTCTTTACACTGATTTGGCTGCATTATGGTGCACACTTGTTCAGCATCATGCTTGTCTTTGTATACTGACAGGTTTGCTCTTCGGGCCGTCTCTTGGGATCCTTTGACTATCCCAACCCCTTGTTCTGTTGGGAACTTAATCATTAATGCATAAGTGGCTGTCACGGCCCTTGTTTTATTCAGGAATGGCCGACCCAATAATGCATTATACGGCCAATTGTCTAAGTCAACTACCACGAAGTCGAGCAGGACAGTCCTCTGGCATGTCGCAGTTCCAATCTTTACGGGTAGTTTTACCGTCCCGAGTGACCTGACCTCTATCCCTCCAAACCCCCTTAATGGAGTATGGAAAGGCTGTAAATCTTTTCGGTCTAGTCTTAGCTGGTCGTATACAGCCACGCTTAGGATGTCTGCCGAACTCCCATTATCTATTAGAATTCTCCGGACTTCCCTATGGCCAATCCGGGCACTTATAACCAAAGCGTCATTAGGCCAAACATCGACGCCATGAGAATCTGCCTCTGTAAAGACTATCGGGTCTCATCCTTCCTTCGCCCTTTTTGGGTCTGGCTCAACCGAGTTTACGTCAAAGTTATTCCTTGCTTCTATTGCTTCTCTGATTTTTAGAGTTCGCTCTCGGTTGCTTTTCCTAGTAGAGGGTCCTCCGAAAATTGTATGTATTACTTGATTGGCTTCAGGACTGGCCTTTTGATTTCGTCCAGAATGATCAACTTTAACTTCCTTCTTAGCTTCTGATTTCTCATCTTTTTTCAAGATTATATCCCGTAGATGTCCTTCCTGAATGAGAGTCTCTATGTAATCTCTGAGCTGGTAACACTTTGAAGTCTCGTGCCCGGTTTCCTTGTGAAATCTGCAATACTTGGTTGTATCTCTCCGGGCGAACTGAGATTGTCGTCGCGGTTCTTGCACCATATTATTCTCTTCCAAGATGGCTAAAATTTCTTCTTGTTTTTTTCGAAGAGGGGTGTAATTGGTATATCTGTCTCGGTATTTCTCTGTGGACCGTTCGGCATTAAGCCCATTACCTCCATCCTTGTTTTTCTCCTTGTCGTTCCCTTTTAGCTTTCCCTTTTGATTCTGCCCTTTGGTTACAGCATCCTTCTGTTCGGGCTTCCTCCTTGCATATAGCTCCCCCCTGTAGCTAATTCTTCTTCTTCGGCCAGTGTATATCCTCCTGCCATATCCATCATGTCAGCATACCTAGTCAACCATGCTCTTTTCAAATCAAAGGATAGTCATCCATTCTACAAGTTATTGGTGAAGGCAGCAATAATTGCTTCATCTTTAGCACTGCCAATATCTGATACTGCTTGACCGAACCGGTCAAAGTACCTTTTTAATGACTCGTCCTTCCCCTGCTTTATTTGAGAGAGGTAGGCCACATATTATTCCCTGTGAACATTGCTCATAAATTGCCTTGAGAAGCTCCTGCTCAGTTCGCTAAAATTTTCGATGTTCGTCGAGGTAGTCTCCCGAACCATTTTGACCCTGTGTCTCCTAGTGTTTGCGGATAGTTGAGACACAATAAGGGGTCACTGTGGGCATATTGAGCCATGACACTTTTATAGCGTCTAACTTGCTCCTTTGGATCTGTATCTTTTTTGAATTGCTCCACATGCGGCATCCTGAATCTTTCTGGGAAAGGGGTCCGTAAAATTTCCCTGGTGAATGGACTGTCAGAGTCATCGTCGGATAGATCGTTATAGTCATAAAGTCTGACCAGCGCTTCCATCTGACGCCTGTTATTCTCGACTTCTCGAGTTAGGCTCTGGATTGTAACATCTCTATTTCCCATCGGACTTCCTCGACGGTTAAACCCCTGGGTTATCGTCATTCTTTTCTCAAACTCTTCACTCTGATACCGGACATCTCGTGTGACTCCATGATGATGTTTGCGATGGTGTTGATCACTGTCTTATGATGATGACTGACCTCTGCGCCGGTCGTATTTACTATGTCTGACTCATACTATTTGATTGTGGTCCAGCCTCTGGTGAGGTTGTTCCTCTTCAGATGTTTCCTGTCCAGCCGGGTTGATTGGGGAAGAGTTCTTTCTGGTTTCCGGCATAATTATTCTTGGCCCAACCACCACCGAACGAAGCCTTGCTGGTGGAGGATTGAGAGTTTGTGCTCCTGCAACCAGTAGATCAACCCCTTCCCTTGCTGCGTCTGTCACCAAATGCTGCAATGCCTCTTGGAAACGCAGCGTCCGATCTCTGTTGGTTAGAGGAACTTGCTGGATCCATGCCAGGTGTGCAGGCTGATTTTCTGTGTTTGCTGTAGGATCTCGTGCCGTGTTGCCAACATGGAAATCGCCTGGTGATTTTTGGTCATTCCCTGAACTACTTCTGCTTCCTGCCATCGCTTTTAACAAGGTCGGAGGTTCAACCCCTCCTTCTAGCGCCAATTGTTGACATTCGTTTCTGGATTTTGTCATAAAAGTCAACAAGGACTGGATTTTAGCTAAAAATCAAAGAGGAGAAAAAAAAGAAGTAATAAGACACAAGTTTTACGTGGTAAAACTTCGGTGATCAGAGAAACATCCACTGGTGGTTATATGATCCACCTAGCCAAAATCCACTATGAAAAAAGTAATTACAACCCTCGATCTCTCTTTCTCTCTTTTAATATTTTTTGTATGACTGTTGTGTCTGCTATATCCTCTATATATGAGATTATGGGTCTATTTATACGTTTTATAGAACCCTAATATGCTTTTTACAAGTAATACATTATCTATATATTTAATTGTGATTTTGGTTACTTGCTTGAAGTAGATTTGTCTTCTTTTCTGTTTCGGAAGCTAGTAATGAGATTAAATGCGATTCTAGTAGCATAGTCCGATTAGGACTTATTTCCTTTTAAGAGTATAGACTTCTTGGAGAATCAGAAGTGTTCTCGGAGAAGGAACCCTTTATGCTTAACATTCTCTTTCTTTAGAATCCTTCTTTAATAAGGAGCCTTTTGACTTGATTTGTGGACTACTCTCTAAGCTTCTTACTCGGTTGTCGAGCTTATCCAGAGTATAATGTTAAGTATGCTGGTCCCGAATGACGTCTCATGATCCGAGTGACAAATGTCTTTTTACTCACCCCGAGTAAGTTTAATCGTTTTTGCTAATCCCGAGTAGGTCTTGCCTTGATACTTGTTTACTCGGGTTTCTTCTTCTTAATAATGCCTCGTAGGATGTTTCCCAAGTGCTTATTTGGATGTCCATCTGGCAACTTTCTCCCTATTGTTGATGACGTGTATGCTTGGTGAAATTCACATACGACAACGAACCCTTATAATTTTATCTCCAGTCTCATTTTACAATTTAAAATAATTAAAAATCCTTATTAGATAGTCCCTGTTGTGTTACTATTATTAGGAAAAGTATCGTTTCTCCCCTGAGTTTAACCCTATTATTAAGACGAGGATAAAGTTTGGTAATATTGGTCGTTAACCTCCTGAAATGGATAGAATGTATATTATACCCTTTATGTGACCTTTTTCTTCCAAAACATGTTGACCCTTATATTTAAAAGGGCAATATTGTAAAAACACAAGTAAACATAATTAGATCATTGTTCTCTCTCCTCTCTCACGATCTCTCATTTGTTTCTCTCATCTATCTCTCTTCAACTTCATCTTCATCACCTAAAACCACCACTGTTACCACCATAACACAATGGATCACCATCACCACAACCCAATCAATTGGCCATCACCCAACCACCAGACCACATCCCAGTCAACCGCCCATAACCCGACCACCAAAACCAGAACCCAGAAAATCGTCTGAATCGCCATCACCCAACCACTACAACCCAGTCAATCGGCCATCACTCAACCACCGAACCATAACCCCAATCGACCGCACATCAATCCCAACCATCACCAACACCCCAAATCAAAATCGACATGTGCCTAGATTTACCATGTTATTTGTTGTGAGAGAGAGAGAGATCGGCGTGATGAGAGAGGGAGAGATGAGATCGAGAGAAAGATGAAATTGGTGGTGGTGATTTGGTGGAGATGATTTTTTGATTTTTTTTCTGGGTATGGTTGATGATGAAGTAAGCCAACCCGGTATGAATTTGATTTTGATTTTGTTAGATTTTATTTCGTGGTGTGATTTTATTCAGTTTTGTCTAGTTTGATTTTGATTTTGATTTTGATCAATTTCTGGGTTTGGAATTCTGGGTTGTGGGTATGTTGTTTCTTATAAATTTGGTGCTTGGATCAGTTTGGTGATGATTTTGTGTTTGGATCAATTCGGTTGTTGGTGATGATTTTGATGATTTTGATCAATCTCTCCAAAGAGATTTGGTTTAGTGTCGATGTTTTTGATGATGTTGGTTCATTGGAATTCATGTTAAATTTTTTGGTGATGAAGTCGGTGGTGTGGTAGTAGTGAACCGATGATGGTGATGGTTTTATTTTATTTTTTTATTTTTTTTCGTTTTTAAATTCTTTTTTTTTTATTAAATTAATATATATATATATGCCGTCCATCTTTGAGATGGACGGTAGAAATCCATTTTTTTTTAAATTATTTTGTTTTTTTGTTTTTTGTTTTTTGTTTTTTAATATGTTTTTTTATTTAAAGAATATATTGAGGGTAAAATATTAATTATAGGGAGCAAAGTTAACATACGGGGTATTTAATACATTTTATAGATGAAAAATGTAATAGAAGGGGGTGTATAATACATTGTTTCTATTTGAGGTGGGAGACAGTTCAATAGGAATAAACCATATACTCGTCTTAACAATATAGTTAAATTCAAGGGTAAAATGATACTTTTCCCTATTATTATGACATGCTTATTAAGTAATTCTATAAACTCGAAATAGTTAAATTCAATGCTAAAATGATATTTTCCCCTATTCTTAAGACATGCTTATTAAATAATGTTGTAAACTCGAATAGTAGTATTTATCATTCCACGTTCCATACAAATTTAAGGGACACAGCTATTGAAATCTTATCAAAACCTGAATCAGGATTGTAATTGTAATTTTATTTTCAAAGAAACTAAAAATATATATGCTATAATTGAAACCTAAACCCGCTCTTTTTATTTAGTTAATATAAATAGACATAAAATGATAACTTAGTATTAAAAAAATTCATTAACATATGGGCAGGCAATTTTTTTTTTTTTAACGGCTATTGCCCACCCATAATATAATTAAACAAATTAAAAAACTAAGAACACTGTCTCTCGCGCGCGAACCCCCCTCTCTCTCTAAACCATCTGTCACGAATCCGTCTTTGGGGTTGATTTGGTGGTGCGGTCGTGCGGGTTTGGCTGCCGTGGAGCTGGTTTCTGGTAAGGGTCGATTTGGCTGTCGGCGGGATCGGCACTGGTGGTTGACGGTGGGGGCGGTTTCTGGTGCGGGCTGTCGCGCCGCCTTGGAGGAGATCGGCGCAAGCAGGTCCGGTTTTCTCTCTCGGTGCAAGGTCTGGTGTGATTGTGAAGTTGTGAATGTCAATTTTTTTTTCTTCACAATTTTGTGTTACTGTTTAATCTCTTTATTTCCTACCAAATGCAACTGGAGACATAAATAAAAATCATGGATTTTTTTAAATTTGATTTTTATTTTGGGATGAAGTGGGGATTGATTTTGTTGGTATGGGTTTTCGGTTTTCTGGTGGTGTTTGAGATTGATGATGATGAAGTAGGGATGATTTTTTGTGTTGTTTTTCTGTTTTCTTGTATGATTTTTCTGTGTTTTGGTATTTGGGATTGATGATGAAGTTTTGATGATTTTTTTTTTTTACTGGTGGTGTTTGAGATTGATGATTGAAGGGATGATTTTTTGGTTTTCAAGTGGATTTCTGGTATGATTGTTTTGGGTTTTGATATTTGAGATTGATGATGAAGTTGTGATGATTTTTGGTTTCCAGGTCTTGTTTTTTGTGCGTTGTGTTTTTTTTTCCCTATTTGTTTAATAAATTTAGTTTTTTTTAATATAAATAATGTTGATAAATATAAAGGATAGAACAGTAATTTTCAGGTTATATTGAAGGGCAAAACAGTCTTTTAATGTGAGGATTAAATGATTAATATATAAACCTCTCACTTCCTCCGCCACGACTCGAACTAGGGTTTTACCCTCCATATACAAAATCCGATTTCCCTCCAAATTCTCTCCATCTTCTAAAAACCAAACTCTTCACAAAAAAATCAATCCTCACAATCTCTCTATAATTACATTAAAACCAACTAATCAACAAAGGAAACCCGAAAGAATCCATCTTTTCGATAGTTTGTGGTATTTTTTTGAGTGATTTAATTTAATTTTTAATATTTAAACCAGTAATTGAAGAGCACAAGAATGGCTTCACGGTTCCAGGCGGCAGCACTGGTGGCCGCGCCATTGTGTCCAAACGCTGTCGTTTGGTCTGAGGAGAACTTGATTGCCGTCGCGTCCGGTCATCTTGTCACCATTCTGGTACAATTTTTTTTTTGTATTTTGTTGTTAAATTGTTTTGAATTGGAAATTCAATCATTATTGTTGAATTTTGAATTTTTGTTGAATAATTTTGCTTCAGATGACATACAATTCAATAAAGGTTTTTAATTGATGCGTTTTTCTTTTTAAAATAAAATAAAATAAAATTGTAGAATCCAGCTTTGCTCTATGGACCTAAAGGCCTGATTACGCTTCCTGCTGAATGTGAACCATATCAGATTGGTGTGGTTAAAAGAGAAGGTAAATAATTTATTACAATATGAAGTTTGCTTTTGATTTGTGGTAATTGGGATTGCATAGTTTTAAACATTTGGTGTGTATCGAAATCGGGTTGTTGACAGATTTACTTAGTAATTGCTTGTTATCCACCTGCCTGAATCGAGACCGGCGTCCTTGTGTTCAATCAGTTTCATGGTCTCCTATCGGAATGGCACCCAATGCAGGGTATGGGATTCTAACTACTTTATGACATCTTCCCGTTTGGTTTGCCAACTCACGAAATGCTGCTGATTTGATTTCTTTTGTGTTTCTTGTGAACGTGGACATTTGATGGAATTTAATTGCAATCCTGGTTTGATTCTGTGTAGGTGCTTGTTGGCTGTTTGCACTACAGAAGGACGTGTGAAGATTTACCGTCCTCCATTTTGCGACTTTTGTTCTGAGTGGATAGAGGTATGCTCCAAGGAAACGCTCATGTGTCCATATGCCCTCTTGGCTTTTAGTAATCACTGGTGTAATGATTTGACATTTTAATCTCAAAAGCTTATCATTGATATAACTGTTGTTCATGTAAAGTAATTCTAATTATAATTTTTTCTTCCTCCAATTTTCTGTAGGTCATGGATATATCAGACGGATTGTACAGATACTTGGAAAATAACAATTTTGGGGTATTAGCCATTTCTTCTGCAGCTTGCTTTTGTTGTCTTGCTAGGTCATGCTATAGAACATTAATTAGCATTTAGCACGATATAGTTATGCATATGATATGTTCACCATAGTTTCTGCATTATAATACTGTGTATTCTCTTACTAGGAGGATGCAACAGAGCATGCATCTGTTGATGATATACCAAACTCGGTACCGAGAAAGGAGCGTAAGCGAAGAAGAGTTAATGTATCTGGTGTAATGTAAATAGCTTATTTTGGTTTTAATTTCATCTAGACAGAAGTTAAACTAAAACCTTCTCTCTTATTCTTTTATCTTGCATTTTCTCTTTTAATTAAGCAATCATATTGTGATCAATTTAACATGTGAAATTGGCATATCATTTCTAACCTGCTGGTTTCTAACTATAGATGCAAGGAAGGAATAAAATTTGATTGATCTGCCTGGTATTGACTTGGAAACATTTTAGTTCAAAAATTTGAAGGATGGTAGAGACAAGATGGCTGATGGTGCAAGTAGGGTTGGAATATCCCCATTTTGATGACTGCTTTGAATTCTTGAATAGAAAAATTAGATGCTGCAATTTTGTTGAGAGTAGTAGTGTAGGTAATTGGATCTAATTGAGAAATTAGGTGGTGATTATGGTTGCGATTGGACTAGAATACTCTATGCCTGGAAATCCACATTGCAACTAGATCTAATTTAGAATTTAGGTGATCATTTTGGTGTGTATTTAAACCCAACAGGTGGTTGAGTGATAAGGCTTTGGTATCCAACCAAGAGGTCCTCTTGTGACCTCCTACTTGAGACATTATAGCTTACGAGTTTCTTGATCAGTAATCACCAAGATTGTCAGGTCCGACATTAGTTTCTAGTTTAGTACCGAGTGAACAAAGAGTGGTTCGGCGATAATTGTTGAACTAATCAGTTGCACACATGAATAATGAAGTAGATCTAGTATTGAACTGTAGGAATACAGCAAAACTCGGCACCAAAGATCAAAGACAATTGTTTTAGCAGTATAAAAGTGGGTCCAAACCAAAGTTATATCATACTTCTAGTTTTCTATCTGTTTTAATCGTCAATTTTATGTCTGCATGGGATAATTTTGCTGTTGCACTTACACGTTTTTCTTTGATGACTGTTCTGCAGCAATAACGATTCTAGAAGTAGCGTTTATACTAATGTTGGCTCCTTTGATCTGGCAAGGGTATGGCTTTTCATGTCAAGAAATAATTTCTTCATTCCCCCAAAACCTAAGCACACACATGCACCCTTTTTATCACCTGTTCTATTTTGTATAACTTTTAATTCTGTTTAATAATTTGCTTTTTAGGCTTGAAGAGGAGTTTGGTTTAAATTAATATGGGTGCTAAGTTCCTTTAGGATTATTTCCTTATATTTTTCAGGGTTTTGAGATTAGATCTTGCCAGCCGAAAGAAAAAAATTCTTATCAAATAATCAGTGTGTCTAAAGCTAAAGGGAAACCTGTCAACAAGGTATCTAATAATTGCACTCTTCCAATGATAACTGCTGATCAATACGCTTCTCGCAGCGCAATTCTTCATTCGCTTGTTCTTGCCTGGTCACCAGTCCTGAAGTTACCATCTAGCAATTGTCCAGTTCCTCCAAATGGTTCATCCCACTGTTTTTCTGTATTGGCAGTTGGTGGGAGATCTGGTAAAATATCATTCTGGAGAATTTCCACGCCAGAATGCTACTCCATTGAGCATAGCACGATTTCTACTAGTACAGTGCTCATTGGACTTCTCCAGGCACATAATTCATGGATCACTACAATCAGTTGGGCAATGATTTCTTCTGATTCGTCAAATCCTCAGGTCTTATTGGTTACTGGGAGTTCTGATGGGAGGTGAGTTACGTATGCCTGTATACAAGTTACTACTTCAAAATTATTTCTCAGTTACAGAAAGGTTCTATATATAAATGGGAAAGATGTTCTAAATTCAAAATTTCAGAAAGAAAAAGTAGCTAATTATTAGAAAGTTTAATCAATATAATAAATATAGCAAGGTCAGAGGTGCTCTTCAGTCAATTCATTGTCTAACGAACACTTGAACATCTTTCTGTAGTGTTCAGTTATGCTGAGACTAATGTATTACCTTGGCACTCACTTTAGAGGAGAATGAAATAACAAATTTATACGATGAAAACAAAGGTTTTAATAGAACACCAATTTTAACCCTTTTTTTTGGGGGAAATTCTACCATTATTCCTGGCTATTAAATAGATGCATATTGATGATGCATATTGATGATGAATGATATTGCCTTATTTTTGTCGTGTAAATTGGTGAACCTAAACTAGTTTTAACATTGTTGGAACTTGGAAAGAAGAATATAATCTTTTTAATCCCATCAATATGTTTGGAACTTGTAAGGTTAATTTCGTCAATTTATTTCTCATTTGGTTTATTCTCTTCTTTTTTAGTGTGAGGATCTGGAGGTATGGTCTGGAGTTGCTGAATTCAACAGAAGTTGAGCTTGCCCCCTTTTCCCTATTGAAGGAGGTAGCTCTTACTCTTTCAACTTATTCATCTGTGTACAGATCTAATTATACTATTTATTAGATTTTACCAATGCTGACTTTTGATTTCTTTGATAGGTTATAACGGTTAATACTGTTCCAATCTCGGTTCTTTCAATTATTGTGCCTGTTCAGTCCCCACATCAAATCCTCTTATTAGCAGTTGGCAAAGGATCTGGATCTTTTGAAGTATGGATATGTGACATATCTGGCAGCAAATATGAGAAAGCTGGATCATATGATGCCCATGACCAAGCTGTAAGTTTCTTCTTGTTGTTTATCTTCTGTAGTCTGCTGCTTTAGAATGTTGATTTATGTATTTTAGGATTTATCAGGTTACAGGTTTGGCTTGGGTTTTCGGCGGACATTGTTTGTACAGTTGTAGTCAGGTACTAAATTCATGAAGTTCAGTTGTGTGATAATTGTTATTTAAGTCTGGTAGTTGTTCTGTTTTATGCCCATTATAATACTTTATTTCTTTTGATCTGTCTCTACATGTAGATTAGATAAAATACTTTAGCAAATTATTGATGTAAAGTTTTTTATTTTTCTTATACATGGTTTTCCACAAGATACTAGCAATGTGGCAAAAAATTAGACTGAAGTTGCAGTAGACTGATCCTTGATATGAAGAATAATTTGAGAAAAAAAGGGATTTTGGTTACTTTTCAAACTTTTCCTAAATTTTGATGGCATATATTGGAATTGAACAGTATAAAGAAGCAATAATTGGTGTTGGTCCTGGCAAAGCCAGATCCTGGGAAGGTATATTTCCATATAGGAACTGCTTTTTAATTGAAGTATCACTCTCAAGGACTCTAGGAACTGCTCTCTTGTGTTGTCGGCCTGAGTCCTCTTTGAGTGAACGTGACAATGGCCTTTAGTGAGATCTAATTAATATGCCAAACTCCATAGCTGTCAACCTAAGAAAGATTTTAAATCTGAACTGATAATTATCAACTTTGTTAGAATTCTAGAATATGGTCTTTGTTGATGAAGAACCAAAAATCAATATTCATAAATCTTTTTGGCCTGCCACACATAATATGGTTTCTATACAGAGTTATCGTAAGTCATGTCAACGTGGATGTGAATAGAGGAGTAATTGGTACATTCCTAGTAAGGATTATTCAAAGAATATGTACAAAAGAAAATTTCTGTGGAAATTCAAACCATAAGAGCTTGACTAAGTATTTTAATATGCCTCTCTTCTTCTTTCCTCCTTTTTCCTGTCAAAGTGTGTTATCAGCATAATCATTTAAGCTCTTTCTTCTCTGTTATCAGCAGGCCAAAGAAGGAAGTTACATCTTGAATTTAATTATTTAATGTTGGTTGACTGATTTAATGTTTTCTATTTTTTTACCTTTTGATGGCTTTAGGATAATATTGTGCGTAGCTGGATATTACGTGGGAGTTTCCTCTCCGACGTACCAATTCCCTCAATCACTCCTGGTCTGAAGAGCTCTACTGATGTATGATGTTATCCCTTGCCATCTCTCTTCAGTTTTAATTTGTTTCATTCTCGTTGAACAATTTATGACAGTTCTCTTTGCAGCTTCCAGATGTATTCTTCTCTTGCCTTGGTGTGGCAGTGTCCCCGGGAAATCTTATTATTGCTATGGTATGACATTTTATGTTCCCAGTATCTCTTCTTCTCTTTCAGCTATTAATAACAAAGACAAACATGTTTGGCTACCAAGTACTGACTATCAGAATCTGTATACATACATGCATGTGGGGTTTCTGAAGCTGACATCATTTGAACAATAATTGTGCCTGTTTCCTTTACTGTATAGTTAGCATTGGAGCTCTGCAAGTTTTTCTATGGAGTTGTTAGCTTTTTACCACAATGAAATAGAAACGAGGTCAATTTTGAATACAGTCCTTATTTCAAATCAAAATTTTGCATTTATTTTAAACGAGTATTCATAACTGACTCATTTAATTGCCATTGAAATTTGATAGGATAATATTATATTAACTTCTATATACAGATGTAACAATTTTTATTAGTGGCTCTGTGCAAAGGTATCGTTGTAAGCCATGCTACAGCAGTTTAATTTTGTTGTCTAAACTACAAAATGTATTGGTCTTCGTCTTCCTTTTCATCCTGGGTGTTTAAAGAATTCTTGAATTCTTGCATGTACTTGTTTTGCATTGGTGTCGCGAGTCACGACTCTTTTCTTGTTTCAGGTTCAAGTTCTATAAGAAGCATGAAGCCTTTTTATTTTAATTTACACTTACAAGAGCATTAAGGTCTTAACTCATTTCTTATTGCTTACTGTTTAGGGATTTAATTTCGATTAAATTGTTGTGTGAGTTTAAAAGAGGTGACACTTATCATGACCAATTATTTCATCCATCATTTTTAACCCTACCCTTTTGTTTATTGAATATTAAACGATAAGAAGAGGCAGGATGGAATATATAGTAGCAGACTTACTGTTTCTCGTGTCTTTTCAGTGTTTATCTTTCCGGTATCCATTATGATCAATTCTTTACAGATAATGAGGACGCAAAGCTGTATCAGGCAATCAAAAACTAAATAAGATTTGTACTTGATGCATGCAGGTTCGAAGTTTTGATCTTGATACCTTGGATCACATGTATGAGGCAAGGTGAATGACTTTCCTACTAAATGCTTTATCAGAGCTACCCTTTGCAATAAGTGCATGTATGATTTGAGGAATGAAATATTAAACAGGAATTAGTGAAATGATGGTATACAATGCAATTATGCAAACAAACTTGATAAAGCCTCAGTCTCTAATACAAGCAGCAAAATAATACAGAAGGGGAAACATAGTAAAATATTATTTTGTAACATTTGTAAAGATATGTAACAAAAGAATATATATTAATTTTACCTTAGAATGTCTATAATTCGTAGTAAAAAAACAAAAAAGAAAAAGAATGTCTACAATTCTGGATATAATAGGATGTGAAATTAATATGTATTATATACGTTGTCAAGCTCACCTGTTGATTTGAGACAAATTCGAATTGTTTAGTTAAAGCTTGATTGGTTTGCTCCCTGTGCATGATCAGGGCTCAGAAGGCTGCTGTGGAGTTCCTCTGGATTGGTGGGCAACAAATAGATGCCTTGTCAAGCACTTTCCCAGAATATGGTCTTGAAGCTTTTCCTGATTTTTGCAAGGAGGGATTGGTTAGCTGGGTGGACAATATTCTGTGGTCTCTAAAACAATGCGAACATCTAGATAAGCCTTTGGTTGTTTGGGATGTTATAGCTGCATTACTGGCTTTCAAGCGATCTGTACCAAAGTATGTAGAATGTATACTGGTGAAGTGGCTCTCGACATTGCATCCTGAATCCCAAGAAGGCCTTTCTCCAGAAAAGATTCTGTCACACGTCTCTAAAAATGTTTCAAACATCAGTTCTCGCCGATTGCACCTCCTCAATATCATCTGTAGATGTGTAATACTATCGGAGCTGAAGGCAGATCAAGTTAACAGCAAACTTCACAACTTAGAAGGATTATGTGGTTCCATTGAGGAGCAGCTGGATGTATGGATGGTGTTACTATCGAACAGTGAAAGAGAACTCCGTGACAGGCTTGTCAGTTTCAGTTTTTCTGCTTTTCTGTGCCTCACCTCCCATTCCGCCTCATCGTTTTCTCATCCTGGATGTTGGTATCCTGTTGGAATTGCACAAATGGAGCAGTGGGT
Source organism: Dipteronia dyeriana (assembly GCA_032871835.1). NCBI lineage: Eukaryota > Viridiplantae > Streptophyta > Magnoliopsida > Sapindales > Sapindaceae > Dipteronia > Dipteronia dyeriana. Next base: position 1,430,614 of record CM065303.1, read on the forward strand.
TGCACGTAATCATGAACATATACGAAAAGAACTGAAAGTCCTTGCATCAGAAGTTGTAGAGCACAAGACAAGGTATGATTTTCTACTCTATTCTGTATGGTTCAATATTCTTTACTTGACTCAATTATAGTAAAATACTCAGACTCAGTTCTCAGCTGATATCTGAAATTTGTTGGGATCAAGAAATGAGACTTATAAGGTACTCCTGTAAACTGAGCTATCACCTTAAAATGGTAGTACAAGTCTATAAGACCAAAATGACATTATTTCATGAAATCATAGATATTTCAGAATTCAAACCAGGAGAGTCGTGTGACTTGTTCTAGAATATGACATTTTTGTTGTAGTGATATTTATAACTTATATATATATTTATGGATGTTTCCTTGAACTACAGGATCCACTCCGGTGAATACGCAGAAGAAGAGCAATGTAGCTACTGTTCGTCATCGGTCCTTTTCGATTCTCTAGACTCCGCCCTTTGCCAAGGTTTGGAGGAATGTGTAGACGGAGTTTGTCAGACTCACAAACTAGTACGATGCGCAGTCTCCATGCAGGTTTGCCCTACAACCCCCTTATGGTTTTGCAAATGTTGTCATAGATGGAGTTACAGACTAGCACCAGAGTGTCTGTTTACAATGCCTAGTTACCCTCTAGATTTCAAACATAGAAGAAAATCTCTTACTGTTGAAGAAGAAATCTCAAAACCTTTTTGTCCATTTTGTGGGATACCTTTACAGAGATTACAGCCTGAGTTTTTACTCTCTGCATCACCAGTTTAGATTAGAGTAGATTATATTAGAAACTTTTCTGTAAATTATGCTGTTGTATTTTAAGTTTTTTTTTTTTTTGGACACAGTTGTATTTTAAGTTATTTATCTAACAATAAAAGTAGAAACAATGGAGTCCAATGAAGCTTCAACCATTTATATTTTACCCATAAATTGAGTAATTGTGTGATATTTTATTTTAATTGCTTTTAAAAACTTGAAACCTTTTTATCTAAGAACAGTTTTTATATATATATATATATATATATATATATAAAGTTTAATAATAAATGTTATCCCTTCTAGTGTGAGTGAGTAACACTACCACCATCGAATCTGGTTTGTTGGAGGGATGCTCATTTAGTTGATAATATTTTTGATTGAAGTCGTTTTTATCATATTTCCTTTAACAATGTTTTTCAAATTACAAAAAGTCTAAACATGTTTTCATATAGTGCAAGAAATATAAGATATCAAGTGTTGATTGTAATAACATAATAATTTTGACCTTTTCTACCACAACCTTAGTCAATAGTTAAATGGGGGTGTGTTTGACCGTGGAAGTCAATTGTTGAAGAGGTGGAAGTCAAAGTCGGAACAGTCAAATGTTATTGGTAATTAACCCTAATCATGGGTTGATTCCAAACAAACCCAAACCCAAACCCAATTAAAATTGACAATTAACAACAATGTCCAATATATTGGCATGCAAAAAACGGAGCATGAAAAGTCACAATCAGGTGGGGCCACAAGAGATGATGTGATTTGCGTGGCAACAAGATGACCATTGCTCAAGTTTTTAGGGGCTATTCATTTAAGAACCTTGAAAATTCCCTTCATCATTTATTATTCACAAGGTGGTCCCCCAACCAGATCAATGGCTCAGGACGTATTACTGTTTGATCATAATCAAATCCAATGGGTTTCATTGAAAAAACAAGGTACAACCAACAAAATTTTACGGTGTGGTCTAATTGAATTGTAACACGTATATATGGATTTGAATATTTATCTAACTGTTTGGATTCTGTGTTTGAATAGGTGAAAATACAGGATAACGAGTTAAAATGAAAATAGAACATGTATTACAGTTCAATTGGTTCATAGCACCGATCAACACTTAAACATTATTTCAAAATCAAAGGCTATAGTTGGACTTGGTCTCACTAAATTAGGGTGTTTAGATTTAATGAATTAAGAAGAAACAATAAAAATTAAGCAAGTCATTTATAATTGTCTTGTACTCGTGTCATTCACGGTATCATATAAGTTTTTGTTAATTCTCTTGTAATTAATAAAGTTGATTAAAAGAATTATAAATCACACCATGAATGTAGAACATAAATTGTTACAAAAAAATTAAGAATTGCTTTCATGTTTTGAAAATGGGTAAAAAACCAATTTTTCTCTCGTAAGTACATATTATTTATATATTTATAATATACTAATAGACATGATTATATTTTTACTTTATATTATTATAATTGAAGTTATGTTATATATATATTAATATCTTATGAATAAAACTAGAATATGTATCTATAAAAGAAATAGTGTATAAAAAACAATCGGTGTATATGCATTTCAATGATTCCAAGTTCCAACCAGAAGTCAAATAAGAACATTATATGGTCAATATCATTGTACCATGGTACATGATCGATATAGTTACTAATGTACGTATTGTATGATAGCATCACTTTGTTTGATCCGTATAATTAGTCCAATTGATTTAGTCACTCAATTGATATATAATAAGTATCTACTACTCAATAACCAACCACAAATGTATCAGGTTGTACATCAATCTATATCGAACATATACACTGTACTTATATACTTTTATATATATAATAAATTGAATGGGATCGATATATTGTGTAGCTAGTCAATAATTCAATCGGTTTACAGATAAATAATGAGTATAGAGTATAAAGTATAAACTACTCAATAAACATTTTTTTAAATAAAAACTACTTAATAAAAAGCTTTCCAAAAAAAATTTAGTTCAAAAAAAAAAAATACTCGATAACAACTAACTTCATATGCAAATAACATAACTTGATCAATCTAAATCAGACGGATTGAGTTCCTTTTAAAAATATTTTTATTGAATTGAATTGTATCACTATATTGTATAATTGATCCAATCGTTTGTTTTTTTTTTTTGAATAATTACACTACTACATAAATTGAGAGTTTTTATAGAGAATAAGAGAACTCGAAACCATAACCTAATGGTGTAAATGTGAAGAATTTTATCACCAAAACAACATTATCTCGTTCTCGATTCAATTACTTAATAAAGATACCGAGAGTATTAAGGTGGTGTTTGGTTGGGTGGAATGTAATAGGATAGAATGAAATGAAATGGGCATTCCATTTGTTTGGTTTGTTAAATGCCAATGGAATGGGCATTCCATTGGAATGTGGATTCCACCATCTTGGTGGAATGGACATTCCATCCAAAAACCAATGGAATGCCCATTTCATTTCATTATAAAATTTTCTCTTCCAAAAATAACTCTCTATCTCCAACTCTATTCCAAAAATACTCGCATTTCCAAAAATAACATATATATATATATATTATATAATATATAAATATATAATATTATATATATTATAATATACTATATAATTTATACTTTTATATTTTATTATTATTTTCTAATTATATAAATTATACACATTATATAATAATATATAAATGTAATATATGTATATGATATATATTATATAATATATAATAATAATAATAATATATATAATTATGTAATATATTTATATGATATATTTTATATAATATATAATAGTATTGTTAGTAATATACACATCGGAGCTATCGGGATAATCCTCACATTGCATGGTAGAAAAGGATTACCAGTCACGGCCAGAATTGCCCTTCTCAACACAATTTACAAACAGTATGAACACGCAATCATTGGCACGTGCCTTTCTACTTTGCACGCAGGAAGCATCTCACTCACCTATTATCCAAACTTCAACATCCCTCTCAGAGATCTGAACCTTCACAACTGTCTCAAGATCCAGCTCCAACTCTTGGGAGCCCCTATGATGCCAAATTCCTATATGGCAACTCTACACCATCAGATTGCGTACAGGCTTCAAGATCATGCTCTTGATCTTTCCATCCCTGGACATTCTGGAGATACCATCTTCATCAAAGCTGAAAGAGAAGATGAAATTCCTACTATCATCCAGATCCAAGCAACTGCCCAGAGAAAAGCTCACGGAAATCATGCCCTTAAAATGGATCACCAACTATGAGAAGGCTTTTCAAAACATCACGCCAGTTGTGGCTGCTGATACCAAGTTCACCAGGCTAGCTGATGGCTCCATCCAAACTACGTATGAACAAATTGGTACTTCTGAGGCAAGTACCTCTATCACTGAGACAAGTACCTCTATCACTGAGACAAGTACCTCTATCACTGAGACAACACCCAGTGCTCCCTCTGTGTTCCAAGTCCTAATGATTCGACCTGTCACGACTGAACAAGAAATTCCTATCCATCATTTTAAGGCTGATGGAACTCCAATTTACACAGACAGAGTCAACAGACACTTCATCTGGGACGTCGACCCAGAAATGTGTGATGCAGATTGCGAATGCAGAGAATGTCACAAACCTATGAAGGCATCTTGTAAACCAATTCCCTCATTCAGGAAGCCTAAAGACCCTCACAGTCCTTGGATTGGTTTGCAGCCAATAAAAAATAGGCCTCTCCCCATCTATGATAGGGCGATCCAAATCCTGAAGGAAGAAGGTTTACTCTTAGGTGAACCTACAGAAAAAATGCTGCCACCAGCCCCGACTCCTATCCCATGCTTTATGGCCTCCAGTTATGATAAGGACTTCCCTCCCCTGGAATCCTCATCAAATCATGAAAGAAACTTATTTTCTAGGCCATTCATTCAATCAACAGAAGTCTTACCTGATGGATCTCTCAAACAGCCTTCCCAGGCTGAACAGGTCCTCAACTGGCATACTCGTAATGCGACCGTCCAAAATAGGGTTCTTCACTCTATTGACCAGAAGATTGACAAAGTATCTCATCATGTCTCACAACATGACAACCAGCTACAACATCTTGATTCTACATTACGAAATATGTATACGGACTTGCAATCCAGAGTCTCTAGGTTGGATGTTGACCTTCACCAGTATATCAACCAAGGGTATTTCGGTCCTGAATTTGATAACAAAGAAAGAGAAATCAGACGTCTCAAGGACCAGCTAGACCAAATAACAAGAGACCACTTTACCAGTACACCTTACCTCCCGAGTCCACATCCTTACTCCCCGTCCTTGATATTTCCGACTCAATCACCACCACCTCCTTCAAGACCTCCTGACCATTCCCAGTTTTTTAAATCAACTGGAGACATTTTTCGAAAATATCCACCTTTACCTACCGAGCAACCTTCCTCAAGAAAAGACAAGAAAACCTCCTCACATAAAAAGAAGACACATTCTTTCCACAAACGCTCACCACCAAATTACCGAAAACATGCCTTCTACACATCTTCCCGCCAATTTTCCTCTTCAGAAACCTCTGACAGTCCTACAGAAACAGAACCCATAGAATCCTCTTCCACTTCATCATGGGAAACATATCACACCAATCAAACACCAGATTCTCCAGGCTATTCAGACCCAGATACCCTACCTGACCTTTCTCAAATTTACCTAGCTACCAGACCTGACCCGCAACCGTCTACACAGACAGTTGCCACATCTGAATCCTCAGTAGAAACTTCTGAGGGACCACCTCCTATGGTTGACGAACCACCAGACCAAAGAGGTAGAGCACAAACACACGCTCCTCCTCCAAAACCTACAAATGGTCTCTGGTTCAATTTTGACGATATCGCTCCCCGACAATGGAGGAAAAGAATGTCAGAGATGAGTGCATGGCTAGACCTCCAAATTGCCAAAGGAGGCGACAATACAGAATCCATTCTTAGAGAGTTTGTCTCTAGATTCACCGGATCCCTCAGAGATTGGTACCAGGCACTCGGAGAATACAGACAGTTACAACTGGTCAGATGTGGATCTGTTTCTATAGCAACCGGAATAGTCTTCAGAGAATTTCTAGGAGACGTTTCTCAGTTCTATAAGCAGACCAGACAGGAATTCTTCGAAATGACGGTGTGCTCTTTAAACAAAGAAGATATTGATTACCACTACAGACGCGTGTCCTTCAGATATCATGCTCTCGGTGGAATCAATGATGAAACCCTGAGACAAGTATATTTAAAATCTCTCCCCTCAGAACTCCAAGGAGAAATCCAAAGATTGATTGAGTTCTCAGGAAGAAGCCTCAGAGATATCACTTTAGGAGAAATTCACATGTTTACTCACACTGCTCTAGAAAAACTCTGTGCTACACAACGAGTTTTTTCAAAGATGATCAGAGAAGGGAAAAAATACAATAAACATTGTAAATTTCCTCAAAATTACCATCTCAAGTGCAGCTTCAATGAGCATTGTAACTGCAAGGCAAATAGGCCTTATAGGAGAAAGGCGTCCAGAACCCAAAACCCTAAAAGTTTCTCACATCCCAGAAAGTACAAGTACTACAGAAAAAAGGCAAGAATGTCATGGAACAAGTCCAACAAGTGTTTTGCCTGCGGACAAGAAGGACATTATGCCAAACAATGTCCCAACAAAAGAACAAAGTCTGCTAAGCTCATTCAACAGCTAAGACAAGTTGCAGAGGATATTCCCTCAGATGCTGACATTGAATCCTATTTCTCAGAACAAGAAGATGTCAACCAGTTGACCTCTTTTATGGTCCTAGACTTAGAAGACCATGACTCCATTTCCTCAGAACACACAAGCTTTCCAGACCCTGACTCCCCGTCAGAAGCTTACCAAGCCACCAATAATGGAAATTCTGGCCCACATATCAAAATTCAAATCTTAGCTACAAAATATTCTAAGCCAATCCCAGTCATTGCCTATTTTGACACAAGAGCCCACTCCTCCATGATGAATCCCAGTGTCCTCCCTGTTGAAGCTTGGAAAGAAGAGAAGAACCACTTCTTAGCAGCAGACGGGCAACTTTTCAATACCTACCTGGTCTCCAGAAACAAAATCAGCTTACAGTTTTTCCCGTCGTTCACTCTCTGGACCCATATCATTAGGACTCCTCTTCCAGACAAAGATATCCTCATCGGATGGGATATCTATAGCCAGTCCAAATCTATCAGAATTTTGCCTCAGGGAATTCGGTTCAAAAAAGAATTCAAGCCTTTCATTGATGTCCCAAAAATCTTCCCCATTTCGGTCATCAATCCAAACTTCCAGCATGTTCAAGAAAAGCTCTTACAATTCTGCACCAACAGCCATGCAGACTTCAAACATCCTCACCCACTATGGAAAAATCCTGACTTCTTCATAAAGCTTCATTTCAAACTCAATGAAGATGTCAATCCCACAAAAGCAACTCATACTGGAATGTCTCCCTCTGACCTATCCCTAGCCACAGAAGAATGCGATGGACTTCTCAGACAAGGTCTCATAGAACCCACCTCTTCTCCTTGGGCCTGCCAAGCCTTTTACGTTGAAAAAAAATCTGAACAAGTTAGAGGAAAGAAACAGCTCGTGATTGATTATAAGCCTCCACCCTTGCATATTCCCTCATCAGGTCATCTTATTCTACAGACAGATGCCAGTGACCACTTCTGGGGAGCCATCCTCATTGAAGAAACCAACGGAAGACGTCACTACTGTGGCCATGCCAGCGGACAATTCAAAGAGGCCCAAAAACACTATCACACTGTTTACAAGGAGATTCTTGCTGTGAAAAATGGGATTTCCAAGTTTGACTTCCATCTCAGAACCACCAATTTTACCATTGAAATGGACAACTCATCATTCCTTAAAGTACTCGAGTTCCGCAATAAGCTCCCTCCAAATCCCCAGCTCTTGAGACTTAAAGACTGGTTCTCCAGGTATGACTTTTCGGTCAAACATATAAAGGGTCACCACAACATCATCCCAGATATGCTCTCACGACCTCACCCTGTTACCCTCCTTTCCCATACCGGTCCTGTCCCCTTGATCTACATGATGTCTTCCCAAGCCTCCTCGTCTACGGCTCCGCCTACTCCCCCACTTCCACCTATTTTCCCTCCAGAGTTCATAGCCACCTTCCCTCCAAGTCAAACCCCCACTATTCAACAGATCCAAAAGTTTGCAAAGTTATATCTTCCAAAATATCTTTCTCAGATCAACGGTCAATGCTGTCACCACCAACTAACCAACCCCAGTAAACCTTTTCTTGACCCTTTTATATCACCTTCGTTCTACTACTATTCAGACCAAATGTTATGGTTCCTGTGGTGCTTATCTATTCTCCATCGCCATGCCATGGTTTTTCCTCTCCAGGCACTGTATGGCTTCGTCTAGAACCCAACCTCTGTTAACCTCCAAACTTTTCTACAATGGTTCAAGCCTCTATCAACCTGGCAGACCGAACTTACCAAACTCATGGGCCAATACCATCTTTGGAAGATAGACCTGACCAGGCCTCCAAAGTATGCTGCATTTGGATCTTTAGCAGGCCCTACAACTATAACCCACATACACTTCTTCTTTGGACCTCCAACGTCTGCTACGAATGGGATACATCGTATGACTACGAAAGTCTATACCATACCAGTATCCAGATACCCCTCCTCAACTTCTTTTGTGACGTCAACAATGACAATACAGATGTCCTCTTTATCCTTCCAGACGTCCCAAGAGACCCCACAATAAGCCTACATCCTCTCCTGGATTCTTTCCTCCAGGACTCCCAAGACCAGGCTGACACATGGCCCTGTTCAATCTGTGGGGCCCTCAACTCGGATGATGAATATCACTCCACCTGTAATCTGAGCAGTCCGTAACTGTTTCATCTACCCCTACTGTATTATTACTATGGTGTCCTCCAGCTGTTTGACCAGCTTCCTGTTTTCCTTTTGCATTATTACGTTATCTTGTTTGTGTCGGCCGCCGGCTTGATCCTTATCTCTTGTAAGATAGATCTGTCTGCCTGAAGAGGGATCCATTCTCTATATAAAGGAACGGAACCTCTATGTAAAAGATCATCAGAAAATCAATAAAGCTTGCGTGTTTGTGTTTAATGGCTTTCTAAACAGTTTTCTTCTCCTAATCTTCAGACAGTTCTATGTCTGAAACTATGATTCTTCAAGATCCTAGTATGCTCTATGCTTGCCTCGTATGAGGATCATGCATATAAAAACAGATTCTATATACTGGTTTAGTATATCGGCTGGACACCCTGGACACCCTGGACACATCCGGAACCAGAATGTTGCTGGCTAGGATGAACTCAGGTTTAACAAAGCTCTGTACTGACTAGTTTGGCTTTTGATCTCCGTCCATCTCTGACAGTATCTGGCCAGTAAAGTACCATGTTAAGGCCAAAGGAAGGCCGTCTGTGGGGAAAACATGGCTTTGATTCTCTCTGTGAGATGGGAGCTCTCTAACCCTAAGTGGTGTCAGAGCCTTGGCGTCCGATCGAAGTGCTGAGTTCGAGCCCTGGGAGTGCAAAGATCATTTCCTGGCTCCTGTGAACTCTCTCTAGGTGGACCCCAGGTGGGGAGTGGGAGATATGAAAGGATTAAAAAGGTAACTGTATATATTATATAATATATATATATATATATATATATAATATTTATATGTAAATATAATATTATATATACTTTCATATTTTGTTATTATTATTATCCATAATAAATAATGTTATTATAAATGTTTTGTAATTTGGGGTATTTGATCAAAATACAGTTGATTCCATTTCATTCAGTTGTTAACCAAACAAAATATTACTGATTCAGATATTGATTCTAAAGTCTCAACCAAACAAAGAAAACAGTTTTCCATTCCTTTACATTTCAATTCTCATTCACATTACCATTCTAATTCCTATTCCACCATGGTAACCAAACGCCACCTAAGTATTAACTATTTAGTAACAGTACATATTATATATACAATAACATTACCCGATCTCCCGATATTATATAACCATCCAATTGATTCAGTCAATTTATATACTAACCAGATCAATTACATTTTCCTATTAAAAAAAAATAAAAATGTTATGAATAAACCATGTGTTAATTTATCTTCTAGGTTTGCTTTGAACCTTGTTCAAATTTCAATTAGATTGATTGATTATCAATATCAATCCATTCAAAATCAAATTAAATTAATCTCTGAATTCAAATTTCAAAGGGAGATTTAATATAAAATTTTATAAATTAATTAGACAGTTTTAATTAAATAAATCTACAACCATTAATATTAGTTTTGTTTTTTCATTTTTAAAATTATCATCCATTTTTCAGATCAATCATGTGATCTCTCTCCATTATTTTTTAAAAGAATAATCAATCTCTTGTTATTTTAAATATATTATATATAAAAATTATTATTACTTGTATTTTGACTTTTGTTTTTTATAAATCAAATTACACACGTGCGGGATTAGAACCCTTGTATGTAGTCCACAGGTTACAGGTGTTCATGTTTATCTATACGTTTATCTTCTTCATCTTTCACACGGCATCGTTTTGAAGGCTCTAAAGTCTAAAGTCTAATATCTAATTGTCTATGCTCATAAAACCAATAGACTCTTTTATGGTAAAAAATCTAGAATACATTCTATCCATTGAATTATCATTTAATCTGATTCGATAGGTGATGATAACGTTTAATAAACTTACCAAGTTATAACTCGATTACGGTTTGAAATTTGAAATAAAATGATAACACTAGTGGTGTGCAGACAGTGTCTTCATTAGATTTTTTATTATTCATAATACGATTCAATCAAATGGAATCAAAGAAATTACAATCTGAAATGATTTAATCTTAAATTATAATTCGATCTAATCATATTTGATCCAATTGTAAAATACTCAAATCAAATATGATCTAATCAAATAGATTAGTTTTATATAAAACAATTCTTAATACATAAAAGTTAAAACGTTTTTGTGTATTGCTTCTCATTATAGGTGGTAGTGTTTTTCCTTTCCACATTAATGGTGAGGGGTTCAAATCCCTCCGTCTTGATGTCTAGTAATTTATTTATTTTTAATTATTTTTATTAATATTTAAATTTTAAACAATGTAACTATAGGATATAAAAACAAATTTAGATTTGCGCCAATTAATCTGCAAAATCGACCGATAAAATGATCAAATCATCCGTTTTTTTACCCGTCACCTAATACGGTCAAATTTGTCCTAATCGAGTCGGCCGGCGGCTGCCTAACATCTAGACGCGTATTTTTGAACACCGATTTTAATATTAAAAAAAATGTAGAAATAAAACACTCTTAAAGTTAACATAATTAATTTATATTTTATAAAATGACTAACAAATTATAAACTCTAATCATAACTTTTAAACACAAACATAAATAAATTAATCTAAATGTTTAAAATAAAATGTAGTCATCTATCATAGCAAAATACAATAGCACCCCAAATTTACTTAATATTCATCAAATTCAAAATCCGATCCAATTCAATATATTTATGAATTTATAATCTAATCCGATCCAATTATGTCCTCAAATCTGATCCAATATATCGGCTCTAATATATCATATTAGATTAGATTTGATTGGATTATATTAGATTCGGTACATCTCTAATCATAAGTGATGTATTAGATATGTCCGATTAACAAATATGGGACGTATTAGATAAACAATATATCTAATGCATATTTTAAGTTAGTTCACAAAATTACCTATTGTTGAAACCTGATAAGATCAAATACATTATAATAAACGACGATTGATATATTGTATATACATTTTAATTAGTTTAGTTTATAGTTCGTGACATGTGGCAAAATCTCATCAATTTATATACTAATTAAAGGTTTTAAGTTGGTTGGTCAATGGATAACATCGGTATCGAAATTCGATTAATGTATAAACATTAAAATGATATTATTTTAATCTAACGAAATAAGATTGATTCGGTAATAAATCTCTCTTACTTATACAATAAAATTGCAGGTTTGATCCATTGTTTTCCAAAAAAAAAAACCATTAATTGATGTAAGGGTATAATATTTCACACAAAAAAATAAAAAAAAATACGAACTTAAACTTTCAACGGCTATCTAATTAAAGTAGATAACATAATGTCTCGAAAATTATATCGAAAAAATGGTTTCAATGGAACGGACACGTGGATCTCAATGAAGGCGAGTTGAAAGCATTTTCATACTTGAATTCAATTCAATCAAGTTGCAAGGTCTAAAGATGAATATGATGCCCTTCTCAAGAAAGAAAATAAAAACCAGTGACTGTCACCGCAGTAGACAACGACAGCTAAAGTAACTCTATCAATCCACGACTAAGTACACGTGCCAGCAAGTTGTGATATTTATCATCTTGATGTGATGAAAATGCCCCATCAGTCATACATCATCGTCACCGTTGATTTAATCGGATGATGTCTCACATCCATCACCGATCATGCACATCCAGGACATTTTTTTGATGAATGGTCGTTGGTGACTTCTAGAGAGAATCTCACCAAATTAGCAAAATCCTGGTTAATTAATCTACCAGGGATTTTATTCAATTAATTAATTTAATATTTTATTAAATAATTAAACATGATATTGTATCTCTCTTTAAATAAAATTCATTGCAACATTAAAATCTACATTTATTAGTATGGATTTATATATAAATATCAATCATTCTCTTGTCAATTCGATTCGATATGAAATACATCAGTGTATTACATATGGGTAGATATGTCGGCAGTTCGGTTCGAACTGATGAACCGAATCTGAAAAAACCGTAACCGTACACTGTAGCGGTTCCGGTTCTTATTTTGGTGGAACCTTCCAGTTCGAACTGGACTGGAATCGGCAGTTCCGATCTGGTTCGAACCGGACGGTAACATCAAAACAGTTTTTTTTTTAATTTGTTATTTATTTTAGTTACATTTTTTTAGGTAACCCAATAACATGCATTTACAATTTTACTTTTACATATGTAATATTTTTTATTGAACGAAAAAATGAAAAAATGAAAAAAAAAAACGGATCGTGGGAACCGGATCGGAACTGCCGGATAGAACCAATTCCAATTCATGTTTCGATTCATGTTCCAGTTCCGATTCAGGTTCCTCCAGAACCGGAACCGGTGACATGTCTATATATGGGGTATATATTATGGATATATGGGGAGTGCATGCAGACCGGATCAAAACATTTGAATCTAATGATTTACATTAAAGGTACTAATATATTTGATATCAGAGCAAATCGATAGAAAAAAGATGATATATATATATATATATATATTATAAATAAATATAATTAATGAGTATAAATGACATACAATTACGAGAACTGTGTAATTTTAGATTGGATAAATAATTTATTATAACGTACGGTTCAACGCCTGAGTGCATATATATAATTATTATTATTGTCCCTCATTGGCTATTAATTCCAAGTGTGGGTATCATTTCCCCTACTATAGGAGCAGTAGTCTGGACTGTGCTAGTAAAGTCTTATCTCGTTCGGTAGAGTCTTATCTTGTCCGGTCCCAACAGTTGTAACTTAAAAAAAAAACATTGATTATAACATTTTACTATATCAAATGTATTATAATTTAATTTATTTTTATTTTAAAAAGTAGATCACAAGCTTCTTATTATAATAATGTATTGCATTTAATTAATTATTTATTAAAATTATACTTTGTTTGCAATGACGGGGTGTGTGTATATATATATACATGGTCCCGATCTAATAAGCCTCAATTATGGTATTTTTTTTTTGTTAGCCTAATCTTATCTAAAATAAAATGTTACCATAACATAAATTACCATAATCTCTCTACCTCTCTCTATGTATATATATATATATATTTATTTATCTAGCAAATTTTGATAGTATGAGAAATTAAAATTACTTTCAATTGCGAATTAAGATAAACTTACAAATATTCTAACCTAAAATATCATATTCACTTCATACTAGGTACAAGGATGTTCTTTACCTTTTGGAGAAAAAAGTCAAGGAGGGATCCATATAATATTATGCTTATGAAATTGAAGGCCTTGCTAGTTGCAACAACCGAAAAAGAGAAAAATTAATATTAAATGTGTGTAAATCACATTATTTTTATATAATTAATCAGTTAATTATATTTCAATATAGGTAGCATGCACAACACAAGCCATTTTAATTTTACCATGTGATATGATGGCAATGGTAAGATTTAGACAAATCTATAGTTTAAATTATTCTCTAATTGGTATGCCTATGTATCATATTATCACGTATGCATGTAAATATTGAACACATCCATGATGTTTGTTGTTTGATGTATGATGTACAATGTCAATCACATATGAAAATATGAAAAAATAAATGGATTAAGAAAAATAAACTAAGATGTTTTTTCTTCTCCTCTACATTTCGTTTATCACTTGATATCGGTCCCTTACATATTTAGATTATTATATTGTATAATACAATTTATAAGTAATTAGAAGGATTTAGATGAATAAACTAGAAGAAAAGTTCCTATACCAATAATAAACTAAGATACATGGTCTCTCGTATTTTGTTATGTGATATTGATCTCTCGTATAATTGATTACTAATACCATGTGATATGAATTACTAGAAAATAAAAAGAATTTAGATGAATATATTGAAATAAAGCTTTTGTAGCCTCAATGTGTACACTATCGTATTCGTATTCTGTTACGTAATATAAATTTTCTTATACGATTGGTTGGTGAAACCATATGACATTATCTATGTAGACTGAATGCAAACGAAATGAGCACATGTTCCTTATAAGATTGGTCAATAATACCACGAGAAGTAATATGTATAAGCTGGACTCATGTAAAATGAGCATTAATTCTTTATACGGTTGGATAGTGACACTACACGACTTGATACGTATAAATTAAACGTATACGAAAAGAACACATATTCCTTATACGATTTGTCAATGACACCACATGACATGATTTGTGTAAACCGTACGCGTAAGAAATAACTAAATAAGCACATATTCCTTATACGGTTAGTTAATAACACCACATTACTAATATTTACAAACTAGACCATACAAAATGTGTACATATTCCTTATACGGTTAGTTAATAACACCACATGATATGATCCGGATAAGCGATACATATACAAACCCGGCACCGCATTTCTATATAGAAATGTAATGGTGAAATTGGAAATGTACGATGATATGGTACTATGGTATGATGCATAACATCATTTTTGGGAGGTTGTGAAGTACCAAAAAGAGGCCATTGAGGGCTCACCAACGGACGATCCGAAGAACACAATACAACACACCCACAACACCAACAACACAACACAACACACCACCAAACCCAAACACAACTCAAAACAAAATACCCCTTCTCTCGCTCTCTCTCTCTCTCTCTTTTATTTTGCAAAAGAATCATCATCAACTATTATATCAGTATCAACCCCAACAATACACACAAATACATATTAATAAATAAATAAAAAAAGAAAGAGAAAAAAAGAAAGTTGTATTCTGTTTCACCTATTTCGGTTTCTATCCATCAAATTGCAGTGTGGTTTGTTTTTTGTTTCTTACATCACCATCACCATCATCAATCATCGAATGGGAAGGTTTTAGATAAGACGACGGGGTGATTGTGTTCTTTGAATCAGTGTAAGTTTGATGGTTTCTGAGTTGTTGTAAAAAATTTGTATTTTTTGTGTTTTGGTTGTGAGAGAATCATCAAAATCATATCAGATCGTATTTTGATTAAAAAGAAGTGATTTTTACAGGGAAATCTGAGGAAAGGCACCATCTTTGATACTGAACAAAGATTGTTTTTTTGATCATGGCGGTTGCTGAAAATGCTGGGGCCAAAATCGGTTCATCGAATGAGAATTTGGATGATCACACTGTAGTATCATCGGAGTCAAATGTGCCTGACGATCTTGAGAAATCAAAACCCAGAAGTGATTCAATGGTCAAGACCAAAGAATCAAACTTTCAGACCCAGAACAAGAACGATCAGACGATAAATATGAACTCCAACAACAACAACAACAACAGCAAGTATCATCATCAGACCAACACCACCACTCTCACACCACCAAGCTTTGTTGGTAAGATTCAAAATGGGCATCAGATGGTGGTGATGTCAAAATCTGGTGGTGGGTATGTGAATAATGGGAGTGATAATCAGATGGATAATGGTGAAGGGTTCAAGAGTCATGAAATGAGAGATTTGGTTGAGATGTTGTCAAAGTTGAATCCTATGGCTGAGGAATTTGTGCCTCCATCCATTGCAAATGGTCACAACAACTTCAATCTCAATCCTGGGTATTTTGGTGGTAATGGGTTTGGGTATGCTAACAATTTTGTAATCAACACTAATTCTGCCAACACTGAGGGACATACTCCTAGAAGGGTATGATGTGTTCTTACTTCTTTTCTCTTGTTGTTTTTTGTTTTGACAATTTGGCCTCTGTTTGGTTGCTGAGCAAATGGAGGAAATTAAGTGAGTGCAAAGATTTGAGCTTTGACATACATACTTTATGAACACATTTGATTTTTGTAATTTTTTTTTTCCCTCAGAACCGAATGGACTCTGTCTTATTTTCCAATGTGTTATATGGTTATAAGTTAATTTCTGCATCTTAGATTAAATGTACCACGTTTCATTTTGGTTTATTGATGATTTTCAGAAGAGGAATGGCTACAGTCAAGGAAGGCGAAGGATGAACAGTAGAACAAGCAATGCTCAGCAAGACGAAGTAATTAGGAGGACTGTGTATGTATCTGACATTGATCAACAGGTATGGAGTGATAATTGTCCAACTAGCTTTTGCGTTTTTACCCTCGAGAAGATTTCGTGTCTTAGATTGTTTTTCCTGTTGTACTGATGCTTTGATAACGGTTGGTGTATCAGGTCACTGAAGAACAGCTTGCAGGGCTCTTTCTTGCTTGTGGACAGGTACTTGGTGTTTTATTTTTCTCCCACGTTTCCTTTGTTGCCTGATAAGTGATAATTGCCATTTATGCTTGGGAATTATTTTGTCCTGTTGGGCTACAGGTTGTTGATTGTCGTATATGTGGCGATCCTAACTCCGTTCTCCGCTTTGCCTTCATAGAGTTCACTGATGAAGGTATTATGACAAGCTTATGCATTTTATTTGCATTGAAAACATGTGATTTTTGTTCTCATTGCCAATATTATGTGATTGCAGAAGGTGCAAGGGCTGCTTTGTCTTTGGCTGGGACCATGCTTGGATACTATCCAGTCAGAGTGCTGCCTTCAAAAACTGCAATTGCACCTGTTAACCCAACATTTTTGCCAAGGGTGAGATCTTTATTGTTATTGATAGTATCTATCGCTCAATATTTTTAACATTCGTTGTTCATATTTAAGTTTTATATTATATAAACTGAACAAGTTCTGGTTGTGCTGCTGTTGAATCTTTTCCCTCACTTGGCTTTCTAATGTTATCATGCGTCCAGTCTGAAGATGAACGTGAGATGTGCTCAAGAACCATTTATTGTACAAATATTGACAAGAAGGTAGTTTTTAACGTTGCATATTATCATAGAATGTATCAGGGATCAATAACTGGCGTTTGGTTGTGACATATTCATTTATTTGATGTAGATTACCCAAGCAGATCTCAAGCTCTTCTTTGAATCATTTTGTGGAGAGGTATATGAAAAACCTTGTAGTGTTGGTTGTTCTTAAATTATTTGACTATGTCTGACCTATTTTTCCCTTGAGTAGGTTCAACGCTTGAGGCTACTTGGAGACTATCAGCATTCAACTCGTATTGCTTTTGTTGAGTTCGCAATGGTAATATACTGGGCTGTTAATCTTATACTTGCTTTAGTTGATTTCTCAATGTTAATCATATGTGGTGTTTGCTCTGAACTTGAAAAACCTTTGTATTGAGAGACGTCTCTAGAGTTAGTTCAACCTTACTTGAAAATCCCTTTTTTCTTTGTATTCTCTTGTTTTTCTCTAACCATTTGGGTTCTGTGCACAAAGTTTTGATAGAACTTCTTACATTTATTAATTTAGGCAGTTAAAAGCATGACATTTTAGATGGTCATTGACTCATTGTTCAACACTATCAACGTTTGTTGGTATTTGTTCAACTTGTTTACATCCCTAAAGTCTCTTGAGCTCATATGTAAGGTTCTCATTTTGTTATTGTGCATGTTCTTTCATTTACTTTTCCACAATAAGTTTTGCTTCCATAGATCTATTTTTGAATTTTTTGAAAAAACAATTCAAAGTGTCATCAGTTATGGTTTTATGAGGCATGTAGACAAAGTAGCTTCTTAGTTTTGTAACTTTAGCTTCTATTCCTCTTTATTTTCCCTCTGGTTTATTTACAATTCTATATTTGAGTTAATTCATATAATGACAATTGAACATTGCAATATTAAATTAAACCATTAGTGAATAGATAGTGGAAAATATAGTAATGTTCATGCATATTTGTTATTGTGTTGTAACATATTAGAAATTACATGTGTATATGAATTTGAAGATTCTAGTCTCTGTTTATGTGAGACTGCCAGTGTAGAAGCCATGGACTTGAAATTAATGATCATATCGGTAGTGCGTTTTCTGTAACATTGTGGTCAGGCATAACATCTGCTCAAAATGAGTTAAGGATTTGGTGAATGTTTGGTGAAATCAGTAGTTACATGCCTGCAATTGTTGATTTGTCAACACATGGATCTCAAGTCATGGTAGCTACTGATTTATTTTTTTGCACTTCCACTGAGATCTAACTGGTTTTAGGTTCAAATATTATATAATGAAACTTGGTTCTATTGTTTGGGGTTCAATCATTAGTCCTGGTTTCTTTTCCCACTCGTTAATTTCACAGTTTTCATTTCTTATTATAGCTATTCAGTTAACTGTCATTATTGGATTCTGCATTTTTTGCAAGTATTCAACATTCACTGACTCACTGTGCCAAAACTATGTGCTCTGGCAATCCCATACCATTTTTAGTTGCTTGAATTTTCACATTGCTTTTGCTTGATGACACTGAGGTTTGCATATTATCTATTTTAGCTAAGTCAACCTCACTGTATTGGGTTACTTGAAATTGTATGTGAGATATTGTGAAACTAGGAGGATTACTAATTCTTTTGTCTTAATTGAACTTTGAGGTTAAAGTATAGACTGCTTAATCAACCTTTTGCCAAAGACATCCTCTAAGGTTATGAGTCTCAAAGCTTACAATTTGGATGAACTATAGCTGGGAGCCTGGGAATGTAACCGAGACTATCGATTTCCATTTTGTCCTAAGGGTAGGTTAGCTTTTTATCTTCTTGGAAGTACAACTTGTTTAACTGAGTTGTTGGGAGTTTCTTGCAACCAACTTTTCGTTTGGCAGGAAAGACTCTCAAGTCATTACCAGGTAGGTAGTTGGTCAGGTTGGTGAGAGTTTATTGTTGATTAGCTCTTCTTTCTATCTGCTGCAACTGAGGATATCAGTTGTTTTAGGATATAGTGAATTGTAGCATGATGCTTTTCGGGATTGGCAGTTCTTCAGATGCCCAGCCCGTTGTCATCATCCCATTCTGCCCTGATTCAAATTCAATTGGGTGTTGAGGACAGTTGGCTTAGTCGAGGATACAGTGTCATATTGGCCTGTGTTTAGACATTTTATCTATATCTCTAACGTGTTTAATCTAACTATTCCTAGTTTTCAGCTAGCTCTGTGTACCACTAATTTATTGCACCATTCTTATTTTTGCCATTATGCTTTACATGCTGGAGCTAGCTGTGAGAGTAGATGGCCGATTGATTGCTTTTATTGTTTTAACATCTTTGTTTTGCTTTCGTGGAGTGGAGATGCATTTTTTACAACAGTGGAGGAACTATTCCTATATTTTGATCACCTCTCTAAAGATACCTTAGGCAGCATTGGCTGCTTTTTGCAAGTTTGTCGGCCCAAACATCTTATATAGTATATATCTCACAACAGGACTAACTAACTTGGTGTCTGCAGATTAGTTCTCATCTTGTAAAAGACATAAAATTTCTTTTAACAGTTATAAAAGAAATTGTGTTTCATTTTTTCAGTCTTGTTTTATATATTTGCAACACTTAAGCCCCTATTTCTATAACGTGGCTTGTGTAAAAGGGTAACATATTTGTTTTTTTGAGTGTGCATTCCCATAGTACAAAATGACAGGTGTTAAAGTTTAGAAGTTCTAGTGGTTTGTTGGATGAGTGCCACAACTTTGCTTGGCTTTGGTCAGAACTTGTTGGTAGAACCGCCGACTAAAAGTACATAATATTACTATATTAGTTCTGTTACAAGCTTAGCTACTATTCCGTCTCTCATCATTAATATTTTTATATCTTCTAATTTTATATCCTTTGTATGCCCTTTATTGCCTTGATTTACTTAGATTTGATGTGAACATAGCTGAAGAAAGGGATGTGAAATAGGGTTTGATCTGGTTCATGGTCAAGTGTCTATATTCTTCTCCTTCCTCATTTACGCTTTTTAAACCTTGCTTGATTTCTCCTTTCTTCTTGACTTTTTGGGGTTATCAAGTATATTTTTTGAAAGTATGAAATGTTTCCTGTTTTTGTTTTTCTTTATTGATTATTCTGGCTGAATGAAATCCTGTTTGAAGCATATGCCTTAATTAGATTCGTGAATATTCTTAAAGTTCCTGGATGACTTATGTAAGTTGTGGCATGCTCTGGTTTTCTGCTTTCCTTCCCCTGCTAACTACACGTGTACTTGTTCCTTTTTCACTAAAAAAAGTTGTCAGTTTATTAATGTACCAAATTCAATTTCCCTTAAAAGATGTTTGTTCACATGGGACTTTTTCTGCCAGAAAAGAAACATAAGATGAGGAGGTGATAGTTACATTTACACGTCTTTTCTTTATTTATAAAAGCAAACATTGTAGAGCAATTAGACTGCTACCTGTGTGTGTGCATGAACTTAGGCCATTCGTTTGGTATGATTTCTGGACTGATAACACCGTGCATTGCTATGTATAAGAACTAAATCCCGTGCTTTGATGTTTATCATGCAGGCTGAAAGTGCAATCGCGGCTCTTAGCTGTAGTGGTTCTGTTTTGGGATCGCTGCCAATAAGGTAATTTTGGCTGACTCTCTTTCATTTGAGCAAGTCACTTTTTTTTTTTTTTTTTGGGAGTTATTTTTGTTAAGTGTCTGTAAGGATTATAATATTTTCCTTATGCAGGGTAAGCCCTTCGAAGACACCAGTTCGTCCCCGTGCTCCTCGTCCTTCCTTGCACTAAGTGATCTTTGCATGCCCCCGGGATTGATCAACTGCTGATTATATATTTACATACATATACATAGATACAGAAAATATCTTTCGAGGTACTTGTGGCGTTTTATTTCGTCGTTTAGTCTTTTCTGCATCTCGGCCCGGTATCTTTTGTTTGCCTCTAAGGGGTTTATCTGTGAACTTTTGAGCTTATAGAGTTGGGTCTATCAAATGGGATTTTTTGAGGATATGAATGACTTAATTTATGTTGCAAAGCATCATCATCAACTCTCAGTAGGGATGGTTCCTGGAAACTGAAATGTTAGATCTATCTAACGAACTGAAGATTCGCTAAAGATGATTTCCATGAATCTTCATCTCCTTATTATGTTTATTTAAATTGGCTGCAGAAAATCAGATTCTCTGGTGCCGCTTTTCTTACTATTGTGATTTGTTTAATTTTTGTTGGTTGAATGTTTCCCTTGTGTTGTCTATTATAGGATTCTCTTAGGCGGCTTTTTATTTGTGATATACGAATTTCCTGTTTTCGAAAACTGAAACCTGAACGCTTAGATACAATTGCAAGTTTGTGCAAGCTAATAAAAATGTATTTTTTACCTTCTTTCTCGTGGGATCGTGTTGAAATTATTTTCGAAAAATCAAAACACTTCCTTGCTCAAGGAAGGATGATTTTGACTTTGTTCTACTTCTCTTTTGCTCAAACTGAATTTATAATGGTTAGAGTAGGAGCTGGATTTTGTTACATTTAATATTTAAAATGTATTTTTTTTTTACTTTTCTGAGTTTCTCAGTCACATTATGTTTGTGATTTGCAAATTGTCAATTTTTGGAATGTTTCTGATCTAAGTGTGTGTGATTAGTGCTTAAAAAATGGTGACTTTTGTTGGAGTTACATTATTGACCGTTGAATTTTGAAAAATGAAAACTCACTGGGATGGTTTGAGCTTGAAGTTCTGTTGAATTTTTATGTATATATTATCTGGTATAGTGGTAGATGATTAATCATCTGTCATCACGATTTAGAATTAGTCAACTGCTTCACTGTTTAGACTTTTTCTTTGCGTTGACTTTTGAAATATAAACCAAAAAAAGGAAGAAAAAGCCACCTTTGAGTGCAAAAAAAGCCAATTGCAGTCTATTATGGTGTAGTAATACCATCAATATTACATTCTTTGTGAATTAGTAAAGTTACAAGAGAATTTCAGAAACTCTCCGGGGTTCAAAGTTTAATGACAAAGCAGATGTTATCTAGTTCTTAAAACTTTATGGTTGTTTTTCGATTTCGGTCAAGTCTTAGGGTTTGTTTTGGAGTTCTTTCTAAAAATGAATGAATAATAACTCCACCTTGGTGAAATTGTAACATATTTGCTTTCTATATATAATTGATCAACTTGTTTAGGTGGGGTTGGAACAAACGTTGGATTAAATTGAAGCATTGTTGATTATTTATTTATTTCGTGACAACTTGAAAGCTTTGTAGAAAAGCTAACTCTTGAAAAGATGTTGTCTTTTGGGTTGGTTGGGTAGCCATACCCACTACCCATATTCGGTTGAGTTTTATATTCTCTTCTTATTAAATAATTTTTGGATGTTCGTTTCATAGTTTTTTGTTTTTTTATTATATTGAAAATCATTTTCGAATTGTTCTTTTGATCTGAAAAAGGTTTTTTTTTTCATAAAGTATTTCTCGGGAAAAGTACTTTTAACTTCTTTTTTTCAACTAGAAAAAGCATTTTGGTCTCCTTCAATCAATTACTATAATACAGTCAGAGAAAATTGAAAAAATCTTCGATGAGACCGTCCCAATAAAATTAAGATTGTACCATTTATCTCGAGTATAAATATATATTATAAAACTATAATTTGATACAATCTTATTGGACGGTTTTACCAAGTGGTAATGAGACCGTCCTATTGAAGACTTTCTCACGATCAAACAATTTTTTTTTTTAATAACTTAGATCGATTCTAACTTGAATATAATCGGATTGAATAAACGATTTTCCCCATTAAGCCATATTGGCGGTGGTGATACTATAGCCACTTACAAACACACCAATAACCACCAGTGACTAGGGCAGAAAAAAAAATGATATTTATTATCCTGAGTTCTTCTAACCATGAGAAATTGGACAAGCATTCACGTTTACGGTTTGCTTCCACAAGCTTTGGAGTTGATTTTTTGGGATCACAGGTCGCCTACTTGACTATGTCACACGTTTCCTATTTCATGGAGTCTAGATTATAGAAGGAAAAAAATGTTCATTTTACCGTAATCATCACGAATGCGGAATGGCTCATTAGAAATTATAGATATTGAAGGAATACAAGAAAAAGAGAGATCTATTTCGTGTAGAAAAAAAAAATACATGAAAAGTTTGCTATGCAAGAAAATATTCAGGAAAAAAATATATTCTATCAACTATATGCTTTTATGGTCATACAACATTTTCTTTCTTATGTATGGCACTGCAATGAAGTTATATATATGGCTCTCCTTCATAATTGTTTATGTTGTTTCTATTGACCCTTTTAATCATGAGAAGAACTGGTATATTTTCCGACGATAAATTAGGCTGACGAATTCTGTTCTGAGGCAGTTCCAGGTACTGTTACAGTTGCTGTGGCAGGTCTAACTGCAACACATGAATATGAGGTGTTATATAAGATAATTAACCAGTAATTGTCCCCAAAAGAAAACAAAATAGATACTTAACCAGTAGTAACTTGGATTGATTGAGCATTGTATTGATGAGGAGGCATATAAGGGAATTGAACCATTTTGGGGTAGTGAGTTGGGCTACCACTACTACTCTGCTCATTCTGTGCATAAAATGGATAGTAATTTTGGTACACTCCAGGAAACCTGGATGCTCCACCTCCATTGGTGTAATAGGATGAATACTGTTGATCACCATAACCATTGTAATAATTCTGCAATGAAAAACATTAAGAGATTTCATATCGGAAGGTGCATTTACTAATTGTATTGTATCGGGGGGCTATAACATTCTCATATCGTCCCCATCTGATCATATGACGCACTTGTCATGTCTTGACCTTACTCTTGGAAATGGGAACAGAAGACGTAATAAGAAACCTACAAAACTATTTTGTTGGATTTGCAATCCTTATCCACCCTTATAAGTCAGTGATTTCACATTTAAAGTTGCATTTTACTTGTATCGTTATTGTCATGTTTGGATCTTACTCTTGGAGGTGGGAACAGACATTACAAACAAAAACCCTTAAACTACCTTATTGAATTTGCAGTCCTTATCCACTCTTATAAGTCAATGATTTCACATTGAAAGTTACAATGATTGATATACATATATAATTGATTTATTGCTATAGTACGTGACGTTCTTATTTCATATCTATTCAATCAAGTGATGCTCTTGTCATGTCTGAATGTTACTCTAACCCGATTTCATTCAAACACAGTTAAATATGGAAGTGGTATAATAAATAAGAAGCAACCCGTAAAACTATCATGACGAATGTGCAATCTTTATCCACCCTTACAAGTAATTGATTTCATCTTGAAAGTTGCAATGATTGATATAGAATTGATTTATTTCTACATGTCGACAATATTCTTATTTCATTTTTATCCAATCACATGACACCCTTATTACGTCCGAACATTTATTTATCATGAAGTGAGAACAAATGCAAATAGATAAAAACCGGACCCACTTGTCAAGGACAAAAATTGCAATCAACCCACAAAACTAGCTTATTAAATTTGCAATCCTTATCCACTTAAGCCTAAAATGTATGCAATTTTGTTTCAGGTAAAAAGAAAGCAAAACTAACCATTGGATTCATGTGTTGTGAGTATGCAGGATACCTGTAACATTGAATACAGAATTCAACAATTTGACTGTATGAGTAATTCATTTTCAATAAACATTAAAAATAATTTCATTCGATTCAAATATTTACCCATAAGCAGAATAAGAAAATGCATATTGAGGAAACGGTGGTTGTCCGAAATACTTAGAGCTGCCATAAACGGTGGTTGCTGCCATAGGTTTAGGAGGTGGTCTAATTTTCTCCATTCCTGTTAATTTCGACAAAGAAGGTAACCAAGCAAAGAACAAAGAGAAAAAAAAATGTCAATTAAAGTGTGTTTGGAAGGATTATTTTTATTTTTTATTTTTTATTTTAGCTAAAGTGCTTATAAGTACGAGGTTTATGTTTAGCATATATAGTGTGATATTGGGAATGTTTGTTTTGGTTGCTAAAAGTGCTTATAAGTAATCAGAAGCGTACTTTTACTATGTTTGTAGTACATATGGTTGAAAAAAAAAGTGCTCATTAAGATTAAAAAAAGTGCTCAAAGTATAATCTAATTTGAGTGCTTATAGATATGAGTGTGCATATTTGAGAGTGTTTTTTTTTTTTTTTTTGTTGTTGCTGCTAAAAGCGCTTATAGATAGTCAGAATTGCATAGTTTTACTATGTTTGTAGTATCTAGCTGAAAAATAAAATTTGTTTTGGATAAACACTTAATACAGATATATCCTTCTAAAAAGTAATTTTTCCTATATGCAAAAAAAAAAAAAAAAACACTTTTACTCAAAAAGCAGCTTCTAAAAAAGCACTTTTACATGAGGAAATTAAATTACAGACCATGTTGAGGAAAATTTGGACGGTTCTTCTGAGCTCCAAGATATGCAAGATTACAATTAGCTCTCCTTCCATCAATCACAGGATTTGGATTTTCACAAGCTTTTCTTGCTGATTCTGGATCCTTAAAAGTCACCTAAAATCACCAAAATCAAACCAAACATAACATAATCAAAATCAACAACTCAAATCACAAGCACATAAACAAGAAGCTAGGGATCGTGAAGAAATAATAATAAAAAAGTTCTTAATTACAAAGCCATATCCTTTTGATTTGCCGGTGCTTCTATCAGTGATCACAACAGCTTCATGAATCTCTCCAAACTGCTCAAAATAGTTTTCCATGGTCTCTCTGTGTGTCTCCCAAGCCAATCCTCCAACAAAAACCTTCGTGTAAGTTGTGTCTCCAAACCCAAAAGCACTTGTGTCACTCATCACCATCTTGTGTGTTTTTGGCTTCTCAGACTCAAAGATCACAAGAGTGAATAACCCAATTAATTAAAGAGCCGTTTGATCAGGAAAATGGTTATATAGTAGTACAGGAATCAATCAACCACCCTATCACATCGATCACAAAAGCTAGCTAAAAAACACTACTGAGAAAAAGCTGTTTTTTTTCTTCTATATATCATTCACTTCGTAGCAAACTTGTGGATTTTGATGGAAAAAAGTTACCTCAGATTCCAAACAAAGATACTCTCAACAAGAAACAATAACCGTTAGACGGGTTTGAAAAATTGTCAAAAAAGCAAACAAATAAAGAAAGAAAACGAAACTGAGCCTGAGGGACCCGAGAAGATAATAATAAGTAAAACTTTGTATTGAAGAAAATATATATATATATATATATATTTGTCCTAATATGGAAAAATATAAACATTAAAATTGAAAATGAAATTATGACAGGAACAGGAACAGGAAAATCCATTTTCAATCAAAATACAGAAAATTAAATTTGTAGTATTTACAAAAATTTACAGTGTTTGAAAAAAAAAATACTAATATTATCATCCAACGTGGTTTGATGGTAAATACATTCATTCAATCTAATAATGTAATAATTATAGTGATAATTGTATCCATTATCATGTCTGATTATCATCAATTATTATAATAATACATGTTTGAATAGCCGGATGTGGTATTTTAAAAAATAAAAATTGCTATTATCTTTATTGACATGTCAAATCTCATTTGCTAAATATTGTCACTCCATCTTTACTTGATAGTTTAAGTTTTTAAATTGATTGATTATTAATATAATAATTGAGTTCCGAGAGTCTTAGATTTTCGGTGTTTTTTTTTAGTAATCCACAACATTGCATCTGTCACTCCCATTGCTTGTATTGAATGATCACCGACAATTAAGTTGTAGTGGCAGAGTGGTTTGTCTCTCATAGCCAATAATAAAATTATAGGATTAAATCGCAGTTTTTTCTTTTAACAGTAAAATTTATAATAATTTTAAAATCAAAATAAAAAAATCAAAACCCTTTCTACAAAATATCTAAAAATTCAATTATTATTTTTAATATAATTTATCAAAACTCTCTTTAACAGAATACACATGAAATTCACCGAACCTTTGTTTAAATGTTCATGTTTTTTTTTTTTTTGTAATATATAATATAAAAACTAAGCATATACGATATATAGTTTCAACGGGTCCAAAAATAGGTGCCTGGCTGTCACCAACTTATGTTATCCAGCTTTACATGGTATTTATGTTGATAATTTGTTTATTCATATATTCGTTTTCTATGTTACATATCAATATATCATATTGTCTAGTAGACAATATGTTATACGTACGTGTACAAGAATACGATTTATTTTCCATATTATTAAATTATTTATCTTATCTTAATTTTTTTTTTTACTTGTAAGCTAAGTTATTTATTTTTGTCTGTATTCTGCCATTTGTAGCAAGGTTTGGACCAAGATAGAGGAGACAAGATTCATTGACCAGTGACCATCCTCTTGTTTCCATCACTTATAATTTGCCACCTACGTGTTTGTTTTCGTATATTATCATACAGACGTTCGCATATATAATCTATTCGGATATGTACTCGTCACTCAACGTAAAATAAATTGTCGTAAATATTTATGATTAATAGTATAATGAATTGTGATCGTCTGATAAAATGAGATTGATCTGATAGTAAAATCCCTCACATTTATATCATGAGGTTGCAGGTTCAAGTCTTTCATCTCATCTCTAATAAAAACTCGATTTATGTGAAAGTATAATATTTCAAAAAAAAGAGAAAGAATTGTGATTGTGGTTGCTAATTAAAAAGATTATCGTAATTTGCAATGAAGATCATTCACGAGTCACGACTTCTCAGATCGATATTTCCACAGAAAATTAAATTAATGTGAATTATAACTTTAACAGTAGAGACTGAATCATGGTTATTTATTGAAACCTAATTAAGAGTTTAAAGACAGTATTATCTGTGCAACATTGCAGACAATCTGTTGGGGTATTTATGTAAATATATTGATTTGGTGGCATCAAACGATTGGATTAAAAATGCTAATGAAGGTTTCAATGGGGTTGGGCAGATCACATGATTATGCTTATGCAGCCCAGGACATGAATTGTATTTTTAGACTATCTTACCAATCACTTGGATCCATTTATATTAGAATTTTTAGATAAAGCCCATATTATATAGGCTTCTATACTTGGGTCATTACCCAGTTTCACATTCACAGTCCAATCATTTTATAAATAATTATGATAAGATCATGCAATGGCTTTTTTTTATTTTTTTTTTTTTCAGTTTTCTTATAATCATTTGTAAATTTTACTTGTACCGTACAAATTTTAGCTGAATTGGTTGTGCACCTCCCTTTATATTGATTGAGAGATTTGAGTATTTTTCAGTTTGCTCAAGTGTTCAACACACATCTCTTTTCTTGTGGAAGATAAAAAACTTCTGATCTTTCTATAAGGCAACTTTTTAAGTTTCATCCAGTGATCTTATTATATGTAATCTTTTTGTCACATAAGATTGTTTGATCGGTGGGCACACGAATGACTTGATGAGATTGTCTTATTCAAGATTTTTTCTATGTGAGAGTAGTTTTTCGATTTGCAATGACTTATTCGGTTGTACCTAACACTCGTAAAAAAGGAAAAAAAAAACACCTTTACTTGTATGTATATGTACACTTGTCAAACTTTTATTTGATAAGAGTTTACATAAATCAAATTATGATGAATTATGTTAACATGCATGGTGGCATGGTGCTCTAATACCATACCTTGTCATCAATTTTCGGTATCAATAATTGCAATAATTCTTTTTAATCTGTGTAAGTTTGAGAGTCCGTGTAATTTTATCGGTAAGATCCTGTTTGGTGCATGAGATTGGATTAGACTATTTTACGAGATTGAATATGATTGATGTGAAACTGAAATTGATTGAGATTAGATTGGATTGGACTACATTAATACTATGCTATGCTTGGAGAAACGTGAGATTAGATTATAGTAATACTATGAGATTGGATAGAATGTAATAATATTTTAAATTTGATATTATTTTGAAATTGAATAAAAAATTATGATTTTTTTTTTTTTTGGGGAATAAAATAATGTTTTAATTCATATAATATTAATGTCGCAATATCCAAGAATATTTTTAAATTATAGATTTATATTATTTGTAAATAGATTTAAATATTTTTCAATTGTGTAATTTGTTTATTAAATAAAATACTTTAAAAAAAAAGAAGAAAAAATGTGAGATTATGATGGGCTCAACCGATTTAGATTTTTCAATCATGTTGGGAGGAATTATGATTGAAATAATCTTGTCCCCTATTAATTGAATGAACATTAAATAACAAATTACTAAAATAGTTGTTTCGATGAAATAAATATTTTAATCTATATATTATTAATTTAAATTTTATAATTGATTTATTATTAAATTGTTGTAAAAGAAAAAAAAAGTGAGTTTTTCATGAACTCATGCTCACCGGATTGGACAAGCCAAGTCAATCCGGTGGTGTCTCCAAATATGGGATTGGGCCACATAACAAGCGGGGCTTAAGAGTACACCTTACGGGGCCCAATGGTGACTAAACTTTGATTCTCTTTTATTTGTTCTCTCCCATGGACTACGTTATTTCTTGGTTTGCAAGAAAAAAACATAAGAGGAAATCAAATTAGGGTTTTGTATGCCCTCTGGTGTTCAAAAAATCAAAACACGAGAGCTATGACCTTGGAATCTTGGATGATGCATTGAACTTAATTATATAGATTATAATAATTAATAGAAGTAAGAAAATTAAAGTTGGAGGCAATTGGAAGGTCATGCAAGAAATTAAAGTGCACCCACCGATGCTAGGGCCAGCTTGTCTTAAAAAAGATGGGTACTGGACCTACACTATCTATATGTGTCTTCATTTTCAAAAGAAAAAAGTGGCTTTTTTGACCACTTTGATATCCCTTCTTCGTTGTACGTATCAAAGCCTTGTTTGTCTATGTACTTCAAAAGATTTTATAGGGCAAAGATCCCCCACTTTGATTAAGCTCTTTTATAGTTTATTTGATCTGTTATAGCTTTTCTTTGTTTTGTTCTTCCATTTCTTTTGTATTTTTTTAGGGCTAGTATTGATCGGATAGAGGGTTTATTGCAGGCTGAACAAATAAAAATTACATATATGATTCAGATAACTACTCACAGAATAACACATACTTTACTATTTTATAAGTAAAATGAAACTTGAACTCTATCACATATATGAAAAGGAAGGTGATCGGATATTTGATAAGACGTTTCATTCCATTTCTTTTCTTTTATATAAATGGTTAGAATTCCTGTATCTCTCTTATTTTGTACAAAATATGACACAAAGTCGATTTCTAACAGTTAATTTTAACAATTTTAGACATTTAATTATATACCAATTTGTTTAAAGAAGTTATTTTGTGTGTGTAAAATGATCAAATGTAGAATCCAAAGCAGGTTTTAAACGATTATTTTAAGAAAATATATTCTATATAATTTATTTATAATTCAATTAACAGAAGAAAGATCGACAATATTAACATTCTTTTCATAAAAATAATTACCAGTAGTATATATTACTGATTTTGCGGGTTAGGTTTTGCTTCTGTTTGCTTCTGCTGTAAGCAGATTAATTAAGTGAGTCAACAACTTCAGTTAACATACAATATTAAGTGGTCCACTTTTTTTAACAAATCTTTGTCTAATTTGATTATGACATTTTCTTGTGGACGACCCAAAGAAAATATAAATTAAAAAGATTGTTCCTAATTTATTGCTTTGTGAAGATGTAGTCGGTAAACACTAATAACATTGTTAAAAAAATAATCAAATTAATTGATTAACGATAAACCGATCGATGTGCTTCTATTTGCTGAAGCTGCTTGTTGGAAGCTAATTTTTCACCATCTCATGCATCATATCACACAAGTTTGGAGGTTAAGAAGTACATTAAACATCTCAACTAGCCTTAGCTCAAAATTCATAACCGCGATTCTATTTGGAGACTTCTAATTACCTGATTATAAGAGATTTCACATATTAAAGTAGTTAATAAGTGCTCATGTAATCGGATAACTTTTTTTTTTGTGTGCATTTGGTAATTGTTTATCTCGACTTGGAGATGATAATTTTTGAAAAAACAATTGTGAACACAAAATGGATTTAGTGAGTTAAAATTATGTGTTTTGACAAGATTAAATTATCAAGTTATTAAAAGATTAAGTGGGTGTTTGGATTGACACAATCTCGACTAGAGGTGACAACATTTTTCTTTTTTGACATACAACCAATGATGACGAGGATTTAAATATAAGATATTATCTAATTGAATAAACGTTATTAATAATTAAGTTATACCCAATTGAATACGCGTTATTGACAACTAAACAATCTCGACAAGAGATTACAGCGTTTTTGCAACACCTGATAAACACAACATGAACACGAAACATATTCAAGTTGTGTTAGTATTACCACAAACGCAGCAGGTTATACGAATTCCTTGAAAATCATGATAAACTTGCATGTTAAAAAGTGGAGTGAAAAGATATTTTTGTGGATTGGTTGCCCAGTAATTATGATTAAATATTAATCATAATTAATACATATTCAATTTAAATATAAGATATTACCTTGAATAAACGTTATTAATAATTAAGCTATACCCAATTGAATACACGTTATTGACCACTAAGCTATCTCGACAAGAGATTACAGCGTTTTTGCAAGGCTTGATAAACACACCATGAACACAAAACATATTCAAATTGTGTTAGTATTACCACAACCACAGCAGGTTATACGAATTCCTTGAAAATCATGATAACTTACAAGTTGCAAAGTGGAAGATATTTTTGTGAGTAATTATGATTAAATATTAATAAGACTACAAGAGGCCAAAAAGAAGTGGCAGGAAATACTCGAAATATCAGTTGAAGTAATAATAATGGACCACTAGATTAATTTCCAATAAGATAATCATTAATAATTTAATGCTCCCATTAAAATAATTCCTACCTATACCCATTTTGAGTTATATTATATTTTATATATTTGTGTGTCCTCTATTCTAGGAGAAACCAAATAAAATGTTGGTTAAACTTAAACCTCTCTTCTTATATATGTTTATTTGACATCACCAAAACCATAAGGATGTTGTAATAGTTAAGTTAAATATATATTTGCAATAACTTAAAATACCTCCCAAGAAAAGGGTCTTTTGCCTTGGCTGGAATCTTCAAAATGGAGCTCCACCTCCACCACCGGTATTCAAACTCTAATATTGTATATATTATATCAGATTTATTTATAAAATTATAAAATTTGGAGTGATTATAAGAAAACTGTACATATATTGTTTAATCTCGTAGGTTTCAACCCTGAACTCGTTTGGTGTTAGATTTCAAAATGGAAAAAAAAAATCCTTCAAAAAAAAAACATTTAATGAAGAAATTGATATACCTCCAAGACATTTCATAGACCACTATAAGGGTATATATCTATCAACCCTCTTTAGCTTTTTCTTTACTTTCACCATTGTTTAGCATTACGTGAAATGCAATGTGGTTCGACTAGTTATATCATGCCACGTATCTTAAAGTTTCATAGATGATAAGGCTGGTTCTTGTCCTATAGACAACAATTATATAGGCTCCTTATTATAAAAGTTAACCAAGGTTGATCCATATAATGTGTATATTTAACTATATAAGCAATGACCATGCGCCACCTTCCACTAACCGACCTTCTGTTGCATGCGTGTTGACGAGTTTTGAATTTTATTTTCACCTTTTCTTTTGTCAACAGAAAAATATATATAATACACATGTACAAACTTAGTTAAGATTCCTTTCTCCGTTCAAATCAATAACGTTCTCATTTTAATTCTGTCCAAACCTATATGTATATAATGGTTAAGAAAAGTTAGTTGTTCGGGTCACGCTTTGTTCTAGATTATTAGTTTTATTTAAGTTATAAGACAAAATTATTTGTCAATTGTTGTCATTGTTCTGGTATACACAGGACGTTAGTCGGATATCAACCCATTGCGTAACGTTTAGATGGCACCAAGATGATCGAGAATTTATTTTATTTTTTTAATTATCTTTCCTATATACAAAACCAATATTCAATATCTTTAAAAAATAATAATTCAATATTCAAATTTTAAATATTGTAACTAGAATATAAGAATGACTTGGATTCCGTCTTAAACGATTAATCCGTAAAATCGGTTGATAAATTGGCCCCTTTTTTACCCGCCACCTAATATTGACAATTTTATCATATTCGGAACAGTCTGTGACCGTCTAACGCCTAGGCGGGGCCTCGAACACCGATTGTTGTATTAAAAAATATTTTTGAGCTCTAAGATTTTTTAATAGTGACCTAACTAATCTTAAGAGGTGACCCTAGCTAGTATATATATATATATATATATAGAATTCTCTCTCTCACTCTTATTCAATTTGCCTTCTAAAATTTCATAGCTTCAATTCTACTTCTCTCATCTCTCAGCTCAAACTTAAAAGCAATACCATCTTCATATTCCTTTAATAAAATCTCAAATTCTTAGCTGATTTTTTCGAAGCGAAAATATGCGAGATTCTTTAGCCTTTTGTACATCAATCATGGTTTCTAATTGCTTCGGAAAAGCTACTAAAAACAAGAAAGTTTTGAGGATTGTGAAGGTGGATGGGAAACTATTGGAGATGAAATCGCCAGTGAAAGTTGAGGAAATCCTGACGAGCTTTTCGGGTTCAGGAATCGGTGTTTCGGAGAAAGCTTCAGAGTTTCTTCCACTTAATTATCAACTAAAGCTTGGAAAAGTTTACTATGTAATTCCTTCTATTAATTCGGAGAAGGAGAAGGCAGTAGAAGCAGAAACAGATGCAAAAGCAGGTGGGGTTAAGAGAATAAAAGTTGTTATAACGAAGAAGCAACTTCAGCAGCTTTTGGAGAAGCAGTTATCAATAGAGGAAGTGCTTTTAGCAGTTGAGAGAAGATCAAGTAGTACTAGTAGTGCTTCTTGGGAGGTTGAATCACCAACAAGAAGTAATTGGAAGCCAAAGCTAGAAGCGATTCCTGAAGGAAGCGAGTGAAAACATTGCATACAGTTTGTGGTGTTTAGCTAACATTAATAATATGATTATGAATTTTAATGTAGCATGTAAAAATGAGAAGAGAAAAGCAAAAAAATGAAACAAAATATATATATTTAGATGCATAAAAAAATTATATATGTAGATGGGGTGTTATCCCTTGAATTACAGTTAAGAAATGAATTTTTCTTCCTTTTTTCAGTTTAATTTTTATAATTTATTTGTGTTGGCAGATCATATCAAATACACAAAATTTGTAAAAAAAAATATCAAATACAAAAAATAAATTCAAACCTGATTTGAAAGTTACAACACTTTATTAAGGGATTTTGCTATAATGTAAAAATATAAATATATATATAAATAATTTTTGAAAAGATTTGTTTTTTTTTGAAAGATTACATAAATTTGGGATGAGAGAACTCGAACCCACGAACTCGTGACTTAGATGTGAGAGGTTTACAATTAGACAAACCTTATCTCATCAAGAAAAACAAATGTAATTATGTAAAAAATTAATATAGTTTCAATTTTTTACGAGGTTATTAAGAATTAAAACTTCGTATGTGGTAAAAATAAAATTTATATGATTTTTGTTGTTGACAATTTTCACTTTTATTAATGGGTTTTGCTATGAAACAAAAATGTAATGATATATATATATATATAGTGTATACTATTTTATTTTAGTTTTTCTTTTTGAATTCCTGATTTTTTTTAAGCTTTTGGATTCTATTCTAATATTAATTACGCTGTATTTTCTTACGTATGTATGCTACTACAAATTAAATTTTGGTAAAGTAAATGATATATTTGAGAATAAAATGATAAAAAAAATAAATGAAAAGAGTTGTTTTTGTCGAGTGAATAAAAAAGAAATTCGATCTTGTGTATCATGTTGGTTTGTAACACACAAAAATGGAGTGATGGGCTTTAAGGCAAATGTAGCTTCAAATTTGTCACACAAATTATTTTGATGTACTTTCACGAAAGTTTTTTATTTTATTTTTATTTTTTTATCGAATTGTCATATTTTTAAATGTATTTATCGTATTATCAATTCTACTCTTTTCTTTTTCAAAAATACATAGTTTTCATCTATTTGATCAAATTAATAACAATCAACTATAACTATATATAAAAAATGTATATTTTACACCTAAACGTTTTTTTGTTATTATATTTTTAGTTTCCAAAAAAAAAATCAAATACTTTTCATATTTTAATAGTAAATAAAAATAAAATAAAGAACATTAAATATATATTTTCTAAAAAAATGAAATAATTATAAAAAAATAGGTGGAACAATTCTTTTATCAGCTGAATATTAAATAAAATATTAAAACAAACAAGATTAAAAAAAATTAAAGGGAAATCCAACGGTGGAGATCCACTGGATGTTAAAACGATAAAGATCAGGAAATTTCCAGATCTCCTTCGTTTCAACAATGGAGATCCAAATATCTCCATCCGCCGTTGAAAATGTAGATCCATAAATCTTCATCACTCGGCAAGCAATGGAGATCGAGACGATAGATTTCCATTGCCTTGGCAAAAGAGATCCGTTGATGGACATCTATCGAACAATGATGGAGATCCGTCAAGGGATCTCCATCGTCAACAAGTTCGTCGAAGGATCTCCATCGCTAGTGGAGATCAAAAAATGGATCTTCATCGCTAGTAGAGATCCAAGGGTGTATATCCACTATTAGATGATGATCCATCAAACGGCGGAGATCCAATATGGATGTCCAGTACTATTAGATGGTTCTTTATCAATGGTGGCTGGATCTCCACTGTTGATGACTATTTAATTCACTTTCCATTCAGACGATCAAAAAAACTCTATTTTCGTTAAGTTTGACTATCATTTGACTAACGGAAAGATTAAAGTGATGTATATTTAAAAAGATAAGGACTAAAGTTACTAATATGACAATAATTTAAAAGACGACATTTTATTAACAAAGACTTTAGTGAAATTTCACCTAATTACTTTTGGTTTTCCCCTTATTTTTTTATTTCAAATTATTAATTGGTCATACATGATCATTTATTTTGATCTTGAATTGGCATCTTAAATATGTATTGAACTACTTTGTATTTTTGATGTATCACATGTGAACCTGTGACTGTGACGACTCGAACTTGAGATATTGTTTAGGGATGAACCTAGGGTCTAATTAGACGAGGTGGGGGGAGGATAGGGGTGGGTACGGTTCGACTCGGTTCGATTTTGAATAAAACTGAATTGAACCTGAAATATTTTGATTCATTTAAAATTGAACCGGTTTAAACCGAATAAGAAACGTGAACTGAACCGAACTGATTTTAATCGGTTCGGTTCAATTTGGTTTTGGGCATAATGGGCCGACTAGCTTAATGGGTATTTTAAATTTGTTTTTAAACTGTATAGACTGTTGGATACTGATTTTGGCCATTTGAATAACCCAAAGCAAAAAAAAAAAAAAAAACCCAAATCACATATCCATTCCAAAATATTAAAAACATATTAATATGTTCCAAACTTCAAAATAAAAGTTCAAAATCAGTTAATAACAGTACATTACATAATAATACCTCACAAAAAACAAATAATCCAACTCCGAATCAAAATTACAACTAAAATAACTCCAAATCAAAATTACAATTAGTCAAGTAGTCAACTAAAATAACATCAGAAAAGTTTAGGTTTTTTTTTTTAAAGTTATATATACGGTTTAATAGGTTTAATCCTGTTTTCATAAAATCAAACCGGTTTGAATCGAAAAAAAAATTGATTTTTAATTTTTGAACCGGTTTAAACCTAATTGATGCTACGAACCGAATCGAACATTTTTTTTAGTTCCCCCAACCCATTCCTCTACACTCACCACACCACGCCTCAAAACCCCATTAGGGGAACTAGGGATCGGGTTGTTCGGGCAGAGGTTCCCCACCCGCACCCCCATGGCCCACCCCTACCCTAGACCGTCATTTCTCCCCATTTTCTATTCGATATTTGAATTTTGGAATTCGGAATCCGACCATCACAATCTTTTGTTTCAATATCCAATCCAAAAAATAATTAAAATATCAAATCTAAAATATATAATTAATTTAATTTAATCTAAAATAAATACAAATACTTTTAGTAATAAAATACTATACAATAAAAGTTAAAACAAAATAAAATACAGATTTTGTATGGTTTAGATTTAATATTAGAGTTAATTTTTTTTTCTTTTTTGAAAAAAAAAGGAATACATAACTAACAAAAAAAACCCTTTTTTTTTTTTTTTTTTCCGGAGGTCCTAAACACATGCTTTTTTGTTGGCTTGACCTCGTAACGGACACTGCCCGTAGGAGTGGGGATCCTATGGAAAAAATGGCCTATTTCAGTTATTATCAAACCGAATAAAGCACGGTCACTTCTTTTAATTAAAATTATATTGATAAAACTAATCTCGACTCTCAGTACCATATTGGCCATTATAATTAACACAACCATAAGATTAGCGTTTTTGTTACATCATCTTCAACCAATCATCAGTCTTATCTTATCAAACCAATAGAGAATCACTGTCCATTGCTTAAAAACAACAACATTCAACTCAATGAAAAGATTCTAAAAACTCTTTTTAATGGGTTTCCAGTTTTGTAACTCGGTGGTGTTGTGCACACATTTTTTTTAACAACATATAAAATTATGAACTTTAGAGAGGGTAACAAAAAAAAAAAAAGTTCCAACTCTAATTTAAAGATGAAAATTTTACATGACGACATCTATTTTATGATTTATTTATACATTTATAAACAAACCTTAGAAACCCACAAAAGCTCTGAAAACTTGCCAGTCTCCTCTTATAGTCTTATATGTATAGATATATTTCACTGAATTTGAACATCAATGACCTTCCTCTCTACTTTGGTCTTTGGAATTGAAATGTAGAGGACACCATTTGTGAGCTCTGCCTTGATTTGGTCCTTCTCACAGTTATCAGGAAGCTGAAGCCGAGTATTGTACGAGCTAACACTTCTAGACCATGCATCATCATGGTCTCCGGATCCTTCTTCTTTCTTGTGCTCTCCTTTTATCACTAGAATATCATCCTCCACCGACACTTTTACGTCCTCCTTGGAGATCCCCGGCATGTCAAACCGCATCTTGATCTCATGCTCCTCATCTTTAATGTCCCACGGTGCCCGCACCTCCCCGGCTGTCCTGTTCCGGCTTCCTGGAAACGCCATGGCATCTTCGAAGAGACGGTCCATTGTGTCCATCATTTGCCTCATTGTCCTCATTGGAGACAGAGGGTCCAATAAACCTATATATAATTAATTTAAGCATGACCATGTTAATTAAGAGACTTTTTTATGAATTAAATTACGATAAAAATTATTTTATATGGTAGATACAGTGATATTCAACCAGGTTTAATTAGTCGTATCCGAAAAAACATGAGACATTTATATTAACAAAACATAGGTAAATTACACGCACACATTCACCATTGCGATTGTGTCATAAGACAGACAAAATTTACCACGAGGTAAGATCGCAACCCAAGATTTTTTCCCTTATTTGTTGATGTGAACTAGAATATGAGATCATGATGAGTCACCTTGAAGCATCTAAAAATTGACAAGAATAAAATCTGAAAAAGCACCAAATATCTGACTGCTTTCTGGTGTACATGTTAATGTCACAACTTTAGATGCCACCTTCTTGCTTTAATTTCCCCACTCCTTTTTCTTTTTTCACTACTTTTTTTCGCTTTCTTCTTGTTTTCCGCAAATGAAGTTTTAGTTTTTTCCAGACTATGTATTAGCTACTGATTAATGATTCTCATTCTAGAATTTTTTCTTTAAAATATTTTTGTTAATTTGTGTCCTCAAAAGTCAATTAATTTTCACAATTCTCAAACTTACACAAAGTGACAAAACTATAAAACAATTATCTCTACACAAATCATAATTGATATTTAACACAATCCTAATTAATAAAATTAACCAAAAAAATAAAGAAGGAACAAAATAGAAAAGAAAAAAGCACCTGATAACATCAATGGTACTGATGTGTACTCACAAACAGGCATATAAAGTTGGGAGGTAACACTTTTGTCAGAGTAAAGTATGAACAAAGAATTCGATGCAACCCATTTTGAGATTGAATTAAAAACATAAATTTTAACCAAATTTAATTAAAAAAAAGATTTAATTAATCACAATTTCAGTAAGCACTCGTTAAAAAATATATATAAAAAAAACATACCAAAAGGAGAGACATCAACAGCCAACCTACGAGGCCTAGTTTTTTCCACAGAAGTAGTTCCACTTCCACTTTGGTTTCCTTGATTTACATGCACTTCCACACCTGTGCCATCCTTGTTATGCTGATCTCCAGAATTCGCACGAACTTTCAACACCGGCATCCTGCAGCCTCTCCTCGCCGGGAACCCCACCGTGCACGGCGTGGCAACCGATAACTTGTTATTGTTAGCACCCCACCTGGCCTTGTTAGATAGCAAAGGTGAAACAGCTGACAATGTTGATGATAAATAAGCCATTGTTGTTGATGAAAGATGATGATGATGATGATTAAGTGCTTTTCTGAAAAGTGCTTCTGGGAGATGAATGATGATCTTGTGTGATGATGATCAATTGAATTGTAAGGAGTGGTGGATGGATGTGCATTATATAGAGGGAAAGAAAGAGAGAGATACAGTGTGTTTGGAGAAGACTGAAGAGGGATCTTGAAGGTTTGAGAGACTACTAAAACAATAACAACAACAAGAACATGATGTGTAGATGTCATTTCCAACATCTTGGATTGGTTTGATTTTGTTTCAACGGTTCTCTCAATATTTCTGGAACGATCTCCTTGAATCTTGACAAGCATCTTATCTTGGAAATTAATTGTTTTTTGTAATTATGCCCTTGCATTTCATATTATTTAATTCTAAGTCCCTGCCTTGTTTTCTGTCCAATAAAATATTTCTTTTTACTACATTTAATTTAAATAGAGACTCCACTCGACTTAAAATTATTTTGCACAACCAAAAAATAAAATAAAATTACCAACTACATATATATGTGTTATTGGCATGCCACAACACAATAAAAGAAACTTACCAACTATATTATTTAATTCTAAGTCCCTGCCTTATTTTTGTTTTCTAAAAAACGAAAGTAATTTTATTTTTATCACGCTTGGATTTGATTTTATTTGTTATAAGCCCCTGGAGTAGGTTGGTACAAGTTTGTGACCTCGTTTAATTCTATATTGCAATCATGAGTCCATGACGATAGATATAAAGTAGCACAGTAGTTAGGGGTAGAGCGCTAAAAGTTTGTATGATGGACCAATACAGTAAAATAGAATATTTTGAGAGGTTAAAGTATAATTTTTAAAAATTACATATTGAATTTTTAATTTTTAATATGTATTTTTTTTGCCTCTACTAGCCCCCTTTGCATCCTCCTTGCTCGGTATTAGCATGGGCCAAACTGGAAAATTTTGTTAGTCAATGTAGTAAAAATAATAATATTTAAACGGTTTAAAATAAAATTGTACAAAAAATTTATATTAAATAATATTTTTAAAGAAAATTTTAATATATATATATTTATATCGGTGTTTGAAAATACTCATCTAGGTGCCCGTTTTGGCGCTAGACACCCACCACCCATCTCGATAAATATGAAATAGGTTGTATTATGCGGTGGGTAAAAAAGGACAATTTGATTAATTTATCAATCAGTTTATTAATTAATCGGTCAAAGTTGTTTTTATATCATAATTACATTGTTTAAAATTTAAATATTGATT
Source organism: Dipteronia dyeriana (assembly GCA_032871835.1). Taxonomy (NCBI): domain Eukaryota; kingdom Viridiplantae; phylum Streptophyta; class Magnoliopsida; order Sapindales; family Sapindaceae; genus Dipteronia; species Dipteronia dyeriana. The sequence goes on from CM065303.1 coordinate 1,471,852, forward strand.
TTGTTTTTAAAAATATTGAATATTGATTTTGTATGTAGAAAAATAATTATAAATAAATAAATTCACTTGGACTAGACACTGGGCTGCCGTCCGACTAGCATTTAACGTCTAGCGTTTACTAGAACAATTAGATATATTTTCATGTCAATGCGTACTGATATAAATTTATCAATACGTATTGATATAACTTTATCAGTCCGTTGGATGTAAACCATTAGACTTACATATTTTGACTAAAAGTGTATACACTTGTCAAAACTTCTCTATAATCAGTTATCCACATATAATGCATATATATAAATTTTATTAGTGCGTACTGTAGAGAAAAGAACTATATATATAAAAGGTTTTTTTATAAAATAAATAATATCTAACTTAAACTAAATGGGTCTTAAAAGAAAAAATAACATCTAACTTGAAACTAACTAGTTTTTTTTTTTCACTAATTTTAAATATTATAATAATTTAAGATTTTTTGAAAGAAAATGACTCAAATCTAATCTCATATATAAGTGCAAGGGATATATAAGTATAACTCTGAGCCAGCATTATTTTACCAAAATAACATATCTTAAATCTTATGAAGTTCAAACTAATTTTAGTAGGTGTCTTTAACGACATTTCAATGACGTTAAATGAAAAAGATGATCTTCGAAACTTGTAGAGGTAAAAAAATAAAAAATAAAATAAAATAAAAAGCAGTCTAGTCTAGTAATTATGAGGTTACTGGTCCTAAAAGAAAAATTAAAGGAAAAGCCTATATAAATTATATAATCCGTTTGTGTTTTGACTGGTCAACCATATGAGTTATTCCTAATTGTAGTACTTGTATCTTTCTTTGGTTCATATTCCATTTTGTTTTGCATTTGAGTTTAAACATATTCTCCACACAGACCAACTCCAACCCACCACGTACACGAAATTCTTTTTCCAAAACTGCCTCAAATTACCATACTAACCCTCAGCACATACGTGTCTCATTCTTATTGTAAGGGACATTTATCTGTCTTCTCCGTCCAGTCTAGAGTCTCGGATCCCCAAAAGAGCATGCACAACATTATTAAACTGTAGCTTTCCAAACACGTGAAGCCCAATGAGATAGTTTCCCTCATTTTATTGAGAAATGTTTCACAAATATATTACCGTCATATGAAAATCATATTATCACCACATGATATGATATCATTAACACGGTGAACACATGACAATGTCATAGGGTATCGAAATTACAAGATATACGTAAAGCATGACATGATACTATTGAATTGGTGGATGAAAATCATGTTATTTGACATGAAAATTACAAGACATGTACTTGGATATTCTCATATTACATGATATTAATACACTGTTTGATAAAATTATATCATATAATATGAAAATCGTTAGAAAAAGTTTTATTATATTAGATCAATTGTCACACGTACATAAGATTGGTTGTCAAACAAAATTATATATAATTAAATTATATATAATTAGATATTCATACCAAAATAATTTTATGATTAGATTAATTGAGATAATCAGAATAATCACGTATAAAAAAAATTAGAGAAAGAACCGTTCTTATTAGGGGTGGGCGTTTTTGGGTTGGGTTGGGTTGAAAATTTATCAACCCAATCCAACCCAACGTAAATTTTAACCCAACCCAACACAATCCAATATTTGTCATGTTGGGTTGGGTTGGGTTGATTGGGTTGGACTGTTTAAGTCCAATAGAAAAAATATATTTAAATTTAAATTTTGTTATATCAAAATTCAAATTCAAAATAATTTTTCACCATAATATCATATCACGTTGAGTTTAGATTACTTAAAAACATCAAAATCAAATCATAACATATAATATAAATTGTTTAAATATCTTTTACATAATTAAAAAATTAAAATATAGTAATTTATCCAACTTGAAAAATCTCCATCTAAGTCTCCCATCCATTTTACAATTATAATCAATTCGTCAAATATCCCGTGGTTGGATAATCTATTATTTATTTTAATCAATATAATAGTTTGAGTTTATATATAATTATTAGACTTTTTCTACTAAATTCTTAATCAAATCCTAAGGAAAAAATAACATTTTAAAGTATAATCAAGGATGTGTCATTTAATACAAAAGATGAAGATAATATATTAATATAATCGCATATTTTTAATAAATGTATTTTATATATTTAAAATTATGTATTTATATTTGTCATTTAAAATATTATAAATGGTGTATGAGTAAACTTTTTAATTATTTAAAAAAAAAAGAGATTTCATGATAAATCTAATAGTAAATAAAATTATTTAATTTATTTTTTATTATTTATATTGTATTGTCGGATTGGTTGAGTTATATTTTATTAGCCTAACCCAATCCAACTCAATCTTAAAAACAACCCAACCCAATCTAGTCGGGTTGGTCGGGTTGGGTTGGGTTGGCGGGTTGGTGCCCACCCCTAGTTCTTATCATGTAAATTATATCATTGAGCCCAACGCAATATCAACAAACATGTTGAAGCTAGCATTTCTCTAATTAACTAAGTTGTTTATCACGAAATTAAACATGTATCCATATCATTCTGTAAAGCAAAAGTCACACACACAGTACATGAGACACCCCTCTCTGTCTCTCTCTCTTCAGCTTTCAGCATTCTCGAGGGCCATGAACTCACTCGTTCTTTAATGCAAGAATGCTTTTAATATTCTCTCACGCCACAAGAAAACACCATTTCTTTTAGCATTTCACATCTCTACTTTGCTGCAGGAGATTACATTAACGTTTCTGCTTTAACAACATCATTTATTATTGTATATACATTTTTGCAGTGACTGTTGTTCTGTTTCTGTGTGTTTCCTGAACACATGGAGTACTGCTACCAGCTCTATATATGCACACAACACAACCGGCCAAGCGCAGCAGACTTCAATAATTTGCTAACTTTCCAACATAATATTTATATCTCCATCTCCCAAAAGCATTTATAGACACCAACCACTCCTTGTAGAGAGAAGAAGAATCCTATGATTTCATCATCAATAAATATTATAAAATCCCCCCACATTTTGTGATCAAGTTGTCAAGTGACATATATATTTTTTTTTCATGGGGAAAATTGGAGGAAATTCTTGGTTTTCTGTGGTCAAGAGGGCTTTTCTGTCTCCTACTAAGGATAATAGTGAGAAGAGAAGGAGCAGTAGAAGAAGAGAAGACCATGAACAAGAAGAAGAAGAAAAGGTCACGTATACATATACTCACTTCATTTATTTTTTAATTAGTTAGATTTATCGGGGATGATTTATTTATTTATTTATTTTTGTGGTTAAATTTGTGCAGAAGAGAGGAAAAAGGAGGTGGATTTTCAAGAAGTCATCGAGTCAAGAAACATTTTGTGAAGCAACAAGGACCATAACTACAACTGCTAACATCAATGTTGCTGCATCCACTAGTAATATTAATGCTGCTGATAAGGTGACTAATAATACTGTTTGCGAAGCAGCTGGTCATGATCATGAAGTTGAGCAGCAAAGACATGCAATTGCAGTGGCCATGGCCACCACCGCAGCCGCTCAAGCTGCGGTGGCCACAGCCCAAGCAGCAGTGGAGGCCGTTCGTCTTACTAAGCCTTCGTTTCTGGTCAAGAAACATTGGGCTGCCATTGTTATACAAACAGCTTTTAGAGGATATTTGGTGAGCTTTAAGTACTATCTGTCGTCATCGGTTTAAACTTTTTGGTCTTACAGTCACGTAAATATGAGAAACCTGTTGATCTTGCACTCAAGATATGTATTCGATATGATCTTGATATTAATTTTTGAACTTTAATTACAAGTTTAAGCTTTTGAGTCTGATTATATATATTTTTTATGGACTATTAATGTTTGTGATAACGCTGAAGGCAAGAAGAGCTCTTAGAGCACTGAAGGCACTAGTGAAGCTACAAGCCTTGGTGAGAGGCCACAATGTTCGAAAGAGAGCAAATGTCGCTCTCCGATGCATGCAGGCTCTGGTTCGAGTGCAGGATCGTGTGCGTGATCAGCGGAAGAGGTTTTCAAATTATTCGCATGAAGCCACTACTGCAGATTCCATTTCAAGTGATTACAACAGCTTCTGCAGTTCACATCCAGCTGACAAGAAACTCACGGTATGAGATTACCAAAGTTTTCAAGTGTAAACAATTAGATTTTGTTGAAGTGCAGATTTTTATATTTTAGTCAACTCTTTCAAACACTCTCACAGTCTCGCATGATGTGTTCATTAAAAGACTAAATGAGAGATCTAATTGGTTGTTATTATATTGTGTTCAACCGCTGAGATTTAACATACCAAGATACGTAAACTTTAACTGAGATTGTCTATCCATTATTCGGTGATAATTGTGGAGATATATTTAGATTGTATTCAACTCTTAGATTTGACCTACTACGATAGAAGTAACGTACGGATTTTAGGTGGGGAATTAAAGGGGCTAAAATTTTGTGTATGTAGTCAAAGTCAAGGGAAGAAAGCAGCTGTGGAGAGGATTGGATTCATTGGGATTATGAAAATCCGCAAGCACTGGAAGAGATTCAAGCAATGTTGCAGAGAACCGAGGAAGTGATTGCGTTGAAACGTGAAAAGTCACTTGCTCATGCCTTCTCTCACCAGGTTTTAATTTGATGTCTTTACATGTTCATTAATTCCATTAATTGCTCTTCCATTAAAAAATATGCAATCACTAACTTGGAACTTGATGCAACATGTCTTGAAAAGATATGGAGAACTAATGACAGAAGAGATCATCACATGGTTCAAAGTGAGGGAGAGCTTGAATATGATGATCATCACAGGTGGGCCACAAGGAAGAAATCATGGGATAGTTCAGGCAGAGTTTCATGTGATCAAAGAGACCACATAAAGACTGTTGAGATAGACACTTTTCAACCTTATAACTCAGCCCAAAAATTCCAAAATCCACAACATCATTACCAACTAAGCAGGCCCAGTTGTTGCTCAATTTCCTCCCCTCTCCATAGAGGCTATAGCAGCCCATCACCATCCAAAACAAGGCCTTTTCAAGTCCATTCCGCGAGCCCACGTTTTCGTCGGGAAGAGCACAGTTATAGAGCGGGGCGGATGAGTGGTGGAGCAATGGCGGCTGCTGCCGCGGTGCCCAACTACATGGTGGCCACCGCATCTGCCCGGGCGAGGCTTCGGTCTCAGAGTGCACCAAGGCATAGGCCTATAACCCCAGAGAGGGAGAAATCGGGTTCGGGTTCAGGTTCAAGTTCAAGTTTGGTTAAAAAACGCCTATCTTTCCCGGTTCCTGAGCCAGGTTTTGGTGATAGTGATATTGGCAGTCACGAATGTAGCTTGACGAGCCCTAGCTATAAGAGCATTGTGCATGGAATCCATCCAAGAATGGAACCGAGATCGAACGTTTCTTCTTGTTGCAATGACAGCATTGAAGATGATGAGATTTATCCGCCATTAACAAATGATCTCAGGAGGTGGTTGAGGTGAGTGAGACAAATGGATGTCAAAACTGAAGTTAGAATGGAGTTCATGAACATTCCTTCACATTTAAAGAAATTTCCATTCCCCAATTTTATTTCATATCAGTTTATATCAATGGAGCTCAAGTGTATCCATTAATTTGCTGAGTAAATGAGATTTCTCAGTAGACAACTATTAAGTGCCTTGTAATTCTACTTCAGGATCGTTTTAACGTTTCTCAATTGCAACATCCCAAATTTCCAGTCTTCAAACATTTCTTTACATAGAAAATTGAAATGGATTTCAACTCTTTGCTCACAGAATTCAATCTAATTCTACATGCAAAATTTTAAATTTAAAGAAAAATAATAATCAAAGTACAAATTCTAGAATTTCATATTCTATACAGAGCTAAATCCCTTTAAGCGATACATGTGTTTTGAGCTAAATCTCATAGTTTGTTTGGGAATTGTTAGAGAACAAAAACAACACATGACTAAATGATCTATATACTCTCCATATCACATAATGTTTTGCTGGGAAATTTTTAACATACAATACAAATACAAAAAGGAATTAACTTTCTACGATATTCTATGCAACTAGTATGAGAACATAATAGGTAAATGTCCAAAACATGATTATGCGTAAAATAGATAATATCATTCTGTGTAAGAGTAGAACCAATTTAATCACATTATATGTAATGCAAACAAAATTGGTAGTCATTCGTTTTTAACCCTTTCAAACCAATATATAAGTAAAATGTAAAAAAGAAAAATAGCTCACTCCATATTGAATTACTCTAAAACAATAGCCTGTATATTTTGTCAATTTATGTCTTCAATTTACAACATATACAGAAAAATGCTTCTTTAAAAGAAAAAAGAAAAAAAAAAACAGAGTTACAACTCTTCATTGATTTTCCAAGTGCACCAGACACCAGAGCAGAGATATTGATACCAATAATCAACAAGAAGGTTCCTCCTGAAGCTCCATTTTGTATATTGCATATACATTAGAGATCACATTGATATACATGAAAAACTGCCCACTTTAATGGTTGGAAGATTTAGGAAAAGCATGTTCGTACAAGTCAGAATATGCCATTCTATCAACATTTGGGAAAAAACATTGGTAAAAATAACAGATCAACCTTATAATTTGTTCCTTTAGGGTGCGTTTGGTACGCGGGACAGAACAGGACAACGTGGGATAGTTTGTTATTCTCCCATGTTTGGCACGTCCTTAGCATGGGACATGATGGGACAAGGTGGGACAAAAATCACAAAAACTTGTCCCATCTAAGACCCTAGGACAACTTGTCCCATCTAAGACCCTAGGACAACTTGTCCCATGACATGGGATAAGTGTTAAAAAGACCAATTTACCCTTTAAATTTTCAAACAATTACAATCATGTTCAATAAATTATATATTATAATTACATATATAATATTATATATTATTATATATATTATACTATATTATATATATATATTACATATGTAATTATATATATATATATATATTATAATATATTCTATATTATATCTTTTTATTATATAAATATTATTATATATATATATATATATTATTGTACATGTAGTAATATTTAATATATGATATATGTATATATATTATACATTATATAATATATATAAATATTAGAAAAGTATATTTAATATTATATATCATATTATTCTATATTAATATATAATAATATCAAATAATATATATATTTATAATATAATAATATGTTATTATTTAATATTATATATATATATAATATTATAGTCTATGTTGTTATATATATAAGAGGGGTACCCTGGTCATTTGAATCTCTTGTTCCGTCCTGTCCCAGTTATACCAAACGCATAACAGTACAGTTTATAGTTCTGTCCAGACCTTCCAAACTCAACATAGAACAACATGTCCAGTCCTGTCCTGTTCAGTCCAATCCCACCTTGTCCAGTCCCATCTCCTACCAAACGCACCCTTAAGAATATGAGAAGCAACAATATCAACATAACCTAAGTGTGCCATTAAAAAGCAGAAAGATAGAAGATCAATTGTAACAAACAAAGTTGTGTGGCAGGAGGATTGAAGGTGTAGGAACCGGTATGGAATCATACTACAGATTCACGAACAATAAGAAAAACTAAACATTGGCTTACATAGTGTTCCTTACCTTTGAAGAAATCTATCATAACAACAAGAAGGTTAGGTCACCATCATTAATGTCATAAGTACCAAGCCCATCACTCTCTACCACCGAACACCAAAGCACAGCCTCTCTACAGTATTACAGTAATCGTTCCTTGATGAGATGAAGACATGCACCTGCCCAAAGTTTGGATCCTGATCAAAGAGTACCAGAAATCGTAGATGCATACACAAATCTGATTATTCCATTATAACTGTCTTATGTCACAGTAAAAGAATCGATCCATAATATTATTGTTGGAAAATTTGTGACAAATGACCGGTTTGAGAGGGTTATTTGAGTATGATCGGTTTCATAAAAATGAAAGATCAACGTATATTCGAATTCTCCTTCGTGAGAGCTTCGAAGTGGTATACTCAAACTCACAAATCGATTAATGGGTGAATGAGAAATTGAGTCTCAAAGGGAGCCCATTGTGTAGGGGAAAAATAGCATCCCACATTGGTTGGGTAAGGAACTTATATGTAGTATATAAGTAAATGTGTGATAGTAGCTTGTCAATATGTATGGCATAAAGGCTCTCTCTCGCGCGCACAGGGGGGTGCGAATCAAGGACCTCAAACCTTCAATGGCGTGAACTGCGTACACGAATGCCGCTCCGGTTAGACCGTGAGAGTACTACCGAAATTTAGCTACTATTTTGAATTTAATTTTTCCTAAATCTGTTTGTTGATAATGAAAGAATTAATTATTTTCTCTAAATCAAACGTTTTAAATGAATGATAAGGAAGAATGGTAATTTCCACTTTTGATTAAGGAAATTAATTTGAATTAAGGAAATAGTTGATTCCATTTTGGATTCTGATACTTACTTGATCATTAAGTAATCAGAATCAGTTATCAGTTTTGGATTCTGATACATACTTAATCACTAAGTGATCGGAATCATTGATCAATCAGGAATAAATCTTTTAGAAGATTATTCTTTCCTTATCATTTAAAATGTAGTAATTAAGCAATTTCCAAATTGATCTCTTTGACTTCGCTTACATAAAAAAACCCTAGTCTACATTTCTAGAACTGAAATCATTCTTGCACTCACGAAATTAGAAGTTTTTTTTTTCTTCTCTCCTTCTCGATTTTCTTCTTCGGTGCATGGTAAGTTCGAACCTAATTTGAGTTCGCTAATAGTGGTTGTGCTTCGCATTTCCACCGTTGAATCGTTGTATCCTGGGAGACAATAGTTGTAACACCCATATCTTTCAGGCCCAATTGAAAGGCCCAATTTGAAAAAAAAATTGGGATAAGCGTTAAGCAGAAAAGACATCAGGTGAGTAAGCCTAAGTGAATTGTATGGCTGACAGGCAACTGTGAGCTTGGTTAATTAGCTCACAACTTCAGCTGTGACCTTCCATAAGTATATATATTAGAGGATAAACATTGTGAGAGCTAGAAAGCAGTAGAATCCAGCGGAAGAAAGGAAAGAGAAGAAAGGAAAGAGGAGAAGTCAGTGAAGCTCTCTCTCGTGATTATAGATTTCAGTTGATTCTTCTTTGATATCCAGTTTCTAATTGGATCTTGTGATTGTTAGGGAAAGAAGATGAAGGGAACCTAGCATACTCAGTCTGAATTAAGCTTGACTTCTAAGTTGTGAGTGAATAAGTTTTCAGTTTTGTTTTTAACTCAAAAGTTTCCATTTTTATGCTTAAGATAAATTGTTGCAAATCATTAAGCTTTTTATTGCTTTTTATGATTGATGGTAATGATACAGAGAACTGAAAGTATATGTTTTATGCTTATATTAGCAATCAGAATCAGTTATATTATTTTTATGAATTATCAAGAAGAGATTATGATTTCTACAAAAGCACCATGTATGTACCCTTCCCCAGTTATGATTATGGTTGGCTTTTGGGGCCATTATACACATGTGTATGTCATGAGTCACTCTGCAAGTGCATGACCAGAGAAAGAGAAATAGAGTCGCTCTGCACTTGTATGACCAGAGAGTCGCTCTGCCCGAGCATGACCAGAGAAAGAGTAATTGAGTCGCTCTGCACGGGTATGACCAGAAGTTATTCATGACTCTGCGTTTGCCTGAAGTAATTCGGTTTACGTATTAAGGATATCCCTGGGTACGAATTTGGTGCAGATTAAGATTTTATAAAGTATCTTACTCTTGTTCAGAAAAGAGATGCATTCAGTTTATTCAGTTTATTAAGTACGAAAGTAGATATATTATCTTATACCATGTATTACTGAATGCTTATTGTAAAGTGGTTTAGAAAAGTGTTTTAAAAGTTTCATTCACTCACTGGACGTTAGCGCTCATCCTTTCACTCTTAAATATTTATCCAGGTAGCTGTTCGGTTGTGCGGACTCAAAATTTTTGAGGTGGGCCACTCGATGACATCATGAAGCATAAAAGTCATGCATTTTAAATTTTCATGTACATATTTAGAAATATAAGGTAGGCATGGTCGGGACGGTAGGTATGGTCGGAGAATGTAAAGTGGTCGGGAGGGTAGGCATGGTCAGAACGTGGTCGGAATTCTACTCGGTCTGTTCGGCCTACTCGGCCGACTTGACCTATTCGGCCCACTTGACCTACTCGGCCCATATGGCCTATTTGGTCTACTTGGCCTACTCGGGTTTCTTACTCGGCCTGCTCTGATTTCTGGTCGGGACGGACTGATGTGTTAGTTTTTAAAGTGGTCAGTTCTGGGTCCGATCGGTCATTTTTGACAAACTTTTTGTAACGAACGAAAATAAGAAAAGAAATTGCAATTATGTACAATTTGCACTCTCCAATATTTTCCTTACATTTTATTTATGTTTAAAAGTAAGTATTTTCTATGGAAATCTTAGTAGAAAGTTCTTTTATCTTGCTAGTAAAAGTTCAGCCCACAGGGTCTCCCTCGTACTCAAGAGAGGAGTCGGGGTGGGTCTTGTCAATCGTTATACACATACGGTGTTATATACGACGAAATTGTCTTAAGGACACCGTGTGAAACACAGGTCTTGATTCCTTAACATTTTGTTTCTGTTTGTTATGTTCTACAGATTCGAACTAGATTGTTTTTGGCGTATTACAAACAACAATCTTAAGACAATTTCTCTTTTCCCATTCTAAACTCTTATCAAAAACGTTTTCTACAAAAACAACTTTCTGGTTTTGGTTTCTTGTTCAGATCGTGACAAACTTGAAAAAAAAAACGGTGAAAATCGGGTCTAATTCTAGACACTGATTTCACATAATAATCTGATTTAATTTTTGAAAAATCGGGTCTATTAACAAACACTGATTTGGAAATCAATTGCGATTTCAATTGGGTATTCGAGTCTGCAATACCAGACACTGATTGTGAAATCTAGAATCAATTATTGATTCAGCGGTTTGATATCAACTGATTGATATCGGTACTATCAGATAACATATATGATATTTGTGTTATTCTGATAGTATATCGGTTGTACACACAAGTTGTGTAAATACATGATATTTTAGAGATACAGAATTGTAGTCTATATCTGAAACAACCGTTAAAAAGATTATATCTTTATATAATCAGGTACAAACCAATTTATATATATACGAGTATATATATATTAAGTTTACTTAATCCTAAGTATTGACACTGGTTTTCAAATCATTTTATTGATCAATCTGTATGTGCTATATATATTGTTGATATATATTAACATACAATTAGATCGATTCATATATTAATATGTTGTACTGATATGTGTGGGACTAAATAATACAAAAAAAAAAAAATTGGTCAATCAAAAGACAATATTATTGTTTGATATCAGTGTTAGATATCAATTGGAATAAATTGATTAAATTATTATATAATCTTACCATGTAGCAGCACTGTTTTATAAATATACATATTATATTTAAAGTGCTAGAATAGTATTTGAAACACTATATTTGATATATCAGTTATTGATATATTGTTGTACACGGGTGTTGATATATATTAAAAAACTGATTGTGTTATATCAGTATCTGAGAATGTTATATATATACCGGATGTGATATATCAATGGTTTATATCATTGTATATATGAGGTTAAAAAAAAAGTTTGGTTTTCTATGTAAGATGACTGTTAAATCAACTATGAACCTGAGCGTGGCTCAAGAGAATCCAGTGGTCAACCCAATTGTGCGCCAGTTGACCGACCCGATGGTTAACCCTTTTATCAGTCAAATGAATACCCAAATGGTGAATTCGTTTGTGTCTTCGGTTTCAGTTATGATGAATCATATGGAGAAACAAGAGAAATTCAGTGGTATGAATTTCAAAAGATGACAAGAAAGGATGTTGCTCTGACTGACCACATTCAATCGTGCGAGATTCTTAATTGATGAGGCTCCTAAGACCAACAGTGGTAACGGGTTGGATATGTAAGTTTAAAATGGTGCTTATTCCCAAAATCAATTATTTGAACTTCAAAATTGTAATTATCAATTTCATGATGATTTATTTCAATTATTAATTTTGGATTAATTGAAATATTAAATTTTGAATTCAAAACAAACTGATTTGACTTTAATGTTGCCAATTTGAATGAGAATTAATTTTCATATTAATTCAGTTGATCTCCTCATGATACTATGGTGGATAAATCAAACATGAACTTGAGCGTTCCACTAGAGACTTCAAATGATAATCCAAGTGTAGGATTAGACACTTCGGGTGTTAATTCTTTGCTTGTGAGTGAAGTGCCTATTGTGTTGCCAAGTGTGGCAACATTAACTCTGGCCATCAACTCATTCGTGAGAAACATGGTAGAACCGGTGATGAGCCAGTGTGAGTCACACAAACTTTTAGTGGTGGCAATAAAAGATATTGTTTTGTTTGACCATATTGAACCTAACTGGGTTCTTGACTGAAAAAGGTCTTAAACCCAATAGTGGTGAAGGGCGGGATGTTCAGGTATGAAATGCTATTGATGCATGGAACCATTCGGATTTTTATGCCGAAGCTACATACTGAACGGGCTGTAAGATTCGCTATATAGCGTATATTCTTTAAAAGAAAACCAGCCAAAGAACTGTTGGAGTCGTTCGACAGGAAATACAAGACTGAAGATATTGGATCCAAAAGGTTTGTTGTAGACCTGTTTCTTGATTACAAGATGAAAGACTTCATGACAGTTATGAGTCAAGTCCAAGAGCTTCAAGTGAGTCTGCATAAGATTCATATCGAAGGGATGACCCAAAGTGAAACCTTCTGGTGGCTGCTGTCATTAAGCAGCAACCGAGGTGGTGAGTATGAAGCACCATTTGGTGAATTATGTGCACAACATGAAATCATACATTAAACCACTGTATCGTATCAGCAAAATTAAGTTTCTGAACAGAAAGATCATTCCTTGAAAGAAATGATAAATGCAATGCTGATAAGTTATGGATTGTCTCAGAACATGTGAGGTGAAGCTATATTATCTTTTAAATAAGGTACCCCGTAAGAAAGTAGACAAGACCTCATATGAGTTGTAGAAAGGAAGAAATTATTCCTACAAATTCTTATGAATGTGGGGGTGTCTTGCCAAAGTAGCCGTACCTACACCTAAAAAGGTGAAAATAGGTCCGAAAACCGTTGATTGCATTTTCATTGGATATGCACATAACAGTTGTGCTTATCGATTTTTGGTATATGAGTCTGACATCCCAAATATACATAAAAACACGATAATCGAATATAGAAATGCATCGTTCTTTGAAGATGTATTTCAATGTAAATCCAATGATGAAGCAAGTTGGTCAAAACGAACACATGTTGAAAGTTGTGAGGACCAAGAACAAGAAGTTGAGGATGAACCTAGACGTAGCAAAAGAGCTGGGACAGAAAAACCTTTTGGTCCAGATTTTCTGACCTTTTTGCTAGAAGGTGAACCTCGAACCTTTGAAGAAGTATGAAGTTCATCAGAAGGACTCTTGTGGAAAGAGGCTATCAAGAGCGAAATTGATTCCATACTCTACAACCATGCTTGGAAATTAGTGGACCTTCCTTCGGGATGTAAACCGCTAGGGTCCAAATGGATTTTCAAGAGGAAAATGAAAACGGATGGATCAATTAATAAGTATAAGGCTAGACTTGTAATTAAAAGTTACAATCAACGAGAAAGCTTATATTACTTTGATACGTATTCTCATGTAACGAGAATAACCTCCATTAGGATGATACTTGAAATCGCAACTTTGCGAAATCTTGAAGTACATCAAATGGATGTGAAAACAGCTTTCTTATATGGAGAACTAGATGAAGAGACTTATATGGAATAACCTGAGGGTTTTTCCGCTCTAGGGAAAGGAAAGAAAGTTTGTAAGTTGGTGAAGTCTTTATATGGTCTAAGGCAAGCACCAACACAATGGCATGAGAAATTTGACAATGTTATGATGCCAAATGGTTTTAAGATCAACGAATGTGACAAATGTGTTTATGCCAAAGACACTGAAAATGAATATGTCATTTTGTGTCTATACGTTGATGACATGCTAATTATTGGTAGTGATGATAAAATGATCAAATCTACCAAGGAGATGTTGAAATCAAGATTTGATAAGAAAGATATGGGACCAGCTGATATAATGTTGGGAATGAAAATCTCAAAGACATCAAACGGACTCATTCTAAGTCAGTCACACTATATTGACATGATTCTTGAAAAAATCAACAAAAATGATTCTGGGATATCCAGAACACCAGTAGATACAAATCTACACCTATCCAAGAATAAATGTGAGAGCGTCTCTCAACTAGAATATTCTCGAGTGATAGAAAGTCTGATGTACTTAACAAGTTTTACAAGACAAGACATAGCTAATGCAGTCAGCAAATTAAGTAGATATACGAGTAATCCGGGAACTGATCACTGGAAAGGAATAGTAAGAGTACTGGAGTACTCATAATTCACTCGTAATTATGGGCTGCATTATGCCAGATATCCTGCAGTCCTAGAAGGATACACTGATGTGAACTGGATATTTGATATGAAAGATTCAAAATCCATTAGTGAGTATGTATTCACACTAGGAGGTGCGACTGTATCTTGGAAATCCTCCAAACAGAAATGTATAGCCAGATCCACAATGGAATCTGAGGTTATCGCTCTAGATAAATGTGGTGAGGAGGCTGAATGGCTACGCCAATTCTTAGAGGATATTCCTAGATGGACAAAGCTTGTGCCTGCGATTTGCATCCACTGTGATAGTCAATCGGCAATAGGAAGAGCACAAAGCAACATGTATAATAGGAAGTCCAGACATAAACGTCGAAGACATGATACCATTAGACATCTAATCTCAACTGGGGTTATCACTATTGACTATGTAATGTCAAAAGATAACATTACTGATCCGCTAACTAAAGTGTTAAACAGAGAACTAGTTGAGACATCATCGAGAGGAATGAGACTAAAGCCCATTAGATAAAAAGTCGATACAATGAACACCCAACCTAGTTGACTGGAGATCCCAAGATCTAGGTTCAATGGGACAACCAAGTTGTAAGACTCAGTTGGATCACTGTACCCTCAAGTCCATTCCTATGATGAAACTGTGATGCCCGTAGGAAAATGTTAAACTATGTTTTGGAAGTCCCTATCTATGGAAATCCGAGAAGAGTAATGCGGGTTACTCTTAATTAAGAAATCACCTATGTGAGAGAGAAGTGAGGCTGCTTCTAAAAGAGAATAGTGAAGGGTTATATTCTCCAAAGACTCTCACAGAACCAGACGCATGTTCATGGCCAAAACGAACATAAAAATGAGAACCAAATGGGATTTGGAAGATACCTGTGTAAGGTGTGTGATCTTTTACACAAAACGTCAGAACAGTTCAAGGATATCACATCTACTGATCAGCCAGTAAAGTAAGCATACCTTTACAAGGGAAGGTTCAAAGGGTAACACCTACCTATCCTATGCAGGTATCGACCGTTTTAACTTACCAAAAGGTCATCTCTCATGTCTCCTAGGTCAATTTCATTCATGTGGGGGATTATTGGAAAATTTATGACAAATTACAGGTTTGAGAGGGTTATTTGAGTATGATCGGTTTCATGAAAATGAAAGATCAATGTATATTCGAATTCTCCTTTGTGAGAGCTTCGAAGTGGTATACTCAAACTAACAAATCGATCAATGGATGAATGAGAAATTGAGTCTCAAAGGGAGCCCATTGTGTGGGGGGAAAATAGCATCCTACATTGGTTGGGTAAAGAACTTATATGTAGTATATAAGTAAGTGTGTGATAGTAGCTTGTCAACATGTGTGGCATAGTGGCTCTCTCTCGCGTGCGTAGGGGGGGGGGGGGGGGTACGAATCAAGGACCTCAAACCTTCTATTGCACAACTCATGTGTGGGCGTGACCTACGTACACGAATACCGCTCCGGTTGGACTATGAGAGTACTACCGAAATTTTGCTACTAATTTGAATTTAATTTTTCCTAAATCTGTTTGTTGATAAAGAAAGAATTAATTATTTTCCCTAAGTCAAACATTTTAAATGAATGATAAGGAAGAATGGTAATTTCCACTTTTGATTAAGGAAATTAATTTGAATTAAGGAAATAGTTGATTTCCATTTTGGATTCTGATACTTACTTGATCACTAAGTAATCAGAATCAGTTATCAGTTTTGGATTCTGATACTTACTTGATCACTAAGTGATCGGAATCATTGATCAATCATGAATAAGATGATTATTCTTTCCTTATAATTTAAAACGTAGTAATTAAGCAATTTACAAATTGATCTCTTTGACTTCGGTTACATATAAAAACCTTAGTCTACACTTCTAGAACTGAAATCATTCTTGCACTCACGAAATTAGAAGTCTTTTTTTTTCTCCTCTCCTTCTCGGTTTTCTTCTTCGGTGCATGGTAAGTTCGAACCTAATTTGAGTTAGCTGATAGTGGTTGAGCTTCGTATTTCCACCGTTGAATCGTTGTATCCTGAGAGACAGTCGCTATACACATACAGTGTTATATACGGTAAAATTGTCTTAAGGAAACTGTATGAAACACATGCCTCGATTCCCTAATGTTTTGTTTCTATTTGTTATGTTCTGCAGATTCAAATCAGATTGTTTTTGGCGTATTACAAACAACAATTATTAGAGTACTTCAGATTTCCCTTCCTGCAATCCATGTGAAAGTATCATAGGTTTTTATCCTCCACACACAACCACAATTACCTTCATGCACAGAATCAAACTTATTATATTTATACCTTAACTACAATTCCATAACGATCCAACTTTACTCGACTACTATTTAATAACAAATAGATATGAGAAAGGCTTTTAGGTAGAAGCATTGACTGGCCTGAAGAAAAAATTTACGATTGGACATCTAACCCCTTTAAAATAAGATCACAATATAACCATTCGGGAAAAAGAGGTAAACAATGAGTACATGAATTTATATCAACGTTATCAAACTGGTGACCACAAATTCATATTCATATACAATTAGTTTCCTTTACAAAATTTACAAAACAATTATCAAACTTCCAAAATCTACATCTCTCTCTCGCTCAAATTTCTTGTTAAACTAGCTTTTAACTGAAAGGGGAGACTACCTTTTCCTTACACTCCCTTGATCACTTAGAAATCCTGTTTTCTCCAAATAGTAGCACCTTATATAGTGTTTTTTTGTTTTTTGCTTTTCCTTGATGGAACTAAATGCAATATGCAATAAGCAATAATAGATGATTATGGCCCAGTTTGGGATTGCTTCCCAGGATGCTTTTGAAGCTAAAAGTGCTTCTGAAGTTGACTTGGGGTGTTTGGTAAACTTTCTGAAAAGTGTTTTTGGTCTCTTTTGGCTTCTCCCACAGAAGAAATTGGGAAGCTACAAATTGATATTTTTAGAAATCAGTTTCCTAGGAAGCAGAAATGAAAACACACTCAATACTCTTATTAATGATTTTTTTTTTCCAAACTTATTATTTTATTTCTTGCCTTTTATGAAATTTACCACATAACAAAACACGCACTTAACATTTATTATTTTATTTACAATTTACTATAACATATACTTTGCTATTTAGGTATTGTCTATTTCAATTGTGTAATTTTATGAATTCTTGAATCAAATTATACTAGTTTTCTTGATATATTCACAATATATTTGGCAATAGATAAAAAAAATATTAAAGCAAAATTATATTTTTTTTAACAAAATTTATTTATTTATTTTATAAGAAGTTTACGGTCTCACAAAAATAAAATAAATTATTTATTTTATAACATGTTTATGGTCACATAAAAATAAAATATTTTTTTTTTCAAATCATCTTAAATATTCATTTTTGTTCTTTCTAGTAATTTTGTACAGTCACAACACTTTCCCCTACAGCAGAATCAAAAGTAATTTTTTCCACAGCACAATACCAAACTGGACCTATAGTTGAAAGCACGACCAGGACTCTACCATCATATGAGAAAAAATTTAACACCATCCTTCTCATCGAAATATCCATTAAAAGTTACAACTTCATATATATTAGTATATAAAGATTGTATCAGATAACTAATCATCCAAAATTTAAAACAGCAAAGGTTGTCTCTCCACTATCTATCAATGATAAATCCTCTATCTTGCAGGCCTTTAATGACTGACTTCCTAATCTATGGTTTGAATCAATACCGACATCTGCCTCGAGGAACGCAAGACTATCAACTGATGACCTCCCTTTAGAGGCAGACTGCATCTTACCAAGTGTTCCTTCAAAGCCAAAACTTTCTTTCAACCTCTTGTTTGTTATTTTCCAGAATCAATGCTGTGTTTGTCGGATTGTGAATACTTGTGGGTTCACTGAACTTTCTTGGTGGGGTGATATGATTAAAGTTAAGTGTCTTTTCCTGGACAAAATGCATTCTTGAGAACTTGTAAATAGATAGAATAACAAACTATAGGAAGTTAAGACCACATTGAGCTCTAAGTCTCTCAATTTTTTCTTGACCCACTAAAAACAACAGGAGGTCATCAATCAAAGAAGCAAATAACCCATACAACTGTACAAGTACAATTGTGTCACTAAAACAGTACCGATTTTACAAGTTATTTTATTTTACAGGAATTTTGAATCTTACATTTTACAATAACAAATGAACACTCCAGATTTTATCCTCTCGTTTTGCTTCTGCTTCAAAACGGTGACGTTTAATATTGGACAATATATTAACAGATCTTGCTATCTTTATTGGGCCGAATGGGTAGGTTATTTGGATTGCTTAGGCCAACAAATTCAGTAGTACTATTTAACCCCAGTAATTTTCTAAAGACAACTCATTTCCGAAAAATTGACTTCCACTTTGTTAATTAATTCTTTTTCAAATGGATATTTGTATAAGAATTATATGAATTTAAAATTTAAAATTTAAAATTCTTTTATCAATAATGATAAAATAGTTTTTAAAATAAATTATGAATACAATACAAGGGTTTCACTCGAGTTTTGTAGGCAAAAGAATTGTAAATTAAAATTTTCATTTGCCTGTTTTAAGTCTACTTAATAAATAAGAAATTATTGTTGTAATTTTATAAAAAAATTATTGAGACCCAATTAAGCCTATTTTGCAACTTGGAATTAAAAATGAATATTTAATTTATTATTATGAAATTAAATTAAGTTAATTGTTTTTCTTTCAAGAAAGCTTCATCATTGTTATTTGTTTGCTTTTTTGCATTTAACATCATCAAAATTATTTATATTTAAAAAAAACATCATAAACGTTATTAAATAAATAATATGAAAAGTAAAATATATTTGGTGGAAATCATTATTAAGTTAAAAAAAAAAATGAAGAAACCAAAACTTTATTAAGAAATAGAAGTATTAAGAAATAGAAGTTTTACACGGTAGTCTTTTACCAAGCTAGATACGATCCTCACTTGAGATTAAAGTTGCAGAAGCTGCAAATTCTGTTGATGCCATGACCGACAATGAGATTTTCGGCGTCCGAGGCGAAGTACAAAAAAATGAGGACCTTGATACTTTATGTATGATTATTAGATTTTTTTTTCTCTAATAAATATTTGTAAATATCAATATAATAAGAGTGTTATACCGTTTTTTTAATATATAAAAGATAATTATTATTGAGATTATGATTCAAGTATTCAACACTCTAATAATTGAGTTTTATAATTTATGGGCTTCTTAAAATGAAATATGTTTGGTGGGCCAATTTTGAACTCATTTTATGGGTTTATTAGTTTGAAAAAAATTAGATTTTCAGTGGATTTTTTTAAACTCATTTCTATAGGCCTATTAGTTCATATAAGGATTATATGTAAAATCAATTTTTTTTTGAATCTTTAGAGGCTCTCACAGATCGAGGGCCCTAGACGGTCGCTTCACTGGGCTTCCCTTAGGGCCGAGCCTGACTGATGCAATCTATTGCTAAAATGGTTCGACACAAATGAGGAAAAAAGTTGTGGAGAAGTTTTGATGGGGGATGATTCACCATGCAAGATCCTAGGTTCAATCAAAATCAGAATGCTTGATGGAAGGGTACTGGATAAGGTCAGGTTACAAGTATTGTTCTAGAGGAGGGATGCACGAGTGTATTAATTATGTTGCTGAATACATGAGATTTATCTGTACACAACTATTAATTGCCTTGTAATTCTAGTTCATGATTGTTTTAACATTTCTCAATTGCAACATCCCAAATTTCCAGTCTTTAAACATTTCTTTAACTAGAAAATTGAACTGAATTTCAATTCTTTGCTCACAGAATTCAATCCGATTCTACATGCAAAATGTAGAATCATACTCTTACCAAGACCATATCTTACTCTTACCAAGGAAAAGTTCTGAACATGTCCCTTCACTCAAAGGGATTTAGCTCTGTATAGAATAAAAATCAGGACTTGGAGCAACAATATCATGATCACTATCATGGAGACATCTATCATGTGATTTTTTTTTTGTGTGCAAGAAAACAACTTCATTACTCAAGAAGAAACAACAGTACAAACATCCTCTTGCAAAAGCTTAGACAGCCAAACAGGAAACGATCGAATACGTAGACATTTATCATATGATTTCATTACAAATTCCACATTAAAAACAACAATTACAACTTACAAGAAAGACAAATATCATGATTCAGCTACACATTTCAATGACGGAGACGATGAGGGAGGTTGTCCACAACGAAATAATAGCAGTAGGTCATCTGTGTTTCAACGAGATAGAACCATGATCGTCGTCAGTAAAGATTTATATATAGAACAGCAGCAATTCCTAAGAATACAATTATGTAAGAAACTGTAAAACTGATATAGAAGATGTCCATCTCAAATATATCATTATTTTCTCCATTGTCCATTGCATCTCTCGGCATTGGTGATGGTGATTTTGTTCCGGCACAACTTTTGGACAAAGGCAATCCGTAAAGAAAAGGATTTCCATCAAACCAATTATCTCCATATGTACAAAAGTGTGGACTCCTAGGGATATTTCCAGACAAATTATTGTGTGCAACACTGAAAAAACTCAAACTATCCAGCTCAACAAGTTGAGGAGGGATTCTTCCATTCAAATTGTTGTAGAAAGATCCAAGCTTTCAATTTGTTTGAGCTTCGAAAATGTCCATGGGATCGGTCCAGTTAAGTTGTTGTGGGACAAATTCAGTGTGTGGATCCGAGTAAGATTTCCAATTTCTTGAGGAATCGAACTTGTTAGTCTATTACAGGAGAGATCAATTCCAGACATGTAGGTTATAACTTTGCCTTGGTAAGAGTAAGATATGGTCTTTGTTGTGAACTCTACAGCTTCTCCCTTCCTTTTTTGAGTCTCAACTAGTTGCTGCATAGGTCTATCCCTTCTATATATGAAAGTTGGAACTTCAACAATATCACTACTATCACGGAGTGAAGTGACATCTAGGCAATGGGGAATGTGTCCTGAAAGATTGTTATGCGAAAGATCTACCAAGCTTAATCGCTTCAACTGGCATAGTTGTGTTGGCACCTTGCCTTCCAATTTTTTATTACTCAAGATAAGGTAGGTCAAGTCAGAAATCCTATCAATCCAAGTTGGAATGCTACCATGTAATTGGTTATAACCAAGATCTAGTGTCACTAGAGAAGAGCTTAAATAGAAGGCATCTTTTAGTTGCCCCTGTAACCTATTTTTGGACAAGTGAACCTGTGTGATCAATGGAGGGCTCAAGCAAAATGGTAAGCTACCAGAGATATTGTTTTCTGCATGGTTCAAACTTTCAAGGTTTCTAAGTTGACAAAACTCTAACGGAATTGGACCTTCAAGATGATTATTTGGTAATATTATATCTCTCAAACTTGACATATTCCCTAACCAACTTGGAATCCTACCAGAGAGATTGTTAGCACTGAGATATAATCCCGACAAATCGGTGGCATTTGACAAGCTATCCGGAATCTTTCCAGTAAATTTATTACCATCTAATTGTAATATCCTCAATTTTGTCAAGCTGAAATTGGAAGAGAATATCTGACCTTGAAGGCTGTTGTTAGATAAGGCAAGGATCTGTAAAGAGGTACAACCCTCGGCCAAATGCTTTGGTATTTTTCCAAACAATTGATTGAAGGATAAGTCCAAACTTTCCAATAGGTTCATATCTCCGATTGACGAGGGAATGCTATCCTCAAAATCATTGCTCGAAAGGCTTAAAGTTTTTAAGCTAGGTAGTTATCCTCCTATTTCTTTTGGAATATCCCCATGGAAGAAATTGTTAGAGATATCTAACGTATTTAAATTCACGTGAGAATGAATTGGCAACCCGAAACGTCCTCCAAGCAAATTATTGGCTAGATCTAGATAATATAATTCTGTGTTATTCTCTAATAACCAATTTGGAAACTCGCCTGTCAAGTTATTACGAGAGAGATAAACTTCTTGCAAGTTATGCTGCTGGTAAAGGAATTCAGCAAGCATGCCACCATCTGCACAACAAGACAATATGATGGTTATCAACCGCAATTCAGGGTGAATGTGATTCGTTCTTTTTTTTTTTCTTATGTTGAAATATTTTATTTTTCCAGTATTAATGCATGTGAAGTTTAAAAAGTTATAAGTAAAAATAAAATTAAAACAAAGTAATAAAATATTTGATACTTTATGGTACGGTAACATTATATACTATGAATTCTTATCTAGAAATTATTGTTTGCAAGAATATTTTTAAAACAGAGTCAATGGAAATATTAATTATAAAAGGTTAATTAGAAATTTGAATTTCGAAATATAAAATTAATTTACTTTGAAGGGGGAGAGAGATTTTAACCTTGAAGAGATAAAGTTTCTTGCCATCCACAATTGGATAATGAT
Source organism: Dipteronia dyeriana (assembly GCA_032871835.1). Taxonomy (NCBI): domain Eukaryota; kingdom Viridiplantae; phylum Streptophyta; class Magnoliopsida; order Sapindales; family Sapindaceae; genus Dipteronia; species Dipteronia dyeriana. Next base: position 1,494,827 of record CM065303.1, read on the forward strand.
AAAACCTCAAGAGAAGTCAGCATCCCAAAAATTTGAAAATTTGAAGGAAGTTGATACCGAGATTAGTATCATCCATGTACAGACTGGTCAAATTCCTGAGATAAGGTAAATCTGCAAATATCAAATTGAAACAATTCTTTGAATTAAGAAATTTGTTTTTCTAGATTACTAATAATTAGTTCAATTATTTATGAGACTGTTTAATTTAATCCTAACAATTCTTTCAAATTTCTTTTAAATAACATTTTAGATTAAGTTCGATCTATATTGTAACGCAATTACTTAATTGTTTAAAATTCTATAACATATTATGCAAGTCCATTAAACTATCTAATGAAATAATTTCAAAATTCAATTCTAACCCTTTCCGGTTTTGATTGTTAAACTCTTTAATCTTCCACTCTATCATCGTAACATATCTCTCGCTCTCTGATCATCCTCACATAAGTAATCTCAAAGTATTAATTTAATCATGAATATATCTAAAAGTCAAGAACTCTAACATTTTATGTTTTTGTTATCTATTTGTATTTTATATTTGCGGCTTTATAGTTTAAGAAGGCTGCAAAAGAAGTAGACTAATTGTAACATTTCTTTCAAATAGGTGAACATAATTTTATACTGTTATAGCTTTTTGGGGTGTTTGTTACATCGGCCTGATTGGCCAATGGCCAGTCCAATCTCACTTTTGTGGTCTACATGATCTTGAATTTCTTCAATCCCGTGTAGACCAATAGTCTTGTCGTGGCAGGACTATTTAGTCTCCTGTCACAAAGATTGGGACAAAATATTGCTATTTGCTATTTGTTTTATGTTTTTTCCTCACTTTAATAAAATTACTTATTTTAATATTAATATATTTATTATAACATTTAAAACAAATATTTTAATATCAACTAAAAAATAACAAGACGGGGTTAGTTTGGTGTCATATCCCTCACACTCTTACTGTAATTTTATAGGTTCGAGTATCTCATCCTCTTTAAACCCTAAATTATTGTAATATTTCGAAAAAAATAAATAAAATAAATGTTATTTTATTTCAAATTAATTTCAATACATTTTTAACCAATTTTAATTTAAATAATTTTATTTTTCTTTTATTTGAATTGAATTAAAATGATTTTATTTTTCTTTTATTTGAATTGAATTAAAATGATTTTATTTATTATAAAATTAATTTAAATAATTTTTAATGACCTCTCACCAAAAAAAAATCAATTATTTTTTATCATATCCCATGTTATATCTAACAAGAAACAATATTATTTTAATCCAATCCGTACTATATCAAACATATCACGGTACTAATTTAGTCAAATTCTATCCAATCAAATACAATCCCATATAAATAGTTCAATCATATCCAATCCAATCTCGCGCACCAAATGTAACGGCCTTTTGAGATCGTTTTGTGCGATGGATATGATATGATTATTTTCATGGGATTGGATTGGATTGGATTGGATGAGATATGATTAAATTAAATTTAGTGATGTGATGTGTTTGGTGATGTATAGAATTGAATTAAAATAATCTCGTCTTTTGTTTGGTGTGGTAGGGAATGGATAAAAAATAATAATTTTATCATATATTTAATACAGTGTGAAGTTTATCAATATTAAATTAAATTAAATAATTTTTAGATAAATTAAGTATTGAATTTTTTAAAAATTAAATAAAAGATTTAAAAATAATATTAAAGAAAATAACATTTTTAATTAATATTTAATATTAAAAAATATTTTTAAATATTATAATAAGATATATTAACAAATATAAATTTTATAATTAAATTAAAAAAATAAAAGAAGAATAGATAAAATGGTTGCATAGAATTGGACCGGTAAAAAAAATTATTTCAACTAATGTTTGAAAAAAATTAAATATTTAAAATTTTCATTTAAAAATTATTTAATTATTAAAACAAATTTTAAACAAAATAATATTTAATTTTATTTGTTACTATTGAAAATTATTATTTTAATTTTTTTTAAATAAAATATTTTATTAATTATTAAAAAATATTTATATATTAATTATATAAAAAATAAAATAATTTTAGTCCCACCATGAATGGTGGGACTAATTAGTACCACCAATATGGGATAAGTTGGTTGGTTGTATGAGATTATTTTAATCTCATCCCAAACAACCAATAAACATGGTTGATGAGACTAAAATTACTTCTATCCTATCACATCTCATACACTAAACATACCCCTTATGTATTATGAAGTTTCACATAAGAAAATGTTAAATAAGTTAAGATGAAGTCGGTCTAGTGGTTTGCCCCTCGCACCTACACTAAGAACTTGTTGGTTCGAGTTTGTTTCCCTTCATCACCAAATCCTAAATTATGTAATATTTTAAAAAAAATGTAAGAAAATGTTAAATACCTAGTTAACCCACCCTTAATAAACAATCCTCGCTACACTATACTGCCATATCAAAATTTATGATTGTTGGCATATACTCGATTGGTCTATTTCTATGCATGTTTTAGATCCCTATTTTCTATTATTTGTGTTTTGTTCTCGGGTAAAATTAGATACTCTATATGTCTGTTGAGTTTGTATAGGTCATATTCCATAAAAGAGGAGTTGGATGTTATTTTGGGAGAAAAGAAGTCAAAAGATGGAGGAAAGGAGCAAAAAGATGATGTTCTCTGGTCCATACTGCAAGCCAGGCAAGAAGCACGAACTATGTCCTCAACCGCGGTTAATTCCAGTGAGTTTTTGCGACGTAGTCCGCGGACCAAAAGAAAAAGCCAAACCACGGTAGTTCCCAGAGGTTTATCGCGAGACAAGACACGACACACATACCGTAGCACAAACCACAGAAAGAAGATGCAGAGTCCGTATCTCCCTCCTTAGATTGTGCTGGGTTTTTTACCACTTATTGTTGCAAATCCCCGAAAGTGAGAAGAAGCTATGCTCGATTTAGTAATTAAAGATTAGAGCAAGAAAAGTCAACCGTGAGTTAGACCATGGTTTATGCATAATTGCCTAAGTAGTGGAAAACATCAGAGAAATTCCTCGGTTTGAACAGTGGTTGACCTATGGAGCGACCCATGCCGAAGTTGATAGATTTTTGGAGGAAAACCACTCCAAATTGGTCCATAATTATTCCAAAACTTCCCAAATCAAATTCTAATGACTCTAGAAGACCAATGCATGTTTGGGAAACTTCTTCAACTCAAATTAAAAGTCAATCATCCAAAGAGGAAATCCAAGTTAGGAAAGGATTTTCATTCATTGTTTCATTCTACTTTCTCACTTTGTGAGTTTCCTACAACAAAGCAAATTGGGAACCCATAAGGAGAAATCACCTATAAATACCAAGAGTTTTTTCAAGAGAAGGGGGGATTCATTATTCATTATTAACCCTACTTTCACAATACACCACTTTTACACACAACTCTTAATCATCATTTCTTCTCTCACAAACACATCTCACAATTTTCTCTCATCCATCTTCACACATAGAAGATTGGCAAGACGAAGAAATTCAACATTGGAGATTTGAAGAATTCATTGAAGGCCTAAGTGGGTTTTATCTTTTCTATCTTTTGTTTTGTTATTTTCATGATATGTAACTAATTCCAATCCAGTGAATCAATATGAACTTCTATGAATGCTCTTTGTTAGAATTGACTATATTTTTAATTAATTCAAGTTTGGATTCATTCAATTCATTCAATTAATTCTATGTATGAATTCTTTATTCTTATTAACACATGATTATACGTTGACATGAATTTAGGGTTTTGATAATTTAATAATTGAGTTTGGAGTGTTGATTTACATACAATCTTAATTAATCTTTAATTGAATGGGTAAAACTGATCTTAGATTTGATTTATGCAAGTAGGTTTTGGTTCATTAGTTCTTGCTCTTAATGGGTTATTGGTTATAGTTTGCGCAATTGATTTGTGGATAAATTATGATTGAGAACACTTGATTCATCCCATGATCATACAGTAACAATCATACTTAAGATAGGAATGAACCCTTAACTTGAATAATATTTTGCTATCAAAGTCGATTCAAAACATTGAGTAAACATAATTGGGTAGCACTGATGACCTAGTTCTTTCATCTCTTGATCACAACACCAATTTCTTGTATTTTCTTTCTTAGTTTAAAATAATTTAGCTTTAGTTTAATTCAATTCAACAAATCTCTTGATTACTTTTAGTTTAACTTTAATTAACTCGATAAATCACTTTTCCTCGTGAGAATGATCTCTACTTGCTGTTGTACTTAGGGGTGGGCATAAAAACCGAAACCGAAACCGAAACCGAAACCGAATTGAGCTGAACCGAAAAAGGGTGTTTGGTTCGGTTCGGTTCAAACCGATTTGAAATTTAAAAACCGAATTGAATTCAGATCGGTATCGGTTTTGGACATACAAAACCGAACTGAACCGAATAAACCAAATTGTCTTAATTAATTAGTTTGTAAGGTTCAATTTTATTATGAATTGTTTGTTGATGATGTTTTATTTTTAGACTACATATATATACTACATTTTTTTCTTCTATTTATAGAAGTTATGATGATTTTATATTTTAATTGAGTATGTAGATCGAATATGATTGAAATTTTAGATTCAGATTCAAAATTGGATTGTATTTTGTTTAAATTAATTTTTACATATTATGCTTTCTTAAAAAAAGTGTAAGGCTAAATGTCAAAAATGCAACTTAAAAATCTAAAAAACATATTAAAAACCTTTAAAAACCCATTAGACTCAAAACCGAATTGAACCGAACCGAACCGAATCGAGATAAATGTGTTCGTTTCAATTCGGTTTTCAAGTTCAAACGGTTCAAACTGATTCATATTTTTAAAAATCGAATATATGTCGGTTCAATATGGTTTTGGTCAAAACCGAATCGAACCGAACCGAACCATACCCACCCCTAGTTGTACTTATCTTTATGATTCGTGTACTTGCAAGTTTAGTTTTTATAAACACGATTCTACACACATCAATTCTACCATTTGATGCAAGGGAATCTAATGAGTTATCAAGTATGCCTAAAAGAAAGTCCGAAGATGAATTATCAAGTAGGCCTAAAAGATAGTTTGAAGCCCCAAGTTCTCTTAAGAATTAAGTACGTAAATAATCCTAACTTTCCAAATTTTGGTGTATTTTTTTATTTCCTAATTTTATGCTAGATTTTATTTTTCTATTGCTTGCTAGTTTTCTTTGCTAATTGTTTTTTTTTTACTTCCCTAATCTATTTAGGTTTAGATTTAATCTAATGGAGGCTTGTATTTTCCTAGAGGCACTTTTTAATTATTGAATATGGAAATATTGCATTTTGACATCATATTGAGAGTGTTGTTCCTGTTGAGAATATCAATGTTAGCTGCTCATCAATATTAGTAGCTTAAGAATGAAGAAGTCAGAGTTGCACCGACTGCACCGACTTGTTGTGTTCGTCAATATTAGCAGCTCAAGAATGGAAGTCAGAGTTGCTCCAATTGCACCGATTTGTTTTCTCACCAACGTGCATTAAATATTGTTATTGCTTTGTATATATATTGCTGTAATGTTTGTTAATAAAAAATTAAGGAAAGAAATGAAATGAGTTTCTTCATGGTATCAGAGCTCTGAGGTTGATTATCAAAGCGCCAAAAAAAAAACATTTTGTTTTTTGTTCTGATTTTTTTTTTTTAAATCACTTCAAAGTTCTTTTCGAATTGGTTTAGATCTCACCACCGAATTAAATCTTCCCAAAATATTGTTTCGAGCATTCTGGATTTTTTCCATCACAGGAGGAGCCACCATGTGCCAGCACGCGCCGTAGCCGGAATCTTACATTTCGACAACTGAAAGCCACGTGTCGGCAGGCGTGCAAACGGAGAAGACGAAGCCCGACCCAATATCCTGTTGGGTTATGTGAAGCCAGAAACAGGTGAATAAAACAATTCTAGCAGGTGGTGTGGCGACGACCGCAGCGGAGGTAATGACCCAGACCGCGACACACAAACGAAGAATCACAGAGGAGACATGCTGTGCGTACTGCGACGCAGACAAGGTGCACACACCACTGTCTATGGAGCGGAGTTTCACAGACGTGTTACACATTGTGGACAGAGGCGCAGGCATGTGCCCACACAGCGGTCCAAACCGCATTAGAGGCGGGTTTCACGAGAAATAGGAAATCCTGCATGCACAAGTAATTGGAATAGGAAATAGATTCCAATTGGGATTTTGAATAACCCTAGTGCTCCCATATAAATACCAATATTATTTGTACTTAAGAGAGAGAGAAGAATAGAGCAGAAAAATAAATGTGTAGTGTGTGAGAAAAATTGCTAGAGAAAGAAAGCAATTGTAGAGAGACAGAGAAATTGTAATCAACTGTGAGATATAGTGGATTGAGTGTGGTGCGCTCCGTGGACATAGGCAAATTGGTGAACCACGTAAAATCTTTTGTGTTTTCTTTTATTATTGCTTTCTATTTGTGTTTAGATTTGTGTGCTTGCAATTTCTTCTCCACAACAATTGGTATCAGAGCTCCGGGTTGGGGCATATTATTCACACAAATCTAGGTTCTCTCGAGGTCATCGATTTCGTCGTGGAGATGGGGTCAGAGAAGGAAACGCACAAGATTGAGAAATTCAATGGTTTTAATTTCAGCTTCTGGAAGAAGCAGATGGAAGATTATCTGTACCAGAAGGATCTGCATTGGCCGATAAAAGAGAGACCAAAGGATATGGCCGATGAAGATTGGGAAAAGAAAAGGAAACCGAAGAACATGGATGATGATGACTTTGAACTCCTGGACAGAAAAGCATTGAGAGCAATTCGTCTCAGTTTGACGAAACAGGTCGACTTCAACGTAAAAGATCAACAGACAACCAAAGATCTAATGGATACCCTATCATACCTATACGAACAGCCTTTTGCGGTAAGGAAAGTCCATATTGTCAAGAAGTTATCAACCTTGAAGATAGCGGATGATCAAAACTTTAAAGTCTTTCTGAACCAGTTCAATGAAGTAAATGACGGGTTATGTTCTTTATCTATGGGGTTTGATGAGGAGTTCATGGCGGCGTTTCTACTCACCCAAATGCCAGAAAGTTGGAAGACGACATGCCAGTCGATTGCCAACTCGTTCGGGAAAGAAAAGTTGAATCTTCAGTAGGTTATAAACATAATCATGACAGAAGAGATCATGATGCGTGAAGAGGGACCAGGGGCATCTGCAACTTCAGCATTGAGTTTGGAAGGTAGAGAAGGCAGAGGTAGAAATCGAAACACAAGTCAACGGGGAAGATCAAAGTCTAGAGGTAAGTCCAAATCAAGAAATCAGGTTAACTATTCCGAAAACCAACAACGAAGCAAAAGGGATGCTGAATGCTGGAATTGTGGTAAGAAAGACCATCTCTCGTATGAGTGTTGATCTGAGAAGAAAGATAAGGGCAAGAGCAGTGCGAATTGTGTATCGGAGGAGTCAGATGACTGCTTTATCTGCTCGTTGGAAAGCAAGATGGAGTCCTGGGTCTTGGATTCGGGAGCGCCATTCCATGCCATACCTCACAGGGAATTGCTCGAGAACTACGTCTTCGGAAATATAGGTAAAGTGTATCTAGGTGACGATCAAGCATCGACATTACCGGGAAGGGAGATGTAAGGATTCAACTGCAAGGGTCAATTTTGAAGCTCGATAATGTGAGACATATACCGGATTTAAGGAAGAATTTGATCTCCATTGGGCAACAAACGTTAGATGGTTTTGTGACGACTTTCACAGGTGACAAGTGGAAAATCTCCAAAGGTGCAATGACAATTGCCCAAGGAAGTAAGAATGGGTCACTTTACATAACTACGGATGGGTGTGGTTCAGTCGCTATGGCTGAAAGTAAAGACGATCCGAACTTATGGCATCAGAGATTTGGGCACATAAGTTCTCAAGGGTTGAAGTGTCTGCATTCAAAATGTAAGTTGCCAGATTTAAAATCCGTTGAGGTTGATTTTTGTGAGAGTTGCATTCTAGGAAAACAGAAGCAAGTGAGCTTCAAGAGGACAAAAAGAACACCGGTAAAAAAGAAGCTGGAACGAGTGCACACCGATGTTTGAGGTCCAGCTTCAGTCTCATCAACTGGAGGTAAACTGTACTCCATCACTTTCATCGTCGACCATTCTAGAAAGGTATGGGTTTACTTTCTAAAATACAAGTCTGAGGTATTTGATACTTTCAAGAGATGGAAAGCCAGGGTTGAGAATGAGACAGGTTTGAAGATTAAAAAGCTGCATTCAGACAATGGTGGAGAATATGAAGACAATGAGTTCAAGAGGTTTTGCTACCAAAATGGGATAAAGCTCAGTAGAACAGTTCTTGGAACCCCACAGCAGAATGTCATAGCAGAACGGATGAACAGAACATTGACTGAGAGAGCCCGAAGCATGAGGCTACACTCAGGGTTGCCAAAACAGTTCTGGGCAGAAGTAGTCAATACAGTATCATATTTGATCAACAGCGGACCATCAAAGCCTTTGGACCTCGCTATACCAAAAGAGATCTGGACTGGGAAATAGGTAAATCTTTCTCATCTTAAAGTGTTTGGGTGTGTCTCTTATGTACATGTAGGTGATCATGCGCGGAATAAGCTAGACGCCAAGTCAGTAAAGTGTACTCTGGTGGGCTATGGAGAGGATGAATTTGGTTACAAGCTGTGGGATGACCAAAACCGTAAGATGATCAAAAGTAGAGACGTTGTCTTCAACGAAAGAGTCATGTACAAAGACAGAAACACACAGATGTCTGAGTCGGAAGAGCCATAGTTTTTTGGACCAAATGATGTACAGGATAGAGAGATCATGGAACACATCAAACAGAATGATGAAGAGCAAGGTGTGCAGCCCCAGGTACAATAACCAATCCCACATAGAGATGTTCCAATAACACATGTCCAGAATACATTGAGAAGATCAACTCGAACTCCTATACCAAATAGGAAATACTTGCACTACATGCTGCTGACAGATGCAGTAGAACTTGAGTTCTATGATGAAACTTGTCAGGGAGAAGATACAAGCAAGTGAGAGCTTGAAATGAAGGATGAGATAGAGTCGTTGTCATCTAACTAAACTTGGGAGTTAGCCAAGTTGCCTGAAGGAAAGAAAGCTCTACAAAATAAGTGGGTGTATCGGATCAAAGAGGAACATGACGGTTCCAAGAGATACAAGGCACGACTCGTAGTCAAAGGTTTCCAACAAATTAAAGGTATCGATTACTCTGAGATTTTTTCTCCTGTTATTAAACTAACTACGATCCGGTTAGTGTTAAGTATTGTCGCAGAAAAAAGGTTATATCTGGAGCAGTTATATGTGAAGACTGCCTTTCTTCATAGAGATTTGGAGGAAGAGATATACATGAAGCAACCAGAGGGGTTTACAGAAGACGATAAGGAAGAGTTGGTATGCAAGTTGACGAAGAGCTTGTATGGTATAAAACAAGCTCCCCGACAGTGGTACAAGAAGTTCGATGGGTTCATGCAAAGGAATGGCTACTTGAGATGCAATGCTGACCACTGCTGCTACTTCAAAAAGGTAATGTCTAATTTTATAATATTGCTACTTTATGTTGATGACATGTTAGTAGCTAGTGCAGATTTAGAAGAGATAAATAATTTGAAGAAGCAACTTTCGAGTGAATTCAAGATGAAGGATTTAGGTCCAGTAAAAAAAATTCTTGGAATGAGGATTAGCATAAACGAACAAGAAGTTACATTGAAGCTTTCACAAGCAGAGTACATTCGGAAGGTGTTACAAAGATTCAGCATGGGAAATGCTAAACCAGTAAGAACACATTTAGCTAGTCACTTCAAGTTGTCTAAGGATCAGAGTCCGAAGAAGGAAGAAGAGAAGGACTTCATGGCTAAAGTTCCTTACGCTTCAGCCATTGGAAGTCTAATGTATGCCATGACATGCAAAAGACTTGACATTTCCCAAGCAGTGAGAGTTGTAAGCCGCTACATGTCCAATCCGGGCAAGCCTCACTGGGAGGCTGTGAAATGGATTCTAAGATACTTGCAGGGTACGACAGAGAAGTGTCTAACCTTCAAGAGAGATGAACTCAAGCTGAAAGGTTATGTGGATTCAGATTTTACCGGATAAGTGGTTCATAGAAGAAGTACCACCAGATATGTTTACAATGGCAAGTACTACAGTTAGAAGGGTGTCCCAGTTGTAGAAGATAGTGACAATCTCTACAACAGAAGCTGAGTATGTGGCTGTGACAGAAGCAAGCAAAGAGCTGATATGGTTACAAGGGTTGTTAGCAGAGTTGGGATTCGATCAGATGATGAATGTGTTGCATAGTGACAGTCAAAGTGCAATACACTTGGCCAAGAATTCAACGTTCCATTCTAGGACCAAGCATATAGACCTGCGCTACCACTTCATTCGATCGTTAATCGAAGAAGGAGTGTTGAAGCTAGTGAAGATTGCAGAAACTAAGAATCCAACTGACATGTTAACCAAGCCAGTCACTACTAAAAAACTGGAGTTGTGCACAACTTCAGTTGGTCTTCAAGAGTAAAGACATGGGGAATGAGCACACTGTAATTTATCCATTAAGTCGTCGAGGATGGATGGAGAACACCTATTGAGTTTCAGTCTTCATGTGGGAGATTATTGGGTTATGTGAAGCTAGAAACAGATGAAGAAAACAATTCTGGCAGGTGGGGCGGCGGCGACCGCTGCAGAGGTAATGACCCAGACCACGAAAAATCACAGAGGACATGCTGTGCGTACCGTTGTGCAGACAAGGTGCACACACCGCGGTCTGTGGAGCGGATTTTCACAGACGTTCTACGCGTTGTGGACCGCGGCGCATACAAGGTGCACACACTGCGGTCTGTGGAGCGGAGTTTCACAGACGTGTTATGCGTTATGGTCCGCGGCGTATGCATGTGCCCATACAGCGGTCCAGACCGTGGTAGAGGCGGGTTTCATGAGAAATAGGAAACCCTGCGTGCACAAGTAATTGGAATAGGAAATAGATTCCAATTGGGATTTTGACTAACCCTACTGCTCCCATATAAATACCACCATTATTTATACTTAAGAGAGAGAAGAATAGAGTAGAAAAATAAGTGCGTAGTGTGTGAGAAAAATTGTTAGAGAGATAAAGCAATTGTATAGAGATTGAAAGAGAGACAGAGAGATCGTAATCAACTCTGAGATATAGTGGATTGAGTGCGGTGCGTTCCATGGACGTAGGCAAATTGCTGAACCACGTAAAATCTTTTGTGTCTTCATTTATTATTGTTTTCTATTTGTGTTTAGATTTGTATGCTTGTAATTTCTTCTCCACAACATATCCGGCTTGATCCACCATTCTCTACAATCCGACCCGACTTAGATCCTGCTAGCTAATCTTACCCGAACTTGAGACCGGCCACATCACTAGACTGGTCCAGCCAAACCCAGCTAGTGTCTGACGACCAGTTCACCCATTTTTCGATCGGTTCTCTAAATATTCCATCTGGTTCTGGATTCCCGATTCAATTTCCTACGGTACAGTAGCATTATATAATCAGAAATCAATTTAAAAGTCAGCAATTATGTCAGAAGAGAATAGTTCATCGTCTGGAGAGATAATTTCTCTTGTTATTATTAAATTTGTTCCACCAGAAAGTCCCTTCAATGTTGGCATTCTCCTTACCGAAACAAACTATGATGTTTGGTCTCAGCTAATGGAAATGCATATAGCCGAGCGAGATAAACTCTCCTATATTCGAGGCAAAACACCACCACCTGAAGAATCATCTGAAGGAAACGAAAAGTGTTATGCTGAAAACCAGAAGGAGAAAAGGTGGCTACTCATGTCCATGACTCCAAAGATTATGAAGCATTATTTTCGTTTACCTACTGCTCAAGAAATATGGAGTGCTTTGTCCTAAGCATTCTATGACGGGAGTGATGAACTGCAAGTGTTCTACCTAAATCAGAAGGTTTTCTTTGCCAAACAAAATGGAAGATCACTTTCTGATCGATTACTATAGAGATTTAACAGAAATATTCTGAGAACTAGATCACCGTGATAAGGTGGTCATCAAGGATCCAGATGATATAGCATCTTACCAAAAGTTTTTTGAAAAACTAAGGGTGCATATATCTCTTGCTAGATTGGATGGAGTTTTTGAACAAGTTCGTGGAGAGATTTTAAGGGAAGAAATCACCCCTGATTTAGAAGAGTGTTATTCCTTGATTTGACGATAGGCAATACGTCAGACAACTCTAAAGGAGAAATCTGAAGATTTTGATGCTTCCGCGATGATAGCCCGCAACCGGCCTAGTCAGACATAGTGAGATCAGAAAAGGACTGATAAGTCTTTTACCAAATGCATGCATTGCCATCAAAAAGGTCATACCAAAGACTGTTGCTTCGAGATTGTAGGATACCTTGATTAGTGGGATCATAATTGCAAGACGGGCTCCAAACAAGGGTATATTGCCAGTGTTGCTAAGCAAACAGAAAAAGATATTGAAAACGGTTCTGCACTAATTTCCACCTCAAAAAATGTTGGTAAGGCTCTCAAAACTTCTACACCTGTTTGTAATAGTTCATGGATAATTGATTAAGGTGCAACAAATCACATGACTTTTGATTCTAAACAAGTCGCACCATTGAGACCACTCTCACAAAATGCCATTTCTGTAGCCAACGGTACCTCAACCTCGGTTATTGGAGAAGGCTCTGTGTCTCTTACTAATCCTTTAAATTTTGATTCAGTATTAGTTGTTCCCTCTCTGAATTTTAACCTTTTGTCTATTTCCTAAATAACTACTGCTTTATCTTGTGTCATAATTTTTTGGCCCGATTCTTGTGTTTTTAAGGACATCCAGAAAAGCAAACGATTGGTTGTGGTATTAGGCGAGGGAACTTGTATTACTTGGACTTGGCGCCGACAAGTGTTGACCAGTTAAGATCAGTATTGGTGGCAGACGGATTTGAGAAAAGGAAAGGGTCAGAGATCTGGTTATGACATAGGAGACTAGGACATACATATTTTTGGGTATTTAAAATGGTTATTTCCTAGTTTATTTAAAAATCTTGTATTTCCAGCTTTAAGTGTAATGTTTGTGAACTGGCCAAAAGCCATCGTGTTTCTTTTCCATCAACATTGAATAAAAGTCCATCTCCTTTTATGGTTATTCATTCTGATGTTTGGGGTCCATCCAAGCATTATACTCTTGGACAATCACGATAGTTTGTTACATTTATTGATGATAATAGTAGGATTACTTGGGTGTGTTTGATGAAATCCAAAGGAGAAGTGAACTTATTATTCTAAAAGTTTCACAAAATGGTCCGTACACAATTTAATGCATAGGTTCAAGTTTTGCATAGTGATAACGGAGGAGAATACAAAAGTTCTGAACTTCAGCAGTATTTGGAATCACATGGTATAATTCATCAAACTTCTTGAGTCGATACACCCCAGCAGAACGGTGTCGTTGAACGAAAAAATTGACACTTGTTGGAGGTTTTCTTTGCTAAGTGTTTTTTTTTTTTTTTACTTCCTTAATCTATTTAGGTTTATATGCAATCTAAGGGAGGCTTGTATTTTCCTGGAGGCACTTTTTAATTATTGAATATGGAAATATTGCATTTTGACATCATATTGTGAGTGTTGTTCCTGTTGAGAATATCAATGTTAGCTGCTCATCAATATTAGCAGCTCAATAATGAAGAAGTTAGAGTTGCACCGATTGCACCGACTTGTTGTGTTCGTCAATATTAGCAGCTCAAGAATGGAAGTCAGAGTTGCACCAATTGCACTGACTTGTTGTCTCACCAAGTTGCATTAAATGTTGTTATTGTTTTGTGTATATATTGTTGTAATGTTTGTTAATCAAAAATTAAGGAACGAAATGAAATGAGTTTCTTCAGTTCCATTAGTTTCTGGTGTTTTGCGTGAGTTCTATTGTTAGGTTTGTGTTTCAGAATCTCTACCCCATCATCATTACTTAAGTTTAAACTAAATACTATGTTTGAATGTAATATACGCGTACCACGTAAAATATAACGTTTCATTGTTTTTTTTTTTGTTTTTTTTTTGTGATTTGATTCTTTCTTTGGGTTTGCATATTTTATAACAGTAAAAAGGGAGAAAATAAATTACGTGGACAAAATTAAAAGGAGTAGAGCACTTAGTAACTTACTTGCAGTAGTGGTTGTTTCACTAAAATTATTAAATCTAAGATCTAGTTTCTTCAGGGATGAAAATGAGCCTAGTGACCGTAATAGGCTGCTTCCATCACGAATGCTGATATTTACTAGATAAAGCTCTGTCAATCCTTTTAGACTTGTGCCATCTGTGAAACCAATTTATCTCTCTTTTAAAGTTTATTTGAATTAATTTAAAAAATTATAATTGATAACTAATTAAAAATTAATCTTTTCAAAAAAAAAAAAGTAACTAATTAAAAATTTTGTTTGCATCATTACCTTTGGGAAAAATAAATTTGTCAATCTCGTTGTTGCTCATGTCCAGAAACTCTAAATTGCTTAGAGAGTAAAATCCTGACAAAATTATTGAACAGCAAAGAAGAAAACAGAGTAAATAAAGCTGATATGAGAGAAAGAGAGAGGGACGAAGAAGCTTATTTAATTACCTGCAATATCAACAATTCCTCTCAATCCCTTATCATTCAAATATAAAGTTTTTAATGATGAAAGAGCCCCTATCGATGATAACATGCTACTGTTCAACTTGTTACCTCTTAAATCCAGATATTCCAAGTTGTCTAAACGTGTTAAGAGGAAAATAAATCAGACCGGTTATATAATTTCAAATGTTCATCACAATAGCATACGTAATTGTATCCTAAGAAGGTTTAGTCCTCTAATTATAGCATATAATAATGAAGGCCGTACAAAGGCAGAGGTACATATTTGCAACACCAATAGCCCGGTCTAGCTTTGAATATATAAATATATATTAATTTATTAAAATATTTTTGTTGGATGTTCTGTTTTATGTCTATTTGATATATATGTATCATTGTTAATTTATATAATTAGAAATAATTATAATTTATTAATTTTTTGTGTTCAGATAATTCACAAAATGATATTTAATATATTTCACTATCTTAATTATTTATTGTCAAAATTCTGTAAAATGTAAGTATTTGGTTGAAAAAAAATCTTATTATTATAGAATAAGAAGAAAAATGATAATAAATAATAATTTAAAATTTTAATAATTCATTTAAAAGCTTTGCAAATTCATAATTTTCGTTGTTACATTTTATATTTCTTAAGATAGTTCCAATGTATTTAGTTATATTATTATACAAAATATAGTATTATGTCACATGAGTGAATAGGGGTATACAATTTCTTTTTAACAAAATCCTGTATTAATGTAAAAATTTACTTAAAAAGTTATAAATTGAGAAGTAATAAAAAATTATGTTTGACGAGATGAGAGTGATCCAGTGTACTCATCGTATCTATAACAAGAGATTGTGAGATTGTGGGTTAAAAAAAATTAAAGTTTAGCTTGGTCTAAACAAATTTCTTGACTAAGCCACATGAAGAAAATGAGATGAATCTAAATGTTAAAATTATAAAAGGCAAGATAATTATATATATATATATATATCATATTTAACAAAACCAAATAAATAGTTCTAGTATTTGAAAAATTCTCAAATTTTATTCATAGGTCGATTTCAATGAATTTATCACACATAAAAAAATCAGATTAAAGTTCATTAAAATTGATTTGATTTTATCAAGATTCTTACTGAAATTAAAATAAAAGATCCCTTAAGAGAGAATCACTATAAATATATATATATACCACTATCTGTAAACACATAAGAAATCCAATTCCTTGAGCATTCAAACAAATCAAAATACACAATCATGTACAATAATTCTATACCATAAATGACAAAGAAAATGTTTGAACGAGAGTGAAAACTTACCTTGAAAATCAATAATTTTATTCAATTTATTAGAATCTAGATATAACGTTTGTAATGACGAACGAGCACCTGGACCTGCAACATGTAACAGTGTGAATTGTTTCACCAATTGATATTTGTCTATATAGAAAATAAATAATTGAGATAACTTTTTAAAGTAATTTTTTCACTTTTTCTTAATAAAGTTAAAATGTTGTTTTTCAACAAAACTAGGATTGACGGTAAGAGCACCAATTCTCTCATTCACCCTATAAACATTTCCGCATGTGGTATATATCAAAAAAAATGTTTTTCTTTTTGAAAAACAAAATATTCATTTATGTGGTAATTTTATTATAAGCTAAACAAACTTGTTTGCATTTATCACTTCCGTCTTAACAGGCATGAAAAACATTTCAATATAAAAATTCATATTTTATGAGTTACACATGAGGCATTATAGATTAGTGTGTATATCACTTGTCACTTTCTTAAATGGTTGTTGTTTTTCAATCAACGCTCAATATGGTTCGGTAAGAAGGGGTTTATATTCGACTTCATGCAATCACATATAGTCGTTGTTTTAGAAATCGGTCTAAACAGCTGGACAACTTGTCGGTGACTTATGCTGATTAGTTGGCTGCCTACGCTGATTTCTAGAACAGATTAATCTGCCTAATTGTTAAACAAAAATTCACTTTTAACTCCACCTTAGTTGTGAAGAAGAAGACGACGAAGCAGACATGAGTTGTTTTTTTTAGAAGCTTAGTTTATTCAAAGAAAAACAGAGCACAACACCTCAACAGAGGAATAAATGTCATTTGCGGTTGATTGAAGTGGATTGGGGAGTTTTAATTAGGGATTTCGTGAGAGAATTAGGCCCCGTCATGCAGCTGTTTTTCGGTCCGTTTTCGTTTTTATTTTTCAAAAACGATTTCGAAAACGCGTTCGTTAATCGTTTTTCATTTTATTTTCGAAAAAAAAAAAAAAACAAAACCAGTATTAAAAATGAAAGATTTGAAAAACATAAAATACTTGTTTTTCGTTTTTCGTTTTTCGTTTTTGTTTTTTATTTTGTTTTTCACTTTTTTTATATTAAAAAAAATCTTAAACTATTAATCGTAATGTTATGCGTTTATAACTAGGACAAGACGGAATAAAAATTTTAAATTTGTATATTATAATTATAATATTTACATAATTAATTTTATATTATAATATATTATATATATAGTATCCGATATAAACTAGAAGAAGAAAGAGAATTTTTAAAACAATGTCAAACAACACTGATAACACTCCTTCCAGGCTTTCTTCTGCTATTTCTATCAGACAAACTCAAACAAACAAAATCCAACACCTTGTTGAATATACCCATATCCTAGAATCTGCCCAGATCACTGAAACAGCTCTTCCCCTGTTAAACCCTTATACTGTCTTTAAACGCAGTCGATCACTCTCTAGAAGAGTCACAGCCTTAGTTCAACACCGTTCTCCTCCTATAAAGGAATATATCCAATCCACTGCCTTAGATAATTGTCTAATTCCTGCCTCTTCTACTGAACAATATGTTGACTTAGAAATTGGTCAACCACTTATTGATCAGTGGATCAAAGAAGGATACTCTCATCTACACATCGGAGCTATCAGGATAATCCTTACCTTGCATTGCAGAAAAGGATTACCAGTCACTGCCAGAATTGCTCTCCTCAACACAATTTACAAGCAGTATGAACATGCAATCATTGGAACGTGTCTTTCCACTTTACATGCAGGAAGCATCTCACTCACCTATTATCCAAACTTCAACATCCCACTCAGGGATCTGAATCTTCACAATTGTCTCAAAATTCAACTCCAAATTGTGGGAGCCCCTATGATGCCAAACTCTTATATGGCAACGCTACATCATCAGATTGCATACAGGCTCCAAGATCATGCTCTTGATCTTCCATCCCTGGCCATACTGGAGACACAATCTTCATCAAAGCTGAAAAGAAGATGAAGTTCCTACCATCATCCAGATTCTCAAGCAATTACCCAGAGAAAAAGCTCACAGAAATCATGCCTCTCTAATGGATCACTAACTATGAGAAAGCTTTTCAAAACATCACTCCGGTTGTAGCTACTGATACCAAGTTCACTAAGTTAGCTGATGGTTCCATCCAGACTACTTATGAACAGATTGGTACTTCTGGGACAAATACCTCTGCCATAGAAACATCACCCAGTGCTCCTCCTGTGTTCCAGGTCCTAATGATCCGGCCTGTTACGACTGAACAGGAAATTCCTATCCATCGTTTTGAGGCTGATGGAACTCCAATTTACACAGACAAGATCAATGGACACTTCATCTGGGACTTTGACCCAGAAATGTGTGATGCAGATTGCGAATGCAGAGCTTGTCTCAAACCTGTGAAAGCATCCTGTAAACCAATTCCTTCACACAGAAATCCTAAGGACCCTCACAGTCATTGGATTGGTTTACAACCAATTAAAAACAAGCCTCTTCTTATCTATGATAGGGCACTCCAAATCCTGAAAGAGGAAGGATTGCTTCTGGATGAACCAACAGAAAAATTGTTGCCAACAATTCCAGTTCCTATTCCGTGCTATATGGCCTCCAGTTATGATAAGGATTTTCCTCCCTTGGAATCCTCTTCAAATCCTGAAAGAAACTTATTTTCCAGGCCATTCATCCAATCAACCGAAGTCTTACCTAACGGATCTCTTAAACAGCCCTCCCAGGCTGAACAGGTCCTCAACTGGCATACTCGTAATGCCACCGTCCAGAATAGAGTTCTTCACTCTATTGACCAGAAGATAGACAAAGTCTCTCATCATGTTTCACAACATGGCAATCAGCTTCAACATCTAGATTCTACATTACGCAATATGTATACGGATTTGCAATCTAGAGTTTCTAGATTGGATGTTGATCTTCATCAGTATATCAGCCAAGGGTATTTTGGCCCTGAATTTGATAGCAAGGAGAGAGAAATCAGGCAACTCAAGGACCAGTTAGACCAGATAACAAGGGACCATTTTACCAGTACTCCTTATGTCCCAAGGCCACATCCTTATTCACCGTCCTTGATATTCCCGACTCAATCACCACCACCACCTCCTTCCCGGCCTCCCGACCATTCCCAGTTCTTCAAATCAACTGGTGATCTTTTCAGAAAATATCATCCTTTATCTACTGAACAACCATCCTCAAGTAAAGCCAAGAAAACCTCTTCTCAGAAAAAGAAGACTCATGCACCTCACAAACGCTCACCACCAGATCATCGAAAACATGCCTTCTATACATCTTCCAGCCAATTTACCTCTTCAGAAACCTCTGACAACCCTACAGAAACAGAACCCACAGAATCCTCTTCCGTTTCATCATGGGAAACATATTACACCGATGAAACACCAACCTCAGATTCTCCAAACTATTCAGACCCGGATGCCTAACCTGATCTTTCTCAGATCTACCTGGCCACTAGAACTGATCCACAACCGTCTACTCAGACAGTTGACACGTCTGAATCCTCAGGTGAAACTTCTGAGGAACCAGCTCCTATGGTCGACAAACCACCAGACCAAAGAAATAGAACACATGCTCCTCCACTGAAACCTACAAATGGTCCCTGGTTCAATTTTGACGATGTTGCTCCACGACAATGGAGGAAAAGAATGTCTGAAATGAGTGCATGGCTAGACCTTCAAATAGCTAAAGGAGGTGACAATACAGAATCCATTCTGAGAGAATTTGTTTCTAGATTCACCGGATCCCTTAGAGATTGGTACCAAGCACTTGGAGAATACAGACAGTTACAACTGGTCAGATGTGGATCTGTTTCTATAGCAACAGGAATAGTCTTCAGAGAATTTCTCGGAGATGCTTCTCAGTTCTATAAACAGACCAGACAAGAATTCTTCGAAATGAGAGTTTGCTCATTAGATAAAAAAGATATCGATTACCACTACAGGCGCATGTCTTCAGGTATCATGCACTTGGTGGAATCAATGATGAAACCTTGAGACAAGTATATTTTAATTCTCTCCCCACAGAACTCCAGGGAGAACTTCAAAGATTGATTGAATTCTCAGGAAGAAACCTCAGAGACATCACTCTAGGAGAAATTCACATGTTTACCCACACTTCTCTAGAAAAACTCTGTGCTACTCAACGAGTTTTTTCGAAAATGATCAGAGAAGGAAAAAGATACGATAAACACTGTAAATTTCCTCCTAACTACCATCTCAAGTGCAACTCCAATGAGCATTGTAACTGCAAAGCAAATAGGCCTTACAGGAGGCAGTCGTCCAGAACCCAAAAACCGAAAGGTTCTTCAAATCCTAGAAAATACAAGTACTACGGAAAGAAGGCAAGAAGATCATGGAATAAGTCCAACAAATGCTTTGCCTGCGGTCAAGAAGGACATTATGCCAAGCAATGTCCCAATAAAAGAACAAAATCTGCCAAGCTCATTCAATAGCTTAGACAGGTTGCAGAGGATATTCCCTCAGATGCTGACATTGAATCTTACTTCTCAGAACAGGAAGATGTCAACCAGTTGACCTCTTTCATGGTTCTGGATTCAGAGGATCATGACTCTAGCTCCTCAAAACACTCGAGCTACCCAGATCCTGACTCCCCATCAGAAGCTTACCAGGTCACCAGCAATGGAAATTCTGGCCCACAGATCAAGATTCAGATCTTAGCTACAAAATATTCCAAACCAGTCCCAGTCATTGCCTATTTTGATACGAGAGCCCATTCCTCTATGATGAATCCCAGCGTCCTCCCTGCAGATGCCTGGAAAGAAGAAAAGAACCAGTTCTTAGCAGCAGATGGACAACTTTTCAACACCTATTTGGTCTCCAAAAACAAGATCGGCTTACAGTTTTTCCCTTCGTTCACACTTTAGACCCATGTCATCGGAACTCCTCTTCCAGACAAAGATATCCTCACTGGATGGGACATTTACAGCCAGTCTAAACCCATCAGGATTTTGCCTCAAGGGATACGATTCAAAAGGGAATTCAAACCCTTTATTGACGTTCCAAAAAATTTCCCCCTTTCGGTTATCAATCCAGATTTCCAACATATTCAAGAAAAGCTCTTACAGTTCTGCACCAACAACCATGCAGACTTCCAACATCCACACCCTCTGTGGAAAAATCCTGACTTCTTCATTAAGCTCCCTTTCAAACCCAATGAAGATGTTAATCCCACAAAAGCAACTCACTCAGGAATGTCTCCCTCTGACCTATCTCTGGCCACTAAAGAATGTGATGAACTTCTCAGACAAGGATTAATAGAGTCCACCTATTCTCCATGGGCTTGCCAAGCTTTTTACGTTGAAAAAAGATCTGAACAAATTAGAGGAAAGAAAAGGCTCGTAATTGATTATAAGCCTCTCAATCTCTTTCTCCAAGATGACAAATTCCCGGTTCCCAAAGCCAATACTTTATTTTCCCAGCTTCCTGGAGCCACTGTTTTCTCCAAGTTTGACTTAAAGGGGGCTTTCTCGCAGATTGGAATCCATCCTGTAGACCGGCTCAAAACGGCTTTTTGTCTTCCAAATGCCCAATATCAATGGACTGTCCTTCCTTTTGGGCTAAAAACGGCCCATTTCCTTTTTCAAAAAGCCATCACCCGAATCTTTTATCCAATACTCAACACAGCCCTGTTATATATCGATGACATTCTTCTGTTTTCACTAGACAAAGAATCGCATAACCACCTCCTATAACATTTCCACCAAATCATCGATAAATATGGGATCATGCTGTATGATAAGAAGAGATCAATTGGTGTTATAGAAATTGAGTTTCTTGGAATGAAAATCAATGATGGTTCTTATGCTCCTGGACCTCACCTTGCACGGCAGCTTCTTACTTTCCCGGATTCGAACCTCTCACAAAAGCAGCTTCAACAGTTTCTTGGCATTGTCAACTACATCAGAGACTTCATTCCACAAGCCATCCGCTACACCACCTGCTTGTCCAAACTTCTTAAGAAGGATCCCCCTCAGTGGAACACCTCTCACTCCGAGGCAATATCTCACCTCAAAAGTGTTGCTCAAAAGCCTACACCTTTACATATTCCTTCGACAGGACAACTCATCCTACAGACTGATGCCAGTGATCATTTTTGGAGAGCCATTCTCTTTGAAGAAATCAATGGGAGACACCACTACTGTGGTCATTCGAGCGGACAATTCAAAGACGCCCAGAAACACTATCATACTATCTATAAGGAGATCTTTGCTGTAAAAAATGGAATTTCCAAGTTTGACGTCATTCCCTAAGGTGCTTGAATTCCGTAACAAGCTCCCTCCAAATCCCCAGATCTTGAGACTCAAAGATTGGTTCTCCAGATACGACTTTTTGGTCAAACATATTAAAGGTCACCATAACATCATTCCTGATATGCTCTCCAGACCTCACCCTATCACCATACTTTCTCGGGCAAGTCCTGTACCCTTGATTTACATGATATCTTCCCAAGCCTCATCCTCTACTGCTCCTCCTACTTCCCCATTGCCACATGTTTTCCCTCCAGAGTTCATGGCCACCCTTCCACCAAGTCAACTTCCCACTATCCAACAGATTCAAGATTTTGCATGATTATATCTTCCGAGATATCTCTCTCAAATCAACGATCAAGGTTGCCATCACCAGTTAGCTAATCCCAGCAAACCTTTTCTCGACCCTTTTATATCACCACCATTTTACTACTATTCCGACCAGCTGTTATGGTTCCTCTGGTGCTTATCTGTTCCCCATCAACATGCCATAGTTTTTCCCCTCCAAGCATTATATTGTTTTGTCCAGGATCCAACCTCTTCTAAACTCCAAACCTTTCTACAATGGTTCAATCCTCTCTCTGTCTAACGGACCGAGCTTACCAGGCTTATGGGCCATTATCATATTTGGAAAATGGACCCAGAACAGGCCTCCAAAGTATGCTGCATTTGGATCTTTAACAGGCCCTATAGGTATAATCCACATACCCAACTTCTCTGGACCTCTAACATCTGCTACGAATGGGATACATCGTATGATTACGAAATGTTGTATCGTACCAGCATCCAGATAACCCTTCTCAATTTCCTTTGTGACATCAACAATGACAAGACAGATGTCCTTTTTATCCTTCCAGACGTCCCAAGGGACCCAACAAGGAGTTGGCATCCTTTCCTGAATTCCTATCTTCAGGACTCCCAAGACCAGGCTGACACGTGGCCCTGTTCCATCTGTGGGGCCCTCGACTCAGATGACGAATATCATTCCACCTGTAATCTTAGCAGTCCATGACTGTTTAGTTTTTCCTGTATAATTATTAGTGTGCTTTCCAGTTGTCCGACAATCTTTCTGCTTTCTTTGACATTTTGTAAAATTATTATGCAGTGTCGGCCACCTCTTTTGGCCTTATCTCTTGTAAGATAGGCTTGTCAGGCTTGGGCTCAATGCAGGTCTTCATTCTCTATAAAAGGAACCTCATCTCCTCTGTGTAAAATCATCAGAAAATCAATAAAGCTTGTGTGTTTGTGTTTAATGGCTTTCTAAACAGTTTTCTCTTCCTAATCTTCAGACAGTTCTATGTCTGAAACTATGATTCTTCAAGATCTTAGTATGCACTATGCTTGTCTCGTATGAGGATCCTGCATATCAGAACAGATTTTGTTTACTGGTCTAGTATATCGGTTGGACACCCTGGACACATCCGGAACCAGAATGGTGATGGCTAGGATGAACTCAGGTTTAACAAAGCCACGTACTGACTAGTTTGGCTTATGATATCCATCCATCTATGATAGTATCTGGCTAGTGAGTACCCTGTCAAGGCCGTTGAGGAAAAACTTGAGCTAGAAAAGATATATTGTCTAGTCTAGGCCCAGTTACCTTTTAATCCTTTCATATCTCTCACTCCCCACCTGGGGTCCACCCAGAGTGAGTTCACAGGAGCCAGGAAATGATTTTTGCACTCCCAGGGCTCGAACTCGGCACTTCGATCGGACGCTAAGGCTCTGATACCACTTGAGCTAGAAAATATATCTTGTCTAGTCTAGGCCCAGTTACCTTTTAATCCTTTCATATCTAATCATATATATTATATAAAATATTATATATTATAATTCAGGGTTCGAGCTCCACTACCATCTCACAGAGAGAATCAAAGCCTTGTTTTCCCCACAGACGGCCTTTCCTCAACGGCTTTAACATGGTATTTACTGGCCAGATACTATCAGAGATGGATGGAGATCATAAGCCAAACTAGTCAGTACGGGGTTTTGTTAAACCTGAGTTCATCCTAGCCAGCATCATTCTGGTTCCGGATGTGTCTAGGGTGTCCAACCGATATACTAAACCAGTAAACAAAATCTGTTCTGATATGCAGGATCCTCAGACGAGGCAAGAATAGAGCATACCAGTATCTTGAAGAATCATAGTTTCAGACATAGAACCGTCTGAATACCAGGAGAAGAAAACTATTTAGAAAGCCATTAAACACAAACACACAAGCTTTATTGATTTTCTGATGATCCTCTACACAAAGGAGGTGAGGTTCCTTTTAAAGAGAAAGGAGACCTCCTTCTACTGGCAAGTCTATCTTACAAGAGATAAGGCCAAAGGCGGTGGCCGACACAATAAGATAATTATAACAAAGCAACAAATAAAGCAGGAAGCTGGTCGGACAGCTGGAAGACACAACAATAATTATACAGAAAGGGTAGGTGAAACAGTCACGGGCTGCTTAGATTACAGGTGGAGTGATATTCGTCATCCGAGTCGAGGGCCCCACAGATCGAACAGGGCCATGTGTCAGCCTGGTCTTGGGAGTCCTAAAGGTCAGAATTCGGGAGAGGATGCAAGCTTCTTGTTGGGTCCCTTGGGAGGTTTGGAAGGATAAAGAGAACATCTGTATTATCATTGTTGACGTCACAAAGGAAATTAAGGAGGGGTATCTGGATACTGGTATGATACAACCTTTCGTAATCATACGATGTATCCCATTCGTAGCAGATGTTAGAGGTCCAAAGAAGCTGAGTATGTGGGTTATATCTGTAGGGCCTGTTAAAGATCCAAATGCAGCATACTTTGGAAGCCTGTTCAGGGTCCATCCTCCAAATATGGTAATGGCCCATAAGTCTGGTAAGCTCGATTTGCCAGACCGATAGAGGTTTGAACCACTGTAGAAAAGTTTGGAGGTTAACAGAGGTTGGATCCTGGACGAAGCCATACAGCGCCTGGAGAGGAAAAACCATGGCATGGTGATGGAGAACAGATAAGCACCACAGGAACCACAACACTTGGTCTGAATAGTAGTAAAACGGTGGTGATATAAAAGGGTCGAGAAAAGGTTTACTGGGGTTGGCTAACTGGTGGTGGCAGCCTTGATCGTTGATCTGAGAGAGATATCTTGAAAGATACAACCTTGCAAAATCTTGAACCTGTCGGATAGTGGGGAGTTGACCTGGTGGGAAGGTGGCCATGAACTCTGGAGGGAACATAGGCTGCAGTGGGGGAGTAGGCGGAGCAGTAGACGATGAGGCTTGGGAAGATATCATGTAGATCAATGGGACAGGACCGGTACGGGAAAGGAGGGTAACAGGGTGAGGTCGTGAGAGCATATCTGGGATGATGTTATGGTGGCCTTTTATATGCTTGACTGAAAAGTCATACCTGGAGAACCAGTCTTTAAGTCTCAGGAGCTGGGGATTTGGAGGGAGTTTGTTACGGAATTCAAGTACCTTAGGGAAGGATGAGTTGTCCATTTCAATGGTAAATTTGGTGGTTCTGAGATGGAAGTCAAACTTGGAAATTCCATTTTTTACAGCAAGGATCTCCTTGTAAATAGTGTGATAGTGTTTCTGGCATCTTTGAATTGTCTGCTGGCATGACCACAGTAGTGACGTCTTCCATTGGTTTCTTCAATGAGGATAGCTCCCCAGAAATGATCGCTGTCATCTGTTTGTAGGATGAGGTGTCCTGATGAAGGAATATGTAAGAGTGGAGGCTTTTGTGCAACACTTTTGAGGTGGGATATTGCCTCGGTGTGAAAGGTGTTCCACTGAGGAGGATCCTTCTTGAGATGCTTGGATAAGCAGGTGGTGTAGCGACTGGCTTGTGGAATGAAATCCCTGATGTAGTTGACAATACCAAGAAACTGTTGGAGCTATTTCTGTGAGAGGTTCGAATCCGGGAAAGCAAGAAGTTGTCTTGCAAGGTGAGGTCCAGGGTCATAAGATCCATCTTAGATTTTCATACCAAGAAACTCAATTTCTGTGACACCAATTGAGCTCTTCTTACCTGACAACATGATTCCATATTTATCAATGATACGGTGAAAATGTTGTAGGAGACCATTGTGTGATTCTTTGTCTGATGAAAACAGAAGAATGTCATCGATATATAGCAGGGCCGTGTTGAGTATTGGACGAAAGATTCTGGTGACTGCCTTTTGGAACAGGGAAGGGGCTGTTTTTAGCCCAAAAGGAATGACAGTCCACTGATACTGGGCATTAGGGAGGCAAAAAGCCGTTTTGGGCCGATCTGAATGATGGATCCCAATCTGCCAGAAAGCCCTATTCGAGTCAAACTTGGAGAAAATCGTGGCTCCAGGAATTTGGGAAAATAGCGAATTGGCTCTGGGAACCGGGAACTTATCATCCTGGAGGAAGAGATTACGAGGCTTATAATCAATTACGAGCCGTTTCTTTCCCCTGACTTGTTCAGATCTTTTTTCAACATAAAAGGCTTGACAGGCCCAAGGAGAAGAAGTGGACTCTATTAAACCTTGTCTGAGAAGTTCATCGCATTCTTCCGTGGCTAGGGATAGGTCAAAGGGAGACATTCCAGTGTGAGTTGCTTTTGTGGGATTGACATCTTCATTGAGTTTGAAAGGAAGCGTTATGAAGGAGTCGGGATTTTTCCACAGCGGGTGTGGATGCTTGAAGTCTGCATGGCTGTTGGTGAAGAATTGTAAGAGCTTCTCTTGAACATGTCGGAAGTCTGGATTGATAACCGAAAAGGGGGAAAATTTTGGAATGTCAATGAAGGGTTTGAATTCCCTTTTGAATCGAATTCCCTGAGGCAAAATTCTGATAGATTTGGACTGGCTGTAAATATCCCATCCAATGAGGATATCCTTGTCAGGAAGAGGAGTTCCAATAACATGGGTCCAGAGCGTAAACGAAGGGAAAAACTGTAAGCCGATTTTATTTTTGGAGACCAAATAGGTGTTGAAAAGTTGTCCGTCTGCTACTAAGAACTGGTTCTTTTCTTCTTTCCAGGCCTCTGCAGGGAGGACGCTGGGATTCATCATAGAAGAGCGGGCTTCCGTATCAAAATAGTCAATGACTGGGACTGGCTTGAAATACTTTGTAGCTAAGATCTGAATCTTGATCTGTGGGCCAGAATTTTCATTATTGGTGGCCTGGTAAGCTTCTGATGAGGAGTCAGGATCTGGGTAGCTTGAGTGTTCTGAGGAGCTGGAGTCATGATCTTCTGAGTCTAGAACCATAAAAGAGGTCAACTGGTTGACATCTTCCTAGAAGCTTGCATCCTTTCCCGAATTCTGACCTTCAGGACTCCCAAGACCAGGCTGACACATGGCCCTGTTCGATCTGTGGAGCCCTCGACTCTGATGACGAATACCACTCCACCTGTAATCTAAACAGCCCGTGACTGTTTCACCTACCCCTGCTGTATAATTATTGTTGTGTCTTCCAGCTGTCCGACCAGCTTCCTGCTGTCCGACCAGCTTCCTGCTTTATTTGTTGCTTTGTTACAATTATCTTATTGTGTCGGCCACCGCCTTTGGCCTTATCTCTTGTAAGATAGACTTGCCAGTAGAAGGAGGTCTCCTTTCTCTTTAAAAGGAACCTCACCTCCTTTGTGTAGAGGATCATCAGAAAATCAATAAAGCTTGTGTGTTTGTGTTTAATGGCTTTCTAAATAGTTTTCTTCTCCTGGTATTCAGACGGTTCTATGTCTGAAACTATGATTCTTCAAGATACTGGTATGCTCTATTCTTGCCTCGTCTGAGGATCCTGCATATCAGAACAGATTTTGTTTACTGGTTTAGTATATCGGTTGGACACCCTAGACACATCCGGAACCAGAATGATGCTGGCTAGGATGAACTCAGGTTTAACAAAACCCCGTACTGACTAGTTTGGCTTATGATCTCCATCCATCTCTGATAGTATCTGGCCAGTAAATATCCTGTTAAAGCCGTTGAGGAAAGGCCGTCTGTGGGGAAAACAAGGCTTTGATTCTCTCTGTGAGATGGTAGTGGAGCTCGAACCCTGAATTATAATATATAATATTTTATATAATATATATGATTAGATATGAAAGGATTAAAAGGTAACTGGGCCTAGACTAGACAAGATATATTTTCTAGCTCAAGTGGTATCAGAGCCTTAGCGTCCGATCGAAGTGCCGAGTTCGAGCCCTGGGAGTGCAAAAATCATTTCCTGGCTCCTGTGAACTCACTCTGGGTGGAACCCAGGTGGGGAGTGAGAGATATGAAAGGATTAAAAGGTAACTGGGCCTAGACTAGACAAGATATCTTTTCTAGCTCAAGTTTTTCCTCAACGGCCTTGACAGGGTACTCACTAGCCAGATACTATCAGAGATGGATGGATATCATAAGCCAAACTAGTCAGTACGTGGCTTTGTTAAACCTGAGTTCATCCTAGCCAGCACTATTCTGGTTCCGGATGTGTCCAGGGTGTCCAGCCGATATACTAAACCAGTATACAAAATCTGTTCTGATATGCAGGATCCTCATACGAGGCAAGCATAGAGCATACTAGGATCTTGAAGAATCATAGTTTCAGACGATTCTGAACAGATTTTGTTTACTGGTCTAGTATATCGGCTGGACACCCTAGACACATCCGGAACCAGAATGATGCTGGCTAGGATGAACTCAGGTTTAACAAAGCCCTGTACTGACTAGTTTGGCTTATGATCTCCATTCATCTCTGATAGTATCTGGCCAGTAAGTACCCTGCTAAGGCCGTTGAGGAAAGGCCGTCTGTGGGGAAAACAATGCTTTGGTTCTCTCTGTATATTATTATATTAATAATATATATGTAATAATATATATATATATATATATATTTATAAATATATAATAATATATTATTTAATATTATATATATAATATCAAATATTATATATTTACATAGGATATAATGTCATATATTATGTATTATTATATATAAAAATGTAATATAAAAAATATAATAATAATATATATATATATATATATTAATATAATATATACAAAATATATATATTATAATTATTTATTTATAATTTAAGAGTTTAGTTTTGATTAATTCATTTTTTTGATATATTTTTTTGAATTAATTTTTGATGTGTTACTTCTGTTTAATTTAAAAATTACAATACAAAAATTATATTGGTTAATTATTTTAACAATTTTTTTATAGTTGTAATAATATTAACCAAAATACTAAAATTGATATTTCAATTTTTGATAATTTTCGGTTATTCTACCAGACGCGTTTTTTCTGTTTTCATTTTCAAAATACGATTTTCAGTATTTACTACCAGACGTATTTTCAGAAATCGAAAATGAAACCAAAAATACTGTTTTTATTTTTATTTTTATTTTTATTTTCAAAAATCAGTAACTGAAAAACGTTTATAGGACTGGCCCTTAAGGATTTCAAAAGGGAGATTTGTGATATTTAAGTTTTGGGGAAGCTTACGTCTCTCTTTCCACCTAGTTTTTAAGTTAGTAGTTTTTTTTATTTTTATTTAAAAAAATTGTAATGTTATGTTATGTTTTTGAGCTGAGCTGTTTTGTTCCTCCCAAAACCATTGACGTGGTGTGCTTATATTTCTGGACTGAGAGTCTACAGATGAGATTTTGACAGCATGGTTTGACTTGATTTTCAAGAAGAGATTAAGAGAGGTAAAATAAAAAATAAAAAATAAAAAATTTACCATCCGGGAGCCAAGTCCACCGTATCATCTAACACCTACTATAACACTGTATTTAGTATATATAAAAACAAAAATAAAAACAAAAAACTAATTGAGTGTGTATATTGCTGCGTGATAAGTGATTAGGACACTCATTTCACTAAATTACCGATCACGTCACTTTAAAATTGGAGAAAATCTTTCATGGTCCATGTCTCACGAATGATATTGGTGAGACGTATGCAATTAAATAGTGCCATTTATAATGTAATAAATTTATTTTCAATTTATATTCTAATAATAGTCTAACACATGGTATTTTAAAATAAAAGTTGTATTCAATTATGAAAGTCTTATAACTTCTTTTTGATTTCTTGATACCAGTCATCTCTCTCGTATTTATTTATTTATTTTTATTTCTAAACAAATCACTTCTTTATTTTATTTTTTTTACTTAGTTCAATATGAAAAAAGAGGAAATTTTACCGGATTGTTTTACCGTAATATTATCTTGTTTGTTTATTGTATTTTTTATCACATTTTCCCTATTTTTTTTTTCCGTAAATGATCCTACCACAGATTCTAAGGAGATTTTTTTTTTTTTTTTCAAAACAGATGTGAATTCTACCAAACATACACGTCATCGATAAAAGGGAGAAAATTGCCAGGTGGACTCCAAAATAGACACTCAGGAAATATCCTACAAGACATCATTGAAGAGAAGAAGCCCGAGTAAACAAATATTAAGGCAAGACCTACTCGGGGTCAACTAAACTACTCCGAATCAATTAAACGTACTCGGGGCTAGCAGAATGCATTTTTTACTTGGGATCAGGAGACGTTACTCGGGACCGACACACATCATATCCTACTCGGGATGAACATGACAAAACCGAATAAGAAGCCTAGCGAGTAGTTCCAGTTAAGCCACGCAAGGATCCTTATCAAAAAGGGATTCTAAAGAAGAAGGAGAATGTCAAGCATAGAGGGTTTCTCATCCAAGAACACTTCTATTTCTGTAAAAAGACTACCTTCTTATAAGGAAATAAGTCTTAATCGGACTATGTTACTAGAGTCTCATTAATCTCAATACAAGTCTTCGAAACAGGAAAGAAGATGAATCTACTACGAACAAGAAACCAAGTCACAATTAAATGTAAAGATCTTTTATTACTTGTACAAAGCAAATTAGGGTTCTATAAACGTATAAATAGACCCATAATCTCGTCTATAGATGATGTAAACAATAGAATATAGACAGCAGTCGTACAAAAAAATATTCAAAGAGAGAAAGAGAGATCAAGGGTTGTAATCACTTTCTTCATAGTGGATTTTGGCTTGGTTGATCATACAACCACCCGTGGACGTTTCTCCGATCATCGGAGTTTTACCACGTAAAACTTGTGTCGAATTACTTCATTTTTCTCTCTTTTTTGATTTATAGCTAAAATCCAATCCTTGTTGGCTTTTCTGACGAAATCCAGAAATCAACGTCAACAATTGGCGCTAGAAGGAGTGGTTAAACCTCTGATTTAATTAACAGCCATGGCAGGAAGCAGAAGCAATTTCGGGAATGACCAAAAGTCACCGGATAACTTCCATGCTGACAATACATCACGAGATCCTGCAGCAAACACGAAAAGTCAACCCACACACTTAGCAGGGATCCAGCAAGTTCCTTCAACCAGCAGAGACCTGATGCTACGTTTCTGAGAGGTGTTGCAACAATTGGTGGCAGACGCAACAAGGGAAGGGGTTGATCTATTGGTTGCAGAAGCACATACTATTAATCTATGGCTGCATAAGCGCAGACTCCTAATCTTCCACCTACAAGGCTTCGTTCTATGGTAGTAGGGCCATAAATAACTATACCGAAAACCGAAAGGAACTCTACCCCAATCAACCAGACTGGACGTGAAACACCTAAAGAGGAACAACCACACCAGAGGCAGAACCAGAATAAGACAGTACGTGCTAGACATCACAAATATGACTGACACAGAGATCGATCATCATCAGAAGATAGTGATCGGCACCATCGTAAGAGTCATCACGGAATTATACGAGAAACTCGGTATCAGAGTGAAGAGCCAGAAAGAGGGATGACGATCACCCAGCGGTTTAACCGTAGGGGAAGCCCGGTGGGAGATAGAGATGTTATAATCCAGAGTTTAACTCGAGAAGTCGAGAACAACAGGCGTCAGATGGATGCACAGGTCAAACGTTATGGCTATAATGATTTGTCTGATGACGATTCGGACAGTCTATTCACTAAGGAAATCCTACGGACCCCATTCCCAGAGAGGTTCAGGATGCCACATGTGGAGCAGTTTAAGGAAGATACAGATCCAAAAGAGCACGTAAGACGCTATAAAAGTGCCATGGCCCAGTATGCCTACAGTGATCCCTTATTATGTCTCAATTTTCCACAAACTCTAGGAGATATGGGTTCAAGGTGGTTCGGGAGATTACCCTCAACAAGCATCAGAAATTTCATTGAACTGAGCAGGAGCTTCTCAAGACAATTTCTGAGCAATGTTCACAGAAAAAAATTGGTGGCTTACCTTTCTCAAATAAAGCAGGGGAAAGATGAGTCACTGAAGAAATACTTGGAAAGATTTGGCCAAGCAGTATCAGAAATTGACAGTGCAAATGATGAAGCAATTATTGTTGCGTTCATCAACAACCTGCATAATGAACTGCTATCCTTTGATTTGAAAAGAGCTCGGCTGACCAGGTATGCTGACATGATGGATATGGTGGGAGGATATGCACTGGCCGAGGAAGAAGAGTTAACTACAGGAGGAAGCTATATGCACGGAGGAAAGCTCGAGCAAAAGGATGCTGAATCCAAGGGGCAGAATCAAAAGGGAAAACAAAAGGGAAACGGTAAGGAGAAAAGCAAAGACGGGGGTAACGGGCGTAATGCTGAACAATCCACAGAGAAGTATCGAGGCAGATACACCAATTACACCCCTCTTCAGAAAAAACAAGAGGAAATCCTGGCCATCCTAGAAGAGAAGAATATGGTGCAAGAACCACGGCAACAGTCTTAGTTTGCCTGGAGAGATACAACAAAATACTGCATATTTCACAAGAAAACCGGTCACGAGACTTCAAAGTGTTACTAGCTTAGAGATTACAAATAGACTCTTATTCGGGAAGGGCACCTGCAGGATGTAATCTTAAAAATAGATGAGAAATCAGAAACTAAGAAAAAGGTTAAGGCTGATCTCAACTCTGGTCGAAATCAAAGAGCCAATCCTAAAGCCAATCAGATAATACATACAATATTTGGAGGACCATCTACTGGGAAAAGCAACCGAGAACGAACTCAGGAAATCAGAGAAGTAATAGAAGCAAGGAATAACTTTGACGTGAACTCGGTTGAGCCAGACCCAAAAAGGGTATAGGAAGGATGGGACCCGATAATATTCACAGA
This sequence comes from Dipteronia dyeriana, assembly GCA_032871835.1. NCBI lineage: Eukaryota > Viridiplantae > Streptophyta > Magnoliopsida > Sapindales > Sapindaceae > Dipteronia > Dipteronia dyeriana. Next base: position 1,528,191 of record CM065303.1, read on the forward strand.
GGTAGATTCCCATGGCGTCAATGTTCGGCCCAATGAAGCCTTGGTCATAAGTGCCCGGATTGGTCACCGGGAAGTCAGGAGAATCTTGATAGATAATGGGAGTTCAACAGACATCCTTAATATGGCCGTTTACGACCAGCTAAGGTTATATCGAAAAGATCTACAGCTTTTCCATACTCCACTCAGAGGGTTTGGAGGGATAGAGGTCTGGTCACTCGGGACGGTAAAGCTACCCGTAAAGGTTGGATTGGCACCATGCCAGAGGACTGTCCTGCTCGACTTCAGGGTGGTTAACTTAGACAATTGGCCGTATAATGCATTATTGGGTCGGCCATTCCTGAATAAAACAAGGGTTGTGACAGCCACTTATGCATTAATGATCAAGTTCCCGATAGAGCAGGGGGTCGAGGTAGTCAAGGGATCCCAAGAGATGGCCCGAAGAACAAACTTGTCAGTATACAAGTCCAAAAATGATGCTGAACAGGTGTGCACCATAATGCAGCCAAGTCAACACAAAGAATCCTTATCATTCGAGTTGGGTCCAAGGGAAGAGTCAAATGAATCCAAAACAGAACCGGTTGAAGAAATTGTATTAAAAGAAGATGAACTAGATAAGAAGATCAAGATCAGGGATAAATTGGAAGGAAAAGTCAAGCAAGACCTCACCAATCTGCTCAAAGAGTACAAAGATGTGTTCGCTCGGAGTCACGAAGATATGGTCGGGATAAATGCTCGAATAATGTCTCACCATCTCGCAGTAGACCCGAATACGAAACCAGTGATACAAAAGAGAAGGTCGTTCAATCCCGAAAGGAGTCGGGTAATCAAACAAGAGGTGAAAAAGCTACTTGCTACAGGATCAATTAGAGAGGTCAACTACCCTCAATGGGTAGCCAATGTAGTCCTCGTCCAAAAGAAAAATGGGCAATAGAGGATGTGCGTAGATTTTACGGATCTGAACAAGGCATGCCCAAAAGACAGCTTCCCACTTCCAAGGATAGACCAGCTGGTGGATGCCACAACAGGCCACGAATTACTCAGTTTTATGGACGCCTACTCGGGATACAACCAGATCAGGATGAAAAGGCCGACGAGGAAAAAACATCATTCACAACAGATCAGGGTTTAAACTGTTACACAATAATGCCCTTTCGGTTTGAAAAATGCAGGTGCTACATATCAAAGGCTGGTTAACAAAATCTTCACTCGGCAAATAGGAAGGAACATGGAAGTATACATTGATGACATGCTGACTAAAAGTGTCTCGATGAATAAGCATGCCTTGGACCTCCGAGAAACATTTGATGTCCTAAGGAGATACTAGATGAAGTTGAACCCGAACAAATGTTTATTCAGAGTCCCTTCAGGAAGATTCCTGTGTTTTCAAGTTCACCAAAAAGGAATTGAAGTTAATCCCGAGAAGATCCAGACCCTGTAGAGAATGACCTCACCAAAAACGTTAAAAGAAGTGCAGCACCTAACAGGGTGTTTAGCTTCCTTGGGAAGGTTCATCTCAAAGGCTATAGACAGGTGCGCACCTTTTTTTAAAATAATCAAAAAAGGGAAATGACTCGAATGGAATGAAAAATGCGAGCAGGCATTCTTAAAAATAAAAGAGTACCTGGGACAGGCCCCAAATCTCTCAAAACCACAAACGGGGGAAGTACTTCAGTTATATATGTCAATAACCGAGCTTGCAGCAAGCTCGGTCTTAGTTTGAACAGAAGATGGAGTGCAGAAACCAGTGTATTATACCAGCAATGCACTCCTACCAACTGAGACCAGGTACTCATAGGCAGAGAAAATGGCCTTAGCATTGGCTTCAACAGCAAAAAAGCTGAGACCATACTTTCAGGCCCATACACTCCAGGTTTTCACCAATTGTCCGTTAAGACAAATTTTGCCAAAGCCAAAAATATCAGGAAAACTGACCAAATGGGTAATGAAGCTAAGTGAATTCGACATTCATTATGTCCCAAAACATCCCTAAAAGGAAAAGTTGTGGCAGACTTCATAGCCGAGTTCACAGAACCAAACTTAGAATCAAAAAGAATGTTAGGTAAAAATTTTCCATGACAACTGTATGTTGATGGTTCTTCAAACACTCATGGCAGTGGGGCAGGGATCGTAGTATGCACTCCAAAAGAAGATGATGTTGAATGTGCCATGAGATTTGATTTCAAAGCAACCAATAATCAAGCCGAGTACGAGGCGCTATTAGCTGAACTCAGAGTCTGCATAGCTCTCAGGGCAGATGAAGTTGAGATATTCAGCGATTCACAGGTAGTTGTCAACCAGGTCATGGAAGAGTACAAAGCCAAAGATAAAGGTATGATAGCCTACCGTGACATCACAAAACAACTCCTCCAAAAATTTAAAGAATACAAGAGTGCTCAGATCCCAAGGGAGGAAAATGAAAAGGCAGACGCATTGTCTAAACTAGCGTCAGCAACAACCACAATTAGACCGAAGACCATTCCGGTTGCACATCTCCTTAAACCGAGTACAACTGAACAGTAGCACTTAGAAATTTTAGAAATCCGAACACCGTAAGACGGTTGGATGATTCAGCTGAGAAGGTTCCTGGAAGAAGGCATGCTCTCAGAAGATCCCGTATTAGCAAAGCGCATCAGGTATCGATTAGCAAGGTACACCTTGATTAGAGGAGAATTATACAGAAGAGAGTTTTCCCGAGCTCTCCAGATATGTGTACCAGAAGAAGATGCACGACGAATACTTCAGGAAATCCACGGAGGAGTTTGTGGAAACCACACTGGGGGTAGAAGTTTAGCACATAAGGTGCTCAGGCAAGGCTATTATTGGCCTACACTTTTCTCATTTTTACACCAGTGGTCTGAAGGTTGCAATAATTGTCAAAGAATTGACAACAATATCCGGCAGCCCCCTGAAAAACTCAGAAACCTCACAGCCCCATGGTCATTCGCCATGTGGGGTTTAAACCTGATCGGCCCAATGCTAGCTGGAACAGGGGGTGGAGCAAAATACGCCATAGTAGCTGTTGACTATTTCACAAAGTGGGCATAAGCTGAAGCAATATCACAGAAGCAAACACCACAAACTTTGTGAAAAAGAATATACTTTATAGGTTTGGAGTTCCAGACACTATAATCACTGACAATGGCACCCAGTTTGATAACCTAAAATTCAGACAATTGTGCTATGAATATCAGATTACCAATTACTATGCCAAACCGGCCCACCCTCAAACAAATGGGCAGGTAGAAACAGTAAATAAAATCATCAAGCACATTATCAAAGCAAAGTTAGATGCCAAAAAAGAAAGCTGGGTTGAAAAGCTTCCTAAAGTATTATGGGCATACCGGACGACAGCAAGGACTTCAACAGGAGAGACTCTGTTCACTTTAGCATTCGGAACAGAAGCTGTTATCCCTATAGAAACATCGTATGCATCACCCCGGGTCAGGCTATACGATGAAGAACAGAACGTTGATATGCTATTACAAAGTCTAGATGAGCTAGAAGTCCTGAATAAGAAATATGGCATATCAGCAAATAGTAGCTCGCCACTGCAACTCTCATGTTCAGGTCAGGAAATTCCAGCTAGGAGACCTGGTACTCATGAAGGTGTCATTGAACATAAAAAATAAAGTTGCAGGTTCTCTGGCTGATAAATAGGAAGGCCCATACAAGATCGAGGGAATAACTGGCCATGGAGCGTATTGGATTGCACGACCCAATGGAGGGGTTTTACCCCTACCATGCAATGCCCAATATCTGAAGTTTTTGTATCCTTGAATTATTTTTCTTTTTGTTCTTTTTTCTAGTCAGGACAATATTAGTTAGGATAAATATTGGCTGTGGAATTTAAATCTTTGTTGATTTTGCAGTGATAAATAAAAATTACTCGGAATTTCTGAAAGAAAGCATATGATAATAAGAGCATATGGAAGAGCATGATAATAAGAACATACAAATAGAATACCCAGGACCATCAAATCTTGAATGGACGGAGAAGCTCGAAGGAGCATACCAGCCGAGCGAGGTCAAATCGACCTTAGCAAAAAGGCAAACTCGATGCACCAGATTCTGGGAGAATGCTCGGGACGCTATCCGAAGAAGTTTCGATGAAATGAGTAGCTGTGTTGAGCAATTTTAAAGAGAGCTCAACGATTCGGCAAACCCTTATGTATAAAAACTGGGGAGACGTCATTGGTATTACGTAAGGACTCAAACATATGATCATGGTGAGCCTTGATGTAATGTTCGGGTAGCAACCGAGTATGAAACACAAGTATAAACTTGCTTGTTTTAAGATGACTCGGTTAATAATAAAGAGCCAGTTTAATAAGATACTTGGCAATTAAAGTCATTCGGGTAACAACCGGTTTAATAAGATACTCGGTTAAGTTACTCGAACATCGAAGAGCCAGTTTAATAAGATACTTGACAATTAAAATCATTCGGGTAACAACCGGTTTAATAAAATACTCGGTTAAGTTACCTGAATATCAAAGAGCTAGTTTAATAAGATACTTGACAATTAAAGTTATTCGGGTAACAATCGATTTAATAAGATACTCGGTTAAGTTACCCGAATATCGAAGAGCCAGTTTAATAAGATACTTAGCAATTAAAGTTATTCGGGTAACAACCGGTTTAATAAGATACTCGGTTAAGTTATCCGAACATCGAAGAGCCAGTTTAATAAGATACTTAGCAATTAAAGTTATTCAGGTAACAATCGATTTAATAAGATACTCGGTTAAGCTACCCGAACATAGAAGAGCCAGTTTAATAAGATACTTGGCGTTAAAATTATCCGGGTAACGATCGGTTTGATAAGATACTCTGTTAAGTTACCCGAACGTCAGCCAGTCTAATAAAACACTCGGCAACAATTAGCAATGAACATATAAAGAACATTCAATTCAGAATAAGATAGAATTTTATTGATCTCTTTAAAAAAAATAAGATACAGGATGGTTCTTTACAAAAGAAAAAAAAATAAAAGAATCAAAGAATTTTCTATAGTTCTAAAGATTAAGGTTGTGAAGATTTCGAGCCTTTGCCGATATTCGGGTCTGGCACCATCTAGTATTCACGGAGCAGACTTTCGTTAGACGGCCAAGCAATAGTGTCGACAGTATCATCCATCCATCGGCTGTAATCCTCGCCTGGGACTGGCCTAACATTTGGTACCACAAGCTCGACCGACTCTTTACTAACGTAAAAGGTCGTGAGGGAGTGTTCGGAAGGAATTTCTAAGTGCAAGGGATAGGGCTCCTTGCATTGGCTGCTACAGTAAGCTCTTCATTCCTTCATCTGAGTCCGAAGAGACACCAAGGACCGGTCTACTTGATGCTTGATTGACAGCTCCCAATTGTCTCAGGCCTTCTTAATCGCCCTATTCTTAACTTTAAAGAACTCGCAGGCTGAAACTAGCCCGCTCTGAAACTCCCGAAGGAGTAGGGCATCATAAGCAGGGGATCTTTTAAAGCGATCCACCCCTTGTACTTCAAGTTCCAGCCTGACCTATCGGGATAAGGATTTAACTGTCAACACTTAGAGCTCAAAGTCTTTAATTTTTTGCTCATACGCCGACCTCGACTGCTCCGCCTCCTGCTTGGCCTTAAGCATGGATTATTCGGCAGAGGATAAGAGATTTTGAAGTGATAATGCCTTCTCCTCAGCCAAAGACGCCCTCTCTTTGGCCTTAAATTGCTTCGCCAGACAGTGGTCAGCAAATATTTGTACAGAGCCGACCTCTTACTGATAAGCCGTTTCGGCCCGAGCACAACCCTCCTCACTTTCCTTCAGCTGAGCCTCCAGACGCCTTATTCGATCAGTTTGATGTTACTGAGTCTGAACTAGCTCAGTAAATTCGGCCACCATCTATAAAAAAAAATACGATTAGAAATATGGCAGACAATCAAAACATTAAAGAAGCCAGATAACTTACATAAAATGCACCGTTGAAGACATTTTGAAGACGTTCGGTCATGGAGCCATCCCAAAAAACTGCTCCAGCGGTTTTCCCCAATGAAAGCCCAACCGGAGGACATCTCCCGTAACATATCCTGATGGGAAGGATATGAAGGAACCCTCGAGGGTTCAGCCCTCAGATTTCCAACCTCAAAGGTAGGGGAAGCTCTGTCCGGTTTTGGCACTGCCGCATGTACTGACGCTCCAGAACCAACACTCGGAGGGATCTCATCTACAGCATCTTCATCGCTGGAATCAATGAATGAAACCACCCGAGGGGTTTTCAGTGGACAAGTCGGGGAGCTGACTGCCTTCCGTTTCTCACCCCGAGAAAGGTGGAAGCTAAGGTCAGCAGCAGGATCTTCTTGAAGATCATCCCGGAAAGACTTAAAGAAGTCAGGACCTGTAAGCACTTGACTCATGGAAGCGTTACCTTCAACTGGTTCCTCACCAGGACCCTCACACTGCCTCTCCCTATTATCAGGCAGTTGAGTATCAGTCGGCTCACTCGGGCCTCTTGGACCAGCAGCCTCCCCTGCAGGTCGGCTGAACATGCCCAGGGTTCTGCTCCGTCGCAACGTCAATCTCCTCGTTAGACTCAGACGGAGCGATGCCTTCATTGCTCTGACGAGAAGCCTCTTTCCTGCTCGCCTGAAGAATGAACTTTACTTGGCGAGCCTAAAGATCGCAGACGATGTCCGTATCGTACACTTAAAAAAAATCATGTCAGGAAATGAAAAACAGAAAACTGCAATAGAAAGAAAAAGGTTACAGAAAACCACTTACATCGCCTGCGGTGGCTCAAAATTTGTTTAAAGAAACCGAGCTCAATCATCTTCAACTCAACGAAGAGATAAGTCTTGCTCCTCTTCTCCAGTGTACGAACTGCCGCCCGAGTAAGTCTGGTCAGCTCGCCATCACTGTATTCAATTTTCTTCTTGTTCCATGCTTCGGGGGAACAAAAGAATCGTAAGACTTTTAACACCGTCCGAACATCCCCACTCGTGACGGTGATGTCGAGCTCGAGACTCCCTCCTGTAAAAAACCAACTGTTCTTCCAGAACTTGTTGGATGTAGGGAATCCCCTATATAAAACCCCTTTTCTTAGGGTCGTCAGAAATGTCTACATCCCGACTCACTTCTGTCCCCTCAAGGATCCAGCAGTCTGATGGATTAGACATGAGGAAATAGGTCCCCGTTTTGCCCGACTGCCTCAGTGTAAAGAAATGTCTGATTTCATTTAGAGAGGGCGGCGACAGGTTCATCCTATTGTACATATTCCACATGCACATCAAGATTTTGTAGTCGTTCGAGGCCAGCTGAGCTGGAGCGATTCCTACTTCAGCTAGAAACCAGGCGATAAAAGGCTAAAAGGGAAGTGTGATGCCGCAGCAAAGCATGGATCCGTAAATTGCCACCATACCCTCAAGAAGATTCCAAGCAGCTCTATCCCCCGCAGGGGCCAGAGTAACCGAGTCGGGTAGGTCGAATCTGTAGCGATACTTCTCTATTTCAGCAGACCCGACCACATTCGGCTCGGTATGGAACCCACTCGGACGTTCGGCAGTAAATGTGAGGCGAGACGCCTTAGATGCCTCTTCAACGTTCTCATTGACAGCCTGCTCCCTGATCAGAACGTTGCCCGAGCCGTGCTTGTGTGCTTCACTTTTGCTCTGATGTTTACCCATTCTTCGTAAAGGTGCCCTGTGATTAGAAACGTCAGATTCAGAATTGGATGAAAAATCAGAATTGGACATAGAAAATTCAACATCAGGATGAATCCCCGAAATATCAACTCCTAAAAATGGAGGTTCACCATCAGGGATTTCCCCCTAAAACCTCCGAATATAGGAAACCAGTCGGAAATTTCCCCGATCTAGTTTATCAAGAGCGACATTAAAAAGATGGTTACGGGAAGATGAGTCCATCGAAACTAACCTTGAATAAAATACTGGTGCAAAAATCTTCTACGGAGGAAGCGATCCGCTGCAAAATCTGGACTGGTAGGAAAAGTCACTGGTTTTCTCAAAGTTTTCAAAATGAGCCAATGCTTACTCACTGTGAAGAATTTAAAGGAAATAGCGGCACGAAACCCTAGAACTTTGAGGCGAGAGAAAAATGATAAGTTTTGATGGCATAGGCGACGCTCGGGGAAACGAGTGAGTCGTTCTCTCATAAATGACATCGTAGAACGAAGAGGTAAAAGACACGTGTCGAGAAAAGAACTGGCGTTTGAAATTAAACGCTGAAACGTCACCGTCAAAGAAGATCTCACGGGAGGCGACGAATCGGGTTTGTAGGCTCACCATTAAGACACGCCATTATGATAAGACGTTTACTCTGGCACAAAAAATAAAAAATCGAGATGATTAAAATACTCTTGCCTGAAACAAAATTTTATTCGGTAAAAATATTTTAAGGGGGTATTGTTGTATGTGAATTCTACCAAGCATACACGTCATCGACAAGAGGGAGAAAATTACCAGGTGGACTCCTAAATAGGCACTCAGAAAACATCCTACAAGGCATCATTAAAGAGAAGAAGCCCGAGTAAACAAGTATTAAGGCAAGACCTACTCGGGATCAACTAAACTACTCCGAATCAATTAAACTTACTCGGGGCTAGCAGAATGTATTTTCTACTCGGGATCAGAAGACGTTACTCGGGACCGGCGCACATCATATCCTATTCAGGATGAACATGATAAATCTGAATAAGAAGCCTAACGAGTAGTTCAAGTTGAGCCACGCAAGGATCCTTATCAAAAAGGGATTCTAAAGAAGAAAGAGAATGTCAAGCATAAAAGGGTTCCTCATCCGAGAACACTTCTATTTCTGCAAAAAGACTACATTATTATAAGGAAATAAGTCCTAATCAGACTATGTTACTAAAGTCTCATTTAATCTCAATACAAGTCTCCGAAACAGGAAAGAAGACGAATCTACTACGAACAAGAAACCAAGTCACAATTAAATGCAAAGATCTTTTATTACTTGTACAAATCAGATTAGGGTTCTATAAACGTATAAATAGACCCATAATCTTGTTCATAGAGGATGTAGACAATATAATATAGACAGCAGTCGTACAAAAAAATATTCAAAGAGAGAAAGAGAGATCAAGGGTTGTAATCACTTTCTTCATAGTGGATTTTGGCTTGGTTGATCATACAACCACCCGTGGACGTTTCTCCGATCATCGGAGTTTTACCACGTAAAATTTGTGTCGAATTACTTCCTTTTTCTCTCCTTTTTGATTTATAGCTAAAATCCAATCCTTGTTGACTTTTCTGATGAAATCCAGAAATCAACGTCAACACTTTGCAAGAACATTTTTTTTAATTAAAAATGATTAGGACTGACATAGCAAGAAGCAGATCCAAAAGCAATAAAATAATAAATATAAAAAATAAAGAAATCAAACAGTTAAAGACAAGAAATCAGATAAGAGGAATGATAAGATGAAGAGGAACCAGTTGAGATCATTCATCATATTTTGAGATTTGAAGGTAATGTGGGTTGGGTTTCCTTCAAATATGGAGATGGTTTAAAGAGAGTTTACCATTCATTTATGGTAAAGTCCACATAATATATGTGGATGACCTAATGACTTTTAAGTCATTTTACATGTTGTATAGAAGGGTTAAAACACTAGCTGAAAATCAGATAAGAGGAGAGTGATCGGTGTGTGTGTGCAAGAGAGAAAGAGAAAAGAGTGCAGAATTTTTGGGCTTGGAGGCTGTTGTCCAGACTTTTCTAGAGGGCTGTTTGGAGATCACTTCGTTCTCCTATTGAGCTCAAATTTTACAGACGTGTTCACCACATACGGTACTACATTTTGGCAAGAGGATTTATCAATCGGAGTTCCTTATTATGAGTTTTACGGTTCCGAACAAGGCAGAATAGAAAATATGGGACCTACTGTGCAGGTTTCTTTTAAGAGAGATATCTCTTTGTTTTGTGGTCCGATTGAGCTGAAATTTGGAAATAACCTTCTTCTCTTGTGGTTCTAAGATCTAACAGTTGGATCATTGAGTGGAAATTCTTACAGAGAGATACACACACGGAACAGAGGATTCGAGTTTGTGAAATCCTATCTCTCTTGTTTTACTTGCTAATATTGCATGTGTTGCCAAGATTAGTTAATCTTGAGATTGTTGTGTTATATGCCTCTATTCAACTAGAGAGAATTATGTGTATGTGTTAGATTTTGGCTCGTATTCTCAAGTAAACCCAATGTTAACCAAACAAGACTCAACTGATGTGGAGCTTCTTGGAGACGTGAGATAACGTTTGGAAGTTGAAGATGGTGTTTGAGGGAGGCTTTAAGACTGAAAGAATAGATGAAAATAAGAAATGTGTTTTCTTCTGGAAGTTCTTGTGCTAATCAGAAAATGAAAGAGTTTGTCTTCATGAAGAATAGGAAAGTCTTGTACTTGAAGGAAAAGGATTTCTCCTTAACAAGAAGACTTGTCATAAATAAAAAACAGTATTTATATGGAACAAGTAATTCTTGTACGTTTAGGAGTAGGATTTCCTCTTATATTAAACTCTCTGTAACAAATATAAATATACCTTGTAATTAGGTTATTTTGTGTGTGGAGTTAATAAATACCATGTAACATCAAAGAGTGGAGAGATCCGGGTGAGAGACCCGTGGGAATATCCGGGGAGGGATCAAAGGGAATATCAATGGATCAAGTTAGAGATTCGTGGGTGATATTCAGGGGAGACCTAAGGGATATTATAGGGTTCTTGGTGAGGATCTTGTGAGCTTGGTTTAGGGTTTGGGTGTGAGAGAGAATCCTGGAATATATGGTTGTAACAATTTATCATATAATGGAATTTTCTCTGTCGTCCTGACGGCCTGTGATTTTTTACCTGATATGGGCTTTCCACGTATATATTGTCTTGTGATTGGTTTATTTTCCCTCATCTATTTTTCTGCTATTGACGTTATTAATTACTATGAGTTATGGATATGTATTAGGCACGACGATTCCACGATCATCGAGAAAAAAAACTCCAACAATTGGTATCAGAGCCTTGGTTCAACGATGGTGGTTTACAAGTCTTTACGGGAGATCGTATGGAGGACTTGGTGGTATTGGGATGATGATGATGATGATTGCCTAGTATGGTTTAGCAAAGGAGACACGTCTTGAAAGCAGTTTCGAACTCGGTAGGGTTAGATGAAAAGAATAAATAGAGATTGAGGATAACTTTTTTTTTTGGGCTTGTGCTGGCAGGTACAAGTTATGGAGATCCAATCTGGGTTACACAAGACGCTAATTGAATATTATAAAAAAATTGAACACTCAAAGTCTCTGGTGGTGGTGTGGGGCTTATTCGGCAAAACACTCTCCGTTCTAGTAACAAGTCTTTCACCAGGTATGTGATGCAAGGAAGAAAGGTCTTTCATAGGATTGAGTGATGTAAGGACATGTTTATCCTTTTGGCAGTTTTCCCCACTGGCCATGGAAGATGATATGTTGCTGCTAGTGGTCCATAATTGTGCACAAAGCATTGGTCAGAAAGTGATGCAAGATGTATGGTGGACAAGAATGTCGATGGTTGACGAACTCCCTAGTAATTTGGCATGAGGAGTTGCACCAACAGATTATTTTTCGACATGGTGCCAAAACAATGAACACAAAGCAAAAAAAAAAAAAAAATCTTAGGATGGTTCGTTCCTAAGTGATTATACCTTGTGGTGGGGTACGTTGATTCTTGGTGATGAGAATCGTGGCTGTGGACAAAGGTCTTAAGAATTCAAGCCAAAAGGGATAATTGTTAGGTTTTGGCTCGTATTCTCAAGTTAACCCAATGTTAACCAAACAAGACTCAATTGATGTGGAGCTTCTTAAAGACGTGGGATAACGTTTGGAAGTTGAAGATGGTGTTTGAGAGAAGCTTGAAGACTGAAAGAACAGATGAAAATAAGAAAGGTGTTTTCTTCTAGAAGTTCTTGTGCTAATCAGAAAAGGAAAGAGTTTGTCTTCTTGAAGAATAGAAAAGTCTTGTACTTGAAGGAAAAATATTATTCCTTAACAAGAAGACTTGTCATAAATAGGAAATAGTATTTATGTGGAACAAGTAATTCTTGTACTTTTAGGAGTAAGATATCCTTTTATATTAAACTCACTGTAACTAGTATAAATAGACATTGTAATTAGGTTCTTTTGTGTGTGGAGTTAATAAACACCATGTAACATCAAAGAGTGGAGAGATTCGGGTGAGAGACATGTGAGAATATCCGGGGAGGGATCAAAGGGAATATCAGTGGATTAAGTTAGAGGTCTGTGGGTGATATTCAGGGGAGACCTAAAGGATATTGTAGGGTTCAAATCATCACAGTTCGTTGTCTCCTTGCCTTGGCCGCAACTCGAGGGTGGTCACTTCATCAATTAGATGTCAATAATGCTTTCCTTCACGGCGATCTTCATGAATAAATTTACATGTCTCCACCGCCTGGGCTTCGGAGACAGGGGGAGGAAAACTTAGCGTGTCCGCTTCATAAGTCACTGTATGGTTTGAAGCAAGCATCTCGACAGTGGTTCTCCAAATTCTCAGAACCTTTCGAGCTGCAGGGTATGTTCAATCTCGAGCCGACTACTCATTATTCACTAGAACACAAGGAAAGTCCTTCACTGCTATCTTGAAATATGTTGATGACATTTTGATAACTAGAAATGATTCTGTGAGTATTGCTGCAATTAAGAAATTTCTGCATAGTCAATTTCGTCTTAAGGATCTTTGTGATTTGAAATATTTCCTTGGCATTGAGGTATCTTCTTCTAAGAATGGGATTTTTATTTCTCAACGTAAATATGCTTTGGAAATCATTAAAGATGCGGGATTGTTAGGCGCGGCACCTGTTGATACTCCCATGGAGCGAGGTTTGAAGTTTTCTGATAAAAGTGATTTACTCAAGGATCCGGGTCATTACAGGAGGTTGGTTGGTAGATTGATATACCTTACTATCTCAAGACCGGATATTACATATTTTGTACATGTCTTAAGCAGGTTTATGCATCAGCCTCGTAAGCTTCATATGGAGGCAGCATTCCGTGTTGTGCGTTATCTTAAGAATGCACCTGGACAAGGATTGTTCTTCTCCTCAAACAGTGATTTTAGGTTGCGAGCCTATTGTGATTCGGATTGGGCAGGTTGTCCAATCACTATAAGGTCTACCACAGGTTACTGTGTCTTTCTTGGCTCTTCATTGGTCTCATGGAGATCGAAATGTCACAAAACAGTGTCACTATCTTCAGCTAAAGCAGAATATCGCGCTATGACAGGAGCTTGCTGTGAGTTAACTTGGCTGAGATATCTTCTCAAAGATTTGGGAGTATTGCTTCGAGAACCTGCATTGTTATACTGCGACAACAAAGCTGCATTACATATTGCAGCAAACCCGGTCTTTCATGAGCGGACCAGACACATTGAAATGGATTGTCACTACATCCGAGATAAAATTCAAGATGGTTCCGTTGTTATAAGGTTCGTGGGTTCTGCACATCAATTGGCAGATGTCTTGACTAAAGCCTTGGGAAAAGAAATATTTGTTCCTATGATTCGCAAGTTAGGAGTTCAGGACATCTACTCTCCAACTTGAGGGTGAGTGTTAGAAAAATAATCTGATGTATATCTTCTATATAAAGAAGAGATATTATATATATAATTGTTTACCTTTTATATTCCTAGATTGTAGTTAATATTGAGATCTGATAGCTAAATTTGTAGGAGATACAAACTTATAGGACAAGTACTCCCTCTGTATATATATATCGATTAACATCAATGAAATTCATTCAGCTAAATTGTCCTTTTTACAACCCTAAAATGAATTTCTTATTAAATAGCAACGAGAAATGTTGTTATTGAGTTTTATGGTTTGCGTTTTCTTCTGTACCTTTGGGGAATACGACTTTATCAATCTCGTTGTCCAGCAAGTACAGATTCTGCAAACGGAAGTGTAAACCTATAAAGAGTCCAAACAAAATTAATGAAAAATCTCATAAAAATAACTTTGTCATAAGTAGACAACAGAAAAGGAGTAAATTTAGTTGATCAAATAATAATAATCCTTTATGCTAATCCATCACATATTATTCGTTCAATCTAAAAATCGAAAAGATAAGAAAACGGCTTACCTTGAAGATCAACCGTTCCTTTCAAGCTCTTATTATTTAAATATAACTTTTTCAGTGATGGAAAAACCTAGAGATGGCAAGATATCATTGTTGAACATATTGACTCCTAAATCCAACAACTCCAAGTTGCTCAATCTTGATAGTTTGTCTAAACCTGTAAAATATATGAGAAGCAAATTATTTCAATAAACATTCTTCAATGCTATCAATAAAACAGAAAACTTTATTGTTAATAAGGTTAATTAATCCTAAATTTATATAGACAGTACTTGAGAGATGAATATCTGATGCAGCTGAAAAATGAAAACAAACGAAAATTGATAAAGAAAATGAGTTAACTATTTTGAATCCGTTGATTCATGAGAATACTAAAAGCAAAACAAGACTTTAAAATGTTGTTGATTCACCACAAAAATACAAGCAAATAGTAAAATCGAATAAAATCAAACACCCAGCAAATTCATAAATTGATAATTTTTGTCGTAAAAAATAAATAAATTCACATATTGATAAAATTCAAATCATAACAACTCCCCTTCTAAAGTGTAAAATAGCTCAGTCCGATTTACATATAAAAAAGAAATGGTGTGCAATAGCTCAAACATATCTAAAAAGAAATTAGATTTGATTTAATTAATAAAATAAACTCCTAAAATAATTAGATTTGTCTATGTGCAGATTATTTATTTTAAAACCATTCAAAGTAAAACAAGAGATCACCTCCATTCTCAACAAAACCGGCTATAGAATTCTCTCTCAAGTTGGAAGGCAGAAAACAATGAAGCATTTAGATGGCATTCTCCCAGATCTGGATTCCTTGTAAAGTCAAGAACAAGTTCAATCACTCTGCCTGTACTTTCGTTGCAATAAACCGCTTCCCATCGACAACAGTCTGAATTATTGTCCTGGCCTCCCTCTACCCAATCTTTAAGACCGTTCGGATCATTGAAGAAATGTTTAAGTTGCAAAAGAAGAACTCTTTCTTCTTCCAGACTACCCTCAATCAAACGCCCTTGTAATGAATAAACAAACATGAATAGTACTACTCCCAAACCCCACACCCACTTTGACCCCATATCTTTTAATGCACTCAACAACTTTTAATTGTTAGAGACTTGGCTTATACCTGTTATACAATGGAGAAAATCTTCAATGGAACGGTCTCACTAAATGGTGCAATCTCATTGAACGGTCTCACCAAGTGACAATGAGATCGTCTCATTGAAGATTTTTTTGGGAGACTTTGTTTTATGATTTTCTTGCGATATCTATCCAAACGTGGTGCACAATGTCATAGAAAAATGTCATAGAAAACCTGTAATCATACATTTAGATAATATGAAAGCAATAAAAGAGAAGAAGAAGACACAATAGAATTTTACATGGTTCGTCAATTTGTCTAAATCCACGGAGTGCACATGTACTCAATTCAATATCAGAGTTGATTGCAATCTCTCTGTATCTCTCTACAAGTTGTTCTCAGCCTCACTATTTTTTTCACACCCCTACGCATATGGAACTAATAGTATTTATATGGGAGCATTAGGGTAAGCTAAAACCTACTACGAGTCATTTTCTTATCGTACAAGATTTCCTGTTTTGCACGAAATACTTCATTACTGCAGTTTGTAGCCCGTGCCCTGCACCGCGATAAACTATCTAGAATCCACCGCTCCTTGAGACCAATAGATGTCGCTACCATTGTGTCGCTATGAAGAGGCTACGACATATCAAAGGAGAAAATTAAAGGGTTAGAAACCAGAGGATGTCGCCCATGTTGCGTCGCCACCCAACAACCGCGATAATTGGAGAAAAGACCCAAAACTAGAAGATGTCGCGTTCCTTGCATCGCTACAAGCGGACCGTAAATTTCCCATCGAAGTATCAAGTGATGTTACCCCAATCGTCGCTACGTGCAAACCGTGAACATCTGGGGGCGATAAGTGCCATATCAACAAATGTGACGGTTATAATATTTTAATATATTAAAGACAATTAAAAACAGTAATTTAATAATATAATAACAACTTTATAAAAAAGAATTCCATATAAAATATAACTTAAAATTTGAATAAGTAAACTGAAATTTAGTTTAAGAAGTAACAATTAATTAAAGTCTGACAGTATTAATAACGCACATTGAGTGCATTGAACGAACATAAGAAAAATCAAACGGACCCTAAGTCCAGGTCCCTTAAATCTAAACATGATGGAATATACACCAGCGTTGTATATATATTATCCATTAGCTACGTTCTACATTTATCTGTCGATCACATCTATTAATCTTTTGTAAGATATGATTGAAAACATTATATTATCTACAATAAAAGTAACTTAATAAATTTCCTTATAACTTTTACACTGAAATATCTACAATAATATATCAAAGGAGCCACTTGATTAAAGATAAGTCATAAACATATCACAATTGCATCTTTGTCCCAAATGTAAACAGTTTTTCAGGATCAATCAAGATAACGCGTCGAATTAAATAATTTGGATATGAATGTAGAAAAGAGTAAGTTTGAATAAGTGATGCAAGATATTTCAAAAAAGATCAACAAAATATATATATGGAGATGGAAGCTTGATTGAAAAGACAAGCAGAGTGAATCATATTAAATACTTTCACACGGCGTGTGTGTTTTTTATAAACATCTTAAGATGGATGGTGGGTATCATTTTATTTTTAAAAATAAAGTTATAAAATAAAATAAAAAAATGATTTTTTTTATATAAATGGATTTCTGTCATCCATTTACGTTTTAAAAAGTAATTTAAATTTTTTTAAAAAAAAATTGTATCGGTGGAGATCCAAATATCTATTGAAGGAGATCTAGGTCTCCTTCAATGGAGATGCTCTCTCCATTGAAGGAATCTCACCATCGACGGTGATCGATTGATCTCTTTCGATGGAGATCTTTCGATGGAGAATCCAAGGAGATCGATCGATCTCCATTGAAGCTCCCCAGATAGTGATCACTTTATCTTCGTCGCTCCAGATGGTCATGTGCAATGAAGATGCTTGGATCGATAGAGATCGATCAATATCCGTCGGCCACGATTAATAATTCTTCAATTATTAATTTGTCAATTAAATAATAATATTATTTAATTATATTTAATTAATCAATCAAATAATGGGGTGAATTCATAAAGAGCCAAAAAAATTGTTGGTTTATTGTTTTTAACCACCAATTTATATTTTATTGTTTTTGTTATTTTTGACCACTTTTAGACAAAATTACCTCTAAATTTTACTTCACATAACGTCTAACTTGGTTACATACCATTATATTCCAAGTTACATGGGAATTTATTTTTCAAGTTACATATCAGTTAAGTTTAAAATTATATATCAATTGACTTTCAACTTACTTGTCAATGATTTTCAAGATACATGCTAGCTGATTTTCAAATTTTGTGGTAAGTGAAGTAAAGATAAAATTAAGGATAATCTTGTCTGTTCAAGATGAAAAGTGATACATATAATAAAATGTAAATTTATGGCTAAAAAATAAACCAATATTTTTTTTTTATTTCTTGTAATTTCCTCTTAAATAATTTATTAACTAAATAATCACATTATTTAATTAATTCTCAAAATAAATCCAAGTCACTTTTGTGACATAATTAATTGGGTCATCCAATTAACCGTGAACCTTATTATCAATAATCGTAAAGGGCTAGCAAGGGGACTTAATGGACCTACAGTTTTGAGCTCCAATAATACTTAGAAAAATTAATTAAACTCTTTAATTAATATTTCATGATTATTAACCTCGGAGTTATTCCATTAAAAACCTGAGATTGCACTCATATAACTGAAGATGTTTTATATAAAAAAATATCAGTGTCCATCGATATAAATATTACATATGATATGATTCTCCACAAGTAGTTTATAATTAAAGATAGGTCATAAAGTCTGTTATACATTTCTAATAATATCTTTTCCTTTAAATACCATTGATTCTCTAGTAAACAATTATATCCTTCATTCCTTTATGGAAGAAGGAGAGCGTTCTTATCGTTCAAGTCTCAAATCAACCCTTGAGGGAACTACTCATCTACTTCTCACAATAAGAAGTGGATTCCTCTATTGTGTGCAGATCTTCCCAACTACAAGTCAAACCGTGATTCCAAGATACAGAGTTATTGATCGGGAATGCTACTCCAATCTCACTCGTATGTCAAAAATAATGATCTAACCTGAATGAGTGACTGCTCTACTTCTACATGTTTTGTAGCCCCAAATTCTTATCAAACTTTGTCTGTCTCTTCGGTAAAACCAAGGTTTTTACCATTCAAATAAGTTGTAAAGGCCTAGATGGGATTTGGAGCTTAATGGTCTTGGATGGAATTGAAATGGAGCAAAAAATATACAAGTAGCCAAAAACAAACGTAAAAGCGACCTTAGGGCGACCTCAGCTAAGTCGCCCCAAGGTCACTTTCTTCTCGGCTTAAGAACTCTCCACCAGACACAAAAGCCGCCTCTGGGCGACCTAACCCTAACTCACCCTAAGGTCGTTATTCCCTCTGTTTTGGACTCTCCACCTGATGCAAAAGTGACATCAGGGCAACATGACCCTAAGTCACCCTAAGGTCGATATCCTCTCGGGTTTTACCTCATTAAACATACACCAAAACGACCTTGGGTTGACTTGACCCCTAGGTCGTCCCAATGTCGTCCCTTGCCTAAAAAAGGTACAAATTCAGGAAATTGACCTTTTTACCCCAGTTCTATTTCATTCCCACAAATATACCTTGTTATTTTTAGACCTAAGTACCACTCCCAACCTAAAAATTTTCACAATACCTCATCCTTTCAACTTTCATATACATCATCAACCCAACTTCCAAGAAAACTATCAAGACACCACCTTTCCCCAAAATCCAACACATCTACCATACCCACTCATCACATCCATCATCACTTCATGTTTTTGGACAAAAGGGAGTTGAAGACAAATTGAAAGAGAAGAAGAACCGAGAAGAAGATGAAACTCTCCATATAGTTTTCTCTAAACCCTTTCACTTTCATTATTGTTGTAGAGCCATGTATTTAATTTTATATATGTTTTGTATGGCTCTAATTTGTAGTATGAACTAATTTTTCTTTGCTAAGGCTTGATGAAACCGAACCCGTAAATTTAATGATATGGACTCTCAATTTTTCCCACGTATGCTTGTGTTTCGTATGGATATTTTTGAATACTTAATGCTTTCATGAGATTGAACAACTTGTGAATGATATGTTGTTGTGTGCTATGAACCGAGAGGTGACCCACTCCACATGTTTGTTAAAATATCCTCTATATATGACTAGTAAAATAGAGATACGCGATGCTAACATATAGAGCCTTTTTTTATATGCCAAAGTCCTTCATGAATTCATGCATATAGTCTAGGGTTATCGAGAGATAGGCTTTGGGTATGCTTGGATGTAATTTCTATTAATCGAGGGAGAGTAGAGATTATTATTGGGTACACGGGTTTACAATTCACATTTGCACAATTTGGGTATTTATGTGAGTCTAGAGCTTGAGATAGGGGAATGTGAGGTGGATTCTATGTCTTAGCATTTCTCATGATATAGTTACATTCGATTTAATTTCTTGTTTTCATTTCATAATCTTAGCTAAAATTGCTTACATATTTAATTTAGATTTAGGGTAGCTCTTAAAATCACCAATCTCTTTAATCATTGTTCAAATAGTATCTAGATCAATCAATTTCGGTACTCAACTCCTCAATCTTCATAGGAACAAACTTCACTTATTATTGTATTACACTTCGGCCTCATACATTTGCAAGCGCCCACATTTAGAGCGAGTCAAGGAGTTAGTAAGACACTCATGATTAATATCACTCATATACGACCATCATTTGTTGATAAATATGAATCTCGACATGTAACAGATCTTGGTGAGAAATTCATATAGATCGTGGCCCAGTCCTACATGATCACATCATATAATGTGCCTCCATTCTCATATCACCATATGAATAGTCTAGGATAAGACCACCGTACATTACAGAATTGACCATAGTTGTAGATTAACCATAAATAAAGTATTCAGCTTTATTTGCTCTCTACGGGCTCTTTAGATTCCATGTCTGAAACCGAATACCTATATATAGGACACTCATATACTCAGTTTGAGATTACATCTAGCAATCTTGGATGTGTAGCACATATGATATAAACGTATGAGTCTTATTTATTGAATGAAATAATTACTTCTTTTATTTATTTTTTTATGGCATTTACAAGTTACAAGCTTTAGGGCATAAATCCCAACAAATATTTATTGGATATGCCCTAAATAGTAAAGCCTATAGACTTTTCAATTTGAAGACTCGTAGAGTCATGGAAGCATCTAACGTTGTCATAGATGATTGTAGACTTAAGACTATTTACCATGATGAGGATGTTGATATTAGCAATGATTCCCCTTTAGAGAAGAGTTGTGAGACTTCAAGTGATGTGAAGTCTGTTATGATTATGCTCGATAGCAAGAGTGTAATATTGTAATTAACAATCTTTTCATATGAATAAAATGATTTCTAGTTTAACAAATCTTATAGCATTTATAATTTAATTATTATAATTGTCAAAAGTAAATAATCATAAGGTCAAAAGACTATGAGAAAAGAAGAATTTTTCATACATCTAGATATGTGTGAGGTAGACACAATTCTTTAGTTAGTCTTAAATAATATTCACAACTTAATATAGAAGGTTGGACGCATTTATCTTGTTAAAGTTGTAGATTATTTTGCTAGCATTTAAATGGGATCAAATGTGTTATGATGAGTCTAAAATCATCAAAGTGAGGTGTCTTTGGGCAAAAGAATCTAGTGCACTGGGTGCATTGAATATGATCAAAATGAAATACTTTATCTAGAACCTTCAATGGATAAAATTTTTCATTTGAAGACAATCAGAGAGTCTATCTCAATCCTGAGATAAATGATGGACTTATGGTTGCAAGTGTATCCTCGATAGTTTGGTGGTATTCATTTGTTAATCGATAGAGGACTTCATTTATAGATATGGACATCGTGGCTCCATTTATTGAATGAGAGTAGAATACTATCATATGGATGTTTTGAGGTATTGGATATTAAATCTTAACGTTAAGTTTTCAATAGTGTCTATTGAAACATGGCTTCTAGACAAGTCAAAATATCCAAGTTCAAAATGTGGTCATATGAGTAAATATGGTAACTTGGAGAGCTATAGGCAGTCTATGAGTTCTTAGTGATTACTGGTATTCTTCACGAGGATACACTTTCTCCAATAAGGTTGTTTAGGGTATGAATGAGTAACATCAACTTATTTTATCTTTATTTAAGAGTTCAATTTTAGTTCTTTACTGGAATGAACTAAAATTAAATAGATTGGACCTAAGTGAATCATTTGTTGATTGTGATTGGGTTGTGTCTATTGGAGCTTAAATTTAGATAGCCCGCTAAGATCCCCAATCCACACGAACTTGCATGGATCACTTGATATATTCTACCAGACCAATAGGGGTCCATCTAGAATTGTAATAAGGCATGTGAACTTGTTTCTTTTTGTAAGAATATGTCTAGTTCACATGTGGACTTTTTATTAAGGTCCAATGGATTTAATAAAATGAGAAAAATAATATATGGCCTTTATACTAGGTATGGGCGGCAATGGCTATGGATAATAGCTTTAATATATTATTTTTATTTTATTATTATTTAATTAAATGGAAATTAATTAATTTGTTGATTAATTAATTATTTAATTAAAAGTCAAAATCTTTTCCTATTAGGAGATGGTCTCCTAAAACTATACTATTGTTGGTAGTATAGTTAATGTTAAAGACTATATTTGATAAGTATATAAATAAAAGGAGCTATTTATCTAATCAAATTAAGAAGTCTTTAATATGGTTACAAACACACTATTGAGTAGGATTAGAAGTCTTGGTGTAGGAAAGAATTCTTTTTGGAAAATGATTCTTTTTGGAAAAGGATTCTTGGTCACCAAGTAAAACTACTTAGTGGTAGAATTCTTATTTGAAAAGGATTCATAACCACCAAGTTAATCTACCTAAGGATATGATTCTTGTCCATCAAGTAATCTTTATTATGAGAGATTAAACACTCCTAATCTACTTCAAACAAGGGAATTTCGTTCATCACATGTATAATATATGATAGGATAGATTTCCTTCTAGATAAGGATTCTAACTACCAAATAAATCCACCTAAGGAAAAGATTCTTGCCAAACAAGTGAATCCTTCTTAGGAAAGGATTTATGAACCTATATATATGTGGATAATAAATTCAACCAGCCCTAAGGCAATTAGAGGTAATTTCGGCCAAGCTTTATTTGAGAAAGAAAAAGTTTCGGCCATCATAGGAATTTTGAGGGAGAAAAATATGATTTTACTCTAGACAAAATTCGACAATCTCTAATCAATAGTGTGTGAATTCGGCCAAGTAGAGAAAAAAGGGGAACATTTTTGTATTCGATAGTATACTAATATCATTTACATCAAAAGGGTTTTGTGTACAATATCGAATCAAGGTTCACGCGAGTTACAATCAAATTGATTGATAATTCACAAGTGACCTGACGTTCTTGGATTTTTCTCTTGGAGGATATTTGTAACTAACAAAGAAAAGATATTTGCTTTGTCTCCATCCTCAGGAATACAATTTAAAGAAAGGGAGCCCACACTCCTAGGTGATTCACGTTCATGATTGGATTGGAAGATCTTGCGGAATCAATTCGATGCTTGTTCAATCGTCTCGCGAAAAAGGTACGATACTTTTATATACATCAATTAATCTAGGGTTAAGGTTCTCGTTGCATAAAAGAGAATATTTTTTATTTATACGTAAACCCTAATCTCGTTTTTCTCACGCTTCCGTTGCGTTTCTAAACCGTTTTTCCCTACAAAGTCAAGCCAAGATGAAGAGACCATTCAATCTCTTGATAGAGATCCATCTTTGGACTCTATAAAACTCACTCATTGGGTTAGACATCTTCATAACAAAGATGATATTATTGGAGATGTCGATGTGGGTATTAGGACTAGGAGTCAAATAGCTAATCAAATTAGCTATACGTGTTACACCTCACAAATTCAACCCAAGAAGGTCGATGATGCCTTATGTGATGAGTGATTTCATGTCATGCTAGAAGAGCTAAATCAATTTGAGAGAAATGAGGCTTGGTCTCTCATTTATAGACTCAAGGACAACAATGTCATAGGTACCATGTGTGTATTTAGGAACAAGTCGGATGATTAGAACTATTGTACGAAACAAAGCAAGAGTTGTGGCACTAGGATACTCTTAAATTGATGGTATTGACTTGGAAGAGACTTTTGCTCTGGTTGCCCATTTAGAGTCTATTAGGTTACTTTTGTCCATTTTTTGCATTTACAAGTTTAAACTCTTTCAAAGAGATGTTAAGAATGTCTTTCCCAATGGCTACATGCAAGAGAAAGTGTTAGTTGAGCAACCCAATGTGTTTATGGATCCACACCATCTCAATCTTATCTATCGCCTCAAGAAGGCTTCATATGGGTTAAGGCAAGCTCTAGGGGCTTGGTATGAGCGTTTCACTCAATTCCTTATTGACAATGATTACTGTAAAGGGAGTGTCGACAAAACACTTTTCATCAAAAGTAAGAAAGATTAGATATATATATATATATATATATATATATATATATATATATATATATATATTAGTAGTTATCAAGTGAGGTATACTTTATTTTAATTTCGTTATCAAATATATTTCTACGAATTTTGATCTGATTTTTTTTTTGTTAAAGATAAGTTTAATGAAATCTACATATGAACAAAATTTGAAATTTTTTTAACTACTAGAACTATATTTTTTTTTTTTTGTATTTTCCTATATTTATCTCATTTTTCGATGTCTTTATATATAAAAAAATGGGGATAAATAATTCTGGTGCATGAAAAATTATCAAAATTTATTTATATGTAGATTTCATTAAACTTATCATCTACAAAAACATTCAGATCAAAATTCTTAAAAGTACATTTGATTTTATCAAGGTCCTTACCGAACTTAAAATAAGGTATACCTAATTTGATAACTAAACTAATATACATACATACATACATACATACATACATACATACATACATACATACATACATACATATATATATATATAGAGAGAGAGAGAGGAAATTGCAAGAAGTGATCAAAAAAATTATAGATTTATTGTTTTTAGTCACCAATTTATATTTTATTATACTTATGACCTTTAGATTTGAACAGATAAAATTGTCCTTCATTTTG
Source organism: Dipteronia dyeriana (assembly GCA_032871835.1). Classification (NCBI taxonomy): domain Eukaryota; kingdom Viridiplantae; phylum Streptophyta; class Magnoliopsida; order Sapindales; family Sapindaceae; genus Dipteronia; species Dipteronia dyeriana. The sequence continues at coordinate 1,552,648 of CM065303.1, forward strand.
TCTTTACTTTATTAACTCATCGGTAATTATAAATTTGTAGAATTATGTGTCAAATATGTAGTTATTAACTGAATCACATTTTGTTTTCCTGAATTCCAATTGATACCGTTATATTAATTGTCTTGTTCTGCAGAAGGTGGTGTAATTCCTAAATTCCTCTACCATCAACAATACCTACAAAGCGTTGATCTCTCTAACAATAACTTGAATTTAACGGTATTAGATATCTGTAACAATTCATTCTCACGTGAATTTAACGGTATTAGATATCTGTAACAATTCCTTCCAAGGGCACATTCCAAAACAAGTGGGAGAATATCTACCAAGTTTAAACCTTTCTAGAAATCACTTTGATGGTAGCATTCGTTCTTCAATCGGTGATATGAACTCATTATGTAGTTTGGACTTATCCTACAATAATTTTTCTAGCGAAATTCTAGAGCACTTGGCCGAGGGTTGTACCTAATGGTGTCCACGGTTCGGTTTCGGTTTCGAACCGCCGGTTTCGGTTCCGTGGAAAGACCGAACCGTAACCGTAAACGGAATAGAACGGTTTTGGGCTGTTTCGGAATCGACGGTTTTGGGCTATTTCGGAACCGACGGTTTTCGGTTCGGTTTTGGGCGGTTTCGGAACCGACGGTTTTCGGTTCGGTTTTGGGCGGTTTCGGAACCGACGGTTTCGGTTTCGGTTTCGGTTTCGGTTTCGGTTTTCCGAAACCGAACGGTTCGGTTCGGTTCGGTTTTCCGAAACCGAACGGTTCGGTTCGGTTTGGATTTCGGTTTGTGAAACCGAACGGTTCGATTATGTTTCGGTTCGTTCAGGTTTTTTTTTTTTTTTTTTTTACAAAAATTAATATATATATTATTTTATATACAAAATTACTAATCTCAACTGGGGTTATCACTATTGACTATGTAAGGTCAAAAGATAACATTACGGATCCGCTAACTAAAGGGTTAAACAGAGAACTAGTTGAGACATCATTGAGAGGAATGGGACTAAAGCCCATTAGATAAAAGGTCGATACAATGGACACCCAACCTAGTTGACTGGAGATCCCAAGATCTAGGTTCAATGGGACAACCAAGTTGTAAGACTCAGTTGGATCACTGTGGGGGTTACCCTCAAGTCCATTCCTATGATAAAACAGTGATGCCCACAGGGAAAAGGTTAAACTGTGGTTTTTAATGATTACGTCGAAATTCCTAGCTATGGAAATCTGAGCAGAGTAAAGCAGGTTACTCTTAATTAAGAATCACCTATGTGAGAGAGAAGTGGGGTTGCTTCTAAAAGAGAATAGCGAAGGGCTATATTCTCCAGAGACTCTCACAGAACCAGGCGCATGTTCATGGCCAAAACGAACATAAAAATGAGAACCAAATCGGGTCTGGAAGATACCTGTGTAAGGTGTGTGATCGTTTACACAAAACGGCAGAACAGTTCAAGGATATCGCATCTACTGATCAGCCAGTAAAGTAAGCATACCTTTACAAGGGAAGGTTCAAAGGGTAACACCTACCTATCCTATACAGGCTTCGGCCGTTTGAACTTACCAAACATCTTTTTTGTGTCTCATAGGTCAATTTCATTCATGTGGGGGGGATTTTGTGATAATCTCTCATTTTGAGAGTAAAAATTGAGTATGATAAATTCCATAGAAATGGAAGATTAAAGTGGATTCGAATTCTCCTCCGTGAGAACTTCAAAATGGTATACTCAAATTCACAAAATGGTTAATGGGTGAATGAGAAATTGAGTCTCAAAGTGGACCCATTGTGTAGGGATTAAAAAGAATCTCACATTGCTTAGGGAAATCATTTATAAGTAGTTTATAAGTGAATGTGTGATATGAGCTTTCAACATGTGTGGCATAGAGGCTCTCTCTCGCTAGCGCAGGGGGGGGGGGGGGGGGGGGGGGGGGGTGCAAATCATGGACCCGACCTTCGAATGCACGACTCGTGTGTGGGTGTGACCTGCGGACACGAATGCCGCTCCGATTGGACCGTGAGAATCCAGTTGACCTTTTGCCACTTCCCTAAGTCAACGTTTTTTATTGTGAAGAATAAGGAAAACTTTAATTATTTGGATTCTGATTTCTTACTTGATCACTAAGAATACAGAATCGGATTTTAATTAGAAATAAATCTCTTTGGAGAATATTATCTAATTAAATTATTTCCTTATTAAATCAAAAACGAATTCTCCAAAAATAATCCCGAATTAATCCCAAAACCCTAGTGTTTCGGTTTGGGTATTTAATATCGCTAATGTTCTGTTCAACACACACACAGAAAAATAATTCAAGTTTCTTTTGAGCAGCCGAATTCGTTTCTTCTCTGTTTTCTTGGTAAGTTCAAAACTCGGTTTGAGTTCGCTGGTAGTGGATAGTGCTTAGACCTACCACTGTTGAACCGTTGTATCCTGGGAGACAATCGCCTAATACGCATACTGTGTTTTCCGGTGAAATTGTCTTAAGGACACCGTGTGAAACACGGGTCTCGGATCAAACTCTTTTTCTAACGTTACTTTCTGTTTTCCTTTATACCAGTCAGGTTTGATTACAAATTACGTTTTACAGTAAGTTTGTCTTAATACTATCATATTTTGAAACAAATTTACTTCTCTCTAGACACATATCATCCATACGTGAGGGGGTAATGTTCATCCCCTTGAAGGGGATGAGTAAAAGTGAACTCTTTTCCACACTACTTATCAAGATCCAAGAGTTGTATCCACTAGACAAAACGTTTATAAAACTTTTCAATGTGTTTTGGAATTTATTGTATTTTCTACTCACAACTGGTAGACATTGATTTTTACCTCAATTGTGTCCTTTTTTTTTCTTGTTTTCCACTGCCATACTCAGAAGTCAGAATCTTGTCATTAGTATATTCTTTTTTTCTTTCGGATATCTCGGACAATACAGCGATCACAATTTAAAGGCATTAATTTATTTCTTGTATCATAGATTTATATATTTTCATATATTAACTAGATAGATAAAAATTATTTGATATGGTCGGTTAAAAATCCTACATACGAAGCTCAAGAAGATGAGATGAATTTTACATTGAAACTCGTGGATGTCATAACCAAATAATAATCCATTTATGATTATATTGTAATTTATATTCGCATTATGATATTGAGACTATATATAAAAGAGGTCTTAAGGTTGTATTTTAATACATTGATTAAAATATTTCAGGTTGACATATTATATTTTCCCTCGATTAGCGGACATTCTTTCTCTCTTATTTTATTTTAATTTTAAGAAATAGAACAAAATTAAGTAGGTAATACCTCTGATAATGATGGAACAATAGTAAAGACCATGTATATGTGGACCCCGTACTAATAAAGACATGGAAGACTCTGTGAGCTACTATACTTTCGCAAGATTGATCAATTATTTAGAGACATTTGTTTGCATTCATTAATGAGTCATATACAACAACAACCACTGTCGCACAATGAATGGTAATTAAAGACTTAAATATTCATTCGGTTTATCAATATCGTAGGTTGGAATCACTCTTATATGTATATGATACATTTCAAAATTGTAATATTGAGACCTGTTACTTTACCTTAAAAAAAAAAATGGAGACCTACTTCTATCCAAATAAATTTAAAATACTTTACTTTTTTAAAGTTAAAAAAAATACGTCTTTCCAAATCTTCTACAAACTACAGGTATTTCTAAATCTTCTACAAACTACAGGTAAGTCAATACAAGTATCCAACACTTTATCCAAACTTTCCTTGCAATTTCTTAAAAATTCAAGATTTGTACGGTTGACTCTAGAATTGTGTGTCAACCCAAAAACTGCATTGATTTGATGATGTCAAGAACAATTATTTGTTCAAAAGAAAACAATTGGATAATCTTTTTATTTTTTTCAAAAATTATGTACTGAACAATTAATTCAGTTTATAAAAGAAAAATAATTATTTAATATTGTGCTCCAATGCATAGTTTAGGATGAGTATGGTATTGCTGTAACTTTTATAATAATCACGGTTAGCTGTACTCAAGAAATAATATGTTGTGAAGTTAAGCAGTAGATATTTGATTAATTATATTTTTAAAACTAATGTATAACTCAAAAGCAGTATCCATATGTTTGGTAATTTTATTGTAAAAGTGTTGAGATTAATTACAATGATTAAAATGTACATAGTTTCGGACCACATTTCATGTTTTTTCATTAATTACATATATTAAATCAATATTTAAGTAGAATATTTAAATTGAAAAAAAAAATCATAATAAATCAAATCGATATTTAAATAGAATATTTAATTTTGAGATGAAATAAGGAATATAAATGATTTTAACTTGATTTGATAAGGGTAATAATGATATTTTAAAAGATACAATAAATGCTGATATTTACCACGTAAACTTATGTGTTTATGTTTTCTTCTTTTTCCATTTTTCTCATAACATCTCTAACAATCTATCAAAACCTGTTAGACGCGTGATCAATCCTATACGATCAAAAAATCACCGTCAACAGGCTTGATTATACATTTCTACCTTTCAAATTCTTTTTTACGACTGTTATATATTTAATATAAAACAATTACTATTACCGATGAGTATTTTTTTTTACCATATTTATAACCTTTAATTTGGATTTGTTAGCTACTTGAATTATTTATTTTTATTTAATTAGAGTAATTTTTATGTTTGAGGTGAAACAACATAACACTTGAAAAATAATCAATTCTTGTGGGCTTATTTCAAGAGTTTGAATTTTAGAAAATCCAAGCACAGATCCAAGCCTAAATCCAGGCCAGAATTAAAGCTCAAGTCAAAAATCCAATTCAAAGTCGTATCGGAAGAGAGAAGAAAAGTATAATAATTGATCGGCAAGAGCAGAGCATGAGAAGCAAAAAGAGAAATAATGCATGAAAAACGTGTGTGATGTGATCATGTGACTTGAGGCACGTGGGAAGAGAAATAATGCAAAGTGAATTTTGAGCTGTTCACATGTGCAAAAGCAAAGCAAAAGCAAAGCAAAAGCAAATAATTGTGGAGAAATATAAAAAGCAAAGAAGACAAAAGCCAATTGTAATGGACTTGGAGAGCAATAGAGAATTTTTGGGAATGAATAGAAACGGAGACTTGGGAAAGCGTGAAGAAGGAATTTTGTGGAGGAGGAGTGCTCCACTTTTTTAAAGTTAAAATAATTCGTTTTTCTAAGTCTTCCACGTAATACAGGTTAGTCAATCCAACACTTATCAAAATTTCCTTACAAATTCTTGAATGTTCAATATTTTTAAAGTATACTTTAGAATTTGTGTCAACACAAAAACTGATTTTATGATGTCTAGAACAATTAGTTGTCCATAAGAAAACAATTGGATCATCTTTATTTATTCTTCCAAAAATTATGTATTGAACAACTGATCCAGTTTATCAAAAAAATAAAATAAAAACAATTAATTCTTCTCTTAATTAATGGTGTTAACTAGTTTGATTTATTTTCAAAAACCCAAAAAAAAAAAAAACTAGTTTGATTTTATTAACCACTAATATAGGGTACAAGAATATTGGTTCCTCTCACTCTTGAAATTGGATAGAAATTGTATCCAATTCGAGTCTACTGCTATTCTTTTTTAATCTTTCCTTAGTAAGAAAGAAAAAAAAAAGAAGTGGAAGCTATAACTCAGTTTCATGTAATAATTAAAATGAAACTTCATGAAAGCTTCCAACAATTGGAGGAGACTTTGAATTTGCGTCAACCCAAAACATAAGATATATATATATATATATATATATATATATATATATATATATAGGTGTAAAGGAGTCTGTATTTTCAATCAGACGAAGTAATTGAGTTGAGCTGTTGAGTGCATTAAGATATGGGTTCAAAGTGGGTTATGGTACTAGTTCTATTCATATTTGTTTCCTTACAAGGGTTTTTGAGTCAAATTAGTGGGTGTTGGGAAGAAGAAAGAGTTGCTCTTTTGCAACTTGAACACTTCTTCAATCGTCCTAATAATCCATTTGATAATTATTGGGAATATCCATATTATTCGGCAGCTGAGGGAGACCAGCATAAGTCAGACTGGTCTGTAGAGGGAAAGCGGAATTCAGACTGTTGTCAATGGAAAAGGGTTGAGTGTAACAACATTACTGGCAGGGTGATCAGACTCGATCTTCAATATGCAAGGGATTGGGAGTTAAGAGAATTATGGTATCTAAATGCTTCTTTGTTTTCTGCTTTCGAGCAACTAGAGACGCTTGATTTATCAGGGAATTCAATAGCCGGTTTTGTTGACAACGGAGGTCTCTCTTACTTCCCATATATTCTTGTATATTTTCTACAAATGAATATCCAATTGACATTTCATTTGTTTTATTGATAGCTTTGAAGAATATTAATGAAATAATTTAATTCTCATATATTTACAGGTTTAGACAAGCTCACGAGATTGAGAAACTTGGAGTCTCTGGATTTAGGAGGCAACATGTTCAACAATGACATCTTATCATCTCTAATTGCTCTTCCATCGTTAACAACTTTATTTCTCAATGGCAATAGATTGAATGAAACGGTTGATCTTCAAGGTAAGCAATTAGTTGTTTTCTTCAATGAAACCGTTTTTGAACCAAATTGAATGATTGCTGATCATAAAAGGAGATCATGGTAATTTCTTCAATGATACTAAAAGCTTGAATTAGATTCCTTTTAGTTGTCATGTCCAATTGAGACAAATTAATTAGTTTCTTTTACTTTTTTGTAAGTTTTAGTTTCTCATAATTAACTATGTTTACACTCTTTCCAGTTTTATACTCGTGTAAGAATTTGAAGAATCTAGTCTTGAGCAGCAACAAGATTAAAAAAGTTGTATTCCCGAAAGGTATTTGACAAAAACACAATTTGATTGTTTTTAAGTTCATACAATTGATTACATCACTCACTGTGAAACTATAAATTTCATGAAAAAGATTTCAATGTATGGATGTTTTCACTTTTAAAAAAAAAAACGTGTGGATGTTTTATTTTAAAAAAACAAATCATAAATCTAAAAGTGAAATAAAATCCAATTTATATATCTACTCCACATGAAAAGAAAACTCTTGTGTATAAAATGTAAACGCAATTTGATTACATCATTGAAGTCTTCACTATCATCTTTGTTTGTTGCATACTAACTTGATCATGTCTGATCAAGTGCACATGTCTTATTAGAGTAGAATTCCGATTTACCACTTGTCATTATTGACATGACTTGTAAATTAACAGATTAAACATGTATTATTCGATAAATAAATAATTTAAGAAATCGTGTTTGAGTTTCAATTTGTGACTCAAAAAGTTTAATGGGTTGTGTTCGGATTGAGAAAAAAATTAAAGGACAGTATTTGGGTTTATGCAAACACAAAATGATAACCCGTATTGTTAGCCCAACTTTTTAATAATAATTGTCGTATATTTAGGAAAAATAAGTGATTCAGTTTTCTCATGGTTGTTTATTTATTTATTTTTCCAATTAATTCCCAAGTTTAGACTTGTGTAAGAATTTGACGAATCTGTACTTGAACAACAATCGGATTGAAAAAGTTGTAATCCCCACAGCTATTTGACAAAAACACAATTGAGTTGTTTTTAGGTTCATGTAATTTATTACATAACTCAATTTGAAATTATAAATTTCATATAGGAAGTGATTTCACTAGGTAGATCTTTTTTTTTTTGAAAAAACCAATCATAAATCTGAAAGTGAAAACAAAATCCAATTTCTGTATTTGCTCCACTTGAAAAGTAAACGTAATTTGATTGCATCATTGAAGTCTTGGCTACCATCATAAGTTGATCCGTATATCAATTTATAAATTAATAAAAACAAAACTATAGGAAAATAAACTAAAGCACAAACAAAATGTTTTTCAAAAAAACCCAATTTTTATTTATATATATATTAAGTAATTGGTTGTATATTATAGGAAAAATAGGTGATTCACTTTTTAATAACATTTGCATAATTCAATTTCCTCTTGTTTTCTTTCCTTTTCAATCAATTTAATTTGTTCAACTTTTTCCAGGATTAGACTCTCTTAGAAATTTAGAGGATCTGAGCATGGGATTCAACCCCATTGAAAAATTTATTTTCCCCAAAGGTAATGATGAAACAAAGGGACGGGTATTGTAATCTTATTCAATAAATAAGCGATGCCATCATTGGAAGATAATTTGGTTTCAATTTTTTTACTTTTAGGCAGCACAGGCTTGAGGAAATTGAAAACCCTTGATCTATCTGGTCTCAGTGTCACCAATGGAAGCAGCCTGTTACAGTCGTTGGGTTCATTCCCATCTTTGAAGACACTTTTTCTTGATTCTAGTAACATTAGTGACTCGACAACTAATAGAGGTTAGTGTCACTCCTTCCAATTTTTTTGAATAGTAACTTTAATGACTCGACAACTATTAGTAATTTTTTCAATTTTTTCCTCCTAAATTTTTAGAAAGGAAATCTGTAAAATATCATAACATATACTATGTAAATATGTAAATATGTAAATATGTAAATATATATATATATATATATATATATATATATATATATATATATATATTGAACATGAATCCTCTATTCCTCTTTGATAAAAAAAATTAAGAAATATATATTTTTATCTTATATACAATTATATAAAATCAAATACATATCTATTTTTAATAAATCATTATACAACATTTATTACTTTCTTTCATATTTTATGACACTTAATTTTTTTTAAACACATAATATCATTAAAAATGCTTTTATATGACCATGTTTTAAGAACATGTAGTTTTAAAATGTTAGATAATTTAAAACTTATTTTGTGACTTCCATCAGATTACTTGCATAATTTGGCCAACGTGGAGGAATTGAATTTGTATGGATCTTATCTCCATATAAGTCTTCTTCAAAGCATTGCAGCTTTCACTTCCCTCAATACTCTGTGGATGCAGGATTGTCAGATCAATGGCATTTTAGGTTTCCAAGGTAAGTAACGTTGAATATTACTCACTTTAAAATGTTATGAAGATGTCACATGAAGAGTTATATGTTTGTTCTTAATTAAGTTTCAATGGGTTTTTTTTTTTCTCTTTTTTATGTACACAGATTTACCAAATTTCAAAAATCTGACTCATCTATACATGGATGGTTCTAGAGTCGATGTCAGCGTCCTCCAAATCGTCGGAAAGATGACTTCTCTTGAGCATTTATCATTATACAAATGTGGACTGCAAGGCACTTTATCCCATCAAGGTTAAAATCTCTCTCCATTTAAAATGTGTAAATTAATTTTTAATTCGAAATTTTAATTAAACCCCCTTTATAAATAACAGGGATGTTATCATTTTCCATTGTATCGGTCATTTTACTCTTTTCTACTTTTAAACAAAAACACTATTATACCCTTCTATCTCTTTTTCAGTTTTTAATTTTGTTTTTCTTAATAAATAAAATTCACCATCACCAGATTCGATCTCCACCGTCGATATCAGAAATGGACGGTAGTGATAATCAAACAACAATTCAACATCTTCATCCTCATCATCGTCCAAAGATTCCAAACACACAACCAAACCTAGAAAATAATTCAACATCAGGTCATCAGTCATCACCCAACTCCCATAGACCACCACCAACCAGAATAACAACAACGCCAACAAGAAATAGAAACTCACCAGAAAAAAAAACACGAAATCGAATCCATTCAATTCCCAACCTACAACTCAAATCCAACCAGCAAACCCAACAACCGAAAGCACCAAACAACCCCCATCAACTGACCTGGAGATCAGCTCTCCCATCGCCGGAAACCACCCGAAAAGAAACCCATTCACCACTACCCAGTAAACAGAGATGAGAAGAAGAAGAAGGGGGATGAGAAAGAGAAGGGACTCGGTGGCGAGAGGAGACCGAGCGGCTTGAAGTAGGAGATCGAGCGCCGATCTCGACTCGGAGGAGACCGAGAGAGAGATATCGACGGATGACGAGAGAATAAGATTGATTTTACAATTTGGTTTTCTCATTTTTTAAGGGAGAAACAGGGAGATCGGTGGTGAGTGGGAGTGGGTGTGAGAGAGATTATACTTTTTTATATTTTATTGGTTTTTTTTTAATTTAACTAATTTTAAAAAAAATCAACTTATAATAGAAAGCATAATAAAAGATTTCATTACTTATTGCAAATTTATTTATAATTATAGTTCATATGTATTGAAGTAATGTTTTGTATTCCAGGGGGCCTATGCGAATCTGTGCATCTCCAAGAGTTAGATCTCAGTCAAAACAGTTTGATGGGTACCTTGCCTTCCTGTTTGTCAAATTTGACTTCCCTTCGAGTATTACATATCTCCTCCAACCAATTTTCTGGAGACATCTCTTTGTCTCCCGTTAAGGCTTTGATATCCATCGAAGAACTAAGTCTTTCGAACAATCATTTCCAAATCCCACTTTCACTTGAACCATTTTACAATCTCTCCAAACTCAACACATTCAATGGTGACAATAATGAAATCATCAATGCAGAAACTGTATCCCATTCATCAGCTCCAAAATTCCAATTGAATACCATCAAGTTGTCTTGTTGCGGAGATGGTGGCAAACTTCCTGAATTCCTCCACCATCAGCATGACTTGCTAGAAGTTGATCTCTCTCATAACAACTTGACGGGGGAGTTTCCAAATTGGTTGTTAGAGAATAACACCAAATTAGAGTATCTTGTTCTTGCCAACAATTCGCTTGCAGGGCTTTTTCAGTTGTCAAATCATTCTCTCACTGGTTTAGCAACATTAGATATCTCTCGCAATCACCTCCAAGGGCATATTCCAAAAGAAATAGGAGAATATCTACCGAGTTTAACAAATTTAAACCTTTCCAGAAATGCTTTTGATGGCAACATTCCTTCTTCCATTGGTGATATGAACTTATTGGAAAGTTTGGACTTATCCTTCAATCAGTTGTCTGACAAAATACCTGAGCATTTAGCTGAGGGTTGTACCTCTTTGCAACTCCTTGTATTATCAAACAACAGAATTCAAGGTCAGATATTTTCTACCAATTTCAACTTGACAAACTTGAGGAGATTACAACTAGATAGTAATAACTTTACCGGAAGAATCCCAGGTAGTTTGTCTAAGGCCTCCAACTTAGCAGGATTATATCTTAGTGACAATAAAATCTCTGGTGGCATTCCAAGTTGGTTGGGGGATATTTCAAGTTTGGAAGATATTATAATGCCCAATAATCATCTTGAAGGTCCAATTCCATTAGAGTTTTGTCGACTTGACAATCTTGAAGTTTTGGACCTTACAGGAAATAATATCTCTGGCAGTTTACCATCTTGCTTCAGCCCTCCATCAATCACACAGGTTCACTTGTCTAAAAATAGGTTAGACGGGCAACTAGAAGAGGCCTTTTATGATAGCTTTTCCTTGGTGACATTAGATATTGGATATAACCGCTTAGATGGAAGCATTCCAACTTGGATTGATAGACTTACTCACTTAACCTACCTTACTTTGAGTAATAACAATTTTGAAGGTGAAGTGCCGACACAATTGTGCAAGTTGAAGCAATTACGTTTGGTTGATATTTCTCATAACAATCTTTATGGACATCTTCCTTCCTGCCTGGATGTCACTGCACTCCATGATACTGATCATGATATTGTCTCTCCAAGTTCCATTTCCATGCCTCCGATGTCAATGCCCTCATTTACAGCTCCTGCACCAAATGGTCCTCCAATGGGAAAGGAAGAAATTGTTGAGTTTAGAACAAAGAACAATTCTTACTTTTACCAAGGAAAAGTTCTCACCTATATGTCAGGAATTGATCTCTCGTGCAACAAACTAGCAGGTCCGATTCCTCAACAAATTGGAAATCTTACCAGGATTCGCACACTAAATTTGTCCCATAACAACTTCATCGGACCAATACCACCAACATTTGCAAAGCTCCGACAAATTGAAAGCTTGGATCTTTCCTACAACAACTTGAGTGGAAAAATCCCTCCTCAACTTGGTGAGCTAGATAGTTTGAGTATTTTCAGTGTTGCACACAATAATTTGTCTGGAAATATCCCTAAGAGTCCACACTTTTGTACTTACGGAGATAATGGGTTTGATGGAAATCCTTTTCTTGACGGATTGCCTTTGTCCAAAAGTTGTGACGGAACAAAATCACCATCGCCAATGTCGAGAGCTGCAACGGACAATGGAGAAGATAATGATTTATTTGACATGGAAATCTTCTATATCAGTTTTACAGTGTCTTACATAATTGTACTCTTAGGTATTGCTGTAGTTCTATATATAAATCCTTACTGGCGGCGGACATGGTTCTATTTTGTTGAAACACGAATGACCTCCTGCTATTATTTTGTTGCGGACAACCTCCCTCGTCGACTCCGTCATTGAAATGTGCAGCTGCATCATGATATTTATCTTTCTTGTAAGTTGTAACTGTTTTTTTTTTTAATGTGGAATTTGTAATGAAATCATATGATAAATGTCTCGATGTATTCGATCTTTTCCTGTTTGGCTGTCTAAGCTTTTGCAGGAAGATGTTTGTACTCTTGTTTCTTCTTGAGTAATGAAGTTGTTTTCTTGCAAAAAAGAAAAAAAAAAATCAAATGATAAATGTCTCCATGATAGTGATCATGATATTGTTGCTCCCATTTCTAGAAATTCCACGACTTCCATTTCCATGCCTCCAGTTGCAGCTCGTTTTGCTTCCGCTTTAGAACGGTGGCGTTTAAGATGTTAGCATATATCTTTATTGGGCCGGATTTGTGTAGGTTATTTGGATTGTTTAGCCCAACAAATTGAGTAGTATTATTCGACACCCAGTAATTTTCTAAAGACAACTCAGTGACACACTTCCAAAAAATTGACTTCCACTTTATTTATTAATTCTTTTTCAAATGGATATTTGTGAAGAATTATACGAATTTATAAATTTAATTTTAAATTCTTTTATCAATAAAGATAAAATAGTTTTTAAAATAAATTGTGAATACAATACAAGGGTTTCACTCGAGTTTTATATGCAAAAGAATTGTAATATAAAATTTTCATTTACCTGTTTTAAATCAATTTAATAGATAAAAAATTATAGTTGTAATTTTATAATTTTATAAAAGTTTATTGTGAGGACTGAGGAGACCCAATAAGCCTATTTTGCAACTTCGAATTAAAATTTAATATTTAATTTGTCATTTTAAATTAAATTAAGTTATTTGCTTTTCTTTTAAGAAAGCTTCATCATTGTTATTTGTTTGCTTTTAACATCATAAAAATATTTATATTTAAAAAAAAAAAACATAAACGTTATTAAATAAATATTATGAAAAGTAAAATATGTGGTGGAAATCATTATTAAGTTTTTTAAAAGGAAAAAACTTAAACTTCATTAAGAAATCGAAGTTTTACACTGTCGCCTTTCACGAAGCTAGATATGATCTTCACTTGAGATTAAAGTAAACAAGTATTAAAGTTGCAGAAGCTGCAATTATGCTGATTCATTCTATAGTTATAATGGTTCGACACATATAAGAAAAGAAGCTACGGAAAAGTTTTGATAAGAGATGATTCATAGTGCCAGAACCTAGGTATTGGATCAATACAATAAAAAATGCATGACGGAAAGGTACCAGACAAGGTCAGATATGTTCCAAAGTTAAAGAAGAATTTGATATCTTTGGATACTTTAGACAAAACCGGTTACAGGTATTGTTCTGGAAGAGAGATGCTCAAGTTTATCAAAAAGCTACCGATCATGTTGAAATGTGATATTCAGCCTTGTTGGCCTTGGTTTCCTCCAAATGTGGAGATGACTTAAAGAGAGTTTATCATGCATTCATGGTAAATCCCACATAATATATGTGGATGATCCAAGGACTTTTAAGTCACTTTACATGTGGTATAAAATAAATCACTCTTGAATTAGGGGTTAATGAGTGTGCAAGAGGAGAGAATCAGTGTGCAAGAGAGAAAGAAGAAAGAAAGAGATTTTCGGATATCCTCATAATTGTTTCTGCTTCCGCTACCAGCCATTGCTTTTGCGTATTTTCTACAGATTCGAACCAGATTGTTTTTGTGTATTACAAACAACATATCTTTCATCTCTTACACCATTGATTAAAAATTAACACACTGTGAATGTCACAAGAAAAGCACTTCAACGAATCATACTCTCGAGACAAGATAAGGTTGGTCAAGAAGTAAAACTCATCACACCTATACCACAAGGTCGTGAGTTCGAGTTCTCCCCCTCCCTAAAAATACCCCGAATTTATAGTGGTGTGTGTTTTCGGTTTTGTTTGGGTTGAAGCTCAATGTAAAACCAAATCAATACGGATTAGTTTGGCTATATTTCAACCCAAACCTAACCAATGTGATTTTTCAAACCGATTCAAACAAAATAAAAAAAGGTGGGTCAGTTTGGATATGTTTATCTGTTTAGATTTAAACTCAAATGTTATAAAAAATATTTAAATAAAAAAATCATGACATAAAACATTAATTATATATATAAAGAAAGTACAAAAAAGTCAAACGAATCAAAGACATGTTTGACATCATCTATGATTTTGAAACCCTAATACATCAATCAGTCATAAGAATTATACCAAAATAAATAAATAAACTATAAAAACTTAAAGTAATCAGTAAAAAATTATAAAACCTTGATTGAATAGAAAACATAGGTGTTAATAGCCAAATTTGGCAAAGGTCAAAGGAAATTTTCCACCAAAATAACACCTGGTAGAGAGCACCTCTAAGCACTAGGTAGACCTCAGGCGTAGTGGTCTATCTCGCAATACCAGGTCCAACATGACCCAAAACTGAATTATTTCACTCAACCCTAAACTGAATCACCTTTAATCGGTTTGTTCCCCATTTTTTATATTTGTAATCGAACTAACCCAAAATTTATGGGTTGGGTTGGTCTATTAGGTTCAGTTTGACGGTTTTTTACACCCACTATGAATTTATGTAATATTTAATTATTTATTTTTTAAAAAAGAATGAATATTCATAAAAATTCATTGTATATATATATATATATATATATATATATATATATATATATATATATATAAGTTATGAGTAATGCTATTTTGCCCAAATTTAGTGTCCAAATATAATGCCTAAATGATGTAGAAACATTCTAATTCATTCATTTAAATCATACAAATCTAATACAATTTAAATGAATGGGTTATGGTATTGCCACATCATTTGGACATCAAATTTGGGCAAAGTAACATTATTGATAAGCTATAATAATTTTGGTCTAAAGTATAATAAAATTACTTCAACAGTAGGGCTCGAAAATTTAATAACACTCTTTAAAGAGTAAATATTAAAGATTATCACCAACTTAATAACTTAAGTTTTAATAGAACTTAAAGTGTGGATCTAACAAAAATACTCATAAAGCACACTCACAAAAATAAGTCTTGCAATTTGTTTTCTTTCTGAGACTCAATTTCGTGTTTCTATTTAATATTTCCGAAACTTATTTTGTTGTGACTTACACAACCACCACCACCACCACCACCACCACCGCACAATAAATGGTAATTAGAGTACTTATACATATGATGATATTTCAAGTTCGAGTAGCTCCCATATTAGGGGTGGCAACGGGGCAGGTTAGAGCCGCCCCAAACCCGAAACCCAATTTCAATGTTCGCTCCAAACCCGACTCGTAACCCGACCGGATCAAAAATATCTACCCCAAACCCGATCCGAATGGGGTAAGTGTGCCTCAAACTCGCCCCGTTTGACCCGTTTTGTTTACATAAATTTGAATTTAATATAACACAATATTATGTTTAATAAACATTAAATTCATACTTAAAATATAAAATACAAATCCCAAAATGATTTAAACAAAAATATAAAATACATACAATATTATATATATTGCGGGTCAAACGGGGCGGGTCGGGGAGAAATGGACCGCCCCATACCCGACCCGATAACCCGAACAGGTCAAGAAATTTTTCCAAAACATGTCCTGTTAACCGTTTTTTCTACTCCAAACGGGCCGGGGCCCTCGGGTTTGGGGAGGGTTGGGGAATTTTTTCATCCTTATCCCATATGATATATCAAATATTTCAAAATAATAGTACTGAAACCTATTACTATCCAAATAAATTTAAGATGCTCAACTTTTTTAAAGTTAAAATTACGCGTTTCCAAGTATTCTACATATTACTAGTAAGTCAATCCAACACCATATCGAAACTTTCCTTCTAATTTCTTAAAAGTTCAATATTTTTACAATTGACTTTAAAATTTGTGTCAACCAAAAAACTGCATTGATTTTATGATGTTTAGAACAATTATTTATTCAAAAGAAACAATTGGATAATCTTTATTTTTTTTCAAAAATTATGTATTGAAAAATTAGTTCAATTTATAAAAAAAAAACAATTACTTCAGCTGTTAATTAATGGTGTCAACTAGTTTGATTTTAATAACAATTAATAATTTTCACGATAATACTACTTTATCTAAAATTAGTCTATAAATATAGTGTCCAAATGATATGACATCAGTATAATCCATTCATTTAAATTGTATTAGATTTGTATGATTTAAATAAATGGATTATACAAATACCTCATTATTTGAGCACCAGATTAATTTTGTTTATATATATATATATATATATATATATAATACATTTAATTAGCTCTTAATTAATGGTGTCAACTAGTTTGATTTTATTAACGGTTAATAATTTAACAATACTGTTACTCTGTCTAAATTTAGTGTATAAATTTGGTGTCCAAATGATATGACATAGTATAGTTCATTTAATGGATTATACTACTACCATTTTAGTTGGATATCAAATTTAAATAAACTAACATTGCTAATAATTTAATAGAGGTTCCTCTCACTCTTGAAATTGTATCCAATTTCAGTCTCCTGCTATTCTTTTTTAATCCTGCTATTCTTTTTTAATCTTTCCTTCGTTAGAAAGAAAAAAAAGTTCATGTAATAATTAAAGATTAAAGAGTAGGGTTAGGTTTCTTAAATTTTTTTCAAAAATCTTTTCCAAATGGAAGTGTCACATGAATTGGAAACGTCACATCGCCTAACACATACAAGATTTGACAACTCATGTGCTAGAAAACTTTTTTAAAAAAAAATAGAAAATTTAACATTACTCCTAATTAAAATGAATGAAACTTCCCGAAAGCTTCCCACACTTTGATGAGACTTTGAGTTTGCGTCAGCCCAAAAAATCAAATGTCTTATTTTAAATTTTTAATGGTGGATGGTGTCTAGAAAGAATCTTTTGCGCTAAAAAGAAAAAGGAAAAGAAAAAATTTAGGTGGGTCTCAAATTCGAAAAAGTTATATATATATATATAAGTGTGTATTTGCAAATAGCTAGACGAAGTTGTTGAGTTGAGGGCATTAAGATATGGGTTCAAACTTCAAAGTGTGTTATTGTATTCATATTTGTTTCCTTACAGGGGTGAGGGGTGTTTGAGTCAAATTAGTGGGTGTTGGGAAGAAGAAAAAGTTGCTCATTTGCAACTTAAACATTTCTTCAATCTTCAAGTTGGGTAGAGGGAAACTCAATTTCCTGTTTTGAGAGACTTATTTTAATATTTTCTAGACTTATTTGGTTGTGACTTACATAACCACCACCACTGCACAATGAATGGTAATACTAATTATAGTACTTATTCTGTCGTTTAAGTTCGAATAGCTCTCATATGATATATGTGATATTTCAAAATAATAATAGTAAAACCTATTGTTATCCAAATAAATTTGAGATACTCCACTTTTTTTAAGTTAAAATAACGCATATTTCAAAGTTGTCTACGAACTACGGGTAAATCAATCCAACAATTTATCAAAACTTCCCTTGTAATATCTTGAAAGTTCACTATTTTTAGAGTATGCTGTAGAATTTGTGTCAACCCAAAAACTGCATTGATTTTATGATGTCAATAACAATTATTTGTTCAAAACAAAGCATTTGGCTAATCTTTACTGTCCCACCGGCGTAACTCTATTGATAGATAGATGAGATTGAAGTTTAAGCTAATGACGTCTAAATCAGCGAATAATTTGTTAGATAGATATTGCGAAAAAAAAAACAAAAAAAAAACAATTAATTCAGCTCTTAATCAATGGTTTCAACTAGTTTGATTTTATTAACAGTTAACATAGGTTAGAAGAATATTGGTTCCTCTCACTCTTGAATTTGTATCCAATTCCAGTCTAATGCTATTCCTTTTAATCTTTCCTTTATTAAAAAGGAAAAAAGTTCATGTAATAATGAAAGAATAATGTTAAACTTTCCAATTTTTTTTCTAAAATCTTTTTCAAATTGAAATGGTATATGAGTTGTCAATGTCGTATTTCTTACCGTATAATCTCATGATTTATAAAATATTGACAACTTATATACCACACAAATTTAGAAAACATTAATTTTAGAAAAAAAATTAAAAAGCCTATCACACTCATAATTAAAATGAAACTTCATGAAAGCTTCCCACACTTGGAGGAAACTTTGAATTTGCATCGACCCAAAAAATCAAATGTCTTATTTTAAATTTTTATTGGTGGATGGTGTCTAAAAAGATTTTTTTGCGGTAAAAAAAAAAGTGAAAAAGAAAAAAACAAGGTGGGTCTCAAATTCGAAAAATAAAAATAAAATTGTTTGGAAAATCACAAATTGAGTCGGTATATATAGAGGTGTAAAGGAGTGTGTATTTGCAAATAGTCGAAGTAGTTGAGTTGAGGGCATTAAGATACGGGTTCAAAGTGGGTTATGGTACTAGTAATATTCATGTTTGTTTCCTTACAAGGGTGTTTGAATCAAATTAGTGGGTGTTGGGAAGAAGAAAGAGTTGCTCTTTTGCAACTTAAGCATTTCTTCAATGATCCTAACAGCCTTCAAGATTGGGTAGAGGGAGGCCAGCACAATAATGCAGACTGTTGTCAATGGGAACGTGTTGAGTGCAGCAGCAGTGCTCGCAGAGTGATCAGACTAGGTCTTCAAAATACAAGGGATTGGGAATTAAGAGAATGGTATCTAAATGCTTCGTTGTTTTCTGCCTTCCAACAACTACAGGAACTTGACTAAGGTTCAGTTTAGTATTGTTGTGTTGTGGGAAGAAGTGCTTTTAAAATTGTTGTGGGGGGAATTACTTTTGGAATTGTTGTGGGAAGAATCAGCTGAGTGTTTGGTAAACTGATTTTTAAAAGTGCTGTGAGAACTAAAAACAATTTCAATGTGTTTGGTAAACTGAAATAAAAAGTGTCGTGTATGTGTAAAATTACTAAAAGGACATAGACATCTAAATTGTACTAATGTGCTATACTTTACATTTTTCTTGTTTATTTGTGTTTAATGTTAAGTGTTATATAATTATGGTCTTTATTAAATTTTTTAGCCTCATTTTTTATTCTACTTTATTTAATTAATTGGCCTCATTTCTTTATTTCTTTATTTTATTCTACTTTATTGAATTAATTATCCAAAAAAAAAATTATACAGTTACGACAACAATTTTTTTTTACAGAAATATAAGTCCAATTTTTTTTGTTAAATTTCGTTAAAGGTAAAGACAAAGTTGGAAAGTTAGTAAAATTTCATTTAATATCATTGTAGCGCGTTTTCTAAAAGCAGAAGTATTTGTAGCTTCTCAAAAACTCAGTTGGGAGAAACTAAAAGTGACCAAAAGCACTTCTCCACGATTTTACCAAACACCTTGTCTTAGGTCCAAAATCACTTTTGGTCCCAAAAGCAGCTGGGGAAGCAATGCCAAATTGGGCCTTAAGTAACAATTCTATTGTCGGTTTTGTAGAGAAAAAGGTCTCTTGCTTTCTATCCTTGTAAATATTTCAACACTATCTTATATATGATGAAATTTTACTTCAGTTTTCTGTCTTTAAAATTGTTACTTCAATACATAGTATCCAAATGGAAATCTTTCAAGTTCCATGTAAATTTATAGGATTTAATCTTCCAATAAACTTGTTTTCTCTTTCTTAATTTACTAAATAATTGAGACTGTTAATGGAAAATTTTATTCTCATATATGTTACAGGTTTAGACAAGGTATTAAGATTGAGCAACTTGGAGAATCTGTTTTTACATTACAACATGTTTCCACAACAACATATTCTCATCTCTTGGTGCCCTTTGATCATTAAAATATCTATATCTAAATGATAATGGATTAAAAGGGATAGTTGATGTTTCAGGTAATTATATAAGCTTCTTCTCTCTATTTTTCTCCTAACAACCAGCTTTGTTTGTATTTCCATTTTCATTAATTAAATAGTGTGTTTTAACACTTTCCAGGACTAGATTCTTCATATAATTTAGAGTCTCTAGTCATGAGCAACAATGAGATTGGCAAACTTATTTTCCCCAAAGGTACCGAGATGATTCAAACATGAATATTATTTCTTTGAAAGGCCTATAATCTTTTTCATTTATCAAATAAATTTTAAAAGGGTGATAGATTGGTTCTCACAGATTTAAGAGGATTGAAATACCTTTATCTAAAGAATGTCAGCATTCACGATGGAAGCAGCCTATTACTGTCACTAGTCTCAATCCCATCCTTGAAAACACGTGATCTTAGTTATAATAATTTCAGTGAAATGACGACAACTCAAGGTAGGTTACTATTTGCTGCTCCTTTTGAATTTCATCCTCATAATTTGATTTTAAAGTTGGTGCTCCTTTTTTATCAGAATACTTGCATAATTTTACCAACCTAGAAGAATTGCGGTTGGATGGTTCTTATCTGCATATAAACCTTCTTCAAAGCATTGTAGTTCTCACTTCCCCAAGAGAATTGTGGATGTGGATTTGTGAAGTCAATGGCGTCTTAGGTTCTCAAGGTAGATTACTCATTATTTGTTAGTATGAAGATCCAACATGTAAGTTTTATATATATACATTCGATCTTAGATCGATCAATTAAAGTTGGTGCTCCTTCTCATCATAAAAGACTAAACTATATATATGTTGAAATACTATATACAACAGTGACAACTCGAACATACGAACATATAGGACTAAACTGTACTAATGATAAAATTACTTCAAATGATGTCTTATATATTTATTTTATAGATATATTTTTATAATTAAGTCCATTAAACAATTTATTTTTCTCATTACAGGTTCAGATTGGTTATCAATATCGAGCAACTTAGAGTATCCGATTTTAGAAAAGAATATGTTTAACAATAGCATATTATCATCTCTAGGTGATCTTTCTTCATTAAAACACTTATATCTGAATGATAATAGATTGAAGGGAATTGTTGATGTTCAAGGTAATTAATTAAGCTTGCCTCTCTTCTTTCTCTAGATCACTTTCTCTCATATCAATTATCAACTTTAATTACGTTGTTTTAATTGTTGGTTTGAGATTAATTAATTTCTAATGTTTTTCATTGACTAGACTCTTTAAATAATTTAGAAGTTATGGACATGAGCAACAACGAGATTGACAAATTTATTTTCCGGAAAGGTACAAATTAGATTACTGGAGAAGCTAAGTGTGGTATTTTTCATTCAATTAGTTTCATCACTTGGCGGATATTTACAGGTTTGAAGAAGCTGGAAAACCTTTATCTACAAAATGTCAGCATTCACGATGGAATTAGCAGCCTAATACGCCTCATTACCATCCTTGAGGATGCTTGATCTTAGCTTTAATAATTTTGGTGAATCAACCGCTACTGAAGGTAATTGATATATGAATTGGTTTAATAATTAGAGTAGTTGCAAAATTTTACCAACCTGGAAGTGCCAAAATGGTCCCTGACCTTTTAAAAATACCAAATGGATCATTTTGACCGTTAATTTTGACTTTTGACTTTGATTGAATATTAGAAATTACTTTAATACCCTTATTTAAAATCGATATATTAATACTTAATAAACAAATATTAAGATTTTTTTTATAAAAAAAATATGATCGGCGGTGGGAGTTCGGCAGATTGGGGAGGGCTCCTCCACGTTCTGGTTTTCAAATCGTGGAAAACCTTAATGACTTAGGTTTCCAAAACGCGTAGGTCCCCGATCTGGTTCCAGATCATAGAAGATCGTTGGAATCCATCTCTAGTAGTATAGGTGGATTTCTTTTGTAAGAATTATTATTATTATATTTTATAATTATTTTTTATTAGAAAACGATTTCACTTTGATTTTGTTTACACATTGTAGAAAGACTAACACACCCTTGGACCGTTAATTTTGACTAATGGAAAGTTAACTGAGGGACTAAGTTGGCACGTCAATAAATGTTATGGATCAATTTAGTCAGTTTTGTAAAGATTAAAAACAACTTGGAATTTTTTTTTTAAATCCATAACTAATTTCGTAATCCCCTCAAAAAAATTCAAACTAAACCATTTATAAATAATATGCCAATTCCTTTCTTCAAAGAAGTCTTATATATCACTAATAGTACTTATAAATAAATTTACAAAATTAATATAAAGTATTTTATTTGTTTCTCCCGAGTTTTTAAGTAATTTTCGTTTGTTTGTTTCTTTTCTAACTGAGCAGATTTAACAAATTTAAAGAATTTGAAGTTTCTATCCATGGATTATACTAGTCTTGATTTGGGCTTTCTTCAAATGATTGGGCTTATGACTACACTTGAGACTTTGTCGTTATTGAATTGTGGATTGCAAAGCATCTTACCGCTTGAAGGTTAGAATCCCTCATCCCCTTCAAAAGCAATTTAATTTTTAATTAGAAATTCAAACTAAACCGTTTGTAAATATTATGTCAATTGACTGATTAAAAATTTATTTATCAGTAATAACAAATTCGTAGAAGTAATAAAAATAATATGTCAATTAACTCTCTTCAAAGAATATTTATCAGTAATTAATATTTTAAACAAAAAGAGCACTTTATTAATTTATCAGTAATAGTAAATTTGTAGAATTATGTGTCAAATCTGTAGTTATTAACTGAATCACGTTTTTTTTTCCTGAATTCCAATTGATACCATTATATTAATTGTCTTGTTCCGCAGATGGTGGTGTAATTCCTAAATTCCTCTACCATCAACAATACCTACAAAGCATTGATCTCTCTAACAATAACTTGACGTGGGGTTTCCAAATTGGTTGTTAGAGAATAACACAGAATTACGTTATTTTCATCTAACCAAGAATTTGCATGGAGGATATTTGTCAATTCATTCTCATATGAATTTAACAACATTAGATATCTCTAACAATTCCTTCCAAGGGCACATTCCTAAAGAAGTGGCAGATCTACCAAGTTTAGAAACTTTAAACCTTTCTAGAAATCACTTTGATGGTTGCATTCCCTCTTCAATTGGTGATATGAACTTACAAAGTTTGGACTTTTCCTATAATAATTTGTCTGGCGAAATTCCTGAGCACTTGGTTGAGGGTTGTACCTCTTTATCGGTCCTTGTATTATCCAACAACAAACTTGGAGGTAAAATATTTTCTGCCAAATCCAACTTGACAAATCTGATGACTTTACAATTGAATGGTAATAGCTTTACTGGAAGTATACCAGATAGCTTGTCTAAGGCATCCTATTTAGCAGGATTATATCTTATTGACAACAAACTCTCTGGTAGGATTCCAAGTTGGTTGGAAAATATGTCAAGTTTGGAAGATATTATAATGGCCAATAATCATTTTGAAGGTCCAATTCTATTAGAGTTTTGTCAATTCTAGTCACTTAAAGTTTTGAACCTCGTAGAAAATAATCTCTCTGGCAGCTTACCATCTTGCTTCAGCCCTTTATGGATCACACATGTCCACTTATCTAAAAATAAAATACAAGGGCAACTTAAAGATGCCTTCTTTAATAGTTCATCCTTGGTGACACTAGATCTTGTCTATAATCGCTTTGACGGTGGAATTCCAACATGGATTAGTAGGCTTTCTCAATTTACTTACCTTATCTTAGCAATAACAATCTTGAAGGCGATGTGCCGACTAAATTGTGTCAGTTGAACCAATTACGTTTGGTAGATCTTTCTCACAATAATCTTTCTGGATACATTCCTATTCGTTTAGATTTCACCGCACTTCATAGTAGTGACCATGAAGTTGCAAGTCCGTTTTGTTCTGAAACTCTTCTCAATTGTTCACCAATAATTAATCGTGGATATCCTAGTGAGTATCCAATGAATAGGATCGAAGAAAGTGTAGAGTTTACAACGAAAACCTTATCTTATTCTTACCATGGAAAAGTTCTCACCTACATGTCTGGAGTTGATCTCTCTTGTAACAAACTAATAGGTCCAATTCCTCCACAAGTTCGAAATCTTACTAGAATCCACACACTAAATTTGTCCCACAACAACTTGACTGGACCAATCCCACTGACATTTTCGAAACTCAAACAAATTGAGAGTTTGGACCTTTCCTACAACAATTTGAATGGAAAAGTCCCTCCTCAGCTGGTTGATTTGTATACCTTGAGTTCTTTCAATGTAGCCCACAACAACTTATCCGGCAGAACCCCCGAGAGAGTTACACAATTTAATACTTTTGGTGAGAATAACTACGAGGGAAATCCTCTTCTTTGTGGACCACCATTGCACAAAAGTTGTGAAACAAGTAGATCTACATCACCGATGCCAGGAGCTTCAACTGACAAGGAGGAAGATAATGATCTCATTGACATGGACATCATTTATATGAGTTTACGGGGTCTTATATAATTGTGTTGTTAGGAATTGCTGTAGTTTTATATATAAATCCTTACTTCTATCTTGCTGAGACGTGGATGAGATCTAGCTATTATTTCATTTTAGACAATCTTCATCACCGATTCTGTCATTGAAGTATCAGGCTGCATAATGTTGTTTACCTTTGTGATTTTTCTGAATTTAATGTCGCTTTGTAATTCTGGACTTAATATAATTTGTGTATAAAATCAATTGTCTTGTTAGTTTGTTTGACTTTGTAAACAGGGAATTGAAGCTGTTTGATGAAAATGCTTTCTAAAGTACAACTTTAACAGAGAGAAAATTAAATTTGAGGGAATCAACTCCATTGATGAAGCTTGTGCTCTGCTTTCTCATTGATTAACTAACTACCTATTACATCAGTCAAAATATGCAAAAGTCTTAACCAATCACATGAATTTGCAAGCCTTGAGCTGCCAGATGATAACAAACTTTGCCAGGTCAGCTCTAGTGGCTTTCAGGTTATTTACAGATTAATCATAACCTGAAGACATTCTGATCATGATGATACTCTTGGAAGCTTTGTAATTTTTTCATGAGTATATTAGAGCAGTATGTCACGGGCTTAAAGTTTGCGCAGCACACCCGTACGGCACTTAGGCAAATTCTATAAGAATATTGCTAAGTAAGCCTTACAAGAGAGATTTGAGATAAAATAGTAGAAGAGCTTGAATGGAAAACAAAGATTGTATTGCTATGAAGGAAGCTTTACAATGCTTTACAATCCTTTGAGAGTATTTGTAAGCATTCTAGTGATCCAGAGCATCATGGTCTTCCTTCGTAAGTCTCATCGATGCACTGTCTCCAGGCTCCCCATTTCAACCCTCTCCCGACCCTCCTCACTCTAAATCGCTTCCGTATCTTCACACTCGGCAACGTTCATCCAAGAACTTGCCCGAGTGTCCCTCTTACAAGGCTTACTTAGCAACGTTCCCACGGAAGTTGCCTAAGTGCCGCACGGGTGTGCCTAGATGAAATTCTCACCCCGTGACAAGTAGCAAGGATTTTGTTGGAAATCTTCAGTTTTTGTTAGTATTTGGACATTAAGACAAGGATTTTGTTGAGAACTGAATTTTGAAAATAATAAGGAGCTTATCAATTGATCTGTTATTGAAGATTGTGCGAGAGTGATCGTTAAAAAATAATAAAAGATAGAAACATCCTTGATTTACTAAAAATCCAAAAGAACTAATTACACCAAACTCCCCTGAGTTTGTTTTTACGCATAAAAATAACTTTATTGATAATTGACACTTATCTCCCCTGTTATTAGTCAAAATTGATCAAATTAAACCATAGACCAATTTTCACTATCAAAACTAGGGGATTTTTAAAATGAAGATTTTTAATGTATTTTAAAATGAAGATTTTTTTTAGTTATACTTATTTATGAGTCACATTTTAATTTCTCTTAATTTCTACAATTTGGAAGAAAACTTTCATTTAGCTATTATTTTCTTGTATGTGATTTATAACTGTTTCCCTAAAACTCCAACCTTTACCATCCTGTTTTTTTCACTGCCAACTATTTCTGTCACCATAGTAAAATCGTATTCAAAAGACCTTGATATCCTTGGAAGTGATCATGGCTATCTTCAATTTATTGAGTTTTGTATTCGCTGGTCTGGAAGTATATTACTCTGTCTTAGCGTCAAAAAGGACATATTGGACTAGCAAAAGGGTATGGGAAGCTCTCAAAAGATATTTCCCGGAAACAGACGTATCTCTATTGCTATTGACACTTTTCAACCGTATAACTCAGCCCAAAAATTCCAAAATCATCATCATTACCAACTAGGCAGGCCCATTTCTTGCTCAATTGCCTCCCCTCTCCATAGAGGCTATAGCAGCCCATCACCATCCAAAACAAGGTCTTATCAAGTCCATTCCACGAGCCCGTGTTTTCATCGGGAAGAGAACAACCATAGAACGGAGGGGATTAGTGGTGGAGCTATGGCAGCTGCAGCCGCGGTGCCCAACTACATGGTTGCCACCGCATCTGCCCGGGCAAGGCTTCGGTCAAAGAGTGCACCAAGGCAAGGCCTATAACCCCAGAGAGGGAGAAACTGGGTTCAAATTCAGGTTTAGGTTCGGCTAAAAAACATCTATCTTTCCCGGTTCCTAAGCCAGGTTTTGGTGATTGTGATATTGGCAGTCATGAATGTAGCTTGAGGAGCCCAAGCTATAAGAGCATTGCGCATGGAATCTATCGAGGAATGGAACCGAGATCGAACATTTCTTGTTGCAATGACAGCATTGAAGATGATGAGATCTATCCACCTTCAACAAATGACTAAATGACTCATAGTTTCTGTGGGAATTGTTAGAGAACAAAAACGAAACATGACTAAAGGATCTATATACTCTCCACATCACATAAGAAGTTTTGCTGGGAAATTTTTTACATACAATACAAATACAATAAGGAATTAAATTTCTCAGATATACTATGCAACTAGTATGAGAGCTTAATAGGTAAATGTCCAAAACATGATTATGCGTAAAATAGATAATATCATTCTGTGTAAGAGTAGAACCAATTTGATCACATTATATATACTGCAAACAAAAGTGGTAATCATTCATTTTTAACCCTTTCTAACCAATATATAAGTAATATGAAAAACGAAAAACATTTCACTGCATATTGAATTACTCTAAAAAAAATGTGTTGTATTTTGTCAATTTATGTCTTCAATTTACAAAATATACAGAAAAATGCTTCTTTAAAAGAAAAAAGAACAAAAACAGATTTGCAGCTCGTCATTGATTTTCCAAATGCACCAGACACCAGTGCAGAGATATTGATTTCACATAGTAACCAATGATCAACAAGAAGGTTCCTCCTGAAGCTCCATATGCATATTGCATATCTCCTCTTGAACAATATAAATTCCTACAAAATTGAGATATGTAAGCTGAGTTAAATTGCAACATCAACATCAACCGTACATGAAAAGGGTGTGAGGTTTAAGGTTTACACCACCAAGATCTTATAAAAAGACTGGCAAAAACATTGGAAATTTAGACAATTAAGGAAAAGTCATTCATGCATAATCTTGATGACTCTGCCGAACAAAAGGAACTACATTAGAGATCACACTGATATACATGAAAACTGCCCACTTTAATGGAAGATTTTGGAAACGCATGTTCGTACAAGTCAGAATATGTCATTCTATCAGCATTTGGGTAAAAACATAGGTAAAAATAACAGATCAACCTTATAATTTGTTCCTTTAAGAATATGAGAAGCAACAGTATCAACATAACCTAAGTGTACCATGAAAAAGCAGAGAGATAGCAGATCAATTGTAACAAGCATAAGTTGTGTGACAGGAAGGATGGACTATGGATGGAGGTATAAGAACTGGTATAGAATCATACTAGAGATTCACGAGCATTGAGCAATAAGAAAAACTAAACATTGGCTTACATAGTGTTCCTTACCTTTGAAGACAGCTGAAATAACAGTGCCAAGAAGGTTAGGTCACCATCATTAATGTCATGTGTCCCAAGCCCATCACCCTCTACCGCCGAACACCGAAGCACAACCTCTATGCAGTAATCATTCCTTGATGAGATCCCAAAAGTTTGTATCCTGATCAAAGAGTACAGTATAACTCTTGTCACAATAAGGAATTAATCCACAATATTATTAGAGTACTTCAAATTTCCCTTCCTGTAATCCATGTGAAAGTATCATAGGTTTTTATCCTCCACACACGACCACATTTACCTTCTTGCACAGAATCAAAACTTATTATATTTATACCTTGACTATTATTCCATAACAATCCAACTTTACTCTACTACTATTTAATAACAAAGAGATATGAGAAAGGTTTTTTAGGTAGAAGCATTTGCTGGCCAAAAATTTTAAGATTGGACAACCAGCCCCTTTAAAATAAGATCACAATATTACCATTCAGGCAAATAATGAGTACATGAATTTATATCGACGTTATGAAACTGGGTACCACAAATTCATTTTTGTAAACCAATTATCAAACTTCCAAAATATACATCTCTCTCACTCAAATTTCTTGTTAAACCAGCTTTTAACTGAAAGGGGAGACTATCTTTTCATTACGCACGCTCCCTTGACCACTTATAAATCCCGTTTTCTCCAAATAGTAGCACACTATACAGTGTTTTTTTTGTTTTTCCTTCATGGAACTTAATGCAATAAGCAATAATAGAGGATTATAGCCGAAAGCACGACCAGGACTCGACCATCATATGATAAAAATTCAACACCATCCTTCTCATCGAAATATCCATTAAAAGTTAAAACTTCATATATATTAATATATAAAGATTGTATCAGATAACTAATCATCCAAAATTTAAAACAGCAAAGGTTGTCTCTCCACTATCTATCAATGATAAATCCTCAATCTTGAGGCCTTTAATGATTGACATCCTAATCTATGGTTTGAATCAATACCGACATCCGCCTCGAGGAACCCAAGACTATCAACTGATGACCTCCCTTTAGAGGCAGATTGCATCTTACCAAGTGACAAGTGTTCCTTCAAAGCCAATGCCTTCTTTCAACTTCTTGTTTCATATTTTCCAGAATCAATGCTGTGTTTGTCGGATTGTGCATACTTGTGGGTTCACTGAACTTTCTTGGTGGGGTGATATGATTGAAGTTAAGTTTCTTTTCCTGGACATAATGCATTCTTGAGAACTGATAAATAGATAGAATAACAAAGTATAGGAAGTTAAGACCAACATTGAGTCCTAACCCCATTCAATTTTTTCTTGACCCACTAAAAAAAAAAACAGGAGGTCATCAATCGAAAAAGCAAATAACCAATACAACAGTACAAAGTACAATTGAAGGTCACTAAAACACTACCGATTTTACAAATTATTTTATCAAAATAAACCATTTCCATTATATACTACACAGCTTTTTTTTTTCTCTGTTTATTTATCAGGAATTTTGAATCCTGTTTGTTACATTTTACAACAACAAATGAACACTCCAGATTTTATCCTCTGACCAAACACTCACCACAGGGAGAGTATGTAAAAGACTAAAGCCCAATCCATTTGGTGTATCGGGTTATCATATACACATCGTAAGAACTCGAATGGAAATTATAAATTCATATTCATCTAAAAATAAGCTCCCTTATCAATTAAAGATTTCCCATCATAAACAATCGACACCAAAAAAGAAAAAAATGTATTTATTAAATGGCATCTAAACAATTAAACTTCACTGATTTTCACAACAATTCATTACTGCCAACCACATTCTCACATATTGCAGATAAATCAAGTTTCTTCTATTGTAAATTCGACTCGAAATTTGCACATTCGTCTTGAAAAGTTGGTTCTAAAAGCCAAAAAACAAGTGCAAACAAACACACTCAAACAACCGACTGTTTTTCCTTCAATGTGCCACAACAGAAACACTAAAGAAAAAATATTTTATATTTATATAAATAAATAAGCATCACCCAGGTCACATATTTGTACATGTTGCTTATTATGTGTACAGAGAAACAAGAGTGAATGATTGGAGACTATACCCGTAACGACGAAACTGTTCTATAATGGAGAGATCTTCTAGGTCGTAGAAGCTGGAAGTGATCTCCATTTCAGCGTCCATTTATTGGATCGAGAAAAAGATGGAGTTTTGGAGTTCAAAAAAACCCTGTAATTTCAGCTTAAACCATACAAAATCACTCAAGAATTTGGGGTTTTATTTTTTGAATCCGCTAAACGAGATTGTGGTTTAAACGACCGTGCTTCAATATTCGAAATTTCACATTCCCCCTATATTTTTCATAGCAACTAGGGACCCGTCCCGTAAATGTTTTTCGGTTGTTATTTTTCGAAAATAAAAATAAAAATAAAAACAAAAACAGTATTTTTGATTTCGTTTATAATTTCTGAAAACGTGTCTGGTAGCAAATACTGAAAGCTGTATTTTGAAAATAAAAACGGAAAAAACGCATCTGGTAGGTTAACCGAAAACTATCAAAAATTGAAATATCAATTTTAGTATTTTGTTTAATATTATTATAACTATAAACAAATTGATTAAATAATTAACCAATATAATTTTTGTATTGTAATTTTTAAATTAAAAAAAAATAACACATAAAAAATTAATTCAAACAAACATATCAAAAAAATGAATTAATCAAAACTAAACTCTTAAATTATAAATAAATAATTATAATATATATATAATAAAAATATAATTGTATATATTATATTAATATATATATACATATTATTATTTTTATATTATATATATTATAATATATAAAAATTATTATTATATGATATATAATATATATTAATATAATTTTACAATATATATAATATTATATATTAATATACATAAAATATATTATATATTATAATATATATATATATATATATATATATAATTATTATTATAATATATATATATAAGAGGGGCACTTTGGTAATTTAAAAATCTTGTTCCGTCTTGTCATAGTCATATCAAACGCATAACAGTACAATTAATAGTTTAAGATTTTTTTTTAATATAAAAAAAATGAAAAACAAAATGTAAAATAAAAACGAAAAACGAAAAACGAAAAACGAAAAACGAAAAACAAGTATTTTGTGTTTTTTAAATCTTTCACTTTTAACACTGGTTTTATTTTTCGTTTTTTTTTTTTTTTTTGAAATTAAAATGAAAAATGGTTAACGAACGCGTTTTCGAAATCGTTTTTAAAAAATAAAAACGAAAATGGATTGAAAAACAACTGCAGAACGGGGCCTAAAACCCTGAGCTTTTATAAATCTATAATAGCGGATAGAACAGTAACACCGTCATAAAAAAATTAACTAAATACCTCATATTATATATATATATAATAATATAACTTAAAAACCCTTTGATCAAATTTTTAAAATAAAAAATTAATATTTAAAATTAAAATAATTATTAAATAATTATAAAATTTTAAATTTTTTATAAATAATATTAAATAAATAGATAAATGAAAAAAATTATTTAACAATTCTTTTAGTTATTTTTTTGTTTAAATATCCATAAATATAAAAGTCAGATGAATATTTAAATTATTTAACGGGAATCATCATTTAAATTATTTTTTATTTATATATCCTTAAATATCAATCGTTCATTTACAATAACAAGGGTATTAATAATGTCAACATAAATTAAAAATTAAATAATAATAATAATAAAACAACAATAATGATAATAATAATAAAATAAAATAAAAATGATATGATAATAATAATAAAATAATAATAATAAAATGATATAATAATAAAAATAAAATAATACTAATTGTAACAATAATATAAACAATTAATATTAGTAATATTATTTTTGATTCACAAATTCCCGATCTGTGGGTTTGGGGTGGATTTTTGTCATCTCTAGTGTAGATCCAGATCGAATGGTGAATCAAAATTCACTCACTCTATCATTCTTTATTTTACTGTTATTATTATCATTATTATGTTATTATTATTATTTTTACAGTATTAATACCATTGTTATTGTAAATTAACAAGTGATATTTAAGGAAAAAATACAATTTAAATGATAATTCCTCTTAAATAATTTAAATATTCATTTGAGTTTTATATTTAGGGATATTTAAATAAAAAAAGATAATTTAAATAATTATTAAATCAATTTTATTTTATTTAAATTTTTCATTTCTCTATTTATTTAATTTTATTTATTCAAAATTTTATTATTATTTAACAATAATTTCAATTTTAAATTTTAAATTTTTATTTTTAAAAGTTGATTTTTAAAATTTAGTCTAAGGGGCTTTTAGTTCATATTATTATATTTTTCCGGTTTTATGCAATTTTGTATATAACAACGGGCACTTAGTACAATTTGCCATGATAGAAAAATGGACGACGTTACTATTCTGTCAATTATTTCCAATTTATGAAAGTTTAAGAGGTTTAGTGGTAAAAAAAAAAGTTTAAGAGGTAAGGTGCAAATTCAGACATAGTTTAGGGGGTATCAGTACCAATTAGCCAAAAAAAATACAATATAAGGTTGGTTCGGTTGGTAATGAATGGGTTCCCATCGTACCTCCACCTTGGGAAGTGTGTTTTGTAGGAATGAAAAGGGAGAGGAAATAAAAGAGTTGAGGGAAAAGGGAGAAGAAAATGGAAAAGTATGTTGTTTGATATAAGAGAAAAATGGAAAGAAGAAAAAAATTGGAGGAAAAATTTATGATTAGGACCCATTAATTTTAGTCCTTCCAAAAGTTGATGGAAAATGGAGAGAAAAGAGGGAATGGTTTTTGGGTTTAATTAAAATTACAAATTTGTCTATATTTTTTAATCTTCTCACAAGCCCTGGCTATATAATGTAAGAGTAAAATAGTAAAATTTATATATATATAAAAAAATCTATCCTTTATCTTTTCCTCGAAGAAAAGATTCATTACTCTCCTTCATGTTTATCAAACAGTGCAAGGGGAAATTGTTTTTTTTTTCTTTCCATCATGTTTTTTATCTCTCCAAATATTTCTATCCTTCCTATTTTCTTTCTTATATACCAAACACACTCTAGGATGTGAGAATGTGGGTTGGAATATGATTTCTTCCACAAATTTTGAATTATATATATATATAAACTAAATTGATTGGAAAAGGATTTGTTCGACACAACGGCATTTCTCAATTAGGATTTTTTTTTACAAGGGAAAAAATTCAAAATTATTTCTTAGAAACATTATGGATTTGTTTTTAACTGTATACAAAAATTTAACTATTTATAACTATGTTTTGGTGCAATTAACAAAATACACACATATAAAAACACTTCCCAAACCCTCTTTCCTATTTTATCTCTCTTCGCTTCCCTTGTATGTCTCTCACATCTCACACCGATGGCGCAACAGGGGTAAGCGTTGTCCGAACGAAGTTGCATGGGCATCGCACACTCCCAAGTGCTACATCAGTGTTGTTGGGGAGGTCCATCTTGACGACATTGTCGATTTGGAGAGATGAAGGATTTTTTTTTAACCCTAAAAGTGAAATTACCAAAAATCTCTTCTAAAGGGTAGTTTCGATCAATTTCTTTTATGAAAATTGAAACCGGAGTTTTTTTAGAGAGGTTTCAGTAATGTTTTATTTATTATTATTATTTTAAAATAACATTTAAAGTGAATAATATATATATATATATATATATATATATATATATGTGTGTGTGTGTGTGTGTGTGTGTGTGTGTGTGTGAAAGAAAAGGCTTTTCAGAATTATAAGAATTGAAGTAAAATTTCATCCAAAGGAAGGGAAGCAAGAGACCTTCGTTCTCAATAAAACCGACCATAAGATTATAAGACAAGTCATGCCACTCAAGTTGTTGGAAGGCAGAAAACAAATGATGCAGACCAGAACGCGTCCAACACATAAAGGGTTTCCAATTTTCTGTAATCCCACAGTATTTCATTCAATTTGAATAACGCCAAGCGATTACAACCAAATAAATAGAAAAACTAATCTCTATGACTTCTAAAACACCTCCACTAAATCGGGATACATCCCGGATTAAAAACGAAAATAAAATCTGAACGAAAAATAAAAGAAAATCTCTAATTGTTGCATAAGACATTAAAAATCTCCAGACAACAAATTAAACGACACTTTTTTGGACCCCTTATGGGCTTGATCATGGGAAACAAAGTATTTATGGTATAACATAGAGCATGTTCTGGCCTTTCTAAAAACATATTATAATAGTCATTTGGAGTCCGTTTGTAAAAGTTAAGAGCCAACAAAGTCAACCTCGTTTTGGGTAGACATGTCGGTGGTTTGGTTCGAACCGGTGAACCAAACCGGAAACGTCCCTTAAAAAACCGTAACTGAACCATCATTTAAGGTTCCGAATCAGAACCGGATCGGAACCGCTACAGTACTCTGTTTTGGTTCCGGTTCCGGTTTCGATTCCGGTTCTTATTTTGGTGGAACCGTTCGGTTGGAATCAGACTGGAACCGACGGTTTCGGTTCGGTTCAAACCAGCCAGTTCTGTATTTTTTTTTTAAATATTTATTTTATTACTTTTATTTTTTTATTCTTTCAACCCTAATTGCCACCATTATATAATCTTTTTATTCTTTTAAATCACCATTCAACGCAGATTTTTTTTTCTTTCAATCTCATTCTCTCTCAAGTCTCAACCCAACGGCCACAACCACAAATCCAAACCCAAGACCAACCAAATATGAAGAAGAAAGAAGAAAGAAGAAAGAAGAAAGAAAGAAGGAAGAAGAAGACGAAGACGTGTGATGATGATCTAACTAGACGAACTGATGAAGACGAAGACCGGTTGTTCAAGAGAATTTAGACCAGTCAAACCAAGAAAAAATAAGAAAAAGAAAGAAGAAAGAAGATGATGATGATCAATCCATCTGGGTGAATGGGTTGATTTGGGAAAGAAAGAAAGAGTGATAAAGATCTAGGTTGTATTGATTTGTGAGAGGGAGTGATTTGGGTTTGGTTTGAGAGAGAGATTTGTGTGTTTGTGATTTGTGATTGTGAGTCTAATCTAATACGAGTGATGTCTGAACTGATCTAGTGTTCTAGTGATATGTGGATTTGCTTTTAATTTTTGTTTAAAAAAATGAGAACCCAACCGCCATTATTGTCAAACCGGAATCGAAATCGGAACCGGTGGTTCTGAAACCGTAACCGGACCCTTCAAAGGTCGGTTTCGATTCCGATTCCCCTTTCTCCGAAACCGAAACCGAAACCGAAACCGAAATCGAAACCGAAACCGAAACCGAAATTGAAACCGAAACCGAAACCGGTGCCATGTCTAGTTTTAGGTGCTCTAATCGACCCAAATAAGAGCTTGCCAACCGGTCAACATCATCCTTCCCATGCTGAGAAGAATTTTACCACGAATTCGGCAGGTCTTCATCCTCTAACGACGAATCCTCATGGAAAGAAACCAGGTGTTTCACATTATATACATTCGTAGTGTGAATATGGCTAGGCAGCTTAAGACGGTCAACATTTGAATTAATCTTCTCAACAATCTCCACGAGACAAATCTTACACGTGGACATTTTATTGTACTCACCTACGGGAAAACGATCCTTTATAAGTACAGTCCAACACAAAGTCACCCACCTCAAAATTGACAAGACGCCGCTTCAGATCCTCATCCAGCTTGAATTTGGTTATAGATTCCAGCAAGTTCTGTAGAGTACGGTTATGCGTGTCTTGTAGCTAGGTGACAAGTTCCTCAGTTTTACGATGAACCTTGGTGTTGATCGGAAGTGCCAAGTCAAGTGGACGCCACGGAAGAAATCCATACACTATCTCAAACGGACTGAACTTGGTGCTCCGATTGACCGTGTGGTTATGAGAAAACTCTGCATGTCCGGGATTCTTGTCCTATGATTTTAACTGATCTCCAACCAAACTGCAAAGGAGATTACCTAGAAACCTATTCACTACTTCGGTTTGCCCATCTTATTAAGGGTGGTCAGCACTACTGAAGTTCAGGTAAGTATTAACCTTCTTCCAAGACTTTGCCAAAAATGGCCCAGGAAACGAATGTTTATACCTGACATAATTGACTTTGGTAGCCCATGAAGCCGATAAATTTCTCAAAAAAACAGTTTGGCCACATTGACAACATCTGTAGTCTTCTTGCATGGGGTGAAATGGACCATTTTGGAGAACCTGTCCACCACCACAAAAATGGAGTCAAATCCTTGTTGTGAATGGAAGGAACAAAACAAAGTCCATGTTGATATCAAACCACAAATGTTTGAAGTGGCGTGTACAAGCCAGCATTTGTGGCATTTCCCTTGGAAACCTGAAAGACTCGGTACCGCTCGACAAACCGACAAACCTCACTTCGTAAGGACAACTAAAAGTAAGACGCTGAAAATTCCCTAGAAAGTGTGTGTCTATAACCTAGAGGGGGGTGAATAGGTTTTAATCAAGTCAATTACCAATTTTTTTAATTAGTCAATATTCAAAATTCACCCAATAAAACAAACATACAACATCAAGTGTAAAGTACGGAAATATAAACAACACAAGATGTATACGTGGAAACCCTCCAAATGGGAAAAACCACGGGCTGTTAAGTGCACCACACTCGGTCACAGAAATCCACTATATGAATAAAAGGTTACACCCTCAAGTGATTCTCAGACTCTCACTCTCGACAACCTCAGGCAATGGACACCGCCACTCACCACTCTTGGTTCAGTCCCTAGTGATATCCCCTGATACACTACTCTTGGCGTGAACGCCTCCTACTCTACCCCCTTGGGCTTTTTACAGTGGCACCCGACCAATTTGCTTGTCAACCCACCCTTGGTTGCAAGACTTCCTTTGCTTGTGCAACTTCACACCGAAGCCACAAGACTTAACCTCAATGAAGAGTTAACAACCTATGTGAATATGTAAAAATATTCTAAATGCAAATAATGCTAGGCAACACTAAATGCTTATCTAGGAATTTAAAGAATGTTACTAAGTGCAATTCCTAGATATCAATGTCTAAATAAATGTTCATAAAGACTTAACTAGATATAGTTATGCAACATTATATCCTAGTTATCAAACAAGGCTATTTCAACATATGTTGGCATTAAGCATGGCATGGTCATTAAATGCAATCATCAAAATGCAATCAATATGACCTAATTAGCTAGAGGCAACAATGACCTAAATGCTAGCTATCACAAAAGCTATATCAACACAAGTTATCATTAAGCATGGCAAGGACTATAATGCAATCAAAAAATGCAATCAATGAGTCCTAATCAATAATGTCTAAATGCAATGCATAGAGACTTAGCAAGAAGGGTAAATATGTCATAAATTCAAGCTATCAACAAACAAACCCAATCATGTTATCAAGACTAAAAAATATATGTAATAAACTAGAGTCTAGGTATTTAATCATGCAATAAACACCTAATCTAGAGTAAGAAGAACAATAAAAGATATTCAATGAAGTTCTTACTTACATAATCATGAAACCAAGAACACCCATGCTCATATGATGAAGAATGAAGCAAGATGGAGATGGGTTTTGGGTTTGGAGAGTTAATCAAGCTTTAATGAAGCTTTCTCTCTCAAAAAACTATCTCTCTCACTCTAGGGTTCGTTTTTTAGAGTCATTATAGTGAAGAAGATGAGTTAAGGATGTATTTATAATGCCCAAGTGAAATGACATCGTTTTGGATGAAGAAAACCAAGTTTCGCCATGACCGTTGTGCATGCCGCGGCCTAGGCAAGTGTCCAGACCGCGGTCTGCACAGCAAGGCACGGCTGGACATTACCGCTGCCTAGGTCGCTGGCTAGACATGGCACCAAAAGTGGTCTAGGCCTCGGTACACGCTAGACAGCACAACAGCTCTAGCTTCGAGCAACCCAAAACATGACCAAACGACATCCAAACCTTTCGTATAATATACCGTTGGAAAGGTACGGAAGTCTACTTTCTACTCCAATTTACAAAACATGATTTGGATGTCTGTAGAAAAAAGTTATGGTCATTTTAGTGACCAAAGGTCAAAAACGGACAACAACAGAGGTGCCCTATTTTTATGGTCACTTTAGAGATTTCAAAACCAATCCAAACAGTCATGAAATATTACGAATAATATACCGTTGGAAAGGTATGGGTGTCTAGTTTGTACAGAAATTTTCAAAACTCATTTTGAATCATTTTATAAAAAGATATGATTACAAGACCATACAAATGTCAGTTTTAAAAAACATTTAAATCATTGAAATACACTCTTTTGAAACTAGACACCTTACTCCATATAACCAAACCAAGAGAAGAATGAGACCTTCTCATATGGTCACTCAACGTAGTAAAACAAGCACACCATCATGCAATCTCAAACACAATACAATACCACACTTAAATCTACAAATGAAGTGCAAGTGTGATTGTGAAGAGATGCACACATATAAACAATATCAACACAAATGCAATATCAACAAAGCATGCATGAGGTGTGTGTGTGCACCTAAACTCTTCAAGAGACAAAGTCAAGTGAATATACCTTTTGCTCTTGAAGTCATGGAGATGCTTGGAAGCTTGCCAATGAGGTCCTAAGCTACCCATTACACAATCATCCCCAATGTGGTATAGTTTGTCATGAAATAAGCCAATCATAAAATTGAGGTTCTTACAATCTCCCCCTTTGGCTATTTCATGACAAAACAACCACTCACAAATAAATTCTCACAAAACAAAAAATAATCTAGTTATTGTTCATGAGAGTCCATTCTACGTTACAAAAAGAGATACCTAAGAATCTAAGTCTTCAAGGTCTTCAATCTCTTCGTAGATCATCATAACTACACACAATAGCAAGAAAGCACTTTCCAAGAACAAGTGCATGTGAGGTGAACAAACATTAAAAGCAATTGCACTCAATAAAGCAATATAAACAAATGCATGTGTAATGCTCTCCCTAAATGGGTTACTCTCTCTCAAACTCTCTCCCCAAAGTATAACCAATGCTCCCCCTATATTTCTCAAGACTTATCCCCCTTTTTGTCATGAGATAGGCAAATGAGCTCCCCCTATCGGGTTGCTTTAGTAAAGAGAGTTATTCGCACAAGAACATTGCATAATCATATACACAAACTTTATCAACTTCAATAATTGAGAGAGATTCAAGAAGTTTTAATTAAAGAAAAATGTGTGACAGGATGCTTTGCAAGCAAGACATGTTGCATTCAAATCCAAAATAAATGGTATTTGGCAAAGCAAACATCAAAAGGGTTTCCAAAAGAATTCAAACCAATTTGTACCCTTTTGTCATAAGCAAACAATATATAGTTTCAAAATTTTGAAAATAAAGCAGCTATATCAATCCTTAAAGGCAAACCAAGACATGAGTGACTATTGCACCCTTTTTGATTTTTCCGGATATTTATCCGTATGATAGTAATCTTGTTTTACCATTAAGAAAAGAGAGAAGACTAATTTGGATATAAAATCCTTATTAATTGCATGGATACAAGATCCTTATTGATTAGTCTTCTCATTTGCACTCACACATATTTGCATTAAAGCAATCAAACTCAAATCATGCATATCATTTTAAAGCATGTCATTAAAAACAAGTTCACATGCCATGGAGATAAATTATAGGTCATTCAAATGTACTTTCCCAATTAATTCTCATAGTCCAAAAATACATGTTTGAACATAAATATGACATGGATTGCAAACAAAGCAATGTTGCACACTTATTAAAGAAAAATATATAAGCATATATGTGCAACCAAGAATCTAAAGCAATTATCAAAAGAGCATCAAATTAATCAACTTTTTGCACATAGCAAATCATGCAAGTTTGCTCTTTTTGCTTGAGCTCCCTAAATGGGGTCAAATCCAACCAAGTCAATGGAAGACATGAGCCCCTATAAACTTACCAAGTACAAAGGACTTAGTTACATCTACGGGTGTCTCATGGGCACTAAAGCAAGCGGATTCATTCTTTCTAACACACCTAGGTTCCACCTTTTCATTTTTAGTGGTTATAAGAAAATTTCTAAACTCCTGCCCCATTTTTCAACCGTTTTACTTTCATGCTCTCTAATCTACACCTCTTAATGTATTTAAAGCAATTTGGTCTTAAGTGACCAATCATACCAAAAAATGACAAGTAAGTACAGAGTAAGAATTTATACCATTGCATTGTGCTCTCATCGAGGCATCACCATGTTGATGAGGTTGTCTTTGATGATGCACCGATTGGCTTCTCCTTGAAACTTGAGTCGATCGGTGGCATATTTATGGTCTAGCTTCCTGAGGTGGTTAACCCGGTTGATCTTGACTCCTTGGTTGGTCATGCTTCTTGTGATCACCTCATTTCCTCATTGTTGGTATGTTAGAGGAGGTGATTGACTTCTCAAGAACTTGTCATTTCTTCTTGAATTGCCTAGGCTTTGGTTGAGTTGCCAAGGCTTGTGTGGACTTTCCTTGAGTTGAAGGTTGCTTGCATGAAGCTTTGCTCTTGCCTTGAGCTTGATGTTGTTTGACCTTGGCCTTCTTTAATTCTTCAAGGCACCTCATCTGTCTTTCCTTGAAAATTTTCAAGGTGTTATCTTTGATGGCAAGTTCATCTTTCATTGCCTTCATCCGTTGGTGCAAATCTTCAATCTCCTTCTCAAACTTGGACACATCAATCACGTCCGTCTTCAAGGAGTCATTTGACTTGATCCTTAGTTGAAGATTATCCTTTTCTAATCTAAGGATATCATTATCTTTCTCCTTCAAAGACTTTTGAAGAGAATCAACTAACTCTTGATAATCAACCACATTATCACAAGAGTTCCTAGAGCATGAGTCATTGTTATCAAAGCTTATCCCACTTGTGCTTATGAGAGTCATATCATCAAGGCTAGCTTTACTAAAGCATGCTCCACTTCGGTTTCCAAACTCCAAGTCACCAATCTTGAACTCTTCAAGTAACACACATTTGGTAGTGGCTTGGATTTCATCATGGTAGGAAACCGGAAATGCACGATAGTTGTTCACACACTCATCCGAGCTTGTGGAACAACTTTCAATAACTTCTTCTTCGCTAACACATCGAGTAGTGATCATACCAACTCCTCCATTCTTGTACTTCAAGTTACTACACTTGGAGGCATTATGGCCAATTCCGCCACATTCAAGGCAATGGTCACTTTTCTTTGACATTTTCTTTTCCTTCTTCACTTTGGAGGTCATACCCTTCTTTTGAGATTTTATGAATCTCTTAAATCTCTCAACCATGAGAGTCATCTCCTCATTGGAGTCATAATCCTCCCTCTCAACATTAGAGGTCAATCTAGCAATACCCGCTCTAAGTGTTTCACTCTCACACATGGTGTTTGGTGAAGTGAATGAATGCAAATGAAATGCAACAAACAAGTGCAAACAAATGCAAGACACACAAACAAGAGTTTGGATCACCTAAGTATGTCTAGGAACCCGCTCTGATACCAATTGAAATTCCTTAGAAAGTATGTGTCTATTACCTAGAGGGGGGTGAATAAGTTTTAATTCGATAGATTACCAATTTTGCGAAGTAATCAAAATTAACAATTCTACCCCATACTACTTAAATGCTCAAATAAATGCCAACAAACATAAAACACAAACACACAAAATGACAAATAAGCATGCAAGCAAGATGATTAAAATAAAATGAAGTTTAAGCAAGTGAATTTACCTTTGATGCTTGAGAAGAGACTTGAGCAATGAAAACCTAAAACTACCCTTACAAATTGATCCCAAAATGTGGTTGTCAACGAAATAAGTCAATCAAAAACCGAGGAACTCACAGACGCATACACTTGTAGGTAAGTCTGGTCTCTTCCCACATGTCCTTCTCCATGCAGTTCTTGTATGATCTTTGTTCGGAGACTGTACTAGGGTATGCACAACAGGTGCCCTTAAAAAAGTAACCCATCTTGAAGAACAAAATCAGTTTTTTTGTTGCTCTGAATTTTCTCCTTCATAGAAGCAAAAAAATAGTAAGATGAATACATATTCTTAAAGAAATCAAAACTCAATACCTTGACATGCATATTAACCAGCAAATTTCTCTAATGGCTAAGGGCATCAACCACTCATTACAGTGTACCCGCTTTGTGCTTGATAACAAACGTTAATTATTGTGGGTCGTAGCCCAAGATGCATGTTAAGATGAAACCTTGTCTTGGCTCACCATATGCTTGAGAGCATCATGATTAAAGTACAAGACGAATTCCTATAGAAATAGATAATGTCGCCAATGCCTCACTGCTTGAGCCACTGCATAAAGTTCAATGTCATAGGTGTTGTACTACACAGGTCCACATCCGCGCACCATTCACAAACCGAGAAACATTATAAAGGCAGCAGATCCATACGTGGGTCACTGTGCAAGCCTCCACCCGCACACTGTGTTTTCCTGCTCAACTCTAGACTGGTTTTTAGCCATTTTAAGAAGGGAAAAGTTGTCTTTTTATGCCTATTTCGTGCCCTAGCCTCTCAAACCTATAAATACATCACTTTGCCACAAGACTTATAATCATCAACTTCATCTTTTACATCCACCAAATCCTAGAATCTTCTCCACCTAATCAAGAGAGAGAAGCTTCCAAAGGCATCCATGGAGATTTTCCTCAATGGATTGCCTCTCCACCACCACCTTTTACCTTCATCCAGCCATCTTTAAGGAGGATTCAAGAGGAAAAAATCACTCTATCTTGTCTATGAGGAGAAGGAGCTTCAATGGAGATTGGAGATCCGAGATGACAATTGTGCTCCTCACTGAGCTTAGAGATACGAGATTGACACCTTGATTTTCTACTTTTTACTCTTCTCTTGTATTTTATTTATTTGATTTGTATCCCCATTTGGGAAATATGTAAACCCTAACTCTAGTTCCATTTATTTGATTGACTTGTATTTGATTTTTTCTTGTATTGCCTCATTCAAATGCAGTTAATTGATTCTTGACTTGTATTAAATATGCTTGACAAACCAACTCTTGATGCATGTTTACAGATAGCTCTTGTCTTTACATTCATGGTATGTAAAGTAGAAATTGATATGTGTTTATGATTGGGATTGGGAGTAGTTTAATGTAATTTAGGAGTAGATTAATTAAGCATCCCATGATTGCTCATATGTCGATGGATTATTCGAAATACATGTTTTGGATTGATTTGAGTGATATTGATTGTTTGCATGGAATTCATGAAGAGCACATAATATGCCTTTGTAGGTTTCGTTTCTTGAACCTACACGCTTCAAGCAACCCTCGGTAGTTGCTTATTTGATACCCTACCGGTGAGTAGCAATCGAGGGTTGCGACTTTTGGTCGTTGCTCGTGTGATACCCTCTCGGCATGTAGTGTTCGAGGGTCCATTTATGCTTAATGTTTCCATTGGTTGTTGCTTACACATGACAGGTGAGTAGCGACTGATGGTCGATCCTTTGCTTTGATCCTTTTATATTTATGCTTAAACACGGTCCTTAGTAGTTGCTCACACGATACCCTCTCGGTGAGTAGCGATAGCGGACTAGTTGACTCTCTCATTTCCATATCTAGATGTCGTACTTAAGGCTAGGTTGAACCCAATATAGGAGTGCCTTTACAGTTAGTTATTTTAGGTGGCGCGAATGTTTTGGATTGTTATGAGTACGTTATGCATTCATATTCTTGCATCTCTCTTATCCGTCCTATTTTACGTTTATCATTTTAATCACCATTCTCATCTCTCCATGTTCTATTTTCTTTCTCATCTTTATTTCCATGTTCTCTCACACGCAGACTCAACATGCTACGTTTCACACACACCACTCTTACCCTTGCCATATTCTTATTTACGTTGCTTTCAATAATCACTAAAACGTGAAACATTCGATAGATAACACCTCCCTATGGACGATACCGGCC
This sequence comes from Dipteronia dyeriana, assembly GCA_032871835.1. Taxonomy (NCBI): domain Eukaryota; kingdom Viridiplantae; phylum Streptophyta; class Magnoliopsida; order Sapindales; family Sapindaceae; genus Dipteronia; species Dipteronia dyeriana. Next base: position 1,596,875 of record CM065303.1, read on the forward strand.
ATCGCTTACCGTTTCACTGAGTTTTATAAACTTTAAAGCACATTGTGTAGGAATAATTTCATAAATATCTTTTGAATTCGTAATTTCTTAACGACAGAAAACGCGTTCAAGCTGCCACATGTCAACCAAATATTCGATGAATCTTGTAATAAAATTTCAATAACGTTATTGGGATTTAATCTCCCAATAATATAGTCATATCCTTTCTTCAAACGTCATGAAGCTATATCATAATTTAAAGTAAGTCAATGCATAAAAGTTTTGATTGATTACAACCGGGGAAAAAAACTTATAGGAACCATCCAATAAAATTGTGTCACTTATTTTTGGAATATAAAAATATTCTTTAAAACTCTAATTCAACACAATTCCATTGGATGGTCACGTCCATATAAGTTTAAGGAAAATTTATAAAAATCAAATTAAAAGAGGGGTAGTATTAAAGACAATAAAAATTGATATATATTTATTATCTTATTTATACATTTATTGTGATTAATGATAATAAATATGTTATCTGATATTTCTTTTATCTTGATTTAACCTCTGCCATAAAGACATAAGTATATCGTTACCCTTTAAAGAGCAATAACACGCTTTGAACGGTATCCACTCAAATGTTGTCTTTTTTCAATACACTCCTTATCAAGAAAGTTGTTTCGATTCAAAAAGTTTATCAAACTTTTTTACTTGTAAATTTTGATCTTTTTTTTTTCCACACAAATTTTATCAAGATCTTGTATCCACTCAAAACTTTTCCATGTTGTTTTGGAATTTATTGCATTCTTCCAATCATGACTTGAAGATTTTGATTTTGCCGTCAACTATCCTTTATTTTCTTTCTTGTTTCCATTCACGTAAGGTCTATCAAACTTTATATACGTCTGAAATTTTTAATTTGCTTTTTTTTTTCCACACTTGTTATCAAGATCTGTATCCACTCAAAAAAGTTCATATAATTTTCCAAACACTTGTTACGTTTTTCCACTCGGAACTTGTGGACTTTGAATTTGCATAAACTTTCTTTCTTGTTTTCCACTATTGTACTCTAAATCTTATAACATTACCTTGCTTGTTCACGTAGAACAAGTCTTCTACTTTACAGAGCAAACTAGTTAATAAGTGACTGAAAATGACTCATTAAACAGTTATTGTATATGTAGGAACAAAAATTATTGACCAATAATAATTAATAACTTAAAAATACGAATTAATATTTCAATGCAATTTATAAGACCTATTATCTTTCATATCTTACACCATTGATTAAAAATGAATACACTGTGAATGTTCACAAGTATAGCACTTCAACAACTCGAGACAAGATGAGGAAGTGGTAAAACTCCTCACACCTACGTTACAACTCGAGACAAGATGAGGAAGTGGTAAAACTCCTCACACCTACGTTAGGAGGTCTTGGGTTTGAGTCCTCCTCCTTCCTAAAAATACTTGAATTTATGTAATATTTTCAACAACAAAAAATTAAAAAGAATGAATATTACTCTTGATGTAACATAAAAATTCATTGTATATATAAGCTATAATAATTTTGTTCGGAAGTAAAATAAAATTGTATCTAGCTCAAAAATTTAATAACACTCTTTAAAGATTTATTAAATCTATCATAAACTTAATAATTTAACTTTTAATAGCACTTAAACTGTGAATCAGACAAAAAAAAACCCGTAAAACACACTCGCACTCTCTTTTATGAGACTCAATTTCGTTTTTCAGAGATTTATTTGGTATTTTTGAGACTTTTTTTTTGTGACTGACGATGTTTCAAATTCGAGTAGTTTCCATATGTTATATGAGATATTTCAAAATAATAATATTGAGACCTACATTAAGTTACTTCATTTTCTTAAAAGTTAAAATAACACGTCTTTCCAAGTCTTCTACGAACTACAGGTAAGCCAATCCAACACGTTATCAAAACTTCCCTTGCAATTTCTCGAAAGTTCAATATTTTTACGATAGACCGTAGAATTTGTGTCAACCCAAAAACTGCACAGATTTTATGATGTCAAGAACAATTATTTGTTCAAAAGAAAACAATTGGATCATCTTTATTATTTTTTTTCAAAAATTATTTATTGAACAATTAATTCAGTTTATATAAAAAAAATCGGCTCTTAATTAATGGTGTCAACTAGTTTGATTTTATTTAATAAATAAAGAATTATTTTTTTTATTTTTTTATTAATAATAATATTTTTTTATCGGACTCTGATTTTTATTAATATTATTAAATAGATTGGGTCTCAAAATATCTAAAGACGATCATGATTGCTTTCATGATGTCTTGATTGATATAGCTGATGATCAAGTGTATTTTTTTTTTTACAATACCAAAAGTCTGGGATTTATTGCATTTTTCCACATCTCACTACTCGTATACAACTTTGATTTTGATAAACTCCAAAATTTATCAAAATTTTATTTTCTTTCGTTTAGCATAATCAGACTGTTAGGTTTTGGCTCGTATTCTCAAGTAAACCCAATATTAACCAAACAAGACTCAATTGATGTGGAGCTTCCTGGAGGCGTGGGATAACGTTTGGAAGTTAAAGATGGTGTTTGAGGGAGGTTTGAAGATGAAGAAGAATTGAAGAAACGAAATCTAGCAAGTGGTGCGACGTGGATCGCAGTACGGACAAGTGCCTTGACCACGACACAGGGAGCGGTCGACTCCAGTGGTTTCAACGCGGCGCGTATCACGGCGGAGGTAAGTGCACAAACCATGGTATTCAGAGCGGTGGTTGACAGTGGTTTTCGCGGTATAGGAAGTGGGGTGCACACCACCGTAACCTAGACCGCGAAAACAGCGTGTTTTACCCAAATAGGAATGTTGCGTGAAAATAGGAAAGTGTTTTCTTCTGGAAGTTCTTGTGCTAATCGGAAAAGAAAAGAGTTTGTCTTCATGAAGAATAGGAAAGTCTTGTACTTGAAGGAAAATGATTTCTCCTTAACAATAAGACTTGTCATAAATAGGAAATAGTATTTATGTGGAACAAGTAATTCTTGTAGGTTTAAGAGTAGGATTTCCTCTTATGTTAAACTCTCTGTAACTAGTATAAATAGACCTTGTAATTAGGTTATTTTATGTGTGGAGAAAAAGAACACCATGTAACATCAGAGAGTAGTGGAGAGATCGGGGTGAGAGACTCGTGGGAATATCCGGGGAGGGATCTAAGGGAATAACAATGGATCAAGTTAGAGATCCGTAGGTGATATTCAGGGGAGACCTAGGGGATATTGTGGGGTTCTTAATGATGATCTTGTGAGCGTAGTTTGGGGTTTGGGTGTGAGAGAGAATCCTGGAATATATGGTTGTAACAATTTATCATATAATGGAATTTTCTCTGTTGTCCTGACGGCCCGTGGTTTTTTACTCGATTTGGGTTTTTCAAGTGTATCTTGTGTTGTGATTGGTTTACTTTCTCTCATCTATTTTTCTACTATAGACGTTATTAATTGCTATGAGTTATGGGTATATATTATGCATAACGATTCCGCGATCATCGATCTAAAATCTCCAACACAATCGTCTATCAAACTTTCTATTTTTATCAGAATTTTTTGCTTTTTTCCACACACGTTATCAAGATTCAAGGGTTGTATCCGCTAGTCAAAACGTCTATAAAACTTTACAATGTGTTTTGGAATTTATTGTGTTTTTCCAACGGACAACCGGTAGACTTTGATTTTTGCCTCAATTGTGTCCTTTGTTTTTTTTTTTCTTGTTTTCCACAGCTATACTCAGAATGTTTAATATCTTCTTTTTTTCTTTCGGATATTTCAGTTGACACAACAATCACAATTTAAAGACATTAAGTTACTTCTTGTATCATAGATTTATATATTTTTATATATATGCTAGCTAGATAAAAATTCTTTGATTTGGACGATTAGAGATTCTACATATGAAGCTTAAGAAGATGAGATGAATCCCATATTAAAAAAACATATAATATGAGGAGGGTATATATGCTCGTAAATATTCATAACCAAATACTAATCCATTTGTGATTAGTTATATTATATTCGCATTTTGATATTGAGCCTATATATGAAAGAGTTGAAGATTATTTTCAATTAATCATAAATCAATAAATAAACAAAATGTTCGAAACTTCAGATTATACCGTTCACCATCGAAAATTCGAATTGTACGGCGGATTCAACTGCTTAGAGAATTTATCATCAAATAAAGTGTATGAGCTTGAGCCACGTATATGGGCATGGTCCATTGACCTTACTTGGATGTATAATGGGTCTCCAATCCAAAAGTAAATATATACTAACAAGAGCTCTCAAGGTTGTATTTTATTACTTACATCGATGAAAATACTTAAGTTTAAAATATTATATTTTCTCTCAATTGGCCGGATACTCTTTCTCTCTTATTTTATTTTAATTTTAAGTTATTATATTTGTTTTGTTTTTCAATTATTTGGAAATAGAACAAAAGTAAATAGGCAATACATCTAGATAATGACGGAACATTAGCAAAGACATGTAGATATGGACCGGTACTAATAAAAACAAGAAAGACTTGGTAAGCTCCTATACTTTCACAGGATAGATAAATTATTTAGAAATATTTGTTTGTATTCAATAACGAGTCCTACACAACCACCACCACATGATAACGAATGGTTATCAGAGTACTCTTTCGGTCTGACAAATGACAATATCTCAAGTTTGAGTCCTTCGATATGGTATATGAGATATTGTAAATATATTTAAGATACTTCACTTTCTTAAAGCTAAAATAACGAGATTTTCCAAGTCTTCTACGGACTACATGTAAGTCAATCCAACACTTTATCGAAACTTCCCTTACAATTTCTTGAAATAGCATGGTCTTCAAACTTTTATGTGCCTATTAATGGATGAAATGGGCATGGTCTTCAATCTGACTGAATCAACTCGATAATAGATTCATCTCAATCTGACTTGGTCAATCATCCGAGTTGACTCGTGACATGTTTACATATGTCATGAGTCAACTCGATCAACACAATGAGTCAAAGCTAAATAATAAACAAACATAATGAGTTGCAGAAATGTTGTTCTTTGGAACCATTTTCTTGATTTATCTTTGTCACTCTTTCTCCCTTGAAAAACCCTGATTTCCCTTCCAAAATGATTGCATTGCACTCGATAGTTGCTATTTTTGTGGCTCAATCGATTGAACTTATTATACGGTTTGTTGTTTGTGACACAGGAGGAGCAATGGTAGGTCTCATATTGACTAATTGAAGGCACACGACACAACAACTATCTTCTTAGTTCTTAAAAAAAATCTCTATAAAATGTTAGTGCTAATTTGTATAGTTTTAAACAGTAAATTATATAAAATACTTTTGTACTCTGTTATTCTACTGTAGACTTTGGTCTATTAGGAGAGAATAATCATCGTCATCTAATCGATTATCAATTTTTATATTCTAAATTCAAAAAAAAAATGAAGAGTCTATAGATTTCAATGATATTAACAATACGTTAAATGTGGTGTAGAATAATTTATACATCTTCACTTTAATTTACTATCCAAATGATTAGTCGCCATCCACGGTCCATAATATAAATGATACCACTTCCAATTACTATGTATTTTCATGATCACATTCATAATAGTTTTAGTCATTTTTTTATATAAAATATATATATATAATTAATAATTTTACCTCAGAATTCAAAAACTAGAGCCTTGAGAAAAAGTCCTTAAAACTCAGAAGACTAACTCTGATGATACGATGGACCACTAGTAATAGGGGCACAGAAGATTTGCATTAAAGTCGTGGAAGACTTTGTGATTCTTCAATCAGTCCCTTTGCCTTGCAAAATTAGACTTTAACTAAGATTGGAATTTCTCTCCTTTAACAAATGATCGGTTTATAATTAAACTTAACAAATGATCGGTTTATAAAATAAGTTCATAAATATTTATTAAATTAATTTTATAAATAATCAATTAAAAAAAAGAAAGTGTTTGATAACTTTAATTGATTATTAAAAAAATAACTAAAATAGATATCATTATTAAAATATATTATTTTTAAAGTTTTTTTGTTTCCAGCTTTGTTTATTTTTTTTCTTTTTCCAGCTTTTATATTTATATATTCTATTTTATCAAATGGTTACTATATATTTCAGGGTTTAAGACTTTTTAAATTTATTTTAAATCAATAAAATTTTAAAAAAATCACATTCAAATTTAAAAAAAAAATGAACTGAGTCGACTGGTTCTGAGTCAACTCGTTCATTATTGTCTCCATAGCTCCAGATCAGATATCAACATCATCCTCCATCAATCTGTCTGATTCCGCTCCCTCTGTCGATCCACCAAATTCTCCACCTCGAGCGGTCGCCGGCCTCTGTCGCATGACTTCCGAACTCTTCTCTCGTCGCCGAGTGTTCGCGATTGAAATCGTGACATTCCTCTGGAAACCAGTCGAAAGGATGGAGGAGGCACTTCATGGATTATAAATTATACTATAAATGATTATTTTTGAAGATTAAGTCATCCCAATCACAGCAAAGTTGTGTTAGTTTTGGGTTCAAGATAATGACGATGATTTTGGATACGAGGATGTGCGTGTCAGTGATGAGGAAGAATATTTTGTTTTTTTTACTAATTTGTTATAAAAAATAATAATAAATAAATATAAGGGTTAATTGCAAAAACTTACCCTATGCTTTCCTATTAAAGCTTGATATTCAACAAATGACAATAATTGCTGCAGCCCCCCTTGAAGCTAACAGAGATCCGTTTGCTTTAACATTGAAATGGGGGTTGGGTTGGAAAAGGCTAAAATACCCCTAGTGTAAGGAAAGTGATATCAGAAGGATTTGTTATCAATATCTTATTTTAATATTCCAAATTTACCCCTAATATCTTCAAAAAGTTTAGACCGGTGGGTCTAATAATATAAGACTGTTGGGGTGAGTTTGGTACGAAAATGGGACAAGACGAGGTGAGACTGAACTGGACAGGATAGGACTGGACAGAACTATAAACTGTACTGTTATGCACTTATGAGTTTGGTATGGCTGAGACATGACGGAACAAGATATTCAAATGACCAAAATACTCATTATATATATATATATATATATATATATATATATATATATATATATATATATATATATATATATATATAACAACATAATATTATATTAATAAATAATAATATTAAATAATATTATATATGTTATTATATTATATATATATATATATATATATTATTTGATATTATTATATATTAATATAGAATAATGTTAGGATTATGCTCGATAGCAAAAGTGTAATAATGTATTTGACAATCTTTTCATATTAATAAAGTGATTTCTAGTTTAACAAATCTTATAACATTTATAGTTTAATTATTATAATTACCAAAAGTAAAAAATCATAAGGTCAAAAGACTATGAGAATAGAAGAATTGTTCATACATCTAGATATGTATGAAGTAGACACAATTCTGAGACACAATTTTTCATTTGAAGACAATCAGAGAGTCTATCTCAATCCTGAGATAAATGATGAACTTATGGTTGTAAGTGTTATCATTTGAACTATCAATGAGTACGATTATATAGCATAGTCTATCCTCGATAGTTCGGTGATATTCATTTGTTAATCGATAGAGGACTTCATTTATAGATATGGACATCGTGGCTCCATTTATTAAATGAGAGTAGAATACCATCATATGGATATTTTGAGGTATTGAATATTAAATCTTAATGTTAAGTTTTCAATAGTGTCTATTGAAACATGGCTTCTGAACAAGTCAAAATATCCAAGTTCAAAATGTGGTCATATGAGTAAATATGGTAACTTTGAGAGCTATAGAAAGTCTATGAGCTATAAGCGGTCTATGAGCTCTTGGCGATTACTGGTATTCTTCACGTGGATACACTTTCTCCAATAAGGTTGTCTAGGATCTATGATCTAAGTGAATCATTTGTTGATTGTGATTGGGTTGTGTCTATTGGAACTTAAATTTAAATAGCCCGCAAAGATCCTCAATCCACACGAACTTGCATGGATCACTTGATATATTCTACCAGACCAATTTATGGTCCATTTAGAATTGTATTGAGACATGCGAACTTATTTCTTTTTGTAAGAATGTGTCGAGTTCACATGTGGATTTTTTGTAAAAGTCTAAAGGATTTAATAAAATAAGAAAAATAATATATTGGCCTATGTATATGTATTAGGCGGCAGGGCTATACAAAATAGCTTAATATATTGTTTTTTATTTTATTATTTTATTATTTAATTGAATGGAAATTATTAATTAATTAATTATTTAATTAAAAGTCAAAAAAAAATCTAGTAGGAGAAGGTCTCCTAATTTTATATTATTATTGGTAGTATAATTAATATTAAAGACTGTATTTAATAAGTAGATAAATAAAATGAATTATTTATCTAATCAAATTAGGAAGTCTTTAATATGGTTACAAATATACTATTGAGTTGGATTAAGAATCTTTGTGTAGGATAGAATTCCTTTTAAAAAAGGATTCTTAACCACCAAGTAAACCACTTAAGGAAATGATTCTTAACTACCAAGTAAATCCACCTAAGGAAAGAATTCTTGTCAAACAAGTAAATCCTTCTTAGAAAAGAATTTGTGATCCTATATATATCCCCTTGTGAATTTCGGTCAGCCCTAAGCATTCTATGAGTGAAATTTCGGTAAAAACAAGGTATTTTTCAAGAGAGAATTCGGCATAGCAAGAGAGAATTTTGAGGGAGAAAAAATTAGTTTTTTGCTCTAGACAAAATTTGATCAACTCATAGATATAGGGTGTAGAATTCAGTCAAGGAGGAAAAAGAAAAAAAGAAAGTTTTTGTTTTTGACAATACACTAGTATCATTTACATCAAAAGGGTTTTGTGAACAAAATCAAATCGGGTTCACACGAGTTTTAATCAATTAGATTGATAATTCACAGGTGACCGAACGTTCTTGGATTTTTCTCTTGAAAGATAATTGTAACTAATAAAGAAAAAGATTTTGTTTGTTTCCATCATCAGGTATACAATTTAAAGAAAGAGAGCTCACACTTCTAGGTGATTCACGTTCGTGATTAGATTATAAGATCTTGCGGATTCAAATCGACGCTAGTTCAATCGTCACGAGAAAAAGGTACGATACTCTTTATATACATCAATTAATCTAGGTTTAAGGTTCTTATTATTAAAAAAGGGAAAAAATTTATTTATACCGAAACCATAATTTCTTATTTTCACGTTTCCGTTACGTGGATTTTCTCTACAAATAGTACATGTATTATATATAATAATATGATATATAATATTAAATATTAGTATATATAGAAAATATTTTACATAATATATATATATATATATATATATATATATATATATATATATATTAATTTTATATTATTATTAATATATATAATATAATATATGTAATATATAATTTATTGGATATGATTTTAATTGTTTAAAAAATTAAAGGTTAAATTGATCTTTTTGATACATATCCCATATTTATATTAAAGATGTTCTAATAACTTCCAACCATTTTGTAAAAAGATGGTTCGACGAAGGTTTATAAAATTAAACGTCGCACTGTGTTATTTCAATTTTATTAAAGTGATTTTTAAAAAAATATCATATATGGTGGCAGTTATTCAAAACTGGAATATATAAGCACTCTTAACAATCAAATCGCATTGGAGGGGTTTCATGAAAGTGATTACAGCCACCGGTTTTCTTTTTCTTTTCTTCTTCCTTCTCATCTTATTACAGTTGTTAAAATAATAATAATAATAATAATAATAATAAAAGAGGTGTGACTGAGTGATAAGCCACTCCCAAACTTGGATTTATTCTTTTTAATTTATTAAATCATAGTGTGTAGCTTAGTGGAATGGGAGTTGCAAATCAAATTTAAATATATAAAATATAATATCAAATATGAGTACTGGCATGATAAATGACGTGGTAATTCGGAATTATCTTAAATTAATTTGGACAGTAGACTGTAGGCCTCATTATGTGGAAAATTCAAAGTCTCCTCCAAGGCCCAAGCGGTGGAAAATACTAGGAACTTCCAACGATTAAGAGGGAAGCTTTTATAAATTGCAGCGTTATATTAATTTCATAAAAGTGATTTTTAGCTTCCATTGTTTTTTTTAATAAATTATACAAAACTCTCATCGGGATTCATTCTTTTATACGTAGAAATAATTTTATTGTTAATTGATACTCCCCTTTCATGTCGTAAGAGTTTGACTGTTGCATGTGAAGGTTAATCATTAAAAAATGATAAAACATAGAAATATCCTTCGTTCATCAAAAATCCAAAATAACTAATTACGTCAAACTCTTTTGAGGTTTGCTTTTTATACACAAAAATAACTTTATTGATAATTGACACTTACCTTCTCTGCTGTTAGTCAAAATTGATCAAATTAAACTATAGACCAATTTTGACTGTCAAAACTAAGGATAATTTTACCATTTGAAGCATTATATATATATAAATTGAATAAATATTTTAAAATGAAATATATTTTAAAATAAAGATTTTTTCATTGATACTTATTTATGAATCACATTTTAATTCCTCTTAATTTCTACAATTTAGAAGAAAACTTTCATTTAGCTATTATTTTCTTGAATGTGATTTATAACTGTTTCCCTAAAACTCCAACCTTTACCATCCTGTTTTTTTCACTGCCAACTATTTCTGTCACCATAGTAAAATCGTATTCAAAAGACCTTGATATCCTTGGAAGTGATTATGGCTATCTTCAATTTATTGAATTTTATATTCCCAGGCCAAGAAACATATTACTCTGTCTTAGCGTCCAAAAGGACAAAAAATCTATATTAGGCTAGCAAAAGGGTATGGGAAGCTCTCAAAAGATATTTCCTGGAAACAGAAGTATCTCTATCAACCTCGGTTGTGTAGTATTATTTAGCCAATAAGCCAAGACCTGTAATTGCTTTAGAGAATCTTATTGACTTGTGAATTGTAATTGCTTTTGCACCACTCAATTATATGACCTGCATTCATGACTGGTTCTAAATTCCATTTGCTGTGGCACCACTTTGGAAATTCCAGACAACATCAACTAATTGCTTTTGCACCACTTAATTGTCTTGGATGACAAATTATCGATAGATTGCTACTGTTTTAACTGCAGCTACACAAGACTTTTCATTTATCATCTATAGTTGAAAAGTCATGTGACCAACACTTGGTCCCAAGCCGTCAATGGACTACAACTATTCATGTTTATATATATATATATATATATATATATATATATAGGTGTAAAGGAGTGTGTATTTGCAATCAGACGAAGTAATTGAGTTGAGCTGTTGAGGGCATTAAGATATGGGTTCAAAGTGGGTTATGGTATTAGTACTATTCATGTTTGTTTCCTTACAAGGGTGTTTGAGTAAAATTAGCGGGTGTTGGGAAGAAGAAAGAGTTGCTCTTTTGCAACTTAAACACTTCTTCAATCGTCCTAATAATCCATATTATTTGTTTGATACATATAATTATTGGGAATATCCACATTATTTGTTTGATACATATAATTATCAGGAATATCTATATTATCCGGCAGCTGAGAGAGAGCATAAGTCAGGCTGGCCTGTAGAGGGAGAGCGGAATTCAGACTGTTGTCAATGGAAAAGGGTTGAGTGCAACAAGAGAACTGGCAGGGTGATCAGACTCGATCTTCAAGAAGCAAGGGATTGGGAATTACAAGAAGGTTATCTAAATGCTTCTTTGTTTTCTGCTTTTGAGCAACTAGAGGCGCTTGATTTATCGTGGAATTCTATAGCCGGTTTTGTTGACAACGGAGGTCTCTCTTACTTTTCATATATTCTTGTATATTTTCAGCAAATGAATATCCAATTGACATTTCATTTGTTTTATTGATAGCTTTAATTTGAAGAATAATATTAATGAAATAATTTAATTCTCATATATTTACAGGTTTAGACAAGCTCTCGAGATTGAGAAACTTGGAGCGGCTGGACTTAGGAGATAACATGTTCAACAATGACGTCTTATCATCTTTAAATGCTCTTCCATCATTAAAAACTTTATATCTCCATCAAAATAGATTGAATGAAACAGTTGATCTTCGAGGTAAGCAATTAGTTGTTTTCTTCAATGAAACAGATTTTTTTTTTTTGCTTTGTCTTTTTGAAAGGAGATTGTTGAACCAAATTGAATGATTGCTGATCATCAGCCTAATTAAAAGGAGATCATGGTAAATTCTTCATCGATACTAAAAGCTTGAATTGGATTCCTTTTAGTTGTCATGTCCAGTTGAGACAAATTAATTAGTTTCTTTTACTTTTTTGTAAGTTTTAGTTTCTCATAATTAACTATGTATATACTTTTTCCAGTTTTACACTCGTGTAAGAATTTGACGTATCTGAACTTGGGCTTCAATCAAATTGAAAAAATTATATTCCCCAAAGCCAAAGGTATTTGACAAAAGCACAGTTTAGCAGTTTTTAAGTTTATGCAATTTAATACATCACTTACTTAAACTATAAATTTCTTATCGGAAGTGATTTCAATGTGTGGATCTGTTCTTTGATAAAACAAATCCTAAATTTGAAAGTAAAAACAAAATCCAATTTCTATATCTGCCCCGCTTGAAAAGAAGACTCTTGTGTATAAATTTAAAAGGGTGTTTGAGTCAAACAAGTGAAAACAAGGGTGTTTGAGTCAAAGAAGACTCAGTGAAAACAAATTGCAGGGTGTTTTAGTCAAATTAGTGAGTGTTTGGAAGAAGGAATAGTTGCTGTTTTGCAGCTTAAACATTTCTTCAATCGTCCAAACAGTCTTCAAGATTGGATAGAGGGAGAGCATCAGAATAATTCAGATTGTTGTCAATGGAAAAGAGTTGAGTGTAACAACAGTACTGGCAGAGTGATCAAGGGATTGGGAATTAAGAGAATTAGGGTATCTAAATGCTTCTTTGTTTTCTACTTTCGAGCAACTAGAATCGCTTGCATTGTCAGGGAATTCAATGGCCGGTTTTGTTGACAACGGATGTCTCTCTTACTTTCCATATATTCTTGTATATTTTCAGCAAATGAATATCCAATTGACATTTTATTTGTTTTATTGATAGCTTTGAAGAATATTAATGAAATAATTAAATTCTCATATATATATATATATATATATAATTATATGTTACAGGTTTAGACAAGCCCTCGAGCTTAAGAAACTTGGAGCGGCTAAAATTAGGAGGCAACATGTTCAACAATGACATCTTATCATCTTTAAATGCTCTTCCATCATTAACAACTTTATATCTCGGTGATAATAGGTTGAATGAAACAGTTAATCTTCAAGGTATGTAATTATTTATTTATTTATTTATTTTGCTATTTCTTTGTGAAAGAAGATTATTGAACCAAATTGAATGATTTCTGATCATCAGCCTAATTAACAGGAGATCATGGTAATTTTTTCAATGATATGAGCTTGAATTAGATTACTTTTAGTTATCATGTGCAGTTGAGACAAATTAATTAGCTTCTTTTACTTTTTTGTAAGTTTTAATTTCTCATAATTAACTATGTTTACACTATTTCCAGTTTTATACTCGTGTAAGAATTTGAAGAATCTAGTCTTGAGCCACAACAAGATTAAAAAAGTTGTATTCCCGAAAGGTATTTGACAAAAACACAATTTGATTGTTTTTAAGTTCATACAATTGATTACATCACTCACTGTGAAACTATAAATTTCATGAAAAAGATTTCAATGTATGGATGTTTTCACTTTTTTAAAAAAAATGTGTGGATGTTTTATTTAAAAAAACAAATCATAAATCTAAAAGTGAAATAAAATCCAATTTATATATCTACTCCACGTGAAAAGAAAACTCTTGTGTATAAAATGTAAACGCAATTTGATTACATCATTGAAGTCTTCACTATCATCTCTGTTTGTTGCATACTAACTTGATCATGTCTGATCAAGTGCACATGTCTTATTAGGGTAGAATTCTGATTTACCACTTGTCATTATTGACATGACTTGTAAATTAACAGATTAAACAGGTATTATTGGATAAATAAATAATTTAAGAAATCATGTTTGAGTTTCAATTTGTGACTCAAAATGTTTAATGGGTTGTGTTCGGATTGAGAAAAAAATTAAAGGACAGTATTTGGGTTTATGCAAACACAAAATGATAACCCGTATTGTTAGCCCAACTTTTTAATAATAATTGTCGTATATTTAGGAAAAATAAGTGATTCAATTTTCTCTTGTTTGTTTATTTATTTATTTTTCCAATTAATTCTCAAGTTTAGACTTGTGTAAGAATTTGACGAATCTGTACTTGAACAACAATCGGATTGAAAAAGTTGTAATCCCCAAAGCTATTTGACAAAAACACAATTTAGTTGTTTTTAGGTTCATGTAATTTATTACATAACTCAATTTGAAATTATAAATTTCATATAGGAAGTGATTTCACTAGGTAGATCTTTTTTTTTGAAAAAACCAATCATAAATCTGAAAGTGAAAACAAAATCCAATTTCTGTATTTGCTCCACTTGAAAAGTAAACGTAATTTGATTGCATCATTGAAGTCTTGGCTACCATCATAAGTTGATCCGTATATCAATTTATAAATTAATAAAAACAAAACTATAGGAAAATAAACTAAAGCACAAACAAAATGTTTTTCAAAAAAACCCAATTTATATATATATATATATATATATATATATATATTAAGTAATTGGTTGTATATTATAGGAAAAATAAGTGATTCACTTTTTAATAACATTTGCATAATTCAATTTCCTCTTGTTTTCTTTCCTTTTCAATTAATTTAATTTGTTCTAACACTTTCCAGGATTAGACTCTCTTATAAATTTAGAGGATCTGAGCATGGGATTCAACCCCATTGAAAAATTTATTTTCCCCAAAGGTAATGATGAAACAAAGGGACGGGTATTGTAATCTTATTCAATAAATAAACGATGCCATCATTGGAAGATAATTTGGTTTCAATTTTTTTACTTTTAGGCAGCACAGGTTTGAGGAATTTGAAAACCCTTGATCTATCTGGTCTCAGTGTCACCAATGGAAGCAGCCTGTTACAGTCGTTGGGTTCATTCCCATCTTTGAAGACACTTTTTCTTATCTATTGTAACTTTAGTGACTCGACAGCTAATAGAGGTTAGTGTCACTCCTTCCAATTTTTAAGTTTTTAACCGATGATATATCAATTATATACGTTTATTGAATATGGATCCTTTTTGATAAAAAAATTAAGAAATATATATTTTTATCTTAAATATAATTATATAAAATTAAATATACATCTATTTTTAATAAATCATCATATAATATTTATCACTTTCTCTCCTCTTTTATGATACTCCATTTTTTTTAACACGTAATATCATTAAAATGCTTTTATATGACCATTTTAAGATCATGTAATTTTAAAATGTTAGATAATTTAAAACTTGTTTTGTGACTTTCATCAGATTACTTGCATAATTTGGCCAACGTGGAGGAATTGTCGTTGTATGGATCTTATCTCCATATAAGTCTTCTTCAAAGCATTGCAGCTTTCACTTCCCTCAATACTCTGTGGATGCACAATTGTCAGATCAATGGCATTTTAGGTTTCCAAGGTAAGTGACGTTGAATATTTACTCACTTTAAAATGGTATGAGGATGTCACATGAAGAATTATATGTTTGTTCTTAATTAAGTTTCAATGTTTTTTTTTTTTTTCTCTTTTTTATGTACACAGATTTACCAAATTTCAAAAATTTGACTCATCTATACATGGATGGTTCTAGAGTCGATGTCAGCGTCCTCCAAATCGTCGGAAAGATGACTTCTCTTGAGCATTTATCATTATTCAAATGTGGACTGCAAGGCACTTTATCCCATCAAGGTTAAAATCTCTCTCCATTTAAAATGTGTAAATTAATTTTTAATTCGAAATTTTAATTAAACCCCCTTTATAAATAACAGGGATATTATCATTTTCCATTGTATCGGTCATTTTACTCTTTTCTACTTTTAAACAAAAATACTATTATACCCTTCTGTCTCTTTTTCAGTTTTTAATTTTGTTTTTCTTAATAAAAAAAATTCACCATCACCAGATTCGATCTCCACCGTCGATATCAGAAATGGACGGTAGTGATAATCAAACAACAATTCCACATCTTCATCCTCATCATCGTCCAAAGATTCCAAACACAACACCAAACCTAGAAAATAATTCAACATCAGGTCATCAGTCATCACCCAACTCCCACACCAGCTCCCATAGACCAGCACCAACCAGAATAACAACAACGCCAACAAGAAATAGAAACTCACCAGAAAACAAAACACGAAATCGAATCCATTCAATTCCCAACCTACAACTCAAATCCAACCAGCAAACCCAACAACCGAAAGCATCAACTGACCTGGAGATCAGCTCTCCCATCGCCGGCAACCACCCGAAAAGAAACCCATTCACCACTACCCAGTAAACAGAGATGAGAAGAAGAAGAAGGGGGATGAGAAAGAGAAGGGACTCGGTGGCGAGAGGAGACCGAGCGGCTTGAAGTAGGAGATCGAGCGCCGATCTCGACTCGGAGGAGACCGAGAGAGAGATATCGACGGATGACGAGAGAATAAGATTGATTTTACAATTTGGTTTTCTCATTTTTTAAGGGAGAAACAGGGAGATCGGTGGTGAGTGGGAGTGGGTGTGAGAGAGATTATACTTTTTTATATTTTATTGGTTTTTTTTTAATTTAACTAATTTTTAAAAAAATCAACTTATAATAGAAAGCATAATAAAAGATTTCATTACTTATTGCAAATTTATTTATAATTATAGTTCATATGTATTGAAGTAATGTTTTGTATTCCAGGGGGCCTATGCGAATCTGTGCATCTCCAAGAGTTAGATCTCAGTCAAAACAATTTGAAGGGTACCTTGCCTTCCTGTTTATCAAATTTGACTTCCCTTCGAGTATTAGATATCTCCTCCAACCAATTTTCGGGAGACATCTCTTTGTCTCCCATTAAGGCTTTGATATCCATCGAACATCTGAGTCTTTGGAACAATCATTTCCAAATCCCAGTTTCACTTGCACCACTTTTCAATCTCTCCAAACTCAAGAAATTCTATGGTGAGAATAATGAAATCATCAATGCAGAAACTGTATCCCATTCATCAGCTCCAAAATTCCAATTGAATACCATCAAGTTGTCTTGTTACGGAGATGGTGGCAAACTTCCTGAATTCCTCCACCATCAGCATGACTTGCTAGAAGTTGATCTCTCTCATAACAACTTGACGGGGGAGTTTCCAAATTGGTTGTTAGAGAATAACACCAAATTAGAGTATCTTGTTCTTGCCAACAATTCGCTTGCAGGGCTTTTTCAATTGCCAAATCATTCTCTCATTGGTTTAGCAACATTAGATATCTCTCGCAATCACCTCCAAGGGCATATTCCAAAAGAAATAGGAGAACGTCTACCATGTTTAACAAATTTAAACCTTTCCAGAAATGCTTTTGATGGCAACATTCCTTCTTCCATTGGTGATATGAACTTATTGGAAAGTTTGGACTTATCCTTCAATCAGTTGTCTGACAAAATACCTGAGCACTTGGCTGAGGGTTGTACCTCTTTGCAACTCCTTGTATTATCAAACAACAACATTCAAGGTCAGATATTTTCTACCAATTTCAACTTGACAAACTTGAGGAGATTACAACTAGATAGTAATAACTTTACTGGAAGAATCCCAGATAGTTTGTCTAAGTCCTCCAACTTAGCAGGATTATATCTTAGTGACAATAAAATCTCTGGTGGCATTCCAAGTTGGTTGGGGGATATTTCAAGTTTGGAAGATATTATAATGCCCAATAATCATCTTGAAGGTCCAATTCCATTAGAGTTTTGTCGACTTGACAATCTTGAAGTTTTGGACCTTACAGGAAATAATATCTCTGGCAGTTTACCATCTTGCTTCAGCCCTCCATCAATCACACAGGTTCACTTGTCTAAAAATAGGTTAGACGGGCAACTAGAAGAGGCCTTTTATGATAGTTTTTCCTTGGTGACATTAGATCTTGGATATAACCGCTTAGATGGAAGCATTCCAACTTGGATTGGTAGACTTAATAACTTAACCTACCTTACTTTGAGTAATAACAATTTTGAAGGTGAAGTGCCGACACAATTGTGCAAGTTGAAGCAATTACGTTTGGTTGATATTTCTCATAACAATCTTTATGGACATCTTCCTCCTTGCCTGGATATCACTGCACTGCATGATGGTGATCCTCCAATGAGAAAGGAAGAGGTCATACCAAGGAACAACAGTGGTCCCCCAATGAGAAAGGAAGAAACTGTTGAGTTCAGAACAAAGAGCAATTCTTACTTTTACCAAGGAAAAGTTCTCACCTACATGTCTGGAATTGATCTCTCGTGCAATAAACTAACAGGTCCGATTCCTCAACAAATTGGAAATCTTACCAGGATTCGCACACTAAATTTGTCCCATAACAACTTCATCGGACCAATACCACCAACATTTGCAAAACTCCGACAAATTGAAAGCTTGGATCTTTCCTACAACAACTTGAGTGGAAAAATCCCTCCTCAACTTGGTGAGCTGGATAGTTTGAGTTTTTTCAGTGTTGCACACAATAATTTGTCTGGGAATATCCCTAAGAGTCCACACTTTTGTACGTATGGAGATAATGGGTTTGATGGAAATCCTTTTCTTGACGGATTGCCTTTGTCCAAAAGTTGTGACGGAACAAAATCACCATCACCAATGCCGAGAGCTGCAACAGACAATGGAGAAGATAATGATTTATTTGACATGGAAATCTTCTATATCAGTTTTACAGTGTCTTACATAATTGTACTCTTAGGTATTGCTGTAGTTCTATATATAAATCCTTACTGGCGGCGGTCATGGTTCTATCTTGTTGAAACGCGAATGACCTCCTGCTATTATTTTGTTGTGGACAACCTCCCTCGTCGACTCCGTCATTGAAATGTGCAGCTGCATCATGATATTTATCTTTCTTGTAAGTTGTAACTGTTTTTTTTTTTTTTAATGTGGAATTTGTAATGAAATCATATGACCGATGTTTTTCTGTTTGGCTGTCTAGGCTTTTGCAGGAAGATGTGTGTACTTTTGTATCTTCTTGAGTAATGAAGTTGTTTTCTTGCAAAAAATAAAAAATAAAATAAATCATATGATAGATGGCTCGTTTTGCTTCCGTTTCAAAACGGTGATGTTTAAGATATTAACAGATATCTTTATTGGGCCGGATTTGTGTAGGTTATTTGGATTGTTTTGCCCAACAAATTGAGTAGTACTATTCGACCCCCAGTAATTTTCTAAAGACAACTCAGTAACTCACTTCCAAAAAATTGACTTCTACTTTGTTAATTAATTCTTCTTCACATGGATATTTGTGAATAAGAATTATATGAATTTATAAATTTAATTTTAAATTCTTTCATCAATAATGATAAAATAGTTTTTTAAATAAATTATGAATACAATACAAGGATTTCACTCGAGTTTTATAAGCGAAAGAATTGTAATTTAAAATTTTCATTTACCTGTTTTAAGTCAATTTAAAAAAGTAAAAATTATAGTTGTAATTTTATAAAAAGTTATTGTGAGGAATGAGGAGATCCAATTAAGCCTATTTTTCAATTTGGAATTAAAATTTAATATTTAATTTGTCATTTTAAATTAAATTAAGTTATTTGCTTTCTTTTAAGAAAGCTTCATCGTTGTTATTTGTTTGCTTTTAACATCATAAAAATTATTTATATTTAAAAAAAACAACATAAACGTTATTAAATAAATATTCTGAAAAGTAAAATATCTGTGGTGGAAATCATTATTAAGTTTTTTTTTTGTTTTGTTTTTTTTTTTAAGGAAAAAACCAAAATTTTATTAAGAAATAGAAGTTTTACACGGTTGCCTTTCACCAGGCTAGATATGATCTTCACTTGAGATTAAAGTAAACGAGTATTAAAGTTGCAGAAGCTGCAAAGATGATGATGTATTATATTGCTATAATGGTTCGACACATATAATTAAAGAAGCTACGGAAAAGTTTTGATGGGAGATGATTCACAGTGCTAGATCCTAGGTATTGGATCAATACAAATCAGAATGCATGACGGAAGGGTACCGAATAAGGTCAGACATGTTCCTAAGCTAAAGAAGAATTTGATATCTTTGAGTACTTTAGACAAAGCCGGTTACAGGTATTGCTCTGGAAGAGAGATGCTCAAGTTTATCAAAGAACTACCGGTCATGATGAAATTTGATATCCAACCTTAATGGGATTGGTTTCCTCCAAATGTGGAGATGATCCAAAGAGAGTTTATCATGCATTCATTGTAAATCGCACATAATATATGTGGATGTCCCAAGGACTTTTAAGTCACTTTACATGTGATATATAAAAAAAAAACCCACTCTTGAATTAGGAGTTAGTGAGTATGCAAGAGAAGAGAGAATCGGTGTGCAAGAGAGAAAGAGAAAACAATGCAGAATGTATGGGCTTGTTGGCTACTGTCCAGACTTTTTCAGAGGGTTGTTTGGAGATCGATTCATTCTCCAATCGAGCTCAAATTTTGCAGACGTGTTCACCACACATGATACTACATTCTGGCTAGAGGAATTGTCAATAGAAGTTCCCTGTTGTGAGTTTTGTGGTTTTGAATAGGGCTAAACAGAAAACAAGGGAGCTGTTGTGCATGTTTCTTTAAAGGGGGATATTTCTTTGGTCTGTGGTCCGATTGAGGTGAAATTTGGAAAGAATCTTCTTCTCTCGTTGTTCTACAATCTGGACATTTGGATCATTGAATGGAAATTTTTGCAGAGAGATACATACCCAGAACATAGAATTCGAGTTTGTGAAATCTTATCTCTCTTGTTTTACTTGCTAATATTGCATGTGTTGCCAAGATTAGTTAATCTTGAGATTGTTGTGTTATATGCATCTAGTTCAACTAGAGAGAATTATGTGTATTCCTATTATATTTTAATAGTGGAGATTTCGGAGGACCCGTGGTTTTTACTCCTCAATTTGGGGAGGTTTTCCACGTAAAATTCTTGGTGTTCTTGTGTATGTGATTGAGCTTGTGGTTGTGTTATTTGCTGCTCTATTTTAATTGCTTCCTATTAGGTTCACACAAGAAATGATAAATATTGTTTGTGATTGAGCTTGTGGTTGTGTTATTTGCTGCTCTATTTTAATTGATTCCCATTAGGTTCACACAATAGAGGATAAATATTGTTTGCGATTGTTATTGGTGCTTTTTATCCTATCAAAGTGGTATCAGAGGCAGGTTCTAGTAATCTTGTGCCTTGTGTTGAACAACAGAAGTTAATAAAAGTAGAATGATTAATCAGAATGGTTCTAATTATCATGTGTGAATGGGAAAAATGGAAGACCCTATATATGTTAAAGATTATTACTTGCCTATGTTTGCAGAACATTAACCCGAAGATAAAAGTGATGCTGAGTGGATTTTACTTCATCGTCAGGTGTGTGGGTTTATTAGGCAGTGGATAGATGATAATGTTTTGAACCATGTTAGTGAGGAAAAACATGCACGTTCTTTATGGAACAAACTTGAATAACTGTATGCTCGGAAGACTAGGAACAATAAGTTGTTTCTAATAAAGAAGTTGATAGGTTTGAAATACAAGGATGATACTCCTTTATCAAATCACTTGAATGCTTACCAGGGAATTCTTAATTAGTTGGTTGGGATGAATATCAAGTTTGAAGATGAGGTACATGGGTTATGGCTTCTAGGCACATTACCGGACTTGTGAGAGACGTTTAAAAAGTCGGTATCTAACTTAGCTCCAAATGGTGTTATTACTATGTATTTAGATAAGAGCAGTGTTCTGAATGAAGAAATGAGAAGGAAGTCATGGGGTCCGTCACAGTCAGAGATCATAGTCACAAAAAAATGGGGGATGAGTAAGAGCAGAGGTCTTAAAAACAGAAGCAGAAGTAAAAGCAAGTCCAACAGGTTTTCCAATGTTGAATGTTATCACTGTAGTCAAAAGGGGCATATAAATAAGTATTGTCGACAACTCAAAAGAGACTACAAAAACGATAATGGGAATGAAAAGAAAACCGATGATAGCAATGATGTTGATAGAGTTTTTGTCGTCACAGATGATTTCCTTGTTGTGTATAATGATGATGTTGTCAACCTTGCATGCCATGAGACTAGTTAGGTGATTGATAGTGGTGTCTCCATTCATTCTACATTGCGTCGGGAATTCTTTACATCTTAACCCAGGGACGGAACTGGAAGTTCAAAGTTAGGGGGGCCAAAGTGTGTCTAAAGAATTTTTACGGTATATATCATAATGACACAAACAATCAAATTAGCAATTTCTCCTACGTATTCTTTTAAAGAAAGAATCAATAGTATTAAGTTGCTTAACCGTAGTGCTAATTATGATTTTCAAGAGTCAACACTATTATGAAGCATAAACCTACAAATCATTTAATATGTTTATATGAATTTTCAATTAAATCAGGGGAGGGAGATGATAATGTAAAATACAATTAAAACCTCATAAAACTTTATAAGAACCATAACAAATGCAATAATCTCTTAAATTTACACACATTTTAGATACCAAAATCATAGGATTATTGAAAGAATGTGAAATTTAATAGGACTAAAAAATAATGGATGAGGCAATGGAGACGTTGAAATCATCCATCATTAAATGCATCAACTACACAAACACTAGTAGTGTAGGGAATAGTGCTAGAGTTAGGATATATGTATAAAAGATGTAATAGAGCATAGTTAACAATTGTTTTTTTTTTGTAATAATATTATCAAATGAGGACTTATATATACATTTTTTTTTTGAAAACACAGTAGGGGCCAAGGCTCTTACTGGCCTCTACATTCTTCTGCCCCTACCTTAACCCCTATATAAACATATGTAAACAAGCAAAGAAAGGCATTACAAGCAATACATCACTTGTAAACTGTAATTATTCTTACATAGTGAAAGATATTTTTCACGACATTATAACAACCGTGGTTTTTTCCTATCTTAAGGGTTTTACACGTAAATATTTGGGTGTCTTTACTATTTCTGCACTTGACTTTTATTCATTACTCATCCATTAATTCACACACCTATCAATGAACCAACTTGATCCTACCACATAAGTGGTATCAGGCATCAATCTATATACATGACATTATTGACTAGATCATTTAGAAATTGACGTAAATAGTAAGTACATCTCAAATTCATATATTTTTAACATTCCAACATTACCCTCAAATTAAATTATTGAGATTTTAATCAAAATATATTATATTTTTATCAACTAATTTATTATTATTATTTTTTTTGAAATTCTTACTTGCTAAACTGAATTACTAGCTAAATAATTGTATGTTTATAACCCCTAAAATGAAAAGGCAAACTATTGCAGATAGATTTCAGGAAGCATTGGGCGCTTCATGTTGTTGTAGCCCATCTTTAAGCCCAATCCAAGGCCCAATGATGAAAAGGAAATTGAAGCTCGCAGAAGCCCAACGGAATTGCTCACAACCCAGACCAGTCTTCTCATTTATTTATACGACACCATTTTCGTGTGCCTTATCAGATTGTTAGTGATGACTCAAGATTCTTGCTTGATTTGGCAGTCACTAATTGGCTCTCTGGTTGTGACATGGATCTTATCTGATAAGGTGTATATAAGCGGAAGCGATGGAGAGAGAAATCACTTCTGATTTCTAGGTCTTCGTTTTGATTTCACTGAAGCAAGTTTTCTTTGTAATCTTTTATGTGTTTTGGTGTTCATCTTGATTTCTAGGCTTCACTGTTGTAAATCTAAGATAGTGATAGAAGAGAAAAATAAAGATCTGAGTGTGATGGTTTTAGTGATGTAACTTGTGAGCTTTTCTGGGTTGTATCTCAGGTTTTGTTTGAGTTACGCTGGTTTGAGTGTGTTCTGTTGTGGTTTCTGGGATCCTTTTTTAGGGTTGTCTTTGAGTATTTTCTGGGTTGTAAAGGATGTAAGAATACTATATATAGTGATGGGGTCTCTCCAAAGAGGCTCAACGTGGATGTATGCCCCAATTTTGGTCGAACCACGATAATTTGTGTGTGTACTATTTTCTTACTGTTTTTTTATTTGTTGTGCTTATTTTTTGTTTCTCTGGTTTTTTATTTTTTGGATCAATTAATCTTGATTGATTTAAAGTTGGTTTCGGTTATTTGTTTGTCATTTCATGCTAGTATTTGTTGACAGGTTAAATTGGGATCTTGAGTTGACCAAGATTCCCAACAGTGGTATCAGAGCTTGAAGACTGAACCAACGGCAAACAACGAGTAACAGTTTCCTCTGGTGGCAGAGCCTTCAAACTTAGAAGACTCGGCTAGAGAAGAGGACTTTAGCAGTGAATCTGCTAGCAATGCATCTGAGGTAAAATTTCCTGACTCTAGTAATTTTGGAAATTTTAATTACACTAGTATGAGCATGAAATTTGAAATAGATAAGTTTGATGGCTCTGGAGATTTCAGGATTTGGAGAAGAAAGGTGAAAGCCATTCTCTCCCAATAGAAAATCCTCAGGGCCATTGAAGGTCCAGATAAATTGCTTGACACATTAACTAAAGAACAGAAAAATGACATGTTAGAAATGGCCTTAGGAACTATAATCTTGAATTTGTCTAATAATGTTCTTAGGGAAGTTAATGATGAATCTACTGCCTGTAATATGTGGAAGAAATTAGAAAGTCTATATCTCACTAAGTCTTTTACAAATAAAATTTATCTTAAGGAAAAACTTTTTAGTTTTAAAATGGACCCAAGCAAGAATCTTGGTCAGAATCTTGATGAATTCAAGAAAATGACTATAGAACTTGCTAATGTTGGGGATGATGAAAAACTTAGTGATGAAAATGAAGCTATAATTTTGTTTAACTATCTTGCTGATTCCTTTAAAGATGTAAAGGCTGCTATTAAATATGGTAGGACTTCTTTATCTTTAGAAGAGTGTATCTCTGCCTTGAAATCAAAAGACCTAGACTTAAGATTGAGAAAAAAGATAGTGGTGAAAACCTATTTGTTATGGGGAGACAACCTGTAAGAAATGGGAATATTAATCATAACCCTAATAATAATAATAATAACAAAGGCAAGGGTAGAAGTAAGACTCCTAACCGAAATAGGTCTCAGTCTAAGAACAGAAATAGTACTACAAAATGTTACTACTGTGGAAAAGAACGTCATATTAAAAAATATTGCTATGAGCTTAAGAAAAAGAATCAAGAAAAAACTTATAATAATGGTGATGTAGTTGTAGCTTCTAAGTCTTTTGAGTCTAGTGAAATATTAGCAGTAACAACTGAGGATATCAAGTCTCAATGGATTTTAGATTCAGGTTGTTCTTTTCATATGACACCTAGAAAGGATTAGTTTTCAGAATTCAAAGAACTTAGAGGTAATAGTGTGTTGATGGGTAATAATCAACAATGTCAAGGTGAAGGAATAGGGACTGTGGCTATTAGAATGTATGATGGAATGATTAAGGTCTTTAAGAATGTAAGATATGTACCTAATCTAAAAAGAAACTTAATTTCTTTGAGTATATTAGATGAGGATGGTTAATGTTACAAGGCTGAAAAAGGGGTTATAAAAGTATCTATGGGCTCTCTTGTCATCCTGAAAGGTGATAAGAGAAATGATCTATATGTCTTAAAGGGTGAAACTGTCATTAATGATATTGTTAATGTAACAACTAAAACTAATAACATTGCATCCTTATGGCCTAAGAGACTTGGTCATATGAGTGAGAGAGATCTAAATGAATTAAGTAAACATAATTTACTCAATAGGGATAAGATAAATAATCTGGAATTTTGTGAAAGTTGTGTATTAGGAAAACAACATAGGTTGAGTTTTAGTACAACTCAACATAACACAAAAGAGATCCTTCAATATGTACACTCAGATCTTTGGGGGCCCTCAAAGGTCCCAACTCATGGTGGAAATCAGTATTTTCTATCTTTGATAGATGATTTCACTAGAAAGGTCTGGGTATACCTATTGAAGTCTAAAGATCAAACTTTTGAGAGCTTTAAGGCTTGGAAATTGTTAGTTGAGAATCATACTTCTAAGAAAGTCAAGGTACTAATAACTGATAATGGCCTAGAGTTTTGTAAAGATGAATTTAATAAATTATGTAGTGATAATGATATTGAAAGACAGAGAACATTCATCTATACTCCCCAACAGAATGGGATAGCTGAGAGAATGAATAGAACTATCCTAGATAAGGTTAGGTGTTTGCTAATAAGTTATGGTTTGAATAAACAATTCTGGGGAGAGGTTGTTATGGCTGTCACTTACTTAATAAATAGATCTTAATCTACTGTTATAGGTTTAAAAACACCAGAAGAAAAATGGTCGGGTAGACCTCCTAGTTTAAAACATTTAAGGGTGATTGGGTATGCTGCAAATGCTCATCAATCGGAAGGGAAATTAAAACCTAAGTCTCTAAGAGGTATCTTCTTAGGTTATCCTTTAGGTGTTAAGGGTTATAGAATTTGGCTTAGGGACCAAAAAGGTTTTAAAGTTATCATTAGTAGAGATGTTGTGTTTGATGAAACTAGAATGCCTTGTAAATACACTAACTACTCTACTGAAACTGATTTAAATTCCTCTAAGAATGATGATAATAGAAATCAAGTGGAACTTAGCAACTCCTCTCTTGATAATGACTCAGCCCCATCTGATCCTATTGAGGATCATGGGTCTGATCATTCAGAGATTGATGATTAGGTGGAAGAAAACCAAGAACAGACACAGGTAAGTGAATCTCTAGCTGATTATGAACTTGTTAGGGATAGAGCTAAAAGGGTTATTAAGCCTAATAATAAGTATGTCTATGTTGATATTATTTCTTTTGCTTTATATACTGGACAAGAACTAGAATCAGTTGAACCTAGAACTTTTGAAGAGACTGTTAGTTCTATAGATAGGCAGAAATGGCTTAATGCAATGAAAGAAAAGATAAAATCTCTTGATAAAAATAAAACCTGGTCCCTTGTAAAGAAACCTGAAAAACAGAAAATTATTGACTGTAAATGGATTTTTAAGATAAAAGAAGGTTTATGACAGAATGATCCACCTAGATATAAGGCTAGGTTAGTTGCTTTACTTAAAGAGAAGGTATTGACTATAATGAGATTTTTTCACCTGTAGTTAAGTATAAAACTATCAGAATTATGCTTGCCTTAGTTAGTTTCTATGATTTAGAACTTGAGCAACTAGATGTTAAAACAACTTTTTTGTATGGAGATTTAGATGAAACTATTTACATGTCTCAACCAAAGGGTTTTGAGTCTAAATCTAAACCTTCACCTTCCCATGTCTGTTTTCTAAAGAAACCCCTTTATGGGCTGAAACAAACCCCTAGGCAATGGTATAAGAAATTTGATAATTTCATTATTAGCTTAGGTTTTAATAAGAGTAAGTATGATACATGTTTTTATTTTACTAGTGAAAACATTCTAAGTTCAATATACTTGCTTTTATATATTGATGATATGTTAATTGTTAGTAAGAGTATGTCTAGGATTAAAAGTTTAAACGAAAGATTAAAAACAGAATTTGACAGGAAATTTGACATGAAGGATTTAGGAAATGCTAAAATGATTCTAGGAATAGAAATTGTTAGAACTAGAAAAGAGTCAAGGTTGTGTCTTAAACAAGAAAGTTATTTGCTAAAACTAGTGGATAGGTTTTCTATGAAGAATTGTAAACCTGTTAATATACCTCTTTCTTCTAGTTTTCAGTTGTCTACTGCTTTATCTCCTATATCTATTGAAGAGAAAAGATTTATGGAATCCATACCTTATTCTAGTGCTGTTGGATCTGATATGTATGTAATGATTAGTACTATACCAGATTTAGCACAAAACCAGATTTAGCACAATCTATTAGTGTATTGTCTAGGTATATGGTCAATCCAAGTAAGGGCCATTGGAATGCCATGAAGTGGTTATTGAGATAGATCAGTTCAACTACCTCAGTAGGGTTAATTTATGATTGTGTAAATTCTGTTATAGATTTAATAGGCTATGTTGATTCTGATTATACTGGTGATAGAGATAAGAGGAGATTAACATCCTCTTATTTCTTTACTTTTGTTGGCTGCTGTGTAAGCTGAAAAAGTCAGTTACAACCAGTAGTGGCTTTGTCCACTACAGAAGCTGAATATATTGATGTAACTGAGGCTATAAAAGAAGCTATTTGGCTTCAAGGTATTCTAGGAGAAATAAAAGTGCTTAGTGGTGAAGCTATAATTTTCACGGATAGTCAAAGTGCTTTACATCTATGTAAAAATCCTGTTTTTCATGAAAGAACTAAACATATAGAAGTAAAATACCATTTTATTATAAATAAAATATCTGAAGGTATTGTTGAGGTGGAAAAGATATCCACTGAAGAAAATCCAGTAGATATGGAGACTAACATGGTTCCCTATGGCAAGTTCAAGCATTGCTTGAATTTGTTGAAATTAGGTGATTATGGTTAACTTGTCTATTATGTTTTAAGCCAAGTTTGCTTTAGAGGGATCTCTGTTGCTATATAGACCCTGCAGTTCTGTTTTTGTTGTAAAGATGGACTATGTGGAATATGTTGTTGTAGCCCATCTTTAAGCCCAATCCAAGGCCCAATGATGAAAAGGAAGTTGAAGCTCGTAGAAGCCCAACGGAATTGCTCCCAGCCCAGACCAGTCTTCTCACTTATTTATACGACACCGTTTTCGTGTGCCTTATCAGATTGTTAGTGCTGACTCAAGATTCTTGCTTGATTTGGCAGCCACTGATTGGCTCTCTGGTTGTGACGTGGATCTTATCTGATAAGGTGTATATAAGCGGAAGCGATGGAGAGAGAAATCACTTCTGATTTCTAGGTCTTCATTTTGATTTCACTGAAGCAAGTTTTCTTTATAATCTTTTATGTGTTCTCGGTGTTCATCTTGATTTATAGGCTTCTCTGTTGCAAATCTGAGAGAGTGATAGAAGAGAAAAAGAAAGATCTGAGTGTGGTTGTTCTAATGATGTAACTTGTGAGCTTTTCTGGGTTGCATCTCAGATTTTAGATTGTGTTTGAGTTACGCTGGTTTGAGTGTGTTCTGTTGTGGTTTCTGGGCTCCTTTTTAAGGGTTGTCTTTATGTATTTTTTGGGTTGTAAAGACTATAAGAATACTATATATAGTGATAAGATCTTCCCAAAGAGGCTTAACTTGAATGTAAGTTCCAATTTTGGTCGAACCATGATAGTTTGTGTGTACTATTTTCTTACTGTTTTTTTTATTTGATGTGCTTATTTTTTGTTTCTCTGGTTTCTTATTTTTTGGATCAATTAATCTTGATTGATTTAAAGTTGGTTTCAATTATTTGTTTGGTTTCAGTTATTTGTCTGTCATTTCTTACTAGTATTTGTTGATAGGTTATATTGGGATCTTGAGTCAACCAAGATTCCCAACACTTCATCAAGCGGTGGAGTTATGCTTGTGGTGTACGCCTGTACCCAAATCATCTAGGTGACTAATAAGGGTTGAGATTGAGACTCCGCATGCCTTGAATCATCAGCATGTCAACCCAAAACAAATCTGATTTTTTTTTTAATATCCCAGTTGGATGGACTTTTGAATGCAGCTTGTAGCGGAAGAAACAATATATAAATGAGGACTATAAAGAGCAAGGGAGGACTAATTTTTTTTTTTTTAAAAGAAATTATGATGGATTAGATTGAAATTTTAATAAACAATTTATAAAGTAAAAATCTGATCGTTGAATCGAGACTTTTAATAAGCTAGATAAATTTAATGATATAGGATTAGAACTTTTAATTTATTTTTTTTTAAATCCATAATATTTTATAATATTAGATCTAAACTTTTTAAATACAATAAATTATCCCATGGAATCAGAGCGAGAACAAGATTAGTAAAATTTCACGATAAACGGATTTGTTTGACTTCTTAGTGGTACGTACAAATACCTAGAATCTTGCCGGAGACACAAGAAGCAGAGAACAATCCAGCTCAACCTTTCGGCCAGTCAGTCATGTCCACACCCAGCTCCAGCCTACAGTCCCATTGTGTCTGCTCAAAGGTAAAATCTTTCTCATTTTCATGCTCCAGTTCTTTCTCCCTGCAATCTCGATCGATGACCACAACCAGCAGCATTGAAATTGGTGCCCTAAGTTTTCAATTCGTTCTACTTGATTTTTGTTTTTAATGTTTGGTTCAATTAGTATGTTTGCATGTAATTCCTTTTAATTTTGTTCGTGATTTTAATCGGTGGGTTGAAGAAGGAAAATCATAATAGTGTATTTGTTTACTTGCACGGTTTGTGAGCTTTTAGACCAATTTTAGTGTTATATATATTGGGACACTATAATGAAGTTCACGAATATGACATGTCCGAAAAGGATGACTTCGGAGGCCAAACATGCTTACCTTTTTCGGAACTAAGGAGGATACGTGCGGTTCCACTCCATGACCGCATGGGAGATAAGTACAAATCTGTAAAGCTCCTTATGCGCTTCGATTTCTTATGACTTCGCTGAGGGAAAGAGATTGTACAAGTTTGTGAAGCCACTTGTATCGTGTGTATGTAATGTAATTAACAGTCATGAAGATGATGATTCAAAATAACACCACTCTGTAGTTTGTGCATTACAGATTTGTGTTGGAACCGGCAGGCAGACCTTTGTATAATGTTATAGAATCTTATACTACTGATGTAAGAATAACAGTTGCTTTGCTTTTCTGCAGAGATAAATAATTTTTTGTTGGCGGTTTCAAAAAAATATATAAACTGGTTCTTTTTTCAACTAGATAAAATCTGCGAATTTGAGTTTGTGTTGTGATTTGGATTATCTGGAAATGAGGGGTTGTTATTGTTAGGTTAGTTCTACTGTTGATCAAAGTTTTTAGAATGGTTATAGTGTGTATATGATTGCAAGAAGATAAAGTATTGGATGATACAAATGTTTCTTGGAAGATCACGGAGGTCACTCCTGTTTTAATATGATAGTGATGTTTAAACGATAATATGGATATTCTGTATGTTGTTTTGGAAGTGGAATGGATTGCTTTTGATTGTTATGTAGCAGAGGAATCACCTACACTTGGCGGATTGGACTTCTCGTTTGTCTTCAGTTCAATTAGTTGTATATTTTTTCTGCTTTCTTTATTCATTTTTTGGCATTTCCACATCTATTATGGAGTGGTAATGCTGCTTAAGCCTGTTCAAACTTGTCTTTTAATCATAAGTTTCCCAGACTGCTCAAATATTATGTTAAGAGAGTTTTGAATAAACTTTTGATATGATAATTACTTGCTTATGATTAGTAAGAACAACTTTTTTTTTCCAGTAGTTTGGTTCTGATTATTTTGATGACTACATTCAAGTTTATGAAGGGATTCATGAGTTACTCCTCCAACTTCCAGCCGAGAAAAGTGTACAAGAGCCCATTTTTTAAGCTCAATGAGCTTTGATGTACATGTTTGCATGTTAACAAAGGAGCAATTGAACTGAAAGCAAATGTTTTGTCAATCACTTGATATTTTCATATGAATGCTATTGATCTTGCCACCCAAAAAAAATATTTGTTCGCATTAAGCCTTTTGTCAAACATATATTGTAAATAATATTCAATATAAATAAAACGAATTCGGATTATTACCGTTCACCATACGGAAATCCGAATTCCAGTGGAAACGGGATCGAAAACCTGGAACTATATCACCGGTCGGAGGACGGTCACACGATTGGAAAGTCCCCTCTGATCACAATACATGTTATCCACACTTTTATTGTGGATGGGAGAAAACTCTACAAATTTTCTCCACATCTATGACTTGTGTTTATTACTCTGTATATTGTTCTATGATGAACACATGCACTCTGTGTTCTTTAGCACCGAAAATTCACATATTACACAACACACATATTTGTTGCCTTTGCATATATGCTACCAAAATACACAAAATATTCACTCATACTTTCCCATACATGCCTTGCATTTCACATGTACACACACATGCTTTGCATTTGCACTGCACACTGCTATACATTCCATGCATTCCTTTTTTATACACGAATTGTGTATATTGTTATGTATATCAGTTTCTTAACTGATACTTATACCATAAAAAAATTGCTCATGCAGTTATTGGGGCATTGCATTGCCTTTGCATGTATTGGGCTTGAACTTGGGTTTGGATTACATGGATTTTAGGCTCTCCATGTATTACTTGTGTTCTTGGCCCACTTGGGTGTATAATGGGTCTCTAACCCATACCCAAATATACTAACATCTCTCACTCGCAGAAGTAGGGCCAACACAGTTAAGTTACCACAAGCTCATCATATGTGCAACCTTATTAATCAACATGTGCCACACCCCGAATGACGTAAGATGTGATATATATATATATATATATATATATATATATATTATAGGAGCCTTTAAAACATTTAAATACAAATACTATCATCATTATCAAAAATGTTCATACGGGTAAGTGCACTGTGTGACCTATGAACAATCAATATATATATAAGGGAACTAACAATCTCAAATGTAAATTCTCTATTTCCAAGAGATAATTTTGTTAATTATTGTATCCTAGATTTAATTAATAATTTTTATCAGTCTAAAGCATACTTGATCCCTCAAAAGATATGCTTGACTTTATCACATTTCATGTATTCACAATTGTAGCAAATACAATTGGTCGACCGGTAAATACATAAGTCAGATAAAAATTCATTAAACCTTCTCATTTCATCTCTATCTCTTCGTCTCTAGAACAACTGCTACCCTAGACGTGCCCCATAGGCTGAATTATCATAGCCATAGAAATAACACGCTAAAGGTGCTAGTATTATCTTATCACTTCAAGATAAAGTGAATGGTCATAAGGACACTGTTTGAAGTTAACGTAAAACTTCAGTGGAACTTACACAATGAGGAAGCAGGGATTCATTTTCTCATTTTCCACATCGGTCACAAATAGCACATGTGGTATGAAACACGTGTTACAGTGAATTTCATTCTAAATAAGAATGCATATGTCTTTATATTATTCACTGTACAGATCTTAGTCTAGTTACAACTCTCGTAACTAACTTGAGTTCTTAAAAGCTCGTCTCTCTCTGGCGCCACATTAAGATCTCACATCTGGCTTGAATCATGTATCAATGATAATGGGGTCTATCATGATCGGTTCTAAAATATATTAGTATATTTAATGTAAACCTCATCTTGACAAAATCAATGCGATATATTCATATATACTAGCTCCGCGAGAACATATCCTACATATTCTCTAATATTTATGTGTCTCATCTCAGCTTGCTATCTCGACAACTGAGGCGACCACACGTGTAAGAATGTTGGTCTCAACCTGATGACATATTTCAATTACATTAAGTGTGTAATTATGCTAGCATTAAGGGTAAATTTCCTAACTATTAAAGTTATATCATAATCCTTTCAATCTAGGATTATATTGATGTACATTTACCAATTTTTTATAGCATAATTTATATTGGGCCTTGTACATATCACAATGTACACTAATTAGTTAGTCGTACTTTCAAGGTAAGTCAATATCCTCTTGACAACATCTCAATGATTATATTGGTGTCCACTCACCAATTTTACGACGTAACTAATGATAAACTTTGTACATATAACAATGTACATGAGACTCTGTATGGTACTAACATAAGGAACTTGTAATTAATAAATTGATCTTATGGAGTTTCAATATACACATTGAGGATAAGAGTTTGTAATTTCACAATAGAAGTATCCATGAACCTATAATTGCTCATTTCGAATCAACTATTACTCATAATATATATAAGCCACATTTCTTATATAAAATCTCAAAGAAATTTGAGAATTGCCATTTCATTATGGTTTTACAAACTCTTCATTATTTCTAGCCAAGACATATAGTCCACACATATACATAATCTAAAAATTATCCATAATCTATTTAGTGTACTTACCATGGCTATCTTTTGCCATCATTAATCTGTAGGACATTACAGCTTGATGAAATAAAAGATACCACTTTATAGAGGATTGTTTCAAGCCATACATTATGTAAGCACACTTATGCGCTCTTGATCCTTTGAAACAAAAAATCCACAGGTTATTCCATGTAAATCTCTTCCTCTAGTTCTCTATCGAGAAGTACAATCATTACATTCATCTGATGTAATTTCAGGTTCAAATATGTGACTAGTGCTAGAATAAGGCATATAGAAGAAAACTTTACTTCCAGAGAATTAGTTTCTTCATTTTCGATAAGTAGCGCCTTATACCTCTCATTAGTACTTTCCGTATTACATATGATATATATGGAATCCATACGTTCATAACGGTCTAATGACCAGAAGGTAAGTGAATCAAATTTCGGACATGATAACTTTTCTATACTCCATCTCCCATTTCCCTTGCTTTCATTCATATATTCACTTAGTAGATATAAGTGATAGCTCAATCCTAAAATCTTTGGCTCATCACTGTCAATCGAAGTAATCATCAAAACTTCCTTTTCAATCTCCGAAAGATGAAATTGAATAATTTGGTCATTATGTCCACGAGTTGGTAAATTATTACAGTGACTGATTTAACAGTTGTTTCACTCTCACTAAGGATGAAAGATCCATTTAGAATTCCATTTCCACTAGGGATGGAGGATCAAGTTAAATTTTAATTTACCACCACTCACATATTAACACAGATCATCTAATTCTAAAATTAAATATCTATAATAAATTCACTTCTACTAAGAAATTCATTCTCTAATAATGACATCTTGTGATTCAAATTCAGTCACACTTCTATCTAATTATACACCATCGTTTATTTAATCCTTTAGAATGCACAGAGTATCAAGTAAAGATACATTTCTCTTCTTGCATCCAATTTCTCATTTCTATAAGATGGATTATAAACATAATCTGCATACCCCTACGGCTGTAGATTAGTTAGACCAGGCTACCTACCTGTCCAGAATTCATATGGTGTAGAAGTGTTTGATTAAAATGGAACATGATTAAGTAAGTAGGCAACAATAAACATATCTTCTAGTAAGATACTAAAAAATTCATTTGCGCCATTGCAAACCTAACTATTTCCAACATTATTTAATTCATTCTTTCCGCTACACTATTTTGTTACGGAGTCTTAGGAATAAATAAATATATTTTTAGATCTTTCTTACTAAACAATTCCTTGAATTGTTCAGAAAGATATTTACGTACTCGGTTTATTCTTTAAAAACTCAAAAAAATTATCATCTAATATGATCATCAACCAAACAATCTGAATGCAATCCAATGCTTTCGATTTATGAGAGATCAAATAGATATGACCGAAACATCTAAAGATATTAATGAATATAACAAGATAAAAAATTTCAATCTAGTCTTTACACTCATTCAATCACAAATGTAATAATGAATTAGTTACAATGAAATTTCTGATCTAGTTCTTTATTAGATGGTTTTCTAGTTGTTTTTTCTTGCTAGATAATTTACATGACCTTTAAGATAAATGAGTCAAATTAGTCATACTTGACTGATATACTCATTTTATCTAATTCAACATGACTTAATCTAACATACCAAAATATCTGCATCATTACCATTGTAATGATTGAAAAACAAACAAAATTATAATCGTATCTACTGACGTATAATTTTATAAAACCATTAAACTATCAAGTACCATATGAATATAATTTACTAAAATAATATTCATATAACCAGTATGATCATTAATGATAACCCGAATCAATGAGAATAACCATGAACATTAAAACCCATTTAGATCATAAGTGTTTATTAGAACATCATGGGGTCTAAATTTAGACTACCATGCAAACCCAGTTTGTTGGTACCAAACTCCAAAAAAAAAAAAATGTTTTAACACATATACATCATGTCTCTAATAATCTAACTATACTCAAAGTGTGCTTTACAATTTCTTGTTGGATGGTATGTCTTTACTTATCCACCGTCCACAATGGACGAGATTCAAAAGAAAATATCTAACTAGAAACTTAAGCATAACTTAACAAATTCTTAAGTTTGGATTTTACTCTTTTCGACTCAACGCATTTATGAGTGAAAATGATTCATCTTGTCACAATCGCAACAAGTTATTTGAGTTTAGCTCTTCCTCAATTCGTTATCCCTCAACTTCTTGCATATTCCGATCTAAGATTAAGTGATTATGACTAGATTCTCTTCTTCTTTTGGAAATAACTATTTCCACTAATATGCTCAAAACTAAAAGTTTTGTGCAAGTTGGAATCTTTCATATAAAATTGGCTAGAATCCTAAGCCACCTT
Source organism: Dipteronia dyeriana (assembly GCA_032871835.1). Taxonomy (NCBI): domain Eukaryota; kingdom Viridiplantae; phylum Streptophyta; class Magnoliopsida; order Sapindales; family Sapindaceae; genus Dipteronia; species Dipteronia dyeriana. The sequence continues at coordinate 1,633,418 of CM065303.1, forward strand.
TAGGTGCTCATCTTCTACTACCAAAATAACGCGATCGAAACGTTTCATATTAATTTTATATATTCCAACTATCAAAAGAGATCGGATCGTTTAGTCGGTGTATCATGCTTTATATTCTTATTGGAGGTTGCCACTAATTTTGGCGCTTCTTATAAGTAATCAAACCTTGATACCGTACCTACTAAAATTTTTTGTATTGAAAATACTACTAAAATTTTCCCTTCAAGCCAAACTCTGAAAGGTAAACCACCTTACTTAAATCCTACTGTACTTGTAAAACATACATGTGAAATTTCTATTTAACTTACTCCCCAACATGATGCGAGTAATTTAACTTCTGGCTTGATAAGCCTTCACATCTTGTATGTCGAGTAATAAGTACTATTCCGAAGTTCAATCATGATTCATGTTATAGTCTCAAGAGTTTCATACTCTTAAAATACACTAGATCTTTTTGTATATATTCCCTAGATTACAAGATTTAGTTTATCGCGATCAAATTGGCCACAATATTATAGATATATAATCTATATTTTATGATAATCTATGCGGAGACATACAATCTACTATGCAAGCATATTAATTTCAAAAAATACACACATTTAATTTTGCTGCAAACGCTGACTGAACAAATGATGAAACAATTTAAGGAACAGAATCGAAAAAGTCGTCAATACGTCTAATTACCATCTGTTTCCAAAAATTTAATCATCATTAATTTAGTACTTTACGTAAAATTCTAATTCTAATTCTAATTCTAATATTGTACTCAACAATTTAGAATTCCCAAAACAAGTGATCATACAAATAACAGAAGAATACAATGCACAAGTCCCAACAAAATATTTTATGGGTCAAACCGTTTTTACTACAAAGTAAATAAACCAAAATTATTTACTACAGAACGGTTTATTAAAAGCACAATATTTTCTCAAAATACGTGATTTTGCATGATATTCATTCTATACGTTTCATAATTATATCGATCACATTAAGAAAGACTCTTTAAGTCTTCACAACTTATCTAATCGTCATTTTTTCAAGAATTTTGGTTATCTTTCGCGTGTGCAATAACTCATGTGCCTAGCACTATGAATATTCACTGCGGATGTAGTAGATCGTCTCACATTCTCAATAATGTAACGCTCCTCTACGATTTCTAGTTCACACGCTCTATGACCAAAATACATCATGGTACCTTAATCTAGTTTTTCCAACCTTATAGATCTATTAACTCTTTGGTAAATTTCATTAAAAGACTATCCACTGTATCTCTCCACATAAAAGCACGAGTCATTGACTGGGGCTATATGTCATTAATAAGATTCATGAAATCTTCTCCATTAAGACATTATTCCAAAAATTTCTAACTCATTTAGAAAAAATAGTCTTTTAATAACCCTGTACATTCTAATAAAAATTATTTTTCCCGATTGCATAATTAATTAGAAAGAGAACTTTAAACGAAGGCCTTTCAATATATATAGCTCCCACTGAAGTTAAATTTCGGTGGCCAAATTTTTCGTAAGAAAATTCCATGACCGTTAGAAAACAGTGCTAAAAGTCCTGCTGAAAAAATCCACGGTGACCGAAAATGCCACCGGAAACCATATTTGACATCCGCATCGGAAACTGTTACCGAAAATCACATCGGAGACAGTTATCGGAAACCATGCAAGAAACCGTGCAAGAAACCGTAACCAGAAACCGTCACCTAAAAACATGCTGGAAACAGTCAGTGGAATCCACAACAAAATTTGTCACTTGAATTCGTGCTTGAATCTGGCTTATTAAAAATCCCATCCGAAATTTATAGGGTATTAATTCAGCTCCCATTGGAGTGAAACAAATCTATGGAATTAATAAATAAATAAATATAAACTATTTTTTTATCACCGGAAAACCGTCATCGGTCACCGGTAAACCGCCATCGGTCGCTGGTAAACCATTTATTGGACACCGGAAAACTTTGCCGGGAAAAATCACAGGCCGTCGAAAAAGTCACCGGAAAAATGTGCCTGCCGAAGTACCGGAATCGGGAACCGATCTGGTCGGTGATGACATGACACTGGTAACTGTTCCGGACGTCTAAAACCGTCGTCGAAAACTTCCCCGGTGGCCGAAAACCGTCAACGTTTCTTTTACACAAATCGATGCCACATGTCAAAATGAGAATGGGCCGCGTGTCACAAAAGACAAAAACGGACACGTGTCGTCTTCTGGTGTGTCCACGTGTCAACACCAGAACCACTTATTCATGGTATTCCAACACCCACTCGCGCCGGGGGAGAGTGAGACGCACACGTCGTCCTCCCAGACGTTTTCGATCATGGGACCATCACCATCCGACTCCAAATTTAATTTTAATTTCATTGCTGCCCTTAATTACGACGTTTGGGTTAGGGGGGAAACACACTCTCCGATAGGCCTAGCAAAACGGGTTCGTGGGTCGGGTTGGACCAAATCCGACACGACCCATTTATTAAATGGGTCTTGTCAGGTCAACCCGTTTATTAAACGGGTTGAACTTCTCAAACCCGACCCAACCCATTTAATAAACGTATAACCCAACCAGACCCGTTTAACCCGTTTATAATATGTTTAATTTTTTCTATATTAATAATTATTACAAATATAATATAAATCTAAACTAAAAATATCCTTAAAAAACAAACATAATAACAAACTAAATCACATCTCAATTTAGACGAGCCACAAAAAGACTATAAAGTTTATACAATCCACAAATGATAGAATATATAAAATAAATAAATAACCAAACAATTAAAACTAATAAAAACGATAAATAAAGACTGATAGTTCAACTGCTGAGGTCTTCAAACGTTATATTCCGTAAAATATTGGCAATTGTAAGATGAAAGTTAAAACAATGTAAAAATTAGTTATTTATCATTGAATCATAATTGTTGTTGCAAGTATTCTTCCAATTAATTTTAAGTTACACATTTTCCCCAAACTAATCGTGCTAACCCGCCAACCCGTTTATAAAACCCAACCAAACCCGTTTACCAACCCGAACCCACTTAGCTCCACCCAACCCAACCCAACCCAAATTCGTTGGGTTCATGTCAACTCGTCGTGTCGTGACCCAAATTGTCAGGCCTACCCTCCAATCATAGGAGAGTGGAACATGTTCTTCATGTTCTTCACCCACATTCAAAAACAAAATAATTTTCCAGATTTTTGATTTCGAACGTAAATATTCGAAATCGTTTTTCTCCCTCGTTTCTTAACCAAATTATACAAATGACCTATCGTTGGAAATCTATCGAAATACTCTATCTAATGGTACCATGATCGCAGAGAAATAAAAAAAAATGACAATAAAATTTGAACCCCATAACAGTCAAGGGTTTCGTTTTTAATTTTGAAGTTAAATCATGGCAAGAATCTCCAAAACATAAATCACACACACACACACACACACACACACACACACACACACACACACACACACACATATATATATATATATATATATATATATATATATATATATGTATGTATGTATACAATCATGCCATCTAAAACGAAATATAACAAGTGTGTGGTGTTATGCCATTATCGAATTGTGAAGCATTCAAAACGTGAATAACAAATCCTAAACATATCATTTCTACCAGAATACAGTCCCAACCATGCTCTGATACCAATGTAAATAAATACGATATAAATAAAACAAATTCAAATTATTATCGTTCACCATACGGAAATTCGAATTCCAGCGGAAACGGGATCGAAAACCTAGAACTATATTACCAGTCGGAGGACGATCACACGATCGGAAAGTCCCCTCTGATCACAATACATGTTACCCACACTTTGATTGTGGATGAGAGAAAACTCTACAGATTTTCTCGACATCTCTGACTTGTGTTTATTGCTCTGTATATTGCTCTATGATGAACACATGCACTCTGTGTTCTTTTGCACCGAAAAATCACATATTACACAACACTCATATTTGTTGCCTTTGCATATATGCTACCAGAATACACAAATATTCACTCATACTTTCCCATACATGCCTTGCATTTCACATGTACACACACATGCCTTGCATTTGCACTGCACACTGCTATACATTCCATGCATTCCTTTTTAATACACGAATTGTGTATATTGTTATGTCTATCAGTTTCTTAACTGATACTTATACCACAAAAAAAAAAAAATTGCTCATGCAGTTATTTGTGCATTGCATGGCTTTGCATGTATTGGGCTTGAAATTGGGTTTTGATTACATGGATTTTGGGCTCTCCATGTATTACTTGTGTTCTTGGCCCACTTTGGTATATAATGGGTCTCTAACCCATACCCAAATATACTAACATATATATACTCTTGAATCTTGATTAAAGTTACTATGAAGGGTAAAATTATTTAATTAAAGTATATATTGTGCGGTTTGAGTTTCTTCCTTCTCATGTGAATGTGTGAATGTTAGTTGGTATAGGAGAAGCCAAAAATGTAACTGCGGAAGAGTAAAGTGATGTATGTTGATACTGATAATTTCTAGTAGAGCATTTCAGTAACTGTCTCCCGATAAACCTTCATTCTATATAACAGTATACTAAAATAAAATAAAATTTTAATAGGTGTACAAATGAAAATGTATATATATATATATATATAGATAATAGTCGGTTAAAGATTTGTTCGGATCTAATGATGAGTTTAATCGTTACAAGTATGATTTGAATAATAACCCGAGTTATTTTCAACATGCATTTTTTAAAAATATTCATAGCTAAATTTAAGAGTATTTGGGGTTGATCTTTTTCATATTTTAGAACGATCAAAGTGAAATTACAAGAGTGAGTAGTACACCGATATAAAGGATCCGTTGGGTTTCTCAACTCATGCCCGTGTGTTAGCTAACAAATTTATACAGCTTATATTTAAAAAATCTAAAAAGTCTTGAAATAAAACCCAGATAATCCTAATAGTCTATAAATAAAATCCAAAAATTATTTCAAAATCCTGAAAGTCTCGTCCATATAATCCCCAGTCTTTAAAATCATACAAATCCATAAAATCCTCATAGTCTTTAAAATCATATAAATCCATAAAATCCTTGCACCCAAAATTTGTCTATTAAAATCTCAATCCAATAAACCACCCTTAATTACTTTAGAATTTATTTATTTACAATAGTTTTTTTTTTCAAAATTACAAAAGGGTATAGTTGGTAATGTGTGGGTCTGCTTAGTGCTTACGAAATATAATATTTAAAAAAAAAATTAATAAGATGTACATACAAAAAATGGTGTCTATACAAATTTTCTAGGATATAAATACCGTCAGTCTCGTTATAAATAGTATAACTAATTATCCGTAATTTTGATAGTATTTACTATATCATCTCGTTATTTATATGATAGATAAAAATTCTTATTAACTGTATTATACATACAAATCATTATTAATTGTATTATAGAGAATAAAAACTATAATTGAACATAAAAAAGAATGAAGAATTAATGTGGGGTTTTGAGTAGGAAGAGAGTCACTATCATGTTTGGTAAATTAAGACAACAAAATTAACAAACAGGGACCATTATAAGATAGATGAGGTGGTCCTCACACACTTCACTATCAAGACAAATAATGTAGAATTGGAGAGAGAATAAAGAGGAGTTCACAAAGGAAGCAAAACGACCACGTGCTCTTCGTCAAAATAATTTTTACATCTAACAAAATGATTGTAATACAAAAGAGGTGGCCATGGCTTCTAGTGTTGTGTTTCCTTGGCGATCCATGACAACCATGCTTCATGCCCTCTTGTTTTGGTTGTCTCTCACTTTGAGGATCTTATCTCCCTCCTACATCTTATAAGATTTGTAAACCATATAATACTAACTGCGATAATCATCAAATATCTATAAGAGAAATATTAGTCATTTGCTGATATTAATCTTTACAATAATATTTATTATTTACGGTTATTTGTTAATAAGTTACTGAATAAAAAGAAAATAAATCCTAACTATTTATAAATAATTGTTTAGATGTATTTTTTTTTTTTCAAATTACCGTACACGGTGACCATCAAGCTGTTCTAGGACGTTGACTGACTAAATAAGTGTTAATTCCACCGGAACATCAATCTAGTCTATTTAGATGTTTTACAATATCTTTGTTAGCTCTGTGTGACTTCAAATCATTAGTTTGTGGATGTTGATTCTTAATTGATTTATATAAATTTAACAATTTATCAATAAAAGATCATTGGTATTTTCAAATTATTTCTATTATTTACGTGTCTTGTGTTAGAATATAATAACACGAAAATTTCTTAAATGAAGGATTTCGTATTTAAAGTATTAGTGAAAAAAAATTGGATTTAGATTGATTTAGGATTCGGATTTTCTTGAATCAAAATCGGATGTTTTTAGGATTGGCTTTCAAACTTTATAAAAAAATGTTTTTTTTTTTTTTCCTAATCTTCACAATACAAAACAATATAAAAAATCGCATTAGAAAACAATGTAAATGTGTTTTTGTAAATATTTCTACCTAAAATTAACTTTATTTTTATTTTCTAAATTTATTTCAAATCGGATAATTCGGACCAAATTAAAAAAAAAAAAAATTGATCAGATTTAATTGTACATTATTTTCCTATATACCATATTCAAAAACCAGATTCAAACCTTTTTTTTTTATCCGAAACCTGGAATCAAATTATCTAATCCAATACCTACAACCATGAAGCAATTAAAATATGAAAAACAAAAATGTTTCCAAAAAAGAAAGAAAAATTAAAAGAAGATTGATGGAGGAACAAATTAGATGCTGTCCGATAATGTTAGTAAGTGCCCTGTGTAATTTATCATCGACATATCCTGACCGTGCGATGGAGAAAAATGAAGGGTGGAGTGCAAGCTAAGATATGAAAATCAAAGTTGGCAAGAAAAAGGGAGATAAGGAATTGTTATTGTTTGGAGACGGAGATAGGGAAGAGAGAGGGTGGTGTTAGGTTAGAATTAGTTGTTTGTTTATACTTTTTATAGGAAATGAGAGAGACATCCCATTCCTATCCAGCTGTCTGTCCCCATTTACCTTTTGGCCTCTCATCAATGCTCTACACCTTTTTCAATTTTCATTCCTATTTATTTTTCTTTTATTTTAAAAAAATTATATATTTCACCGTCATAGAAAAAATCCAAATATATATAAATTATACTATACATATTTTATTCAATTCATATCATCTCAATATTTTGAATGAATCCAATAAATCGAATGGAATAATATTTTGATAATCTGATCAAATCGAATTTAGACTTTTTTGGATTTGGTTCCGGATTCAGTTAGGACATTCTTAATTTCAAATAAATCTTTGTATTTCATTTGGATCAGATTTTCGATTTTTCCTGATTCGGATAGGATTAAACTAATCGGATTTTATAACAAAATAACAAAAACTCCACCCTTAATCTTTACAACCACAGGATATACACAAACCCATCCTCATCGATCTTCAATCTTTATAAATATTCATAAATTCTAATCCTCCACACAAATAACCATCATATATCATCGATCAAAACAATAACTAAACATATTAATATATGAATTCATTATATATATATATTCAGAAATATTCAAGTCAGTACAAACTGATATAATTTTATCGGTGCACACTAATATAATTTTACCAGTGCGTTAGATGTGAAACTTTAGATTTATATATTTTAACTCAAAGTGTATGTATTTGTTAAAACTTCCCCATAATCAATGGTCCACATACAACGTACTGATAAAAGTTATATCAGTACACACCGATTAGAATGGTACTGTATATATATATATATTATACAATGTATTTTAAAAAAATTCTTGGATCAACTTGGAGATACGACTCCCACTTCATTTTTATATTTATTTTGTTATTTTATAACCGATCAAAAAATATATATGAAATTAGTCGCCGGATGTTTCGTACCAATATTGTGGTTAACAATTAGAGTTGACGGAAGTAAATTGATGGTAGAAGATTTTCATACAATTTTAGAAAAAAGTTGCCTATTCATACAATTAGACATAATGACAGGAAGATTATGTAATGTTACTTTTCTAAAAAAAATAAAGTTTCGGATATTATGTTAAGAGAATCCTCTATTAATTGCAATGAAATTTTAGTACTTATCAAATCTGTATAATTTGTTTATTCAAGTGAGTTTTATAATTTTATTGTTAGAAGATCTTATGAAAAATTGGAAATGAAATAGGGTCATATGTAAATAATCAAAAAAAAAAGTAATAATCAAATTTAATAAAAAAGTTTTTTTTTTTATATATTCAGTAAAAAAGTTATAATTTTATTATTTACATATGCATAATTATATACTTTAAAACTTAATATACTACATTTATGAAGGAAAACAATCATAAACTTAAGATTTATAGACCACCATAAATTATTTTGAAAATAGGATTCTATTGACTTATTGTAAAGAGAAAATGTGATTTATTCTTCATTGTTTTTTTGTCATTTTTAATTTTGTCTTTATAAATTCAATGATTAATTATTACCATTATTATTATTAATTAGTGATAATATAAGATTGATCAAGTGGCATGTTTTAAATAACTACATTAAAGATGTTGTTGATTCGAACCACGTCCTCTCCCGGCTTCCGTATATCTTGAACTGTTATAATATCTAAAAATTAATAACGCTAAAAGTAAATAATTTTATCGCGACCATTACTAATTACATATAATAAAATCACCTTTAAATTAATAAAAAAAATAAATTACCTCGGATATTTATAAATTAATACAAAATTTCTTGTTTTGAAAAATTAAGATGTGATAAGACTTAAGATTTAAAAGAAAATATGAATCTCGAGAGATTTTTTTTTTTAATTTCATAAATTTAAAACAAAAACATTTATAACTATATATATCTTCCACTATATATTTCATGACAGATCCAATGATGATAATTAAATGAAGTTGGAAGGTATTAGATGGTACAATATGGACTGTTTTAACTTTTAACTGGTACATAGTTTATAAAAAATAAAAATGAAAAAATCCATCCACCCAATAAATTAATAAAGAAAAATATAGCCGCCGTTTTAGCACCCAATAAGATCTAATTGGAATTATAAGATTTGAATTGTTTTGTATGACCAAGACACCAACAAATAATTACTTCAAAAAAAAAGAATAAAATAATTACACAAAGACCGATGGAAATCTAAATATCATATTTGTAACCCAAGATTTTCACCTCTTTGTCATCCATAGTCCCCCGTCGCGCGTCTTGTCCCATCTCCAATTAATTTCTCAACTATTTCACATTCCTATCTCACGCTCCATCAGAGCAGTTGCATGACACTCGACTCAACCTTCGCTGGTCTTATATCATGACATTGGAAGAGTTGTAAAAGATTTTCATACTTGGATTATATCCTTTAACTTCTACTCTTTAGATATTGAAATAAAAATATCTATATATATTTATAAAATTTAAATAGTAAAACTTGAATTTTTTACTATTTTTATAAAAACGAATATATGTTTTAATAGAGTTATAATTGATATGCAACGTTAACTTAAAAAAAAAAACCGATGAACTTTAATTATATATTCAATGTACTTTATTAGTGATTGGAAAATAGAAATTGCAAAGTTTTACGAAAAGAATCAAGTCTAATTCCAATTAACTTAAAATTATATAATGCTTAAAAAAACGCGCTGGAGAGAGCGAGTGGGAAGGAAGGTTGGGGGGATCGATTATCGAGACCATTAGTTGACGCATGAAGGGAAGGATGGCCCACTGGGATTGCTTTGCATATTCCGAGGCCAAATGGCTCTAACGGTGATCATAAAACGACATATGTGAAGAGGTCATCCTGTATTCCTGTCTCACTAATACATTCACTTTTTTTTTTTTTTAATATATAAAATGGAAAAACAAATCTACTTTTTAATTCCAAATCTCAAAATAGTTTTGAATTGATTTTAGAAAAATTTATATAATTTTAATACAATGACTATTCATAAAAAGGACAGTCTACACCGTTGACGTCAATTATGTCTATTTTAGATTAATTTTTAAAAAGACTGATAATAGTTTTGATACAAATCAACCCCTCCAATATCAAACAATTTAGCAAGACTTTATATATATATATATATATATATATATATATTGGTATAGTTTGTAAATAACGAGTGTTGACTTATTTTATTTCACATCATATACACGCACCCTGGTTTTCTAATTATACATTTAGATGGTAGGAGTAGGCAAGGTCTTACGATCTAATAAATCGAACACAGAATACGTATTTAAATTGAGTCCTCTGATTAGGATGAATCAATCCTATTAAAAATTAAAAAACCAGATTTATATGAATTATGGATGGTTTTACCTTGTTAAAAACCAAACCGGACCGGATATACCATTGTATTAAAGAATATATAAAATTATAAGTTAAGGACGTTCAACCACAACCACATATTCGTATTGAATGTGAGTATTTATTAATATGGGTTGTGGACCCACTGTGAATATACGACATTTGTTGAACGTTATAAAATTATAAAATCAAAACTATTCTGATTAGATAAGTATTATATATATATATATATATATATATATATATATATATAAAAGACAAGAGTATTACTGACTTAAAAAAACAAAACCAAAGATTATCTGATTTCTCACCCTCACCATCTTATATCAGTAAAATATCGATTTAAAATATCAATTTATGGTATTACTGACCTAAAAAAGCAAAACCATAGATTCTCTAATTTCTCACCCTCACCATCTTAGAGTTTGATTGATTGAGTTTTTGAAAAATCTTTATCAGTAAGGTAAATCACTTAGAAATAAAGTTTATTTGTAATAAAAATTATAGTTGTTTGGTTGGTTGGTATTTTTTTTATAAAAAAATTATTTAAAAAATCACCTACCCATAAGCTTTTGCTTAATAGAGGTTTAAAGTACATTAAAACTCTATTTTAAAGAGTTTATTTAAGTAGATCTTTTATGATAAATTTTTTATAATAGACATTCAAAACATAGAGCTTTTAATTGGAATATATTAATCGTTTGGTTGTCAATTAGAAAATCCTTTTTAAATGTACAATTATTAAAATATTCAAAAACTATTTTTAAAAGGTATAGTTATATTAAACAGTTTAGTGTTGTTATCAAAGTTTTAAAAGATCTACTTGGAAAAGCCTAAAATTTGAGTTTCTCCAAGTGGACGTAAAACATCAAAAGCTCTACTGAGTGACAACCAAACGACATAATAGTTTTTGAAAAAGGCTTTCTTAATTAAAAAGTTATTTTAGTTAGTAGATAAACTCTTCCAAATGTGTACTAACATCTACTCAATTTAAAATAAACAATCTCAAAAGCCTAACCAAACAACTCTAAAAAACCCAAATAGACGTTTATAGACCTTTAGAGGAAGTAGAAAGCTCAACTGAACGAGCACTTAGAGCCATTTTGGTAAAAGTTAAAATCAGATTATTTTATAATTTGACATGAAATGATATTTGGTAAAACTTCCAAACGTGATTAATTGATAATCTGGTGAGTTTTGATAGTGATTTTGAGAAGTAAGTTGGAGTTACTTTTTAAAAGTGATTATGGAATAATTTATTTTCAACATTTGATGTATCTTTTAAAATATTATTATTATCCTTATGAAATCAGGTTAAAAACATTTATATATCTTATTTCATCTTAAAATTAAATATTCTATTTAAATTTTGATTTGATTTATAAAATATTTTAAAAATATTTTTATTATTCTTATGGAATTTTTTTTCAATTTAAATATTCTAATTAAATATTGATTTAATATATATAATTAATGAAAAATAATGAAATAGGGTTCTAAACTCATATATATTTTTGTCATTGTGACAAATCTCAGTACTTTTACAATAAATTATCAAACATATGTATATTGCTTTTAAGCTATACAGTAGTTTTGAAAATATAATTATCCAAACATCTATTGATTAATTTCACAACTGATTATTCATCCAGCACAGTTGACAATGATTATTAGGAAAGTTATAACAATACCAAACTGACTCTTAGTATGTCAAAGTAAAAAGAGAGTTGTTAGATTTGTATTGAAATAGGAGGTTTAGGGATCTTCTTTATTCAAATTCTCATAAACTTTAAAAAAAATTATTTGTATTAAACGTGAAATATTCTCATCCTTACTTCAAAATGCCTTTACACTTAACGGTTTCGGTCAAAAAATTATACTCAAAATGGCTATTTTTATGGCACCGTTCACCTAAAATCCCCTAATTAATATTTAAGGGTGAGATTGGATACAAATTTGTATCAGTTATTAAATTCCTAATGTACACTTCCCACTCGTTATTCGTTAATACAAAAGTGTGCGAAGTCTTATCTCCTCGTTGTTCGTAAAAGCAGTTACATATTTAGATCGTGCGCTATATCTGTCTGAACAAGTGTAGAGTTGATTCTCGATAGTATACTTTTCCTTCATTTTAGTGAGAAGTATATGATTCTAGCCTTTGATATAGAATAAGTGTGAGAAGTGATCCTCGGTGACTTTGGAAACATCTTATCTTGATGTCCAGACAACTAGACAAGTATGGTACAAAAGATCTTACACTCTCAAAATAGTTATTATTTATCAAAATCAATACTTTATATATAAAAAAATAATCGTTGGAGTATGATCCAAGCCCATGAAAATATATATATGAAGAGGCAAACGGGTATTTCAAATCCTAAATATGATTCATAATTTTCTAACAAAAATACAGTAAAGAAAAATGTTAGCTTTACATGCAGAAAATGATAGATGCAACAATAATGATGAATGAGATGCATAGAGAAAATAAAAATAAAAACAAAAGTTGCTTTTACTATTTTGTCTCAAGTAGTAGTAGTACGGTGTGAATGTTGGAAGCATGGAAGCAAAGCAAAGGCCTCTATAATAGCGGCAACCCATTCCTTCTCTCATAAATCCCCACCACACCACCTAGCTTATTGGAGAACCCACACAAACTAATAGAGAAAGGTTTTTTTTTTCCTTCTTTGATTGGGGTTGTTTGGTTGATGGGAAAGTGTTAGAAGGAAAATCCCAGACAGGGAAAAGAAAATTACTATTTTTTTTTATTAGAAAAAGTGGTTTCGATTTGGTTTCGGTTTCGGTTTCGGTTTCATTTTATCATTATGAGAATGGATGAGGGTGACAGTAGAAAAAGTGATGGTGGTGGTAGTGATGAATCAAATATATTCCCTTGTAAGAAGAAGAAGAAGATGATGATGGTTCATGATCACTGTCCATTTCCATCAGACGACTGTGGTTGGAAGAGGGACGGCGGTGATGTTGTTGTAGTAGGTCCCACATGTAACCACAGTTGCAGGCCTAGAACCAGTAGCAGTAGTAGTAGTGGTGATGTAATTGGTGGTTCTACTGTGAAGACTTTGCAGCCTTTTGACAACATTGGTGCAGCACTGCCTCAAACATCCTTCAAATCCCCAGGTATAATTTTTTAATTTTTTTTTTCTCTTTCAAGTCAAACATGGTCTCTCTTTCTCTCTCTCTCTTATGTTCATTAAAGTTTCTGTTTGTTGGAGTGAGAAAAATGTAGTTGTTGTTGATGATCTTTTTTTGTGGTACAAAACAGGAGGAGGATTAATGGCTGCTACCTCAATGGGGTTTTTTCCTTTCACAAATGCACAGTGGAAGGAGTTGGAGAGACAAGCAATGATATATAAATACATGATGGCTTCTCTTCCTGTTCCTCATCAGCTCCTTTTTCCTTTTCTCATAAACCCCTCTCCTCCCTGTAAATCTCTCTCTCTCTAGTTCTCTCACTCACTTTTTCATGTTGTTTTGGGGAATTTACAAAGTGGGTATTTGTTTTGTTGTGTTGTTGGTGCATTTGCAGATGTGGGTAGTGGTTTGAATGTGATAAGGTTCTCAAATGGAGGAGATCTAGAGCCAGGAAGATGCAGAAGAACAGATGGGAAAAAATGGAGATGCTCTAGAGATGTGGCTCCTGATCAGAAGTATTGTGAACGGCACTTGCACAGAGGCCGTCACCGTTCAAGAAAGCCTGTGGAACAACTTCCTCCGAAAAACAACAACAACAAGACTCGACTTCAATCCAATCCTCTTCCTCCTTCTCCTCCATCAAGTATCACTCAATCTTACAATCATGTCAAATCCACTGAAAAAGTTTCAGTCTTTGAGTCTCTTGAGCAGCAGAGGTGAGTAGTATTTGAAGAAATTTTGAATCTTGTTGGTATTGTTTTTGTCATTTTGTGTTCCTTATTGTGCGACAAATTTGTAGGTGCTTAGGTAATTGGATGATGAACTCCTCTGTTTACAATCAAAATTACCAGCCAGAGCCGCCTTTGAATTTGAATTGTTATACAGATATTATGAACCCAGATTTGGTTGCTTCTCTTGAAAATCAACACCAATCAGAGACACCAATTAGAGGGTTCATTGATTTATGGTCTGATGGAGTCTCAGACCATGACCATAACGACAACACAAACTCTGGCAACAGTTCTTCAAATGGGAATCTTTTACTTTCTCCACTAAGTCTATCGATGGGAGGCAGCAGCAGCAGCAACAACAACACCACCATCATTGATGACGAAATGGATCGGATCCAGATGGGTTTGGGTGTGATCCAAACTGATCAAGACCATGAATGTAGTACCAGACTTCCATTTACAAGCTGGTTACCTTCTCCTTCTTGGGCACCAGGAGGGCCACTAGCAGAGGTCTTAAGGCCAAGCACACTCATCCAATCAAATCCACCGTCTCCAGTAGCCACTGTAAATGGTGATACACTGTCCTCACCATCTGGGGTTTTGCAGAAGACACTTGCTTCTTCATGGTCTGATAGCAGCGGCAGCAGCAGCCCTACACTTGCAAATTCAAATGCTAATAATAAACCTGTTGAGCTTGCTTTGCTTTGGTTGAATCAAGGAAAATTATCATCATCCTCTACTTGATATGTTTGTGAGAGTACTACTTTGTCTTTCAAATTAAGTTGTTTTGTTAATTTTTTTGTGTTAGCTATGTTCTTTGTTCATTGAAAAATGAAAACTAGTTTTGTGGATTTTGGTTTCACAATGTCTGAGAAGGAGGGATCTGTCTGAATCCTGAACTGGGAGTTCTTACCATGGAAACATCAAACATGTATTTTGATTTGCAGGCTTGCTATGTTCTTTTATTTTTGGAGAAGGCATATCTTTGGGGTTCTGTGTTTGTGGCCCTCTTTTTGTCTGAAAAAAATAAATATCTACTTATCTAGTTTGACTCTATCAAGATTGTATCTCACTGTCTGAAATTCAAACTCAATTTGTTTCTACTAAACAGTACTTGAAAATTGAAATCATACAATCACAATTCTCACCTCATAAAATTTAGATTATTAGTAACTGTGTCACCCATATTCTGATTTCAAACGTCTGTGGATATAATATAACTTCTACAAATAACTTTTTTTTTTCCAAGGTAAACCCAACAATCTGACAACACATTTGTACAGAATTTCCTGCTATTACTCACTGTTATTTGGGTTCTGCAAACAGTATATCAGTGATACCTGTGCTTGGCTTCCCCCATATATAACAGTTTGAAAGACTGGTCTTGTTTCTTTGCAACTTTGCTTGAGCTTCAGTGGAAAGCTAAGAAACTGCTTTTGTGGGGACCAAAACTTGTAATGGACTTTTGAAACACTTAGCATGAACTTGGTGTTGTGTTTTAGATCATATATGTGTAGGGTGAAACGAACTTTTTAACCGAGTAAATGATCTATGAAATTATGTAAATCCTCATTTTTGATCAATCTATTTATTTAAGTAGATTTATTCGATATGAATTTAATATAAACTCTTTGAGTGTATATTCCTTTTCGGATTAATGATGATATGTAATTTAATATCGATAAATCTTAATAAACCTCTAAACTGATCTCTATATCACTAAACGGATAGGATAATTTATATTTCATAGTTTCTGTAATTCTATGTATAAGTATGATATATCAAATGTTCGGTGAATTGTCTCACATGGATTTGTAACAAACCCATGATCGTAAAAAAAACATGTGATGCTTCCATTGGAATAAATCAAATGATCAAAGGATAATGTTAATAATACAAACAGTTTTCGACTATCAAAGCAATTGAAAATTAAAATGCTATCTTCTGTTTTGACTGATTCGATAAACACAAAATACAGCTGATGTATATCATCCTATTATTAGCTTCTTCTTTTTTCGGCTGCATTTAACTCCACGTGTTTGATGAAATGGCTGAGAGACAACAACTGGTTCTTGGGACTTGGTTTACCCAACTGGGTTTCAAAGGTCAGCTCTAATGGTGTCCACGGTTCGGTTTCGGTTTCGAACAGCCGGTTTCGGCTCCGTGGAAAGGTCGAACCGTAACCGTAACCGGAATAGGACGGTTTTGGACGGTTTCGGAACCGGCGGTTTTCGGTTCGGTTTAAGTTTCGGTTTTCCGAAATCGAACGGTTAGGTTCGGTTTCGGTTTCGGTTTCGGTTTCGGTTCGTTCGGTTATTTTTTTTTTTTTTTTTTTACAAAAATTAATATATATATTATTTTATATACATTTAATTTTTATATATATATATATATATATATATGTTTTTTTTAAATGAAACTATACAACTAATATTTGTACTTTTATATACACATAAATGTGATTTTGTTTTTAATGGAACTATACAAGTATATACAAGTATACAACTAATAGTCTAATTACTAATACAAAATTACAAATCGATAAACTTAAAATTTAAAAAATGGCCAAACATTTTTATTTGTAATCAAATTTCATTTACAATGTCTATATTTTAAATATTCACATAAAATATGAAATACAATTATTTAAATATACAATTGAACCGTTGAACTATTTAACAATGAATATGTAAAAATAAAAGAAATTAACATTAATTAATAAGTAAAAATTTACAATTGCATCTAAATTATATATAAAAAAAATTAGAAATTAGCCTTAATTGAATATAAAATCTAACAAAGTTCAAATAACACATTGAAAAAAGAAAAAATTAGTCTTGCACTTAATGTTGACCACAATTAAGCTGCCTACGTATCCTCCGCCAATGTAGAGGAATCAAAGGCCACGTAGTTCATTTACCTGTAGTGGGATAGTCGGTGTTAGTGGTTGGAAGATTTGAACAGAATCTATTCACTGCCTTCTGTTCCCGTGGTTTGATCATCTTCGAAGAAATCATTCACTATTTCTGGCTCGAGTTCTTGTTGTCTAAATTTCGCCTTTGTCCAATCATCAACACATGCTTGGGCTTCAAGTGATTGTGGACACAGAACCGACCGTCTTGGATCCAAAATATTTCCACCTGCACTAAATTCTTGTTCCACAGCAACGGTAGAAACCGGTGTTCCAAGAATTTGTTTGGCAATAATAGCCAAAATTGGATATTCTTGTTCATAATCCTTCCACCAACCCTGGATACTAAATTTATCTTCTAAAAATACATGATTGGCTTCTAAAAACCGGTCAAGCTCAGAATGTGTGTTAGAGGATGAAGAAGATGCTCGTAACTTTTTGGCTATTTAGGAAAACAATCGACCCCCTAAACCCTTTAATTTAAATTGTGAGGAACTGGTAGTACCATCAGATGTGGGTTGGGGTTGTGAAACCGATATGTTCAAAGACGGACCATATATTTTAAGATATTCATCATATAATTCATATAGTAAAGTCTTAACGGAATTACAACAACTAAGAACATCGGTTTCTATTCCTAAACTATTGTAGTAATGAGTTAAATAATCTTGCAAACATTCTAATTTAAAGCGGGGATCAAAACAAGATGCAAGCAAATAAATATTTGGAATATCCTTATAATACTGTATCCATTTTTTTTTCATTGCAGCAACACATTGACTCAATTGAACATCTAATTCACAGTCACTGAATCCACTAGCAATATTAACACTTTGAACAAGAAATAAATGAGTAGTGGGATAGTAAATACCAGATAAAGCATTGGTAGCATCATTAAAAACACGTAACAATTCAAGAATTTTTATACATACATCCCAATGCTTCAATTGAAGCGAAATTAAAGGGACGTTATAAGTAATAAAAGAAACTAATATTTCCTTATATTCAACACTTTCATTAAGCAACTTATAAGTAGAATTCCAACGAGTACTAATATCTCGAGAAAATTTTATAGGACGCCTATTATTTTGAGAACAAAATTTCAACCATTGTTTTTGGATTTTGTTATGCGTCCAGATATAATTAATATTATCTCTAATTGGTCTAATATAAACAGAAAGGATTTGTAATCCAGCTTGAACACACAAATTTAAAACATGACATGCACATCGTTGATGAAATAATTTACCCCCAAAATAGGGATTGCATAATTCCTTTAACATAGGAATAGATGCGGTATTGCTCGCCGCATTATCAAAACCAATTGCAAAAATTTTGTTTTGGATATGAAACTCTTCAAAAATAATTTTAAGGTGTCGAAAAATATTATGAGCTGTATGTGACTCATCGAAAACACGAAATGCAATAATTCTTTTTTACATGTTTCAATTATTATCAATATAATGACATGTCACACCCATGTAATGGTGGCTACCAAAATTATCGGTCCATATGTCAGCACATACGGAAACGCGACCTTGATATTGGAAAAAAAAAGATTTCAATTTGTGTTTTTCTTTTTTGTAAATGGAAAACAGTGCACGTGTGAGAGTGACTCTAGGAACACGTTGTATTGCAGGATTTAATGCAGTTTGACAATAATTAACAAAACCAACTTTCTCACCAAAACTAAAAGGTAAGTGTTCTACTGCAACCATTGTTGCTAATTCTTCCTTATTTTTTTCAGACGTATAATGAAATAATTGATTGGTAGAGGTACCATACCTGGATATTTGCCCTTGGTTACTAGCTTTCACCAATTCGGATGGATGATTTCTTTTAACATGGTTCCAATACGTGCCATATCCAAAGAACTTAACGGCCTTGTATGTTTTGGGGCAGTAGTTGCACATGATTTTGATTGTTCCATCATTTAACTCAATTTTCTTCATATGCACTCTGAAGAGATCGGACTTCAATGGCTTTTCTTTTTCATCTGCATCAAATTCATCTGAAGGGGTGGCATAGTATAAGGGGTAGATATATTTTCATTACTAATGGGGATATTGGGATTTGGCTCAGCAACAAAAGGGGGGGGGGGGGGGGGGGGGGGGGGGGGGTTAGGATTAAGAGGGGGATCGGATTCAAAATGACTTTGAAGGAACTCGTGGTAAAGTCGGTCATTGTAATTGACGTCTTCACCTTCGTGTTCCAACAAATTTTGCAATGGACCCTTTCCTCTGTCCAAATTTGTAGGACCTGAACCTTCTCCCCCACTTACTATTAAAAAATTAATTATAAATACTAATTGAAAAAAAAGAAGATAATTGTAAGTAAATAATATAATATTAAAAAAAATGGAAGAAATATATGTTTTTAATTTATATGAGAAATGAGAATAAAATAAAATTGTTGAATGTAGAGAGAATTTAGAATTTGAGATTGAGAGAGATTAAGAGAAGGTGGGAGTGGTGTGAAGAAGAATGGATTGTGGGGGGGGGGGGGGGGGGGGGGGGGGGGTTATAGAATTAGTGTGGATATAGAACTAGTGTGGAGGGGTAATTTGGAAAATAAAAGAAAGAAAAAAAAAATATTACCGTTGAGCGTTGGAAACAAAAAAGGAAGATGACCGTTGTTCAACGGTCATCATCAACGCCCAACGGTCATTTTTTTTTCTTTCTGAAATACTGCCACGTGTCAACATTTCATTGGTTGTTTTTTTTTTTGAAACAGACAACCGTCTGCCGGTTAAACCGACCGAAAACCGCCGGTTAAACTGACGGTTTAACCGGCGGTTTTCGGTAGGTTTTTCACATCCCATAACCGTAACCGAACCGTCGGATCCGGTTTCCAACCGGTTTTGTAACCGACGGTTTCTGTTACGGTTTCGGTTTTCAGATATCGGTTTCGGTTCGATTTCAAACGGTTTAACCGAACCGTGGACACCTCTAGTCAGCTCAATTCAGTGAGTCGGTGAACTCAACCAACAACATAGATAGTTAGATACATGCCATATTATAGATGTGACTCAAATGGGTTCCCTATTTACCCACTAATGTTATCTTGACACTTGACAACCTATTTATAATTATGAGAAAAACCTATATGACGGTCCGATGAAATTGTGCCACCTAGTATTTTAAAAATATGTTTTTAAACTTTTAATATAAATAATATATTTTTATTGGACAGTAAGACTATCTCATGTAAGTTTTTATGTATACTTAGAGCTAAATAATTAGAAGTTTAGAACTAATTGCATAAGCATTCCCGAGTTTAACTCTAATTTCAGATATATTGACTTTCTAAAAAACATTATATAAATATTCACTACCGTTAGTGAAAAGTTATTAAAAATTAAGGTAAAACCATCGTATAGTAATGTGGAAACATATGAAATGAATTTTATAATGTGGTAAACGTGATTTTTAAAAAAATGTGGAGAAAATACATCCTTTATTATTTAAAGAATAATTAATTTAATTCTTTTAAAAATTGATGGAGGAGATCTAATTTCCTCCAATGTCCTCCCTTAATGAGGAGATGAAATGGAAAAT
Organism: Dipteronia dyeriana; assembly: GCA_032871835.1. Taxonomy (NCBI): domain Eukaryota; kingdom Viridiplantae; phylum Streptophyta; class Magnoliopsida; order Sapindales; family Sapindaceae; genus Dipteronia; species Dipteronia dyeriana. The sequence continues at coordinate 1,654,173 of CM065303.1, forward strand.
CAATTAAATTAAAAAAAAACTGGAAAAATCAGAAAAAATATTTGACAAAAATAAAAAGTGTGATAGCGCCGCCAATTTTTATTTTTATTTTTAAAAAATGATTTTATCTATCTATTAATCTATTATTATTATTTTTATAATCAAATATTAATCTGCTCATGTATTCTCTTCTTTTGCTTTTGCAATCCTTGTACGTAATCAATCATGTCTTTGATTATTGGAGTCTTATCCATCTAATTACATCAACTAATAATCACATGATGATCAATGTTGAAAAACATTTTCCAGTTTTCATAATATAATTTGAAATTTAAGATATTGAAGGGGAAGTGTTGACTGTTGAGTAGCCTCAGCAGTATGCTAGAATTCAAAAACTAATTTTTGTTAAACAATTATTGAGGGCTAATTATTAAATGAGCGTGAGAATTTGAGATAATATGGCACTACCATGGAACCAATAGGACAGACTAGAGGTATCAAATGGGAAGGGACAGATCGGGCCATAATTTTAGGGTCCGATCGGGTTTCAGGATCGGGTATAAACTGCTTTATGAGGATGGCCATCTCCATAAGCCTAGTCCAGAGTGATATTAACAAATTTATTAATTAATAAACTACTACTTCGATTTTATTTCTTTTAAAAAAAAACATCCTAATTTATCATAGATAGACACTGAAAAAAATAGAAAAATGCATATAAATATAAAGTTTCAATCACAATTTTATAAACAACCCTTGCCTCAATTTTTAATTTGAAATTTCATTATCATCGATTCATCATTCATCATCATAAGCGCAAAACCACCAAAACATCACATGAAACAGTCGAGCAAGAAATTTTTCATTTCTTGTAAACTCCATATGCTTGTATCATAAGGTTACAGATTTAAATTCTTCCCCTCTTTATAAAAATACCCAAAAACATTTCTATTTTTTTTAAGTGCTCTAACGTGTTTAAAGACATATGTTAAACTAACTATTAATGTATTGAGTGAATTATTATTATTGAAATGTGAGAGTTTTTCTCTATGTATTTATAAATTGTGAGACTCGTTTATAAAAGTAAGTATTTATTCCGTTTATACAACGTGTTGTTTAATTACAACATGTTCCAATATATTTCAAACTGAATTTGACTTTGTTATCATATATTTTTTAAAAAATTATTAATGTATGCTCTTAAATTTTATTTTTATTCTTTTGTTTATATATAAATAATTTATTAGGTGACAATCTCGTGATCTCGAATTTTAGAAAACTAGTACATTCTTAAAGGTATTATGTACAATTTTCAAAGATTTTGTAACGGTGTTTTAATCGAGATCCATCATAATTATGACACCTTTGATCTATCTAATTTTTTAATTTTATTTTTTTAAAAGAAAATAGACAATACAGACAAATAGACAATATAATGAATCTTATTTATAAATCAAATTAACATGTGATCTTTAATTTTAATTCTTTGCTTATAGATCAAATTAAAGATCTAAAGAGAGAAGGTGACATGGTTACGTTGGTTTGGTCACAATGTGTTTCCCAAGAACAGAATCATTATTCTAGTGATTCAACCAGGACCCATCATGTTATCTATCTTTTTTTTGAATCAAAGTGTGTTTCCAAAATCTAAATGTTAATATATAAAATCCAAAATGCAGCAGAAAGGAGAAAACATCCAAACTAGCATATGTTGGAATCTGTAACTTTGCATGTGCTTGCCATTTCCTACACCATCTTCTTCTCTTCCCTCACAACACCAGAAAATTAACAATGTATTTGTTTTTCCACTACTATGTTCTCTTCACTCTCATTCATGTCCTGGTTTTTTCTCCATCATCACTTGCTTTACCTCCTCCATCAGCAACAACTTCACTTCTTCAATTTCTTGACAGTCTCCCAAAACAATCACAGAATCAGTTACCATGGAACCACTCCATTTCTTCATCACCTTGTCAATGGCCTGGAGTTTCTTGCTATAATATTTCCAATAACACAAGTTTCCAAGTGATCAAGGCCTTGAATCTCTCAGGCTATGGACTCACTGGTGTCTTAAACAACGCCTTATCTTACATCTGCCAAAACACTCGCTTGTCATTTCTTGATCTTAGTGGTAACAATTTCACTGGAAATGTACCAAAACAACTTGGAAACTGTGGCCAACTTAGTACTGTTTATCTCAGCAACAATGGCTTTCAAGGGCAAATTCCACCTGAGCTTTTCAAATCCAAATGGCTTTCAAATCTTGATTTGGGATTCAACTCTCTCTCTGGTTATGTCCCACCCGAGGTAAGCCTCTGTCACAATCTTGAATACCTTGGATTGTACAATAACTATTTGAGTGGTGAGGTCCCTAGTGAGATTTTTTATCTACCAAAGTTGAAGTTTTTGTATTTGAACACAAGCAGTTTCACTGGTTCACTTCCACAACTCTCAAGTGATTATTCATGTTCAATTACCCATCTTTGGATTCATGAGAATCAATTCTGTGGATCTTTGCCTCACTCTTTTAGTATTTGTCATAATCTCACAGAGTTTATAGCTTCTAATAATGACTTTAGTGGGGTGATATCAGAGGAAAATTTCAAGGGTCTTTTGCAACTTGATGTTATTTATCTTGATGGAAACAATCTTCAAGGGCCAATTCCTGATACTTTTTGGGGTCTTGAGAGTTTAAGACAGCTTGTTCTTTCAGATAACAAGCTCAATGGAACCATATCTGAGAAGATTTCTCAGTGCAATCTGTTAGAAGTTATAGCTCTCTCAGGCAATAATTTGGTGGGTCAAATTCCTGAATCCATTGGAAATTTAACTAGTTTATATCGGTTGTTTTTGTTTGATAATATGCTTGATGGTTCATTGCCTCCTGATCTTGGAAACTGTAGCTCACTTGTGGAAATTAGGATTCAGAATAATTTCATTGGAGGAACAATTCCTCCGGAAATTTGCAATCTTGAGAACCTTGAGGTACTTTTTATGTTCAACAATCGTTTCGAAGGATATATTCCACACGAGATTGGTCGAATGAGCAATCTTGTCGAATTGGCTCTGTATAACAACAGTTTGAGTGGTAGAGTTCCTTTAGAGTTTACTCATTTTAGAAGGCTTGAATTTCTATCATTAGCTCACAATAATCTCTCTGGAGAGTTGCCATCAGAGCTTGGGAGAAATTTGCCTCATCTAATTAAGTTGGATTTAACCGGGAACAACTTTTACGGATCAATTCCTTCAAGCATATTCACTGGCAATAATCTTTCGGTTTTGGCTCTTGGAGACAACTGTTTCAATGGCAGCTTTCCGATTGAGATTGGAAAAAGTTCATCTCTTAGAAGGGTCATTCTAAGCAATAATATTCTCTAAGGGAATATACCGGCGAGTTTGGATAGAAATTCTGGTGTTTCGTTTTTAGAGGTTAGAGGTAACTTGCTTGAGGGAAACATACCTCCAGTATTTGGTTTCTGGAGCAACCTAACAATGCTTGATTTTTCTGGAAATATGTTATCCGGTTCTATCCCTTCCAAGCTTGGAAATCTTAGAAATCTTCAAATTTTGAGACTTACGTCTAATAGACTGACGGGAAGCATTCCCTCCGAATTAGGAAATTGCACGAAAATAATCAAACTAGACCTCGGAAAGAATAATCTTTCGGGTAGAATTCCTCCGGAGATAACATCATTACCGAAATTGCAAAGCCTTTTCCTTCAAGAGAACAAACTTAGTGGAGCTATTCCTGATTCATTCTTGTCGATCCAGAGTCTCTTTGAATTGCAGCTTGGAAGCAACATGCTTGATGGTACTGTCCCTTGTAGTTTGAGTAATCTTCACCATTTCAGTTCGGTTTTGAATATAAGTCATAACAGGATCTCTGGGAAAATCCCAGGATGTCTCGGAAATCTAGACAAGTTGCAGATTCTTGATATTTCAAGCAACAACTTCTCCGATGAGCTACCAACAGAAGTGAACAACATGATTTCGCTTTATTTTGTGAACATATCATTCAATCATTTCTCTGGAAAACTCCCAGCTACTTGGGCCATCTTAATGGCTTCGTATCCAGGATCCTTTATGGGTAATTCAGAGCTTTGCTTACTTGGAAACGAAGCAAGATATTGTGGGGAATTCAAAGAACAACGCCATACAAGAGGCGGTGTTCTGGCTGGTGTTCTTATTGGAGGAGTAATCTCTGTGGCACTGATTTGTGCCTTGATTTACATATTGGTGGTTCGAAGCCTTCACAAGAAGTACTTCAATGACCCGTCTCTTCTTCAAGAATCTCAATCGAGAACCGAAGAATTACCAGACGACATGAAGTTTGAAGACATTATGCGTGCAACTGAAGATTTGAGTGACAAGTATGTTATAGGGAGAGGTAAGCATGGAACTGTCTATCGAACAGAATCTACAAACTCCGGGAAGCATTGGGCTGTCAAGAAAGTGAACTTGTCGGAGACAAACTATTGCGCTGAAATGCGGACTTTGAGCTTGATTAGGCACAGAAATGTTGTGAGAATGGCTGGTTACAGTATCAGAGATGGAAATGGATTCATTGTCACCGAGTACATGCCTGGAGGAACACTTTTCGACATATTACATCGCTGTGAACCACGGATGGCTTTGGATTGGAAAACTAGATTTCGCATTGCTTTTGGTATTGCTCAAGGCCTCTCTTATCTTCACCATGATTGTGTACCTCAGATTATTCACAGAGATGTTAAATCAGATAACATTTTGTTGGATTCTGAATTTGACCAAAGATTGGAGATTTTGGGATGGCAAAGTTAATTTATGATTCTGATTCAAGTTCAACAAGATCGGCAATTGTAGGAACACTTGGCTATATAGCCCCAGGTTATGTCAATCTCAATCTGATATATTTTCTTTCTCTACTGTTTGCAAGTTATTAAATATTATTGTTGGACCATTTCCTATTAGCTTAAGTTTTAGGGTCTAAATGATATCTAATATGGTATCGGAGCCTTCTTGTCCAAGGATTTCTAGGTTCGAGTCTCCCAGGTGATTGAAATTGTATTTGTTTATAAATTTGTTTAAAGTTTGAATAAATTGTGTTTGGTGTTTTGTTGTCCGCTTGAACTTTCAGAGAACGCATTCTCAACCCGGTTGACAGAGAAGTCAGATGTTTACAGCTACGGAGTAGTCCTGTTGGAGCTTCTCTTGAGGAAAATGCCTGTAGACCCAAGCTTTGAAGAGGGCATGGACATTGTTTCCTGGACAAGAAAGAAACTGCTAGAAAATGATGACTCCATTTTCTTTCTTGATAAGGAAATCAATTACTGGGAAAGTGATGATCAGAGAAAAGCACCGACACTATTAGAGCTGGCACTTGACTGCACAGAAAAAGTGGCTGATACAAGACCCTCCATGAGAGATGTTGTAGGATTTCTTATGAGGTTGAATGATAAAATCTGAAAGAAGTGTAAATAATAGGCAACATCCAAGCTTGTAGAATTTAATATGAAAGGATTTTAATGCCAATTTATATTATGTCCAATGTGATATTTTGAGTAAATAAGCAATGAAGCTAGTGCTCTTGTGCATTGAATTTCAAGTTCTTATTTATCTCTTATCTTTTTAAAATTGTATGACCTTTTTTTTTTCAATTTTTTTTTTTCAAAAAGAAAAAAAAAATGAAAAAGTTGCACATAGTCCCCTAGGAGATGGTTTTATTCTAACCTTATAGTTGAAGGGAATTTGATTTGATTTTGTGCATGAAGGCTTAACTTTGGCTATTCTACTGTTTTTATTTATCTGTACAACTTACTAAAACATAAAATTTATAAAATAGTGTTAACATACTAAAAGATAAAATTTATAAAATAGCATGATAATTCGCACTACAACAGAAAAACTATGGTGGTGGGGAGAGCCTTACCAATCTAGCATACATTGCAAGTAGAGATGTCCACGGTTCGGTTAAACCGTTCGAAACTGAACCGAAACCGTCATCTCAAAACCATAACCGAAACCGTCGGTTACGTAACCGGTTCCCGACGGTTCGGTTACGGTTAGGAATTCTAAAAAACCGTCCAAAAACCGCCGGTTTCAATAATAATAATAATAATAAAATGTAACAACTAATCAATTGCTGACACGTGACATTTTTTAAAAAAAAAACCCGGATCAAACCGAAACCGAACCGAACCGAAAACCGAAATCGAACCGTAACCGAAAACCGCCATAACCGAAACCACCCCATTCCGGTTACGGTTACGGTTCAACCTTTCCACGAAACCGAAACCGAACCGAAACCGAACCGTGGACACTATTAATTGCAAGTCACTTAGGTTGTAAACTAGCCTCTCTCTTTTTTCATGGCTTTTCCTAATCTAGAGTAGTGACATCTAAGCACGAGAGAAATTATATAGTCAAGATTTGTTTATATTTTTGCTCTTATACAAACGAGTCTGCAATTACTCTTTAAAAAATATAAGAAAACACAAAACTAGGAGAGCATCCTAGCTCTGTAAATTTTCGGTCATCGATAAGGGGTCACATCTTTTCGTTAAAGCTTTGGATTAAAATGCATTTTTTATCAAACTAAAAAAAAAAAAGGTTTTAACAAACATCTTAGATCACTTGAAAGCAATTGAACTACTATGAATTAAACGAGGTCAAGAAGTAAATACGAGAAATGTTATTATGATAAGTACAGTCACTTGCCTTGATCACCGATGCATAGTTGGTATTCACTTGAAACATGTGCAACTCTTTTTATCATGTTGAAATTTAAGTGATAGACTGACAATTTTATGAACGTAAGGTCTCCAAACTTACAATAATATAAGACCTGTTGAAGAGACTGCACTTACCTATTGAACCAAGACATTTTGTTTAGCCATATCTCAACCCAAAAAAAAAACATTGCAAGAGTAATTATCTTCACTTATTCTCCTTTAACATTCTTAACATTTCTCAGCAAACAAAAATCACAAGGAACATCACTCCATCACATTGAGAGCATTTGAAAATTATGATCACACAGTTGCATTTATGAGGATAATGTGCACGGTTTCATCATACCAGGCTATCAAGAATTGTAATTACTATACATGTCACAGCCATTCTAAAAAGTATTTGTAAGATTTCATTATTCTTCAAGAACAAAACAACTACTCAGCCACAGATAAAAAGCTAAGATAGTATGACTCACCACTTTCTTGCGAAGAGCACCACCATCACGACACAAACTTGAACTCACTAAACTTCAATTAGACATGAAAATGGCAGTCTTTGCCGTACGTAAAATGCATAGAAGTACATAGTCTTCAATGAAATTTTGTATCAACTCATTGTTTATTTTTTAAAAGTTGAGGTGAAAGGGGAGAAAAAAGAAGGAAAGAAACCTAATAAGAAACCAATTGCATGTTATGGAAAAAACATATTCAGAGCCATAATCCCAGAGTGCAGCAGCATGCATCAACACAACTACTCTGTTGCTTCGACGTGTTGTGAAGCCTCGGTTTGTTTCAGACTTTCCAATGTGGATATTCGTCTATCCAGTGACTCATGAAGGTCTTTTGCCTGGATAGACAAAGACAAAAAAATAAAATTAAGTGCATACACATTTATTTCAGAAACAAAGTAGACAGTGCAGAGGAACAAAGGGCATGGGTGATTTGATTTTCTCACTAATTGCAACATCTGCAAAGTATATAACTGATGTAAGGAAGTCATAAATGAAAGAAAAGACAGCTCATGGGGGATTTGATTTTCTCACTAATTGCAACATCTGAAAAGTATGCGCCTGCATACGTACACATATATGTACATCACTTTCAGATGAATTTATGGGAGGGTTCAAGTACTGTAGTTTCTCAAGTATATAGGGGTTTTCAATTTCTCTTGCAACAAATGAATGAATATGTTGGCAGATGGCAGTTTGTGCAAGAAAAGCGGGTGGCACTATGATAAAAAATAAAAATAAAAATACTATTCAAACATTAAGACTCTAATAAGCCAGCAGAAGAATCCAGTAAACTATAGCTCTGTATCACCAACAGCACAACAAATAAGATCCATTCCTGTTCATAAGAACCACTATCAAGCATCCCTCTATCAACATAATGGACAGTGTCCCATTAACAGATTTTAATTGCTGTGTATCAGATTAAGGAATGCAATGAGCATATTGTTATGGCCAATCAGCGTAATGGGAGCCAAACAAGGGCTGGTAAAGGATTAAGAAGCCATAACAAGAAGTGCATTGAATGTAAAGTTGATAAATTAAGAGAGACAATTAGACCACAGTTCATAAGACATAACAAGGAACAATGTTCTACACGTTAAATGCTGAAAATTAGCAGAAAAACAACTAAAAACAATACTGAAAGAAACAGGATGAAAGAACTTTAAGAGCTCACAGATCCTAAAATACACCGCGCCGATAATCCGTAAAAATTGAAAAACGAGGAGTAAGATAAGACACGTAGAATTATACTAAAATGACTGTAAGCAACATGGCTTTGGTTTCTCTTTTTCGATTTCTTAAATCCTGCTAGTACAAATCCAACATATTCATCCATGAAATTGCTCAGCACCAGTACCACATTAAGTTATGCGAGAGAAATACATACGCACTCAACCAAACCCTTCCATTCCCCCTGATAAATCACATTAACTATCCAACATTACGACGATGAAAAACCTACCACAACCTCACTGCAAAATTCAGTATCTAACATTACATAAAAGCTATCAATCATAAAAAAAGTCTCCACATTTGTACACTGCACGCTCCTTCGCAACGCCCTCTACTAACTACAAATCCAATACAAACCAATCACCCGAAAATGCCTTCTACATTTCCAACTACAAAATTCTACCTCTACGAACTGGGTTAGGCAAATACAACAAAATTAGCTCAAACCACTCACAACCCACATAAGAATTCTCTTCTATTTAAATTTTCATGCATCATCAAATTCAAGATCAACCAAAAAATTCAAGGGAAATTAAAAGGTACCTAGAACACAAAAACGAATTTAAAAAATTAGTTTTTTTTATATATATTTTAAGATACCTGTTGAGAAATGGATTCGTGGGCAACTTTGTAGTCCTTGTAGAGGACGTAAAGACCGATAAACGACGCCGTTGCAGCACCGGCGAAGAACGAGGCCAGTCTCACTCTCAATACGTAACCCATCTCTTCTCTTCTGTGCTCCGTTTTGATTCTTCCTCTCTTCTATTTCTTTACAACACTACTCTTCTCGTCCTAGTGTCTCTAAACGACGCCGTAATAAACCACTCTTTCTATGACAAATACGGCGTCGCTTTCCTAGTATTTTATAAATAATAAGGTGTCTCACAAAAACAAAAACAAAATACGCAACAAAAATCTGTCTTATTTAGGGAGGGAATTATCCTAGATCCGTCCCAAACCGATCGAATCCGATCCATTCGGATGCGGGTTTAGAGCACTTAATACAGAACTTGGATCGGGTATCGTTAAACATTGTTAATTTCATATTTATATAATTATTTTTTAAAATATAAAAAGAAAAACAAAATTATAATATTTTTAAGTTTATATATAAATTTTAAGTATAAACTAAACTTTAAGTTTTAATTTATGTTTAAATTTAAATATAATTTTCATTTAAGTGTATTTTTAAATATGATTAAATCTTCAAATATAAGTTTCTGTCATAAAATTCAAACTGTACATTTTGTAATGATTTGAACATTTTTTTTTTGTTAAATAAAAATGGTCAATTTTGGTCCGACATGAGTCACCCGACCTCAAATGGGTTCGGATATAGAATGGAAATCGAAAGCCCATTCAAATCACAGATTGGATGTGTGGCACACCTTACCCCAAATGGGTTTCAAGTATGGGCAAATGGTGATGCAGCCCGAATCCAACCTGTTGCCGGCCCACCACCTTTATCTCTATTTTGCCATTTTAGAGCCACCTCATCATGGGAAACTTACCACTCTGACCAGACACCAGATTCTTCAAACTTTTCAGACCCAGATGATCCCACACGAATTTACCTGGCCACAAGGGCCGATCCACAACCATCCACACAGACCATGGATACATCGTCAGAGTCTTCAGCAGAAACCACTGAAGCACCTCCCCCAGTGGCTGACGAACCACCTAACCAAAGGGATAGAGCACAAACACACACTCCTCCAACAAAACCTACCAACGGTCCCTGGTTCAACTTTGACGAAGTCGCTCCTAGACAATGGAGAAAAAGAATGTCAGAGATGAGCGCTTGACTCGACCTCCAAATTGCAAAAGGAGGTGACAACACAGAATCCATACTGAGAGAATTTGTCTATAGGTTCACCGGATCCCTCAGAGACTGGTACCAAGCCCTCGGAGAATACAGACAATTACAACTGGTCAGGTGTGGATCTGTTTCTATAGCAACAGGGATAATCTTTAGAGAATTCCTCGGAGACGTTTCCCAGTTCTATAAACAGACCAGACAAGAATTCTTCGAAATGACAGTGTGCTCATTGAATAAAGAAGATATTGACTATCACTACAGACGCATGTCTTTCAGGTATCATGCTCTCGGTGGTGTCAATGATGAGACCCTAAGGCAAGTGTACATGAATTCGCTTCCCTCAGAACTCCAAGGAGAACTCCAAAGATTGATTGAGTTCTCGGGAAAAGGCCTCAGAGAGATCACCTTAGGAGAAATCCACATGTTCACTCATACTGCCTTAGAAAAACTCGGTGCTACTCAACGGGTCTTCTAAAAAATGATTAAAGAAGGAAAGAAGTACAACAGGCACTGTAAATTCCCTCCAGATTACCACCTCAAATGCAACTCCAATGAGCATTGCAACTGCAAGGCAAACAGACCCTACAGAAAAAGGACACACAGGACCCAAAACCCCAAAGGGTTTTCACGCTCCAGAAAATACAAATACTACAGGAAGAAGGCTAGGAGATCTTGGAACAAGTCCAACAAGTGTTTTGCTTGTGGACAAGAAGGACACTATGCCAAACAATGTCCCAACAAGAGAACAAAGTCGGCCAAACTCATCTGACAACTGAGGCAGGTTGCAGAAGAAATTCCCTTAGATGCTGACATTGAATCTTATTTTTTAGAACAAGAAGATGTCAATCAGCTAACCTCTTTCATGATGCTAGACTCAGATGACTCTAGTTCCTCGGAACAATCAAGCCTCCCAGACCGTGACTACCTATCAGAAGTCTACCAAGCCACCAATAAAGAGACTTCTGGCCCACAAATCAAAATCCAAATCCTGCCTACAAAGTATTCCAAACCAATCCCCGTCATTTCCTATTTTGACACAGGAGCCCACTCCTCCATGATGAACCCCAGTGTCCTCCCAGCAGAAGCCTGGAAAGAAGAAAACAACCAGTTCCTAGCAGCAGACGGACAACTTTTCACCACCCACTTAATCTCCAAGCATAAGATTGGGTTACAGTTTTTCCCTTCTTTCACTCTCTGGACACACGTTATTGGCACACCTCTTCCAGATGAAGATATCCTCATCGGATGGGATATTTACAGCCAATCCAAATCCATCAGGATTTTGCCTCAGGGTATTCTGTTCAAAAGAGAGTTCAAACCTTTCATTGATATCCCAAAAATCTTCCCCCTTTCGGTTATCAATCCAGATTTCCAAAAAATACAAGAGAAACTCCAGCTCTTTTGCACCACCAGCCATACAGACTTCAAACACCCGCACCAGCTATGGAAGAACCCTGACTTCTTCATAGAGCTTCCTTTCAAACTCAATGAAGATGCCAACCCCACTAAGGCTACCCACACAGGGATGTCCCCTACTGACCTATCCCTGGCCACAGAAGAGTGTGACTCGCTCCTCAGCCAAGGCCTTATAGAGCCCACTTCATCCCTTTGGGCCTGCCAGGCCTTCTACGTTGAAAAAAGGTCCTAGCAAGTCAGAGGAAAGAAACGGCTCGTCATTGATTACAAGCCTCTCAACCTTTTCCTCCAAGATGACAAATTCCTGGTCCTCAGAGCTAATACCTTGTTCTCCCAGATACCCGGAGCCACAATTTTCTCCAAGTTCGACTTAAAGGGGGCCTTCTGGCAAATCGGAATACAACCACATGACAGACCCAAGACGACCTTCTGCCTCCCCAATGCCCATTACCAATGGACCGTACTTCCTTTTGGACTTAAAACAGCCCCTTCCCTATTCCAAAAGGCTGTCACCAGGATCTTTCAACCTCTGCTCAGTACGGCCTTACTGTACATTGATGACATCCTGCTATTCTCATCAGACAAGCAATCACACAATGGTCTCCTGACAAGATTCCACCAGATCCTTGATGAGTATGGGATCATGCTATCTGATAAAAAGAGCTCGATAGGTGTCACTGAAATTGAATTTCTTGGCATGCAAATCAAAGATGGGACTTATGCCCCTGGACCTCACCTTGCAAGCCAACTTCTGACCTTCCCAGACTCCAACCTCTCACTAAAGCAGCTCCAACAATTCCTTGGTATTATCAACTATGTCAGGGATTTCATCCCACAAGCCGGTCATTTTACCACCTGCTTGTCCAAGCTCCTCAAAAAGAATCCCCCTCAATGGAATACTCTCCACACTGAAGCAGTCTCTCACCTCAAGCGTGCTGCACAGAAACCTCCACCCTTACGCATTCCCTCATCTGGTCACCTCATCCTACAAACAGATGCCAGCGACCACTTCTGGGGTGCCATCCTCATTGAAGAAACCCAGGGAAAGCGTCACTACTGTGGCCATGCCAGCGGACAGTTCAAAGAATCCCAGAAACATTATCACACTATTTACAAAGAAATCCTTGCTGTAAAAAATGGAGTCTCCAAGTTTGACTTCCACCTCAGAACCACCAAGTTTACCGTTGAAATGGACAATTCGTCATTCCCTAAAGTTCTTGAATTCCGCAATAAGCTCCCACCAAATCCCCAGCTCCTAAGACTCAAGGACTGGTTTGTCAGGTACGACTTTTCGGTCAAGCATATAAAAGGTCATCACAACATTATTCCTGATATGCTCTCACGACCACAACCTGTCAACCTTCTCTCCCGCACCGGCCCTATCCCCTTGGTCTACATGATGTCTCCCCGTGCCTCATAGTCCATAGCTCTTCAAACCCCCCAGATATCACCTACCTTCCCTCCAGAGTTCATAGCCACTCTTCCTCCAGATAAAACTCCTATCATCCAACAAATCCAAGCATTTGCCAACCTGTACTTACCACAATATCTCTCCCAGATCAACAGTCAAGGCTGTCACCACCAGATAACCAACCTCAATAAGCCTTTTCTTGACCCTTTTATATCACCTTCATTCTACTACTATTCCGACCAAATGTTATGGTTCTTATGGTGTTTATCTGTTCTCCATCGCCACGCCATGGTTTTCCCTCTCCAAGCAATGTACGGTTTTGTCCAAGACCTTACCTCTATTAATCTCAGGACTTTTCTACAATGGTTCAAGCCCCTGCCTGCCTGGCGGACTGAGCTCACCAAGCTCATGGGCCAATACCATCTCTGGAAGATGGACCCTGACCAGGCCTCCAAAGTATGCTGCATTTGGATCTTCAGCAGGCCCTACAGCTATAACCCACATACGAATCTCCTTTGGACCTCCAACATCTGCTACGAATGGGATACTTCATACGACTACGAAAGGTTGTACCGGACCAACATCCAAATACCCCTCCTCAACTTCCTTTGTGACGTCAATAATGACAACACGGATGTCATCTTTATCCTTCCTGATGTCCCGAGAGACCCCACAAGGAGCCTACACCCTCTTCCTGATTCGTTCCTCCAAGACTCTCAAGATCCAGCTGACACGTAGTCCTGTTCAATCTGTGGGGCCCTCAACTCAGATGATGAGTACCACTCCACTTGCAACCTGAGCAGCCCGTAACTGTGCCACCTGTTCTATTATTATCTCGCTTTCCAGCTGTCTCGTTATCTTTTGCATTATTATGTTTTCCTCTTTATGTCGGCCACCAGTTGGCCTCCTCTTATCCTTTGTGAAATAGCTTTTGTCAGCCTGATCCTTATCGCTTGTAGAAAGGCTTGATCAATCGTGTAAGGTCTCCTTCCTCTATATATAGGAGGACCAGCCTCTGTGAAAGGGGGATTAGAAAATTTCAATAAAAATTGTGTTTTGTGTTTATGGCTTTCTAAACTTTCTTCCTCCTAATCTTCAGATAGCTCTGTGTTTGAGACTATGATTCTTCAAGGTCCTAGTATGCTCTATGCTTGCCTCTTATGAGGATCCTGCATATCAGAACAGATCCTGTATACTAGTTTGGTATATTGGCTGGACACCCTGGACACATCCGGAACCAGAATGTTGCTGGCTAGGATGAACTCAGGTTTAACAAAGCCCCGTACTGACTAGTTTGGCTTGTTGATCTCCATCCATCTCTGTTAGTATCTGACCGGAAAAAGTACCCTGTTAAGGCCAAAGGATGGCCGCCAGTGGGGAAAAACTCTGGTTTTCGGTTCTTTCTGTGAGATGGTAGTAGAGCTCTAACCCCTATGCAACTATTTTTCAGTCCGTTTTCGTTTTTATTTTTTAAAAATAATTTCGAATCTGCGTTCGTTAATCGTTTTTTATTTTTTAAAAACTTTTTTTTTCTTCCTTTTTTAATCTTTGTTCGTCATTGTCCCTCCCAACCTTCTTTTCTTTTCTTTTCTTCTTCTTTGTTCGGAATCATTGTCTGGTCTTCTCCTCTCTTCTTCTTCTCTTCTTTTTCTTCTTCTTCTCTTATTATCCTTGTCCTCATCCTCGTCTTCTTCTTCTCTGTTGGCCGATGTCGATCTGGACCACCGGCGATGTAGATCTGGACCAACTGCGACGTCGATCTGGACCACTAGCGAAGCCGAGTTGGACCGTTGGTTTTCTCCCGTCCTCCCCCTCCTCCATCCGCCGCTGGCCACCATAAATCTTATCTTATTCTGTCCATCTTCTCCATTGAATCTGGCCATTTGACAAAGTGTAATTTGGTGGTGGATGTTGGATATGGCTTGAATTTCCAATGGCTACCAAACGGGATTCAACCAATACAAAAACTTCCTGAAGACGTGGGATACATTTGGAAGTAGGAGATCAAGTTTCATGGAGGCTTGAGGACTGAAAGAACAGATGAAAATAGGAAAGATGTTTTCTTCTGGAAGTTTTTGTGCTAATCAGATCAGGAAAGTCTTGTACTTAAAAGAAAATGATTTCTTTTAAACAAGAAGACTTGTCATAAATAGGAAATAGTATTTATATGGAACAAGTAATTCTTTTACGTTTATGAGTAGGATTTCCTTTTATCTTACCCCCTGTAATTCATATAAATAGATCATAATAGCTAGACTATTTGTGATTGAGCAAAATTAGCATATCAAGAGAGATCTCAAGAGAGCATTCAGTGTAATTGGTTTTGGGGTATTTTTAGAGAGAGGATCCTGAGAGTGTGGTTGTGACAATTAACTACATAGTAGAACTTTCTCTTGTCGTCCTAACGGTCGTGGTTTTTTCCTGATTTTGGTTTCCACATAAATTCTTGTGTTGTGTGTTTGGATTTATTCTCTTCATCTTATATTTTTTTTATTTTACTATTGTTTGTTTCTGTTCTATCTAGCAACGCTTCCGCGTAATACGCTAACAGTGGAGAGGAAGTGATTTGGTGAGATGATGAATGTATGTGAGTTTCTTATGGGTTTTTTAATGGATTTTTTTTTTTGATTTTCTACAAGCATTTCATGCAATTTGTTGAAAAAAATGGAAGTGATGACAGATTTGATTCAATCTCTGATAAATGCCCAGAATTGGTTTTTTGCATTATTTTTTTTAGATGAAAAATATAATTGGTGATGATTGGATGGATGAAGATAAAACAATGAAAGAGATCGATGATGATTGATTTTCTTTTTAAAATAGATTGATCTGGTATTATAAATTAGGAAAAAAATTGTGATGATGTTGATGATTGAGAAACCAGAGATTGATCTGGTCTAAAAATTAATAATTAATAATTTAAAAAATTAATGTTTAATATTTTAAATTATTTCTTTGAAATTTGAATGTAATGTTAATTTAATAAGATTTTTTTAGTTAGTTGATAATTATTTGGGATGAATTATTTCAACTTTTATATTTTTCGATTGACCTATCGAACACGTTTCTAATGTTTTTATTTTCATAATACAGTTTTTAACAAATGCTACCAGACACGTTTTCAGATTCAAAACTGAAACCAAAAACACTGTTTTCATTTTCATTTTCATTTTTCTTTTCAAAAAACAGTTAATGAAAAACGCTTACAGGACGGCCCCTAAACCTTTCTCTGCTTTGCGTGAGACCAAAGACAACATTGACAAGCGGAGAGATTTATGGATGACAATCATGGCTGAAATTGATTATTACCGTCTCCATGGTCTCATATGAGGTTGTTGGAACTTACGGTCTCACCATGAGAACGTGATCTTTTATTTTAAGATGTTGGATTCTTAATAAAAATCATATTGACTATTGGAAGTTCTGGTCCGTCTTCAAATTTAGAATTTTATGTTCTCAATCGGGTTCAAATTCGGAACTTTTAGTTCCTAATTGGATCTGAATTCATAATTCTCAGTTCCATATACATCGATTAATTCCAATTCCGCCATCGAAATAAGAACTGTTGAAAATAATACTAAACTTATTTTCTGATGTGGAAGATCCAACATATAGTGGCAATCATAGAGCATATTCATAAAAATAGTTATATAAATAAATTAAATCTAAACAACAATAAAGTAAATCATATTCAAATACTTGGATCGTGTTCAAAATTCGAAAAAATACATTTATCATTTTTACAATTTTCAGACTTTATCTTATATCCTCTAAAATAAATCACAAAAATGATAGTACAAAATTTATTAACAAATAGATATTTGATTATAGTTGTGTCATAATATTAAGTTTATGGTTTGCTATTTCAGAACTTCAGGTTCTTAACAAAATTCATATTTGATAGAAGTTTAAAACTTCACTATGACTCCACATGCGTGTATGAACTTCGAGTTTATACTTTAGAATAATAAGTTTTGGAACTTTGAATTTAAAAAATAATTAGCACTTCAATCAGAATTTAAAACTCCAAATTCTGATTCAATGTAAATTCATTATTTCATAATTTAATTCGATTGTAATTCATAATTTTAAATAAGATTTAGGCTTTTTGATTTTACAATCTTCAGACATCAGACAAACTTTGGGCTCTTTGATTCCACAATTTTCAAATATCCGATTGAGTTTCAGGCTTTTTAATTTTACGATCTTTGGGTTGCAATTTATTTACTCTATTCTTGCAATCTTCAATTTGCAATACATATATGTTTATTATTTCAATTTCTTGGCAACCCAAATGACATTGTAAACAAAAATAAGAGGGGATAACAATAAAAACCAGTATTTAGAACAAAAATAATAAACTAAAAATACTTTACACATTGTTGAAGGGCTCAATCTCATTAAGAAACTATTATCTCTAATCACGTATCAAACTAAATCACTTGTTATGTGTTGATTAAAGTCTCAATGGATTATGGATCGGGTAGTCATCTTGATTAAGTGATTTGAAAGTCTCAGTAGATCATATGACGATCATAAATGAGCGATTTGTGGACAGACAATTACTTGTAAAAGGCCAGAGGGTAAAGTGCATGTCAATAGGAGTGAGAGATTGTGTGAATTGATCACTTGAAAGTGTACCTATTCAACTAATGAATTGTGCCTATCATGGTCATGAGTTGACCCATGGGTATTTTCTCGTTGAATTTTCTATATATCATCGATTTTTCGGATGCATCCACATTTAACAAAATTGGAAAAAAGAGTACACTGACAAAAGATTTAAATTAAAATTCATAAAAATCGATATAATTTCATTAAAATCTTTATTAAAATTAAATAAGAATCCTTTATAAGATATTTTATATATATATATATGTACACATCTAACTATATGCATAATTATACTAAAAAGTAATCATAATAACACAAACAACTCAGAGGCAATTCCACCTTTCCCCTTAACAATTACATTAATTAATTAAATATAATGAGAAAAAAATATATTATGTTTAAAAAAAATAATTAAAGATAAAAACAAATCCACTATCCCATTAAGAATACAAAAAAATCAAATAAATAATTAATGTTTCCTTTTTCTAAATTTATGTAATAAAAGTATTATTAATTATTTATATTATACTTAAATATTTTTGAAATATATATAATACCTAGCAAATTTTTTTTTTTTTAAAACCCTCAAACAATCTCAAACATCCAACTATATTTTCTTGAAAAAAAAGCATCCAAAATATACTTTCCAAAGTAAAATAATTATATATATATTGGAAAAAAAAAACAAAATAATAGTTGGAAAGAGATCTGAAAATTTCAGATCTCCTCCGAAGTCCAAACTCCATCAATGATGGAGAATTGGACTCCATTTGAGATGTCGCTTCTGATTTTCGACTCATTTAATTTCGACCATTACTACACCGCAACCCACCACCACCATAGCCAATTAGTTAATTTATTTATTTAATTTCTCAATAAAAAACTAATTATTTATTTTTTATTTAAATCCTAACTTCTAAGTTATATATAATTTCTTATTGCTATTTTTTTTGAAGGAAAAATTTCTTATGGTTATTATTTCAATAAAGGTAGGTAAAAATTCTCATTGCAATAGTATGTATTTCAACTAACACTGTAGGGTTTGGAGACTGGGTCAGGAATAAGGATGACAGCAGGTCGGGTTCGGGTGGATTTTCTAAAATACAAACCCTCACTCGTGAAATTTTTTCTCACCCACGCTCGCCCGTGAACCCGCTTACCTTTAACCCGCGTAGGTAAGCGGGTTCGCGGGTGGGTTTGAACCTGCGGGTTATGGCTGCACCCATACCCTCACCCACGAACCCGCGAGACAATGTGGGGTTCAAGAGTGGATACTTCACCCGCGGGATACCCACAAACCCATAAACATAAACCCGCGAACCCGCGATTTGTTATTTGTAAATTTCCACATGTAATCACCTATTGGATACTTAATTAAATTAAATTTTCATTTTTAATTCTTTACTTGATACATAACAAAACAATAATAACCATAAAAATATAACGATAAAAAATAATTCAAATGTCTATGTATGTTTATATACAAGTATTTTATTTATACGGATTCGTGGGTCCAACCCGCGGGTTCGTTTTTCCAACCCGTACCCGTCTGAAAACCCATCGGGGTTTTTCATTAAAAGAGTTCGCGGGTCCGCGGGTCGTAAATTCACCATCCACACCCGACCCTACAGGGTCGGGTTCGGGTGGATGCCCACGGGTGCGGGTCAAATTACCATCCCTAGTCAGGAATGAGGGTATCTATCTGACTATCTCCCTCGACACGAAATGACACTGTGGGGATTGTTTAATCAAAAAACCCCAACGTAAGTGGAGTTTTATCTAAATTTGAAAACTAAAATGTCAGATATGAGAAATGATCAAACCTTAGGGGACTTTTTGCAAAATAATAGAAATATATGGCATGTAACGTATAGTTGAGTGTCACCTGTGTTATCTGACATGGGCAGACTGGGAGTCAAGTCCATTGACATTTACTTTTGTTCTCAAACCATTTAAAGAAAAAATTCAAAAATTTTCCTTAAAAAAAATTAAAGTAGGGTTAGGGTTTTGATTTCGGTGTGAGAGTGAAAAAAGATGCAGCAGCCAAATGAGACGACGAGTCCTCCTCCATTGCCATTGAACATCACAACTGAGCAGATTCAAAAGGTACTAAACAAACGCATACCCACATTGAAATATCATTAAAATGATGTGTATATTGTTATTTACATTTTATTTATTTATTTGTTTTTATGTGTACTATGATGGGCTGTTAATAGATTGTACTAAAAACATGTTGATTTGTTGGGTGGTTTGATATTATTCTGATATGAATGTTATGGGTGGGCCATGGGGATTTCTTGTCACTTGCTTCAAGAAATATAGTATAGATCATGAGTGTTTGTATGTGGGTATTTTTTTAATTATTTATTATGAGCATAATAAAAAATCACAATGTACTTGATATGGATAAGTGGCAACCTGAAAATGTGGTTTTATTTCCAGATGTTTTGTTCTTTTTAAGATTTTAGGTTATTTTGTGGATTTATGATCTTAGATTGAGTTACACTTTGTGGATTTCATTTGAGTTCATATAGTAAAAAGAGAGACTATCAATTTTCAACATGTAAGACTTATTGTTGTTGTGCTAAAGGGATTTGGGATTGAATCCACCAACATCAGAATTTGAAGGGTCTGATTAATATTTGAATGTAATGGAAAAAAATCTTGAAATGAAAACCATTCTGAGATGTGAACCGTTGTGTTGAGAAATGAACACTAAGCACAAAGATGGCACGATTTCGGTTTGGTGTACTTCTGACTTCATTGTGTGTGACAATTGATTGACTTGATGCACTATTAGAAGTTTTGACTGTGCCTGAAATTGTTGACAAACTTTATTTCAGTTTTTGATTTTCTTTCATATAGAGATGGTGATGTTTTGTGCTTGATGCAGTACCTGGAGGAGAATATGCAGTTGATTATGGTTATAATGGAAAATCAAAATCTGGGAAAGGTTGCTGAGTGTGCTCTGTGAGTTACAAAATTAGTATAATGTTCTTCTTTTGGTTATTTTCTATGCTATGTTGCATCAAACGGCTTCAGCTTTGTTACTTTTTAAGATTTCAGTTATGAGCTAAAATGTTCCGGCTTGATTCCAAATTGTTGAAGTGAACTAGCTTGCCAAGTTCTTTTCACGTATTGTATTGTGTTGTATGTGTTATTTGATTTTTAATTATCATCCTCATGGATGAGATTCGAAGGTTGTAGTCACTTTCTTTATTTTCTATGTTGTTTGAGATGATGCCTAGAAAACAAAAGAGACGAGGACATGAAAAACAAAGTTATGTGTGTTTAATTTCTTCTTATTATTTCTTAAAGAATTTAAACCAATGTTGCCTAACTCGAGTAGAAGCGCATATTGTGGAAAATCTTGAATTTGGTATTTGTGATAATTTTAGATAACTATACGCCTATATAATCTTACCTTTGTTATTGTTATTAAAACCTTAGTTTACTGTGAAACAAAGAGAAAAGGTTGTTGAGGAAGATTGAGGTAGATGGCAACAAATTCAGTGGAGTAGTTAATGGTCTTCTTGCATAACTTCGCAATGTAAATATTTCTTAGAAGTCGTTTCCAAAACAGTTGGAATCAGAACAGAGTTTTAATGGTGTAAATAAGCATGTGGAATATCAGTCACTTTCTTCAATTGGCTCACTGCTTTGCTTGCTTGGAATCAGTCGCTTTTTTACCGATTCAATGTTTCGAAAAATGATGTTGGCTTATAGATTGTTTAACTTATTGTGACACTGTCCAGGATCATCAACTCCACTTCAACTGTGCATATAGGATATGTAACATGTTTTGACAGCACATGACATTTCAAATGATTCAGGTACCAAACCCAGTTACAAAATAACTTGACGTATCTAGCCAAGATTGCTGATAACCAGCCTCAACCACCAAAGGTGCCTTCTCAGGTATCGTTTGTCAATTGCATTCTGAAGACCACTTTATCTGAGTCTTTTTTGTGCACGCATTTGCGTGCTTTTGTGTGTTGCCCTTTCGAAACCCACTGTTATAGTTGAACATAGCTCACCCTTTGATAATATTGCAGACGGCGTCACAACCCTCAATGCAAGAAGAGCACTACATGCAGCCATCTCAGGCAGCAATGTCTCAGCAACAGCAGCAGCAGCTGGGCTTTATATCTCCCATGTCGCCTTTCCCATTAAACGACGACCAACAGCAGCAGCTATCCTATGTGCAACAACAGCAACTCATCCAAGCTCAAATGGGCATGAGACCAGCTGGTGCTTCTCCCATCGGCATTTATCAGTCCAGACCTGGGACCAATTTCGTTGCCATACAAGGAAGCAGGCAAGATGGCTCAGAGAATGGTGCAAGCGATTGTCTCGGAAGGTGAAGTTCTAGAAATAATGTTTATTCTCTCTGGATATATGAAAACATAACTTGTTGGATTCTATCTGCCTCTTTTTATTATGATCCTTTGTTAGTTACAGAAATGTTCCCTATAAAATGCTTGTGTATAGAGAATGAAAATTCCCCTTTATTTTCAACTTTTCTTAGAAATGAATGCTTGGAAATTGTTATTACAACTCCATTAACAAGTCTTTGTTTCATTAGTCTAATCTTCTTCTGCAAACTATTCCTCTTCTATGTTAATGGTGGGGTTTTTGAGTCCCACCATATCCATTTATTTTACAAATATATAAGCAAAATTTTGATTTTTAAATTTCAATGAAAAATATATTGAGAAATCATGTGTGAAAAGTAAAATATAAAATTTATTTGAACCTTTTCTATTCGATAGAAATATGTATGCTCATGCTATTCATAAATGGACCTTGAATTGAACTGTGATACAAACTTTATTATTTGTTTATTTTGTGGATAATAATAAGAATTTTTTTCAAAATATTTGAATTGAAACAGATATAGAGTGAACTTGCTTTTTCATTTTATGTTATACTACTATAATATTTTGAAATCAAAAGAGATCGAATAATTCAAACATATTTAGTTGTGATGGGCTTACTAGGGAACCAGAGATTCCTCGATTCCATATATTAAGTGAATTCCAATGACAATCTTTTTATGGGTATACAAGAGCAATATAATATATATATATATATTAAAAAACATTTAACTACGGTACAAAATCTATATAATTACAATTATAGGACATAATCTTTATAGTTAATGCTTCTTTAGGAGGAAGTACGCTATATCATTATAGGAAGTAATTTTTCTCGATTGAGTTACCATTTCTCGAGCAATAACAATCATCAAGGTGATATACCGATTCAATCATGTCATGTGAACTAATTACGTTTGATAGATCTGTCTGAATACATTCCTCCTTGTTTAGATTTCATTGCACTCTATAGTAGTGACCATAAAGTTACAAGTCCATTATTATGATATTGAAACTATATATAAAAAGAGCTCTCAAGGTTGTGTTTTAATACATTGATGAAAATACAAAATACTTATGGTTAAAACTTTATATTTTCTCTCAATTAGCCGGATACTCTTTCTCTCTTATTCTATTTTAATTTTAAGTTATTATATTTGTTTTGTTTTTTAATTATTTGGAAAATAGAACAAAAGTAAGTAAGCAATATCTCTAGATGATGACGAAAACACTAGTAAAGTCATGTAGATATGAACCAGTACTAGTAAAGATATGAAAGAGTTGAGTTGGTAAACCTCTATACTTTCACAAGATAGATCAATTATTTAGCTACAGATATTTGTTTGCATTCGATAATGGGTCTGACACAACCACCACGACCGTAAAAATGATCGGTAATCAGAATACTTATTCAATTTAATGATGTTTTAAGTTCGAGTTACTCTTATGTAGTAAATGAGATATGATTATTTCAAAATAATAATACTAGGACCTACCGTCTACTACTATCAAATTAAATTTAAGATAGTTTTCAAGTCTTATACAGATTCAAGGTAAGTCAATCTAACACTTTATCGAAACTTCCCTTGTAATTTCTTGAAATGGACATAGTATTAGTCTTCGAACTTTTATGGGTTTATTATTCTCTCATAACAGACCTAAGTCTACAGTAAAATAACAGAGTACACTAGTATTTTAAATAATGTACTGTTCAAAACCGTACAAATTAACACTAACATTTTCTAGTGATTTGTGTAAGAACTAAGAAAGTTGTGGATTGTGGTGTTGTGTAGCTTCAATTAGTCATTTTGAGACCTACCATTGCTCATCCTGTATCACAAACAACAAACCGTATAATAAGTTCAATCGATTGAGCCACAAAAATAGCAATTTTCCAGTGCAATGTAATCATTTTGGAAGGGAAACCAGGGCTCTTCAAAGGAAAAAAAGTGATAAAGATGAATCGAGAAAATGGTTCTAACAAAAATATTTTCTACCACTCATTATGTTTGTTTATTATTTGAATATTATTATATTGTAATAATTTTAATTTAAAATATTATCGTATTGAATAAATATTTATTAAATCGTAAAGTGTTTATCTGAGTGGAATGAGAGTTGTAAATATTTCGGTGGAATCAAATTTAAATATATCAAATATGAGTACTGGGCCACTGGCATGATAAATGACGTGGTAACTCGAAGCTATCTTAAATTAATTAGGACGTACAGTAGGCTGTTCATTATTGAATGCAAACACATCTCTCTCCAAATAAGAGAAACAAGCTGGTATTCAGTATTTATTTCTAAAAAGTCCCCTCCAAGGCGCAACCTAACCAGTTAAAAAATGATATAGACGTACATGTAGTTAACAAAAAATGGTAGAAGATAGAAATATCTCTTATTCATCAAAAATCCAATCGAACTAGTTATACCAAGCTCTTTTGAAGTTCGTTTTTTTATACAGAAACAATTTTGTGATAATTGATATTTACCTACCTTGATATTAATCATAGTTGATCAAATTAAATTATAGACCAATTTTAATTCTCAAAATTAAAAATAGTTTAGTCATTTGAAATATTATATATATATATATATATTAAAAATTGAATAAATACTTTAAAATGAAGATTTTTTAATATATTTTAAAATGTTTTTTTTTTCATTTATACTTATTTATGAATCTCATTTTAATATCACTTCATTTCTATAATTTTGAAGAAAACTTATTATTTTATTGTATGTGACTTTAACTGTATCCCTAAAACTCCAACCTTTATGCTAGGGGTGCGCACCAACCCGGCAACCCAACCCAACCCGATCAACCCGACTAGATTGGGTTGGATTGCTTTTAAGATTGGGTTGGATTGGGTTAATAAAATATAACCCAACCCAACCCGACAACCCGATATTAATTATAAAAAATAAATTAAATAATTTTATTTGTTATTAGATCTATTATGAAATCTCATTTTTTTTAAATATTTAAAAATTTTACTCATACACCATTTATAATATTATAAATAATAAATATAATATAAATTTAGATATTTTATATCATAAATATATAATACATTTATTAAAAACATGCAATTATATTCTTTATCTTTTGTATTAATTAGTACATCCTTAATTACATTTTAAAATGTTTTTTTTCCTTTAGAATTTGATTAAGAATTTGGTAGAAAAAAATATAATAATTCTATATAAACTCATACTATTATGTTGGTTGAAATAAATAATAGATTATCCAACTATGAGATATTCGATAAAGTAATTATAATTGTGAAATTGATAGGAGACTTAGATAAAGACTTTTCAAGTTGAATAAATTGTTATATTTTTTGTTTTTTAATTATGCAACAGACATTAAACAATTTGTATTATATTTTGTGATTTGATGTTGATGCTTTTAAGAAATCTAAACTCTATATGATATGATATTTGGATGAAAAATTATTTTAAATTTGAATTTTGATATAACAAAATTTGAATTCAAATATATTTTTTTCTATTAGATTTAAAAAGCCTAACCTAACCAACCCAACCCAACCCAACCCAACCCAATCAATCTAACCCAAACCAACCCGATAAATATTGGATTGGGTTGGGTTAGATTGGGTTACAATTTGCGTTGGAACCCGAAAACACCCACCCCTAGAGTTTATGCTTCTAACACCAACCTAATTTTTCACTACCAACTATTTCTGTCACCGTAGTAAAATCGTATTCAAAAGACCTTGATACCCTTGGAAGTGATTATGGTTATCTTTAGTTTATTGAATTTTATATTCACATGCTCGAAACATATTATTCTCTTAGCGTCAAACAGGGTATATAAGCTAACCTAGGTCAGCTGTGTAGTATTAGTATAGCCAATAAGCCAAGACCGGTAATTGCTTTAGAGAATCTTATGTCCCGTCCAGTAGCTGTTATTCAGTCCGTTTTCGTTTTTATTTTTTAAAAATGATTTCGAAAACGCGTTCGTTAACTGTTTTTAATTTTATTTTCGAAAAAAAAAATTAAAAAAAAAATCAGTGTTAAAAGTGATATTTGAAAAACACAAAATACTTGTTTTTCGTTTTTATTTTTCATTTTCATTTTTTTTAATATAAAAAAATTATTTTTTTAAAACTATTAATAGTACTGTTATGCGTTTGATATAACTAAGACAAGACGGGACAAGATTTTCAAATAACTAAAGGGCCCCTCTTATATATATATATTTCAGAATAATTTATTTTTAACTAAAACTAAAAGCATTCATGCAATAATATATATACACACACACACACATATATATATATATATATGTAAATTAGTATATTAGTATTCTATAATATATATTATTATATCAAATATTATCTATTTATATAGGATATAATATAAAAAATATAATAATTAATATAATATATACAATTATATTTTTATATAATAATAATAATAATAATAATATTAACATATATTATAATTTAAGAGTTTAGTTTTGATATGTTTTTTTTTTGAATTAATTTTTGATGTATTACTTTTGTTTAATTTAAAAATTATAATACAATTATATTGGTTAATTATGTAATCAATTTGTTTATAGTTGTAATAATATTAAACAAAATGTCAAAATTGATATTTCAATTTTTGATAGTTTTCGGTTAACCTACCAGACACGTTTTTTCCGTTTTCATTTTCAAAATACAGCTTTCAGTATATACTACCAGACACGTTTTCAGAATTTGAAACTGAAACAAAAAATACTGTTTTCATTTTCATTTTTATTTTCGAAAAACAACAACTGAAAAACACTCCCAGGACGGACCCTATTAACTAATAAATTATAATTGCTTTTGCACCACTCAATCAGTCAATTATAAGACCTGCATTCATGACTGGTTCTAAATTCTAATTGCTTTGGCAACACTTTGGAAATTCCGCAGAGAACATCTACAAATTTTCTTAACAATCTGTGTTGGTTTGGAGTGGTGCTTGGGTGTTAGGTGGGTGAAAAAGGTGAAATAATAATCTTGGTTGATTCGATGTGGAACCTGGTGTTCGATGCGTGGGGAATCTGTATTGAGTGTTGGTTTGTGTCGGTGTTTGGGTGGTTGGGAAGGTGAAGAAAATATCCACCAGATCCATAAGTTTTTATTTTTTTTGTTTGTTTGTTTTTTTGGTTGATTGAGTAGTCTGGTCACCGGTGGTGAAGATGATGGTCTGAATATCCATCTTTGGACTACTGAATATATATATATTTTAAATGTAAATTTCTTTTTAATTATTTTATAGAACAAATTACACCAAACTCCCATGAGGTTTGCTCTTTTACACACGAAAACAATTTTTTGTTAATTGACAATCACCTCCCATGCCGTTAGAATTTGACCGTTAAGAGCAAGAGTTGACTGTTATAAAATCATAAAAGATAGAAATACCTCCGATTCACCAAAAATCTAAAATAACTAATTACATAAAACTTCTTTGAGGTTTGCTCTTTTACACACAGTGTCAATTTTATTGATAATTGACACTCACCTCCCTTACCATTAGTCAAAGTTGGTCAAATTAAACCGTAAACCAATTTTAACTATCAAAACTAATGATAGTTTAATTATTTGAAGAATTACATATATATATATATATATATCAAGAAGATATAAAATAAAATGCACTGAACAATATATAGCAATTCTAAAAACATAAAGGGAAACAAAGATAAAATACACAAGCAATTAACTGTTCAATAATACAGTATAAAAATACAATTGGTCAAGTACGTGGTGTACGTGGTTTTGTTAGACACAAGTCTATCCTAGCCAGCAACAGTCTGGTTACAGATAAGTTTGAGTATTTCAGCCTATATATTTAGACCAGAATAAAACAATAAGTTATAAAATAATTTAAAAGATAATAAGGTGAATAGTTGCTTACAGTACTAAGCAAAATTGTTTGACAACAAAGATGAATAAGTCACAAGCTTTATTTATGAGTTCAGAAATTTACACAGTAGGAATAAGAGAACATAGGGAAGCTACGTAGAGCTTTCAAAGAAAACTTAGAAAATCTAAAACTGAACTTGCCTTATGCTGAGAGGCATTACAATATATATAGCATAAGGGATAAACTCTAGTTAGAAAATCATAGTTTCTTTTTAGAACTAAGGTTACTTTACATTGAATTATTAAAGTAATAGGAATCTCAACTATTCTCTTTTTGACTTGTCAGGCAGCTTGTCACTTTTATTTGTCGGAGATAAGATATGGTCTTATCCTGCCACCATGAAGAGATAAGGTTCAGGGATCATGCCCAAAGAAGGTGGTGGGGTCCTCACTGTCGTATGCATAATTATCTAAGTCATCATCCTTATCCTTGTCTTCACTTTTGTCTGAATTTGTACCAGTTTGAGATATGTTGGCCATGGTATTTTTCATTTCTTCGGCTATTCTCATGAGTTCGTCAGGAGTACTAGCTGCAGCAATTCTGGACTGATTTTGGGATTTGGCCATCAAGAAACCAGATTGGTCTGTTACTTTGGTGCAGAGGGTAGGATTTTCAGTGAACCATTTGGAAATCCTCTATTTTCCATGATTAGTGAGATTCATTCCACTCCACCATTTTATCTTTACTTGTTTGCCAAAGTATGAGACATTTACATTTCCCACAAGCTGGTCTTTTATGGAATACTCGAGCATGAGAATCCATGTCAGGTTGAATTGAACAAAGAAAAGCAATAAGTCTAGGAAAAACTCCCATTCGTCTGGTATGTCAATGTTTAAAATAAAAAGGAATAACCTTCTTTGACTTGAGTTGGGAGAAAATCAATAATAAGTCTAAACTTGTCCCACCATTCTAAAAACCAAATTGGTAGGTCAATATGAAATTTTTTGTCAAAGTAAATGAACCAGAAAAGAGAATTCCATGGGTTTTGACCATAAAGAAATTTTGTCCATGCATCAATTTAGTCCCAGTAAGAAAAATCTGAGATATGAAAAATTCTGATAAAATTTCTTTTTGAGTTAGAGTTTCCACCCCATTGCTCGAGAGTAATGATTTTACAAATCTTAATATTTTTGAAAATGAGTTTTTCTTTGTCAACTTTGTCAAAAACATCTGAAATAAAAATTGAATCTTGTCAATAAGAATGAACTCATAAAATATATGTCTTTTTGTATTGTCTTTAGGAATCCTTCCAAACATGGGATGGATAAGATCATCCATAAGTTTTTAAGGTTCTCTGAAATACTGGTCATGTAGAAATTGATTTTCTAGGGTAAAAAACCTGTCGAAGAAGGGTTTATTGATATAGGAATATGTTGGTTGGTTAATTTTGGGAAGGCTTTTCTGGGAGCTTGAGCTTTGGGCCGCTAGTTTATTTTGTTTAATGGAGTGTGGGCTTATTTTAGATGAAGCAACAATTTTGAAGGAACTGCTGTCTACGGCTAAAAGGGAAAAAATATTTGTCATATGTACTAGGCTATGGCTTGGGCTTCTACTTGATGAAGGCCCAACAGGGGGTAGTTGTGGTAACTGTATAGGTAATTTGTGAGGGGAAATGGGCAGAGACACTAGAGAAATAACATACTTGTCTTTATGACTTCCTTTAGGGGAAGTATGATAAGTCGATAATGATAAGTCGATAATGATAAGTCCATGCTTTTGTCTTTTGCTAAGTTAGATCTCATGGAGCCTCTGCCACCAGGGCTTCGGCCACCACCTCGACCTCTGTTTGTGCTGCTCATTTGTCACCCTATAAAAATTCTTTGGTCAGGAAATCTTAGAGACTATTCTCCGATCCTTTAATATACTCAATATCAAAATCAAAAGCAGATAATAAAGCTTGCCATCTAGCAAAAATTTGTTTGGAGGCAAGATTTTTGACATTTTTTTTCAAAATATATTTTGCTGATTGGCAATCGACTTTCAAAACAAATTTTTGGTTAATCAAGTCATCTTGTAACTTTTGGATAGTCAAAACAATAGCCAAAATTTCCTTTTTAACAGTTGAATATTTTTGTTGGGTATCGTTCCAGGATCCTGAAACGTACCTAACTAAACATTCTTTGTCATTAATGATTTGTTTTAAAATGCCACCAAAACCGATTTCAGAAGCATCTGTTTCAACAATTTTGGGGGCAGTAGGATGACATATAAACATACAAGGGAGTTTCTTAATATATTTTTTAACATGTTGAACTGTCTTAGTATGTTCTTATGTCCAAAGAAGAGGATTGGTCTTTAATCTTTGAAAAAGGGGTTTTCAAATAATGCTGAGTTCTTTGTAAAAATTTGAAATATAATTCAAATACTTTAAAAACCTCTATAATTGTTTTTTGTCTTTCATTTCATCAGGAAATTTGTCAGCGAAATCTAAACTCCTTTGGATAGGAACGATTGTTCTTCTTTTGATGTTATGGCCCAAAAATCTGATGTGAGTTTGGAAAAGGGTGATTTTGGGAGCTGAAACAACTAATCCATAAAATTTAATAGTTTTGAAAAATATGTCAAGATATTTCCAATGCTGGTCAATGTTTTTGGAAAATATTAAAACATCATCTATATAGACAATGGAAAATTCAGTAAAGGGATTGAAGATATTGTTCATGATACTTTGAAATTCACTAGGAGCATTTTTAAGGCCGAATGACATAACATTCCATTAGTATTGCTCAAAAGGAACAGTGAAAGCCGTTTTATAACGGTCCTGCTCCCTATTTGAATTTGTCAAAAACCTGATTTCATGTCAAATTTGGAAAAGATAATAGAGTCATAAAGTGTTTTTAATAAATCAGATTTATTAGGCATTGGATATCTGATCCATTGCAAAGCATCATTCAAGGATTTATAATTAATAACTAATCTAGAGACTCCTCTTTCTATTTCTGTATTTTTCTGGACATAAAATGCAGGACAACTCCATGGGGACTTAGAAGGTCTAATGAGTTTTTTGTCAATCAAATCTTGGATCTCTTTTTTGCAATATTCAACTAAATCAGCAGATATTTGAATGGGTCTGGCTTTAGTAGGTATTCCCTTTTCGTTGAAATCTTTATTATAAGGAAGAGTAACTATATGTTTTTTCCTATCCCTGAAAGCATTAGGGATATAAGAGCAAACTTCCTTTTCTAACTTTTCTTTAATTTTTTTATTTTTTCTTGAAGGCTAGAATCTTCTAACCTAGCTTCTTGTCTTTTGAAAACCAAATCATCTTTTAAAAAATTCAATTGGGTTTGCTTCTGATCAAGAGTTGCAATATGCTTGCTAAGAGGATCAGAGGCTTCATCCCAAATATTTTTGTCTTTTAAAGCATTCAAATCTTTTACTAAAATTGGGAAAATAAAAGGGAATATGATTTCTTTTCCTAGGTACTCAGTGACAATTCCATCTGCAATAACTTTGAAGGGAGAAATCAAATATAGAAACGGTAACCCTAAAAAACATTATGAGACAAGGTTTTAACAACAATAAAATCATTCGTATAACAAACACTACTATTACAAACCCTGACATTAGTGAGTTTGTACTTGATGTCTAATTGTATCTTGTTAGCACCATAAAGAGTTTCAGTAGTAGATTCTAAGTATTTAGTAGGAACAAGTGCTTCTTTTATACAATTTAAGTCAGCCCCTGTATCAACTAGGGCATTGACCCTTAGATTGTAATTTGAAGCAATTTTGATGTTAATTTCAACATACCATTTTTGGATTCTGATCTCTCTTATGGCATTGATTTGGGCAAAATTGGAAATGTCTTTTTGGTCATTTTGATCAGGTTGATCTTTGTCTGATTCATCGGAGCTATTAAAACTGGGCTGTTTTTCTAGAGAATTGTCAAGAGGTATTTTAGGAAATTGTTCTTTCAAACTTTCCTTGATCTGTAAATCTTAGATATTTTTATTTAAAACTTTTATTTCTTCTTTAATGTTCTGGACTTCCTTTTGTAGATCAGTAACAGAAACTTTTCTAGAATTTTTTAAAAATTTTCCCAAAATATTTTGTTTAAAATCTGACGTCTGAAAAAGGGCATTTTTAAAAGGTTTATTGTCAGTGGAGGGGGCATTACTGCTACTAGGGGCAACTTCACTAGTAATTTTTTTACTGTAATTGTCGGATGTGCTTTGCTTTTTGCATGGGATCATCAATATTGTCAATCATGCTGATTATTAGGGAATAATCATATTGATCAAGAACATTTATTTCCTTACGAAAGCAGGGTTGTGTTTCTGGTTCTGTGTCTGAAAATGAACCAGAGGATGAATCATCTGAAGATTCTCTTATTACTAGTTCTTCTTCTAGGGAAGATGAAGATTCAGTTCCTGCTTCAGATTCAGCGTATAAAACCTGAAGAACTTTGTCTTAAATTTCATCATCAAGATCAAGACTTTTAATCTTGTTTTTCTGATCATGGCATTTGTTGGCATAATGGCCTTCTTTGCCACATCTAAAACATCTGTTGGTTTTTTAAAACCTTTTGTTGTTGTTTTGTTTTTGGAAAAGGCTTTTCTCTTGTTCTGTTTGGCAGACCAGTAATTAGGGGTTTTGCCAGGAATGTATGTAGACCAATGATACTTTTTCCTGCCATATTTGTCTCTTTTGTAACGATGAATACTTTTTCCTTTGTAATAATTATTAGAATTTTTCTTTCTAGGTTTGGGGAGTTTGTCAAAGCCAAATTGTTCGCACCACGAACGTAGTTCTTTTCTTGTTGTCAGTTTTTGTTGTTTGAGTTGACTCTTGAGTCGAAGATCATTGCAAAGTTGCATGGCAACAACATTGATGGTGACAATGATTTCACCATATGTCCAGCCATTTAGATCCATCTAGGACCAGTCAGACCATCCCATTTGTCTTACCATTTCGTCTCTAACTTTATTAGAAAAAAGTTTTGGTAAACCAACAATAAACTTTTTTTTCCAATAAGGGTTAGCATTGTCGGGTCTTTGTAAAACTCTAGTTAAGAAAATATCTTTATACCATTTGAAATCATTGAGTTTTTTACATTTCAAATTTTGAAGTATTGAAAAATCTTTTCCTTGGTTAATGTTGGGGTTTCCAACAAAATGCATTAAAATAGTAACATAAAACATCCATCCCATCTGGTTCAGATGTAGTTGTAGTTGTCGCTGTCGAACTGGATGGTATGAAAGTGGTTGGGTCAGTTGTGGTTTTGGTTGGTGTTGTAGTGGTTACTGTTTTGGTATGGCTTATAATAGTGCTTCTGGCACTCAGGCTAAGGGTATGAGTCCACCATCCAAATAATTGTCTTTCAAAACCAGTGGTCAATGATGTAACAGCGTCAACATGGGACATGTTCTGTTTTTTGATGTATATATACCCAATGATATGCATTTATCTTGGGACTGTGATAATTTGGTATTCTGATAAGCCATCAATTTTGAACTGATAACAGACATTACCAATATAAGCACGATAGGGAACAGTTTCTTCATATTGAAGGTCAAGAGGAGTAGGTTTTGGGTAATAGGGTTTGGTGTGTTGGTAATATATGGTTTGATTGTAGCTGTCAACTTTATCATTAGTGGTGATCTTATGGATCATATTTTGGAAGTCTAGGTTTTCTTCCTCACTGGAGGATTCTTGGACTTTTTTGTCAAGGGTTTGGACTTCAGAGTAGTGAATTCCTGGTTTTATGTCTCTGAGTCTTTCCTCAAGGCTTCTAAGCAGTTCTTTTTCATCAATGAGATTGTCAAAGCATTTTTCAATGCCAGTATGGTCAGGAAATAGGATTGGTTTAGTATTTTGTACTTGTATTTTCCTTTTTGCCTTTCTAGAAAAGGAGGCAGGTGTCTCATATGGGACGAATACTTGAGGAGGAATTTCTTTGGTAGGAGAAACAATGGTTTGGGAAAGATTT
Organism: Dipteronia dyeriana; assembly: GCA_032871835.1. Taxonomy (NCBI): domain Eukaryota; kingdom Viridiplantae; phylum Streptophyta; class Magnoliopsida; order Sapindales; family Sapindaceae; genus Dipteronia; species Dipteronia dyeriana. Next base: position 1,688,111 of record CM065303.1, read on the forward strand.
AGGTCAATTTTTTCTAGCTGTTCTCCTAGAGAATTTAATAAGAAATTGGTATAGTTGTTTTGTCTCATGACAATCCCTATATGTTGTGAAGATGAAGCCATAGTGGGGGATAGTTCTTCGTCGAATAGAATGAAAGGAGTACAGAGGGTTGTGTTAGTACCTCCTTCAAGGTCTTTTGTTAGGCATCTCAATTTCGAAGTGTCTTAGAGGAGGATGAATTTGTTTTTCCTCTCCCCTCTTAGTTTTGTAAGTTCTAATTTTTGATTGGTCAATAACAAAACAATTTTGTTCAAAAAAATTTCTGTTTGTATACCATTCAAAGAAGGGTATTTCTTGATTAAGAGTTTTAATGTTTTATGTCCATCTTTTATGAAATTGACTTCTTTTGTTTTCAGAGTAATTCCTTTCGTATTTTTCTTTTAATTACTGATTCTGGGGGGAATAGTAATCAGTAATTAAAAGATCAAAATTAATACTGAATATGGCATTAATGACATTAATAAATCGGACAGAGGGTTCTGGTTCAATAATCTCCGTTAATACTTGTGAGGGGTTGGTGAGGTTTGGCCTTGGTCAAAGGTGTGTATAGGTTGGGCTACTTGTTCCGAGGTTTTTTGGACATGGGTCACATGTGTTGGGTGTTCTGATTTGGGCATGGGCCTTCTTCTTCTGTGGACCAGGTTAACTATTGGTTCGCTGGAGCCTGTCATAATTGGCAACTGGGCTTGGAATTATTGGGCTTGTTGTAAGGTTGGTTATCTGTCTGAGTTGTCTGGGGGCTAAACTAGGTATTTGTCTGGCTATGTTTTGTCTGGATAAGCTAGATAATGAATTTCTAGCTGACTGTAAGTCGTTTAGCGATCTGGAACGGTCACTGTCATTATCTCTAAGAGACAGACCCCTTCTGAAGGATATTCTTAGGGTTCCATCCTGTTCTGTCACACAGTCATTGAGGTTTCTCATAGGAGGTTTATATGAGGGTTGGTCAACTTTTTCTTTGACCCAATCATCTGGAAATTTAATATTTTCCCATTTGACTGGAATAGATACTAGGACATTTACTGAGGGTGATACATTAAAGCAAATTGTCTAGCCAGCTGGTACAGATGGAGGTATGTAGCTGGGGATAAGTCCAGAGGTTAAAACTCGATAATGGACTCTATAAACAAGTTTATAGAGACTAGATTTTTCAAGGAATTGGTAGTTGTAGGTCTGGATGTAGTCATGACCACGGTTCGGTTCGAACCGTGGAACCAAACCGTAACCGTATGAATTGAACCGTAATCGTATGAATTGAACCGTAATCGTATGAATTGAACCGTAATCGTATCCGAAAGCGTGGAACCAGTTCCGGAACCGTAATCGGGACCGTAGGGCTGAAGGTTCGGTTCCGGTTCTCCTAAAAAAAAAATTGATCAGAAACTAGCGGTTCCAACCCATTTTTTTTTCTTTTCTCCGTTGACTGACTTGGCTAGTTGGCTTTATCTTTATCTCTCTCTTTCTTTTCTCAAATCTCAGACTTCTCTCTTCCATTATTTTTTTATCTTTTATCGATCTCTTATCTATCTTTCTTCTTTCTTTTTTTCTCTCTTACTTTCTTTTAATCCAAAATCTCAGATCAAGTGACAATGATATCTCACCGGCGATCTCTACTTCATCCCGTCGACGGAGATCTCTTTTTCGATCGATCTCTCATTGACGACCTCTTTCTATTTTCGATCTCTCTCTCTTTGATATCTCTCTTTGATCTCTGGTGGTGGGTAATTTAGTTTTTGAGGTTGATTTGTTATTTGGGATTTGGGATTGATTTGTGACTTCGTGTGATAATTTGTGCGATTTGGGGGATATGGGATTTGAGGTTGTTTTGAGTGATTTGAGGAATATGAGATTTGTGATTTGTGATTTGTGATTTGTGTGATATTGTAAATCTGTGATTAAGCCATGAAAGGGATTATGGATTTCGACTTTTTTTTTTAAAGAAACCAAATGAAAAAGAAGAAAGTGATTTGGGCGTGTAACTGTGTAAGACATGAGAGAGAGTCTGGTCACATGTGTAAGGCGTGATTTTGGTGTGTTAGGTGAGTGAGAACTGATAAAGAAATGCATAAAATAAAGGTGTGTTTGGAATTGTGTGAGAAACATCTGATTTCAAATTGATTTGTTCAAGCCTTCAAGTGTTGTTTTTTTTTAATAAATAAGAACTGAACCGTTCGAAACCAGGGAACCGGACCGGAATCGGAATCGGAACCTCCACTTAGGTGGTTCCAGTTCCGGTTCCAAGTCCCACTGGAAAACCGACGGTTCGAAACTGGAAACGAACCAGAATCGAACCGCGGTCATGTCTATCCAGATGTCTATGACTAGGCACTTTTCTTTGTGTTCGTCAGTGTTTAAGGCTATAGTGAAGTTTGGGTAACACTGAAAATAGATAGGACCATAGGTCAAGGAGGTTTCAGCCATACCCAGTATATATTCTTTATAATTAGTAATCCTTTTGTCTCTTAAAATAATTAATAAAGAATTGTTTAAACCAATTTTTGAAAGTGGTTTAATGCCTACTTGGACACTTCCAATGTGTAGGTCATTAAAATTGATTTTGTTGTAATGGTTCAAGTTGTTTTTGTTCAAAAGATTTGTCGAAATGGTATTGTTCTGGAATTTCACATTGATTTATGTGGTCTTTTTACCCAAAAGGTTTCTGAAATCTAAAAGCTTTTTCTTGTAAATACTGATTTGTTGAATGTTAGGCAACTGCTAGTTAATTAAATCTTTGTCAACCCAATTTGTTTCAAAATTAGCAATAGATTGTCCAGTACAACTATTCATATCGTCATGCTCAATCTCAGGACTAGAACTACTTGCAGACATGGTGAAGAAAATAAATAGTAAAAATCCTAGGTTTTGACTCACAGCTTGGTCAGACGGGCTTACAGCCTATAGCTCTCCTGGCAAACGGTAAACACCCTATAGACCTACTGACTTTTGCACATAGAGATAGTCACTACTACTGTCTTCAACAAGCCTTAAGGCTCTAATACCAATACGGAGCAACAAGATATGAAATAAAATGCACAGAACAATATATAACAATTCTAAAAACATAAAGGGAAACAAAGATAAAATACACAAGCAATTAACTGTTCAATAATACAATATAAAAATACAATTGGTCAAGGGTCTGTGGCTTTAGTTGAATATTGCAAAAAAGAGATCCAAGATTTCATTGACAAAAAACTCATTTGACCTTCTAAGTCCCCATGGAGTTGTCCTGCATTTTATGTCCAGAAAAATACAGAAATAGAAAGAGGAGTCCCTAGATTAGTTATTAATTATAAATCCTTGAATGATGCTTTGCAATGGATCAGATATCCAATGCCTAATAAATCTGATTTATTAAAAAGACTTTATGACTCTATTATTTTTTCCAAATTTGACATGAAATCGGGGTTTTTGGCAAATTCAAATAGAGGAGCAGGACCGTTATAAAACGACTTTCACTGTTCCTTTCAGGCAATACGAATGGAATGTTATGCCATTCGGCCTAAAAAATGCTCCTAGTGAATTTCAAAGTATCATGAACAATATCTTCAATCCCTTTACTGAATTTTCCATTGTCTATATAGATGATGTTTTGATATTTTCCAAAAACATTGACCAGCATTGGAAGCATCTTGACATAGGAAGCATCTTGACATATTTTTCAAAACTATTAAATTTCATGGATTAATTGTTTCAGCTCCCAAAATCACCCTTTTCCAAACTCATATCAGATTTTTGGGCCATATCATCAAAAGAGGAACAATCGTTCCTATCCAAAGGAGTTTAGATTTTGCTGACAAATTTCCTGATGAAATCAAAGACAAAAAACAATTGCAGAGGTTTTTAGGGTGTTTAAATTATATTTCAAATTTTTACAAAGAATTCATCATTTTTTGCAAACCCTTTTTTCAAAGATTAAAGACCAATCATCTTCCTTGGACATAAGAACATACTAAGACAGTTCAACATGTTAAAAAATATGTTAAGAAACTCCCTTGTATGTTTATATGTCATCCTACTGCCCCCAAAATTGTTGAAACAAATGCTTCTGAAATCGGTTTTGGTGGCATTTTAAAACAAATCAGTAATGACAAAGAATGTTTAGTTAGGTACGTTTCAGGATCCTGGAACGATACACAGTAAAAATATTCAACTGTTAAAAAGGAAATTTTAGCTATTGTTTTGACTATCCAAAAGTTACAGGATGACTTGATTAACCAAAAATTTGTTTTGAAAGTAGATTGCCAATCGGCAAAATATATTTTGAAAAAGGATGTAAAAAATCTTGCCTCCAAACAAATTTTTGCTAGATGGCAAGTTTTATTATCTGCTTTTGATTTTGATATTGAGTATATTAAAGGATCAGAGAATAGTCTCCCATATTTCCTGACTAGAGAATTTTTACAGGGTGACAAATGAGCAACACAAACAGAGGCCGAGGTGGTGGCCGAAGCCCTGGTGGTAGAGGCTCAATGAGATCTGACTTAGCAAAAGACAAAAGCATGAACTTATCATTATCAACTTATCATACTTCCTCTAAAGGAAGTCATAAAGACAAGTATGTTATTTCTCTAGTGTCTCAACCTATTTCCCCTCACACATTACCTATACAGTTACCACAACTACCCTATGCTGGGCCTTCATCAAGCAGAAGCCCAAGCCAAAGCCCGGTACATATGACAAATACTTTTTCCTCTTTAGCCGTAGACAGCAGTTCCTTCAAAACTGTTGCCTCATCTAAAATAAGCTCACACTCCATTAAACAAAATAAACTAGTAGCCCAAAGCTCAAGCTCCCAGACAAGCCTTCCCAAAATTAACCAACCAACATATTCCTATATCAATAAACCCTTCTTCGACAGGTTTTTTGCCCTAGAAAATCAATTTCTGCATGACCAGTATTTCAGAGAACCTACAAAACTTGCGGATGATCTTATCCATCCCATGTTTGGAAGGATTCTTGAGGACAATACAAAAAGATATATATTTTATGAATTCATTCTTGTTGACATGAATTCAATTTTTATTTCAGATGTTTTTGACAAAGTTGACAAAGAAAAACTCATTTTCAGGAAAATTCAGATTTGTAAAATCATTACTCTTGAGCAATGGGGTGGAAACCCTAACTCAAAAAGAAATTAGCAGAATTTTTCATGTCTCAGATTTTTCTTACTAGGACTATATTGATGCATGGACAAAATTCCTTTATGGCCAAAACCCAAGGAATTCTCTTTCCTGGTTCATTTATTTTGACAAAAAAAATCATATTGACCTACCAATTTGATTTTTAGAATGGTGGGACAAGTTTGGACCTATTATTGATTTTCTCCCAACTCAAGTCAAAGAAGGTTATTCCTTCTGGATTTCAAACATTGATAGACCAGACGAATGAGAGTTTTTCCCAGACTTATTGCTTTTCTTTGTTCAATTCAATCTGACATGGATTCTCATGCTCGAGTATTCCATAAAAGACAAGATTGTGGGAAATGTAAATGTCTCATACTTTGGCAAACAAGTAAAGATAAAATGGTGGAGTGAAATGAATCTCACTAATCATGGAAAATAGAGGATTTCCAAATGGTTCACTGAAAATCCTACCCTCTGCACCAAAGCAATAGACCAATCTGGTTTCTTGATGGCCAAATCCCAAAATCAGTCCAGAATTGCTGCAGCTAGTACTCCTGACGAACTCATGAGAATAGCCGAAGAAATGAAAAATACCATGACCAACATGTCTCAAGCTGGTACAAATTCAGACAAAAGTGAAGACAAAGATAAGGATGATGACTCAGATAATTATGCATATGACAGTGAGGGCCTCACCACCTTCTTTGGGCATGATCCCTGAACCTTATCTCTTCATGGTGGCATGATAAGACCTTATCTTATCTCCAAAAAATAAAAGTGACGAGTTGCCTGACAAGTCAAAAATAGAATAGTTGAGATTCCTATTACTTTAATAATTCAATGTAAAGTAACCTTAGCTCTAGAAAGAAACTATGATTTTCTAACTAGAGTTTATCCCTTATGCTATATATATTGTAATGCCTCTCAGCATAAGGCAAGTTCAGTTTTAGATTTTCTAAGTTTTCTTTGAAAGCTCTACTTAGCTTCCCTATTTTCTCTTCTTCCTACTGTGTAAATTTCTGAACTCATAAATAAAGCTTGTGACTTATTCATCTTTGCTGTTAGACAATTTTGCTTAGTACTGTATGCAACTATACACCTTATTATCTTTTAAATTATTTTATGACTTATTGTTTTATTCTGGTCTAAGTATATAGGCTGGAATACTCAGACTTATCCGTAACCAGACTGTTGATGGCTAGGATAGACTTGTGTCTAACAAAGCCACATACTTGACCAATTGTATTTTTATACTGTATTATTGAACATTTAATTGTTTGTGTATTTTATATTTGTTTCCCTTTATGTTTTTAGAATTGCTATATATTGTTCTGTGCATTTTATTTTATATCTTCTTGCTCCGTATTAGTATCAGAGCCTTAAGGATTGTTGAAGACAGTAGTAATGACTATCTCTATGTGCAAAAGTCAGTAGGTTTATAGGGTGTTAGCCATTTGCCAGGAGAGCTATAGGCTGTTGGCCCTTCTGACCAGACTGTGAGTCAAAACCTAGGATTTTTACTATTTATTTTCTTCACCATGTCTGCAAGTAGTTCTAGACTTGGGATTGAGCCTGACGATATGAATAGTTGTACTGGACAATCTGTTGCTAATTTTGAAACAAATTGGGATGAAAAAGATTTGATTAACTAGCAGTTGCCTAACATTCAACAAAGCAGTATTTACAAGAAAAAGCTTTTAGATTTCAGAACCCTTTTGGGCCAAAAGACTAAAGAAATCAATGTGAAATTCTAGAACAATACATTTTTGACAAATCTTTTGAAAAAAAACAACTTGAACCATTACAACAAAATCGGTTTTAATGACCTACACATTGGAAGTGTCCAAGTAAGCATTAAACCTTTTTCAAAAATTGGTTTAAATAATTCTTTATTAATTGTTTTAAGAGACAAAAGGATTACTAATTATAAAGAATCTATACTGGGAATGGCTGAAACCTCCCTGACCTATGGTCCTATATATTTCCAGTGTTACCCAAACTTCACTATAGCCTTAAACACTGACGAACACAAAGAAAAGTGCCTAGTCATAGACATCCAGACCCATAACTACCAATTCCTTGAAAAAGTCAGTCCCTATAAACTTGTTTATAGAGTCCTTTACCGAGTTTTAACCTCTGGACTTATCCCAAGCTGCATACCTCCATCTGTACCAGCTGGCAAGATAATTTGCTTTAATGCATCACCTTCAGTAAATGTCATAGTACCTGTTCCAGTCAAATAGGAAAATATTAAATTTTTAGATGATTGGGTCAAATAAAAAGTTGACCAACCTTCATATAAACCTCCTATGAGAAACCTTCATGACTGTGTGATAGAATAAGATGGAACCCTAAGAATATCCTTCAGAAGGGGTCTGTCTCTCAGAGATAATGACAGTGATCGTTCCAGATCGCTAAACGACTTACAGTCATCTAGAAATTCATTATCTAGCTTATCCAGACAAAACATAGCCAGACAAATACCCAATTTAGCCCCCAGACAGCTCAGACAGATAACCAACCTTACAACAAGCCCAATAATTCCAAGCCCAGTTGCCAATTATGACCCTGAAGAAGACTCCAGCGAACCAATAGTTAACCTGGTCCACAGAAGAAGAAGGCCTAGACCCAAACCAGTAAACCCAACACATGTGACCCATGTCCAAAAAACCCCGTAACAAATAGCCCAACCTATACACACCTTTGACCAAGGCCAAACCTCACCAACCCCCTCACAAGTATTAACGGAGATTATTGAACTAAAACCCCCTGTCCGATTTATTAATGTCATTAATGTCATATCCAGTATTAATTTTGATCTTTTAATTACTGATTACTATTCCTCCCAGAATCAGCAATTAAGAGAAAAATACGAAAGGAATTACTCTGAAAACAAAAGGAGTCAATTCCGTAAAAGATGGACAGAAAACATTAAAACTCTTAATCAAGAAATACCCTTCTTTGAATGGTATACAAACAGAATTTTTTTTGAACAAAATTGTTTTGTTATTGACCAATCAAAAATTAGAACTTACAAAACTAAGAGGCGAGAGGAAAAACAAATTCATCCTCCTCCAAGACACTTCGAAATTGAGATGCCTAACGAAGACCTTGAAGGAGGTACTAACACAACCCTCTGTACTCCTTTCATTCTATTCGACGAAGAACTATCCCCCACTTTGGCTTCATCTTCACAACAGATAGAGATTGTCATGAGACAAAACAAATATACCAATTTCTTCTTAAATTCTCTGGGAGAACAGCTAGAAAAAATTGACCTAAACCTTTCCCAAATCATTGTTTCTCCTACCAAAGAAATTCTTCCTCAAGTATTCGTCCCATATGAGACACCTGCCTCATTTTCCAGAAAGGCAAAAGGGAAAATACATGTACAAAATACTGAACCAATCATATTTCCTGACCATACTGGCATTGAAAAATGCTTTGACAATCTCATTGATGAAAAAGAACTACTTAGAATCCTTGAGGAAAGACTCAGAGACATAAAACCAGGAATTCACTACCCTGAAGTCCAAACCCTTGACAAAAAAGTCCAAGAATCCTCCAGTGATGAAGAAAACCTAGACTTCTAAAATATTATCCATAAGATCACCACCAATGACAAAGCTGACAGCTACAATCAAACCAGATATTACCAAAACACCAAACCCTATTACCCAAAACCTACTCCTTTTGACCTTCAATATGAAGAAATTGTTCCCTATCGTGCTTATACTGGTAATGCCTGTTATCAATTCAATATTGATGGCTTATCAGAATACCAAATTATCACAGTCCTCAGACAAATGCATACCATTGGGTATATATATATCAAAAAATAGAACATGTCTTATGCTGACGTTGTTACATCATTGACCACTGGTTTTGAAGGACAATTATTTGGATGGTGGACTCATACCCTTAGCCTGAGTGCCAGAAGCACTATTATAAGCCATACCAAAACAATAACCACTACAACACCAACCAGAACTACAACTGACCCAACCTCTTTCATACCATCCAGTTCGACAACGACAACTACAACTACATCTGAACCAGATGGGATAGATGTTTTGTGTTACACTATTTTAATGCATTTTGTTGGAAACCCCAACATTAACCAAGGAAAAGATTTTTCAAAACTTCAAAATTTGAAATGCAAAAAACTCAGTGATTTCAAATGGTATAAAGAAATTTTCTTAACCAGAGTTTTACAAAGACCCAACAATGCTAACCGTTATTGGAAGGAAAAATTTATTGCTGGTTTACCAAAATTCTTTTCTAATAAAGTTATAGACGAAATGGTAAGACAAATGAGATGGTCTGACTGGTCCCAGATGGACCTAAATGGCTGGACATATGGTGAAATCATTGCCACCATCAATGTTGTTGCCATGCAACTCTGCAATGATCTTCGACTCAAGAGTCAACTCAAACAACAAAAACTGACAACAAGAAAAGAACAAGGTTCGTAGTGCGAACAATTTGGCTTTGACAAACTCCCCACACCTAGAAGAAAAATTCTAGTAATAATTACAAAGAAAAAGGTATTCATCGTTACAAAAGAGACAAATATGGCAGGAAAAAGTTTCATTGGTCTGCATACATTCCTAGCAAAACCCCTAATTACTGGTCTCCCAAACAGAACAAGAGAAAAGCCTTTTCCAAAAACAAAACAACAACAAAAGGTTTTAAAAAATCCAACAGATGTTTTAGATGTGGCAAAGAAGACCATTATGCCAACAAATGCCTGATAAGAAAAACAAGATTAAAAGTCTTGATCTTGATGATGAGATTAAAGACAAAGTTCTTCAGGTTTTGTACGCTGAATCTGAAGCAGGAACTGAATCATCATCTTCCCCAGAAGAAGTCCTAGTAATAGGAGAATCTTCTGATGATGCATCATCTGGTTCATTTTCATACTCAGAACCAGAATCACAACCCGACTTTTGCAAGGAAATAAATGTCTTGATCAATATGATTATTCCCTAATAATCAGCATGATTGACAATATTGATTATCCCATGCAAAAAGCAAAGCACATCCGACAATTACAGTAAAAAATTGCCAGTGAAGCTGCCCCTAGTAGCAGTAACACCCCCTCCACTGACAATAGACCTTTTAAAAATACCCCTTTTTCAGACACCAGATTTTGAACAAAATGTTTTGGGTAAATTTCAAAACAAATCTAGAAAAGTTTCTGTTACTGATCTACAAAAGGAAGTCCGGAACATTAAAGAAGAAATAAAAGTTTTAAGGAAAAATATCCAAGATTTACAGATCAAGGAAAGTTTGAAAGAACAATTTCCTAAAATACCTCTTGACAATTCTCTCGAAAAACATCCCAGTTTTAATAGCTACGACGAATCAGACAAAGATCAACCCGATCAAAATGACCAAGAAGACATTTCCAATTTTGCCCAAATCAATGTCATAAAAGAGGTTAGAATCCAAAAATGGTATGTTGAAATTGACATCAAAATTGCTTCAAATTACAATCTAAGGGTCAATGCCCTAGCTGATATAGGGGCTGACTTAAATTGTATAAAAGAAGCACTCGTTCCTACTGAATACTTGGAATCTACTACTGAAACTCTTTATGGCGCTAACAAGATACAATTAGACATCAAGTACAAACTCACTAATGCCAGGGTTTGTAATAGTGGTGTTTGTTATATGAATGATTTTATTGTTGTTAAAACCTTGTCTCATAATGTTATTTTAGGGTTACCGTTTCTATATTTGATTTCTCCCTTCAAAGTTATTGCAGAAGGAATTGTCACTGAGTACCTAGGAAAAGAAATCATATTCCCTTTTATTTTCCCAGTTTTAGTAAAAGATTTGAATGCTTTAAAAGACAAAAACATTTGGGATGAAGCCTCTGATTCTCTTAGCAAACATATTGCAACTCTTGATCAGAAGCAAACCCAATTGAATTTTTTAAAAGATGATTTCGTTTTCAAAAGACAAGAAGCTAGGTTAGAAGATTCTAGCATTCAAGAAAAAATAAATTTTTCTAAAGAAAAATTAGTAAAGGAAGTTTGCTCTTCTATCCCTAATGCTTTCTGGGATAGGAAAAAACATATATTTACTCTTCCTTATAATAAAGATTTCAACGAAAAGGGAATACCTACTAAAACCACGTACTTGACCAATTGTATTTTTATACTGTATTATTGAACAGTTAATTGCTTGTGTATTTTATCTTTGTTTCCCTTTATGTTTTTAGAATTGCTATATATTGTTATATGCATTTTATTTTATATCTTCTTGCTCTGTATTGGTATTATATATATATATATATATATATAATTGAATAAATATTTTAAAATGAGATTTTTTAAGGTAATTTAATATGAAGATTAAGTGAAAAAAATGTTTTTTAAATTATTATTTTTTTTTGGAAAGAAAATTAAGATTAATTGAAAATTAATAATTAAAAAAAACAGAATTTTTCATTAAAAATGGGATAGTCCAATTAAATTTAAATAAAATTCAAATTAAAAAAAATTAAAAAAATTTGTAATACCTTTAACAATTCGACAGTTCAACCAACAACACGAATCACAATCCCTTCATAATTTGTTCGATCTCCTCCATGAGAGATTGAGCCTGATTGAGTCTGTTCGTTAGTTTTACCATCAACACAAATCACAATTCTTACCTAATTTGTTTTTAGTTTTTTTTTTCTATTCATTAAAAAACTTAAAATTTTTACTCTATTTTTTGGAAAACAATTTTTTTCTTATTTATAAAAAGATTTTGAGTTTTTTTCCTTTTTAATTTTTTTTGAACAAATTGCATCATATTATTAAGGGATTGTGATTTGTGTTGTTGGTGAAACTGACGAACTGATTCCATTTTAGGAAAAAATCTAGCTCAATCTCTCATGGAGGAGATCGAACAAATTAGGAAGGGATTGTAATTTGTATTGTTGATGGAACAAGCAAACTGTTAAAGGCATTGAGATTTTTTTTAATTTTTTAATTTGATTTTTTCAAATTAGATTGGATCTTCCGTTTTTTTAATGAAAAAAATCCATTTTTTTTAATTTTTAATTTTCAATTAATCTTATTTTTCTTTCCAAAAAAAAAAATCTTAATTTTAAAAACAGTTTTATTTTGTTCACTTAATATTCATTTTAAAAATACCTTAAAAAAATATCCATTTAAAAATATTTATTCATTTTTTTTAACAATTCATATTTTTAAAATGTTTCAAATTACTAAACCATCTTTAATTTTGATAGTCAAAATTGGTCTACGAATTAATTTGACCAACTTTAACTAACAACATGTGAGGTGAGTGTCATTTATCGATAAAGTTGTTTCTGTGTGTAAAAGAACAAACCCCAAGGGAGTTTGATGTAATTAGCTATTTTAGAGTTTGATGTAACTGAAGGACTAAACGGGTCAATACTGAAATAATATGGACCAAAATAGATAATATAGTAAACCAAATGGATGAAAACAATAATAACCCTTTATTTTACAAATATGTGGGGAGATTTCACCTCTGTATTATATATAAGCAAAAATTTGATTTTTTAATTTCAATGAAAAATATATTGAGAAATCATGTGTGAAAAGTACAATATACAATTTATTTGAACTTTTTTTATCCGTTAGAAATGTGTATGCTCAAGCTATTTATAAATGGACCTTGAATTGAATTGTGATACAAACTTTATTATTTGTTTATTTTGTGGATTCTATTTTTTTTTTTTCAAAATATTGTAATTGAAACAGATATAGAGTTTCATTTTATTTTGTACTATTACAATATTTTGAAATCGAAAGAGATTGTATGAATAGAATATGATATAGTTGTGATGGGTTTACCAAATGAGACTCTTTTATAGGTAGAGATTCTTTATATTAAGTGATTTCTAATGAGAATCTTTTTATGGATATACAAGAGCAACATAATATACTATTATATATATATATTAAAGAACATTTAACTATGGTACAAAATCTATATAATTACAATTATAGGATGTAATCTTTATAGTTAATTCTTCTTTGGGAGGAAGTAATCTATATAATTATAGGAAGTAATCTTTCTCAATTGACCTACCTTATCTCGAGCAATAACAATCTTGAAGGTAAACCAATTATGTTTAGTAGATTTTTCTCTCAACAATCTTTCTGTATACATTCTTTCTTGTTTAGATTTCACTGCACTCCATATTAGTGACTATAAAGTTGCAAGTCCATTATTATGATATTGAGACTATATATAAAAGAGCTCTCAAGGTTGTATTTTAATACATTGATGAAAATACTTATGGTTAAAATATTATATTTTTTCTCAATTGGTCGGATACTCTTTCTCTCTTATTCTATTTTAATTTTAAGTTATTATATTCATTTTGTTTTTTAATTATTTGGAAATAGAACAAAGAAAGTAGGCAAATGACTGAACATTAGTAAAGACATGTAGGTTGTTGGGGATTTTAACCGATGATCGCGGAATCGGCATGCCTAATATACGCTCATAACTTATAGTAATTAATAACCTCTGTAGCAGAAAAAATAGATGAGAGAAAATAAATCAATCACAACACAAGATATACGTGGAAAACCAAAATCGGGAAAAAAATCATGGGCCGTTATGATGGCAGAAAGTTCCACTATATGATAAATTGTTACAATCATATACTCCAGGATTCTCTCTCCCTTAACCCAAAATCACAGAGCCTTACCAAGTCCCCAAGCTCACTACCCGAGCTTTACATTATGACTCGTAGCTCACAACGCTTACAAGATCCTCACCAAGAACCCCCCAATATCCCCTAGGCCTCCCCTGAATATCACCAACGGATCTCTAACTTGATCCACTAATATTCCATTAGATCCCTCCTCAGATATTCTTTTAGGTCTCTCACTCAGATCTCACTACTACATGGTGTTTCTTTTGCCCAACACAAAATAACCTAGATATAAGGTTCTATATATTCTAGTTATATATAGTTTAAGATAAAATGAAATTCTACTCCTATGCATATAAGAATTACTTGTTCCATATAAATACTATTTCTTATTTATGACACGTCTTCTTGTTGAGGAGAATTATTTTTTCTTTAAGTACATGACTTTCCTATTCTTTATGTAGACAAACTCTTTTGTCTTTTTCGATATGCATAAGAACTTCCAGAAGAAAACCTTTCTTTTTTTTACGCAACATTCTTGATCTCAACAAAATATATCGTTTTCACGGTCTGGGTAGCAGTGTGCACCCCGCTTCCTACACCGCGGAATACTTTTAGAAACGACCACTCAGTAAACCGCAGTCTACGCCTCTTGCTTATGCCGCAGCTTGCACCGCGCTTGATCTCCTGGAATTGACCACTCCCTGTACTGCGGTCCATGCGACTTGTCTGCACCGCGGTTCCTCTCGGAATCCGTTTCTTCAGTTCTTCTTTAGTCTTCAAACCTCTCTCAAACACCATCTTCAACTTTCAAACGTTTTCCCACATCTCCAGGAAGTTCCACATCAGCTGAGCCACGTTTGGTTTATACTGGGTTCACTTGAGAATACAAACCAAAATCTAACATAGATATGGATCGGTATTAATAAAGACATGGAAGACTTGGTAAAATTCTATACTTTCACGGGATAGATCAATTATTCAGCTATAGACATATGTTTGCATTCAATAATGGGTCATATACAACCACCATGACTGCACAATGAACGATATTCATAGTACCTATTCAATCTGACTATGTTTTAAGCTCGAGTCGCTCCCATATAGGACGAGATATTTGAATATTTTAAAAAATAATACTGGACCTACCGACTACTACTATCCAATTAAATTTAAGATACTTCACTTTCTTTAAGTGAAAATAATGAATATAAGGGGTCGTTTGTTTTTTTCACTTAAAACTCAATGGATCTGAATCATAATTATTAAGTTGTTTTGTTTGTTTTTTTAAGTGGTCAAACAACTTAAAAAAAAAAGTAAGGAATCCTGACTTTTTACTTAATTGCAAATCACTAGATTGTATTAAATGCAATCTAAAATCTTTTCTTCCGATACTATCCCTCTGCATATTTCCAATTTCATCAAAATTACATATGGTATAGAAATCTTTATTTTAATATATTGCTTATTTTAAATAGCTTTAAAAATAAATAAAAAACATAATCACTGTTCATATTGGTGTTTAATATCGATACTTTATTATGATATTATGGTGATGTGTGTGTGTGTATATATATATATATATATATATATATATATATATATATATATATATATTAGAGTGTTTTGTGTGAGTTTTTCTGATATCCTTTTTATTTTTTGAAAAAAAAAACCCTTTTCTTTTCATAGAAAAAAGAAGCTTGTTTGTAATAAAAAAAGAAGATCATGATCATATGTGTTCATATATAATAATTGTTTTTTGATTGTTTTTATTCCATATTATATGTATAATTGTTTAATATAGGTATAAATGTAAAATTACTTATATTCAAACAATTTTACTTTAAAAAAACAAATGTGTTGATAATACAATCAGATGTGAGAAGAAAAAAAACCATGTCATTCATGTTCAGATTTCAGTCCCTATTCAGTCATTAGAAAAATTCAGGACTTTTCAGTACTCAGATAAAAAAACAAACGACCCATAAGTCAATACAACTCTGCATCTAAACTTCACTTGCAATTTCTTGAAATTAAAGTTCAATATTTCTTGATTTTTTTTTTCCACACAATTTTTATCAAGATCTTGTTTCCACTCAAAACTTATTTATTGCATTTTCAGATCATGACCCGAAGATTTTGATTTTGCAGTCAACTATCCTTTATTTTCTTTCCTCTTTCCGTTGGACTTAAGAATCTTTTCATTAATTGCATTCGCTTAAAAGTCTATCAAACTTTCAACACGATTGAATTTTTTTTTTTTAAAAAATTCCACATCCTTGTTATCAACATCTGAACTCAAAAAAGTTCATATAATTTTTCCAAACACTTTAGTACGTTTTTCCACTCACAACCTGTAGACTTTGACTTTGCATCACAAAAATTATTGAAATTGACTCATTAACAGTTATTGTATACGTAGGAACAAAAATTATTGACCGATAATAATTTAAAAATATGAATTAATATTTCAATGCAATTTATAAGACCTATTATCTTTCATATCTTACCCAATTGATTAGAAATTAACACACTGAATATTCACAAGAAAAGCACTTCAACAAATCATATTCTCGAGACAAAATGAAAAAGTGGTAAAACTCATCGTATCTACATCACGAACTTGTGGTTTGAGTCCTTACCCTCCTTACAAATACCTAAATTTATGTAATATTTTCAACAACAATAAAAATTAAAAGAAAAAGAATAAATATTACTCTCAATGTAACATAAAAATTCATTGTATATATAAGCTATAATAATTTTGTTCAGAAGTAAAATAAAATTATATATGGCTTAAAAATTTAATAACACTCTTTAAAAAGTGAGTATCAAAACTATTATAAACTTAATAACTTAAGTTTTAATAATATTTAAAGTGTTTTTACTTTGACTCAAAAAAAATACGGATCTAATAAAAATACTCATAAAATAAACTCATAAAAATAAGTCTCGTATTTTTTTTTTCGAGACTCAATTTTATGTTTCTGAGACGTATTTGGTATTTTTTAGACTTATTTTTTGTGACTAACGATGTTTCAAGTTCGAGTAGCTCCCATATAATATATGAGATCATTAAAAATAATAAAACTGAGTTGTACTCCAATAAATTTAAGATACTTCACTTTCTTAAAGTTAAAATAACTTGTCTTTCCAAGTCTTCTATGGACTACAGGAAAGTCAATCCAACGTTTTGTTGAAACTTCACTTACAATTTCTTGAAAGTTCGCTTATTGAAACTTCGCTTACAATTTCTTGAAAGTTAAATAGTTTTAAAGTAGACTTTAGAATTTGTGTCAACAACAAAAACTGCATTGATTTTATAATGTCTAATTGTCTATAACAATTATTTGTTCAAAAGAAAACAATTGGATATATTTTTTTCAAAAATTATGTATTGAACAATTAATTCAGTTTACAAAAAAATAATAATTAATTCAGCTCTTAATTAATGGTGTCAACTAGTTTGATTTTATTAACGGATAATCAAGAATATTTGTTCCTCTCACTAATGAAATTGTATCCAATTCCAGTCTACTGCTATTCTTTTTTAATCTTTCCTTTTTAAAAAAGAAAATAAGTTCATGTAATAATTAAAGATTAATTCTAAGCTTTTCAAAAAAAAAATCCAAAATCTTTCCCACTACTTGTAGACAACTTTGATTTTGATAAAAATCAAAAATTTCTTTTCTTTCGTTTAGCAGAATCAAAAGTCTATCAAATATTGGAATTTTTTGCTTTTTTCCACACACATTATCAAGATTCAAGAGTTGTATCCACCAGTCAAAACGTCTATAAAACTTTACAATGTGTTTTGGAATTTATTGCGTTTTTCCACACACGTTATCAAGACTCAAGAGTTGTATCCACGGGTCAAAACGTCTATACAACTTTGCAATGTGTTTTGGAATTTACAACCGGTAGTCTTTGATTTTTGCCTCAATTGTGTCCTTCGTTTTTTTTTTCTTGTTTTCCACTGCCATACTCAGAATCTTGTCATTAGTATTTTTTTTTCCTGTCGGATATTTCAGACAATACAACAATCACAATTTAAAGGTATTAATTTAATTCTTGTATCATAGATTTATATATTTTCATATATTAGGTAGATAGATAAAATTTTTTTGGCTTGGACGGTTAGATATCCCATATATGAAGCTCGAGAAGATGAGATGAATCCATTTATATAGAGAAATCATATAACAGGATGGTATATACACTCGTAGATGTTACAACCAAATATTAATCTATTTGTGATTAGTTATATTGTAATTTATATTCACATCATGTTATTGAGACTATATAAAAAAAGAGCTGAAGATTATTTTCGATTAATCATAAATGGGGTGAACATAAAGAGCCAAAAAATTTATGAGTTTATTGTTTTTAGTCATAGATTTATTTTTTATTGTTTTCGACACTTTTTACCACTTTTGGACATAAAAGCCCTTAAATTTGATTTTTTTTTTAAGTAAATGTGTGGTAAAAAAGTGTTAGCTATTAGTTTTTTGAGTCAGTGTTACAACAATATCAAGTATAAAACAAGAAAGAGAGAAAGGAAGAGAAACGATAGTTGTCACTGCCGTTGGCCGTCGCTCGGACCTCTCTCGCCGTCGTTGCCTCACACCTCTCTCACTGTTGCTTCCAAACGAGAGAGAAAGGAAGATTAGAGATCGCTACACCTCTCTCGTCGTTGTCGCTCTCACCAAAAAGAGACGAAACCAGAAAGAGAGAGAAAGGAAGAGAAGAAACCATAAAGAGAAACCGTCGTCGTTGCAGCCGTCGTTGCACCTCTGGCCATCGCTGACCTCTGGCTGTCGAACTCATCTTGTTGTCGCACACCTTTGGTCTCAGGTCTGGTAATTTTGCAAACTCTTATTTTGATTTTGATTTGTGTTTGAAGTTTGATTTGTGGTAATGTTGCCATTCTGTATCCCATATTTCCCGGCCCTATAAATCCAACACTCTGTGTACATTAAGAACCAATAAATATAACTAGTTAAGGAGAAAACTTCATCATACATATTTTTTTGTTACAAAAATAAAAACTGCACACGAGTATATGTATAAGAAGAAAAAACTGATATAAGTTTTCATTAATTGATTATGAAACATGGAATTGAGGTCAAATCTATAAGTCAAATTTATATTAAACTGAACACGAGTGTATGTATATATTATTCACTAATTTCACTATGGGAGCAAATTGAGGTCTCAAACTTCTACTTAAATGCAAAGCCTAACTCATTTAGGGGCTTGATGTTTTCTTTTTGCCCTGTGCTGCTCTAGTGGTTTTGTCTTGGCTGCTTGTGCTATATTTCTTGATGTGACATTTCCTTTTGCTCTGTTTCTCCTTTTTTTTGCTAGCTCTTTTGTTCTTTTTTGTTATGATGTGGCCTGCTTTGTTGTAGGTTGTTTGATCTTTGGTGGCTTGGTCTGCCTTTGTATTAATTGCCTTTTCAAAAAAAAAAAGAAGAAGTATGGAAGCATGGAATTGGTAGAGTTTTTTAGGATAATATTCAAAACAATTCAAATTGAATAGCTAGGTTGCATCCTATAACTATACATTAAAATTTAAATATAAAGTTGACAAACTAAAGATCCACAACTTTCCCAAGCAAAAATCCAATTTCAGGTCTGGTAATTTTGTAAACTATTTTGATTTTGATTGTGTCTAAAGTTTGATTTGTGTTTGGTTTGTGTTTTATTTTGATTTTGATTTTGATTTTGCACCCCTCTTATTTTGTATATATTGGGTTGCTTATTAGGTGTATGTCATGTGTTATTTAAATTTACTAAAAGCAGTAACACAGATACACACACTCACGTTTTTGACTGATCTCCTTAACTAAAGTTTGATAAATTTTAGGCATGAAATGCTTCTTTGTTCATTACAGTTGTTTTTTTTTTCCAGTTTTTAATGATATTGTTGCAATGGATCTATGTTGAATGATTTCACTTGTCATTTGAATTGGATTTTCCATGCATGTAACTGGCATGTAACATGTTTGTACTAGCATGTAACTTGTTTGTACCAGTATGTAACTTTTTTATACGGGCATGTAACTTTTTTGTACGGGCATTGTACTAACATGTAACTTAATTGTACTGGCATGTAACTTGTTTGTATTGATATGTAACTTGATTGTACTAGCATATAACTTATTTATACTGGCATGTATCTTGTTTGTACTGACATATATCTTAATAAGCTTCAAAATAGTTTTATTTTTATTTACAGGATTATATTGTTTGGCTTAGTTGAGAATGAAGAGATTGTTTTGAGATTCTTGGTTGCTACTTGGTTGCTACTTGGCTACTTCGGCACAACAAGAATCGTATCTTGTATGGTGGAGTAGGGCTGGTGAACTCATTGCAGATTTCAAAAATGGTGGAAAGGTGGTTGGTTTACACTGAGGACAAGTCTCAACTGAGTTGAGTTTGATGTGTTAGGAGTGGTGGATTTTTGTAATGAGGTCAACTTCTCTTGTGCAGAGTGTTTGATATTTTACCTCTGAAATCTAAGTTTACAAATGTGAAAATTGTTCATATTTCTAGGAATCGCAACTGAGTCTCTCTCAAGTTGCTAGGTTTGCATTTGGTTGTGTTAGCTCTATCTGTTGGAGTAATTCATTTCTAGATTGGCTTGAGCATGGAGTCAAGTCTCATGCCAGTGTGTCTAGAAGTGGAAATGAAACTGCAGATAGTAGGAAATAATGAAATTTGACTTGAAAAACTGTAAATTTGTTCATTTCATTAAACTTAAAGTTGTTGTAAAAGAGGTCTGTAGAAGGTGCCTTGTAATATTTTTTTTTCTCTTTGATCCACATTATTCTGTGGTATTAGTTATAATTTGTATATGCTGATATGTGCAATAAAAGATGTGGAAATTATTAAAAATAACCACAACTATTATAGAAATTTTGTTTTTAACCACATACGAAAATTTATTTGTTAATAGCCACTTTTTTGAGAAATTACTTGAATATCCCAATATAAAAACCATCCCCAAATATTTTCTCTCTTTCTTTATTTCCTCTCTCCTTTCCTCTCTCCTTTCCTCTCTCTCTTTCTCTTCTTTCCTCTCTCTCTCCCCAATCTCTCTCTCCCGTTGGCGGTGTGCAGGCGAACCGTCGTCGGCCTCTTCTCTCTCTCCCCACAGCTCTCTTCTTTCTCCTCGTAGCTCTTTCTCTTCTTTCTCTCTCTCTTTCACTCACCTCTATTTCTCTCTCCTTTCCTTTCTCTCTCATTTCCTTTCTCTCTCACACGTCGTCGATGGCTTATCGGTATGTCGTCGCCTGGGATTCACGACCGTCCAGCAATACCGTCGAGCTCCCCCACTACCGGCGATTAGATCTGCCGAAAAAAAGGAAAAAAAACGAAATATTAGAAACCCATAACATTTCAAGTTTGAACATTTCAATTTAGTCAAGATTTCAAGTTTCAACATTTCAATTTAGGTAAGATTTCAAGTTTCAAAATTTGAAAACGAAAAAATTAAAAACCTAGAATATTTCAAGTTTCAACTTTCAGTTTAGTCAAGATTTCAAGTTTCAACATTTCAAATTAAGCAAGATTTCAAGTTTCAAAATTTCATTTTTTTAAACAAGATTTCAGATTTCAGATTTCAAGTTTCAAGTTTCTAGTCGTGATTTCAAGTTTGGTTCCAGATTTTAGTCATGATTTCAAGTTTGCTTTCAGTTTTAAAGAAAAAATCAAATCCATGGGTATTTTTGTAATTTATGGACATACACTGATTTTTTTTTTTAAAAAGTGGCTATTAACAAATAAAATTTCAAAAGTGGTTACAAACAAAAGTTTAATGTTTCCCATGGCTATTTTTGATTTTCTCTCATAAAAGATTCATATATAAATAATTATTTCTCTATTCATTTCTCTTTCTTACAATTTTTCTCTTTATTCTTTATGTTAATTTCATTTTTTCTATTTGATATTTCTTTTTAATCAATTTCAAATACAACTAGCATGTAACTACCAACTGTGAAAATCAATACTAACTGGCATGTAACTTCAAATTGCACTGGCATGTAACTTCAAATTGCACTGGCATGTAACTTCTTGTATGTAACAATACTGGAATTCGCTTTTGGACCTTGTCTTTCAACTGTGAAAATATATACTAACTGACATGTAACTTCAAATTACATTGACATGTAACTTCAAATTGAACTAGCATGTAACTTCTAGCATGTAACAATACTTGAATTTATTTTTAGACCTTGCGTTTCAACTATGAAAATCAATATTAACTCGCATGTAACTTCAAATTGAACTAGGATGTAACTTCTAACATGTAATAATACAAGAATTTATTTTTAGACCTTGTGTTTCAACTGTGAAAATCAATACTAACTTACATGTAACTTCAAATTACACTGGCATGTAACTTCAAATCGAACTGGCATGTAATTTCTAACATGTAACTTTACTGGAATTTGTTATTTGGAATGAAATTAACATGTCCACGCATGTAACTTCATTTCTAATTGGCATGTAACTCCTATTTGAACTGGCATGTAACTCCAAACATGTAACACTACTAGAGTTCTAGTTTGAAATGAAATTATTTTTGAATGGGCATATAACTTTAATTTGAAGTGGCATGTAACTTTAATTTTAACTGGCATGTAACTTGGATATGTAACTTCACTGGAATTTGGAATTTGGAATTAAATTAACATGTCCACTGACCGAAGCGATTTAGATACCTTTTGAGGTCTCCATTTTCTAGTTTTTGTTATTGTTTTCGAGTATATTTTGGTATTTGATATGTTTGTGAGCTTTGTGTAGGTACATGTTCCCTACGAAAGGTATTTGAGATTAATTGAAGAGTTTTGGAGGTTAAATGACAGAATTTGGAATAGCTTGTGCAGACACCCTAACTTCAGAAAGTCATATCTCTATCCTCTGATCGAATTACATTTCCCATAGACACTTTTCGGAAAGCTCCGAAAGTTTAATTTCCAACACACTTTACAGATCGTGATTTCAAGGTGTCTGAAGAAAGTTATGGTCATTTTCGTAACGGTGCACAGAGAAGTGCAGTTGTGTACCGCGTGAGACCAAAATGTGTACCGCACTTTGTACCACATATTTGGGCAGAAGGCTCCAAAAAGTGATGTGTGGTACGCGTGTTGATGCATACCACATTTCTTACCAGAAATGTGTTTTTCAACTATTTTCAGAGGGATATTCTTGTCTTTTCACCCCTAAAGTCATGCCCTAATCTCTCACACTATAAATACCTCATTTTCTCCTCATTCTTCAGACAACTCTTCCCCTCTTTTCCTCTTTCACGCCTCTTTTCTTCTCTCTTCCATTTTCTTCATCCTCTTTCATCTCTTGCTCCCATGAAGGTTTTTCCTCCATGGGAGCTCACCATACACCTCCACATTGCCACTATACATTTCCTCCATCCATCTTATAGTAGATTACAAAGAAATTAGGAAATAAACAAAAATGAAGAAAATAAAAGAAAAAGTGATAAAAATAACAAGATGCAAAATAAGTATTGGGGTAAAAGTGCAAATAATTAAAAATATAGGGACTAAAGTGAAAATATGATAATTACAGGGACTGGTACGCAAAAATGAAAAATAAAATGACCTATATGTAAATGCAAACTAGATCTAAGCTAAAATGTAAAAGTACAAGGACTAAAATGCAAAAATATGATTAAAGATAACAAGTGTTTTTTTTTTTTCAAGTGGATGAAGTTTATGATTGAGATAAGTGATGTAAAATTAAATACAAAATAAAAAATAAAGAAGAAAAAAAAATTTAAAAAAAATAGCAAAACTAAAATAAAATTAAAAAGAAATTCTTAAAAGAAAATCTAAAACCTTTCATGACAGACGAATTTTAAGAAGATTATTTGAAGTTGGTCAAAAGGTTTTACTTTATAATTCTCGACTTCATTTATTTCCTGGTAAATTGAAATCGAAATGGAGTGGTCCATTTGTTGTGAAACACGTGTATTCATATGGTGCCCTTGACATTGAGAATCCTAGGAATGGTAATGTGTTTAAAGTAAATAGACAACGTGTGAAACCATTCTTAGAAAATACAGATTTTCAAAAAGACTCTACCGTCCTTTTTGACCCTTGTTACAAAGGTGAGTAAACAAATATTTTGCTTTTGACTTTATTTGTGTTTGCAATTATTATTTTTGTTTTTGTCCGCTTTTACGTTTTTGAATTTTTACAGGATTAATTTCTAGGTTCAGTTTTTTCTTGGTGTGTTTTTGCTATATAACCCCGGTTAAGTGGCGGATAATGGTACTCCGTGACAATTCCAGTCGGTTTAATTCAGTTTCCCAAATGACTGATCCCCAAAACAAGGCATGGATGAAATTTTCACAAACCTGCGAAAACATTTCCCATCGTTGCCCCAAAATGCTCTGAAAAAGATTTACAAAGCACGTTCCAAAAGATTACGCTTACTGAAGATAAACAACATTCCTGTTGAAAATCGTTGGTTGATTGAAGCTAAGGTACGTCTAACAGGTGAGTCTGCTGATTCATTTATATCTTACATGCCTGGTTTTGGAAGAAGTAACCTTGCAAAAAAACGAAGAGCTAAAAAGTTAGGGGTTACTTGTCACAAATGTGCACGTACAACTTGCAACACACGTTGTCGTTCTTTAGGAATGGTGTCTAATAATCGGGAAGATAAAATTTTATTCATTAGGCATGGTTTGCGTAGGGAGTCACTGGATAATATCCTAATGACTCTTGATGCACATCCTAGTGGATATGTGCAAATGACAATTGATCGATTATGGCCGCAATTTCAAAAAGAATATGCACAATATAGTCTTGGGAATCTGACTTTAAAAGACCCTGTTTGCCAATTTATAAGAAAATTGGATGGGAAGCATATCCCCGATCCATAGAGGGCGTTGAAGCCGTTTCTGGACGTAAAACCAGAGGAAGATGTGAGCCACAATCACAACTACCAATAAATATCCTTTTGTTTTTATTATCTTTTTCCTTCCGCATTTAATGTCTTTTGTAATTATTGTTGTTTACTTTTGATTTTTGAACCATTTGGATCTAATATCATTGACAAACACGCTGCCCTATACATATAGGTGTATCATTGTGTTACCTTTTCAGGATCTATAAATATGAGCATTTGTTTTCCTTTTTGCTTCAAGCACTCATAAACATTCAAAAGAAAAATTCAGAGAGTGCATTAATGGCGTCACCTTCAACTAAACGATTCACAAATATTTGTGTGTTTGGTGGCACCAATTATGGGAAGTACATAGAGTTTGTTGATACTGCAACTCATCTTGGTAAGGTTTTAGCTGAGCGAAAAATACACCTAGTGTATGGAGGAGGTAACTTGGGATTAATGGGGTGTGTTTCACGAGCTGCACGAGACGGAGGTAGTCAAGTTCTGGGTATTGTCCCAAAACCTATGGCCGCAGCAGACATCATCGGAAAGACAAACAGCGAAGAGCTAGTTGTTTCAGGTATGCCTGAAAGATTGACTGCTATGTTACATCATGCTGATACGTTTATAGCTTTGCCAGGTGGTTTTGGAACCTTAGAAGAAATCTTTACAATGGCATCCTGGGCGCAACTACACATCCATGAGAAACCCATCGGTTTGTTGAATGTTAATAAATTTTATTATGGTTTGCTTTCATTTCTTGATCATGCTCAGAAAAATTATTACATTCCACCTTCAATCCGAAAAATCTTTATATCTGCTTCAAGTCCTCATGAGCTGATTGACCAGTTACAAGCTTTCAATTATGTGCCAGATCCTTCAACCTCTAAAATTGATTGGTCCACTGATGAAGAGAACAAGAAACGCAAAATTGATCTGAATCTCAGTTTGTGATTGTCCTATGGTTTTTATGCATTTTATTTTTCTTTATTTTGTATTTCTTTTGTTGTTTTGCAGGAGGTGATATCTTCTAAACCTTAACTCTTTCTAAAGACATTGGGGACAATGTCTCATTCTGGTTGGGGGGAGAGGATAGTTGATTCAATAACTTTTGTTTTTCAAAAAAAAAAAAAACACTAACTTTTGACCTTTTTTTTTTGTAAAGATGACCGAGTAAGGAGATCATTTAGATACTTATGAGACGAATCTTTGTAGTTCTGATGCATTTTTTTTTTCTCTTTTCCTCTTTTCTGACTATTCAAATTTATAAACTCTTCATTGTGATATCATTGACTAATCCTTTTGTTCATTAAGTCATCTTGAGAAATTTTTTGAACTATTCTAGACACACACACACATTGACACGTGATTATGTGCAGTAAGTTGAGATTTTACGATATTGAGTTCTGAAACATCATTCAAGGGTAGCAACCGAAGGCAATGGTCTTGTTTAAAATTTTATATAGTAATAATAATAATAATAATTTTGTGTGTTGTGACCAAAACTCTTACTTAGTAACCGGGCCTCATGCCTCAGTAAGCATAGAGTGTTCGCGTAAAATGGTGGAGTCTGGATAAGAATAAAGTGCAGTTCCGTAGCCTCTTTAACTCGAGCAATTAAGTCCGAGGGGTGCTTTAACACCTAATGCCCTAAGACCAACTGGTTTGGGAGTCATTGACCCAAAACTCGTTACACGGGTTAAAGAGAAAGCTTAAGTGAATTGTACTATAAAAAAAAAACACATCTGCAATCCGAGTAATAAAGCCCGTAGGAGTGTTTTAACACTTAATGCCCTAAAGCCAACTAGTTTGGGAGTCATTGGCCTAAAGTTCGCTACATGGATTAAAGATGGAATGTTTGTTTCCAATTTTGTTGTATTAAAAAAATAAAATAATAATAATAATAAAAAATAATAATAATAAACTGTTGCCTAAGGAAAAAGCCCTGGTGAGATTTTGGAATGAAAATGTTGACTGATTTCAATTGAATCTCATAGTTATCGTGTTGATCTTTATTGAGCACAAGAAATTTTGACTAATAACTCAATTGATGACTGGTTGTCAAATGGTGAGAAAAGAGATATGGGGGAGTTTGTCTATTTGGTAGTTTAGAGATTTGAATTTGAGTCTTTACTATTTTCGCTTTAATTGCTAGGGACAAGCAATAAACTGGTTGGGGTGTGTGATTAACACTGAAAAGTGTATGTTTACTATGGGATAATATCATCATTTTACACTTCCAATATGATTAATTCCTCAATTTATACATAATTTCGTTCGTTCGCTTAAATAAATGTGTTGTGTAGTAATCAGTGTATTTTTCTTTGTATTGCAGAGGTAATTCGGTCAATTCAAATTCATGGAGATGTCAGATGGCAAAACAAATATCGTTTTCAAGTTTAGAACGTCAAAAAACCTTAAGAAGACCACGAAGGGCATTTTCATAATTTTGACTATTCACTGTTCACAGTTGACTTTCATTGTTCACAGTTGACTTTACTGTTCATAGTTGACTTTCACTGTTTACTCACGATGTGTTACTGTTCACTCTCGGATGCGGTACTGTTCACTCATGGATGGGTTACTATTCACTGTTCACAGTTGACCTTCACTGTTCACAGTTGAATTTCACTTTTCAATCATTGATGCGGTTACTATTCACTCATAGATGGGTTACTGTTCACTGATGACGTGGCGAAATCTGAACGCTCCATTCTAAATTCATCCGATGGTCAATTTTCATCCGTATTTTGTATAAATAGGGGGTCTCTCCCCCCTAATTTGGAGGTCATGAATCCAAATCTGATGTTAGATTTGTGAAATTCTCTCTCTTTTGTTCTCAAATTCTTATTTTAAATAAAATAGCTATTTTCTAGTTAAATTATGTCTGGCTAATTTTATATAGCTGGGGCCAAAGGTGATACTGTTGGTATGGAAAATATGATCCAATTTTGGTAAGTTTATTAATTTTATGCTTTCTCCCCTCTGATCTTTGTGGAGTTTTTGACTCACTGTAGATAGACAGATATTGTCTAGCACAGTGAGTACTTTTACCCATATTTATCAAAGAGTGGTTTATCCCCTCTAATCTTAGTGGAGTTTTTGACTCACTGTAAATAGACAGATATTGTCTAGCACAGTGAGTACTTTTACCCATATTCATTAGAGAGTGGTCAGTGGAGTGGAATACCCTCCCATTAATCTATACTAAATATAAATAATTGGATCATATTCGAAATACCAACAGTGGATCCCTTAGCCCCAGTATTAATTTTAATTGATTTACATTTTATACAAGCTTATTAATTAATCTAGAAATTAATTCTACAAGGACAAGTGAACAACCTCCCTGTGGTTCGACCCTGTCTTACCGGTTAATTTATTACTTTGACACTCTTATACTTGAGAGTATGAAATAAACCGGTAAGAGTGTTCCTACTCTCTAATAAATATGGGTAAAAGTACTCACTGTGCTAGACAATATCTGTCTATATACAGTGAGTCAAAAACTCCACAAAGATTAGAGGAGATAAGCCACTCTCTGATAAATATGGGTAAAAGCACTCACTGTGCTAGACAATATCTGTCTATCTACAGTGAGTCAAAAACTCCACAAAGATCAGAGGGGAGAAAGCATACAAATAATAAACTTACCAAAATTGGATCATATTTTCCATACCAACAGTATCACCTTTGGCCCCAGCTATATAAAATTAGCCAGACATAATTTAACTAGAAAATAACTATTTTATTGAAACTAAGAATTTGAGAACAAAAAAGAGAGAATTTCACAAATCTAACATCAGATTTGGATTCAGGACATCCAAATTAGAGGGGAGAGACCCCCTATTTATACAAAATACGGATGAAAATTGACCATTGGATGAATTTAGAATGGAGCGTCCAGATTTCGCCACGTCATCAGTGAACAGTGACAGTGAACAGTAACCCATCCATGAGTGAATAGTAACCGCATCAATGAGTGAACAGTGAAATTCAACTGTGAACAGTGAATGTCAACTGTGAACAGTGAATAGTTAAAATTAAGAAAATGCCCTTCAATAAACAGTGACAGTGAACAGTAACCCATCCATGAGTGAACAGTAACGTATCATGAGTAAACAGTGAAAGTCAATTATGAATAGTAAAAGTCAACTGTGAACAGTGAAAGTCAACTGTGAATAGTGAATAGTCAAATTTACGAAAATGCCCTTCATGGTCTTCTTAAGGTTTTTTGATGTTCTAAACTTGAAAATGATATTTGTTTTGCCATCTGACATCTCCATGAATCTGAATTGACCGAATTACCTCTGAAATACAAAAAAAAATACACTGATTATTACACAACACATTTATTTAAGCGAACGAACGAAATTATGTCTAAATTGAGGAATTAATCATATTGAAGTGTAAAATGATGATATTATCCCTTAGTAAACATACACGTTTCAATGTTAATCACTCACCATACACATCCACATTGTCACTATACATTTCCTCCATCCATCTTAGAGTAGATTACAAAGGAATTAGGAGCCAAATTCAAGCTATGAAGGCTAAGAGCATATTTGGAGGACTTGTCTTCAAGGGTTTGCTCTTATTTGCTCATTTCTTTATATTTCTTGTTGTCTTTGATGTGTAACACCAAATTTGGGAATTTGTAAACCTTTCACATGTGCTATATATGTATTTTTTTTTACTTAAATTCATTTGTGTTTTGTTTTGCTTTTTGATATATGTGTTTTTATGCTCTTAATATGATATATATATGT
Source organism: Dipteronia dyeriana (assembly GCA_032871835.1). NCBI lineage: Eukaryota > Viridiplantae > Streptophyta > Magnoliopsida > Sapindales > Sapindaceae > Dipteronia > Dipteronia dyeriana. Next base: position 1,717,621 of record CM065303.1, read on the forward strand.
ATGAATTGTTAGAAATCAATATATGTCCATGAATGAGTTTAGGAGTAGTTGTAATTTATAGTAGAAATTAGATACCATGATTGTTGATTGATTGATGGATGACTTGAAATTCTATGTATTGAGTAATTTGAGTAATAGGGATTTTAGCCCTAAAGAGTAGAAAAGGTTTCAGTTCAGGCTTTTAGTTGCTAAATTGATCTTGGTTCATATCTTTGTTCTTAATGGGTTTTTGTATTAAGACACAATTATCCATCCACGTGACAAGATTGGGTGATGAATTGATTGTGGAAAAATTTCCTAATCAAGAGGATGAACCTTGAACCTAAATTGAATGTTCTTAATGGTATAACAATCACATTGTTGCATGTAGTTGTTAAGTAAACTTGTTTCCCATGTTTAGCCATCCTAGAGAGTTGACTAAACCGAATCTTTGACCTAGAAGTAAAGACCACCAACATTTTCTTGTGCTTGTGTTGTTATATGGATGTTTTGAGTGCTTAAAACCTTTGTTTAATTGATCACTTTGTAATTGATCCATGGTTAGATGCTATGTCCCGAGAGGAAACGCGTTTGATAATGCTTAGATAAACATTCACTATGCTTGACTAGAAAGTGATAAAACCACTAGGCTAGCATATAGGGTTCGATTTGATTCCACGTGCTTAATGGGTTCATATATATTGTCCGGATTGCTCGAGAGAGATTTCGTGTATAAATGGATACTATCTCTAAGACATCGAGAGAGATTATAGATTAATTAAGGGGATACGAGCCTATGATATACTTGCACATTTGAGGATTAGGTGAGTCTAGAACGTAATTACGAGGATTGTCACGGTTGAGTCGTTTCCCTATTGTAACCATATTTCATGTATATCTCCATTCATCTATCATTGTATATATTATTTATATAAGTTATTTAGTTATATTAGTATTCACTTTTTCGCACACGCAACACACGAGTCCGTTCGGAGTGTTATAATAATAGCTAGAACTAGAGACGGTCGGTGAATCCCATCTCTCTGTGGATCGATCCCTTGCTTGCCGTTGTGCTAGTCTCTGTGATTTACGCCCTTGCGAGGCCGAACTTAAATGTTCATATTTGACGACACTGCAATGACGTGTCCCGTCATCGACTCATGTAACTTCATTTTAAACTGACATGTAACTCCTATTTGAACTAGCATGTAACTCCTAACATGTAACACTACTATAGTTCTATTCTGAAATGGAATTAATTTCCAATTGACATGTAACTTTAATTTGAACTGGCATGTAACTTGTAATATGTAACATTACTGGAATCTATAATCTGGAATCACTGTCTTTCAACTGTCAAACTGAATACAAACTTAATAAAACATAGGTTGTACACATACATATAAATTAAAACAACATAACTAAAAATCTAGGTGGTACCTCCAACTTTCAGTGCCAATGGACACTTCTGTGAATTGTGGCCTTCCTGCACACAATATGTTGCTTCCTTTACAGAACAGAGACAAAAACCTTAGGTAAGAGCTTATCTTCATTCATCATACATGACACATCATTGTCATTCTTAATTCTCAGACTAGCAGAACCACTAATTGTAAGGCCAATGAGCATAATTGTACGTTGTACCTACAAGCATCAACTTTGGCAACATCTTGTACCAACCTCACCAATGCATTATAACTCACACCTCTAGGAACATTGACCCACTTCGTCATACCACCCTCGTAACAATTGCCCACCCAACTTCCACCATGATGGATGACCAATTTTGTTGGACCCATATTCCTACAAGTAAAATAATTGACATTTCAAGTATTGGACATGTAAATTTAAAATGAACTGACATGTAATAAAGCAGGACTTGGATGGCATGTAACTTAAAAAAATAACCTAGTATGTAACTTCACAAATTACCTAACATGTAACTTCATAAATAACCTAGTATGTAACTTCACAAATTACCTAGTATGTAACTTAGGTACACAAAATAAACATGCATGTAACTTTAACAAATACTTGCATGTAAGTTGGGTACTACAACCTAGAAATAGATGAGTTGCACTCTAAATCGAAATTACAGAGATATATCTAACTTACAAATAAATTGACATGTAACATTAAATTGAACTGACATGTAACATCAAATTGAACTAGCATGTAACATTAAAATGGTCTGGCATGTAACCTATGAACCAAAAATTACAGTAAATGGATTTCACTCAAAATCGTAACCAACTTATTTTTCTTCAAATTATACTTATTGATTCTTCTAAAAAACAAGTGGGAAAGGGAAACATACATTCAACTACTCTGACACAGAGCTAAATGTTAGGTTTCAGATCTGGATCTACCTTCAACAATGTTATGAACCAAATCAGTTGAGAGAGACGAAATGCTGAGCCGAGTTGTAGAGACCAACAGCCGAAATACAGAGTAGAAAACCTATAAAACATACACGAAATGCAGACCCTTTCCCTCGGTTTAGAAAAAGAACAACCAAAATCGATTTACAAGATATGAACAACCAAAATCCCATCTGTTTTAGGGAGAGAGAGATGAAGACCCTTTGTATGGTTTTAGAGAGAGAGAGAGAGAGCAAAAACCTAAATGGGTTTAGATAAAAATGAATACCCAAAACGATTTACACAAAGAGAGATGAAGACAATAGACGGTCTTTGAGGTTTTTGAAATTATTGGAGGGTTTCACTGATATCAATGAAATTATTTGGGTGGTAAACAATGTGTGTAATAAAAAAAAAGTGGGGGTATATTTGTCACTTTGAGCATAAAGATGCCAACAATAATCAAATATAAAGTTTTGGCTAAAAACAATAACTCAATAAATTATTTGATCATTTCTTGTAATATCCTCATCATAAATCAATAAAAAAATAACATGCTAGACAAAATCAGAACACGTTATCTAGTGTTCTAGATCTCCATCAACTACTTAGGCAGTTTAATAATGGGTCTCCAAACTAAATGCAAATATATACTAACAAGAGCTCTCAAGGTTGTATTTTAATACACCGATGAAAATGCTTATGACCGATGAAAATACTTATGGTGACATATTATATTATCTCAATTGGCCGGATACTCTTTCTCTCTTATTTTATTTTAATTTTAAGTTATTATATTCGTTTTGTTTTTCAATTATCAGGAAATAGAATAAAAGTAATAGGCAATACCTCAAGATAACGATGGAACAGTAGTAAAGACATATAGATATGGATTAATACTAATAAAAACATGGAAGACTTGGGGCAGTACCAATAAAGACAAGGAAGACTTGGTAAGCTCATATACTTTCCCGAGATAGATCAATTATTTGGAGACATTTGTTTGCATTCAATAATGAGTCCTACACAACCAACACCACCGTACAATGAACGGTAGTTAGAGTACTCATTTCGTCTGACAATATCCCAAGTTCGAGTCCTCCCAGATGGTATATGAGATATTTCAAAATAATAATACCGAGACCTACTAGTATACTACTATCCAAATAAATTTATTATGCCCCTAACTTGTGCCCTCAATATCTCAAGTTCGAGTCCTCCCAGATGGTATATGAGATATTTCAAAATAATAATACTTAGACCTACTAGTCTACTACTATCCAAATAAATTTATTATGCCCCTAACTTGTACCTTAATGGCACATGTTAAATACCACTTTTTTACAATAAACGGAAAATAGACACTACATTTATTGAGATATGGTAATAAATACATGCATTGATATGTGTGTTTATTTCTATTTATGATAAAAAAAAATGGTTATTAGCATGTGCACTTAAATTTAAGATACTTTACTATCTTAAAGTTAATATAACGCGTCTTTCCTAGGTTTCTATAGCTTACATGTAAGTCAATCCAACACTTTATCGAAACTTCCCTTGCAATTTCTTGAAATGGGCATGGTCTTTGAACTTTCATAGGCCTATTAATGGATGAAATGGATATGGTCTTCAATTTGACTCAGTCAACTCACTAAATCAAAGCTAAATAATAAAGAAACATAATGAGTTGTAGAAATGTTGATCGTTTGAACCATTTTCTTGATTCATCTTTATCACTTTGTCTCCTTTGAAGTGTTGGGATATGTGAAGCCAAAAACTAATAGAGAACCAAGTTCTAGCAGGTGGCGTGGCGGAGGCGACGGAGACGGCGGTGTAGACAAAAGCTCGGACCACGGCACACACAGCGGTGATGTCCAGGCGTGACAATCTGTACAGACCGTAACACGAATATAATGCACACACCACGGCATATGGAGCGGAGTTCTCCAGTGGTATCAAGCGTTGAGGACCGCAACGCAGACACACACATACACAATGGTCCAGACAGCGGTAGTGGCAGATTCGTGAGAAATAGGAAATCCTGCATAGAGAAGTAGTTAAAAAAGGAAATAGATTCCAATTGGGATTTGGCTAACTCTAGTGCTCCTATATAAATAATACAATTATGTGTACTCCAAATAAGTGCATAATGTGTGAGAAAAATTGCTAGAGAGAGAGCAATTGTAAAAAAGATTGAAAGAGGGTGATCAGAATGATTTATATACCTATTTGAGGTTCTCATTACCTAGTTTTTGTTCTTTTTTTTGAGCATATTTTGGTATTTGATATGTTTTTAAGCCTTGTGTAGGTACATGTTCCCTACGGAAGGTATTTGAGCTTAATTGAAGAGTTTTGGAGGTTAGAAGAGTTAAAATTGGAATTACTAGTGCAGTACACCCGATTTTGAAAGGCCATATCTCCCTTATCATAATGAATTAAATTTCCCATAACCATATTTCAAAAAGCCCAGTAAGTCTACTTTCTAACACACTTTACAGATCGTGATTTCGAGGTTTTTGAAGGAAGTTATGACCATTTTTGTAATGGTGCGTAGAGATGTACGGTTCGCAACCACGTGAGACCAAGTTATGTACTGCGTGACGTACCGCAACAATGGCCAGAGAGCTCCAAAAAGTGATCTACGGTATGCCTGTTGATGTGTACCGCGTGACTGTCCAGAATTGTATTTTCAGCTATTTTTTGAGAGGTATTATTATCTTTTCACCCCAATGTCTTGCCATAACCTCCCACACTATAAATACCCCATTTTCTCCTCATTCTTGAGACCTCTCTTCCCCTCTTTTCTCTCTTTTCAAGCCTAAATCTCTTTTGCCTTTCATCTTCTTTATCTTATTCACCAATAAGGAGTGATCCAAGCTCCCATGGAGGTTTTTCCTCCATGGGAGCTCACCATTCACCTCCACCATACCACCATACACTTCTTCCATCTATTTTAAACTAGATAGCAAAGAATTAGGAGCCAAATTTGAGCTAGGAAGGCTTGGAGCATCTTTAGATGGTTTTTTCTTCATGGATTTGCTCTTATTTACTCAATTCTTTGTATTTCTTGCTTCTTTAATGTGTAAGCCCGATTTGGAAATATTGTAAACCTTCACATGTGCAATATATATGTGTTTTGTACTTAAATTCATTTGGGTTTTGTTTTGCTCTTGGATTTATATGATTTATGCTCTTATTATGATATGTATGTGTATGGATTGTTAGAAATCAATATGTGTCCATGATTGAGTTTAGGAGTAGCTGTAATTTAGAGTAGGAAATAGTTGCCCATGATTGTTGATTGATTGATTGGTAGATGACTTGAAATATCATGTTTAGAATGATTTGAGTGATTAGGGATTTTTCACCCAAAGTGTAGAAAATGCTAGTTCATCCATTGAGGTGCTAAATTGGCAATGGTTCATTTCCTTGAACTTAATGAGTCCTTTTAGGACACAATTGCCCTTCCTTGGCTGGATTGGGTGATGAATTGATTGAGGAAAATATTTCTAAATCAAGAGGATGAACCTTTAACCTAAATTGAATGTTCTTAATGATATAACAATCACATTGTTACATGTAGTTGTTAAGTAAACTTGTTTCCCATGTTTAGCCATCATAGAGAGTTGATTAAACCGAATCCTTAACTTAGAAGTAAAGACCACCGACATTTTTCTTATGCTTGTGTGTGCTTGTGTTGTTATATTGATGTTTTGAGTGCTTAAAGCCTTTACTTGCTTGATAAGTTTGTAATTGATCTATGGTTGAATGCTATGAATCAAAAGGAGACGTATTTGACAATGCTTAGATAAACATTCACGATGCTTGACTAGAAAGTGCTAAAACCACTAGGCTAGCGTGTAAGATTCGATTTAGTTTTCCAAAAGGCTTAATGGATTCATGTATATTGTCCGGATTGCTTGAGAGAGATTTTGGGTACATATAGATGCTTTCTCTAAGACATCGAGAGAGATTAAAGATTACTTAAGGGGATATGATCCTATAATATACTTGCACATTTGAGAGATTATGTAAGTTTAGTACGTAATTAGGAGGATTGTCACGGTTGAGTCGTTTCCCTAGTATAACCACATTTGATGCATATCTCCATTCCATCTATCATTGTATAAATTATTTATGTAATTTATATAGTTATATTATTGTTCACTTTTCCACACACGTAACACACGAGTCTGCTCTGCTTGTTGTAATAATAGCTAAAACTAAGAGACAGTCGGTGAATCCCACCTCCATGTGAATTGATCCCTTGCGTGTCAATGTGCTAGTCTCTGTGACTTTCGCCCTTGCAAGGTTGAACTTAAATGTTCATATTTGACGACACAGCAACAACATTGATCGGTCTATTTCTATACATGTTTTAGGTCTCCATTTCCTATTATTTGTGCTTTTTCTTGGGTGAAATTAGGTATTTTATATGTTTGTTGAGCATGTATAAGTCACATTCCATTCAAGAAGTGTTGGATGTTATTTTGGAGAAAAAGAGTACAAAGTTGATTTTCAGAGCAATGCAGAACAACCATATTGCGGGGCCTATTTCTCTCAGCTCCGATCGAATTGTGTATCCTAATACCTATAGATTTAAAGCACTGGAAGTCTAGTTTCCGATGTATTTTACGGATTATAATTCTAATATTCCTAGAAGAGGTTATGCACAATTTAGTAACCGAAGGTCAGTGCTGTATAGTCAACCGCGGCCTAGACCGCCGTCCAGGCACAAGACCTAGCCAGCGGTGTACGGAGCGGTACTTGGCAGAGGAATTCCGCGGTCTAGACCATGGTGATCTCCAGAGTGACCAAGACCGCGGTTGACGGATTTCTAGCGAAAAACCACTTTGAATTGGTCCAGAATTGTTCTAAAACTTTCCAAATCAAATTCTAATGATTTTAGAAGACCATGTTTGAGAAACTTCCTAAACTCAAATTATGAGTCAAACATCAAAAGAGGAAATTCAATTTAGGAAAGAATTCTCATTCCTTGTTTCATTATACTTTCCCACTTGATGGATTTCCTAAACCTAAGAAGAATTGGGGGTTCACAAGGAAAAATCACTTATAAATACTCCATATTCTTTACGATTAAGAGAGAGAAGTGAAGGGAGGTCCCAAGCCACCAAGGGGGCCGTCCCCCACCACTCCATCACCATACATCATCATACACCTTCCATTCATCTTTACACATCGAATATTTAAAGACGAAGAAAAATTCATCATTGAAGACTTGAAGAACTCATTGAAGGCCAAGATGGGTTTTATCTTTTCTTTCTCCTTTCTCCTTTCTTTCTATTTTCATGATGTGTAACTAATTCCATAACTAAGGAATCAATGTGAGCCTTTTGTGAATACTCATGTTTATATTAATAATATTATTTCATCAATTCAATTCTTGATTTATTCATTGTTCTTAATTGCTTGGCTCTCATTAGTTTTAATATTTATTCACACCATACACCAAGGGTGGATAATTATTTGGCATTATTTTAGGGTTAAGATTATCTGAGAATTAAGGTTAGAGTAGAGACCAAACCTAACATTGATTAATGCTCTTTTGAATGAATGAATTTTATCTTTGGCATAGACCAAACAAAGTATAGAATTTTGTTCTTATTCTTGTGCTTAAGGTTTCCGATCATTGTTCACACCATAGACCAAGGGTGAATACTGGTTAGGAATACTTGACTCATCCCACGATCATATGGTAATAGTCATATTAAAGATAAAGATTGAACCCTTGAATTGATTGAATCTTGTTCACAAATTAATTCCAAACATTGAGTGTTCATAATTGGGGATCATTGATGACCTAGTGTTTTCTTTCCCTTGATCACAACCAAATCTTTTCAGTTGCTTTCATTAGTTTAATTTAATTTAGTTTTAGTTTAATCGATCAAATCAATCTCTTGGCTATTTTTAATTTAGCTTGAATTAGAACTAGGTTCAATTTAATAAATCTCTAGTCCTCGTGAGAACGATCATTACTTGCCACTGTACGATGTCTTCATGATTCTTGCATTTGCGAGTATTGTTTTTTTTATAACACGAATTTACACATCAGACGTATCCCATTAAATTGACGTCGCTGCCAGGGGGTAGTGCATTCATTGATTGTTGATAATTTTAGCTTCCATTTTACTATTTTTATTGCTTTGAGGAGTAGATTGTTATGTTGAAAATAAGCATATCTTTTACTCATGTCTTTCATTGTGTGCACGACAATGTTTTGGCTAGGTTTTGGGAGTTGCTAATCATGTTTTGTTATTTTATTTATGGCATATGCATTTGATTGCTTTTTGAGTTGTGCTTGTGTAAGGAACATAAACTATCAGGTTGGAAAGACCACACGACTCTTGAGAGCTGGATGTGTGCTTATCGTACCGCAACAACTCTCCAAGTGAAACGGCAGTGTCACAAAGGCCATGTGGCTGCAGCCACAAGAGGTATCCTTTAAATTTTAAGCTTAAATTTTGAGTGCTTGTAGAGTAGTTATCGACTTGGACAGGAACCGCCCATGCGTTTATTGTTTTAATGCTTTGCTTATTTTCTTTCATTTTCATTTTTGTTTAGATCTAAGAGTGAATTTGTGTTGTTCTTAGATCTTAGAGTGTTTGTTTTAGTCAATTTTCAAATATCTGCTCAAATCGAACATTCTTGAAAAATCTTAGAATTTTAGTCCATTTTTGTTGAGTTATTTTCTTGGTGTGTCGGTAGAGAATTGCATAATATGCTTTTAGCTCTGTGCATCACTTAAATTTTCTTGTACAGTGTCAATCTTTTGATGTTGAGGTTGATAGAACTCTTCATTTGTTTAGCTTAGGAAAATAGTGGAAACCACCTGTGATCTACACATAGCCTAAAAAGCGATATTTGTGGGTTTTGTTTCTAATCTTTATACATTCTTCGATTTTGTTCTTCATTGTGATCTCATTGCACATCAATTTTGCATTGATTGCCATAGAACTTCTCATGTAGACTGCTTGTTGAGATTTATTCCCTTGTTAGATGAATTTTTAGAAATGATTTTGGACGTGAGTGTGTTCTTAAACTTCATATGGAACCCAAACACAACCATGTCCCTATGAGTGCTTACATTTTGAAAATTGAGACCAATACTAAACCTCCATACACCAACATAACCCAAACACAATCTATTCCCTAGTTATTGATCATTTTAAGGTGTATAGCTTTGGAGAAGTTGTATCTTCCTCTAAATTTTATAGAAATGTATACTTAGGCAAATATGTGTATATATGCAAAGGTAAAGACTTATAAAAAAAAAGAATAAGTGTGAATTACAAACACTTAAGCCTTAAAGTTTTCTAATGTCAAGTTACTCACAAATGAATACAAATGTAGCACAATTGTGCAATGTAAAATGTATAGCCTAGACACTTGTAACTTAATGTATTTTAGAGCTAACCAAAGTATTGTAATGTAATGATACCTTGACATGGTTAATGACTTTATCCTTCCCATTCTTACCATATCTTCCATCTCATACACTACCACAAATCACCTTGGCCCCAATAAAAGTGAGGGAAAGTCCATTTGATCTCTTAGAAAGTCTATATTGGGAATATGAGACAATGCATGCTCTTTCCACGTTCATGAAATTTCAATTCTTTTCATGAGATCTATCACTATAAAAGGTGCTTTATTGAATATACTTATATGTGATATATTAGATTCTATAAACATAACTTCCAAATCGCATGTGTTTGCTAGAGACTAAGCACCTAGATTCTGAGTGGAAAAAGCTGGCTGAAATCCGGTGAGGATTAAAGTAGAGGCAAATTTTATCTAGAGCATTTGAGCGTAGTTGTTTTGTAAACCGAAAACATCCTAAGTATTGTCATACTTGCATTGTGTGAAGTATTGTTATTGATTGGTATATTTGAGATACTAGCATGCATGTGTTGGTTTTATGTGGTATGTTTGGATTGTTTCTCAACCTTCTTGCAGAGTAATACGTTTGTGGATGTTTGTATCTGTAAACCCTCAGAAGACAACTTCTCCATCAAAGGATCACCTAGTGGTTGAAAGGCTTATGACACGTGCTAAGTGTCATCATGTTTCCTACTTAAGTGGACTAGCCTAGCTTAGTTTTTAAATATGTTTATTTTGTTTGAGTGTTTTTCGATTTAGTTTTGCTCGAGAACGAGCAAAATATAGGTTTGAGGGTATTGATCAGAATGATTTATATACCTGTTTGAGGTCCCCATTACCTAGATTTTGCTCTTCTTTTTTAGTATATTTTAGTATTTGATGTGTTTTTAAACCTTGTGTAGGTACATATTCCCTACAGAAGGTATTTGAGCTTAATTGAAGAGTTTTGGAGGTTAGAAGTAGTTAAAATTGGAATTGCTTGTGCAGTACACCCAACTTTGGAAGGCCATTTCTCCCTTCTCAGACTGAACTACATTTCTAACGTATTTTACAGATCGCGATTATAAGGTTTCTAGAGGAAGTTATGATTGTTTTCGTAACAGTGCTTAGAGCTGCACGGTTCACAACCGCGTGAGACCAAGTTGCGTACCACATGACGTACCACAACAATGGTCGGAGAGCTCCAAAAAGTGATTTACGGTACACTAGTTGGTGTGTACCGAGTGACAGCCCAAAATTATGTTTTTCAACCATTTTTTAAGGGGTATTCTTATCTTTTCACCTTAATGTCTTGCCCTGATTGACCTCCCACACTATAAATACCCCCTTTTCTCCTCATTCTTGAGACCTCTCTTCCCCTATTTTCTCTCTTTTCACGCCTAAATCTCTTTTGCCTTTCATCTCCCTCATCTTCTTCATCTTCTTCACCAATAAGAAGTGATCCAAGCTCCCAATAAGGTTTTTCCTCCATAGAAGCTCATCATTCACCTCCACCATACCACCATACACTTCCTTCATCCATTTTAGACTAGATTGCAAAGAATTAGGAGCCAAATTTGAGCTAGGAAGGCTTGGAGCATCTTTGAAGGAGTTTTTCTTCATGGGTTTGCTCTTATTTACTCAATTCTTTGTATTTCTTGCTTTTTTAATGTGTAACCCTGATTTGGAAATATTGTAAACCTTCACATGTGCAATATACATGTATTTTGTACTTAAATTCGTTTGAGTTTTGTTTTGCTCTTAGATTTATACAATTTATGCTCTTATTATGATATGTATGTGCATGGATTGTCAGAAATCAATATGTGTCCATGATTTGGTTTAGGAGTAGCTATAATTTAGAGTAGGAATTAGTTGCCCATGATTGTTGATTGATTGGCGGATGACTTGAAATGCCATGTATTGAATGATTTGAGTGATTGGGGATTTTTCCCCTAAAGAGTAGAAAAGATTAGTTCATGCATTGAGGTGCTAAATTGGTCTTGGTTCATTTCCTTAAACTTAATGGGTCCTTTTAAGACACAATTTCCCTCCCTTAGTCGGATTAGGTGATGAACTAATTGAGGAAAATATTTCCAAATCAAGAAAATGAACCTTTAACCAAAATTGAATTTTCTTAATGATATAACAATAACATTGTTGCATGTAGTTATTAGGTAAACTTGTTTCCCATGTTTAGCCATCCTAGGGAGTTAATTAAACCGAATCCTTGACCTAGAAGTAAAAACCACCGACATTTTTCTTGTGCTTGTGTTGTTATATGGATATTTTGAGTGTTTAAAGCCTTTACTTGCTTGATCACTTTGTAATTAATCTATAATTGAATGCTATGAACCGAGAGGAAACGTATTTGACAATGCTTAGATAAACATTCACTATGCTTGACTATAAAGTGCTAGAACCACTAGGCTAGCATATAGGGTCCGATTTAGTATTCCAAAAGGCTTAATGGATTCATGTATATTGTCCGGATTGCTTGAGAGAGATTTCGAGTATATATGGATACTTTCTTTAAGACATTGAGAGAGATTAGAGATTACTTAAGGGGATACGAGTCTACGATATACTTGCACATTTGAGATATTAAGTAAGTCTAACATGTAATTAAGAGGATTGTCACGGTTGAGTCGTTTCCCTAGTGTAACCACATTTCATGCATATCTCCATTCCATCTGTCATTGTATATATTATTTATGTAATTTATTTAGTTTTATTATTATTCACTTTTCTACATATGCAACACACGAGTTTGCTCAGCGTGTTGTAATAATAGCTAGAACTGAGAGACGGTCGGTGAATCTCACCTCCCCGTGGAATGATTCCTTACCTTCCGTTGTGCTAGTCTCTGTGACTTGTGCCCTTGCGAGACCAAATTTAAATGTTCATAATTGACCACACCACAACGATGTGTCCCATCAAAGAGACAAAGATATTGTAATCAACTCTAAAATAGTATATTGAGTGCGGTGCGCTTCGTGGACATAGGCAAATTGCTGAACCGCGTAAAAATCTTTAGTGTCTTATTTCTTCTTTTTGCTCTCTATTATTTGTGTTAGTGATTGCATTTGTGTGTGTGTGATTTTTCTCAACAACAATTGGTATCATAGCTCCGGGTTGGGGCAGATTATTTTTCACACACAAATCTTGGTCTTCTCGAGGTCATCAATTTCATCATAAATATGGAGTCAGAGAAGGAAACACACAAGATTGAGAAATTCAATAGATCGAATTTCATCTTTTCGGAAGATGCAGATGGAGGATTATCTTTACCATAAGGATCTGCATTGGCCGATAAAAAAGAGACCAAAAGATATGACCGATAAAGATTGGGAAAAGAAACGAAAACCAAAGAACATGGATGATGATGATTTTGAACTCCTGGACCGGAAAACATTGGGAGAAATTCGTCTCAGCTTGACGAAGCAGGTTGCTTTCAACGTAAAGGATCAACAAACTATAAAGGATCTAATTGATACTCTATCATACCTATATGAACAACCTTTTGCAGTAAGAAAGATCCATCTTGTCAAGAAGTTATCAACCTTGAAGATGGAGGAAGGTCAGAACTTTAAAGATTTTTTAAATCAGTTCAATAAAGTGAAGGATGGGTTATGTTCTTTATCTATGGGTTTTGATAAGAAGTTTATGGCGGCGTTTCTACTCACCGAATTGCCAGAAAGTTAGTAGATGACAAGTCAGTCGATTGCCAACTCGTTCGATAAAGAAAAATTAAATCTTCAGCAGGTTGCGAACATGATCATGACCGAAGAGATCAGGATGAGTGAAGAGGGATCAGGGGCATCTATATCTTCAGCATTGAATTTGGAAGGTAGGGAAGGCATAAGTAGAAATCGGAACATAAATCAATGGGGAAAATCAAAGTCAAGGGGAAAGTTTGAATCCAAGAATCAGGCCAACTATTCGGGAAACCAACAACGAAGCAAAAAAATGTAGAGTACTGGAATTGTGGTAAGAAAATCCACTTTTCGTATGAGTGTAGATCTTAAAAGAAGGATAAGGGCAAGCGCAGTGCGAAATATGTATCGGAGGAGTCAGATAACTGCCTTATCTACTCGTTAGAAAGCAAGATAGAGTCTTGGGTCCTAGATTCAGGAGCTTATTTCCATGCCACACCTCACAGGGATTTGCTCAAGAACTGCATCTCCAAAAAATTGGGTAAAGTGTATCTTGGTGACTGATCGAAATGATTTATATACCTTTTGAGGTCCCTATTTCCTATCTTTTGTTCTTGTTTTCGAGTATATTTTGGTATTTGATGTGTTTGTGAGTCTTATGTAGGTATATGTTCCATACGGAAGGTATTTGAGCTTAATTGAAGAGTTTTGGAGGTTAAAGGGTAATATTTGGAATAGCTCATGCAGAACACCCATCTTCAAAAGGCCATTTCTCTCTCCTCCAATTGAACTACGTTTCCCATAACCACTTTTCGAAAAGCCCCAGAAGTCTAATTTCCAACCCATTTTACAGATTACAATTCCAAGGTTTTTGAAGTAAGTTATGGCCGTTTTGGTAACGGTGTGTAGAGTTGTGCGGTACTCAACCGTGTGAGACCAAGTTGCGTACCGCATTTCATACCGCATTTATGGGCTGAAAGCTCTAAAAAGTGATGTACGGTATGTCTGTTGATGCGTACCGAGTGATGTACCGTATTTTGGGTAAGAAATACAATTTATGGCCATTTTTTGAAGGGTATTCTTATCATTTCACTCCAATATCTTACCCTAACTTCCAAACCTATAAATACCCCATTTTCTTCTCATTCTTGAGACCTCTCTTCCTCTCTCCCTCTCTTTCACACCACTTCTCTTCTCTCTTTCTTTTCTTCTTCTTCTTTATCTCATTCACCCAATAAGAAGTGATCTAAGCTCCCATGGAGGTTTTTCCTCCATGGGAGTTCACCATACACCTCCACCACACCACTATACACTTCCTCCATCCATCTTAGAGTGGATTTCAAGGAATTAGGAGCCAAATTTGAGCTAGGAAGGCTATGAGCATCTTTGGAGGACTTGTTTTCGAGGGTTTACTCTTATTTGCTCATTTCTTTGTATTTCTTGTTGTCTTTGATGTGTAACCCCGATTTAGAATATTGTAAATCTTTCACATGTGCTATATATGTATTTTTGTTCTTAAATTCATTTGGGTTTTATTTTGCTCTTTGATTTATGTGTTTTAAGCTCTTATTATGATATGTATGTACATAAATGGTTAGAAATCAATATTTGTCCATGAATGGGTTTAGGAATAGTTGTAATTTAGAGTAAGAATTAGATGTCCATGATTGTAGATTGATGGATGGATGACTTGAAATGCCATGTATGGAGTAATTTGAGTGTTAGGGATTTTAGCCCCAAAGAGTAGAAAATGTTTCAGTTCAGGCTTTTAGTTGCTCGATTGGCCTTGGTTCATATCCTTGTGCTTAACGGTTCTCTGTATTAAGATACGATTATCCATCCTTGATCGGATTGAGTGATGAATTGATTGTGGAAAAGTTCCCTAATCAAGAAGATGAATCTTTAATCTAAATTGAATGTTCTTAATGATATAACAATCACATTGTTGCGTGTAGTTGTTAGGTAAACTTGTTTCCCATGTTTAGCCATCCTAGAGAGTTGACTAAACTGAATCCTTGACCTAGAAGTAAAGACCACAGACACTTTTCTTGTGCTTGTGTTGTTATATGGATGTTTATGGTGCTTAAAGCATTTACTTTCTTGATCACTTTGTAATTGATCTATGGTTGAAAGCTATGAACCGAGAGGTGACGTATTTGACAATGCTTAGATAAACATTCATTATGCTTGACTACAACGTGCTAGAACCACTAGGCTAGCGTATAGAGTTCGATTTAGTATTCCAAAAGCTTAATGGATTCATGTATATAGTCCGAATTGCTCGAGAGAGATTTCAGGTATATATGAATGCTATCTCTAAGACATTGAGAGATATTATAGATTACTTAAGGGGATGCAAGCCTATGATATACGTGCACATTTGAGAGATTAGGTGAGTTATCAAGTAATTAGGAAGATTGTCACGGTTGAGTCGTTTCCCTAGTATAACCACACTTCATGCATATCTCCATTCCATCTATCATTGTATATATTATTTATGTAATTTATATAGTTATATTATTATTCACTTTTCTACACACGTAACACATGGGTCCGCTCAGCCTATTGTAATAATAGCTAAATCTAAAAGACGGTCAATGAATCCCACCTCCCTGTGAATTGATCCCTTGTGTGTCGCTGTGCTAGTCTCTGTGACTTTCGCCCTTGCGAGGCCGAACTTAAATGTTCATATTTGATGACACAGTAATGACGTGTCAATCAGTGACGATCAAACATGCGACATTACCGAAAAGGGTGATGTGAAGATTCAACTGCAAGGGTCTGTTTGGAAGCTAGACAATGTAAGGCATATACCGGACTTGAGGAAGAATTTGATCTCTATTGGGCAACTGGTGCCAGATGGTTACGTGACAACTTTCACAGGTGATAAGTGGAAGATTTTGAAAAGAGCTATGACAATCATCTGAGGAAGTAAGATTGGGTCACTTTACATAACCACGGATGGTTATGGTCCAGTCGCTATGGCGGAAGGTAAAGATGATTCGAACTTGTGGCACCAGAGGCTTAGGCACATGAGTACTCAGGGGCTAAAGTGTCTGCATTCGAAAGGTAAATTTCTAGAGTTAAATTCTATTGAAGTTGATATATGTGAAAGCTGTATATTAGGAAAATAGAAGCGTGTGAGCTTTAAGAGGACCGGAAGAGCACAGATAAAGGGGAATATGGAACTAGAGCACACTGATGTTTGGGGTCCAATTTCAGTCTCGTCAATCGAGGGTAAACAGTATTTCATCACAATCATTGATGATCATTCCAGAAATGTATAGGTTTACTTTTAAAACAATATTTGGTGTGTAATATAATAATCTAGAGTGGGGGTGAATAGATTTTAAACAAATTTACCCAATTTTCGTTAAAAGTCAAGATTATGAAAATGCCCTAGCTAGTTACAATAAAATCACAAGTGTAAAAATACGGAAATATAAATGACACTTGAGATATACGTGGAAACCCTTCAAACTGGAAAAATCACGGGCTGATGAGTGAGCCACACTAGAACCTCGAATCCACTAATGATAAAGGAATTACAACCTAATCCCGGTTTAATCCTTCACCACTACCTAATCCCGGTATAAGTGAACCTAGTTCATCCCGGAAGCAACACAAATCTTACTTCTCAATGTAGAGATAAAGTGTCCTAAGTGAATATATGATGATATTCAATGAACAAACAAGGCTACGAAACCCTATATGCTTATCTAGGATAATGAAATGACAATTAATACAATCATAGATATCAAAAGCTAAATGACATATTCAAGTAGCTTAGCTCAACATAGATCAAACAATCCTATGAAGCTATCACAATACAACACTCAATCATGGCATCACAACAATCTCTAATTTGTATCTAAGAATGTTCTAAGAGAATACAATTAATTAAAGAGATGGTTTAGTAAGCAAAACACTTGGCTTGTAAGAAGATAGTGAAGAACTTACCAAACAAGATGTAATGAAGCAGCCCTATCCATAGATGCACTCTAAATGAACTTTAGATGATGTAAGATGAAGATTTGATGCACATGGGAATGCTTTGAGTGAATAAAATGAGTTCTTGGAAGTGTTTTCCTTTGAAATGTGTTCTAAGGAAGAAATATGATATTATGAACTCATACACGACCTTAAGGTATTGAGATATATATATATAAGATCCAATCAAAGTGAGGTCGTTTTGGAAAAAACGTTCCAGCTTCCACAGTGTGCACTGGTGACGTGTGCTGGTTGAGTAGCGCACCACCAGCGCACAACCTATTTTTAAAACAGGTGCTAGACGAGTGATGCATCCCAGTAGCGCAACACAGACACAGAATCTCTGGGATGTTTACGCTGGTGAGGCTGCGCTAGACGAGTAGCGTATCACCAGCACACGCCTACATTTTTAACTATGCGCTGGTGCAGCAGCGCAGCTCAGTGGCGCAACACTAGCAACAGTCCACTGTGAAAGTTACGCTGGTGAGGTGCGCTGGTCGAGTAGTGCACCACCAGCGCAAAGCCTTCTTTTTAACACTTCAAACATACAAAATCACTAAGTCCTAGAGTGAAGAAAATGCATCCTATTCTAATATGCCTATCATGACATAAACTTTAAGTACAAGTTGCAAGTAGGTCAATAAGAGTTATTAAAAACAAAATGCACACAAGAAAAACACTTAACATTTAAGATCAAGAGGTATGCATGAATATGTGAGTGTGTGCAACTATCTCTTCAAAGTAAGTAAACACAAGAATTTTACCTTTGGTGCTTCTCCTCTTGAGGTCTTGAGAGCCTAAGCTACCCTTACAAGAACCCCATCAATATGGTTATTCACGAAATAAGCCAATCAACAAATGATGACTTTTCAATCTCCCCCTTTGGCTATTTCATGACAAAACCACCACTCACATTGATCCTCACACAACAAAATAAAGCACACCGGGAAGATATTCTACATTACAAAGAGATAAGCATGAACAAAAAAAAACATCAAGTATTCATTCTCTTGTAGAACTATCAACCCTACACACAAGGCAAGCACAAATACACTTTCCAAACCAAGTGCATGTGAGATGATCAAGTGAACACTAAACAAAAGCATTTGCATATAAGAATATGAATATGAATATGATATCATGAAATGCTCATGCAATTCTCCCCCTCAATGGGTTACTCCCCCTACATGTAATCTCCCCCTCAAACAAGAACTACTCCTCTTTAAGCCAACATATGCACCACATGCTACTCTCATAACACCACAATGCTAGGTCAATACTACTCCCCCCTTTTGTCATAAGATAGGCAAAGGAAAAGTCCCCAACCTGGTCACTCAAGGCAAAGAAAGAAAAGAGCATACAAGATTGTTGCATAATTATATAAGTCACATTTATGCAATCTCAATTGATAGGAGAGACACAAGGAGATTTATTTGAAGACAATGTGTGAATCAAAAAATGCTTTGCATACTAGACATGTTGCATTCAAGTCCAAAAAAAATGGTATTTGGAAAAGCAAATGACAAAGGTTTCCAATATAATTCAAACCAATTCCACCATTTGTCACGAGAGAAGCAAGGATATAGATTGTTCATAGAAGTCAAGTTTTAATAGCACTATATCCAACTTTATAAGTGAAACATGGCATGAGCAACTTTGCACCCTACTTGATTTTCTAGGAGAATACCCGTATGATAGTAGCCATATTCAACTAATAAAGAAAGAGAGAAATTGAATAAACATTTTAGTCTCACTAGAATGTTTCACACAATGTGTTGCATTTAACAATTGCAATCAACAAATCATGCTTTATCATTTGTCATTAGCATGTCATTTAAGAATCATCATGTCATGGAGATAATTATAGGTCATTCAACATGTACTTCCAAAGTATATCTCCTAGTCCAAAAATACATGTTTGAACATAAATATGACATGGATTGTAATCAAAGCAAAGTTCACACTTATTTAAGAAAATACAATATACTATAAGTGCAACCAAGCTACTCAAGCAATCAATAAAGAGGCATAAACATAGTTAAGAAAAATTGCATGCAACAAGTATACAATAGCTCTCTTTGCTTGAGTTCCCCATATGAGGTCAAAGACCACAACACATCACTCCACTAAACAAATCCCAATAGATCTACTAAGAGTCTTGAATCTAGTAGCATCTAAGGGTTTAGTAAATAGATCCATTAGTTGATCATTTGTACCTACATGTTCAAGTACAATGCATTTGCTCTCAACCAGTTCTCTAATGAAATGATGTCGGATGTTAATATACTTAGTCCTAGAATGTTGAACCGGATTCTTTGAAATATTAATTGCACTCATGTTATCACAAAAGAGAGTAAGAGTACCTTGATTGAATCCATAGTCGACTAGCATTTGCTTCATCCAAAGGAGTTGTGTGCATCCACTCCCAGCAGCAATGTATTCGGCCTCAGCCGTGGACAAGGAAATCGAATTTTGCTTCTTGTAAAACCAAGAGACAAGGTTATTCCCAAGGAAAAAGCAACCGCCCGATGTACTTTTCCTATCATCACAATTTCCTGCCCAATCTGCATCACTAAAGCCTATAAGACTAGCATTAGTGTCAAAAGAGTACCAAATTCCATAATTAGATGTCCCATTCACATATCGAATGATTCTCTTAACCGAAGAGAGATGGGACTCCTTAGGATCCGATCGGTACCTAGCACACACACCCACACTAAAAGAGATATCGGGCTTACTTGCGGTCAAATAGAGTAAGCTACCAATCATGCCACGATAAAAAGTTTGGTCCACACTTTTACCACTAGCATCCTTGCTTAGCTTCAAAGTGGTACTCATGGGTGTATCACAATGTTTGGCACTTTCAATGCCAAATTTCTTCACTAGGTTTCTGGCATACTTAGCTTGAGATATGAAAATCCCATCATCCATTTGCTTAATTTGTAAACCTAGAAAGTAACTTAGCTCACCAATAAGACTCATCTCAAATTCATGAGACATGACATCAATAAATTGTTAGACTTTGGTGTCATTGGTGGAGCCAAAGACTATATCATTAACATAGATTTGAGCTATAAAGAGCTCATCTTTGTTTTTCTTGATGAATAGAGTTTTGTCAACACTACCCCTAGTGTAGCCATTGTCTATGAGATATTGGGTGAGACGCTCATACCAAGCCCTTGGTGTTTGTTTCAACCCATATAAAGCTTTCTTGAGATGATAGACATGACTAGGGTGGTGAGGATCTATAAACCCTTTGGGTTGTTCAACAAACACTTCCTCTTGCAAGAAAGCATTGAGGAAGGCACTTTTAATATCCATTTGATATAATTTGAACTTGTGCAAACAAGAAATGGACAAAAGAAGCCTAATGGACTCAATCCTAGCAACCGGAGCAAATGTCTCCTCAAAGTCAATACCCTCAATTTGAGAGTACCATTGTGCTACAAGCCTAGCCTTGTTTCGCACAATGTTGCCATCCTCATCGGATTTGTTCCTATAAACCCACTTGGTGCCTATCACATTTGTGTTCTTAGGCCTAGGAACTAGAGTCCAAACCTCATTTCTTTCAAATTGGTTAAGCTCTTCTTGCATGGCAAGAACCCAAAATTCATCTTTTAAAACTTCATCAATCTTCTTGGGTTCTATTTGAGAGGTGTAACATGTGTAGCTAATTAGATTAGCCATTTGATGCCTAGTCCTAACACCCTCACTAACTTCTCCAATGATGTCCTCTTTGTTATGGAGTTTTCTAATCCATGGAGCAGGTTCTTTTGAGTTCAAGAGAGGAATCCTATCACTAAGTTGTGCTATGTCATCATCAAGATTGGCCTTTTCAATATTAGAGATATCAACTACTTTCTCCAAAGGAGAATCATCAACCAAACCTACCTCCTCCTCATGGTCATTAGATTTGAGCCTAGTATCATCAATGACTACATTAGATGATTCCATAACGGTCATAGTCCTTATATTGAATACTCTATAGGCTCTACTATTCAAGGCATAGCCAATGAAGATACCCTCATCACTCTTAGCATCAAATTTGCCAAGTTGATCACGGTCATTCAAAATGTAGCATTTGCTTCCAAATGTGTGGAAGTAGCTAACATTTGGCTTTCTACTTTTCCATAACTCATAGGAGGTTTGCCTAGTGTGGGGCCTAAGAAAGACTCTATTTCCTATGTAGTATGCCGTATTGACAGCTTCTGCCCAAAGATTCCTAGGGACATTGTTGCTAAGCAACATCACACGGGCCATTTCTTGAAGAACCTTATTCTTCCTCTCAACAACTTCATTTTGTTGAGGTGTCATAGGAGCCGAAAACTCATGAGAAATGCCTGGACTATTGCAAAAGTTTTCAAAATAGGCATTCTCAAATTCCTTCCCATGGTCACTCTTAATTCTCTTAATGCTTTTAATCTTGGAGTTCATTTCATTTTGAATTTTGGAGCAAAACATTTAAAACTTATCAAAAGTTTCAGATTTTTCTCTAAGAAAATAAGTCCATGTGTACCTAGAGAAGTCATCTACACACACAAAAATGTATCTCTTTCCACCTAAACTCTCGATTTGCATAGGACCCATAAGATCCATGTGGAGAAGCTCTAGAGGTTCTTTGGTGGTTATATACTTGCCCTTTTTGTGCATACTTTTGGTTTGCTTCCCTTGTTGGCAAGGTCCACAAACACCATTAACCTTTTTCCCAAGCTTGGGAAGGCCTCACACAACATTGAACTTATCTAGGTTTCTTAAATCCCTAAAGTTCATGTGACCAAGTCTTTCATGCCATAACTCAATTTGTTCATCCTTGGACACATTACAAGACACACTCCTAGCCTTAAGACAATAACAATTATCACTAGATCTCATACCTTTTAACAAGGTTTGTCAATTAGGCAAAAGGATAGAACAATCATTTTTCCTAAACAAGACGGAGAGTTCGTCATCATTAAGATGTGAAATACTTATCAAATTGGCTTTTAGATCATCAACATACAAAGCATTGGACAAAGAGGGTAATCCGGAATGGAAATGGTTCCCTTCCCTTTGACCTTCTTTTTGGATCCATCACCAAAAGTGACATTTCTTCCCTCCTCCATTACAAGAGTCTCAAAGAAACTCTTATTTCCAGTCATGTGCCTAGAGCACCCACTATCCAAATATCAAAATTCACAAGAATGGGCTTTCAAAGCAATTTGTGCAACATGGCAAAGATGATCATCCTTTCTAATCCACCTAAGTGCAGTATTTTCATTCCTAGTGGTCAATGGTACATGGGCTCTAGATGTCCTAGGATCATGCAAGGGTGTTCCACTTTTCCTAGTAACATGCATCATGGCTCTAGGTTTTTTAGGATCATGCATCATGGCTCTAGATGTCCTAGGATCATGCATCATGGCTCTAGCCTTTTTCTTTTCTATCATGCTTTCAATCCTACACAGTTTGATATACCTAAAGCAATTTGGTCTAATGTGACCATCAATACCACACAAATGACATGTAGGTAAAAAGGTAGGAATTATACCATATCCTTGAGGATGCATTGGAGCCTTCCCATGTCTTTGTGGTTGTCTTGCTTGTTGTTGATGAGCCTTCCTTCTTTGTTGTTGAGCAAGACTTGATTCCTTCCTTGGTTGAGCTTGCATGATAGGTGTCTTCCCCTTGTGAGCTTTTGGTTTAAGGAAGTTAACTTGAGCAGCCCCTGAAGGATGAGCTTGAGATAGGCTTCTTGGTGCCACCTTCACTTGAGCACTACTTGAACACTCTCCTAGATCAAGCTTTTTTCTAGGAGTTTGATGAGGAGAGGACCCATTGAAGTTCATGCTTCTCACAAAAATGGTCTTGCTTGGAGTGGAGGACATCTTGTCATCTTCAAACCCAAGCCCCTTCTTGTCACTTAGCCTCTTTCCAACTTCTAGCATGTGGTCAAGTTTCTTGATGCTAGAGTTCATCTTGGCCAACAACTCTCTAGCATCTTCAAGCTCTTTCTTCAACCCTTCTTCACTCCTCTTAGATCTTTCCAACTCTTCATTTAGTTGGTTAACTTGAGTTGAGAGGTCTAGGTTTTATTATTTTAGTCTCTTGATCTCATTCTTATTCTTTAATCTTGAGCTCTCAAACTTAGCCATGTAGTCCTTGAGATCCATCCTATCCACACTTCCATTTGTGGATTGTGATGAAGATCCATAATCACTTGAGTAATCTTCTTATTGGCTATCATTCTCTTATTCACTAGCATTTTTGCTCCTAAGAGAGGATGTAAATGCTATGAAGTTAGCCATGAGTTTTTCATCGTCCGAAGACTCATCTCCTTCATTAGAGTTATCACTTTCACTCCATGTGGCAGCCATCACTTTTCCCTTCTTCTTGTTCTTGTGATTTGCACATTCCGAGGTAAAGTGACCTATTCCACCACATTCATAGCATTGGACTCCTTTCCTCTCGGTCTTCTCTTGTCTAGGCTCAGACTTCTTGAAGGGAGCCTTCTTTTTCAAGTCTTGACCCTTAGATCCAAAGCCTTTCTTCTCAGACTTGTAGAATTTCTTGAACTTCCTCATTAGCAAGGCCATCTCTTCATCTGAGTCATCACCTTCCTCCTTCTCAACTTTAGAGACTTTCAAAGCAATATCTTTTTGCTTCTTTGATGGTGTGGGGTTAGGACATTTCCTAGATTCATAAGCTAGAAGCCTCTCAATCACTTCACTAGGCTTCATGTCCTTATACCCACTATTTTCTTCCAAAGCCGTCACCTTAGACTCAAATCTATCGGGTAGTGACCTCATAATCTTCTGTTTGATCTTTCTATCCGAATAAGGATCACCAAGTTGATGACTTTGGTTCACAATGTCCATCAACCTCACTTCAAAGTCGTTGAAGCACTCATTTTCATCCATCTTGAGCAATTCAAATTACGTTTGGAGAACTTGAAGCTTCGATTCCTTAACCACCTCGGTTCCCTCATGTGCAACCTCTAGGATGTCTCATGCTTCCTTAGCAATCCTAGTATTTTGAACCAACTTGTATTGGTTGTCATCCATTGCACAAAGGATGGCATGCATTACCTTCATGTTCCACTTTGAAGCCTCAAACTCTTGTGCATTCCATTGAGCCTTTGGTTTGAGTACATCATCTCCTCCATCTGCGGGAGTCATCATGGGTGGAGTGTAGCCATCTTCAACTGCCATCCATGCCCTGTCATGAATTTGGCATATGTACGACTCCATCTTGCCTTTCCAAGAGGCATAATTCAACCCGGTGAGCAGTGGAGGTCTTGTGCTGGAAGCTCCCTCAATACCACCGTTTCCACTCATTGTGTTTAATGAATGAATGATATGAATGTAAATGTATGAATGAACAATACACACACAAAATGTAATACGCACCAAAATGAGTAAGGATCACCTATGTATGTCTAGGAACCTGCTCTGATACCAATTGAAACAAATATTATGGTGTGTAATATAATAATCTAGAGGGGGTGAATAGATTTTAAACAAATTTACCCAATTTTCGTTAAAAGTCAAGATTATGAAAATTCCCCTAGCTAGTTACAATAAAATCACAAGTGTAAAAATGTGGAAATATAAATGACACTTGAGATATACGTGGAAACCCTCCAAATGGAAAAAACCACGGGCTGATGAGTGAGCCACACTAGAACCTCGAATCCACTAATGATAAAGGAATTACAACCTAATCCCTGTTTAATCCTTCACCACTAGCTAATCCCGGTATAAGTGAACCTAGTTCATCATACTTGTGTTTTAAGCTACCTACTCCCGGAAGTAACACCAGTCTTACTTCTCAATGAAGAGATAAAGTGTCCCAAGTGAATATATGATGATATTCAATGAACAAACAAGGCTAGGAAACCCTATATGCTTATCTAGGATAATGAAATGACAATTAATACAATCCTAGATATCAAAAGCTAAATGACATATTCAAGTAGCTTAGCTAAACATAGATCAAACAATCCTATGAAGCTATCACAATACAACACTCAATCATGGCATCACAACAATCTCTAATTTGTATCTAAGAATGTTCTAAGAGAATACAATTAATTAAAGAGATGGTTTAGTAAGCAAAACACTTGGCTTGTAAGAAGATAGTGAAGAACTTACCAAACAAGATGTGATGAAGCAGCCCTATCCATAGATGCACTCTAAATGAACTTTAGATGATGCAAGATGAAGATTTGATGCACATGGGAATGCTTTGAGTGAATAAAAATGAGTTCTTGGAAGTGTTTTTCCTTTGAAATGTGTTCTAAGGAAGAAATATGATATTCTGAACTCATACTTGACCTTAAGGCATTGAGATATATATATATATAAGATCCAATCAAAGTGAGGTCGTTTTGAAAAAAACGTTCCAGCTTCCACAGTGTGCACTGGTGACTTGCGCTGGTCGAGTAGCTCACCACCAACTCACAACCTATTTTTAAAACAGGCGCTGGACGAGTGGCGCATCCCAGTAGCGTAACACAGACGCAGAATCTCTGGGATATTTACACTGGTGAGGCTGCGCTAGACGAGTAGCGTACCACCAGTGCATGCCTACATTTCCAACTACGCGCTGGTGCAGCAGCGCAGCTCAGCGGCGCAACACTAGCGACAGTCCACTGTGAAAGTTGCACTGGTAAGGTGCGCTGGTCGAGTAGCGCACCACCAGCGCAAAGCCTACTTTTCAACACTTCAAACATACAAAATCACTAAGTCCTAGAGTGAAGAAAATGCATCCTATTCTAATATGCCTATCATGACATAAACTTTAAGTACAAAATGCAAGTAGGTCAATAAGAGTTATTAAAAACAAAATGCACACAAGAAAAACACTCAGCATTTAAGATCAAGAGTTATGCATGAATATGTGAGTGTGTGCAACTATCTCTTCAAAGTAATTAAGCACAAGAATTTTACCTTTGGTGCTTCTCCTCTTGAGGTCTTAAGAGCCTAAGCTACCCTTACAAGAACCCCATCAATGTGGTTGTTCACGAAATAAGCCAATCAACAAATTAGGACTTTTCAACCTTTTAAAATACAAGTTTGAGGTATTTGACGTTTTCAAAAGATGGAAAGCCAGGATTGAAAACGAGACAGGATTGAAGATAAAAAAAGTTACACTCAAGCAATGGTGAAGAATATGAAGACATTGAGTTCAAGAAGTTATACTACCACAGCGGGATAAAGCTCAATAGAACAGTTCCTGGAACTCTACATCAGAACGGATGAACAAAACATTGACTGAGAGAGCCATAAGCATGAGGTTACATTCAGGGTTGCCAAAACAGTTCTGGGCAGAAGCAGTCAATACAGCGGCGTATTTGATCAATAGAGGACCATCAAAACCCTTGAACCTCACTATACCAGAAGAGATCTAGACTAGGAAAGAGGTAAAACTTTCTCATCTTAAAGTGTTTGAGTGTGTTTCTTATGTACATATAGATGATCATACGAGAAGTAAGTTAGACACCAAGTCAGTGAAGTGTACCTTGGTGGGCTACGTAGAAGATCAATTTGGTTACAAGTTGTGGGATGACCAAAACCGTAAGATGATCAGAAGTAGAAATGTAGTCTTCAACAAAAGGGTCATGTACAAATATAGGAATACACAGGTGTTTGAGCCGAAAGAACCAGAGTATTTTGGGCTAGATGATGTACTAGATAGAGAGATTGTGGAACATATTGAACAGAATGATGAAGAACAATGTGTGCAGCCCCAGGTTCAAGAACTTATCCCACTTCGAGATGTTCTAGTGACACAGGTCCAGAATACATTGAGAAAATCAACTCGAACTCCTATACCAAATAGGAAGTATTTGTAATACATGTTGCTGACAGACGCGGGAGAACCTGAGTGCTATGATGAAGCTTGTCAGGGAGAAGATGAGAGCAAGTGAGAGCTTACAATGAAGGATGAGATGAAGTCATTGGTATCTAACCAAACTTGGGAGTTAGCCAAGTTGCATGAAGGAAAGAAAGCCCTACAAAATAAGTGGGTGTTTTGGATCAAAGAGGAACATGATGGTTACAAGAGATACAAGGCACGACTACTAGTCAAAGGTTTCCAACAAATTAAAGTATTGATTATTCTGAAATTTTCTCTCCTATCGTTAAACTAACTACTATCCGGTTAATGTTGAGTATTGCCGCATCAAAAAGGTTATATCTGGAGTAGTTAGATATGAAGACTGTCTTTCTTCATGGAGAATAGGAGGAAGAGATATACATGAAGCAAACAGAGGTGTTTACGGAAGTTGGCAAATAAGAGTTGGTATGCAAGTTGACGAAGAGCTTGTATGGTTTAAAACAAGCTCCTTGACAGTGGCATAAGAAGTTCGATGGGTTCATGCAAGGGAATGGCTACCTGAGATGCAATGCTAACCACTGCAGCTACTTTAAAAAGATTAAGTCTATTTTCATGATATTGCTACTTTATGTTGATGACATGTTAGTAGCTGGTGCAGATTTAGAGGAGATTAACAACTTGAAGAAGCCACCATCGAGTGAATTTGAGATGAAGAATTTAGGTCCAGCAAAGTAAATTCTTGGAATTAAGATTAGCATAGACGAACAGGAAGGTACATTGAAGCTTTCACAAGCAGAGTACGTTCGGAAGGTGTTACGGAGATTCAGCATGGGAGATGCGAAACCGGTGAGAACACCTTTGGCTAGTCACTTCAGGTAATCCAAGGATCAGAGTCTGGAGACGAAAGATGAGAAAGACTTCATGGCTAAAGTTCCTTACGCTTCAGCCATTGGAAGTCTAATATATTCCATGACTTGCACAAGACCAGACATTTCACAAGCAGTGGGAGTTGTGAACCGATACATGTCAAATCCGGGCAAGCCTCACTGGGAGGCTGTGAAGTGGATCTTATGGTATCTACGGGGTATGATGGAGAAATGTCTAACCTTCAACAGAGATGAATTCAAGCTAGAAGGTTATGTGGATTCAGATTTTATCGGAGAGGTGGATCATAGAAGAAGTACCACTGGATATGTGTTTACAATGGCAAGTACCTCGATTAGTTGGGTGTCTTAGTTGGGTGTCTTAGTTGCAAATGATAGTGACAATCTCTGCAAATGAAGCAGAGTATGTGGTTGTGACAGAAGCAAGCAATGAGCTGATATGGTTATAAGGGTGTTAAGCTGAGTTGGGATTCGATCAGGTGATGAATGTGTTGCATAGTGACAATCAAAGTGCAATACACTTAGACAAGAATTAGGCGTTCCATTATAGAACCAAGCACATAAACCTGTGTTACCACTTTATTCGATCGTTAATCGATGAAGGAGTGTTGAAGTTAATGAGGATTGCTGAAACTAAGAATCCAACTGACATGTTAACCAAACCAGTCACTACTGAAAAACTGGAGTTGTGTGCAACTTCAATGGGTCTTCATTAGTGAAGACGTAGGGAATGAGTGCACAGTTATTTATCCACTAAGTCATCAAGGAAGAATGAAGGACGTCCATTGTGTTTCAGTCCTCATGTGGGAGATTGTTGGGATATGTGAAGCCAGAAACTAGCAGAGAAACGAGTTCCAGCAGGTGGCACGGTAGAGACCTTGGTGTAGACAAAAGCTCGGACCATGGCACATACAACGGTGGTGTCCATGCGTGACAAGTTGTACAGACCACGGCGCGAACATAATGCACACACCACGGCCTATGGAGCGGTGTCCTCCAGTGGTGTCAAGCGTTGAGGACCTCAATGCAGACACATGCCTACACAATGGTCCAGATAACGATAGTGGTGGATTTTGTGAGAAATAGGAAATCCTACGTAGAGAAGTAGTTAAAAAAGGAAATAAATTCCAATTGGGATTTGGCTAACCCTAGTGCTCCCATATAAATACCATCATTATGTGTACTCTAAATAGGTACGTAATGTGTGAGAAAAATTGCTAGAGAGAGAGAGCGATTGTAGAGAGATTGAAAGAGAGACAGAGAGATTGTAATTAACTCTGAAATAGTGGATTGAGTGCGGTGCGTTCAATGGACGTAGGTAAATCGCTAAACCACGTAAAAATCTTTAGTATCTTCTTTTTTCTTATTGCTTTCTATTATTTGTGTTTGTGATTGGATTTATGTGTGTGTGTGATTTTTCTCAACAACATGAAGATCCCTGATTTCCCTTCCAAAATGATTGCATTGCACTCGATAATTGCTATTTTTGTGGCTCAATCGATTGAACTTATTATACGGTTTGTTGTTTGTGATACAGGAGGTCTCATATTGACCAATCGAAGCTACACAGCACCCCAACAATCTTCTTAGCTCTTACACAAATCTCTAGAAAAAGTTAGTGTTAATTTGTATAGTTTTAAACAGTACATTATATAAAATATTAGTGTACTATGTTATTCTACTGTACATATACTTAGGTATGTTAGGAGAGAATAATAATTATCATCTAACTGATTATCAATTTTCGTATTCTAAATAAAAATAAAAATATAAAGAGTACGTGGATTTATGTGATATTAACAATACGTTAAATATGATGCAGAATGTAGATAGTGTGATTTATATGTCTTCACTTTAATTTACTATTGAAATGGTTAGGTGCCCTCCGTAGTCCATACCCACCATTTTCTATACATTTACTAAAGAAGAGGACCATTAAGACTTGATTGGAAGAGATCTTTATTTTAATTTTCATTTTTACTTATGAATCTCATTTTAATTTCACTTAATTTCTACAATTTAAAAGAAAACTTTCATTGAGCTATTATTTTCTTGTATGTGATTTATAACCGTATTCCTAAAACTCCTACATTTATGCTTCTAACACTGTCCTATTTTTTTCACTGCGGACAATTTCTGTCACCATAGTAAAATCTTATTCAAAAGACCTTGATACCCTTGGACGTGATTAGATTTATGATTATCTTCAATTTATTGAATTTTGTATTCTCAAGGTCTAGAAGCATATTACTCAGTCTTACCGTAAAACATGACATATAATCTGTATTGGACTAGCAAAGGGGTATTGGAAGAAGACTTTGAATTTGCGTCAACCCAAAAAATCAAATATCTTATTTTATTTTTTTAATTGTGGAGGGTGTCCAGAAAGAATTTTTTGCGCTAAAAAAAAAGAAAAAGAAAAAAAATAAGGTGGGTCTCAAATTCGAAAAAGTAAAAGTAAATATATATATTTAAAAAAAAAAATTATGGGTTTGTGGAGCACTGGAGCCTCCATCATGTTTCTTTGCCACCGGTAACTGGTTGCCATAAAAATAAAAATAAAAATGTTTGGAAAATCACCAAATTGAGTCGGTATATATATATATAGAGGTGTAAAGGAGTCTGCATTTGCAATCAGACGAAGTAATTGAGTTGAGCTGTTGAGGGCATTAAGATATGGGTTCAAAGTGGGTATTGGTATTAGTACTATTCATGTTTGTTTCCTTACAAGGGTGTTTGAGTCAAATCAGTGGGTGTTGGGAAGAAGAAAGAGTTGCTCTTTTGCAACTTAAACATTTCTTCAATCGTCCTAATAATCCATATTATCCGGCAGCTGAGAGAGAGCATAAGTCA
The DNA here is from genome assembly GCA_032871835.1 of Dipteronia dyeriana. Taxonomy (NCBI): domain Eukaryota; kingdom Viridiplantae; phylum Streptophyta; class Magnoliopsida; order Sapindales; family Sapindaceae; genus Dipteronia; species Dipteronia dyeriana. Next base: position 1,748,542 of record CM065303.1, read on the forward strand.
GGCTGGCCTGTAGAGGGAGAGCGGAATTCAGACTGTTGTCAATGGAAAAGGGTTGAGTGCAACAAGAGAACTGGCAGGGTGATCAGACTCGATCTTCAAGAAGCAAGGGATTGGGAATTACGAGAAGGTTATCTAAATGCTTCTTTGTTTTCTGCCTTCCAGCAACTACAGCATCTTGACCTAAGTAGCAATTCTATTGCCGGTTTTATAGAGAACAAAGGTATCTTGCTTTCTATCCTTGTAAATATTTCAACACATCTTATATTGGATGAAATTTTACTTCAGTTTTCTCTGTCTTTAAAATTGTTACTTCAATACATAGTATCCAAATGGAAATCTTTCAAGTTCCATGTAAATTTATAGGATTTAATCTTCCAATAAACTTGTTTTTTTTCTGGCTTAATTTACTAAATAATGGAGACTGTTAATGGAAAATTTTATTCTCATAATTGTTACAGGTTCAGACAAGGTATTAAGATTGAGCAACTTGGAGCATCTGAATTTAGGATATAACATGTTCAACAACAACATATTCTCATCTCTTGGAGCTCTTTCATCGTTAAAATATCTATTTCTAAATGATAATGGATTAAAAGGGGTAGTTAATGTTTCAGGTAATTATATAAGCTCAGCTCTCTTTAATTATCTTCTTCTCTCAATTTCTCTTCTAACAACCCAGCTTTGTTTGTATCTCCGTTCAATACGTACTTTCCAGGACTAGACTCTTTATATAATTTAGAGTTACTAGACATGAGCAACAATGAGATTGGCAAACTTATTTTCCCCAAAGGTACTGATGATGCAAACATGAATTTGATTACTTTGAAATAGTAGTATTACCATTAGCCTATAATCTTTTTCATTTAATCAAATAAATTTTGAAAGGGTGATAGATTGGTTCTCACAGGTTTGAGAGGATTGAAATACCTTCATCTAAAGAATGTCAGCATTCACGATGACTTGATCCCATTCTTGTCACTAGTCTCTATCCCATTCTTGAAAAGACTTGATCTTAGTTATAATAATTTTAGTGAAATGACGACAACTCAAGGTAGGTTACTATTTGCTGCTCCTTTTGAATTTCCTCCTCGTAATTTAATTTTAAAGTTGGTGCTCTTTTTTTATCAGAGTACTTGTATAATTTCACCAACCTAGAAGACTTGTGGTTGTATGGTTCTTCTCTACATATAAGCGTTCTTCAAAGCATTGTAGTTCTCACTTCCCCAAGAGAATTGTGGATGCAGACTTGTCAAGTCAATGGCGTCTTAGGTTCTCAAGGTAGATTACCCATTATTTATTAATATGAAGATCCAATTAACATGTAAGTTCTTCGATCGTTTAATTAAAGTTGGTGCTCCTTCTCATCAGAGTACTTAACTAATTTTACCACCGTGGAAAGGTTGACCTTGGATGGTTGTTCTCTGCATATAAGACATCTTCAATTCATCGGGGCTTTCACTTCCCTTAATTTTTTATCGATGCGTAGCTGTCAACTAAATGGGATCTTAGATTTTCAAGGTACATTACTGGCTATTTAATTTAATTTCATGAAGACACTACAAGAAAAATATAATTTTTCCATCTCACTATAATTTCTCTTTCGTATATCACTTTTTTTTTTTCCTGTTTTAATGAGACATATTCATCTCTCAAGTATTTATATGTCGACATAAAGGACTAAACTATATTATTGATGAAATTACTTCAAATGACCGCTTATATATTTATTTTATAGATTTATTTTATTATTAAGTCTAGTAAACAATTTATTTTTCCCGTTACAGGTTCAGACCGGTTATTGTCATCTCTAGGAGCTCTTTCTTCATTAAAACAATTATTTCTTAGTGATAATAGATTGAAGGGAATTGTCGATGTTCCAGGTAATTAATTAAGCTTGGCTCTCTTCTTTGTCTCGATCACTTTCTCTCATATCAATTAACTATATTTATGTTGTTTTAATTGTTGGTTTGAGATTAATTAATTTCTAATGTTTTTCATTGACTAGACTCTTTAAATAATTTAGAAGTTATGGACATGAGTAACAACGAGATTGACAAATTTGTTTTCCGGAAAGGTAAAAATTAGTTTACTTGAGAAGTGTAGTATTTTTCATTCAATTAGTTTCATCACTTGGCGGATATTTACAGGTTTGAAGTTGGAATACCTTTATCTACAAAATATCAGCATTGATGAAGGAATTAGCAGCCTATTACATTCACTGGCCTCATTACCATCCTTGAGGATGCTTGATCTTAGCTTTAATAATTTTAGTGATTCAACAACTACTCAAGGTAATTAATATATGAATTGGCTTAATAATTAGAGTCGTTGCAAAATTTTACCAACCTGGAAGAGTTGTACTTGCAGATGGTTCTTCTCAAGTACATGTGGATTTTACTTCACTCGATACTTTGGTTATGCAGAATTGCCAACTCTACGGCACCCCTAGTTTTCAAGGTAGATTACTTATTGTTAATATTATGAAGATCCAACATATATGCTTCTTCTTGGCTTTCAATGTTTTTAATTTCATTATTATTATTTATTATCATTATTATTAAATTAAAATGTTTGCAGATTTACTTAACTTTACGAATTCGATATGAATAATAGTACTCTGGATATTCTTTCAAATAGGAATGATGGGCTTCACTTACCAATTGAGCGAATTGAGGAAGTTTATCCAATCAAGATTAAAATTTCTATAAATAATTTTTTTTTATACGAAATTGAGGGATTAGCAAATTAGTCCTGTACATTTTTTAAAATCTAAATTGTTTGTGTCTTTTAGATAAGTAACAAATTGATCATCAAGGTTTTCCGAAGTACCAAAAAGGTCCCCTTTCAAAAATACCAAATGGATCATTGTAGACCGTTAATTTTTGAATTTTGACTTTGATTAAATATTAGAAATTACTTTAATACAGCTATTTAAAATTGATATATTAATATATTTTTTTAAATATATATTGATAAATTACTAAAATAGATATCATGTTTTTTATTTTGAAAAAAAAATGTGACCGGCGAATGGGATTTCCCCGGATCAAGGATGCCTCCTCAACGTTATGGTTTTCAGATCTTGGAAAACGCCATGATATGGGTTTTACATAACGCAGAGGTCCCCGATCTAGTTTCAGATCGTGGAAGATTGTCGTAATCCACGTCTGGTAGTGGAAGTGGATTTTTTTTTTATAAGAATTATTATTATTATATTTTATAATTATTTTTTTATTAGAAAATAATTTTACTTTTTATTTTTATTTTAGTTTTGATTTTGTTTACACATTGTAAAAAGACTAACATACCCTTAGACCGTTAAGTTTGACTAATGGAAAATGAATTGAGAGACCAATTTGGTATGTCCATAAAGTTACGGAACAATTTTGTCACTTTTGTAAAGGTATAAACGACTTAGAATTAAAAACAAATAATAACTAATTTCGTAAGTGTCCAAAAAAAAAATCAAACTAAACCTTTTATAAATAATATGCCAATTGACTTTCTTGAAAGATGTCTTATATATCACTAGTAGTATTTACAAACAAATTTGCAAAATTAATATAAAGTATTTTATATGTTTCTTCTAGGGTTTTAAGTAATTTTGTTTGTTTGTTTGTTTGTTTGTTTTCTAACTTACCAGATTTACCAAATTTAAAGAATTTGAAGTCTCTATTCATGGATCATACTAGTCTTGATTTGGGCTTTCTTCAAAAGATTGGGCCGATGACTTCACTTGAGACTTTATCGTTATCAAATTGTGGATTGCAAAGCACCTTATTGCTTGAAGGTTAGAATCTCTCATCCCCATCAAAAACAATTTAATTTTTAATTAGAAATTCAAACTAAAGCTTTTGTAAATACTATGCCAATTAAATTGACTGATTAAAAAAATATTTATCAGTGATAACAAATTCGTAGAAGTAATAAAGATAATACGTCAACTGGCTCTCTTTAAAGAATAATTATCAATAATTAATTTTTTAAACAAAATGACCACTTTATTAATTTATCAATAATTATAATTTTTGAAGAATTATGTGTAAAATATGTGGTTATTAACTGAATCATATTTTTTTTTTCTGAATTCCAATTGATACCATTATATTAACTGTCATGTTCCGCAGATGATGGTGTAATTCCTAAATTCCTCTACCATCAACAATACCTACAATTCCTTGATTTCTCTAACAATGACTTGACTGGGGGGTTTCCAAATTGGTTGTTGGAGAATAACACAGAATTGAATTATCTCAGTCTAGCTAATAATTTGCTTGGAGGATATTTGTCAATTCATTCTCACATGAATTTAACAACATTAGATATCTCTAACAATTCCTTCCAAGGGCACATTCCAAACGAAGTGGCAGAATATCTACCAGATTTAATATTGTTAAACCTTTCTAGAAATCACTTTGATGGTACCATTCCCACTTCAATTGGTGATATGAACTCATTACATAGTTTGGACTTATCCTACAATAATTTGTCTGGTGAAATTCCTGAGCACTTGGCCGAGGGTTGTACCTCTTTATGGGACCTTAGGATATCAAACAACAAACTTCGAGGTAAAATATTTTCTGCCAAATTCAACTTGACAAAGCTGATGACTTTACAATTGAATGGTAATAGCTTTACTGGAAGTATACCAGATAGCTTGTCGAAAGCCTCCGGTTTAGTAGGATTATATCTTGGTGATAACAAACTCTCTGGTACGATTCCAAGTTGGTTAGGAAATATATCAAGTTTGAAAGATGTTATAATGCCCAATAATCATTTTGAAGGTCCAATTCCATTAGAGTTTTGTCAATTTCAGTCTCTTAGAGTTTTGAACCTCGCAGAAAATAATCTCTCTGGCAACTTACCATCTTGTTTCAGCCCTTTATCTATCACACATGTCCACTTATCTAAAAATAAATTACATGGGCAACTTAAAGAAGCTTTCTTTTATAGCTCATCCTTAGTGACATTAGATCTTGGCTATAACCGCTTTGATGGTAGCATTCCAACTTGGATTGGTAGGCTTTCTCAATTGACCTATCTTATCTTGAGCAAGAACAATCTTGAGGGCGACGTGCCTATTCAATTGTGTCAGTTGAACCAATTACGTTTGGTGGATCTTTCTCAAAACAATCTTTCTGGTTACATTCCTAATTGTTTAGATTTCACTGCACTCCATAGTAGTGGCCAAGAAGTTGCAAGTCCATTTTGTTCTAAAATTCTTCTCAATTGTTCACGAATAAAAAATAATGAATATCTCAGTGGATATCTAATGAATAGGATCGAAGAAAGTGTAGAGTTTACAACGAAAACCTATTCTTACTCTTACCATGGAAAAGTTCTCACCTACATGTCTGGAGTTGATCTCTCTTGTAATAAACTAACAGGTCGAATTCCTCCACAAGTTGGAAATCTTACTGGAATCCACACACTGAATTTGTCCCACAACAACTTGACTGGACCGATCCCGCTTACATTTTCAAAACTCAAACAAATTGAGAGTTTGGATCTTTCGTACAACAATTTGAATGGAAAAATCCCTCCACAGCTGATTGAATTGTATACCTTGAGTTCTTTCAATGTAGCACACAACAACTTATCCGGCAGAACCCCCGAGATTGCACAATTTAATACTTTTGGTGAGAATAGCTATGAGGGAAATCCTCTTCTTTGCAGACCGCCATTGGACAAAAATTGTGAAACAACTAGACCGCCATCACCAATGCCAGGACCTTCAACTGACAAGGAGGAAGATAATGATCTCATGGACATCTTTTTTATGAGTTTTATAGGGTCTTATATAATTGTGTTGTTAGGAATTGCAGCAGTTTTATATATAAATCCTTACTGGCGACGAGTATGGTTCTATCTTATTGAGAAGTGGATGACATCTTGCTATTATTTCATTGTAGACAATTTTCCTCACCGATTTTGTCATTGAAATATCAGGCTGCATAATGTTGTTTACCTTCGTGATTTTTCTGAATTTAATATCGCTTTTGTAATCAGATAACTTATTGTAGTAAAAAGTCGATGTTCTGGACTTCATATAATTTGTTTATAATCAATTGTCTTGTACTCTTGTTAGTTTGTTTGACTTTGTAAACAGGGAAGCTGTTTGATGAAAATGCTTTCCAAAGTACAACTTTAACAGACAGAAAATTAAATTTGAGGGAAAACTACTCCATTGATGAAGCTTGTGCTCTGCTTTCTCAATGATTAACTAACGAACTAACTATTACATCAGTCAATATATACAAAAGTCTTAACCAATCACATGAATTTGCAAGCCTTGAGCATCTTTACAGATCAATCATGATGATACTCTTGGACACTTGGCAATTTTTCCAAGAGTATATTAGAGCAGTAGCAAGGATTTTATTGGAAATATTCTGTGTTTGTTTTTGTTAGTAGGGTTAATAGTACTAATGCCTCCCTAAACTTATAGCACTGTTGTATAGTGCCACATGAATTTTTTTTCTTGGCAGTTAACCCCTTGAACTATCATAAATTTGTAAAACTTGACGGATTACTAACTTCCGTTCAATATTTTATCACGTGTTCTTCACGTGCAACCAGACTTAGGGGCAAAGTTGGAATTAAATAATATATATATAAAATAAAAAAACCACAGATCGTGGTTTTCTTCTTTGATTTCTTCTTTCTTCATCATCGTCGTCGTCATCTTCTTTCTTTCATCATCATCATCGTCATCTGGACCAGATCGTAGTTGACGATCGACGACGAGCGATCTATCTACACAGATCGAACGAACGGTGGTGGAACAGAGGTCAGGTCGCTCGATCTGAACCATATCGTGGTCGACGACCAACGATTTGCCTCGTCGCGGCATAACGCACGGATTTCGAGCAAAAACCCATAGAAACGACGACGTTGTCTTGAGAACGACGATGGGTCTCGGTTGGCTGAGCCTATGATCAGGTCTCCCTATCAACATTCTCCCCGATCTCTATCTCTTCTTTACTGATTTTTAGATTTATATTTTGGTTGTGGTTCTAGGTTCCATTTGGTGTTTTTCATAGGTTCTGGTGGTTTGATTGGTTGTTTCCATGTGTTTAGATGGTTCGATTTGGTGGTGATCTGGGTTTAGGTGGTTCTGGGTTCCATTGGGTTGCGGTTTTCAATTTGGATTGGAGATGGACAGTGGTATGGTTTAGGTCGTTGTTTGTTGTGTTTGGAACTGGTTGAAGATGATAATTGTTGGTGTTTGTTATTTTCTGGGTTTGGTGTTGTTGATGATGATGGTTGAAGAAAGAGGAATCCGTCCAGGATGATGGCGGTTTGGGTGGCAGTAGGCTAGGGTTAGTCATTATTTGTTGGGTTTTGTATTGGTTGAAGATGATGATGGTTTGTCGTAGCTCTTGAACATGAAGAAGTTTGTTCTTCAAAAATTACGTTTTTTTTATTAGGTGGAGAATGGAGATCCACCGTCCATCTCATGTGATGGATGGTGGAGATCCAATATGAGTCTCCACCTAATCAAAAAATATATATAATTTTTTTAATCCGTATTAAAAGGATAAAATACATATTTGTACGACCTCACGTGACGAAATATTGGACGGAAGTTAGTAATCCGTCAGCTTTTACAAATTTATTATAGTTCAAAGTGTTAACTTGCCAAGAAAAAAAATTCATGGGGTACTATGCAATGACGTTATAAGTTTAGAGGATATTGATGCTATTAACCCTTATTAGTATTTGGTGATAGTTAAAGCACAATGAAAACATTAAGACAAGGATTTTGTTGAGAACTGAGTTTAGAAAATAAGGAGCACTCTGTTTTTCAATTTGTATTTCTTTTTTACACAGTTAATTTTACAATGGTGAATCCTATCTATAGGTTCACCGTGTCGGTCCAGTATTGTCTAACTCTTGAGTCATTTTTATCTACTCTTTAGAGTATTCCCGATTCTATAATATATTATGAAAAAATTAGATGTAAAATAGGATGTATAGACAATGCGATAAAACATGCTCTTCCAATACAATCAAGACTATTCAATGTCAAGATGAGACGACAAAAAAATATATATATATTATTAAGATGACTTTCATCTTCAAAGGATTTGGTGAATAGCTATTTAAAATATGTATCTTAATATATTTTAATATATCGTCTATTTATCATATCTAAAATCTAATTTTTTTCACAATCTATAGTAGCTCCAAAGATGCTTGCCGTACCAACAAGTTGTCATGAAAATTAAATCCATTCTCCTTTTAGTTCCCAGCTATAGATCTGCAAACCTCTCCTCTTTTCTTATCTTTATGGCTGCTCTGCCTCGACAATTCACGGGCTCCAGACATACAAACTCTGTTTTCTCTGGGTCTATTCATCTTTTCATATTTAAAATAAAATATATTAAAAAAATTGAGAACCCCAAGCCAAATCATGTTTTATCGGCCAGGCATACCATGTCATGTTTTGCATTAGAGGTGAGGTGTTGAAGCATTTATATATTTTTTGATTTTTTTTTTGTTATACCTCATTCTAACAATTAACTAATACTAGGCAACCAAAAATTAGCTTCAAAGTCGACCCAACTGATGTTACAAATGATTTCTAAAAAAAAGGTATGAGCAATCAATCAATCATATGCACAAAAATGCAACTGTGCAAGAATACCATCACTGCCATCTTTAGTATTTCAAAAGCACCGTAAAATTAAATATAGTTTTCCAAGAGCTCAAGGTAAGAAAATGTTGTTTGTATATCAAAAACAATGTGGTTCGAATCTGTATATAGTAACGAACAAAAGCAAAGGTTAGGGAATCGAGACCCGTGTTTCATACGGTGTCCGTAAGACAATTTCACCGTATATTACACCGTTTGTATATAGCTATTGTCTTCCATGATACAACGATTCAACAGTGGAAGTGTGAAGCACAACCACTCTCAGCGAACTCGAATTAAGCTCGAACTTACCAAGCACAGAAAAGAGAATGAATGAGATGAGAGAAAATGCTATTACTCTTTTTAATTTCATGATTTTAGAATGTCTATCATGAAGTGTAGATTAGGGTTTCTTATAAAACCGAAATCAAATAGATTGATTTGAAAATTGCTTAATGACTACGTTTTAAATGATAAAGGAAAGTTAATTTAAGAATAATCTTCTAAAAGATTTATACCTGATTTATTATTGATTCTGATCACTTAGTGATCAAGTAAGTATCAGAATCCAAAATTGATCACTGATTCTGATTACTTAGTGATCAAGTAAGTATCAGAATTCAAAACGGAAATCAACTATTTCCTTAATTCAATTAATTTCCTTAATCAAAATGGAAATTACCATTTTCCTTTATCATTTATTTAAGACGCTTGACTTAGGAAAAATAATTAATTCTTTCCTTATCAACAAATTGATTTAGGAAAAAATTAATTTCAAAACAGTAGTAAAATTTCGATTATACTTTCACGGTCTAACCGGAGCGGTATTCGTGTACACAGATCGCGTCCACACACGAGTCATGCAATCGAAGCTTCGAGGTCATTGATTTGCACCCCTCTACGCTCGAGAGAGAGAGTCACTATGCCACACATGTTGATAAGCTACTATCACACACTTATATACTACATATAAGTTCTTTACCCAATATGATGTTCTTTTTCCCCTACATAAAGGCTCACTTTGAGACTCAATTTCTCATTCACCCATTAATCGATTTGTGAGTTTGAGTATACCACTTCGAAGCTCTCACAAAGGAGAATTCGAATATACATTGATCTTTCATTTTCAAGAAACCGATCATACTCAAATAACCCTCTCAAACCGGTAGTTTGTCATAAATTTTCCAACAATCCCACACATGAATGAAAATTGACCTAGGAGACACGACATATGATTTTTGGTAAGTTCAAACGGTCGAAACCTACATAGGATAGGTAGGTGTTACCCTTTGAACCTTCCCTTATAAAGACATGCTTACTTTACTGGCTGATCAGTAGATGTGATATCCTTGAACTGTTCTACCGTTTTATGTAAACGATAGCACACCTCACACAGGCATCTTTCAAACTCAATATGGTTCTCATTATTATGTTCATTTTGGCCATGAACACACGCTTGGTTCTGTGAGAGTCACTGGAGAATATATCCATTCACTATTCTCTTTAGAAGCGGCCTCACTTCCTCTCACATAAGTGATTTCTTAATTAAGAGTAATCCACATTACTCTGCTCAGATTTCCAATGCTTAGAATTCCGCCGCATAAAAATCATTAAAAACATAGTTTAAACTTTTCACTGTGGGCATCACTGTTTCATCGTAGGAATGGACTGGAGGGTAACCCTCACAGTGATCCAACTAAGTCTTAAAACTTGGTTGTCCTATTGAACCTAGATCTTGGGATCTCCAGTCAACTAGGTTGGGCTTCCATTGTATCGACTTTTTATTTCATGGGCTTTAGTCTCATTCCCCTCTATGATGTCTCAACTAACTCTCTATTTAACCCTTTGGTTAACAGATCCACAATGTTATCTTTTGACTTTACATAGTCAATCAAGATAACTCCAGTTGAGAGAAGCTGTCTAATGGTATTATGTCTAGACTTCCCATTACCATTAGACATGTTGCTATATGCTCTTCTTATAGCTGATTGACTATCACAATAGATGCAAATCGATGGCACAGGCTTTGGCAATCTCGAAATATCCTCTAAGAATTGGCGTAGCCATTCAGCCTCCTTACCACATTTATCTAGAGCGATAAACTCATATTCCATTGTGAATCTGGCTATACATGTCTGTTGGGAGGATTTCCAAGATACAGTCGCACATCCTAGTGTGAATGCATACCCACTAGTAGATTTTGAATCTTTCATATCAGATATCCAGTTTGCATTAGTGTATCCTTCTAGAACTGCAGGATATCTGGTATAATACAGTCTATAATTACGAGTGAATCGCAAGTACTTCAGTACTCTTACAATTCCCTTCCAGTGATCAGTTCATGGATTACTCATACATCTACTTAATTTGCTGACTACATTAGTTACGTCTGATTTTGTACAACTTGTTAAGTACATCAGATTTCCTATAAATCTAGAATATTCTAGTTGAGAGACGCTCTCACCTTTATTCTTGGATAGGTATAGGTTTGTATCTACTTGTATTATGGATATTCCAGAATCATTTTTGTTGAATTTTTCAAGAATCATGTCAACATAGTGTGACTGACTTAGAATGAGTCTATTTGATGTCCTTGAGATTTTCATTCTCAACATTACATCAGCTGGTCCCATATCTTTCATATCAAATCATGATTTCAACATCTCCTTCGTAGATTTGATCATTTTATCATCACTAACAACAATTAGCATGTCATCAACGTAAAGACACAAAATGACAAATCCATTTCTGGTGTCTTTAATATAAACACATTTGTCACATTCATTGATTTTAAAACCATTTGACATCATAACATTGTCAAATTCCTCATGCCATTGATTTGGTGTTTGCTTTAGACCATAGAAAGACTTCACCAACTCATAAACTTTCTTCCTTTGCCCTGGAGCGGAAAAACCCTCATGTTGTTCTATGTAGATCTCTTCATCTAGTTCACCATTCAAGAAAGTTGTTTTCACATCCATTTGATGTACTTCAAGATTTCGCAAAGCTGCGATTGTAAGTATCATCCTAATGGAGGTTATTCTCGTCACAAGAGAATACATATCAAAGTATTCTAGGTCTTCTAATTGATTATAACCTTTAATTACAAGTACAACCTTATACTTATCAATTGATCCATCCGTTTTCATTTTCCTCTTGAAAATCCATTTGGACCCTAGCGGTTTACATCCCGAAGGAAAGTCCACTAATTCCCAAGTACGATTTTGGAGTATGGAATCAATTTCTCTAATGATAGCCTCTTTCCACAAGAGTCCTTCTGAAGAGCACACTGTTTCTTTGAAGGTTCGAGGTTCACCTTATAGCAAATAGATTAGAAAATCTGGACCCAAAGATGCTTCTGTCCTAGCTATTTTGCTACGTCTAGGTTCATCCTCAACTTCTTGTTCTTGGTCCTCACAATGTTCATCATGTGTTCGTTTTGACGAATTTGCTTCATCATTGGAATCACATGGAAATACATGTTCAAAGAACGATGCATTTCTAGATTCTATTATCATGTTTTTGTGTATATATGAGATGTCAGACTTATACACCAAAATCGATAAGCACTACTGTTATGTGCATATCCAATGAAAATGTAATCAATAGTTTTCGGACTTATTTTCACCTTCTTAGGTGTAGGTACGCAACTTTGACAAGACACCCTCACATTCGTAAGAATTTTTATGAAGACTTTCTTTCTTTCCATAGCTCATATGGGGTCTTGTCTACTTTCTTATGAGGTACCTTATTTAAAAGGTAATTCCTAGATAATATATATTCACTCCACATGATTTGAGGTAATCCAGAACTTATCAATATTGCTTTTATCATTTCTTTCAAGGAATGATCTTTCTGTTCAGAAACTCCGTTTTGTTGATACGGTGTTGTGGTTTAATGTATGATTCCATGTATCAGCTAGGTTCAGTGTGGTCAAATAAAACAACATCTTTTACTGCCGCCACTAAAAGTTCGTGTGACTCACACACTGACATATCACCGATTCTACCATGTTTCTCACAAATGAGTTGATGGTCGGAGACGATGTTGCCACACTTGGCAACACAATAGGCACTTCGCCCACAAGCAAAGAATTAACACCCGAAGTGTCTAATCCTACACTTGAATTATCATTTGGAGTCTCTAGTGGAACATTCAAGTTCACGTTTGATTTATCCACCATAATATCAGGAGGAGATCAACTGAATTAATATGAAAATTAATTCTCATTAAAATTGGCAACATTAAAGTCAAATCAGTTTTATTTTGAATTCAAAATTTAATATTTCAATTAATCCGAAATTAATAATTGAAATAAATCATCATGAAATTGATAATTACAATTTTGAAGTTCAAAACAATTGATTTTGACAATAATCACCATTTTAAACTTACATATCCAACTCGTTACCACTGTTAGCCTTAGGAGCCTCATCAATTAAGAATCTCGCAAGATTCAACGTGGTCAGTCAGAGCAATATATATTTTTTACTGTCATCTCTTGAAATTCAGACCATTGAATTTCTTTGGTTTCTCCATATGGTTCATCATAACCGAAATTGGAGACAAACAAATTCACCCTCAGGGTATTCATTTAACCCACAAAAAGGTTAACGATCGGGTTGGTCAACTGACCCACAATTGGGTTGTTCACCGGAGTCTCTTGAGCCACATTCATGTTCATAGTTGATTTGACGGTCATCTTACTCAAGCCAAGTTTTTTTTTTTTGAACCACATATACACAATGATATGAACCATTGATCTATCACATCCGGTATATAATATATATATTCCGGTATATATATATATATATAACAATCTTAAATACTGATATAACATAATCAGTTTGTTAATATATATCAACACTTGTGTACAACAATATATCAATCACTGATAGTGTATCAAACATTATTCTAACACTTTAAATATAATATGTATATTTATAAACTAGTGCTACTACTTGAGGATTACATAATAATATAATCAATTTATTCCAATTGATTTTTAACACTGATATCAAACAATAATACTTTCTTTTGGTTGACCAAAATTTTGTATTATTTAGTTTCACACATATCAGTACAACATACTGATATATCAATCGATCTAATTGTATTTTAATATATGTCAACAATATATATAACACATACAGATTAATCAATAAAATGATATGAAAACCAATGTCAATACTTAGAATTAAGTGAACTTAATATATATACTCGTATATATATATAAACTAGTTTGTACCTGATTATATAAAGATATAATCCTTTTAACGGTTGTTTCAGATATAGACTATAATTCTATATCTCTGAAATATTAAGTATTTACACAACTCGTTTGTACAACCGATATACTTTTATAATCACGAAAATATCATATATATTATATGACAGTACCGATATCAATCAGTTGATACCAAAACAATTAATCAATAACAGATTCTAGATTTCACAATAGAAATCACAATCAGTGTTTGATTTTACAAACCCGATTACCCAGTTGAAATCACAATTGATCTCCAAATCAGTGTCTGTTAACAGACTCGATTCGCCAAAATACACTTTAGTTTTTTTTTAAAGATAAACCAGTGTCTCGAATATACGTGATTTCCACAGATTAATATTATTTATTCGAAATCAGTGTCTGAAAAATAAACCCAATTCCTACAAATCGTTTTCTAATTTAAGAAAACTCGAACCAGTAAAGTTTCAAGTTTGTTACGATCTGTACCAGAAACCAAAACCAGAAAGTTTGATGAAAACGTTTTGTAAAAGTAGAAGAGAAAATTTGTCTTAAGATTGTTGTTTGTATATCGAAAACAATCTGGTTTGAATCTACAGAAAGTAACGAACAGAAACAAAGGTTAGGGAATCGAGACCCGTGTTTCACACGGTTTCCTTAAGATAATTTTGTCATATATTACACCGTATTTGTATAGCGATTGTCTCCTAGGATAAAACGATTCAACAGTGAAAGTACGAAGCACAACCACTCTCAGCGAACTCAAATTAAGCTCAAACTTACCAAACACAGAAAAGAGAATGAACGAGATGAGAGAGAAAGCTACTACTCTTTTTAATTTCATGATTTTATATTTTAAAACAGAAATCAAATAGATTGATTTGGAAATTACTTAATGACTACGTTTTAAATGATAAAAGAAAGTTAATTAAAGAATAATCTTCTAAAAGATTTATTCCTGATTGATCATTGATTTTGATCACTTAATGATCAAGTAAGTATCAAAATCCAAAACGGAAATCTACTATTTCCTTAATTCAATCAATTTCCTTAATCAAAATGGAAATTATTATTCTTCCTTTATCATTTTTTTTAAACGTTTGACTTAGAGAAAATAATTAATTTTTTCCTTATCAACAAACTGATTTAGGAAAAAATTTGTCGTACATGAATTTTACCAAGCACACACGTCATTGACAGAAAGAAAGAAATTGTCAAGTGGACATCCAAATAGGCGCTCAGGAAATATCCTACCAGACATCAAAAAGAAGAGGCCCGAGCAAACAAATATTAAAGAAAAACCTGCTTGGGGGTCAACTAAACTGCTCGGAATCAATTTAACGTACTCGGGGCAAGCAGGATGCATTATCTACTCGGGATTAGGAGACGTCACTCGGGACCAACACACATCATATCCTACTCGGGATGAACATAACAAAACCGAGTAAAAAGCCTAGCGAACAGTTCACGAGTTGAGTCACACAAGGATCCTCATCAAAGAGGGACTCTAAAGAAGAAAGAGAATGTCAAGCATAAAGGGTTCCTTATCAGAGAACACCTCTATTTCTTTAAAAAGACTACGCTCATATAAAGAAATAAGTCCTGATTGGACTGCGTTACTAGATTCCCGATCGGTCTCAATACAAGTCTCCGAAACAGGAAAGAAGACAATCTACTTCGAACAAGAAACCATATCACAATTGAATGCAGAGATCTTTTATTACTTGTACAAAGCAGATTATGGTTCTATAAACATATAAATAGACCCATAATATCGTCCAAAAGAGGGATAGACAATATAGTATATACGGCAGTCATACCAAAATATTTAAAGAGAGAAAGAGAGATCGAGGGTTGTAATTACTTTCTTCATAGTGGATTTTGGCTTGGTTGATCATACAACCGCCCGTGGACGTTTCTCCGATCATCGGAGTTTTACCACGTAAAACTTGTGTCGAATTACTTCATTTTTTTCTCCTCTTTAATTTATAGCTAAAATCCAATCCTTGTTGGTTTTTCTGACGAAATCCAGAAATCAACGTCAACAATTGGTGCTAGCAGGAGGGGTTGTTTTGAACCTTCAATTTAATTGACAGCCATGGCAGGAAGCAAAAGCAATTCTGGGAATGGCCAAAAGTCACCAGATAACTTCCATGTTGGCAGTACATCACGAGATCCTGCAGCAAACACGGAAAACCAACCCACACCTAGCAGGGATCCAGCAAGTTCCTCCAACCAGCAGAGACCTGACGTTGCGTTTCCGAGAGGTGTTACAGCAATTGGTGGCAGACGCAGTAAGAGAAGGGGTTGATCTATTGGCTGCAGAAGCACAGACTATTGATCTACTGGCTGCAGAAGTGCAGACTCCTAATCTTCCATCCGTAAGGCTTCGTTCGGTGGTAGTAGGGCCAGAAATAACTATACCGAAAACCAGAAGGAACTCTACCCCAATCAACCAAACTGGACGAGAAACGCCTGAAGAGGAACAACCGCACCAGAAGCAGAACCAGGATCAGATAGTACGTGCTAGACACCGCAAATGTGACCGGCATATGGATCGATCATCATCAGAAGATAGTGATCGGCACCATCATAAGCTTCATCACGGGATTATACGAGAAACTCGACATCAGAGTGAAGATCTAAAAAGAGGAATGACGATCACCCAGGGGTTTAACCGTCGGGGAAGCCCGGTGGGAGACAGAAATGTTATAATCCAAAACCTAACTCGAGAAGTCGAGAACAACATGCTTCAGATGGATGCACTGGTCAGACGTTATGGCTATAACGATTTATCTGACGATGACTCTGACAGTCCATTCACCAGGGAAATCTTACGGACCCCTTTCCCAGAAAGGTTCAGGATGCCGCACGTGGAACAGTTCAAGAAAGACACGGACCCAAAAGAGCACATCAGACGCTATAAAAGTGACATAGCCCAATATGCCCACAGTGATCCCTTACTGTGTCTCAACTTTCCATAAATATTAGGAGACACAGATTCAAGATGGTTCGGGAGATTGCCCCCGGTGAGCATCAGAAATTTCAGCGAACTAAGCAGGAGCTTCTCAAGGCAACTTCTGAGCAATGTTCACATGAAGAAGTTGGTGGCTTACCTTTTTCAAATAAAGCAAGGGAAAGATGAGTATCTAAAGAAATACTTGGGACGATTCGGCCAAGCAGTATCAGAAATTTTCAGTGCAAACGATGAAGCAATAATTGTTGCAATCATCAACAACCTGCAAAATGGAAGGCTATCTTTTGATTTGAGAAGAGCTCGGTTGACCAGGTATGCTGACATGATGGATATGGCGGGAGGATATGCACTGGTCGAGGAAGAAGAGTTAGCTACATGAGGAAACTATATGCACGGAGGAAAGCTCGAGCAGAAGGATACCAAATCTAAGGGGCAGAATCAAAAGGGAAAACAAAAGGGAAACGACAAGGAGAAAAGGAAAGACCGGGGTAACGGGCGTAATGCTGAACAATACATAGAGAAGTACCGAGGCAGATACACCAATTATACTCCTCTTCAGAAAAAACAAGAGGAAATCTTGGCCATCTTAGAAGAGAAGAATATGGTGCAAGAACCACGGTGACAGTCTTAGTTTGCACGGAGAGATGCAACCAAGTATTGTAGATTTCATAAGAAAACCGGTCACGAGACTTCAAAGTGTTACCAGCTCAGAGATTACATAGAGACTCTTATTCGGGAATGGCACTTACGGGATGTAATCTTGAAAAAAGATGAGAGATCAGAAACTAAGAAAAAGGTTAAGGCTGATCTCAACCCTGGTCGAAATCAAAAAGCCAGTCCCGAAGCCAATCAGATAATACATACAATATTTGGAGGACCATCTACTGGGAAAAACAACCGATAGCGAACTCAGAAAATCAGAGAAGCAATAGAAGTAGGGAATAACTTTGATGTGAACTCGGTTGAGCCAGACCCAAAAAGGGTAAATGAAGGATGAGACCCAATAATATTCACAGAGACAGATTCCCATGGCGTCGACGTTCATCCCAATGACGTCTTGGTCATAAGTGCCCGGATTGGTCACCCGGAAGTCAGGAGAATCCTGATAGATAATGGGAGTTCAGCAGACATTCTTAATGTAGCAGTCTACGATCAACACAGGTTAAACCGAAAAGATCTATAGCCCTTCCATACTCCACTCAGAGGGTTTGGCGGGATTGAGGTCAGGTCACTCGGGACAGTCAAGCTACCCGTAAAAGTTGGAACGGCACCATACCAAAGGACTGTCCTACTCGACTTTGTGATGGTAGATTTGGATAATTGGCCATATAATGCATTATTGGGTCGACCATTCCTGAATAAAACAAGAGCTGTGACAGTCACTTATGCATTAATGATCAAGTTCCCGACAGAGCAGGGGGTCGGGGTAGTCAATGGATCCCAAGAGATGGCCCGGAGAGCAAACATGTCAGTATACAAAGATAGGAATGATGTTGAACAGGTGTGCACCATAATGCAGCCAAGTCAGCATAAAGAATTCTTATCGTTTGAATTTGATCCAAGGATATACCAACTGGTGGATGCCACAGCAAGCCATGAATTGCTCAGCTTCATGGATGCCTATTCGGGATACAACCAAATCAGGATGAACAAGGCTGGTGAGGAAAAGACAGCATTCACAACAGATCAGGGTTTATACTGTTACACAGTAATGCCCTTCGGTTTGAAAAATACGGGTGCTACATATCAAAGGCTGGTCAACATAATCTTCACTCTGTAAATAGGAAAGAACATGGAAGTGTACATTGATGACATGCTGACTAAAAGTGTCTCGGCAGATAAGCATGCCCTGGACCTCCGAGAAACATTTGATGTTCTAAGGAGATACCAGATGAAGTTGAACCCGAACAAATGTTTATTCGGAGTCCCTTCAGAAAGATTCCTGGGTTTTCAAGTTCACCAAAGAGGAATCGAAGTTAATCCCGAGAAGATCCAGGCCCTGCAGAAAATGACCTCACCAAAAACGTTAAAAGAAGTGCAGCGTCTAACAAGGTGTTTAGCTTTCTTGAGAAGATTCATTTCAAAGGCTACAGACAGGTGCGCACTTTTCTTCAAAATAATCAAAAAAGGGAAAGGACTCGAATGGAACGAAGAGTGTGAGCATGCATTCTTAAAAATAAAAGAATACCTGGGACAGGCACCAATTCTCTCAAAACCACAAACGGGGGAAGTGCTTCAGTTATATCTGTCAATAACCGAGCTTGCAACAAGCTCAGTCTTAGTCCGAACAGAAGATGGAGTGCAGAAACCAGTGTATTATACCAGCAAGGCACTACTACCAGCTGAGACCAGGTACTCACAGGCAGAGAAAATGGCCTTAGCATTAGTTTCAGCAGTAAAAATGCTAAGACCATACTTCCAGGCCCATACAATCCAGGTTCTCACTGACTGCCCATTAAGACAAATTTTGTAAAAGACAGAAATTTTAGGAAGACTGACCAAATGGGCAATCGAGCTAAGTGAATTCGACATTCATTATATCCCCAAAACATCCCTCAAAGGACAGGTTGTGACAAACTTCATAGCCGAGTTCACAGAACCAAACCTAGAAGCAAAAAGAATGTTGGGTAAAGATTTCCCATGGAAACTGTATGTTAATGGTTCTTCAAACACTCATGGCAGCGGGGCAGGGATCGTAGTATGCACTCCAGAAGGAGATGATGTTGAATGTGCCATGAAATTTGATTTCAAAGCAACCAATAATCAATCGAGTACGAGGCGCTATTAGTTGGACTTAGAGTCTGCATAGCTCTCAAGGCAGATGAAGTTGAGATATTCAGCGATTCACAGGTAGTTGTCAACCAGGTCATGGACGAGTACCAAGCCAAAGATGAAAGTATGATAGCCTACCGTGACATCGTAAAACAACTCCTCCAAAAATTTAAAGAATACAAGATTGCTCAGATCCCCAGGGAGGAAAATGAAAAGGCAGACGCATTGTCTAAATTAGCGTCAGCAACAACCACAATCAGACCGAAGACCATTCCGGTCGCACATCTCCTTAAACCGAGTACAGTTGAACCAAAGCACTTAGAAATTTTAGAAATCCGAACACCGCAAGACTGTTGGATGATTCAGCTAAAAAGATTCCTGAAAGAAGGCGTGCTCTCGGAAGATCCCGTATTAGCAAAGCGCATCAGGTATCGATCAGCAAGGTACACCTTGATCAGAGGAGAATTATACAGAAGGGGGTTTTCCCAAACTCCAGAAATGTGTACCAGAAGAAGATGCACATCGAATACTTCAGGAGATCCATGGAGGAGTTTACGGGAACCACACTGGGGGTAGAAGTTTAGCACACAAGGTGCTCAGGCAAGGCTATTATTGGCCTACACTTTTCTCATATGCACACCAGTGGTCGGAAAGTTGCAATACTTGTCAAAGAATTGCCAACGATATCCGGCAACCCTCTGAAAAACTCAGAAACCTCACAGCCCCATGGTCATTCGTCATGTGGGGTTTAGACCTGATTGGCCCAATGCCAGCTGGAACAGGGGGTGGAGCAAAACACGCCATAGTAGCTGTTGACTATATCATAAAATGGGCAGAAGCTGAAGCACTAGTGCATATCACAGAAGCAAACACCACAAATTTTATGAAAAAGAATATACTTTATAGGTTTGGAGTCCCATACACTATAATCACTGACAACGGCACCCAATTTGATAACCTAAATTCAGACAGTTGTGCGAGAAATATCAAATTGCCAATTACTATACCACACCGGCCCACCCTCAAACGAATGGGCAAGTAGAAACAGTAAATAAAATCATCAAGCACACTATCAAAGCAAAGTTAGATGTCAAAAAAGGAAGCTGGGTTGAAAAACTTTCCGAAGTATTATGGGCATACCAGACGACAACAATGACTTCAACAGGAGAGACTCCGTTCACTTTAGCGTTCGGAACAGAAGCTGTTATCCCCATAGAAACATCATATGTATCACCCCGGGTCAGGCTATACGATTAAGAACAGAACGTTGATATGCTATTACAAAGTCTAGATGAGCTAGAAGAGAAAAGGGAGAAGTCCCAAATAAGGAATATGGCATATCAGTAAAGAGTAGCTCGCCACTACAACTCTCATGTTCGGGTCAGGAAATTCCAGCTAGGAGATCTGGTACTCGGGAAGGTGTCGTTGAACACAAAAAACAAAGCTACAGGTTCCCTGACTGATAAATGGGAAGGCCCGTACCAGATCGAGGGAATAGCTGGCCATGGAACGTATTGGATTGCACGACCCAATGGAGGGGTTTTACCCCGACCATGCAATGCCCAATATCTGAAGATTTTCTATCCTTAAATTATTTTTCTTCTTTTTGTTTTTTTTTCTAGTCAGGACAATATTAATTAGGATAAATATAAGTTGTGGAATTTAAATCTTTGTTGATTTTACAGTGATAAATAAAAAATTACTTAGGATTTCCGAAAAGAAAGCATATGATAATAAGAGCATATGGAAGAGCATGATAATAAGAACATGCAAATAGAATACTCGGGACCATCAAATCCCGAATGGGCGGAGAAGCTCGAAGGAGCATGCCAGTCGAGCATGGTCAAATCGACCTTAGCAAAAAGGCAAACCTGATGCACCAGATTCTAGAAAAATGCTCGGGACGCTATCGGGAGAAATTCCTGTGAAATGCGTAGCTATATTGAGCAATTTTTATTTAAAGAGCTTAACGATTCGGTAAACCCTTACGCATAAAAACTATGGAGACGTCCTTGGTATTGCGTAAGGACTCGAACATATGATCATGGTGAGCCTTGATGTAATGTTCGGGTAGCAACCGGGTATGAAACACAAGTATAAACTTGCTCGTTTGAAGATGACTCGGTTAATAATAAAGAGCCATTTTAATAAGATACTTGGCAAATTAAAGTCATTCGGGTAACAACCGGTTTAATAAGATACTCGGTTAAGTTACCCGAACATTGAAGAGCCAGTTTAATAAGATACTTAGCAAATTAAAGTCATTCAGGTAACAACCGGTTTAATAAGATACTCTATTAAGTTACCCGAACATTGAAGAGCCAGTTTAATAAGATACTTGGCATCTAAGTTATTTGGGTAACGATCGGTTTAATAAGATACTCTGTTAAGTTACCCAAACGCCATCCAGTTTAATAAAACACTAGGCAACAATCAGCAATGAACAAGATCAAAATCATTCAATTCAGAATAAGATAGAATTTTATTGATCTCTTAAAATGATGGTTCTTTACAAAAGAATAAAAAATAAAAAAAATTCTACAATTCTACAAAAATTAAGGTTGTGAGGATTTCGAGCATTTGCCGATACTTGGGTCTAGCACCATCTCGTATTCACGGAGCAGGTTTTTGTTAGACGGCCAAGCAATAGTGTCGACAGTGTTATCCATCCATTGGCTGTAATCCTCGCCCGGGATCGGCCCAACATCTGGTACCATACCCTCAATCGACTCTTGACTAGCGTAAAAGGTCGAAAGGAAGTGTTCGAACGGAATTTCTAAATGCATGGGATGGACTCTTTACCTTGGTTGCGGCAGTAAGCTCTCCACTCCTTCATCTGAGTCTGAAGAGACTCCAATGACCGGTCTACGTGACGTTTGATTGACAACTCCCAATTGGCTCGAGCCTTCTCAGTCGCCCTATTCTTAACTTTAAAGAACTCGCCGGCTGAAACTAGCCCACGCTGAAACTCCTGAATGAGTAGGGCATCATAAGCAGGGGATCTTTTAAAGCGATCCACTCATTGTACTTCAAGTTCCAGCCTGGCCGCTCGGGATAAAGATTCAACTGTCAACACTTGGTGCTCCAGGTCTTCAATTTTTTGCTCATGCACCGACCTCGACTGTTCTGCCTCCTGTTCGGCCTTAAGCATGGATTTTTCGGCAGAAGATAAGAGATTTTGAAGTGATACTGCCTTCTCCTCTGCCAAAGATGCCCTCTTCTCGGCCTCAACTTGATTCACCAAACAATGGTCGGCAAATATTTGTACATAGCCGACCTCTTGCTGATAAGCCGCTTCGGCCCGAGCACGGCCCTCCTCACTTTCCTTCAGCTGAGCCTCCGGACGCCTTATTCGATCAGCTTGATGTTACTGCGTCTGAACTAGCTCAGCAAATTCGGCCACTATCTGTAAAAGAATTACGATTAGAAATCTAGTAGACAAGCAAAACATTAAAGAAGTCAGGTAGCTTACATAAGATGCGCCATTAAAAACGTTTTGAAGACGTTCGGTCAGGAAGCCATCCCAAAAACTGCTCCAACGGTCTTCCCCGATGAAATCCCGACCAGATGACATCTCCCGCAGTATATCCTGGGGAGAAGGATGTGAAGGAACCCCCGAGGGGTCAGCCCCTAGATTTTCAACCTCGAGAAGAAGGGAACCCTTGTCCAGCTCCGAAGCCCCCACATCCGACGATACTCCAACATCAACACTTGGGTAAGCTTCAGCCATAATATCTCATCGCTGGAATTGATGAAAGTAACCACCCGAGAAACCTTGAAAGGAAAAGTTGGAGAGTTGATTGCCTTCCGTTTCTCACCCCGAGAACGGTGGAAACTGAGATCAGCTACAGGATCCTCCATAGGGTCATCCTGGAAGGCTTCAAAAAATTCTAAACCCATAGCAACTTGTCCCGTGGAAGAATTACCTCCATCACCGGCATCAGTCTACTCAGCAGGCTCCTCACCAACACCTTCACTTTGCCTTTGCCGATCGACTGGTAGCAGAGTATCAATCGGGCCACTCGGACCGCTAGTCTCCCCAACCCTCGGTTGAAAAACATCTTCAGGGAAGTCTTCGGAAATCTGCTCCTCAGCAGCATCAGTCTCTTCATCAGACTCAGACGGGGAGATGCCTTCACCACCTTGACGAGCCGCCTCTTTCCGACTCGCCTCTTTCCGACTCGCCTGAATGATTGACTTCACTTGGCTAGCCTGAAGATCACAAATGACGTCCGTATCAAACACTAGAAGAAAAAAGGAACCACGTCAGAATGAAAAACAAAAAAGAAAATATATTTATCATTGAAAGGAAAAGGTTGCGAAAATCGCTTACATAGCCTGCGTTCGCCCGAAATTTTTCTAAAGAAGTCGAACTCAATCAACTTCGACTTAACGAAGAGATAAGACTTGCTCCTCTTCTCTAGTGTATGAACTACCGTCCGAGCAAGTCTGGTCAGCTCGCCATCACTGTAATCGATATTCTTCTTGTTCCATATCTCAGGAGAACAGAAGAACCGAGGGACTTTCAGCACCACTCGAGAATCCCCAGATTTGAGGGTGACTTCCAGCCCGACACTCCCTCCGGTAAAAAACCAATTGTTCTTCCATAACTTGTTGGACGAAGGAAACCCCCATATAAAACCTTTCTTTTTAGGGTCGTCAGAAATATCAGCATCCCGACTCACTTTTGTCCCCTCAGGAACCCAGCAGTCTGGTGGGTTAGATATAAGGAAGTAAGTCCCCTCATTGCCCGATTGCCTTAATGTAAAGAAATGCCTGATTTCATTTGGGGAGGGCAGCTAAAGGTTCATCCGGTTGTACATGTTCCACATGCACATTAAGATTATGTAGCTGTTCGGGGCCAGATGAGCCAGAGCAATTCCTACTTCAGCCAGAAACCAAGCAATAAATGGCTGAAGAGGAAGAGTGACACCACAGCAAAGCATGGAGCCATAAATCGCCACCATGCCCGGGGGAGGATTCCACATAGCCCTATCCCCGGCAGGAACCAGAGTGACCGAGTCAGGCAGGTCGAATCGGGAGCGATACTTCCCTATTTCCACTTGCCCGACCACATTCGACTCAATGTAGAAACCGGTCGGACGGTCAGCAGTAAATGTAAGGCGAGAAGCCCTGGACGCCTCCTCAACTTCATTCTCGTTAACAGTTTGCTCTCTGATCAGAATATCGCCCGAGTCGTGTTTGCTGACGATGCTTCTACTTTGATGTTTTCCCATCCTTCGAAGAGTTATCATGTGCTCTGAAATATCAGAATCAGAACTAGATGAACTCGATACAGGGCTAAAAGTGACGTCAGGGTGAAGTCCTGAGACATCAACTTCTAAAAATGGAGGCTCATCAGCAGGGATTTCCTCCAGTAATCTTCTAATGCAAGAAACTAATTGGAAATCCCCGCGTTCTAACGCGTCCAAAGCGACATTAAAAAGACGATGAGGGAAAGGGGCTTCATTAAAACTAACCTTGAATAAAGTGGTGCAAGATCTTCAACGGAGAATCGCGACTTTCTGTTTAGAGAAATCTGGGTTCAGAGAATTTTCTTTTTCTGTTGCTGAAAAATTTGAGAATAAACCAGCACAAACTAAATGAAGAAGTTAAAAGGGTGGTGACACGAAACTCTAGGGTCTCAAAGGCGGGAAAAACCTATGACGAATCTTGATGACGTAGGCGGTGCTCGGAGAGACGCAAAAATCATTTCTCATAAATGGTATCGAAAAACGATGAGGCAAAGGACACGTGTCAAAACAAGAATTAACCCCAGCCATCAGAACTTCAAAACGTCGCCATCATTAAAGATCTCGCGTGAGGGGGTGAATCGAAATTGCAAGGTCACCATTAAGACACGCTATTATGATAAGACGTTTACTCTGGCACAAAAATAAAAACTGAGATGATTAAAATACTTTTGCCCGAAACAAAACTTTATTCGGCAAAAATATTTTAAGGGGGTATTGTCGTATGTGAATTTTATCGAGCACACACGTCATTGACAGGAAGGAGAAAATTGCCAGGTGGACATCCAAATAGGCGCTCAGGAAATATCCTACCAGACATCAAAAAGAAGAGGCCCGAGTAAACAAATATTAAAGCAAAACCTGCTCGGGGTCAACTAAACTGCTCGGAATCAATTTAACGTACTCGAGGAAAGCAGGATGCATTATCTACTCGGGATCAGGAGACATCACTCGGGATCAGGAGACGTCACTCGGGACCAGCACACATCATATCCTACTCGGGATGAACATAACAAAACCGAGTAAAAAGCCTAGCGAACAGTTCACGAGTTGAGTCACACAAGGATCCTCATCAAAGAGGGACTCTAAAGAAGAAAGAGAATGTCAAGCATAAAGGGTTCCTTATCCGAGAACACCACTATTTCTTCAAAAAGACTACGCTCTTATAAGGAAATAAGTCCTAATTGGACTGCGTTACTAGAGTCCCGTTCGGTCTCAATACAAGTCTCCGAAACAGGAAAGAAGACAATCTACTTCGAACAAGAAACCAAATCACAATTGAATGCAGAGATCTTTTATTACTTGTACAAAGCAGATTAGGGTTCTATAAACATATAAATAGACTCATAATATCGTCCAAAAGAGGGATAGACAATATAGTATACACGGCAGTCATACCAAAATATTTAAAGAGAGAAAGAGAGATCGAGGGTTGTAATTACTTTCTTTATAGTGGATTTTGGCTTGGTTGATCATACAACCGCCCGTGGACATTTCTCAGATCATCGGAGTTTTATCACGTAAAACTTGTGTCGAATTACTTCCTTTTTCTTTCCTCTTTAATTTATAGCTAAAATCCAATCATTGTTGGCTTTTCTGACGAAATCCAGAAATCAACGTCAACAAAATTAAATTCAAAATAGTGGTTGTACTCTCACGGTCCAACCGAAACGGCATTCGTGCAATTGAAGGTTCGAGGTCCTTGATAAATCATCTCATCCAAAAGTCGCAAAGTATGGCAAAAAACATTCAAGGTATAAGCTGTAAATCTACCGCAATGGACCTCGCCTAATCTTATCCAAACTTAAGAAAACACATCTAGTTTTATATTTTTCATACCGATGTAATATACTTCAAAACAAGGTTGTTTTTAAATAAACCAACAGCAAAACTCAACTTGAATGTAGCACGCATGCCTAGAAACATAAACTTAACTAAAACTAGTAGCAAACTTCATAATTATTGTCAAGTGTACTTACTATCTGCGGGAGGTTAATGCAGCACCAGTTGCCCTGCCAGAGCACAACACATTAAGCTCAATATGCTTTTCGTTTGATCGTAGAAACAATGTACATAGTACATACTCAGACATTAAGATGTAATATACTGTAGCCTCTTGAAGGGTTACTGCCGTACCTGCCCTGCTGTTCCCAACAAGGTTTGTGTTTGGTTGTCCTTGAGTTGCGCCCTTGCTTTGATTATTTGTCGCACTTGACCTCTCAAAATTTGCCCCATTCAATTGAAAAGAATCTCTAGATTTGCTAGAACCTCTACATTCCAGAGACCTCCAGCCATACCAAAACTACCACCATTAAGATGCTGATTCTGAATTACTGAATCAGAATCAACCGATGGAACTTTTTTCACTCGAGATTGTGCCATTGGAGTAACAGCCACAGAAGGCAAAGCTGAGTAAGGAGAAGATGCTGCAGCTGCAGCTGCGACTTTGGCATAAGCTTCTGTAGCTGCTATCATTTCTTGTGCTCCCTCTCGAAGCTCACTATATAGTCGCCCTCAATCACAAATAGCTGAAATAAATGTTGGGACTTTCAGAACAACTGTATGCATCAATATTTTATGAAGAAATAACCGAACTTCCAAAAAAAAAAAAACTTACTTCAGGGTGACTGGCCACAAAGTCATCACGCATTCCATATTGCTTCTTGTAATCATGCCAATGTAAAGGTGCAAGCATTTTGCCAAGCCTATTTGGTAGCTGTACTCGAGACAGAAATAGAAAATGGTAAGTCAAAACCAAGTTTCAGGTCATAAAAATATATCATGCAACCAATTGATGTTCTACAAATTATTTGAAAACTCACCGTTGAACTTATCCGAATTCTACCACCAGCTTGGATTGTGCGAACTATGCAAGTCAACAAGGATCTTTCACAAGAAGAGCATTCTCTGAAGTCTTTCCTGCTATTCATGTATTCATCTGCCCAGTTACTGGTCCCATTGTTAATTGTTGTTTCACCAATATTGACTGAATTAATTGAAGTATCAGTCAGAGGAGATGCGTTTGTTCAGCTTTAGCCACTTCCCCCTGTAGTCTATGAACAGTCAAGTTTAGATCATTCCGCTCCTGTACCAGTTTCAATTTAACATAAGCTGCTTCTCTTATCCACTTACCATCTACTTCAAAGACTAACCAAATTTACTGGATGGCACCAAGTAAACATAAATTAAGACAAACCTCGCTTCACTGTTCAGTTCAAGAGTACTGATGTAGGATCAGAAGGAAATATAACCAGAAAAGGGGATTGGAAAACACAGTAATTCAATTATTTATTCAATTCAAAGTCTCAATACAATAGGCTCTGAAGAAGTCTATTTTTAGCTAATAAAATGATAAAGATAACAACTAACTTCTGATAAAGATAAATAAAACCTAAACTAATCTTACAATGAGAAAAAAATATTCTAAACACGATATGATAATTACTAATATAATAATCCTTATCTAATTCCCCATCATTCTCCTCCACTAAGAAGAACTCAACTCGTGACGAGTCAAATGGGTTGCAACCAATGAACAAGAGAATACCACATCTTGTTCCTGTTTGGAGCAGCCAAGTCATCAACCCAAAGTCCATTCTTCGTAGTCATAGCAAAACGAATCGGTTGGGACCGGCGGTGAGGATCCATGCTCCAGCGATCG
The DNA here is from genome assembly GCA_032871835.1 of Dipteronia dyeriana. Lineage (NCBI taxonomy): Eukaryota > Viridiplantae > Streptophyta > Magnoliopsida > Sapindales > Sapindaceae > Dipteronia > Dipteronia dyeriana. The sequence continues at coordinate 1,777,087 of CM065303.1, forward strand.
GCGGTGATGGCAAGGAGGTTACGGCATGTCGATTTTGTGGAGATCTGCGCTGATGTAGATGGAATTGGAGGTCGGCGAAGAAGGAAAAAGTGTCGATCAGGGACTTCCGATTCTGATGATGTGGTTGGAGACCGTTGTGGCGGCGACCAGTGGTGGCTAACAACGGCGCGTGAGTGCTGGCGCGTCGACTAGTGAACTTCAGGTGTGGGAGGTTTTGGGCGTGTATGTTGTCTGGCTAGGACCGTTCGGTGTTTACGAGTTTGGGGTACAGTTTTGTGTGAAAAAAAAAATTATGGAAGCGTATAGTAACGAAAATAGCTCTGATACCAATTGATGTAAGACCAGAAAGAAATAGAACCAGAAAAGGGGATTGGAAAACACAGCAATTCAATTATTTATTCAATTCATCAAGTCTCAATACAATAGGCTCTGAAGGAGTCTATTTATAGCTAACAAAATGATAAAGATAACAATTAACTTCTGATAAAGATAAATAAAACCTAAAGTAATCTCACAATGAGATAATTATTCTAAACACAATATGATAATTACTAATATAATAATCCTTATCTAATTCCCCATCAAGTACCCAATCTTAATGCCTCGTGAATTGGGCAGAAATTTGATGTAAATTCTGTTCAGGTTGAGGGGCAACCAAGTAGCTTCTGTTAATTGATTCAAGAACCTGCAAAAGGCATTATGGTATGATATCACAAGCAGAAATGAGATACAACAGACCAATATTGTAAACAGGATCATGTTCATGATATAAGGACCTGTGCTTCCTCAGCTGATGAAGAGATTACAGAGTCTGGTTCTGTCCCCTGGCTAATATGAACATCCACATAACCTGAATGAAGAGCTTGTCCATTAACAGACATTTCATATTCATACTTAGCACCTGACTTCATAAGGTTTTGATCAGTTTGGGATGGTGCATGTTGATTCGGTGCCGACATCTGTGAAACCTCTGAAGCAAACTGAAGAAGAAAGTAAAAATCATTACACAACATGAGATTGAGGAACATGTGATGGCAGAGAATGAGAACCCCCTGTTGATGCATGATGAATGAATGAAGAGCAGGCGCTTGTCCAGGAGGAATATAGGTAGGCAACCCAAGTAGAGACAATGGACCCATTGGGACACCGGGAACACGATCCATCTAGTAATGTGCACAAACAACACAAAACTGGAAATTAAAACAATTTAAACACCAATACTATGTTTTGGTTAAGCAAGCACAAGAGAATGAAAGGAAAAAAAAAAGAGGAAAGAGAGGAAGAATGTTGCTTATTTGATTAAGCATGGAGGGAGATCATATGTTGTAACTTCCATTGTCTCGTATGCCTTGAAGAGGGAAGATGATACCTTTGCTAATTGAGTGTTATACCCTTATATATTGACATTATAAAAGTTTATTTGTATATGTTATTTTCTTTTTGGAAATGAGGGTAAGAAGTTAATTCAATTTACTATCTTGAATAGGCCTTATTTTTCTCATCCCTCTCCAGCACCTAATGCCTAACACAGAATATCCTTGCATGTACTATATTAAAAAAGTTAAAAAAAGAGAAAAGACTTTTCAATTGTGATGAAACTATAGAAAATTCCCTTAAATACATTTTCTGAGTAATAGTGGAGCATAACCTATCTAAATCCCATTTCACCTTTATTAAGTACCAAGGCCTTAAAGTAAATATCCTTGATCATACTAATGTTCACATATACACACCTCAGGTTACTGTAATTAAGCTATTTAAGATATTATGCATTTTATTCCATTGTTCTGACCAAATTGAGATACATCCTTTGAATCCTTTTGGGAGATGCGTGACTCATTTGTGAAGGTTCCATTTCTTTCTCTAGCATCAGCCAGCTCATGTTGAAGCTGTTGTATTGTATGCAAGTGAAGTCTCTCCATTTCAGCAACTAAAATCAATAACCAGGAAAACAAGTCAAATCTTTCAAGTGAAAACTTAAGATCAAAGTTAACTGAAAACGAGTCAACCTAGCAAGGGCGACACAATTCACTATTGTTTAATTGAAAGGATGGTGCTAATGGGTGGATGCATAATAAAATTTCAAAATCCAACAATAGAATTTGTTGTGAAACACACAGATAATTAAAATAAGATAAGAGATAGACCAACAAACCTGTCTTTGACAACCAAGCCAGAGCTGGTTAAATTGCTCTGTGTTCTCACAATTCCGCTTGCAATGACTGATTTGAAGTTGACTGCAACTGAACACGTGCAACCCAAGCTCGTGCCTCTCTCAGCTGTTCTTCTTTATACATAATGGTTTCTTGAGCAGCCATATGCTGAAATAAAAGACAACTATTAGGCGATGCACCTCATAAGCCATATAGGGTATATGATAACTTCCAAGCTAACAATAACAATGAAAACTTACAATAATATAGATACCCTATAGCAAACAGCCAAGCATGGACAAGTTTTTTCACAGATTAAAGCATTCTGAATGATACTGCTACGTGCAAGATTATATAATAACACATGAATATTTCTAGCATATGCAAAAGTGAAAGTGTTGGACTTAACTTCCACTTTACTAAAATACCACAAAAGCACAAAAACATAACAAAGTACGGACCAAAGAAAATTTCAATGAGAGAGAAAGTTAGTGAGAGAAGCACCGAAATTGAAAGCCAAGAGAAGAGAAAAGATTTTAGGGAAAGTTTGGTGTCCATATTCGTGGACAACTTGAATCCGGTTGTGGACATGCGGCGCATGTTTGTGGGGGATTTTCAAGCTTTTTGGACGTTTGAGAGATGTGTATCTTTCATTCAAAAATAGTGGTCGAAGGTGCAGATTTGCTTTCATCTGTTTTGAGTCATTAGAAGAGGCTTCAAGAGTGGTGAAGAAAGTGGATGGTATGCTTGTCTATGGGTGGTCAACAAGGTCGAAGGTAGCAGCGTTTGGCTGGAACAAATGAAGAGATGGCTCGGCGAGAAGAGCTGGTGGTGGAGAATTGTATGATGGCGGTAGCAGTGGGAGTAGGATGTGTGCAGCAGGAGGGATTTCAATACCATGGTCATCGTTCTTTTGTAGAGGTGGTGTCAGGTTTTAAGAAGAGAGATAATGAAGATGGTGGGGAAGAGAAAGAAAATGTGGCTTCAATGTGTTGGAATGACAGAAGAGACAATGTTGGGTGGCTAGCTAGATGTGCTGTGGGAGTCATGAAGGTTTTTTCCAATCTGTCTTCTGTCAATAACAAACTAAGTTCGAGGGGCTTTGCTTTCACGTCTACTTATTTGGGGGACAATTACATTGTTTGGAGGTTTGAGTCTGAAAATGAGAGGGAGGGCTTTATTAAAAACAGAATTTTTTGGGACGATTGTTTTTCTTCCATGACAAGGCCGTGGTGTGAAGCATTTGTCCCTCAAAAAAGGATAGTGTGGGTCGATGTTATGGGAGTCCCATTGTGTGTCTGGAGTTCTTCCTTTTTTATGAAGGTGGGCAGTTTTCTTGGTGAATCGTTGATGATGGAGGAGGATTCTTCTGTTAGAAGAAGGATGGACAGAGGAAGAAAGGCTTGACCCTTTGTCTAAAAAAAAGGTCTGCAATGGTCCCTCTTTGGTGGTATCTCAAGATGAAAAAGCTTTGGGTGATGTTGACAACTGTGGTAAGCATAAAACAAAAGAAGAATATAGAAGAATATTCTATATTTGGAATTTTGGATGTGTGTTATCATAAGAAGAATATAGAAAAAGGAAAAGGGTGCTGGTTTCGAAGATCAAAAGCAAGGCCAAAACCGGTGCCCTTTCAGTCTTTCACAATGCAAAGTTGATTAAAGACAAAAGGATAGGCTTAGGTTGTGAAGAGGAAGGTGACACTGATTCAGCTCGTCATATCTAGGGGTGGGCACGGTTCGGTTCGGTTATGTTCGGTTTTGGGTAAAACCGAACTGAACCGAAAATATTTCGGTTCATCCAAAATTGAACCGGTTTAAACCGAATAAGAAATGGTAACCGAACTGAACTGATTTGATTTTTATCGGTTCGGTTCGGTTCATTTCTGTTTTGGACCTAATGGGCCTTATTGATTTGATGGGCTTAATGAGTTCTTTTTAATATGTTTTTAAATTTGATGGATTGTTGGATTCTAATTTTTGGCCAAAGTTTTAATATTTTAATAGCCCAAGCCCCAAACCCAAAATAAAAAACAAATCAAACCTAACAAATAATAATGAAAGAAAAGCTAAAGAAGTTTGTTAGGGTTTTTTTAGTTATACTTATATAGGTGGTTTAATCTGTTTAAACCGGTTTTTAGGAAACCAAACCGGTTTAAACCAAAAAAAAATCGGTTTTTAATTTTTTAAACCGGTTTAAACCGAATTCATTTGATGAACCGAACCGAACACCCTTTTTTTTGTTCGGTTCGGTTCGGAACTTAATGCCCACCCCTAGTCATATCAGATCAAGGAATCAAGTGAGGGGCAGTTTTCGAATTATCAATTGTTGAGAGGTGAAAGTTCTAATAGCAAGTTTTTAATCAGACCTGAAATATGTAATCAGATTGGTGTGGGCTTAGAGGGCCCAAATTCGGGATTGGATAGAGGAATTGACAGTTCTTTTCATAAGGATGGGGGCCTATCTAGAGTGGACAACGATCCTGGGCTGTCTGAAGGCCTGTTAAGAGATCCATCTGTGGGCATGCAAAAAGACCAATCTGATATGGTTGTGGTGGACAAATTGAATTCTGACGGGTCTGAAATGAGCAATATTCAGACTGGAGTAGGCTTGGTGGGCGGAAGTATTGATTCTTCTCACAATGTGAAGTCTGGGCATCTGATTGGGCTTATTGGTCTAATGAAGAGGAAGTTGCTCATCTCATCCGGAGGTGATCCGGAGGACATGGTGAATATTGGTTCTTGTTATTGATCACCAAGAAGGAAGCAATAATTCAAAGAGGAGAAGAGGTGGTGAGGAGCTGTCTCGAAAGTTAGAGGTGGTTCCTTTGTCTTATAACGTCCTGGACAGAGGTTTAGCGGGATCATCTCCAGGCGTATCGAAGAATAAGAGGGAGGAAAATTTCTCAGGAATCATAACATGAAAACTAGGAGCAGTAGTGCTTGTGAAACAATGCTGCATCAGAATCTGGAGGTCAAGGAAAAGGAGGTAAGCTTATTGATGATTCTTCATTGAGACATTTTCACAAACACATTACATGCAAAAGTATCATCCAAAACAACAGTATTATTTTAGAAATTTCAGTACTCTCTTGAGACAAGAAGTGAAATACAGGGAATAGCGTAAACCAATATTTATAGACCCATTTCAAGTTTTAATCAACGTAAATTTGATTCAAAACAACATGTGTAGTATTCGAGAAAGAAACTATTCATTATTCAAGGAATGAAACTCAAAGCATGAAAAGAATCGGACATAAACACCAAAATCTATAGCTAGAAGAATAAAAATCAGGGAGAAAATAAAAGATAACCACAACTATTATGGAAATTTTATTTTTAACCATATACGAAAATTTATTTGTTAATAGTCAATTTTAAAAAAAAAATCAATATATGTCCATAAATTACAGAATACCTCTGGATTTGATTTTTTCTTTAAAACTTAAAGAAAACTTGAAATCATGACTAAAATCTGGAACCAAACTTGAAATCACATGACTAATATAGGCTCTACCTTTCTACTCAAAAGAAGCATTGTCACAAAGAGTTCTACCCATGATAATAAGATTCTCAATGACATCAACATCTAGAAAACTAGAATCTATATCATTAGATAGCCCAAGAAACTTGTTAATGTTTTCCGGGTTAACTCTAAACACAACACCCCTAATCTCCATCAAAGCATCCAATAAGGTGGCACTTTCTCTATATTCAAGATAAAACTCTCTAACAAGAGTATCATTCACAATTCCTAACATGCTCGCCCAAGATTCTCAATTTCTATCCTTTAAGCACTTAAGAACATACAAATCTTTACACTTACCAAAGTCAACACCTCTCTTGAAATATCTTCTTTGTTCCAAAGATCCCTAAATATTTTGTCCTTGAAGCTTTGGATCCTTTTGAGGTAGACTTGGCTTTCACAACGGGATTCAATTGATTTCCATTTCCATTAACCTTAATTCTTCCCATTTGTTCTTGTGTTGTAAGATGCTATATACATACAACAAAAGTGAGTGAAAGACAAAACAAGCATATTAGTCACAAGTATATAAATCTTGTTTTAAAAAATAAAATTTTGAAACTTGAAATCTTGCTGAAATGTTGAAACTTGAAATTTTGACTAAATTGAAAGTTGAAACTTGAAATGTTCTGGGTTTTTAAATTTTTCGTTTTCAAATTTTGAAACTTGAAATGTTGCCTAAATTGAAATGTTCAAACTTGAAATGTTCTGGGTTTCTAGTGTTTCTTTTTTTTTCTTTTTTTTTCAGCAGATCTAATCGTCGGCGGAGGGGGAGCTCGACGGCGTTGCTGGATGGTCATGAAGCCCAGGTGACGGCACTCCAGCAAGCCGTCGGCGACATGTGAGAGAGAAAGGAAATGAGAGAGAAAGAGATGTGAGTGAAAGAGAGAGAGAAAGAAGAAAGAGAGTTACGGGGAGAGAGGAGAGGTTGGGTGAGAGTGAGAGAGAGAGAGGTGGAGGCCGACGACGGTTCACCGGCCTCCGTAAGGATGCCGGTGGCGGTTCGCGTGCAGGAGAGAGAGATCGGGGAGAGAGAGAAAAGGAGAGAGAGAAAAAAATGTTTGGGGATGGTTTTTATATGGGGGCATTCAAGTAATTTTTTTTAAAAATTGATATTAACAAATAAATTTTCGCATGTGGTTAAAAACAAAATTTCCATAATAGTTGTGGTTATTTTTAGCAATTTTCACTAATTATATTACTTCCTCCCAAAGAAGCATCCTCTCAAAGAAGCATCAACTATAAAGATTACTTTCTATAATTGTAATCCGGGTCGGCCCATGGGCCTAGCAAACCTAGCATTTTGCTAGGGCCCCCAACTGACTCAATTTTTTTCTTTTTCTTTTTCTTTGGGGCATCAGACCCCAATATATTTATATATAAACAGGGCCCAAAATAAAGATTTAGTTCGACCCAATATGGTAATGAATCAATTCAATTAAAAACAAAAAATCAGGTCCACAATCCAAATGTCTAATAAACTTAGTCATTGTGATTCACAGATTCTGATTTCTAAATACCACTAATTTATTTAAAACAAAAACAAATTTCTTTATTTACTCTTTCTGTTTTTTGGTCTTTCATATATATATATATATATATATATATTATTTACTTCGCTTTGATTCTGCCTTACGCCTTATTGCTTTGTGTTAGTGTATTGTTCTTTGTCAATATTGAAGAATTGAAGATTTAAAGGTATGGTTTTTGTTTTCAATTAATTTCTACATGTTGATTTTGATTCATCTTTTAATTATTTATTTTATTTATAATAGTAGAACAATGTGTGTGTTGTATTCTATGTAATGGCTAAATATGTTTAAATTAATTTGGGTTTAATTTTTTTCCCTAATTCTTCTAAATACTACCATGTTTTGTTTTGAAATAATTCGTCACGTAATATAGACATGTAGATTACGGCTTTACGGGTGCTATTTTGAATCTTCTAGATTTGATTCTTTTAATCTTTTTACATAAAGTCTCAGGTTTATTTAGTAAGCTGAAGAATATTGTTCTAAAGTCTATTTTAACCTTTATTGTTCCAATTACAATTGCTACTACGAAGAGCAACTTTTTAAAGTTGAAGTTGATTAAAAATTATCTTCTGTCAACAATGTCACAAGATAGGTTGAGTGGATTGACTATGTTATCTATCGAGAAAAAAGTCTTGATGGTAGTAGTATAATTAGTAAATTTGCACTTCAGAAAACAAGAATAAAAACGTAAACAATGTTTTGTTTTTATGTTTTTAGATACGATAAATCTTTTTTGTTTTAATTTATATGGAATACAATGTATTTGGTAAATGAACAATTATTTATTTTTATTTTTTTAATTATATAGGGCCCCAATTTTTGTTAGTATCAAAAAATCATTCGGACCCCAAAATGTATAAAGACAATCCTGATTGTAATTATATAGATTTGGTACCGAAGTTAAATGTTCTTTAATATATATATATATCGGAGAGAAAATCAAAAATAACCACAACTATTATTGAAATTTTGTTTTTAACCACATACGAAAATTTATTTGTTAATAGCCACTTTTTAAAAAATTTAAAAAAAAAATCAGTGTATGTCCGTAAATTATAAAAATACCCCTGGATTTGATTTTTTCTTTAAAACTGAAAGAAAACTTGAAATCATGACTAAAATCTGAAACCAAACTTGAAATCACGGCTAGGAACTTGAAACTTGAAACTTGAAACTTGAAATCTTGTTTTGAACAATGAAATTTTGAAACTTGAAATCTTGTTTAAATTGAAATGTTGAAACTTGAAATCTTGACTAAATTGAAAATTGAAAGTTGAAACTTGAAATGTTCTGGGTTTTTAAGTTTTTCGTTTTTAAATTTTGAAACGTGAAATGTTGTCTAAATTGAAATGTTGAAACTTGAAATGTTAACTAAATTGAAATGTGCAAACTTGAAATGTTCTGGGTTTTTAGTGTTTCATTTTCTTTCCTTTTTTTCAGCAGATCTAATCGACGGCGAAGGGGGAGCTCGACGGCGTTGCTGGACGGTTGTGAAGCCCAGGTGACGGCACTCCGGCAAGCCGTCGACGACATGTGAGAGAGAAAGAGATGTGAGTGAAAGAGAGAGAGAGAGAGCTGCAGGAGAGAGAAGAGAGGATGGGTGAGAGAGAGAGGAGGCCGGCGACGGTTCGCTGGCCTCCGCAAGGATGCCGGCGACAGTTCGCCGGCGGAAGAGAGAGAGATCGGGGAGAGAGAGAGAGGAAAGGAGAGAGAAAAAAATGAGAAAGAAGAGAGAAAAAATGAGAAAAAAGAGAGAAAGTGTTTGAGGATGGTTTTTATATGGGGGCATTCAAATATATCTTTTTAAAAGTGGCTATTAACAAATAAATTTTCATATGTTATTAAAAATAAAATTTTCATATGTTATTAAAAATAAAATTTTCATAATACTTGTGGTTATTTTTAACCTCTCCACTGTATATTGCTCTTGTATGCCTATCAAAAGATTCTCATTAGAATTCACTTAATATAAGGAATCTCTCGCTATAAAAGAGACTTATTCGAATCATACAACCTCCTTCGATTTCAAAATATTGTAATAGTACAAAATAAAATGAAAAAGCAAGTTCACTCTATATCTGTTTCAATTCCAGTATTTTGAAAAGAAAAAATTAGAATCCACAAAATAAACAAACAATAAAGTTTGTATCACAATTCAATTCAAGGTCCATTTATATAAATGTGGAAATTGCTAAAAATAACCACAACTATTATGGAAATTTTGTTTTTAACAACATACGAAAATTTATTTGTTAATAGTCACTTTTTTAGAAATTACTTGAATGCCCCCATATAAAAACCATCCCCAAACATTTTCGAAAGAAAATAAAAAATAACCACAACTATTATAGATATTTTATTTTTAACCACATACGAAAATTTATTTATTAATAGCCACTTTAAAAAAAATCAGTGTATGTCCATAAATTACAAAAATACCCCTGCATTTAATTTTTTCTTTAAAACTGAAAGAAAACTTGAAATCATGAGTAAAATCTGGAACCAAACTTGAAATCACGGTTAGGAACTTGAAACTTAAAATCTTGTTTTAAAAAATAAAATTTTGAAACTTGAAATCTTGCTTAAATTGAAATGTTGAAACTTGAAATCTTGACTAAATTGAAAGTTGAAACTTGAAATGTTCTGGGTTTTTAAGTTTTTTGTTTTCAAGTAAATTTTGAAACTTGAAATGTTGTCTAAATTGAAATGTTCAAACTTGAAATGTTCAAACTTGAAATGTTCTGGGTTTCTAGTATTTCGTTTTCTTTCCTTTTTTTTCAGCAAATCTAATCGCTAGAGGAGGGGGAGCTCGACGGTGTTGCTGGACGGTCGTGAAACCCAGGCGACGGCACTCCGGCAAGCCGTCGATGACATGTGAGAGAAAAAAGAAAGGAGAGAGAAAGAGATGTGAGTGATAGAGAGAGAGAAGAGAGAGAGAAAGAAGAGAGAGAAGAAGAGAGAGTTACGGGGAGAGAGAAGAAAGGTTAGGTGAGAGAGAGAGAGGAGGCCGGCGACGGTTCACCGGCCTCGGCAAGGATGCCGGTGACGATTCACTGGCGGGAGAGAAAGATCGGGGAGAGAGAGGAAAGGAGAGAGAAAAAAAAAAAGAGAAAAGAAAGAGAATCTGTTGTGGAAATTTCTAAAAATAACCACAACTATTATGGAAATTTTGTTTTTAACCACATACGAAAATTTATTTGTTAATAGCCACTTTTTTGAGAAATTACTTGAATGCCCCCATATAAAAACCATCCCCAAACATTTTCTCTCTCTTTTCTCTTTTTTTTCTCTCTCATTTCCTCTCTCTCTTATTTCCTCTCTCTCTCCCTGAACTCTCTCTCCTGCACGTGAACCGTCGTCGGCATCCTTGTTGAGGCCGGTGAACCTTCATCGACCTCCTCTCTCTCTCACCCAACCTCTCTTCTCTCTCTCCGCAGTTCTCTCTCTTCTTTCTCTCTCTCTTTCACTCACATCTCTTTCTCTCTCCTTTCCTTTCTCTTTCACATGTCGTCGACGGCTTGCCGAAGTGCCGTCGCTTGGGCTTCACAACCGTCCAGTAACGCCGTCGAGCTCCCCCTCCGCTGGTGATTAGTTCTGCTAAAAAAAAGGAAAGAAAACAAAATAATAGAAACCCAGAACATTTCAAGTTTGAACATTTCAAGTTTGAACATTTCAATTTAGTCAACATTTCAAGTTTCAAAATTTGAAAACGAAAAACTTAAAAACCCATAACATTTCAACTTTCAACTTTCAACTTTCAATTTAGTTAAGATTTCAAATTTCAACATTTCAATTTAAGCAGGATTTCAAGTTTCAAAATTTCATTTTTTTTAAACAAGATTTCAAGTTTCAATTATTGGGCTAGATAGATCAATTATTCAATCTAGATCAATTATTCAATTATTGGGCAAGATTTCACGAGATAGATCAATTATTTAGCTAGAGACATTTGTTTGAATTCAATAATGGGTTCTACACAACCAACATGACAGTACAATGGACGGTAATCAGAGTACCAATTCAATCTAACGACGTTTCAAGTTCAAGTCGCTTCCATGTAGTTTATGAGATATTTGAATATTTCAAAATAATAAAATTGAGACTTACTAGCTACTACAATCCAATTAAATTTAAGATACTTCACTCTCTTTAAGTGAAAATAACTCGTCTTTCCAAGTCTCCTATCGTTTGGTATGTGAAGGGGACATGACAAGTCATGGCTGGACATGACGGAACGGGGACATGACGGAACGGGGACATAACAGTTGTTCCGTATTGTGTTTGGAATATCTGGAATATAACTATTAATTGTACTATTATACGTTTGGTATGACTAGGACATGATGGAAAAAGAGATTAAAATGATCAAAATGCCCCTCTTATTTATATATATTTACCAGAATAATTTACTTTCAACTTGAGCTTAAAGCATTAATGCAATAATAAATCAATATTATATATATATATATATATATATTTATATTATTAATATATATAATATATTATTAATATAAATAATATAAAATATATATTTAAAAATATATAATATATAACATATATTGTTATAATACATAATAATATATATTATAATATATATTATAATATATATACATTAATATGTTAATATATAATGTATAAAATAATATATATATATACACGCACATTATAATATATATATATATAATAATATATACATATATATATATATATATATATATATATATATTATAATTATATTATATTAATAATATTTTAAGTGGAAATTGTGAGAAATGTCACCTTTTTTTGGTGAGTTGTAGTAATGTCACGGGTTTAATAAGTTAACTTTAAAAGGCACTTATTATGGTGAAACATCGATATTGCTTTTAAATAATCAATTTTTAATTTTATTTGTACTTTCATCTCTACATTTTGATCACTGAAAGTAGTAACTTCTCTCTCTCTCCAAAAAACTTGTCTGAAAATCGATCAACAATTTATCTGAACATGATCCAGTTTTTTTTATAAGTTTACGAGTTGTTGTATATGTGTCAGATTTTGTTACATTGGTTCGAGCTTTTTTTGATATGTTTACGAGCTATTTTGTAATTAGTCTGAGTAGTTTTTTAATTTGTCTGAGCTTTTTTACATTAGTACAAGCATTTTTAAACTGCTGTAAATAAGTTTATAATCTTGAACAAAAAAGCTCAAACCTTAAGAAAAAAGCTTGAGCCCTTAAGAAACAAACTCGATCCCTTAAAAAAAAACTCGATCCTTAACAAAAAAAACTCGATCCCTAATAAAAAAAATTCGATCATGTATAAAAAAAAACTCAATCATGTACAAAAAAGCTCGATTCTTTAAAAAAAAAATTGATTCCTCACAAAAAAAAACTCGATCCTTATCAAAAAAAGCTCGATCCCTTACTTTAAAGCTCAATCATATACAAAAAAAGCTCAATCATATACAAAAAAGCTCAATCCATTAAAAAAAAAACTATATCTCTCACAAAAAAAGCTCGATCCCTTACAAAAAAAATCGATCATGTAAAAAAAAAATCGATCCTTAATAAAAAAAACTCAATCCCTTATAAAAAAAGTTCGATCATATACAAAAAAAAAAACTTGATCTCTTTAAAAAAAGGTTCGATCCCTTACAAAAAAAGTTCGATCCTTAACAAAAAAAAAATCGATCTCTTACAAAAAAAACTCTATCATGTACAAAAAAAAAACCTAGATTCTTAACAAAAAAAGCTCGATCCCTTACAATAAAAGTTCGATCCCTTTAAAAAAAAACTCGAACGTGTTTCAAAAAAACTCAAAAATGTTTTAAAAAGTCTCAAAAACCAAGATATGCATCTTCCTCAACACACAACAGATCAAATATAAAAAAAAAACTTTGGGGGCACTGTCCCCTGCCCCCCGCAAACTGACCGGACAGCTCGATCCCTGAATACGTCTGCGTAACGCAACTCTTTCGTCGTTCAAATGATTGTTTGGGTTTCAACGAAACTTTCTCTCTCTACATCACAACTCTATCACTGCAAAATGAATGAAAGAAATCTAATGTGTAACAACTATTGAGGGTATTTTTATCCGTTCACCATAATTGGTGTCTTTTAAACATAAGTTATTAAAGCAGTGACAGTGTTGAAATGTCACCACCAAAAAGTGTCATTTATTTATTGAACTCATACTATATATATGATGATATTATATATATATATATATATAAAATAATTTATATGTAATAGTATTTAATATATATTTTATATATTATCTTATATATATATATATATATATATTATAATAATCTATGTAATAATATATATTATTATTAAACATGCTGTAATTTGTTGAAAATTTAAATGGTAAAGTAGTTTTTTTTTTACTTGCTCATGTCATGGAACAGTCTTGTCTTATGGTTTTGGGGTGGGATAAAAATTTATGTTTTTTATCCCATATTGTCTCGTCTAGTTCCATACTAAAGACGCGTTAAATGTGGGATAATAAAAATTGTTCAACATTGTCCCGTCTCATTCTGTTCCATATATTAAACACACCCTTATGGACTACACGTAAGTCAATCCAACACTCCATTGAAACTTCCCCCGTAATTTCTTGAAGGTTCAATATTTTTAAAGTATACTTTAGAATTTGTGTCAACACAAAAACTGCATTGATTTTATGATGACTTTAACAATTATTTGTTCAAAAGAAAACAATTGGATAATCATTATTTTATTTTTCAAAAACTATATCTTGAACAATTAATTCAGTTTACCAAAAAAAGACAATGAATTCAGTTCTTAATTAATGGTGTTAACTAGTTCGATTTTATTAACGGTTAATCAAGAATATTGGTTCCAGTGGCAAACTTAGAAATTTTAATCAGCTGAGATATTTAAATAATATAACAAATACATAAATAAAGAGATTTCCTCTTCACGATTTTTTTTTCTTTTGACAATCATTTTCTAAATACAGTTCATTTTAAAAATTTATAAAAGCACTATTTTTTTTTCAAAATTATCATTTCTACCTTTTAACATTCTTTTTTGAAAACACTTCATCATAAAAACCTATTTTTAAAAAAATCAAAATAATCATTTTTTCATTCAATACTAAAATTGGCAAGTTTTTAGTAATTTTTATTATGATAAAATTGTCATATAATAAAAAAAATGAAGTGTAGAAAGATGATTAGTGAATTGTCAACATCAACATCGTAATAAAATGAGTTTTTTTTTACAATAAAAATGGTTTTTTTATTTAAAGAAAAATTGATAATATAATGAAGTTTATATAAAAAAAAATTAGAACATTTATTTAAGATGAACTAAATAATCTTACATTAAAAAAAAAACAAGAAACAAAATATTAAAAATAAATAATAACAAAAAAAACAATATAAACAATAAAAAGTTGCAATGTCTATTCTTAAAATAATAAATCACATTCTAATTTTATAATAAGAAATTTTGTTTTATATTTATAATGAATTCAATTTAAATTTATATAAAAATAATTTATTAATAAATATTACTAGACATGTTTTTAATTTTTTTTATTCTTTTACTTTTTTGGTAAATTATTGATTTGTTGATTCTAAATTAATTAAAAATATATTAAATAAATAAATAATACTAAGGATAAATAAAATGAATCATAATAATACTTGAACTATTTTAATATAATAAATTAAAATTTAAAATTTTAGGGTTTATTGATTGAATGTGTAAATTACTAAAATTACAATATAAAATTATATTTTAAAAAAATATCTATATTATTTCAAAAGTGCTAATGGCGGGGATTAAACAACTCAAATATAATGTGAAAAAACAGTACAAAACCAGCTGTGATAAAGGTGATCATATGTTAATGAACATATATTTATATAATGTAAACATAATCAATTTTCTTTTTTAAATAAATTTGAGGTAGGGCCTGGTCCTGAGGTAAGTCCGCCCCTGATTGGTTCCTCTCACTCTTGAAAATTGAAATCGTATCCAGTTTCAGTCTACTGCTATTCTTTTTTAATCTTTCATTTTTTTAAAAGAAAATAAGTTCATGTAATAATTAAAGAGTAATATTAGGGTTTTCAAAAAAATTCCCAAAATCTTTCCCACTACTCATAGACAACTTTGATTTTGATAAACTTCAAAGTATGTCAAAATTTTCTTTTCTTTCGTTTAGCAGAATCAAAAGTCGATCAAATATTGGATTTTTTTTGCGTTTTTTCCACACACTTGTTATCAAGATTCAAGAGTTTTCAATGTTTTTTTTTTCACAAAGTCTATCAAAAGTGTGTGGAATTTTTTTCCACACTTTTTTTCCAAATCGTCTACAAAACTTTTCAATGTGTTTTGGAATTTATTGCGTTTTTCCACTCACAAGTCACAACTGGTAGACTTTGATTTTTGCCTCAAATAGTCAAATGTGTCCATTACTTTTTTTTTTTAGAAAATTGTCAAATATTGCCTACCAGATTATAGAAAAATTGTTTTTAACCATATTTTATATTTTAATTGTTTATAATCATTTTGCAATAAATTCTTTGGATCCTTAACCAAAATTATAAAACTACCCCAATCAATTAATTTTTTTAATTGTTTTTAATTATTTCCCCATTAATCTTCTTCTCTTCCACGACATATCTTCTTACCTTCGTTATAACAATATTAGAGAATTTGTAAAGAATTTTTTTAATTTATTTCTTTTTCTAATATTAAAATTTTAAAGAATCGGTAAAGAATTTATTTTTTATTTATTTATTTTTCTAATATTAAAATTTTAAACCTAGAAAATTTGTCCTTTTTTTTGTATCAAAACTTTGTGTAAGAGAAGACCAAGACCAGAACACAAAAAAAAAAAAAAAAAAACCATTTTTGATAGACTCATGAGCTTTCCTTCTTCCCGAGAAATTACATTCATCCATTTTTTTCTGAGAAAATCCCATTAAAATCATCTAAAAAAACCCACTTTCTTTTTAATTTAGAATTTGTTTTTACATTGGAATCTTTTATTGATTTTTTTAAAAATATATTTATTTTCAAACGATTCTCTCTTACTTCGTTTTTGTGTTTTATTTTCTTGGAAAAATATTTATATAATGTTAGTTGGAGATTTTGACATTTTCTTTAACAACATTATTTAAATGCGCATTCTTGTTTTAACGCATGTCAAAAATGTCAAGATCCAATCCAAGTCTTCGTTCAAGGCTTCAAGTTTCTGTAGAGGAAAATCAAGGGATATTAAGATTTTAGTTCTTATAGTTTACGTTTATCTGGGTTTGGTCCGTTAGTTTTTAAAATTATTAACTTTAATCCTTTCGTTAGAAATTCTATTAAAACAAATAGATTGGTACTGTCAGAGGCTTCAATGACTAAAATACCCTTAATTAAGGTATAATAACCGAAATACCCTAAATTTGGATTACTGGTGAAGGGCAATCTAATAATTTAATATAAATTTAAATAAAAATACCAAAACAAATTAAATTAAAATATATAAAAAACTAATTAAAAAATAATATATTAAAATAATTAATACATTTAGGGTTTAGGGTTCCCAAACCCAGAAATTAAACCCAAATCGATATCACAAACCCAAAATCAAACATAACTTCTTTTATTTTTCATAACATCACAATTTCTAATTCATCATTTTATCAACCACCCACATATCATTATCAACAATCCTAATTTTTTTTTCCAAAAATCATTATCAACAACCCTAAGTTTTTTTCCAAAAATCATTATCAACAAATGAATGAAAAATAATAATAATAAATCAACAAAATCAAACCCAGGATATCATCATCAACAACACCGTCACCGTTCAGATTCAACAATACCATCACCAGTAAGAAAATCCAAATCCAAATCCACCCCCAAATCGAAACCAAAATCCCTCTCTTCTCTCTCTAACACCCACACAAACCTAAGAAAATCGACCATGTAAGCCAAAAAAACCTAAGCTCCAAATCCTATCTTAAAATCGAAACCGAAATCCAAATCAAAATACAAATCAAACCCAAACCCAAGGAAATCGAAAATCAAACCATCAAAAACCTAGAAAATCAAACCCAAAAAATGATACAATCGGAGATCGAAAAACAGGGAAATGAAGAAGACAAAAGAGAAACACAAATCGTCGATCGGTGTCACGCCTGTCGCAAAACGGGTAAGAAGACGCAATCAATGTAGCGTCGATCACCGTAAACGGTGAGTTCTGGAAGAGAGAGAGAGAGACAGTTTGACGAGAGAGAGAGAGAGAACGTTGAGAGGAGAGTTGGAGAGAGAGAGAAATATTGTTATTATTATTTTAATTAGTTGTTTATATATTTTAATTTTATTTTTAATTTGTTTTGTTTTTTAATTATTTGTAATGCTGATTATGAAATACCATTTTTACCCTTGTTTATGAAAAGCTTCTAGAAGCTTTGATCAACTTTTCCATAATGTCCTTGTTGACCTAACGAAAGTCAACGAAAATCTAACGGAATTGGACGGTAGGGACTCGAATATGTATTATCAGAGAACTATTTGACTAAAGTTAGCAATTCTAAAAATTAGTGAACTAAACCCAAATAAACGCAAACTAGAAGGACTAAAATCTTAATATCCCAAAAATTAAAGAAGCCAATAAGGGGACCCATAAAACACACTAACAATAATCAATCTCACACTTTTTTTTTCTTAGACTCAATTTTGTGTTTTTAAGACTTATTTTAATATTTCTGGGACTTATTTTGTTGTGACTTACACAACACCACCGCACAATGAATGATAATTAGAGTACTTATTTAGTCTGACGATGTTTCAAATTCGAATAGCTCTCATATGATAAATGAGATAATTCAAAATAATAATATTGAGACCTATTACTATCCAAATAAATTTAAGATACTTCACTTTTTAAAATTAAAATGATATGTCTTTTCAAATGTTTTACATATTTAAGTCAATCAAACACTTTATCATAACTTCCCTTGCAATTTTAATTATTTTATAGTTGACTTTAGAATTTGTGTCTATCCAAAAACTGCATTGATTTTATGATGTCTAGAACAAGTATTTGTCCAAAACAAAACAATTGGATAATCTTTATTTTTTTTTCTTAAAAAATTATGTATTGAACAATTACTTCATTTTATGAAAAAAAAAAACAATTAATTCAGCTCTTAATTAATGGTGTCAACTAGTTTGATTTTCTTAATAGTTAATAAAGAACTAATTACACCAACCTCCTCTGAGGTATGCTCTATTATACACGGAAACAACTTTATTAAAAATTGATACTCGTCTTCCCTACCGTTAGTCAACGATGGTTGAACTAACCGTTGACAGACTAAGACCCTTCAAAAGATAAAACTACCCCTATAATTATAAATAAAAAATGAAAAATAAAAACTAATTATAAAAAACTAATTAAAATAATAATAAATATTATTATTAAATCAATTAAATTTAAAAAATGGATTTGATAGAGATCCAGACCGTCCATCTCATGAAATGGAGGTGAAGATCCACCAAATCCATTCTTTTTAATTTTAAAAAATGACCAAATTAAAAAAATGGATTTGGTGGAAATCCATATTGGATCTCCACCAAATTAAAAACCCTAATTTATTCAGAAATCAATCATCACTATCATCAACCCTAATTTTTGTTTTAGAATTCATTATCAAACACCAAAATCCATCTCCAAATCAATGGAGTTTGATGGAGATCCCAAAATTAAAAAGAAGAAGATCAAACTAAGAAAATGAACCCCATCATTTTATGGGTTCATTATTATTTTTTTAAAAGAATCCAAAATCAAAATTTACAAATCCAACTTTGAATCGTCTCCGACAGATCCAATCTATCTCTCTATCTCTTTTTCTTCCCCACTGATCTCATCTCTCTTTCTTCCCCACCACTCTCTCTCATTTCTAACCCTAGCCAATCCGATCTCATCTCATCTCTCTAGATCGATCGATCTATCTCACCACCACCATCAACCACCCCGAAGCCGAGAAAGAATAAGAAGAGAGAGTGATATGGTCGTTGTCGTTGTCGTCGTCGCGCTTTCGATCGTCATCGTCCCTTTTGGTCATCACCGACGTCCTAGTCTCTGCTTCCGGTCGTCGTCGTCGCTGTCGTCGCTTGAGTGTTGGGAGGTTTGATGTTGATGATGGTGTAAGAGAGACAAATATTTTTTTTAATAAGGTTTGGTGATACTGATGATGAACACGTGAGAGAGAGAAAGGTTTAATTTGTTTCGTTTTGTTTTTTATCTAAAATATTTAATATCATAATTTAAGTCGAAAGACAATATTACCATTCTTGATAGGGTCAAAGGTTAAATGTAACGGACGTTGACTGACGACAGGGGAGGTGAGTGTCAATTTTCGATAAAGTTGTTTCCGTATGTATTAGAGCAAACCTCAAGGGAGGTTGGTATAATTAGTTCGTTAATAAATATAGGTTACAAGAATATTGGTTTCTCTCAATTTTCGATAAAGTTGTTTCCGTATGTATTAGAGCAAACCTCAAGGGAGGTTGGTGTAATTAGTTCGTTAATAAATATAGGTTACAAGAATATTGGTTTCTCTCACTCTTGAAATTGTATTCAATTCCAGTCTAATGTGAATTCTTTGTTAATCTTTGCTTTGTTAAAAACAAAAAAAAAAGTTCATGTAATAATTAAAACTAATTCCAGGCTATTCAAATTTTTCTTTAAAATCTTTTCCAAATTGAAGTGATACATGAGTTGTCATTGTCACATCACTCATAACATAATTTCATGATTTACTAGATGTTGACAACTTATATACAACATATATCGAGGAAAAAATTTAAAAAGTCTAGCATTACTCGTAATTAAAATGAAACTTCATGAAAGCTTCCTACACTTTTTAATTGTGGGGGTGTCTAAAAAGAATTTTTTGCGCTCAAAAAAGGAAAAACAAAAAAAAGGTGGGTCTCAAATTCGAAAAAGTACAAATAAATATATAATTTTAAAAAAAAAAAAATATGGGTTTGGGGAGCCTCCACTATTTTTCTTTGCCACCGGTAATTGGTTGCCATAAAAATAAAAATAAAATTGTTTGGAAAATCACAACTTGAGTCGGTATATATATGAGTGTGTATTTGCAAATTAATAGACGAAGTAGTTGAGTTGAGTTGAGAGGGCATTAAGATATGGGTTCGAAGTGGGTTATGGTACTAATAATATTCATGTTTGTTTCCTTGAAAGGGTGTTTGAGTCAAATTAGTGGGTGTTGGGAAGAAGAAAGAGTTGCTCTTTTGCAACTTAAACACTTCTTCAATCTTCCAGATAATTCAGACTGTTGTCAATGGGAACGGTGAGTTGCAACGAAAGTACAGGCAGAGTGATCAGTCTCCATCTTGAATATAGAAGGGATTGGGAATTAAGAGAATGGTATCTAAATGCTTCTTTGTTTTATGCCTTCCAGCAACTACAGGAAGTTGACTTAAGTAGCAATTCTATTGTCGGTTTTGTAGAGAACAAAGGTCTCTTGCTTTCTATCCTTGTAAATATTTCAACACACTTTATATATATATGGGATGGAATTTTACTTCAGTTGTCTCTGTCTTTAAAATTGTTACTTCAATACATAGTATCCAAATGGACATCTTTCAAGTTCCATGTAAATTTATAGGATTTAATCTTCCAATAAACTTATTTTTTTTCTTGCTTAATTTACTAAATAATGGAGACTGTTAATGGAAAATTTTATTCTCATATATGTTACAGGTTCAGACAAGTTATTAAGATTGAGCAACTTGGAGAATCTGGATTTAGGAAATAACATGTTCAACAACAACATATTCTCATCTCTTGGAGCTCTTTCATCATTAAATACTCTCTCTAAATGATAATGGATTAAAAGGGGTAGTTAATGTTTCAGGTAATATAAGCTTGGATCTCTTTATCTTCTTCTCTCAATTTCTCTTCTAACAACCAACTGTGTTTGTATTTCTGTTCAATACGTACTTTCCAGGACTGGACTCTTTATATAATTTAGAGTTCCTAGACATGAGCAAAAATGAGATTGCCAAACTTATTTTCCCCAAAGGTAGTGATGATGCAAACATGAATTTGATTAATTTGAAGGAGTACTATTACCATTAGCCTATAATCTTTTTCATTTAATCAAATAAATTTTAAAAGGGTGATAGATTGGTTCTCACAGGTTTGAGAGGATTGAAATAGCTTTATCTAAACAATGTCAGCATTCACGATGGAAGAAGCCTATTACTGTCACTAGTCTCTTTAGTCTTTCCCATTCTTGAAAAAACTTGATCTTAGTTATAATAATTTTAGTGGAATGACGACAAGTCAAGGTAGGTTACTATTTTCTGCTCCTTTTGAATTTCATCCTCGTAATTTAATTTTAAACTTGGTGTCCCTTTTTATCAGAGTACTTGCATAATTTTACCAACCTAGAATACTTGTGGTTGGATGGTTCTTCTCTACATATAAGCCTTCTTCAAAGCATTGTAGTTCTCATTTCCCCAAGAGAATTGTTGATGGAGACTTGTCAAGTCAATGGCGTCTTAGGTTCTCAAGGTAGATTACTCATTATATATTAATATGAAGATCCAATTAACATGAAGTTCTTCGATCGTTTAATTTAAGTTGGTGCTCCGATCCTTCTCATCAGAGTACTTGAATAATTTTACCAAAGTGGAAGGTTTGTACTTGGATGGTTCTTCTCTGCATGTAAGCCTTCTTCAATTCATCGGGGCTTTCACTTCCCTAAATAATTTATGGATGCAGGGTTGTCAACTAAATGGGATCTTAGATTTTCAAGGTACATTACTCACTGTTTAATTTAATTTATGAAGACACTACAAGAAAAATATTTGTTTTTATCTCAATATAATTTCTCTTTCCTATATCACATTTTTTTCGGTTTTGATGTGACATTCATCTTTTAAATATTTATACGTAAACATAAAGGACTAACATATATATACAGTTCTTCTATTAGACGAACTTATATAATAATTTTAAAATATCCAACCACAACCATATATTCATATTGGATCCACAGTCCTATATATCTAATATGAATATGTAACTGTAGTTGAACGTCCTTATCAAAGAATCAATATATATATATTTGAAATACCACATACGGTAGTAGCCAACAAGAACATATAGGACTAAACTATATTAGTGATGAAATTACTTTATATATTTATTAAAGATTTCTTTTATTATTAAGTCCGTTAACAAATTATTTTACCCACTACATGTTTAAACTGGTTATCAAGATTGAGCAATTTAGAGCATCTGGATTTACAAAAGAATATGTTTAACGATAGCATATTATCATCTCTAGGTGTTCTTTCTTCATTAAAAGAATTATATCTGAATGATAATAGAGTGAAGGGAATTGTTGATGTTCAAGGTAATTAATTAAGCTTGCCTCTCTTCTTTTTGTCTCGATCACTTTCTCTCGTATCAATTATCAACTTTAATTACGTTGTTTTAATTGTTGGTTTGAGATTAAATAATTTCTAATGTTTTTCGTTGACTAGAATCTTTAAATAATTTAGAAGTTATGGACATGAGCAACAACGAGATTGACAAATTTATTTTCCGGAAAGGTACAAATTAGATTACTTGAGAAGCTAAGTGTGGTATTTTTCATTCAATTAGTTTCATCACTTGGTGGATATTGACAGGTTTGAAGAAGTTGGAAACCCTTTATCTACAAAATGTCAGCATTCACGATGGAATTAGCAGCCTATTACATTCACTGGCATCATTACCATCCTTGAGGGAGCTTGATCTTAGCTTTAATAATTTTAGTGAATCAACCGCTACTCAAGGTAATTGATATATGAATTGGTTTAATAATTAGAGTAGTTGCAAAATTTTACCAACCTGGAAGAGTTGTACTTGCAGATGGTTCTTCTCTAGTACATGTGGATTTTACTTCACTCGATACTTTGTACATGCAGAATTGCCAACTCTACGGCACCTCTAGTTTTTGTTGGTGGGATGGTATGGTTTGAGGTCACTTGTGGTGCACCTCTAAGAGAGAATTCGAACACAAACAATAAAATGAGAAGCTTTTCTTATATCTCTCTATATTTCATTCACCACTCCACATATTTTCAATACAACTTTCATCCCTTTATATAGGAAAATGAGATGAGCTAAACTACAAACAAAATAAATGCAAACAATGAAGTCAAATGTGTGGTTAGGAAGCAGCTGGGAGTTGGAGGTGGTTGGAGCCATATCAATGGCCGGTTTCTAGAAGTGGGCGGTAAGGTGGTTGGCTGAAAGTGGTTGGCTGAGGTCAAGTTTATTTTTCAACATCCCCCCTTAAACTTGACTCCCCATGTTTCACCATACCAAGCATTGTCTTTAATCTTGAAAACACATCATGTTTGAGAGGCTTGGTGTAAATGTCATCAACTTGATCATATGTCCTGCAAGAGACTAGTTCAACCTCCTTATTCTTCACATGCTCTCTGATGAAATGATACCGTGTATCGATATGTTTGCTTCTTTCATGGAATACTGGATTCTTTGCTAGCGCAATTGCTGACCGATTGTCGATGTAGACCTCTGTGGGATTATCTTGTGGAAATCCCAAGTACTGCAACACATTCCTGATCCAGATACCATGACAAACAGTTGAGCAGGCAGCAACGTACTCAGCTTCACATGATGACAGTGTCACAATGGCTTGCTTTTTGGATGACCATGTGAACGTTGTATCTCCCATAAAAAACGTAAAGCCTGTCGTGCTTTTACTTTCATCCAGATCTCTTCCCCAATCACTGTCTGAATAACCAATTAACCTGCAATCTTCACATTTGGTATAAAATATGCCATCATCAATTGTACCTTTTATGTAGCGAAGTATCCTCTTTGCAGCATTTAGGTGAGACTGGTCAGGAGTCTCCATGTATCTGCTGACTAGTCCAACTCCAT
The DNA here is from genome assembly GCA_032871835.1 of Dipteronia dyeriana. Classification (NCBI taxonomy): domain Eukaryota; kingdom Viridiplantae; phylum Streptophyta; class Magnoliopsida; order Sapindales; family Sapindaceae; genus Dipteronia; species Dipteronia dyeriana. Next base: position 1,801,252 of record CM065303.1, read on the forward strand.
AAAGTATATCTGGCCTGGTACACGTCAAGTATCTCAGGCTTCCAACCAAGCTCTTGAAATAGGTTGGATCAACATCTCCTCTTTCATTCTTTCTTAACTCTAATCCTGTTTCTACTGGATTTGTGACAGGATTGCATTTTTCCATACCAAATCTCTTTAGAATTTCTTTTGTATAGATACACTGGGAGATGAAGATACCTTTTTCGCTTTGCACAACTTCAATACCAAGAAAATGAGCCATTAGACCAATGTCAGTCATCTCAAATTCTTTCACCATTTTCCGTTTGAAATCTTCAAAGACTGCTGGATTGTTACCGGTGAAGATCAAGTCATCAACATATAGGCATGCATATAACAAGCTTCCATCAGTCTCCTTCCTCAAATATAGTGCATGCTCATACGGACATTTCTGGAATCCATTCTCTTGAAAGTAATCAGCAATCCTCATGTTCCATGCACGGGGTGCTTGCTTCAAACCATATATAGCTTTCTTCAGTCTGGAAACTTTATCTTCATTGCCTTTCTGCACATACCCAGGTGGTTGTTCCACATAGATTTCTTCTTCAAGAAAGCCATTCAGGAATGCTGACTTTACGTCAAGTTGGTAAATTTTTCAACTCTTCTGGGCTGCCAATGATATTAGCAATCTGATGGTCTCTAGTCTGGCAACCGGGGCAAAGACTTCTCCGTAATCAACTCCTTCTTTTTGTTTGTAGCCTTTTGCTACAAGTCTTGCCTTGTATCTCTGGACTTCTCCTTTCGCATTCCTTTTGGTCTTGTAGACCCATTTTACTCCGATGGTTTTTCGGCCTTTTGGGAGATTAGTCAACTCTCACGTCTTGTTCTTTTCAATGGATCGAATCTCTTCATCCATTGCACTTCTCCATTTTCCTTCTTGGTTAGCCTCTTCAAAACTAACTGGATCACTTGTCATCAACAGACAATACAAAGTAATGTCTTCTTCCACCTATTCTGTATTTTCATACAGATCTTCTAGGCTACGTGTCTCTCTAGGCATCATATCTGAAAAATCACGTTCAATCGGTGATGGAGAATCATACCTTTATGATAAAGAGGAACCATGTTGAGGAGTCTGCTGATTTCCGGGTATATGTGGCTCTGTAGCCACTTCTCTTGTCTCTTTTTCAGATATCAACTCTGCACTTCTGGAAGCTTTGTTCTGATCCCAATTTCAGGATTCATTTTCTTCAAAAATGACATCCCTGCTGAAGATCACTTTCTTGGTGATAGGGTTGTATAGCCGATAACCCATAGCTCTATCACCGTATCCAACCAGGATACACTTTTCTCCTTTATCTTCAAGCTTCGTTCTTCTTGCTTCTGGGATCTTGATGTAGGCAATGGAGCTAAAAACTCTAAGGTGGCCCACACTTGATTTGTGAGTGCTCCATGCTTCTTGCGGCGTCTTTGTATCAAGACTCTTCGTAGGACATATGTTTTGTAGATATACCGCATATAAGACTGCTTCGGCCCAAAAACTCTTAGGCATGTTTTTATCCTTTAACATGCTTCTGACCATGTTAAGGATTGTTCGATTCTTCCTTTCAGCTACACCGTTTAACTGAGGAGTATAAGCTAGAGTAAACTGATGTCTGATTCCTTGTTGCTTAAGGAATTCCTGGAAAGCACCTGTAGTGTATTCTCCACCTTGATCTGATCTCAGTGTTTTGATGTAGTAGCCACTTTACTTCTCCACAAGAGTTTTGAACTCTTTAAAGTAATCAAATACTTCAGATTTCCTTTTTAGAAAATAAACCCAAGTCTTTCTGCTGTAGTCGTCAATGAAGGTGAGGAAGTATTGATTCTGTCCATTTGATACTGGCGTCAATGGACCACACACATCTGTGTGAACGAGCTCAAGTGGCATGGTTGCTTTCCAATTTGCCTCATTTCCAAAGCTATTTCTGTGTTGTTTAGTGAGAACACAGCTTTCACACATCTCATTTGGGTGATGGATGTTTGGAAATCCTTTCACCATCTTCTTACTTCCCAGTTGCTTTAAACTTTCAAAATTAAGATGTACATACCTTAGATGCCACAACCAGTCTTTGTCATCGATGATGGCTGTCAAACATCTTGGCGTATCATGATAAATTGCGAGAGGGAACATCCTATTCTTCGTCATCTGAACTCGGGTAACCAGCTTTCCTCGAGCATCTGTGATGGTGAGTTGCATATTATGAAGGCTAATATGGTAGCCTTTCTCCAAGAGTTGTCCGAGACTTAGGATGTTTGTCTTCATGTTTGGAACATAATAGACATTTGAGATGAAATCATGATCTCCATTCTTCTGCTTGATCATGACATCTCCTCTTCCTTGGACAGGGATTTTAGAGAGGTCGCCAAATGAGATTTCTCCGTGAATTTTCTCATCAAGTTTAGTGAATAATTCTTTTCTGCCAGTCATATGGTTGCTGGCTCCAGAATCAAGAAACCAAACATTTTCGTTTTGATATGTTGAGTTGTGTGCCATCAACATCAACGATTCTCCTTCAATTTGCTCTTTCTCTGCAAAGTTAGAATTTTCATTTACCTCATTTAGCGAGCTTCTGCAATCGTTGCTATAGTGGCCATATTTGTGGCAGTTATAACATTGAACATTTCTTTTGTCAATGTTCGGACGGTTGTTGTACTCACCTCTTCTTCCTCGTCCTCTTCCTCGTGGGACATAGTTTTGTTGTCAACGTCCTCCTCTGTTTATGTCTCTTCCTCCTCTACCTCTACTCCTGGTTTCAGCATTTCCTGAACCTCTTCCACGAGATCCTCAATCGTTGAGTTGTGTGCCATATTCTCCTTCAACTTGCTCTTTCTCTGTAAAGTTAGAATTTTCATTTACCTCATTTGGCGGGCTTCTGCACTCGTTGCTATAATGGCCATATTTGTGGCAGTTATAGCATTGAACATTTCTTTTGTCAATGTTCGGACGGTTGTTGTACCCGCTTCTTCTTCCTCGTCCTCTTCCTCTTCCTCGTGGGACATAGTTCTGTTGTCCACGTCCTCCTTTGTTTACATCTCTTCCTCCTCTGCCTCTACTCCTGGTTTCAGCATTTCCTGAACCTCTTCCATGAGATCCTCTACCTCGTTCTCTTCCTTGTTGTGAGGTCCCCCCTTGTTCATATCTTTTTTCATTGAGGGAGAGCTTTGACTGGAGAGCTTGCTCCAATACTCTATCATCATTTCTTCTTGTGACTTTCTGCTCATGGGCTTGCAATGATCCCACAAGTTCTTCAACAGACATCGTCTTCAGATCTTTTGTTTCTCCCAGCGCCACAACTATGAAGTCAAACTTTGGATCTAATGATCACAAAATTTTCTCTGAAATTCTCATGTCTGTGAGAGTTTCTCCATTTCTTCTTAGCTGATTCGCAACGACCATAACTCGTGTATAGAACACAGCAATAGATTCACTAGATTTCATTCGCAAGGTTTCGAACTCACCTCGTAGAGTTTGAAGACAGATCTTTTTCACTTTGTCAGCATCTTTGTAGGTTTTGAGAAGGGTGTCCCACACATCTTTTGACGACTTAGCGGATGCTATGATCTCGAACGTTGCTTCGTCTAGCCCTTGATAGATTATAGACTTTGCTTTACAATCCCTCTTTCAATCGGCTTTGAGAGTCGATATTTGAGATTCTATCACGGTTCCTTCAGCTTCTTTGGATTCAGCTTCTGTATATCCATCTTCCACAATATCCATAACATCTTGAGAGCCTAGTAAAGCTCTCATTTGTATGCACCAATTATCATAGTTGTCTTTGGTGAGTTTCGGGATGACAACATGTGCGTTACCGTTGGCCATTGAGACTTGAAATGCGTAGATCCCAAATCTGGAGTCTGAATTTGCAAAAAGAGAGTGCAATGTTGTGTCCGTAATGGTCCAAAACCTTGGAAACCAGTCCGCGTTTGTCAAAAAACGAGTTCGGAGGCGTCCGAAACAAGCGGTCAAACTTTTTGGAAAAGTCAACCAAGATAACGGAATATTCCTTTGACTGGCGGAATATTCCAGTCGTTATAACGCCGTTAGTGACGTCAGCAACCCGTGAATAGTGACGGGTCTTCGGGTAGAATTCCGGGTCGGCCAGCAGCAACCGAATACCGGGTCAGGTTATCGGGTCGGATCTGGTACTGGTTGATGGATCGGACTTCGGGTCGGATCCTGCAAAAAGGGCGAGGAAGACGATCGGCGAGTGTTGTTGACGCGCCAGGGTTGGTGTTGCGCGTGGACGGCGTGTGAGTTCACTCTCCAAAATCTGTCGGCGCGTGCGTCCTCTCTGGTGCTCCGATTTGAATGGTGTTTTCACCTTTGAACTCCTGAAGATGTGTAGAACACTCTGGTGTGATCAAAAATTTATTCTGATCACTTTGAGTTCTGGGCGAATTTGACTTCGACCTCTGTTCTTCGAGTTTCTGGTTCTCTTGGGCTCTGATACCACTGTTGGTGGGATGGTATGGTTTGAGGTCACTTGTTGTGCACCTTTGAGAGAGAATTCGAACACAAACAATAAAAGGAGAAGCTTTTCTTATATCTCTCTATATTTCATTTACCACTCCACACATTTTCAATACAACTTTCATCCCTTTATTTAGAAAATGAGATGAGATAAACTACAAACAAATTAAATGCAAACAATGAAGTCAAATGTGTGGTTAGGAAGCAGTTGGGAGTTGGAGGTGGTTGGAGCCATATCAATGGCCGGTTTCTAGAAGTGGGCGGCAAAGTGGTTGGCTCAAAGTGGTTGGCTGAGGTCAAGTTTATTTTTCAACAGTTTTCAAGGTAGATTACACATTGACCATTGTTGAATATTATGAGGATCCAACATATATGCTTCTTCTTGGCTTTCAATATATTTTTTTTCATTATTATTTCTTATGATTAATATATTTTTTTAAATATTTTCAGATTTACTTAATTTCTCGAGTCTGAGAGATCTCAATATGGATGATAGTACCCTGGATATAAGCTTCTTTCAAATAGGAATGATGGCTTCTCTTTAGTCTTTATTACTTAACAATTGTGAACTGCAAGGAAGTTTATCCAATCAAGGTTAAAATCTCTCTGCCCCATCAAAAGTAAATCATCAAATTTTTTTATTAGAAAATCAAACTGAACATTTTATCAATAATATGGCAATTGACTTTCTTTACAGAATTCTTGTCTCTAATAGTTCTTATAAACAAATTTACAAAATAAATAGTTCTCTCGACACCTTATCTCTTGCCAATTGTGAAGAAGTTTATCCTATCAAGGTTAAAATCTCTATAAACAATTTTTTTATTAGAAATTGAGCGATTACTAAATTAGTCTTGCACTTTTTTTTTTTTATTCCAAATTATTTGTGACTTTTAGATAAGTAACCAAATTGGTCCTCAAGTTTTTTCAAAGTGCCAAAATGGTCCCTGCGCTTTCAAAAATACCAAATGGATCATTTTGACCGTTAATTTTGATTTTTGACTTTGGTTAAACATTGGAAATTACTTTAATACCCTTATATAAAATTGATATACTAATATTTAAATCTATATATAATAAAACAAATATTAATATTTTTTTATATAAAAAAAGGTGTACGGCATGGGAGTTCCCCATATCGGTGAGACCTCCTCCACGTTTTAGTTTCCAATTCGTGGAAAACCTCAATGATCTGGGTTTCCCAAAACGCGTAGGCCCCCGATCTGGTTCCAGACCGTGGAAGATCGTCAGAATCCACCTCTAGTAGTAGAGGTGGATTTCTATTGTAAGAATTATTATTATATTATAATTTTGATATTTTTTTATTAGAAAATGATTTTACTTTTCTGTTGTAAGGATTTCTGTTGTAAGAAGTCTTATACTATATTAATAATAGTACTTATAAACAAATTTACAAAATTAATATAAAGTATTTTATATGTTTCTTCTCGAGTTTTTAAGTAATTTTCGTTTGTTTGTTTGTTTTCCAACTTATCAGATTTACCAAATTTAAAGAATTTGAAGAGTCTTTACGTGGATTATACTAGTCTTGATTTGGGCTTTCCAAATGATTGGGCTGATGACTTCACTTGAGATTTTGTCGTTAATCAATTGTGGATTGCAAAGCATCTTGTTGCTTGAAGGTTAGATTCTCTCATCCCCTTCAAAAGCAATTTAATTTTTAATTAGAAATTCAGACTAAACCTATTGTAAATACTATGTCAATTGACTGATTAAAAATATGTTTATCAGTGATAACAAATTCGTAGAAGTAATAAAAATAATATGTCAATTGACTCTCCTTAAAGAATATTTATCAGTAATTAATTTTTTAAGTAAAAAGAGCACTTTGTGAATTTATCAATAATTATAAATTTGTAGAATTATGTGTCAAATATGTAGTTATTAACTGAATCACATTTTTTTCCTGAATTCCAATTGATACCATTATATTAATTATCTTGTTCCGCAGATGGTGGTGTAATTCCTAAATTCCTCTACCATCAGCAAATACCTATTATTCCTTGATCTCTCTAACAATAACTTGACTGGGGGGTTTCCAAATTGGTTGTTGGAGAACAACAAAGAATTACGTTATCTTGGTCTAGCCAATAATTTGCTTGGAGGATATTTGTCAATTCATTCTCACATGAATTTAACAGAATTAGATATCTCGAACAATTCCTTCCAAGGGCACATTCCAAAAGAAGTGGCAGAATATCTACAAGTTTAGAGACTTCAAACCTTTCTAGAAATCACTTTGATGGTAGCATTCCCTCTTCAATTGGTGATATGAACTTATAAAGTTTCGACTTATCTTACAATAATTTGTCTGGTGAAATTCCTGAGCACTTGACGGAGGGTTGTACCTCTTTATCGGTTCTTGTGTTATCCAACAACAAACTTGGGGGCAAAATATTTTCTGCCAAATTCAACTTGACAAATCTGAAGACTTTACAATTGAATGGTAATATCTTTATTGGAAGTATACCGGATAGCTTCACTGCACTCCATGAAGTTGCAAGTCCATTTTGTTCTGAAATTCTTCTCAATTGTTCACCAATAACTGGTCTTGGATATAATCCTGAATATCATATGAATAGGATCGAAGAAAGTGTAGAGTTTACAACGAAAACCTTGTCTTACTCTTACCATGGAAAAGTGACGCGGGTTTACCAACGTATGTCCTAAGAACGAAAAACTGGAATCCACCTGAAAAAAAGAAATCGAAATTTGACTAAAATTTTATTATGCCGCTCAAAACAAAGAACAAGAGGTTTAAATAACCTCTGAAAACCCTAACTAAAAGCCAAAAAGATCAAATTGGACATTCACTAAACAAATAAAAACTAAAACGAAAAAACTAAAAAATTAAAATAAAACTTCAAATGCTCGACAGCCTACCTTAATCAGCTATTTTGAGAGTGCAAACGACCTCAACCGGGGAACCCAAGGTTGCCACGACGTAGATCGCCAAAATCCCTTTCCGAAAACATATTATAATAAGCAATCGAACAACCGAGCTAAAAGTTATGCCCGTTTCTTTGAACCAGCTCTTTCAGTCATGCTTATTTTTTTCTTTGCCAATTTTCTATCCAACTCTTCTTCAAACTCCAAGGCTAGTTGTCCTACATCAAAAAGTTCTCACCTACATGTCTGGAGTTGATCTCTCTTGTAATAAACTAACAGGTCCAATTCCTCCACAAGTTGGAAATCTTACATGAATCCACGCACTGAATTTGTCCCACAACAACTTGACTGGACCGATCCCGCTGACATTTTCGAAACTCAAACAAACTGAGAGTCTGGATCTTTCGTACAACAATTTGAATGGAAAAATCCCTCCTCAGCTGGTTGAATTGTATACCTTGTGTTCTTTCAATGTAGCACACAACAACTTGTCCGATAGAACCCCTGAGAGAGTTGCACAATTTAATACTTTTGGTGAAAATAGCTACGAGGGAAATCCTTTTCTTTGTGGACCGCCATCGCACAAAAGTTGTGAAACAACTAGATCGCCATCACCAATGCCAGGAGCTTCAAATGACAAGGAGGAAGATAATGATCTCACTGACGTGGACATCTTTTATATGAGTTTTATAGGGTCTTATATAATTGTGTTGTTAGGAATTGCAACAGTTTTATATATAAATCCTTACTGACGACGAGCATGGTTCTATCTTGTTGAGAAGTTGATGACATCTTCCTATTATTTTATTGTAGACAATTTTCCTTACCGATTTTGTCATTGAAATATCAGGTTGCATAATGTTGTTTTCCTTTGTGATTTTTTGGAATTTAATGTCGCTTTTGTAATCGGATAACTTTTTATAGTGAAAAGTCGATGTTCTGGACTTGTTAATTTGTTTGACTTTGTAAACAGGGAAGCTGTTTGATGAAAATGCTTTCTATAGTACAACTTTAAGACAGAAAATTAAATTGGAGGGAAAAAGACTCCACTGATGAAGCTTGTGCTCTGCTTTCTCATTGATTAACTAACGAACTAACTATTACAGCAGTCAATATGTACAAAATTCTTAACCAATCACATGAATTTGCAAGCCTTGAGCATCTTTACAGATCAATCATGATGATACTCTTGGACGCTTTGCAATTTTTCCAAGAGTATATTAGAGCAGTAGCAAGGATTTTATTGGAAATATTCGGTGTCTGTGTTTGTTAGTATTTGGTGATAGTTAAAAGCACAATGAAGACCTGACAAGGATTTTGTTGAGAACTGAGTTTAGAAAATAAGGAGTACTCTGTTTTTCAACTTGTATTTCTTTTTTACACGGTTAATTTTACAATGGTGAAGTCTATCAATAGGTTCAGTGTGTCGGTCCAGTAATGTCTTTCTCTTGAGGCATTTTTATCTATTATTTAGAGCATTCCCGATTCTATAATGTATTATGAAAAAGTTAGATGTAAAATAGGATGTATAGACAATGCGATAAAACATACTCTTCCAATACAATTACGAATATTCAATGCCAAGGTGAAACGACAAAAGAAATTAGATGGCTTTCATCTCCAAAGGGTTTGGTGAATAGCTATTTAAGAAACATATTTTAATACTTAGTCTATTCATCCTATTTAAAATCTAATTTTTTTCATAATCTATCGTAGCTCCAAGGATGATTGCCATACCAAAATATTGTCATGAAAATTAAATCCATTCTCCTTTTAGTATCTGCAAACCTCTCCTCTTTTCTTATCTTTATGGTTGCTCTGCCTTGTACAATTCACGGCTCCTGATATGCAAGCTTTGTTTTCTCTCGATCCATTTATCTTTTCGTATTTAATATAAAATATATTAAAACTATTGCTGGAGAAGAAAGCTATTTAAATCACTGAATCAATACAGATTTATAGTATCTAAAATTATGAAAAAATTTGTTTGATGAGTTTCAATAATAAGAGATGTAGATTTTGTGAAAAAGGTATATTGAACGAGGAAGAGACATGGCAAATTTCTTCTGCCATGAAAGTGTTATGTAAAATATAATTAGACATCGAAAATTTAATTCAATTTATTTTTTTATTATTTTTGAAAAGTCGAAAATTTAGTTTACCGGCAATACATACCATGTCATGTTTTGCATTAGAGGTGAGGCGTTGAAACATTTATATATTTTTTTACTTTTAGGTTATACTTCATTCAAACTATTAACTAATGTTAGGCAACCAAAAATAAGCATCAAAGTCGATCCAAATGATATCACAAATGATTTTTAAAAACCAAGTAATAAGCAATCAATCAGATGCACAAAAATGCAACTGTGCAAGAATACCATCACTGCCATCTTCAGTATTTCAAAAGCACGTAAAATTAAAAATAGTTTTCCAAGAGCTCAGGGGCAGAAAAATGAAATGAACGTAACAGTCAGCTTGGCAATTTCAATATCATAATCATATACTGCTCCCAAATATTGCTAGTAATTCCAATTTGGAAGGCCATTCTACCACAAAAATTCATCCCAAAATATTTCTCAGATCATCATCATCATCATGACATTATCGACGTGGATTCCATCTATCCTGGCAAAAAAAATGACAATAAACAAGTATATGGTAAAGAACATGTATACCAATCAAAACGTATCCGAAACCGCCGATCCAAGAGCATATTGTTCTAAATCAAGTACACAGTATGCGAATTTACACTCCTTTATCGGTATGGACCTCAAACAAGCTAAGTTATGAATAACATGTTTCACCTCTTTTTTTTAACATTCGAGAATAGTGGGCAGTGTTTTAGTAAATCATCTCATCCAAAAGTCGCAGAGTGCGGCTAAAAACATTCAAGGTATAAGCTGTAAATCTCCAGCAAAGGACCTCACCTTGAAGATGGCAGGTAGTAAACTAATAAATAATCTTATCCAAACTTCAGAAAACATATCTAATTTTATATTTTTCATAACAATGTAATATGCTTCAAAACAAGGTTGTCTTAAAATAACCCAACAGCAAAACTCAACTTGAATGTAGCACGCATGCCTAGAAACATAAAACTTAACTAAAACTACTTCATAATTATTGTCAAGTGTACTTACTATCTGCGGGAGGTTAATGCAGCACCAGTTGCCCTGCCAGAGCACAACACATTAAGCTCAATATGCTTTTCGTTTGATCATAGAAACAATGTACATAGTACATAACTACATACTCAGACATTAAGATGTAATATACTGTAGCCTCTTGAAGGGTTAATGCCGTACCTGCCCTGCTGTTTCCCAACAAGGTTTGTGTTTGGTTTTCCTTGAATTGGGCCCTTGCTTTGTGTATTTGTCGCACTTGACCTCTCAAAATTTGCCCCATTCAATTGAAAAGGATCTCTAGATTTGCTGAGAATCTTTACATTCGAGAGACCTCCAGTCATACCAAAACTACCACCATTAAGATGCTGATTCTGATTTACTGAATTAGAATCAACCGATGGAACCTTTTTCACTCGAGATTGTGCCATCGGAGTAACTGCCACAGAAGGCAAAGCTGAGGAGTAAGGAGAAGATGCTGCAGCTGCAGCTGCGACTTTGGCATAAGCTGCTGTAGCCGCTATCATTTCTTGTGCTCCCTCTCGAAGCTGAATATAGTCGCCCTCAATTACAAATAGCTGAAATAAAAAGTTGGGACTTTCAGAATAATTATATGCATCTATATTTTATGAAGAAATAAACTGAACTTCCAAAAAAAAAAAAAACTTACTTCAGGGTGACTGGCCACAAAGTCGTCAAGCTTTCCATATTGTTTCTTGTAATCATTCCAATGTAAAGGTGCAAGCATTTTGCCAAGCCTAGTTGGTAGCTGTACTCAGACACAAAAATAGAAAATGGTAAGTCAAAACCAAGTTTCAGGGCATAGAAATATATATCATGCAACCTATTGATGTTCTACAAGTTATTATTTGAAAACTCACCGTTGAACTTATCCGAATTCTACCCCCAGCTGGGATTGTACGAACTATGCAAGTCAACAAGGATCTTTCATCAAGAAGAGAATTCTCTGAAGTCTTTCCTGCTATTCGAATCTTCATCTGCCCAGTTGAGATCAACGCTTCAGGTAAAGCTGAACTAGTCCCATTGTTAATTGTTGTTTCACCAATATTGACTGAATTAATTGAAGTATCAGTCAGAGGAGATGCATTGACAGCAGAGCTTGGTTGTTCAGCTTTAGCAACTTCCCCATGTAGTCCATGATCAGTCAAGTTCAGATCATTCCGCTCCTGCAACAGTTTCAATTAACATAAGCTGCTTCTCTTATCAATTTACCATCTACTTTAAAGACTAACCAAATTTACTGGATGGCACCAAGTAAACATAAATGAACACAAACCTTCGCTTCACTGTTCTGTTCAAGAGTACCCAATCTTAATGCCTCATGAAATTGGGCAGAAATTTGTTGTAAATTCTGCTCAGGTTGAGGAGCAACTAAGTAGTTTCTGTTCATTGATTCAAGAACCTGCAAAAGAAGCATTATGGTGGGGTCCTGACGATATCACATGCAGAAACGAGATACAACAGGCCAATATTATAAACAGAATCATATTCATGATATAAGGACCTGTGCTTCCCCGGCTGATGATGAAATTACAGAGTCTGGTTCTGTCCCCTGGCTAATATGAATATCCACATAACCTGAATGAAGAGCTTGTCCATTAACAGACATGTCATATTCATACTTAGCATCTGACCTCATAAGGTTTTGATCAGTTTGGGATGGTGCATGTTGATTCGGTGCCGACATCTGTGAAACCTCTGAAGCAGACTGAAGAAGGAAAAATCATTCACAAGTAATGTTCAACATGAATAATAAAAAAAACATGTTTTTGCTTGATAATACCTGTTGGTTCTGCCACTGTTGTAGGGATGACATTGTAGGCATCGACTGAAAATGCCCAACATGAGATTGAGGAACATGTGATGGCAGAGAATGAGGAACCCCCTGTTGATGCATGATGAATGAATGAAGAGCAGGCACTTGTCCAGGAGGAAGATAGGTAGGCAACCCAAGTAGAGACGATGGACCCATTGGGACACCGGGAACACGATCCGTCTAGTAATGTGCACAAACAACACAATTGGAAATTAAAACAATATAAGCACCAATACTATGTTTTGGTTAAGCAAGCACAAGAGAATGAAAAAAAAAAAAAAAAAAAAAAGAGGATGAATGTTGCTCATTTGATTAAGCATGAAGGGAGATCATATTTGTTGCAACCCGAAAAAAACAAATGTGGGGAGATAAAAAAGAGAAGGTAATCAACTTCCATTGTCTCTTATGCCTTGAAGAGGGAAGATGAAACCTTTGCTAATTTGAGTGTTATACCCTTATATGACATTATAAAACTTTATTTGTACATGTTATTTTCTTTTAGGAAATGTGGGTAAAAAGTTAATTCAATTTACTATCGTGAATAGGCCTTATTTTTCCAATCCCTCTCCAGCACCTAACGCCTAACACAGAATATCCATGCATGTACTATATTAAAAACGTTAAAAAAAGAGAGAACACTTTTCAATTGTGATGAAACTATTGAAAATTTCCTTAAATACATTTTCTGAGTAAAAGTGTAGTATAACCTATCCAAATCCCAGTTCACCTTTATTAAGTACCAGGGCCTTAAAGTAAATATCCTTGATCATACTAATGTCCACATATACAAACCTCAGGTTACTGTAATTAAGCTGCTTTAAGATATTATGCATTTTGTTCCATGCAGTGGTTCATTACGTTTAAGACTATAATAAATACAAAATTATATATAATTGAAAACCAAATCAATTAATAAACCATAAGGAAAAAAGTTGTTATCCTACCATCTCCATACTAAATGGTTTATATGTAAACTTTCCACTAGAGCATTTGTTATGAAGTGACCATAGTAAAAATCAGTAAAAAATAACAATAACCACAAGGATATCCACCTGAGTAGATGCATTGCCAGATGACACAAAAGATGCAGCACTATCTCCATTCCCATTCGGACGCACCCCGGAGTTAGTATTCATTGCACCACCCCCATTCACATCTAGTTGGTTTCCATTGTTCTGACCAAATTGAGATACATCCTTTGAATCCTTTTGGGAGATGCGTGACTCATCAGTGAAGCTTCCATTTCTTTCTCTAGCATCAGCCAGCTCATGTTGAAGCTGTTGTATTGTATGCAAATGAAGTCTCTCCATTTCAGCAAACTAAAATCAATAACCAGGAAAACAAGTCAAATCTTTCGAGTGATAAAACTTAAGATCAAAGTTAACTGAAAACGAGTCAACCTAGCAAGGACGAAACAATTCACTATTGTTTAATTGAAAGGATGGTGCTAATGGGTGGATGCATAATAAAATTTCAAAATCCAACAATAGAATGGGTTGTGAAACAGACATGGATATTTAAAATAAGATAAGAGATAGACCAACAAACCTGTCTTTGACAACCAAGCCAGAGCTGGTTAAATTGCTCTGTGCGTTCTCGCAATTCTGCTTGCAATGACTGATTTGAAGTTGACTGCAACTGAACACGTGCAACCCAAGCTTGTGCCTCTCTCAGCTGTTCATCTTTATACATAATGGTTTCTTGAGCAGCCCTATGCTGAAATAAAAGACTACTATTAGGCGATGCACCTCATAAGCCATATAGGGTATATGATAACTTCCAAGCTAACAATAACAATGAAAACTTACAATAATATAGATACCATATATCAAACACTGACAATTTTTTTCACAGATTAAAGCATTCTGAATGATGCTGCTACACACAAGATTATATAATAACACATGAATATTTCTAGCATATGCAAGAGTGAAAGTGTTGGACTTAACTTCCACTTTATTAAAATACTACAAAAGCACAATAAAATAACAAAGTACGGACCTGTTCTTGCATATCTATAAGTTGTCTCTCTTTTTCTTGAACGTGTTCTTGAAAATCATGTATTTGTTTAATGTGCTGGGCTCGTTCAGCTTCAGAATGATCACGTTCTCTTCTGCAAAAGGATAGAGACCATTTAAATTTGTTTAAAAGGCCAAACTTTAAATACTGATAGTAATCTATAAAAAATACAACAGAGAGTCAGATAACAAGAAACGACCATTCAGACCATAATGACAAAGAAAATCCCCCAGACAACTGACTCAAGCTGGGTCAAAAGGTATACAAAAAATAATTGAAAGGAATAGAGTTATATGGATATCCGTCTTAAAGCAAACACACACCTGAAAGTTGCCAGTTCTTTGTTTTGTTCTCTGAAAAGGTCCTCTTTAGCCCAGGCCTATTAAATATTTTGAGATACCAATTAACATATAATTCATGAAGAAAGAAAAAATGCATAAGCACAACAACCAACCGCTTCATTGTCTAATTTAATTGCATGTAGCTCTCTTTCTTTTTCTTCCATTTTCCTTTCCAACTCATGTATGGTCCGATCCCTTTCAAGGAGTTGCTCCTGCACAACAAAGTAAAGACATACTTCAGAAGTCATACAAAATCAGAAATGAAAAAAAAAAAAAAAAAAAAAAAAAAAAATTGACTCTAAAAATTAAATTCATAGACTAGCATCTTCTAAGATAAAATTTATACAACACAAATTTACAACAAAAATAAACTAATCTAGTGTCATTACAAATGCACTTCATCAATGCAAAATGAAGTTACAGCTTATAAAGTTAAATGAAAACTATGATTTTTCTTCAGAATTTGTATTTTCAACACACCCTATTTAAGTTTTTATTTTTATTTTTTATAGTGATATACCACTGGCAGCGACTCGAATCTGGACATTGCCCAGCAGAATGAACGTCCTTCACCATCAAGCCACATTGGGTGGTGGTACAACCTATTTAAGTTATAGTTATGTCTAAATACAAATTCAAACCTGCAGCTTGGCAGCAACACCAGCATGCTCTTTGATTTGAGCATCGAAGCTGTTTTGCATTTCCATGATCTCAGTTCTTGCAATTATTTGAGCTCTAAGCTCAATCTCCAGATGTTGCAGCTCCTCTCTTTGTCTAGCAAAACTATGAAGACGCTGCTGCAATAATTTGTCATTGTCCAAACTCCCATCCATTGTGATAGAACAGAAGTCCACATCCGCAGGATCTCTTCCTTGCTGCACCATAAATAAACATCGAATCATGTTCCCTTTTTGTGCACTAAATTCAATTACTAAGATCAAAATCCTTACTTCATATATTGTTCTTTCATCAGATTGCCCCAACTTTGATTGTTCCAAATCCTGTGTACATAATTTCCCAGTAGTAACAAAAGAATCAACAAAAGTACCCATGAACACTATGCTTCATTTTGTTGAAGCATGGAAGAAATATAACAAGTTTTAACCTATACAAATATATCAGAAGAAAAAGCAAACAAACTCTTCAATTTGGACCCAAAAAAAACAATAAACCCATTTAACTAAACACCCTGGGATTCCTTTGATACAAGTTTTCAATGTTGAACAAATACAACAGCAAAACATAAAACACATTGCATTAAATTTTCTTCTCTATTCTCCCAGTTTATGTGCATGTACCTTTCCATCATAGTGAATATAACTTGACCCACAACCACAGTATGGAGCATTCGTTTTTTGATACAAGTTTCGTAACATTTGAACACTAAATAACCACAATCCTAATACAAACACATCATTTAACCCAGTAAATGCTAACTCTATATTATAGTTTCCCCTTCAATAACTACAATGTAATATCAAACACACAAACATATTGCAGAATATAAACGAAATATAAACCCTAGTCCTCCAATTATGATCGAAGAAACTGAAAAAATACAAATTACAAAATTAAAAGTTTTGACTTTTTCAATATTTCATTTCACTATCTAAAAACAACGATAAGACCCCAAAATGCGAGCGAAATTACCACTTCATCACTGGCATTTCGAACAGAATGATGATGGTGATGATGGTCGGAAACGGCGCGCCACTCCTTCCGCGACGAAGCAGACGGCGGCATCGGCAGAGCACCGCCGCGAGTAGCAGCGACACCGGCCGCGGCCTCCATTGAAATCCGAAACTCAAAACACACTTCTCAAACCCCACCCCACACTTTCTTCTTTCCCTCTATCTGTCTGTGTCCGACGAAAAACCCTAATTTTTTTTTTTAGCAAAAATTAAAAACCCGAGAAAAATTACGAGAGATGGAGTCGAAGAAGAGCAATGAAGTGAAAGAAAACGATGAGAGAAACAAAATGGATTGAGAAATTGGAGATGTGCGATTGCAGGGGGTTTTTTGAGGGGTAGAGAGTGTAAATAAATGGAAAAGTTTGACAGAGAGAGAAAATACAAATATAAAAAAGAAGAAGAAGAAAAGAGAGAGATGATTGAGTGTATGAAAATTCTATAATGGGTTTACGCTCCCGCCATTTATAGGGCAACTACATCACTCTGATATATCTCATGTCACCCACGCTCTTTTCCTGGCGCGTGCATCATACTGTCGAAGATTATGTTTACATCATGATATTTTGCCTATGATCCAAAACGCGACTAAACTTATTTTATTTTGAACTATTTTACAACTGCGAGGTTTAGATGTTGAAATCGTAACTTTAACACGCAATTTATTGATATGAGTATGAGTGACCTACTATTGAACAAACATAGGCTTACTGTTTATCGCTTAAGTAAAATTATTGGAAGCAAATCTTTTGAAGTTTCTAGAAATGTAGACTTTAAAGAGAAGTTTTTTATTTTTTTGGTGTTAATTAAAAGAAATGTTTCTTTAGGCTCGGGAAGTGATTGTTCAACACAAAAAAGTTTCATGCAATTGGGAAATTCAATTAAGGAATCTCTTTTCATCATATTGGTTATTTATATATAGTATATCTAGAAATTTTAATCGGGTAGAATATTTAATTAAAAACTTAAGGTAAAAGTCCAATAATTTTTTTTAACTAAAATGATTTTTTATAAAAATATAAAGAAAAATTGAAATTATAACAAAGTTTAGATAAAATAAAACATTTATTTAAAATAAACTAAATAATATTACATTAAAAAAAAACAAGAAACAGGATATTAAAAAAAATAACAAGAAAAACAATATAAACAATTAAAAATTACAATATTTATTCTTAAAATAATAAATTACATTCTAATTTTATAATAAGAATTTATTTTTTTTGGTGTTTATAAAGAATTCACTTTAAATTTATATAAAATAACTGATTAATAAGTTTTGTTAATCATGTTTTTTTTTATTTAGGGTTTATTGATTAAATGTGTTAGGTATGCCACACTAAAATATTAGAAATAAAGTTCAAAATAATAATATATAATTTAATATAATATAAAATTAAATTAAATTAAGTAGCCACAAAAATGCATAATAAATAAATATTAAAAATAGAGGATAAAATTGAATTAAAGAAAAAAAGGCATAGTAAATAAATATTAAAATGACAGGATACAATTGAATTAAAGAAAAAAGGAAACAAAATCAACCGTGTTATGAGCTAAAATACTATGATAAATGTTATAATTTATATGCATGGGCCCAATCTGACCTTAAAGTGGGTTCATCCTAATATATATGAGTAGTTCTCTTATAAGGGGTCCTTTATTTTAATTTCGGTAATGACCACCATGAAATCATATCCATTTTTATGATTTTTGATCTAAATTTTTTTATGGATGATATATTCAATGAAATTTACCTATAAAAAAATTGAGAATTTTTCAAGCACTACAACTATTTTTCTTGAATTTTCCTATATTTCACCATTTTCTTTATGCCTTTATATTTAATAAAATCAGGATAAATAGTTGTGGTATTTGAAAAATTCTCAAATTTTATTCATAGGTAGATTCTATTAAACATATCATCTGCAAAACAAATTAGATCAAAAATCATAAAAATTGATATGATTTCATAATGATCCGTATCGAAATTAAAATAAACGATCTCTTATGAAAGAATGACTCATATATATATATATATATATTATCAATTTCTCATGAGTGCACACTAATACAAATATATGAGCACATTTTATGTGAACCGCTCATTTATATATGATTTTTGATAAGTACATACGCACCAAATTAAAGCATATAAAATGAGTGGCTCATATTCAATGTCCTCATATATTTCATAAGTGCGCACTTGTGTGAAAAATTATGTATGTATATATATATATATATACATATACAGGAATTTTCAAGTCAGTATGCACTGATATAACTTCATCAGTGTGTTAGATGTGTACCATTGAATTTACATACTTTGACTAAAAGTGTACGCACTTGTCAAAATTCTCCATAATCAACGGTCTAAATACAACGCTCTGATATAACTTATATCAGTACGCACCGATAGGAAAACCACTATATGTATACACACACACACCCACTCACCACTTATGGTGGCAATTCGAATTTGAGATAATACATTATCATGGTAAATTATTGATCTTACCACTAAGCCACATTGGATCGTGGTATTAGTTGTTGGAAAGTGGCTCGTACTCCTAAGTGATCTAAACGAAATTCAACTAAGCCTTAGTGGTCAAAACAGTGTCTGCGAAAGGTTTCCGAAAAGTGTGTGAGAGGCCAAATGGTTTGCTATAAAGACCAAGTATGCTTTGGCTCCAAGAAAATGACTTGGGCTCCAAATACTATAAATCTATAAATAGGGTGGCTATGTTTGGAACACTTGGAGCGAAGAGATACTTGGAAACATCATAATGGGTAACCTATGGGATATCAGAGTCGGAAGACTCAATGGATATCTATGGGGAAGATCCAAGGGAAGATCTAGGGAATATTCGTGTGAGGTCTAGGGGGATACCTAAGGGATGTTCGGGAGACACCCAAAGGGGACCTAGAGAGGGTTGTAATCTTAAGGCTTGATTGCGAGCTAGGTTGTGAGCTTGGGGCTCGGTATGGCTCAGTTGCAAGTAGGGTCTGCGGTTTGAGAGAGAATATTAAGCGTGTACTATGTAGTTGTAACAATTTTCTACATAGTTAATTAATATTTTTCTCCATTTGTCCTAACAACCGTGTTTTTTCTGTCTTGGTTTTGCATGTAAAAGCTTGTGTTGTGTGATTGGATGCTCTCCATCTCATTTTTCTATTTTGAGACATTATTTGTTTGCAGTGTATATGAGACATATGCTTCCTCATCAACTTTTCCCAACAAAGTGATATTAGAGCCTCAGGTTGCTTTGTTTGGGAGAAGGTTTCAACCTTGCGAGGAGTTTAATGTTAAAAAGTTTGATGAGAATAAGAAATTTGGCTTGTGGCGAGTATGAGTCAAGGATTGATCTGATATAGGTTACACAATTGAGGACAAGTCAACCCCAAAAAGCTCGGTAAACTCTAATGAAGCGTGAAGTAGGTTAGGCAAAGAGCTCCAAAACGACGCCATCATTATGTATTTCATCGAAAAATGGAGATAGGAAGACATGTATATCCTTAAGGCATGACATTAAACCACCAAATTACCATAGAAGAGGATATTTTACTGTTAGTGGGTCCACAGGTTTGTACTTCGACATTGGTTAAACAATGATGCAAGATGTGTGCTAGGCTAGGTGTCGAGGGTTGATAAACTCACTGGAAGTCTAACATAAAGGATGCAAAAAAAAAAATACAAGTTGTTAGAGATGTGCCGGAAGAAATTTTAGGACGGATTGATCCTAAGTGGTTGTACATTTATGGTTTATACAAATTGATCAACCGATTAATTTCTGTGACAATGTTTTTTTTATATATATAATTTATCCAAAAATCATACAACCCCCAATTTAAAACTGTCTCAAGAAACACCATTTAGACTATAATTAGAAGTTACAAAAAAGAATATTTGTTAAAATGTTTTAAGACCCATTTGGAACACATGCTCCAAACAGGACTATTAATGTGTCATATAACACTATTTAGACTATGATTAGAAGTTACAAAAAAGAATTTATGGTTTTCATCCAATGGATTTTCAACATACTGCAAAAAATATTTGTAATGTAATTGTTTTTGTTTTACAAACTAATAAAATAACTCAATGTATCATTTCTACCACATTAGATAATGCATCGGCAACTACTACCTCTACTGCCCTATTTTTTAAAGTAATATATCGCGAGACGGGGGTTATCTCTTCCATCAACGATATGCATGTCTATATGAAGGTTGCCCACGAGTTGCTGCAACTGGAGGTGCCAAACTCAACTGGTTCCTTGAAACTCAATTCGATTCAAGCAAAAACACAGAAGAACTTGGTATGCTGTTATGGTGGAAGAACTATAGCTACAAATATTCAATTCTGTCACACCTAGCACGTGACGTACTTACTATCTCTGTATCCATGTGTTCTTCAAAACATGCATTCAGTACGAGTAGATCTATAATTGAACCAGGATGAACTTCTTTGTCTCTTGAGATGGTGGAGGTATTAACATACCTTCATAATTGGGAGTATGATCGAAAGAGGATGCAGCATCAAACGAAATACCAATAACTTATTCAAAATTTCACCAATTTATATGTTGTTAAGGGTCCCGACAGTAACCAGGTCCATGACTAGGAATGAAAACTGTGCAGACTGAAGAGTTATTGATAGTACTATTTTTTTATTTTTAAATTCTAATGTTTAAGTATACATGTACATTTACTTGACTACGTGTTATTCGGTTGAACTTTTTTTCCCTTACCAATTTTTTATCCCACTGAATTTTTATTGGTAAGATTTTTAATGAGACAATCATGTAATACTAAATTCTACATAAATAAATAAAATTCATTTCTTTGCCTAATTTTTTTTTATCCGGCTTACGCTTACACACTTTTTATTAAATAAATAAATAATTCATCATTTCATAATTTCATTTATTTTTTATTTTCTTACATATTTAATCTTTATTTATTTTTTGAATTATTTTATTACATAAATTTATCCATTTTTTACATTTTGTTTTATTAGACTAAAATAACAAATAAGGTAAACAAATTACAATTAAAAATACGTATGTTAAATCGTAAAAATAATATTATAACAAATAAATTTAATACTTCTCTTAAATTTTAAAAACCTTAAAAAAAAAAAGAAGTGGGTCGACCTGTTAAGGCCCACTTGGCGTGCCGGCACAGCCATCCGGGTTGTGCCTATGAGCCATGCCATGCCACTCGTTTCCTTAATAGGTCGTGAACGACACGGCATGGCATGACATGCTAAGGTGGCTGACGCCTAAGGGGTCAAGCCTCAAAGGGTCGTGCCAACACGTTTTGCCAGCTTTAGAGTCTATATGCCACAACCTAAGTACAATGAACATTAGATATTTTATCTATTTTTCATCTATACAATGATAATACAAATAATGCCCAAGTGGCCAAGTATAAAATTATAGCTCTGATTGTGGAGGTGCAGGTGGACTTTGTGGCCTTATAGGCTTTTCTTCCTCCGACGTTCGAGCATAAACCTACAAAACCAAATAAGTATAATAAATTAGTGTGTAATTAAGAGATATTAGAAAAATGAAACATTGAGAAAAGCTATGCATACTTACATTTGAAGAAGAAATGTAAAGAAGCATAGCCAACAGAACACGGCACACCAGACCCAACGATCGGCATGGCAGGCCAACCGGTTGCCAGTCAGATTTTTTTTTAATCTAATCGTTAGGTTATTTTTTTGTAAAAAAAAAACGACCGTTGGCTGCCTTCTATTTTATATTTTTACCCATGCTTAAGTTCTTTCTATAAATACCCTTACCAATTCCAATTTTCATACACTTTCAACTTTCTCTCCATTACTCGATCTCTCTAATCTCTATTCTCTACATCATTTCATTCTTACTCTCTCTCACTCTATTATCTACACTACTAACTACTTACCAATAAGTAATAATATTATCTCTAATCTCTCTACCAAGACACCAAAGTACAAAGGTAATTTTTTTCTTTAAATTGTATTATTTAATTTTATACTTAGTTTTTAAATTTTATATTTATAGTTAATATATTTATGCTTAGTTTTTAATTTTAATTTTAATTTATTCCCAATTTATAAATTTATATCTTTATGCTCAATTTTAAATTTTATATTTTTGTGTTTTATAAATCCTAAAATTAAGTATTTTATTTTCTTTTATATATTTATGCTCAAAATTCAAAATTCAAAATGGTAATTTTTTTATAAATAATAATTATTATGCTTACTTTTAATTTTAATGTTTATTCGTAGGTTAACTTTATATTTAATGTTTAATGCTTAGTATATTTATGAGTTTATATTTGTATGTTTTGTTATAAATTTTAATATTTATTCTTAAAATCCTAGGTTTTAGTGTTTTACTTATATTTAATTTGTATGATTAGTTATTAATTTTAATATTTTTACTTAGTATATTAGTATATTTATGATTTTATGTATAGTTTTTAAAGTTAAATTTTATTCTTAGGTTTTAGTGTTTTACTTCATATTTAACTTTTAATGCTTAGTATATTTATAATTTTATATTTTTACGCTTCGTTATAAATTTTAATATTTATTCTTAGAATCACAGGTTTTAGTTTTTTACTTCATATTTAATATTTTTACTTAGTGATTAATTTTAATAATATTGCTTCACATATTAGTATATTTCTGATTTTATGTATAGTTTTTAGCGTTAATATTTATTCTCAGGTTTTCCTTTATATTTAATGTTTAATGCTTATATATTTATGAGTTTATATATTTATGCTTTGTTATAAATTTTAATATTTATTCTTAGAATCTTAGGTTTTAGGTTTTTTACTTTATATTTAATATATGTTTTTAGCTAATAATTTTAATATTTTTGCTTAGTATATTTATATATTTATGATTTTATACCTAGTTTTTAATGTTAATATTTATTCCTAGATTTTACTTTATATTTAATGTTTAATGCTTAGTATATTTATTAGTTTATATTTTTATGCTTTGTTATAAATTTTAATATTTATTCTTAAAATTTTAGGTTTTAGAGTTGTACTTTATATTTAATATTTGTGTTTAGTTATTAATTTTAATATTTTTACTTATTATATTAGTATATTTATGATTTTATGTTATTTATTTATTTAAATATTTTTACCTAATTATTAATTCCATTATTTGTGCTAGTAATTTAGCATATTATAATATTTATGATTTGTGTTTAGTTATGGATTGGCTAATCAGCATTGCCACTCATTTCCTTAATGGACTGTGTTTGGCACGGCACGCTAAGACAGTTGGGGCCTAAGGGTCCTAGCCTTAAGGGACCGTGTCGACACGTTTTTACATGATCTATTATATATATATATATATTAATTAGTAGTTGCAATCGATATAAACATTAATTATTATGGATTTTGTTATGACTATGTTTTAATTTAGGAAAAAAATACTATATGTTTTGATTAATGTCAAAAATACATTATAATTAACACAAAATTAAACATATTCTCTCATTGTTTTGATGTCACTTATTTCAAAAATTAAATATTAGATTCAACTTAGAAAAAAAAAGTATATTCTAAACAAATGTAATATTTAGAAAAATAACATCAAATGAAGAAAATACATACAATGTAGATGAACAAACTCCTTCATTTGATGATTAATAATTTCTAAAACTATGATTGAATTTTTTTTATTTTTTGTACGTTCACAATAGTAATTATACATCAAAAATCAAACTATTGTAAGAATTAATTAAGTACATAACAATCAAATTATCATAACTAAGTATATAATACAATTATTTTTTATTGAGTTTAGATTATTTTTGTGTTACAAAAATAAATTATTAAAAAGGACTTTGAACCAAAATAAGGTTTTGGTATATTTGCTTTAAAAGGATAAGTATGAAAACAAATTGAGCATTAATAATTTTCTGAACCAAAGAGGAGTCACGAACTCGACATTATAATATCCATATATCTTTTTCAATAAGTCGTTCAGACAAATCAGTAATAAAGGGTATACAAAACCATTAATAATTCCAGGTTTTATTGTTTCAAAAAAAATCAGACTTTACAAAAATTATAGAAAATAAGTAATCATCAAAATTGAATAATTTCATATTTGACTAAAAACCAGAGTTTTAGTGAGAGAAATATGATTTTATAGAGAGAAACGAACATGCTTCACTAGTATATAGCCATATATGATATATATATATATTTATATATACATGGTCTAACATACTATATACTATATTATCGCACAATCTGTATGTTATAAAATGAAATCATATAGAATGTGACTTGGTTTCAGTGGAGTGTTTATCGTTTCACTCTTTGATTTTCATTTTGTAAAAATCATATATGAATAATAATATCTCTTGTACAATCATTTTCTTTTTAAATGAATCATAATATATATATATATATATGTATATATATAATCATAACACTACAAAAAAAATGTCTATTAGCGACAAACTATTGTCAAAAACTCTAATTACCGTCAGTGATTCAGTCTTTTTTCGACGGGTATTTCAACACCGTCGAAAATGATGAAAAAATTAATAGCACATTTTCAACGGCCAAAGGTTATCGAGAATAGTCAAATAAACCGTCGAAAATGATCCACATTTTCGACAACACTATTTGTACCGTCGAAAATGACCCATATTGTCATTTTCGACGGCGCTATTTGTATCGTCGAAAATAACCCATATTTTTGACGGCGCTATTTGTATTGTCGAAAATGACCTACATTTTCGATGGCATTATATGTGCTGTCGAAAATGACCTACATTTCCAATGGCACAAATACCGTCAAAAATGATGAACGAATTATTATCAAGATTCTGATGGCTCAATGCCCATCAGAAATAGTAGAATAATTTAGTATTATTTATTATATTATTTATTATGGTATTATCATGAAAAATATAAGTAGTTAAATATTATAATATCAATTAATAAATTATAATGAAATATATTTATGTATGTGATAATGTATATGTCACATTAAAAAATGACTTGTAGGTCAATATTTTAAATGCATCACAATAGGTACTAATTTTGTTGTCACTATATTTTTTAGCGAAATCACTCTATGAATTTTTTCACTAAGTATTTTAGTTTAATTTTGAAATATCAATTAATTTAAGAAAACTTAAGGACACAACGGGCTAAATTAAAGTATGAAATATATCAAAATTATTAGTAATTACAAGAACATTTGGTTATTTTTAATTATGTCTACTAAACATTACTATATTAAAAATAAAAAAATTGCTTTAAAAAACTTTTTTTAAATATCTATTTGTATATTTAACAAAATAATTATAAATCTGTTTTGAAATGAGTTTAAATTATTAATCAATAAAAATTATTAATTTTTCACTAAAATGTTGATTATAAAAAAAATCAATATGGATTTAAAATGCATTACCTATTAAAATATGTATTTGTAGTAAAATAGTAAAATCAAGTCATACTTTTCTATCAGATAAGATAATATTTTAATAAAAATACTTAATTTGAAAAACAACATCATAACATATTAAATAGTATGCAAAATATATATTCAATTGAATAATGTGTAAAATATATAATAGTTTATATATAAATAGTATACAAAATATATCAGATATAAAGTTGTAGTAAAATGTTAAAAGGTGAAGCATCAAAATTCAACTAATTTAATTTGGACTAATTTTTATTACTAGTATCGATGGTAAATGACCGTCGATATCGTCCATTTTTAATATTATTACCGACGATCATTTTCATTTTTTATGACGGTCATTACAGTCGAAAAAAAATGGTATTTTCGACGGCCTATTGATAAAAGTTTATTTCCGATGAATACATTTTTGACGGTCGTTTCCAGTCGAAAATATGTATTTTTGATGGGAAACCATTTTTTTCTACGGTATACCCTTGCTGATAACCATTTTTTTTTGTAGTGTAATATATATATATATATATATATATATATATATATATATATATATATATATATATATATATACATAGTCTGCATACTATAATTTTAAAGTGCACACGTTCACATGTTATTGTTACTCTTAAAAACATTTTCACCTAACAAAAACATAATTTTTTATCTATGTTATGGATATTAATTAGTAGTTGCAAACGATATAAACATTAATTATTATGGATTTTGTTATGACTATGTTTTAATTTAGGAAAAAATACTATATGTTTTGATTAATGTAAAAAATACAATATAATTAGCACAAAATTAAACATATTCTCTCACTGTTTTGATGTCACTTATTTCAAAAATTACAAATTAGATTCAACTTAGAAAAAAATATATTCTAAACAACTATAATATTTAGAAAAATAACATCAAATCAAGAAAAAAACATACAATGTAGATGAACAAACACATTCATTTGATGATTAATCATTTCTAAAACTTTGATTAAATTTATTTTTACGCTCACAATAGTAATTATACATCATAAATCAAACTATCGTAAGGATTAATTGAGTACATAACAATCAAATTATCATAACTAAGTATATAATGCAATTATTCTTTACTGAGTATAGATTTTTTTGTGTTACAAAAATAAATTATTACAAATGACTTTAAGCCAAAATAAGGTTTTCATATAAATATATGTGCTTTAAAAGGAAAAGTTTTAAAAAAATTTGATTGCTAACATAAGAAGATAAACTTTTAAACTTAATTCATCTTGTTGAGTTCTATGTTTATTCCACTGATGCAATCAAAAACCTAAGTTGGAACTTTCATAATATATACTTGGCCTATGTTCATCCATTTCAAGCCTAAATTGTTTATAACTATTTTGAATATGCAAAATCATTTAAAACAATAACAAATTCAATTTTCATAAATAAACACAATCCTTTTAAAACTCGTATTTAGTCAAACACTATGAACAATAAGTGTATCTCTGGTAAGGATATATATTAAAGGAATAGGAATAAGTACGATCGTTATGATATCTTATATACCTTTTGGTTCACTGACGAGCTGATCTGTCAAAACATTTTCGTTAGAGTTTACTGGTCAGAGTTAATGTATAATGAACATTGCTTCTTTTGGCATTTTTAATCTAAACAATCATAATATGAACAATAACATAGTGGCCAAGTTAAGATTAGCTAATTAGTAGAGTGTGACATAAGTGGTGGTACATGTGGACTTTATGGTATTATAGGCTTTAAATCCTCCCAAGTCTCGACATAAACCAGCAAAACCAAATTAGTATATATAATAAATTAAAGTCGAAGCCATACATGAATGAATGCATAAAGATGAATTAGTACATGTAATTAAGAGATCTTAGTTGTGATTTATGAATCTTGAGTTTAATTAACTATGACCTAAAACCATTCAAAGAGAGCCACATCGAGAATAATATGTTAGCTAATAAAATTTTAAAACTCTGGTCAATCTTAGAAGAAACTAAAACAAATCAAGCATATATGCACAAATCGAACAAAACCCTTCAACCAACTGACTTTAATAAAAAAATTAAACCAATTCCAATTGACTTTTAGACTTAATTCGTTTTGTTGAAACATGTAGAATGTAGACTTGGTCAAGTTTTGTTTTTTGTTTTTCATATTATACAGAAAAATACCAATAACAAATTCAACATGAACTCATATTTAATTTAGTTCAACACTATGAAAATTAAGTGAACGTATATTTCTTTGTTAGGCACATATATTAAAGGATTGAGAATAAATATCATTGTTTCGATCTCGGGATTGATTGGCTGATTATCTATCAAACAATTTACATTAGAGTCTACAAGCCACAACTGAACATTGGATTATTTTGGTCATTTTTCATATATACAATGATAATGCAAATAATACTTAGGTGCCCAAGTAGAATTGTGGCTCTGGTTGCGGTGGTGCAGGTAGACTTCAGTACTAGTAAGCAAAAAAAAAAAAAACACAACAACAAAAATGGAAGGAAAAAAAAAGAATTCAGTTCTAGTAAGAATGTAAAAACACTATGGTCATGTGTAAAATCTTTTTTCCATGACCAATCGTCATACACTAATTTTGTTCTACCAAGTACTATAAATTCTTTAATTTAATAAACACTATGGTCGTGTTTATTACATGGATTTTATTATCTTGATATTGTTGATATAAATTGACTATTTCATATCGGCATTGAATATCGAAAAATCGGAACAATAACATAAAGAGAATCTTATAACCATAACAAATATTGTTTTTAGGGCTAGTTCAGAGTTGTTTTATAAATCATGAAGAAACACAGTTGATAACTATCAAATCTATTATTTTAAAACATAGTTGTAGATAGAGAATACTGTTGACATAATATTAGTTTTTTTTAATATAAGAAAAATAAAACATAGAGAAACATTTTTTTTATTTGAACAACAAGTTTTATTAAAAACCATAGGAAAAAAAGAAGCACTTAACGAAGCTCAACAAGAAGAACATAGGACGTTGCCTGGAAAAGAAAAACAGAGAAAAAACATGGAAGAAAACACACAGCTGAATCAACGTATGTCTCTCCATTCCAACTTGACATTGATTTTTTTAAAACAATAACAAACTCAACATGAACATCTATTTAATTTAGTCCAACACTATGAACAATACGTGTATATATATTTGATAGGCACATATATTAAAGGAGTAGAAATAAGTACCATTGTTTCGATATCGGAACTGACTGACTGACTGATCGTCTGTCAAACCATTTCCATTAGAGCAGTCACGAGCTCGGCATATTTATAAAACGGAATCACATTGAATGTGGCTTAGTTTCTGATGAGTGTTTATTGTTTCATTCGTTGATTTTTATTTTGTAAAACTCACATTTAAATAATAATATCTCCATTTTGTTTTAAACAAATCATAATAATCTTATTGATTGGAATCTATATGCTTATATGGGTGTAAGTGGATTAAGAATGTAGGGCAAAAAAAAAAACTCATTAATAATTACAGGCTTTGTCATAACAAATGTTATATATATATATGACGTGAATACTATAACGTTAAAAGTGCATGAGTTCACATGTTATTGTTACTTTTACAACCAAAAAGTAATTTCTTATTCTAAAAAATAATAATATTTTTTTATCTATTTTATGGATATTAGTTAGTAGTTGTAATCAATATAAACATTAATTATTATAGATGACTATGCTTTAATTTAGGAAAAAAATACAATATGCTTTGATTAATGTTAAAATATAGCACAAAATTAAACATATTCTCTCACAATTTTTATGTCACTTATTTCAAAAATTAAATACTATATTTAACTTAGAAAAATAAGATGTATTATAAACAAATATAAAAGTTAGAAAAAATAACACCAAATCAAGAAACAACATACAATATTGTTATAGATGAACACACTTTTCATATGACGATTAATCAATTCGATCTAAAATTATAAGAGAATATTTTTTTTTTCTTTACATTCATAATATTAATTATACATCATAAATTAAACTATTGCAAGAATTAAGTACATAACAATTAATAGAATGAATATGTTTTAGAAATCATAAATATAATAAATGGAATAGAAACAATATCAAAAGATAAATATTTATTAATAACATGAATATGAGTAAATAAATCAATTATTATATAAATGGTAAATTGTAATTTAAAACCGAAACTCTCTCACATCGACACGTGGCATTGTGGGATCAACTTTTGTATATTATATTGATTAGCACAAAATTAAATATATTCTCACTCTTTTTATGTCACTCAATATTAGATCCAACTAAAACAAATAAAATGAATATTATAAACAAATATAAAATTTAGAATAATAACACCACATCAAGAAACAACATACAATGTTGTAGATAAATAAACACTTTTCATTTAATGATTATTTATTTATAAAATTATAAGAGAATTTGTTTTCTTTACATTCACAATATTAATTATATATCATAAATCAATTTATTGTAAGAATTAAGTATACAACAATCAAAAATTGAGAATTAAGTATACAATGCAATTATTCTATACTGAGTTCGGATTATTTTATGTTAAAAAATAAATTATTAAAAATGACTTTAAACCAAAATATGATTTTCATATAAATATAGTTGCTTTAAAAGAAAAAAGTTTGAAAAAAATAATTTATTTGCTAACGGAAAAAGATTGAAAAAGAAGTTATAACTTGTAAATTTTGGTTAGGGTGTTATGTATATCGGCATCATTGTAAACAATCCTATTACAAAAAATAAAATGAATAAGAAATGAGAACAAATGAGGAAACAATTACAAAAAGTAAACAAATTAAGATAAAATGTATAAGAAAGAAATATAAAAAGTAATTTTTTTTTGTTCAAATAGTTTCATCATTACCCTCATTAATTAATTAAACAGTAATATATATAAAAGATCTATATATCTCCTTCAATAACTCGTTCAGACAAATAGGTAATAAAGGGTAAAAAAATTGTTATTAATTATTACAGGTTTTATTGTTTAATTTCAAAAAAATAAATCCAAACTTTATAAAAATTATTGAAAATAAACAATCTTCAAAATAAAATAATTTCTTGTTTGATTAAAAACTATGTTACAGATATCTCTGACAGCTTTTGTTAGTGCTGGATACAAGAATATTATTATAAGATGATTTTTATCAAAAAAAGCTTAATCCAGATCATCCTTTGGACGTCATTACAATAAGTCTAAATAAAATCTTCACTGCTCTCTCTCATTTCTTACGTGTAATTAAGAGATCTTAGTTGTGACTTATGAATCTTGAGTTTAATTAACTATGACCTAAAACCATTTAAAGAGAGCCACCGCGAGAAGAATATGTTAGCTAATAAAATTCTAAAACTATGGTCACCAATAATAAAATGGTAATTATAGAAAGCCACGATTAGAAGAGATTAAAACAAATCAAACATATATGTACGAATCGAACAAAACCCTTCAACCAACTGACTTTAATAAAAAAATGAAACCAATTTCAATTGACTTTTATACTTAATTTGTTTTGTTAAAACCTGCAGAATGTAGATTTGGCAATAAAAATTTATATCACAAAGAAAAATACAAATAAAAAATTCAACATGAACTCCTATTTAATTTAGTTCAACACTATGAAAATTAAGTGAATGTATATTTATTTGTTTGACACATATATTAAAGGAGTGCGAATAAATATTATTGTTTCAATATCGAGATTGACTGACTGATCATCTGTCATATAATTTCCATTTGAGTCTACAAGCCATAGCCCAAGCATGGTGAACATTGGATTATTTTGGTCATTTTTTATATATACAATGATAATATAAATAATACTTAGGTGGCCAATTAGAAGATTATGGCTCTGGTTGTGATGGTGTAGGTAGACTTCAGTACTAATATGTAAAAAAAAAAAAACACAACAACAAAAAT
Organism: Dipteronia dyeriana; assembly: GCA_032871835.1. NCBI lineage: Eukaryota > Viridiplantae > Streptophyta > Magnoliopsida > Sapindales > Sapindaceae > Dipteronia > Dipteronia dyeriana. The sequence goes on from CM065303.1 coordinate 1,833,090, forward strand.
GGAAGTAAAAAAAAAAAGAATTCAATACTAGTAAGAATGTAAAAACACTATAGTCATATGTAAAATCTTTTTTCCATAGCCAATAGTCATACACTAATTTTTTACTACCAAGTACCATCAATTCTTCAATTTAATAAACACTATGGCCGTGTTTGTTACATGGATTTTATTAGTTTGATATTGTTGATATAAATTGGTTTTTTCATGTCGGCATTGAATATCGAAAAATCGGAACCATAACAAATACTGCTTTTAAGGCTAGTTCCGAGTTATTTTATAAATCATGAAGAAACATAGTTGATAACTTTCAATTCTATTATTTTAAAACATAGTTGTGAATAGAGAATACTACTTACATAATATCAGTTTTTTTTAATATAAGAAAAATAAAAAATAGAGAAACATTTTTTTTATTCGAACAAGTTTTATTAAAACCATAGGAAAGAAAGAAGCAATTAACGAAATTCAACAAGAAGAACATAGGCTGCCGCCTAGAAAAGAAAAACAGAGAAAAAACATGGAAGAAAACAGACAGCTGAATCAACGTATGTCTCCATATTCCAAATTGACATTGATTTTTTTAAACAATAACAAACTCAACATCAACACCTATTTAATTTAGTCCAACACTATGAACAATACATATATATATATTTGGTAGGCACATATATTAAAGGAGTAGAAATAAGTGCCATTGTTTCGATATCAGGACTGACTGACTGATCGTCTGTCAAATCACTTCCATTAAAGCAGTCACAAGGAGTCATGGAACTCGACGTGTTTATAAAACGGAATCACATTGAATGTGACTTAGTTTCTGTTGAGTGTTTATCGTTTCACTCGTTGATTTTTATTTTGTAAAAATCACATATGAATAATAATGTCTCTCTTTTGTTTTAAACAAATCATAATAATCTTATCGATTGAAATATAAAGAATATCAAAAGATAAATAATTTTTAATGGCATGAATATGAGTAAATAAATCAATTATTAGATAAATGGTACATTATAATTTAAAACCGAAGCCTTCTCACATCGACACATGATGCGGTGGGGTTAGCTATTATATATTATATTGATTAGCACAAATTTAAACATATTCTCTCACTCTTTTTATGTCACTCATTACAAAAATTAAATATTAGATTCAACTAAAAAAAATGGATATTATAAACAAATATAAAATTTAGAATAATAACATCAAATCAAGAAACAACATACAATGTTGTATATAAATAAACACTTTTCATTTGATGATTATTCATTTCTAAAACTACAAGAGATTTTTTTTTCTTTACATTCATAATATTAATTATATATCGTAAATCAATTTATTGCAAGAATTAAGTATACAACAATCAAATTACGAGAATTAAGTATACAATGCAATTATTCTATACCGAGTTTAGATTATTTTATGTTAAAAAATAAATTATTAAAAATGACTACCAAAATATGGTTTTCATATAAATATATTTATTTCTGGTTCGTTTATTCTTAATTTGTTTACTCTTTATAATTGTTTCCCCAATTGTTCTCATTTCTTATTCATTTTACTTTTTACAATATGATTGTTTACAATGATGCCTATGTACAGAACACCATAACCAAAATTTACAAGTTATAACGTCTTTTACCATCTTCTTCAGTTAGCAATCAATTTTTTTTTTTTTGAATAATTACTCTGGTGACCATCAAATTGATGACACGGTATCAAAATGACCATTAGATTGGAAAGTTGTTCAAAAATGATCATTATTGGTGAATTTTGTGACACCAATAGCCATTCTATCAAACTTTGTTAACGTTACCGTTAAATAGATGGGTATTTTAGTAACTGTATCTATAATTACAAAAATAAAATATGCAACTCTAATTTTAAATTAAGCTGAAAAAAAATATATTATAATCTACGCACAGAGTATATAAAAATATAATACATTCCTTATAACTTCAACGAGACATTTACACAAACAGTTTATACTCATAAATTAAGTATAAAAATAAGCTCATAATTCATATACAAAATCTCATAATATAAGGCTAAACTCATAATAATAAAATAAACCACACACCAACTAATTAACTGATTTAACAGGTAATGGGGTGGTTGTAAACAGTATGGATTGGTGTGCAAACAAGCATGCTTTTACCTTGGCTGGGGAAGCACCGAAGTTATCAAATGATACCTTTTGGATGGAGGAGTGCCCCCATTTTTTAGATGATTTATTGAAGGCTGATATGCAGCTCTAACTTTGTTTTCTTGTTTTCATGTTCTGTAGTTTTTTCCTTTCCCATGTTTTTTTCCTGCTTGTTCTGTGTTGTTTCAGAAAAAAAAAAAAAAACTAATTAGTTGCTTTTTTTCTTTTAAAAATAAGAATAAACAAAAGGGAACATAACAACAAAGTGAGACTCCAAAACAGAAGGAAACATCCGGTCAATACAAAATAGAGCAAAATCAATTTTAGGGGTCTTCTATTAAACAAACATAAGTTTTGGAGACCACCTTTCTTGCATGTTGTCCTTCCCATTTTCCAACAATCTTCCATCCATAGCGGCTGCAATTCACTAATCCAAATCAAAGCAATCCCTAAAACTTATGATGTTTAAGACGTCTCTTGTTGATTTCATCGTTTACAGATTTATGTGGTATTATATTTTATATTTTATTTTTATAATTATAGATAAAGTTACTAAAATGTCTATTTATTTAACAGTAAAGTTAATAGAGTTTAATGGAATGACAATTGGTGTTGTAAAGTTGACCAATAATGACCATTTTGGAACAACTTTTCAATCTAATGACCATTTTGATAGTGTGTCATCAATTTGATGGTCACCAGAGTAATTATTCAAAAAAAATAAAAATTGATTGCTAACTGAAGAAGATGGTAAAAGACGTTATAACTTGTAAATTTTGATTAGGGTGTTCTGTACATAGGCATCATTATAAACAATCATATTGTAAAAAGTAAAATGAATAAGAAATGAGAACAATTGGGGAAACAATTATAAAGAGTAAACAAATTAAGAATAAACGAACCAGAAATAAATGTAAAGAATAATTTTTATTTTGTTCAAACAGCTTCATCCTTACTCTCATTAATTAATTAAATAGTAATTTATATATATATAAGATCTATATATCTTCTTCAATAACTCGTTCAGACAAATAGATAATAAATGATAAAAAAAGTTATTAATAATTTCATGTTTTATTGTTTTTTTTTTATAAAAAAAATCCAGGTTTTATAAAACTTATTGAAAATAAACAATCTTTAAAATAGAATAATTTCTGACTTGACTATAAACTATATTGCAGATATCTCTGGCACCTTTTGTTTGTTATAGGATTCAGGAATATTATTATAAGATGATTTTTTATCAAAAAAAAAGGTTAATTGACATGTAATAATAAGTAAGATCAGAATTAAAACAGTGATCATGATAATTTCAACGGTCCAGATCATCATTTGGATGTCGTATCACTAGTCTAAATAAAATCCATAAAACTCTCTCATTTCTTCACTTCACTCGCTGACTAACAATGGAGAGATCGAATAAAATCAATTAATTACATCTATAATAGGTTTATAGATTGGCTGGTTTGAAATGGACCTCTCAAAGTGAATACAGTATAATTATCTTTATCTTTATAATTATCATGCATTTACATGTATATATTATATACAAGAACCAAATTGAATGGCTTAGCCGATATTATTTTCATGACCTAGCTAACACAATGTTTATCCAAATAATTTTTTTTAAATAAACCTAGGTTGATGTAAAAGAAATTAAATGCAACAATTAAAATGTATATTCTAAACAAATATACAATTTAGAAAAATAACTTCAAAGCAAGAAACAACATACAAAATACTTGTAAGTTGTAAATGAACAAACACTTTTCCGGTTGATCACCATTAATAATCATTTCTTAAATTATAAGAGTATATTTTTCTTTTATGTTCATATTATTATTTATACATTATGAATCAAACTATTGTGAGAATTAACTAATTAAGAAAACAACAATCAAATTATGAGAATTAAGTATAAAATTAAATTATAATTATTTACCGAATTTAGATTATTTTTTACGATTATTAAATTGACTTTAAACCAAAATAAGTTTTTATATAAATATATTTGTTTTGAAAGGAAAATTTTGAAAAAGAAAAATGGAAAAAAAAAAAAGATTGCAAACAGACAAATGATGTTATAACTTATTAATATAGGCTAGGTGTTGTATGTACAGGCATCATTGCAAAGAACCATATTACAAATAGTAATAACCGATGGGAAAACAGTAAATAAGTAAATAAAGAAGCAATCGATTGAACAAGAAAGAAATAAAAAGTCTTTGCTTCTCTCTACACTCCTCTAGCCTATTCGGTGTCAATGTGAGTGAGACTTTAATTCGTCTAATTATAACAATTCATATATAATGATTTCAGCTTAGAAAACTTTCCAGACTAAGTTGTATATCCATGCGCACTAAAACAACTCGGATGATAAATAATAAAAATTACCAGTCTGTTTATATATATATATATAAGGGTTGGAAAAGTAAAACTCTTTATGTAGAAGGAAAGGAGATTCTAATAAAGGCAATCATTCAAGCTATTCCGACCTATTCCATGATCCTTTTCAGCCTTCTGAAGGGTCTAATTCAGGATTTTCATTGATTGTGTAATCGTTTTTGGTGGGGAAGCTCAGAAGAGCGGTCTAAGCTCCATTGGTGTCCTAGGTGGAATATGTGCTCTAGTAAGGAGGAGGGTGGTTTAGGGTTTAGAGATTTGGAGCTTTTTAATAGAGCCCTCCTTGCCAAACAAGGTTGGAGGCTTATTAGGAACCCGAATTCTTTAGTGGGGAGAGTGCTAAAAAGATGCTATTTCTCAGATTCTACATTCATGGAAGCTAATCCGAAGATGAGAGGTTCATTAGTTTGGAAAGGTTTGTTGTGGGGTCGTGCCATTATTTCAATGGGATCTAGATGGAGAATTGGAAAGGGTAAATCTGTGCGGATTTATGGGGATCGTTGGATTCCTCGTCCTTCGGCTTTCAAGATTATTTCTCCGATGATCTTGGATGAAAATGATACGGTTAACACTCTAAAAACGGACTCTGGGGGCTGGAATGTTGAGTTGTTGCAGAATAATTTTTTAACGGATGATGTTGATAAAATTTTGTCCATTCCCCCTCAAATCCTTCGACTGAAGACTGTCTTCTGTGGCATTTTGATAAGAGTGGGGGGGGAGTATTCGGTTAGGAGTGGGTATATGGTGGCAAAAGAGCTAGCCTTGTCTAGTAATCCCGGCACGTTAGGTCTGAAAGGTTTGGCTTTATGGTGGAAAGCTTTGTGGCAGCTTAAGATTCCTTCCAAAATTAAATTATTTGTGTGGAGGGCTTGCTATCGCAGAATTCCTACTCTGGTTTGTGTAGCGAAACGTGGTGTGACTATTTAGGTTATGTGCCCTCGATGTGATCAATCGCCAGAATCAATTTTTCATGCTTTGTGGGGTTGTCGAAAACTCTTCCAGGTGAGAGACCAGTGTCCTTTTGTCAAAGGGTTTAAATTTTCAGAGACTCTACGTTTCCTTGATTTTATGATTGGTTGTTGGAGAAACCTTCACACTGGGAATTTGGAGTTGTTGTGTGTCATTTTATGGAAAATATGGAATTGCCGAAATCTGCTAGTGCATAATTTATATAAGCAGGATGTTGGGTCGGTGGTTAGTTGGGCTTGTGATTTTTTGGAAGAATGGAGATCAGTCCATGGTATAGGCGAGTCCAACCAAAAAAAGGTGAATGGGGGTTTATGTAGGTGGAGACCGCCAGAAGAAGGTATGTTCAAGATCAATACGGATGCGGCGACTGAGTACGAGAACATGATGATTGGATATGGTGCCATTATTAGAGAGAATTCAGGTGGGGTGAAAGCTGCTGGTATTAAAAATGCCAAAGCCACGTTGGGTCCCATCATTGCGAAAGCAATGGCCGTCAAGTATGGTATTCTCTTAGCCTTTGAGTCGAATTTGGTGCCTTTTCAGATTGAAACGGATTCCCTCCAGCTTGTTACCATTTTATGTGAGGGTAGGATCCCCTCGGTCGATGTGGGTCCTATTATTGGCGAAATTCTGGGTCTTCTCGAGCCGCTCCCTTGTTGGTCTATTCGCCATGTGCCCAGGTTAGGAAATCTTGTTGCTCATTCTCTAGCAAAGATGGGTTTATCTGCTGCTTCGGACTGTTCTCGGTTGAATGGCTACCCTCACTGCGTGGAGAAGTTTATCAAGGCGGATGCCTGTTTGTAGTGTTTGGTCTTCTGTCTTGTTCTTTTGTTTTCAAAAAAATATATATATATTAGATTCAACTTAGAAAAATAAAATGTATATTATTAACAAATATAAATTTAGAAAAATAACATCAAATCAAGAAATAACATATTGCGAACAAATAAACATTTTTCAATTAGATGATTAATCATTTCTAAAATTATAAGAGAATCTTTTTTTTCTTTACGATTACAATATTAATTGTTTTATATATATCTGGTCTTTTTTCTATCATTATGCACTGATGTAATTATATAAGAATATTGAGTGTGAGCCATTCATTTATAAAAGAGTATGGATACAGGCATCGTTGCAAACAATCATATTAAAGAAATGAGAACCGATGTGGAAATAGTAAATAAGTAAACAAAAAATTGCAAAAAACTAATTTAATATTTAAAAAAATATTTTATATCTTTTTTTTTTATAAATATTACAATAGTACTGTCGGGACCTAACGAGATCAAATAATACATGTGTGACCCGGATATCTACTCCTATAACGGGAGATAACTACTTCCCACAACTCGGAAAGAAAACTCTCCACATATGTTTGTAAAATGCACATGGTGATATTTAAACCCCTCACCACATATGTGGAAGGGAAGTACACTACCAACTCTACTAAGCGGTGATGTACTCTTTTTGAACTTTTTTAAAAAGAGATAAATAGGATCTCATCTACCTTCTATGAAATTTACATATTTTACCATATGTTATTCAATTACAAATACTCTATTAACGTCCATTTTTGTACTTTTTAACAACGAAAGCTATTTTTGAGATATTTTTTACTTTTTTTTTTAAATACAACTATTGTCGGGATCTTGTGGGATTAATTAAACTCTATAAGCACGATCCGAAATACTGCTCCCACTATCAGGAATATATTACATATGGACTATAACTCTCACAATCGGAAAGAGACCTGCTCCCACAAACCGATAGAATACTCTCCACACATACTCGTAAATGTGTATGGTGGGACTCGAACCCCTAACCACTAGGTATGGAAGCACTTTTTTAAAAGCGTTTTTTAAGTGAATACTAATAATATACGGTTTGTTTGTTAAAAACTCTAATCGTAAAAGATCACTCCTAAAACTCTATTTAAAATGCCATTACAAATATACCCTTAATAGATAAAGTAAGGAAAACTGAAATTCAAAGAATGTTGCAACCCATACATGACATATTTAAATAGAAACATTTGAGGGTCTGAGTCATGAGGTGTGAGTTTAAGAATGTAAAACCGAAATGAAGAGAATAGATTTGGTTCGGTTTGGTGTAGTAGAGTTTAAATAGTTTTTTGATTCATTTTGGTCTATTGGGCCTGATGGATTGGTGGGTTTTTAAAATATATTTCTTAGCTTTTTCCTCCTCTGCGTAAGTTGCATACCCATGTTGTATTGTTGTGGCTCTTTTGGCCTTTAAAATCTGCAGTGGCCCACCATATATACAATTGTAAATGTATAAATCAATATAAGTAAAAAATTGTATAAATAAATTAAAATCTTTCTAAAAAAAAAAGTATAAATAAATTAAAATAGCCTGCAACAAGTTACAAGTCCGCCAATAATCAAATTCAAAATACAACAGCGATTCATACAAGAGAAGAGAGCTCTCTACAAGGTGACTTTCTCATAATGACAAATCTGCCCTCATTTTTAGATCCAGTCAAATATTGGAAAAACGACACTGTCAAAAACATTATCAAATTATGATAATTTGTTGTCACAATTCATGCTATCAACCCGTTTAATTTTAGATCAATCCAAGCATAATCCATTAATTTATGAGATTAGTTACCACTAATTACCTCTCATAAATTAAACATAATGATTGTACTTTGTGTTCATATCATGTTTATTTGTTCTATTAAAATTCAAAAGTTAACTTTTCGGGACGTGTTAACGATAGTCCGTGTTATTAAATTCGATCTTGACCGTGTTTTTTTTTCATCAGAATACAACCCGTTTAATTTTAAATCAATCCAAACATAATCCATTAATTTATGAGATTAGTTACCACTAATAAGTAATTACCTTAATATAATAATTGTATTTTGTATTCATGTCGTGTTTATTAATTGTATCAAAAGTTAACTCTTCTAGACGTGTTAATGATAATCCGTGTACTATTAAATTCGATCCAAACGCATTCTTATAAATTATATCTAATTGTTGTAAAATTTATCCATTTAAAACTTGTTTAGTTCAATATGAATACAATCCGTTTTCTTTTAGATTCAATCTGAACACAATCTCATCTGTTTATGTTTACACTCGAGAGCAGTATAATTAATAAATATATATAATTCATATTATATTATATTATTATCCAATTATATGTGTTTACACTTTACACTAGTATTAAGGGTGTGTTTGGTATAAATATGGGACAGGATAAGGTGAGACTGGACTGGACTGGATTGGTCAGGACAGAATATGTTGTTCTATGTTGTGTTTAGAAGACCTGGACATAACTATAAACTGTACCGTTATACGTTTGGTATGACTGGAACATGACTGAACAAGAGATTCAAATGATCAGAGTACCTCTCTTATATTTATTTATATATATATATATATAACGATATAATAATATGATATATAATATTAAATATTAGTTTTCTATAATATATATATATATATATTATAATATATATATATATATATATTATAATATATATATATATATTACATATCTATTTTACATAATATATATATACATATACATATATTTATATTACATATTTATATATATATATATATATATATATATATATATATATTAATATGTATATATAACATATGTAATATAAATATAAATATATATGTATATATATGTATATATATATAAATTAATACGTATTATTAATATATATATATATATATATATATATATATAATATTATATATATATTAATAATACATATAAATATATTATATATAATTTAATATATATAAATATATATTTATATTACATATTATATATATATATATTAATAATACATATTAAAAAAAAATATATATTATAATATATTTAATATATATGTAATATATGTATATATATGTTAATATATGTAAATCATATATATTATGTGTTGTATATATATATATATTATAATTAATAATATAATACAATATATTATTATATAATATATAATATTCTATATGTAATTATAATTTATAATTTATTGGATATGATTGTAATTGTTTGAAAATTTAAAGGGTAAATTGGTCTTTTTGACACTTGTCCCATGTCATGGGACAAGTTGTCATAGGGTCTTGGGTGAGACAAGATTTTATGATTTTTGTCCCATCTTGTCCCGTCCTGTCCCATACTAAGGACGCGCCAAACGTGGGATAAGGACAAATTGTCCCACGTTGTCTTGTTCTGTCCCGCGTACCAAACACACCCTAAATAATTTTCATAAAATTTGGAAAATTCAGACACATTTATGACATTTACAACTTCTTCAACGACTTTTTGTGTCTTCTACTCCTTTGCTTCGTTGTCAACATCTGCACTTGCTACACCGTCCGTTTTCGAGTCCGCTTCCGGAGGGAGTAGCGTCATCTCTGTCTTCGGCGAGGGCACCTGGGAAGAAGTTCAGATGGCCGCTGCTGCCTACGTCTCCGGTGAAGCCGATAATGTCGACGATCATGAAGTGTAAAAAGCTAACACACAAAAGAATTTACTGAAGAACTGTTTATTCAATTGATGATTAATAATGAACTGATACCAACTATTTATAGTAGATGGAATGAGGTAACATAATAACATCAAACCTCTAACTGATAATTATAATAAAAATAAAACAATGATAATCCTAACTAAAGATAAATATGAATTAGTGGAAATAGTGAGATATGTCACTTTTTTTGTGTGTGTTGCAGTGATGTCACATGTTTAATCATTTAAATTTAAAAAGCACATATCACGGTGAACTACTCAAATTGCCCTTAAATAATTTTTTTTTTTAAATTCCATTGTGTTTCCATCTACACTTTGAAAATGATAACCCATCTCTTTCTTCAAAAAACTTGTCTCTCTCCAGATTCAGCACAAGAAGATAACCTATATTTGTGATCTTCGTTTATATATTTTTATATATTTTTGTGTGGTTTAACAATGTATCCACTCCTTATGATTTGTTGTCCAGTCTTTGTATGAACATGTATGGACATTTTATTTTTCAAAGGGTCGAGCATTTTATTTTTGAAAATAATGTTTAGTTAAATCGAGCATATTTGTAGCCAAATCGAACATTTTTTTCAAAGGATCAAGATTTTTTTCAAAGGATCGAGATTTTTTTTCAAAGGATCGAGATTTTTTTCAAAGTATCGAATCGAGAATATTTTTCAAAGGATCGAATCGAGAATATTTTTCAAAGGATCGAATCGAGAATATTTTTCAAAGGATTGAGATTTTTTTTCAAAGGATCGAGAATATTTTTTAAAGGATCGTTTTTTTTTCAAAGGTTCGATAATTTTTTTCAAAGGATAGAGAAAATTGGTCAAAGGATCGAGATTTTTTTCAACGGATTGAATCGATAATATTTTTTAAAGGATAGAGAATTTTTGTCAAATGATCGAGATTTTTTTCAAAGGATCGAGAATATTTTTCAAAGGATCGAGAATATTTTTCAAAGGATCGAGAATATTTTTCAAAGGATTGAGAATTTTTGTCAAATGACCGAGAAGATTTTTCAAATGACCGAGAAGATTTTTCAAATGACCGAGAAGATTTTTCAAATGATCGAGATTATTTTCAAAGGATCGAGAATATGTTTCAAAGGATCGATAATATTTTTCAAAGGATCAAGAATATTTTCAAAGGATCGATGATATTTTTCAAAGGATCTAGATTTTTTTTAAAGGATTGAGATTTTTTTCAAATGATCGAGATTTTTTTTAGAAAATTAAGTTTAGTTAAATCGAGAATATTTGTAGCGAATTCGAGCATATATTAGAAAGAATTGAAGATTCTTTTTGAAAGAATCGAGCATATTTTTCAAAGGATCGAGAATATTTTTTTTGAAGTACTGACCAGAAAAAATAAAGCTCTAGGGGCGTTGCCCCTTGCTCCCCCCGCCCTCAAGCTGACCGGGCAACTCAACCACCGCGAGTTCGGCAGGGAGCTTGACCCCCGAATGCGTCTGCGTAGCGCCTGAGTTTCAATGAAACTTTCTCTCTCTATTTTATAACTCTCACTGTAAAAAAAATGAATGGAAGATTCTGATGGACAACTATTGGGGACATTTTTATTCGTTCACTATAATAGGTGCTTTTTAAACATAAGTTATTAAAACAGTGACAGTGTTAAAACCTCACCTTCAAAAAGTGCTATTTATTTTTTAAGCCCTATGAATTATTTAAAGGATAAATCCAACCTAATATCTAAACTGATAAATACAAATATAATACTTGGTTTAATCCTATAGCTCCCCTTAAACCAAGTCCTTTATAGCTCGTCATGCCCAAAGACTTTTTAAGTATCTGAAAAATATCAACTTTGAGCGGCTTCGTGAAGATGTCTGCAACATGTTCCTCTGAACAGTAGTACTCGATCATGATCTCCTTGTCTTTCACCAAGTCCCTTATGAAGTGAAACTTGATGTCAATGTGCTTACTTCTACCATGGTAGACTGGATTCTTGGTCAGAGAAATGGTGGACTTGTTGTCGTAGTAGGTCACCGGGGGAGCATCCTCCTGATGCTTTAACTCAGAAAGCATGCGACGCAGCCACACAACCTGTGTAGCACCAGCAACAGTCGCAATGTACTCAACTTCTGTTGTCGACAAAGCAACCACTTGTTGCTTCTTTGAAGACCAAGAAAATACTCCATAACAGGTGGAATGCAAATCTAGAGGTGCTTTTCCTCTTCTCTGTATCACCTGCCCAGACACTATCTGTATATCCAACAAGCTTGACTTTGTTAGCTGAAGAGTAAAAGACACCATCACCTAGCATACCTTTCACATATCGCAAGATACGCTTGCCAGCCTGCAAGTGAGATTGCCTCGGAGAATCCATGAACCTGATAATAAGCCCAACTCCATAAGAAATATCAGGTCTAGTAGAGGTTAAATATCTTAGACTTCCTACTAGCCTCCGAAAGATGGTATCATCAACTCGCTCACCAGACCCATCCTTTTTTAACTTCAACCTTTCTTTAACTAGAGTCAGCATTAGCTTACATCCATCCATCTTAAACTTTTTCAGCACATCACCATCATACTTCTTTTAACACACAAATATGCCTTCATCTGTCTGAGTCACCTCAATGCAAAGGAAATATGACATCAACCCCAAATCTATCATCTCAAAATGATCAGTCATTGCACTTTTGAACTCTGCAATCATCTCAGGGTTATTAGCGGTAATGATCAATTATTTCGAGGTGTTTACTTATGTTGCCAGACTTGACACTGTTCGTTTGAGATGTTTCCGTGGAGAGCCAGTCGGCCCTTAGAGCTAGTGCACTCAGATCTATGCTCCGTGGAGATTCCGTCAAATGGAGGATATAGGTATTTTATTACCTTTATCGATGACTTCAGCAGGAAAGCTTGGGTGTGTTTCTTGCAGCAGAAGTCAGACGCTTGAAATTGTTAGGGTTTATTGACACGTTCTAAAGAAGTGTTCATACTCTCAAGTATAAGAGTGTCAAAGTAATAAATTAACCGGTAAGACTGGGTCGAACCACAGGGAGGTTGTTCACTTGTCCTTGTAGAATTAATTTCTAGATTAATTAATAAGCTTGTATAAAAATGTAAATCAATTAAAATTAATACTGGGGCTAAGGGATCCACTGTTAGAAATTCGAATATGATCCAACTATAAATATTTAGTCCAGATTAATGGGATGGTATTCCACTCCACTGACCACTCTCTAATAGATGTGGATAAAAGTACTCACTGTGCTAGACAATATCTGTCTGTCTACAGTGAGTCAAAAACTCCATAAAGATTAGAGGGGATAAACCACTCTCTGATAGATATGGGTAAAAGTACTCACTGTGCTAGACAATATCTGTCTATCTACAGTGAGTCAAAAACTCTACAAATATCAGAGGGGAGAAAGCATAAAAATAATAAACTTACCATAATTGAATCATACTTTCCATACCAACAGTACCACCTTTGACCCCAACTATATAAAATTAGCCAGACATAATTTAACTAGAAAGTAGCTATTTTATTTAAACTGAGAATTTGAGAACAAAAGAGAGAGAATTTCACAAATCTAATATCAGATTCGGATTCAAAACATGAAAATTAAGGGGGAGATGCCCCCTATTTATACAAAATACGGATGAAAATTGACCATCTGATGAATTTAGAATGGAGCGTCCAGATTTTACCACGTCATCAGTGAACAGTGAAAGTGAACAGTAACCCATCCATGAGTGAACAGTAACGCATCCGAGAGTGAACAGTAACACATCGTGAGTGAACAGTGAAAGTCAACTGTGAACAGTAACATCAACTGTGAACAGTGAATAGTCAAATTTACGAAAATGCCCTTCGTGGTCTTCTTAAGATTTCTTGACGTTCTAAACTTGAAAACGATGTTTGTTTTACCATCTGACTTCTCCATGATTCTGAATTGATCGAATTACCTCTGAAATATAAAGAAAAATGCACTGATTACTACACAATACATTTATTTAAGTGAACGAACGAAATTATGTCTAAATTGGGGAATTAATCATATTGGAAGTGTAAAATGATGATATTATCCCTTAGTAAATATACACTTTTCAGTGTTAATCACACCCCCAACCAACTTATTGCTAGTCCCTAGCAATTAAAGTGAAAATAGTAAAAACTCAAATTCAAATATCTAAACTACCAAATAGACAAACTCTCCCTTACCTCTTTTCTCACCCTTTGACAATCAGTCATCAATTGAGTTATCAATCAAACTTTCTTGTGCTCAATAAAGATCAACGTATGAGATTCAATTGAAATCAGACAACAGACAGATTTTTTTTTTAGTAGAATTCCCTTAAGCTTTCTCTTTAACCCGTGTAACGAGTTTTGGGTCAATGACTCCCAAGCCAGTTGGTCTTAGGGCATTAGGTGTTAAAGCACCCCTCGGACTTAATTGCTAAAGTTAAAGAGGCTACGAAACTGTACTTTATTCTTATCCAGACTCCACCGTTTTGTGCGAACACTCTATGCTTACTGAGGCATGATGCCCGGCTACTAAGTAAGAGTTTTGGTCACAACACACAAAATTATTATTATTATTATTACTATATAAATTTTTAAACAAGGCCACTGCCTTCGGTTGTTACCCTTGAATGTTGTTTCAGAACTCAATATCGTAAAATCTCAACTTACTGCACATAATCATGTGTCAATGTGAGTGTGTGTCTAGAATAGTTCAGAAAATTTCTCAAGATGACTTAATGAATAAAAGGATTAGTCAATGATATCACAATGAAGAGTTTATAAATTTGAATAGTCATAAGAGAGGAAAAAAAATGCATCATAATTACAAAGATGCGTCTCAGAAGTATCTAAAAGATCTCCTTACTCAGCCATCTTTACAAAAAAAAAATGGTCAGAAGTTAGTTTTTTTTTTTTGAAAAACAAAGGTTATTGAATCAACTATCCCATCCCCCCAACCAGAACGAGACATTGTCCCCAATGTCTTTAGAAAGAGGTAAGGTTTAGAAGATATCACCTAAACAACTTGAAAGACAACAAAAGAAATACAAAATATAGGAAAATAAAATGCATAAAAACCATGGGACAATCACAAACTGAGATTCAGATCAATTATGCGTTTCTTGTTCTCTTCAAAAATCAAAAGTAAACAACAATAATTACAAAAGATATTAAATGTGGAAGGAAAAAGATAATAAAAAGGATATTTACTGGTAGTTGTGATTGTGGTTCACATCTTCCTCTGGTTTTACGTCCAGAAACACCTTCAACGCCCTCTATGGGTCGGAGATATGCTTCCCATCCAATTTTCTTATAAATTGGAAAACATGGTCTTTTAAAGTCAGATTCCCAAGACTATATTGTGCATGTTCATTTTGAAATTGTAGCCATAATCGGTCAATTGCCATTTGCACATATCCACTAGGATGTGCATCAAGAGCAGTTAGGATATTATCCAGTGACTCCCTACGCAGACCATGCCTAATGAATAAAATTTTATCTTCCTGATGATTAGACACCATTCCTAAAGAACGACAACGTGTGTTGCAAGTTGTATGTGCACATTTGTGACAAGTAACCCCTAACTTCTTAGCTCTTCATTTTTTTGCAAGGTTACTTCTTCCAAAACCAGACATGTAAGATATAAATGAATCAACAGACTCACCTGATAGGCGTACCTTAGCTTCGATCAATCGGCGAATTTCAACAGGAATGTTGTTTATCATCAGTAAGCGTAATCTTTCGGAACGTGCTTTGTAAATTTTTTTCAGAGCACTTTGGGGCAACAGTGGAAAATGTTTTCGCAGGTTTGTGAAAATTTCGTCCATGTCTTGTTTTGAGGATCAGTTATTTGGGAAACTGAATTAAACCGACTTGAATTGTCACGGAGTACCGTTATCCGCCACTTAACCGGGGTTATATAGCAAAACACACCAAACAAAAATTGAACTTAGAAATTAATCCTGCAAAAATTTAAAACGTAAAAGCGAACAAAAACAAAAATAATATTTGCAAACACATATAAAGTCAAAAGCAAAAGATTTGTTTGCTCACCTTTGTAACAAGGGTAAAAAAGGAAGGCATAGTCTTTTTGAAAATCTATATTTTCTAAGAATGGTTTCACAGAAAGTCCATCTACTTTAAACACATTATCATTCCTGAGATTCTCAATGTCAAGGGCACCATATGGATACACGTGTTTCACAACAAATGAACCACTCCATTTCGATTTTAATTTACCAGGAAATAAATGAAGTAGAGAATTATAAAGCAAAACCTTTTGACCAACTCCAAATGATCTTCTTAAAATTTGTCTGTCAGGAAAGGTTTTAGATTTTTCTTTAAGAATTTTTGCATTTTCATATGCATCATTTCTTAATTCTTCAAGTTCATTTAATTGCAACCTGCACAATTCACCAGCATCATTTAGGTTAGAATTGAAAGCTTTAATGGCCCAATATGCTTTTTTCTCAAGTTCAACAGGTAAGTGACAAGGTTTTCCATAAACTAAACGATAAGAAGACATACCCAAAGATGTTTTGAATGCAGTGCAGTAAGCCCAAAGTGTATCATTTAGTCTAAGAGACCAATCTTTTCGATCAGGGTTAACCGTTTTTTGTAAGATACATTTTATCTCTCTATTTGCTAACTCAACTTGACCACTCGTTTGAGGGTGGTATGGTGTGGCAATTTTATGTGTGACTCCATATTTCTTCATTAAAGACTCAAAAGGTTTGTTACAAAAGTGTTTTCCTCCATCACTGATAATGGCTCGAGGGATTCCAAATCTACTCAAAAGATTTTCCTTTAAAAACTTAATCACTGTTTTGTGATCATTATTTCGACAAGGAATTGCCTCAACCCATTTTGACACATAATCAACGGCAACTAAAATGTACAAAAATCCAAATGATTGTGGAAATGGACCCATAAAATCAATTCCCCAACAATCAAATATTTCAATGACAAGAATGAGGTTTAAATGCATCATGTTTCGCTTGAAAATGGATCCTAACTTTTGACATTTTTCACAGGTTTTACAGAATGCATGTGCGTCTTTAAACAAGGTGGGCCAATAAAATCCACACTGCAAGATTTTTGCAGTCGTTTTCTTTGATAAAAAAATGACCACTACATGCTTCAGAATGACAAAATTCAATGACACTACTTACCTCATTGCCTGGAATACACCGTCGAACAATTTGATCAAGACAATACTTGAATAAGTACAGGTCATCCTAGTAAAAACGTTTTACCTCTGTCAAAAATTTCTTTCTGCCCTGTGCATCCCAATCGAGTGGCATCATTCATGTTGCAAGATAATTAACAATGTCAGCATACCAAGGCAAAGTTGTGATAGAGAATAAAAGATTATCAGGAAAAGAATCATTGATGGGTGCTTTTTCTTCTGGCTCGTCATCTTTCCGTTCCAATTCTTTAAAATCTAAAGTGTCTCTTTCTTTTTCGGCAACCTGCAAACAATTATCAAGATGTGAATGCGAGCTTGACTCAGGTGAATTGATCAAATTTCAGATGAGTTAAAAGAATCCTTTTGAACATGATCTTCAACAATGGTTTCAATAATGTCTACATCTTCATCTTCATTTTCATCATCAAATGGTTCATTAGACATGTTGAAAACATTAAGCTTAATTTCCATATTTCCAAAAGACATGCTCATTATTCCATTCATGGAATTAATCAAGGCATTAGCAGTAGCCAAAAATGGTCGGCCCAATATAACATGAATTGATTTATGCTCATTAACAACAGGTTGTGTTTCCAAGACAATAAAATCTACTGGGTAGATAAATTTATCGACTTGTACTAACACATCTTCCATTATTTCTTTTGGTATTTTAATTGACCTATTAGCAAGACAAAGTGTGGTTGAAGTCGGCTTTAGCTCACCAAGTTTAAGTTGCTGATAAAATGAGTATGGGAGCAAATTTACACTAGCACCTAGGTCAAGTAAAGCATGCACAATTTTACAATTACCAATTGTGTAGGAAATAGTGAGACAGCCATGATCTTTATATTTCAAAACATTTTTATTAGAAAGAATGGAACTTACCTATTCAACTATAAAAGCTTTCTTTCTTACCTGATGCTTCCTTTTCACAGTGCACAGATCCTTCAAAAATTTGGCATAAGAAGGTACATGTTTGATTGCATTCAACAAAGGGATATTGATCTTTACCTGATTGAATATTTCAAAAATCTTTAGGGAATGCTTCGATTTCTGTGAATTTTTAAGAGCCCGAGGATATGAGAGTGTATGTGAAGATTCAATTATTTCTTCGTCAACAGTGGTTTCATCAACCCCTTCCTTACCCTTAGAAAGTGACTCATCATCATTTTTACCAGATTCAAGAATATGTTTTTCGATGACCTTACCACTACGAAGAGTTATAATTGATTTGACTTGATCTGGGCGATGATTATTATCATAGGAACTTGACTGACTCTTGGGATTTGGTTGTGGTTGAGATGGAAACTTACCTTTTTCATGTGTGGTGAGTATAGAAGCAATCTTTGCCAAAGTATCTTTAACATCTATCAAGGTTTGTGCAGTTTGACTGTTAATGGATTCTTGCTTCTCAATGAATGAGTGCAAAATGTCTTTGAGGTTTTTCCTAGATGGTGGGACATAAGGCGTATAACCTTGAGGGTTTTGAAAATTTTGGTGTGTTTATGGATGTGATGGACCTGGTGGTTGTGAAGACTGGGTTTGATTGTTGTTCCTTTAGATAAAGTTTGAGTGATTTCTCCAACCAGGATTGTAGGTTTGTGAATATGGGTTGGAATTTGGCTTGTTGAAAGTGTGCAAAACATTGGCTTGTTCATGAAGGCAATCTTTTATGGCCAGTAAAGTTGGGCAACTATGAGTGAAATGATCATCAGAATCACATACATGGCATGCAATTTCTTGTACAGGTTTTACATGTTCACTCTTTTTAGTATCTAAAGCTTCAACTTTCCTAGCTAGGGATGCGAATCTAGCTTGAAGGTCATGATCTTCCCTAAGATTGTAAATACCTCCACTAGATGGAGATGGTTGTGGTTTGCTCATGGACTCATAAGAACCAATGATTTCCCAATTTTGAGCACTTTCGGCGATATGGTCAAGGTATTCAAGTGCTTCTTCAGAATTTTTATCACTGAACTCCCCATTACACATCATTTCAATGACTTGTCTACTTTGGGGTGTGAGTCCCTCATAGAAATGTGACACTATCCTCCATGTTTCAAAATTGTGATGTGGACAGACATTTAACAACTCTTTGAACCTATCCCAACATTGGTAAAGTGTTTCCCCAGGTTTTTGGGCAAATGAAGTGATTTGCCTCTTAAGAGAGTTTGTTATATGAGGTGGGAAAAATTTCTTTAAGAACTATTGTTGCATATCATTCCAAGTTTGGATTGATCCTGACCTAAGGTTTTGTAATCAAGTTTTAGCTTATCTTTATCTTTTAAGGAAAAAGGGAAAAACTTAAGCTTGATTATATCCATGCTAACATTTTGGTCAGTGCAAATGTTACAGACTTCCTCAAACTCTCTAAGATGAAAATATGAATTTTCATATTCAAGACCGTGAAAATTGGGTAAAAGTTGAATGATTCTCAGTTTAAAATTAAAGTGTGTTGCATTTGGTGGGAAAGCTATGCATGAAAGTGCTCAAGTACGTGTGGGATTCATGTAGTCTCTAAGAGTTCTAAGTGGATTTGGGTTAATGTGTTGGTTATGGTCAACATAAGACGGATGGTTGCTGTGTTGAGACAAGTTGTCAAGTTTGTCTAAAAGGTTTTCGGCTTGGTTTCCTGTTGGATGTTTATGTGGGTTTTCAGCCATGTTGTTAGTGAATGTGTGTGATTGTGATCTCTTAATTAATCGACCACTAGATGTTCGAGATCAACGTCTCATGCAAATTTAATGAGGGTTCATGGAGATGAAATACACAAAAATGAAAAAAAATAAAAGAAAAAGTGATAAAAATAACAAGATGCAAAATTCTAGGGTATAAATGTAAATATGTACAAGTATTGGGGTAAAAGTACAAATAATAAAAAATATATGGACTAAAGTGAAAATATGACAATTACAGGGATTGAAATGCAAAAATGAAAAATAAAATGACCTTTATGTAAATGCAAACTAGATCTAAACTAAAATGCAAATAAAAAGTACAATGACTAAAATGCAAAAATGTGATTAAAGATAACAAGTTTTTTTTTTTTAAAGTGGATGAAGTTTATGATTGAGATGAGTGATGCAAAATTAAATACAAAATAAAAATAAAGAAGATAGAAAAAAAAAATAGCAAAACTAAAGTAAAATTAAAAAGAAATTACTACTATAAAGAAAATGCGGACTTACCTCCCCGGCAGCGGCGCCAAAAACTTGACACGTCCTAAAGAAGTGTTCATACTCTCAAGTATAAGAGTGTCAAAGTAATAAATTAACCGGAAAGACCGGGTTGAACCACAGGAAGGTTGTTCACTTGTCCTTATAGAATTAATTTCTAGATTAATTAATAAGCTTGTATAAAAATGTAAATCAATTAAAATTAATACTGTGGCTAAGGGATCCACTATTGGTAATTCGAATATGATCCAATTATAAATATTTAGTCCATATTAATGGGATGATATTCCACTCCACTGACCACTCTCTAATAGATGTGGGTAAAAGTACTCACTGTGCTAGACATTATCTGCCTATCTACAGTGAGTCAAAAACTCCACAAAGATTAGAGGGGATAAACCACTCTCTGATAGATATGGGTAAAAGTACTCACTGTGCTAGATAATATCGGTCTATCTACAGTGAGTCAAAAACTTCACAAATATCAGAGGGGAGAAAGCATAAAAATAATAAACTTGCCATAATTTGGTCATATTTTCCATACCAACAGTACCACCTTTGACCCCAACTATATAAAATTAGCCAGACATAATTTAACTAGAAAGTAGCTATTTTATTTAAACTGAGAATTTGAGAACAAAAGAGAGAGAATTTCACAAATCTAATATCAGATTCGGATTCAAAACATGAAAATTAAGGGGGAGATGCCCCCTATTTATACAAAATACGGATGAAAATTGACCATCTGATGAATTTAGAATGGAGCGTCCAGATTTTACCACGTCATCAGTGAACAGTGAAAGTGAACAGTAACCCATCCATGAGTGAACAGTAACGCATCCGAGAGTGAACAGTAACACATCGTGAGTGAACAGTGAAAGTCAACTGTGAACAGTGAAAGTCAGTTGTGAACAGTGGAAGTCAACTGTGAACAGTGGAAGTCAACTGTGAACAGTGGAAGTCAAAAAACGAAAATGCCCTTCGTGGTCTTCTTAAGGTTTTTTGACATTCTAAACTTGAAAATGATGTTTGTTTTGCCATCTGACTTCTCCATGATTATGAATTGATCGAATTAGCTCTGAAATACAAAGAAAAATACACTGATTACTACACAACATATTTATTTAAGCGAACGAACAAAATTATGTCTAAATTAGGGAATTAATCATATTGAAAGTGTAAAATGATGATATTATCCCTTAGTAAACATACACTTTTCAGTGTTAATCATTTATGCCCTAAAGATGTAATTTGTAAATGGATTTATGAAATAAATAAAAGGAAAAGTTCAATTCATTCTTGTTGTGTTGTTTTTTTATAACTTGTATATATATTTAACATCCAAGATTACCGGATGTAATCTCGAACTGTGTATATGAGTGTCAAATACAAATGGATACAGTAAGAGACGTGCAATCTAAATAGTCCATAGATAGCAAATAAAGTTGGATACTTTATTTGTGGTTAATCTATAGCTGCAGTCCATTCCGTAATTTACGATGATTCTACCATGAATCATTCATATGAGATATAGGAACGGAGGCACCTTGTATGATGTGATCATATGGGACTGGGCTATGATCTATATGAATCTCTCACCAAGATCCGTTTACCAATGAGATTCATATATATCAACTAATGATGGCTATATGTGGGTGATCTTAATCCTGAGTGTCTTATCGACTCCTTCAGGTTAGATCGTGGTCTTTGATATACCATGGGTGAGGTCGAATGCTGTTCCCGATCAATATGCTCCGTATATTGGGATTACAGTTTGACTTGTGGCTGAGAAGGTTTGTACACAATAGTGGAATTCACTCCTTCTTGTGAGAAGTAGATGGTAGTTCCCTTAAGGGTTGATTTGGGGCTTGGACAATATGAGCGCTCTCCTAATTCCGTAAGGAAATAGGATTTATTATCCATTAGAGAATCAACGGTACTTAAAGGATATATGTAATTAGAGGGGTATAACGGATATTATGACCCGGCTTTAATTATGAACTACTGTGGATGATCACACCATGTGTAATAGCTATATCGATGGACACCGAGTTGTATCGGTCTGTGTAAA
This sequence comes from Dipteronia dyeriana, assembly GCA_032871835.1. Classification (NCBI taxonomy): domain Eukaryota; kingdom Viridiplantae; phylum Streptophyta; class Magnoliopsida; order Sapindales; family Sapindaceae; genus Dipteronia; species Dipteronia dyeriana. Next base: position 1,855,550 of record CM065303.1, read on the forward strand.
AGTATCTACAGTTGAGAGAGTACAACTTCGGGTTTTTAGTGGAATAACACCGGAGTTAATAATTAAGGAATATTAATTAAAGAGTTTAATTAATGATTCTGAGGATTATTGGAGCTCAAAATACTATGGGTTCATTAGGTCCCCCTGCTAGCCCGATCGATTTAGGTAACAAGGGTCAAGGTTAATTAACTGGATTGTCCAATTAATTGTGTTACAAAAGTGACACGTAAATATTTGAGAATTAATTGAATAGTGAGATTATTTAATTATATTGATAATTATGAATTATGAATTAACTATTAATTGGAGGGTGTTAGTTGATATATGGATTTAGGTGAAGATAAAATAATATGATTATTTTATTTTACTAAATTATTTATATAAGTATTTGAATTTAAGTTTAAATTTAAAATACTTATTATCACTTTTAATATATCAGATATATTTGAAAATGATAATTAAAATATATATATATATATATATATATCCTTATTTGTATCTTATACAAACACTTATATATATATGTATATACCAATTTGCATCCAAATTGCATGTGCATCAGTTGACTTATTTTGATAAAAGTTGATTCCTAATACACACATCAGATATATGCATGCAAGTGGAGGCGTGATATATATATATATATATAGATTTTGAAAAAAAAAGTGCGAGTGTGAATCAAAGAGAAAAAAAATGGGTTGATTTTGTTTAGTTTTTGGTGTGTATCTGATAATCTGATATACACGAATCAAAGAGAAAAAAAAGGGTTGATTTTGTTTAGGTTTTGGTGTGTATATGATATACACGAATCAAAGAGAAAAAAAAAGTATAAGTTTTGCATGAGATGCAATTATGTGTGCGTGAAATCAATACACCAAATTGAGAATAAAGAGTTTCTTCAAGTATTTTCTCCATATCCTCCATTCAAGTTCTTGAGATCGTGTTGTGTCCACACGCAATTATCAGTTCTGGGAGATAGCGAGGAAGATCGAGTGGTTCAGACATGAACACATCTCAAAGTGAAGGAGTCTCCAAACGTTGGTAAGAGTGGTTAAGACAGGAGCATATCATAAAGTAAAGGAGCCTCCAAACGTTAGTAAGATTTTCTTATTCTAATTATATTGATTACAATTTCCTGTGTATACATATTGTATGTATTAGTTCCGAAAATAATTACGATCCCAAGTCCACTGGTCCCAGATACAGATTATGATCTGTATTAAAAATTTTAAAATTTAGTTCCGCTGCGTAACCGGTGAACGGGGTTCCAACATAAATTCCTTTAAGAGATCTAAGGCATTGGTAGAGAATCAGAGTGATAGGTCTATCAAGACTCTGAGAACAGACCGAGGGATAGAATATGTTGTCTATGATGGTTTTTTTTTTTTGCAAAAACATTGCATCAATCACCGGTTGACAATAAGATATACTCCTCAACAGAATGGTGTAGCCGAGAGGAAGAATAGAACAGTCATGGACATGGTCAGGTGTATGTCACACTTGAAGAAACTGCCCAAAGGTTTTTAGGGTGATGCAGTTGCCTGTGCATTCTATCAGTTGAATAGATGTCCCACCAGCGGTGTTCTCGGAAAGATTCCTCAGGAAGCCTGGACTCGAATCAAACCCAGCATCGAACACTTACGAGTGTTTGGGTGTATCGCTTATGCTCATGTCCCTGATGCTTTGAGAAAGAAGCTTTGATACCAAATGTAAAAAGCTAACACACACAAAAGAATTTACTGAAGAACTGTTTATTCAATTGATGATTAACAATGAACTGATGCCAACTATTTATAGTAGTTGGGATGAGGTAACATGATAACATCAAACCTCTAACCGATAATTACAATAAAAATAAATAAATGATAATCCTAACTAAAGATAAATAAGAATTATCTGAAGGATAAATCCAACTTAATATCTAAACTAATAAATACAAAGATAATACTTGGTTTAATCCTACATGAAGCGATTCGGTTCCAGCAAGGAGAAGGCAAAGGGGAGTCAAGCCTTGGAGAACAAACAGCATAACGGAGACGGCGGCGAAGGAAAATGAGGAGAAGCGGGGAGGCAGTTGGACAAGAATTTCAGGTATTCGAAAAACTTGGCGGTGAAGTTTGACATTGGGAAGGAGATCGGGCGAGGGCATTTTGTTCATACTTGTTGGGCCAAAGGTAGAAAATGAGCACTCAAGGGACTGCCCGTGGTAGTCAAGATCATTTCCAAAGCCAAGGTAATCGATACAACTCACGATTTATAATATGGTGTCATTGAATAGTTACTTCAATTTTCATCTAGTTAGAAGAGTCAGAAGACAATGAAGAGTGAAGAACAATGAACGAGGATAAGAGTAAAGCGGCCGTGAGAGTTAGAGATTAGAAAATAGAATAGAAAACGGAGAAGTGTTAGGTTTTTTTTCCCTTTTATATAATGGTTTTCAGGTCAAACTGGTTTTGTAAAACCCAAACCGGTTCAAAACAGAATTCAATTCGGTTTCTCTATTTTAAACCGGTTTGAACCGAAATTGATTGGCGAACCGAACTAAACTGTATTTTTCGGTTCGGTTCGGTTCGGTTCCGGTTTTAGTGTTCACCCCAAATAAATAGTAACATTGGAGTCTAGAACGATTGGTTCCAGTGTTTAACAATTTATTATCCTTTTTAATAATTTTAATTATAGTAAAATTATGCAATGATTGGGAAATTTAGGGAAATTTTTTGGATTTAGTGTGAGTCCTTAATAATAAATATGTGTCCTAGTGTAGGGAATCATTTCCAGATGATCCTATCCTAATTAATGTGAGTCTATTGTAGGGAATCATCTCTCTACGAATCCATAACAGTTGGTATGAGTCAGCTCTAGGGAATATTTTCTCTAGAGCCCTATTGAGTTGAGAGTCTGAATATGTAATCAATCAAGAAGAGTCTGAATATGTAATCAATCAAGAAATATTACATCAATTTCCTTATCTAAATTATATTCTCTCAAATTATCATATAACAAAAAAAAAAATGCCGTGGGGTATAGTAAGATATTTAATAGGTTGACAACAACATTATTAAAAAACCCTAATTCATATTTGGCATTATAAATAGGGTTTTCATGGGTGGCTAGGGTTATCTTGCAGCATCAAGAAAAGAACACTTCTTTTTCTCTCCCTTTTGTCGCCATCAAAAATAATATACAACGGTGTCTCTTTCTTCTGTTGACCCCCTCACCCTACAGTGACGACTAACTGTTATTGTTTGATTCTGAAAGCAATCAACATATTGGACTTAAGAATCGAGAACATTCAATTCTAGGTAAGATTCTTAAACTTTTCTAATTGTTTTCAATGTGATTGCTTTAAATTTATATTAAATATCTCTGTGTTTTTCTGTAATAAAAATATTTCCATTAATTTATAAAATACTTTAAAAATGTTGTTTTTGCAGGTGAAGAATAATGACGAACGTTGAAAATATTCCTTATGAATTGATGACTTTAATCTTATTGAAGTTATCCGTTAAATCTCTATTGCGATTCAGATGCGTTTGCAAAATAGGGTATGCTCTGATTAAAAGCCCTAGTTTTATTTCTACACATCTCAAAAGCCACAACAATGAAGATGCTCATCTTGTTGTCCACAATTTTGAATACCGTTTTATTGATGACTCTAATTATCCATTTGAATATTCTTTGTTTGTTGATAAAACGTTGAAAGATTTATCCTATCAAGTTCTCGATTCTCAATTTCCCATTCACGGTGAGCTTAATGGTCCTTACGATGGCTTGTTTGTTGTATGGCAAAGAGAATATGATCTCATATATCTTTGTAATATAGCAACCAGAGAAACGAGAGCACTACCAAAATGTAGGTTTGGTTATCCGCATATTTATGGATGTGGATATGATCCATTGAGTGATGGTTACAAGTTGGTTTTCTTGCGACTATTTTCCCTTGAAGATGGAAGTAACTATTCCTTAGACTCCCATGTTTCATTATACTCCTCCGATAATGATTCTTGGAGATATTTACAAGTTTCTGAACTAAGACAGTATTTTTGTCGTTATTATTCTTGTTAAAACTCGAGCTTGAATGGAGTTTGTTATTGGTTAGCAATGAGAGATGAAATCGTTATTCTTTCATTTGATATCAGCAGCGAGATATTCCAAGAGATAAATTTACGAGAATATGGGATAAATTTACCAGTAAATCGTTTAGATTGTAGTTCGTTGGAGGTAGTTAATGACTCTCTCTATCTATCAACTTATAAACATAATTCATTAGAAGTGGAATTTAGTATCTGGATTATGAGAGATGGATGTTGGACCCTACGATTCACAAGGACTGGCAGCTTTTGGTTAAATGACTTGGTGGGATATTGGAAGAATGACACCATTTTTAAATATGGACCAATCTTACTTGATCTTAACAACATTGAAGAAATGGATCTTGGAATTCCCTGGTCAACTGCTACTTCAGTTTATAGATACAACGAAAGTCTAGTTTCAATCAAAAGAGAAAATGATTTCTCAGAAGTTTTTGACATTCCATGGCATATCTTGGGTGTTATTTAGATATGTTTTAAATTTAATTGTATGGCAATGCTTTCTTCAAGGGATGGCATATTAAGACACAATAGTTTCAATTGTTTTTTTTTTTTCAGAATGGAAGGATTTGGTTGATGTATATATATTTCAATTGTAAGAATTTGTTTCATTGTATTTGAGGATTTGTAGAATTATTGAATGAGAAAATAAAATTTGTATGATTCTTATTAGTGGTTTTGATTTAGCTACAAGATATTAGGGTGGTTCTCTACTGAGTGTAAAAAATATAAGTCCACATTTTCGTAAGATGCAGAGCCCCAGAATTTATATTGAACTTCATCAGAAAATTACAAAATTTAGGATAAAGCTAAGCAAAATTTACATTTGTTCTCTCAAAGCCTTGTACTATATTAAAAAAGAAGTCCAAAACAAATTTTTTATTAATTAACAAAATTTCATGCATCAATGATGAAGACACAGCTCCTCACGATGAGGCACGCCACAATGCCAGCGACGGATTTCTACAACTTCCCACATTGACAATAACAATGACGAATCGGAATTGGATTTGGATTTGGATTTAGAGAGGCCTGATAGCACTCATGGTAGGGGCAAAACCAAGAATTTTTTCCAAGATGGGTTGTTATGAATATATATATATTGACGAAGACATATCTCGATATGAGAGAAATTTCGTTAATTTGAAATTGAAAAATTAATAATATTTTCTTAAAAAGTAATTAAGTTTGAATTAAACATTAAAATAATTGCATACATTAAAGAGAAATAAAAAAAACTTGATCATAAAGTGTATTTTATCGTCAATAAAAATATTTTTAACCTATGGGTATCAACTAATAAAATTATGCACATCAACCCTTCCACACCTAGTGGTCAGGGGTTCGAGTCCTGCTCACTCATGTCATGTGCATTTTATAAATACGTATGAGGAGTTTTCTCCCAGTTTGTGGAAATAACCCTCTCTATGGTTGTAGACATGTTCACGGTTCGGTTCGAACTGTGAAACCTAACCGTAACCATGTGAAATGAACCGTAACTGTAACCGTGAAACCGGTTTCAAAACCGTAACCGTGGGGCTGAAGGTTTGGTTCCAGTTCTCCTTCGAAAAAACCGGTCAAGAACCGACGGTTCGGTTCCAAAACCAGTATTTATTTTTTTATTTTATTTTTATTAGGTTTGGCTGCCAAATATAATATATATATATATTTCTATCTTCTCACTGTTTCATCTTCAGACTTCCAGATAATCAGTATCTCTCTATCTCTTTCTCTTTGATCTCTCTCCATTTCTCTTTCTTTCCTTCGATCCAAACGACAACACTCAAACACCAGACTTCCATCAATCCTTCTCTCACCGACGATCTCTTCTTCTTTCCGTCGCCGTCGATCGCTGGTCATCTCTCCCTCTTCGATTGCCAGTCATCTCTTGATGATTGATGATCTAGGTAATTTGGGATAATGATGATTGATGATCTAGTTCAGAAGATAGGAGATTGGGTATTAAGCTTTGTAATAGCTGATGATTGTGTTTTTTTTTAAGAACCAAACCGTCCGAATTGTTGGAACCGAACCGAAACCGGTTGAACCAGAACCCCCTCCAGGCGGTTCCGGTTCCGATTCCGGTTCCGATTCTAGGTCTTTCTGGAACCGGAACCGGAACCGGAACCGGAACCTGAACATGTCTATATGGTTATGAAAGGTAGTTCATATGTAATTTCTCTATGATAGTGAGAATGGTATTTCAGACTGTTCTTGTAGAGTCTGATTAATCTCACCGAATTCCATCAATAGTTGTATTTAAAAAAAAACTAATAAAATTTTAATTTTTGAAAGTATTATATATATTATTTTTCAAATGCTTGGGTGGGCAACCCCAAGCCTTGGCTGTTTCCGCCCTTGTCTGATGGAGAAAATCAAAGACGAAGAAACAGTGTCTTTAACAAAAAAATAATAATTATTATTATCAGGGCTTTATACATAAAATAATAATAAACACGTTTTCTTAGAATGTGTTTAGTACAAGGAAAGGATATTGCAGGACGACACATGACGAGACCGGACATAACATGATAGTTATTCTATATTGTGTTCAGAATGTTTGAGATAGAAGGATAGGATGGGACAATGGGCTGCGTTCCGTACAAGGAAATGATGGGACGGAACAGGATATGGCGGGACGGAACATGACATGATAGTTGTTCTGTATTGTGTTCAGAATGTCAAGTATAGAAGGATAGGATAAGACATAAGGTTCAAATGATCTACCCTTATTGTCCTGTATAATATTCGTTAACCATATAATAGTGACAAATGGGATAAGACAAGTCAATATTTAAATAAATATATTTATATATCATATTCAACAAAAATAGTAATATTGTAATTGAAAAATATTCTTAATTAATAACCGTAAAACATTATTTTTGACAATTTCCTCATTTTATTTTATTTTTTGTAAAAAAATTCATATTACCCAAACTGAAAATTCAAAGTAGAATGATTTTTTTTTTTTTAAATTCAACTACTCATCATTAACTAATTTCATTTTCTCACTTACTAACTTCATATTTTATCATTTTTAAAAAAATCCTCATATTTTAAAATTTAAATATTTTTTAATAAAATTGGACTGACCTAAATAGGAAAAAACATTATAAACAATCATATTTTGAAAAACCCCTAAACAATATCCACATATATATAAAAGATGAAAGTAAAATAAAACCAACAAAAAAACAACAATCACAACGAGTCACGGGGGTAGAACAACCCCAAATAAAAAGAAGCACGTATGCCATGCCAAAAAAAAAAGCATCAGGAAAAACGAATTAAAAAAAACATTATTAGAAAGATTGAAATATAAAAATAACATTAATATAAAGAATAATAAAATAAAATAATTGTAAAAAAACTAAAACATCATTAAAAAAAGGTTTTTATTTTAAAATATTGATTTTTTATTTTAAAATACTTTTTTTTTTCTTTTTCTTTTATTATCGGTGGTGATCCCTTTTTTTGTTATTTATTTTCAATTCTATTTTTTTTAATACTTTTATTATTTTTTATTTTTTAAATTCTGATTTTTTTCTTTAAACACTATTATTTATATCGTTAGAGAGCATAACCCATATGATGAAGGGTAATCAAGTCTTTTAATTGATTTTTTAACGATCAAAATATTAGGTTAACGGAATTCCTAACGGTGAGGATAAAATATTTAATATTTTGGTTTTCAGAAGGGAAGTTGCCAATACCAAAACTATAATAGGTAAATTGTCTACACCGACAAACAATAAGGGGAAATAATTATATCCCTGAATAAAAGTTTACTTCTCATGGAATAATATAACATTTTTCTGTTACTGGGTTTATACTTATATTTCATATTATTTGATTACAATAATTTTAAAATTACAGTTTTAATAAAAGAATTTATAAAAAAGTTAAATAAATAGATAGTAAGTAATCCACACTATTTTTTGTTTTTTTTTTTAAAGTAAAATGAATTCATTCAACCAACCCACAAGGGAAAAGAGTTTACTGACCAGCTAGGAAAAGAATTACAGCAGTACACAGTATTATCAAAATTAACAGCATAACTGGCACATTATGAGACAACATTACAGTATTTAGGAACATATACGTATGAAACAGATACATCTTTGTATCTCTCCAGTAACAAACGAATATCCTGAATCACATTATTAACATCAATCCGCGTAAAAGCTCTACCATTGCACACATATTGACTATGCGCAAAGCATCAGTTTCTAACTCCAAAGGCAGCCAATCCTTCTCAATTACCCAAGAAATGCCTTCAGGAAAAAAGAAACTTTAGCTTCTTCTACTTCCACAGAACCCACCCCCTTCAAAAGCACATTAGCAGCACCCACCAACAGACCTGCACCATTCCTGATCACCAAACCTGTACCATACGCGCATACCTGCCATTGCCCAACCTCATAGCCGCATCAACATTAATCTTGAAAGCACCCATCCGTGGAGCAACCCAGACCTGGTTCTCCTTAATATCCCTAACACCACTGCTGTTCTCAGAAGCCCCCTGAAACACAGAAATATAATTCTCAACCCAGTCCCAACAGTCATCATTATTAACAACCGTACCTATAAAAAGAGATTGATTCCTATTATGCCAAATAAACCAAGCAGCCACGATGAAACACATCACCATTGACCATCTCCACCCCCTGCACAGGTAAAACTAAACAGATGGGTGCTTTCAAGATTAATGTTGCATCCCATAGAAGACTACATGGCTCCTAGATGCTCAATCTATATGCCCATTCTACTTGTTGCATCTGCAATTCTGCATTCAGATTTCAAGCTACATGCCCATTCTACTTGTTTGATGTTCTACCAGCGAGGCTGCGATAGGATCTAGATTACCTCTTAAGTTCACAAGATCATTTCTTTTAAATCCCTCTAACAGGTCCTTCAAGAATGAAGCCTAGCTATCAATCCAAATTCCCTACAAACATTACTTACTAACTAATTACCGGATTAATTAAAGTCTAATGATTTCCACGTATCTTTTAGAGGGATTTTCATGGCAACTAGATTGGAATTTCTACAAATGTATGCGGACAATTACAATGACTGCCATCAATTACCACGACTGATGTGCTCTAATCTCTCAAACAAGGGAATATTGTGGCACATATAATCATTTCTATTGGTAGTAATGGGGATCCCAAAACAATCATTGAATAAGGATTAAAGGTCAATCCATGAAAGGCTTGGATTACCAACACAATTTAAAGGTCGTAACAAAAAAAAAAACAATATATAGCAACTTTCACCATTCGTGATCTTAAGAGTACAGTTATGTGTAATTTCCTAGCGTAACAGCTTAGTCATATTTTCCTACATCAAACACAAATATTGGGATCATGATTCACATAATTTCATCCATTCAGACAATACTTGTGTACAAATTAAAACCCAACGATCAGTATAAAAAAAAACCTAGTGATCAAAAATCAAACCTATTTTGTTCTCAAACCCAATTCCACATACAACTTTTATTATTGATAGCTGTTTAATTAAACATTCCCAAGCATTGAAAATCTTTAGAAAAAGATATAAGAGGAAAAAAACGAAATTCAATCTACAAATAACTTACAGAAGTAGAATAAAAGCTTGACCGCAGTAAGGAAATTAGAGCTTCGAAACTGTTCTGGAGATGGAGTTATGAGAGCGAAACGTGGTAGCTTTCAACGAGGACTTACTCGAATCTTCACAGAAACACAGTAAAAAGGGTGGATTTGATGAAACATTTGTGATCGGAGAGAGAGATATTAGGGTTCCTCAATGAATTTTGGGGAAAACGATATAAAACATGGTGAGGATACAAGTGCCATTTTCATTTTGTTGCTTAATAAAGGAGGGTAAATTTGACAATATAAATTTACCATTAAATTGTATATAGGGCTATTCTATGGAGATGAGTCATCTAATTAAGAATAAGATACTCATCTTTTATCCAATTAAGAATAAGATACTTATTAAAATAAAGAGACACCAATTGAAAATTTAACAATAGAGTAACTTTGTTTATTGTCAACCTCTCAGTATAGCCACATTGAAATTCAAATAGTAGTTATTTAAATCTATAGAATATTGTAGCTGCTACTTAGTGGGGTAAGGAAGGAACCAAATTTCTTTCTCATGATCACATAACCCATGATAATTTTGTGGTACATGACATGGAGTATAAGCACTCGCCGCTTCATTAATACAGATAGCCACTTCACTTAGAACATTCAAATCATCTCTCTGGTTGCATAAAAGCACTGCAGGCTCGCCAGTAACTCTTGTTCTCCTTTTTATTGCTGCCATGTATTTCTCTTGCGGGTATGCTTTACTATCGCTCGGCTTTATGCCTCGTATAGATAATGTACCCAGCAAGTCTACAGTAACAGCTTCATCTTTGGTACGGTGGAAATAACCTTTTAAATTCAATCTTCCCTGTTGAGTTCCATGTTTATTCCACTGATGTAACCAAAAACCGAAGTTGGAACCTTCAAAATGGAGACTTAGCCGATATTCGCCCATTTCAATCCCAAATTTTGTACCACTGGTTCGAATCTGGAAAATCATTCAAAACAATAAAAAATTCAATTTTCCTAAAAAAAAACACAATCCTTGTAAAACTCCTATTTTATAGTCCAACAATATGTACAATAAATGTATCTTTAGTAGGCATATATATTAAAAGAATAGATATAAGTACCAAGTTTATAATATCTTGTTTCACTATTGGATCTCTAATGGATAGATCTGTCAAAACATTTCCGTTAAAGTCCGCCAAACATCTTACCTTTCGGCATTTTTGAATCAAAACAATAATCATAATGCAGGCAATAACCCGGTGGCCAAGTTAAAACTAGCCAATTAGAAGAATGTGGCACCGGTGGTGGTGGTGGTGCAGGGAGACCGAAAGCAAAACTGTTCCTCAAAATACACAAAAGAAATTAACAAGAATTAATACCCTTCCCAAATCATCTTCATAAAACAAACAATAAATGTTGAATCAAAACCACCCCACAGACAACCAACAAACCAACCTTATGCTCCCAGAACAAGCACAAGCAAGCAGCATCCAATTCCGACCAGATTGTGAACTGTGCTTGCTGCGGAGGCAGAGGCGGTGTAGGGAGCGGAGGCGTAGTAAAAGGGTGGTTGTCGGCAGCACCGTAAACGGAGTAGTCGAGGAAAGTTTGGATGCCGTGAACGACGAAGGTGGAACTAGTGTAGAGGTGTGGATGTGAAAGAAGAGAATTGTCGAGGGTAAAATTGGAAATAGAATTGTTAGTTATGAGTATTGATTTTGTTGGAAGAAATGTTGGGAGACGAGTGAGAGGGTTCAAGTGACAAAGGTCTGAGAAGGAGAGGCGTTGTGGAACTATGTGATATGCCATCACCATCGCCATTCGATCCACCGCTGGTGATGATTCCTCCGACGAATCCGATGGTATGAAGAAGGTGGCCCGCACAGGGAACGCCGTCAGATCTGCCGGCGACAGCATGTTTGCCCAGCTGTTGAAATCTTCTGCGCCTATTAGAGCGTCGATTATGTTATTAAGTTGTTGTTGTTGTTGCGGTGGTGGTGAAGAGGCTGACATGATGGTGGTGGCGAAGAGGAGGAGGAGGAGCGATTTGGCCATGAGAGACATGACGAATTTGGTTTCTTGATTTGTTGTGAATACATAGCAATCTGATCAACTATTTATAACAGATCCTCACTCTCTTCCCGCCAACTCTCTCTTTTTTTCAGCTTAAATATATATATATATATATATATATATATATATATATATATATATATATTTGAAAGCAAATTCATAGAAAAAGCAAATACACAGTCTGGACATGGACCAACAAAACCTTGACAATAATATATATATATATATTTTCTCTTAATAACAAAGAAGTTGAATATGTAAAGTTTTTTTTAGTATTAAAATGCATATTGTGTAGTCATATGGGGAGTTATAAAAAATATTATATTATATTATAATAAAGTTTATTAAAACTAGAAAAATAGTCTCAAATTGTAACTATTTTTATTAAATGTGTAAGCCGGACATATTGTAATTAAGTATTAAAAAAATGCACTAAAATTGAATTCATGTTTTAAAATTTAAGGATAATTACTCTGATAGCCACTCATTTGATTGGGCACTATCAAAATGGTATTTGGATGGAAATTCATTTTCAAATGGCCATTTTAGATAAATAGTGTGACACTAATAGTCATTCCATCATATTCTGTTAACTTACCGTTGGATGGGTGATCTAGTCCGAGAAAGAGAATTGCTTGTGAATCCTGAAATGGAGTTGATGGCTATATATATATATATATATAGATAGAGAGAGAGAGAGAGAGAGAGAGAGAGAATATGGTGATCAATAATTTTGATTACATGTGCATACATGCAACTGACATGCATTACTTTTATATACGTGCTCTACTTAAGTAGTGTATGCATATATAGTATATACACTGATTAAATATATCGACAAGTTTGGCGTGCATATATGTTCTTAATTAAACAATAATGTTAAAGATATCAACTTGGTTTAATTACAACATTTCCGATGTGATAAATTAATAAGATTGTTATTAGTAGCAAGTAATTAATGAACATAAGTTTAAAGACAATTTTTTTTTTGGATTAAAATCAAAACTAACCATATAATTAGTGATGTTTCTATTTTTAGCCAACATTAGTATTTTGATTTTATCAAACTTTCCACTAAAGAAACAATTTTACCCCTACTCTAGATTAAATACATTGAATTAAATAAACTCGAAACTAAATACATCAGTCTTTTTCAATTAAATATACCACTAGTTTTCATCATTAAACGTACCACCGGTTTTATTCAATGTGTTTAATCTAGTGCATGAGTAAATTTATCTCTTCAGTGAAAAGCTTAGTAAAAATAACCAAAACACTATTGCTGGATAAAAATAGGACCCCCTTAATTTTTTTGTTAAAAAAGGGTATTTTCTCTTCCTTTTTTTTTTTTTTTAAAGTCATGCAATATATGCATGGTTCCATTATTTTGGTACCAATTAAAAAAGTGATGAGGAAACTAAAGCCAATCAGCAATGGATCATAATTTTGCCTACTATAGAATCAATATAGAACTCATTGAAAAATTAAGGATAATTAATTTTATTGACCACGGAGGAGTCACAAACTCAGCGTGTTTATAAAATGGAATCATTTTGAATGTGACTTAGTCTCAGTTGAATGTTTATTGTTTCACCTTTGATTTTCATTTTGTAAAATTCACATTTGAATAATAACATCTCTCATACAATCATTTCCATTTTAAACAAAACATAATAATTTCTTTGATTGCGATAAATATACATATGGGTGTAAGTGGTTTAAGAGTGTGGGGCAGAAAAAAAAACCCATTAATAATAACAGGCTTTATCATATCAAACGTCCTATATATAGATATTAGATACATACATGGTCATAAATACTATAATGTTAAAATTACATGAGTTCACGTGTTATTGATCAAAAAGTAATTTCTTATTATTTTAAAAAATAAAGCAATTTCGTATTTATTTTATGGATATTAATTAGTAGTTACAATCAATATAAACATTAATCATTATGGGTGACTATGCTTTAATTTAGGAAAAAATACAATATATTTTGATTAATATTAAAAATACAATATAATTAGCTCAAAATTAAACATATTCTCTCACTTTTGTTATGTCACTTATTTCAAAAATTAAATATTAGATTTAACCTAGAAAAATAAAATATATTATAACAACATCAAATCAAGAAACAACGTATAAGAAACAACATACAATATTATTGTAAATGAACAAACACTTTCATTTGATGATTAATCAATTCAATCTAAAACTATAACATATTTTTTTTCTTTATACTCACAATATGAATTATACATCATAAATCAAACTATTACAAGAATTAAGTACACAACAATCAAATTATGAGAATTAAGTATATAATGTAATTTTTTTTACTGAATTTAGATTATTATTAAAAATAACTTTAAGCTAAAATAAGGTTTTCATATATAAATATATTTGCTTTAAAAGGAAAAGTTTAAAAAAAAAAGAAAAATAATAATAATAATAATTGCTAACAGAAGAAGATGGCAAAAGAAGTTATAACTTGTAAATTTTGATTAAGGTGTTCTGTATATAAAGGAATATGAGAACATAGGGAAAACAATAATTAAATACAAAAAGTAAACAAACTAAAATAAGAAAGAAATACAAACGATATATATATATTTTATTCAAATAGCTCCACATTGACTCTCATTAATTAATTAATATATGCTACGTACTATATATAAGATCAAAATATTTTCAATGAGTCGTTCTGACAAATCAATAATAAAGGGCAATTTTTTTTTAATAATTATAAGTTTTATTGTTTAATTTTAAAAAAAATCTAGTTTTATAAAAATGATTAATTAAATATAAGTAATCTTCAAAATGAAATAATTTCTTATTTAACCAAAAATTGTACTGCAGATATATCTGACAGTTCTGGGAAACTGGAATGCAATTATAAGATGATTTTTGTCAAAAAAGTTTATGGGCATGCATTGACATGTAATAATGGGTAAGATCAGAATTAAAACAGTGATCGTGATCAATTCAACGGTCTAGATCATCTTTGGACATCAATATTACTATTCTAAATAAAATCCCCATTTCTCTGATATCTTTACTTCACTGGCTGACTATTAATGGAGAGATCGAATAAAATCAATTAATTACATCTATAATAGGTTGCTGGTTTGAGTTGGACTCTCAAAGTGAATATAACATAATTATCTACATGTATAGATTATATACAATAACCCAACTGAGTGGCTTAGCCAATATTTTTATCATGATCTAGCTAACACAATGTTTATCCTCATAAGTTGTTCTAAATAAACCTAGGTTGATGTAAAAGAAATTAAATGCAATATATCATAAGGACAAGATAAATCTTAACAATTAAAATGTATACTCTAAACGAATATAATTTTTTTTTAAAAAAAATCAAAGTAAGAAACAATATATAAAATATTTGTAGATGAACGAATGCTTTGCAATTGATCATCATTAATAATTATTTCTTAAACTATAAGAGTATATTGTTTCTTTATGTTCACATTATTATTTATACACTATGAATCAAACTATTATGAGATTAAGGTAAACAACAATCAAATTATGAGAATTAAGTATATAGTTCAATTATAATTATTTACCGAATATAGATTATTTTTTGCTAAAAAAATTAAATTATTAAATTGACTTTAAACCAAAATAAACTTTTATATAAATATATTTGTTTTTTACGGTTATAAATATATTTGTTTTAAAAGGAAAATTTTGAAAAAGAAAAAGAAAAAGAATTGATTGCAAACAGACAAAAGATGTTATAACTTATAAATATAGGTTAGTTGTTATATATATATAGAGAGAGGTATCACTGCAAACAATCATATTACAAAAAGTAATAACTAATGGGAAACAGTAAATAAGTAAACAAATAACAACCGATTGAACTAGAAAGAAATATAAAGGGTAATTTTTTTTTTTTACTCAAACAGCTCCACTCTTAGCTCTACTTTAATATTCTAATATGTCCAAATGTAAAAAGCACTCTAAGTCTCTAACAATAACATCAAGCTCTTAATTAATAGATAAAGAAGGGAAAAGTGAGATTCAAAGAATGCCGCAACCCATAAACATAAATATATATGATATAGACACATTATTTGAGCGTGTGAGTTGTGAGATTAAGGATGTAAAACCCATATATATATATAAACATTATTTGAGGGTGTGAGTTGGGAGTTTAAAAATGTGAAACCCACATGGGTATGCAACTGTTAGGTTTTGGCTCGTATTCTCAAGTGAACCCAATGTGAACCAAACAATACTCAATTGATGTAGTACTTCCTGGAGACATGGGATAACGTTTGGAAGTTGAAGATGGTGTTTGAGGGAAGTTTGAAGACAAAGAAGAATTGAAGAAACAAAGTCAATTGGGTTCAGCGGCGTGGACCGCGGTACAGACAGGCGCCTAGACCGTGGCATGGAGAGCAGTCGTGTCCAGGCGATTAAACGCGGGACCGCGGCGGAGGCAAAGGCATGGACCGCGGCACAGAGAGTTGTAGTTGACAATGGCTTTTCGCGATATAGGAAGCGGGGTGCACACCGCGACCTAGACCGCGGGAACAACGTATTTTGCTTAAAGAGGAATGTTGCGCGTGGAAATAGGAAAGTGTTTTCTTCTGGAAGTTCTTGTGCTAATCAGAAAAGGAAAGAGTTTGTCTTCATGAAGAATAGGAAAGTCCTGTAATAAGAAGACTTGTCATAAATATGAAATAGTATTTATGTGGAACAAGTAAGTCTTGTACGTTTAGGATTAGGATTTCCTATTATGTGTAAACTCCCTGTAATTAGTATAAATAGACCTTGTATCTAGGTTATTTTGTGTGTGGAGAAAAAGAACACCATGTAACATCAGAGAGTAGTGGAGAGATTCGAGTGAGAGGCCTATGGGAATATCTGGGGAGGGATCTAAGGGAATATCAGTAGATCAAGTAAGAGATCCGTGGGTGATATTCAGGGGAGACTTAGGGGATATTGTGGGGTTCTTGGTAAGGATCTTGGGAGCGTGGTTTGAGGTTTGGGTGTGAGAGAGAACCCTGAAATATATGGTTGTAACAATTTATCATATAGTGGAATTTTCTCTGTCGTCCTGACATCCCGTGGTTTTTTACCCGATTTGGGTTTTCCACGTAAATCTTGTGTTGTGATTGGTTTATTTTCTCTCATCTATTTTTTCTGCTATTGATGTTATTAATTGCTATGAGTTATGGGCATATATTAGGCACGACGATTCCGCGTTCATCGTTCACGAGAAAATTCTCCAACAGCAACTTAGTCTGGAAAGTTTTCTAAGTTAGATAAGTGTTGAAATTGTTAGAATTAGATGAATTATTAAATTTGCATGGCTAATCAGTAAGTATTGTTAGATATGGCTCAAATTTCCAATGACTACCAAACGGGATTCAACCAATGTAAAAACTTCCTGGAGACGTGGGATACTTTTGGAAGTAGGAGATCGAGTTTGAGGGAGGTTTGAAGACCGAAGAACTGAAGAAAACGGAATCTGGTAGGTACCGCGGTCTGGACCACGATACGGATATGTGCACAGACCGCGGCACAAGGAGCGGTAAAACGTCTGTGGATTATTTCTCTTGTCGTCCTGACGGCCGTGGTTTTTTCCCGATTTGGGTTTCCACATAAAATCTTCTTGTATTGTGTGATTGGATTTATTCTCTTCATCTTAATTCTTTATTTTGCTATTGTTGTTTTGTGTTCTATCTAGCAACGCTTCCGTGAAAATTTTCGCCAACAATTGGTATCAGAGCTTAGATTGCTTGATAGTGATCTTAACTGGAAATGGTAAAGTTGATGAGATTTGAGGTTGAGAAGTTCGATGGAAAAATTAACTTTGGCTTGTGGCAGGTTCAAGTCAAAGATCTACTAATCCAATGCGGTTTACACAAGGCGTTGAAGGGCAAGCCGACTCCTGAGAACCCTGAAGGCTCTGGAGATTCTAGAAAAGAAACGGCTGGTACTAGTTCTGGAAAACTGGTTATGAGTGATGATGAATAGGAAGATCTAGACGAGAGGGCTGCAAATGCTATACGATTGAGCTTAGCCAAGAATGTTATTGCAAATATTCAAGGGACATATTTAGTGAAAGAACTTTGGGAGAAGCTTGAAGAATTGTATCAATCAAAGACCATCTGTAACCGATTCTATCTGAAGGAGCGGTTTCACACGCTGCAGATGTCTGAAGGTATGAAAATTTCCGATCATCTGGGAGTGCTCAATGGGATAGTTTCCGAGCTAGTGTCGATTGGAGTGAAGATTGGAGTGAAGATTGATGAAGAAGACAAAGGATTAAAACTAATCTGGTCCCTTCCACCATCCTATACGCATATAAAGCCAATCTTGATGCATGGGAGTTCAACCATATGTTTTGGAGATGTAGCAAACAAACTGATCTCTGAGGAACGAAAGCTAAAAAGTGAAGGTAAATCTTCTGATAACTCTGCTTTGTTGGTTGACAGGAAAAAATGAGGCTTCAAGAAAAAAAGCATTTGTTGGGCATGTGGTCAATCTGGACATATAAGGAAGGATTGTAAAAATAAGAATACAAGTGCAGCTAATGGCTCCAAAGAGGGGGATCCGGCAATCACCTCTCTTGAGTTCGACTACAGCGATGCCCTCTAAAGGGGCATAAAACATCCTCATGGCATGACCGCTAGTTGCCATGAAAAAGGATGTATAGCTGATAGCGGGTCCACAATTTACGCACGGGCATTGGTTAGGCGGTGTTGCAAGGTGTGTGGTGGACAAGGATGTCGATGGCTGAACGAACTCCCTGGAAGCCTAACGTGAGGAGTTGCACCACAATTTCAGCAAGGTAAATTTTGACATGTGCCGGTGAAATCTTGGGATGGGTGTTCCTAAGTGGTTATACTTCGTGGTGGGTATGTTGATTCTCGGTATTGAGAGTCGTAGCTATGGACGAAAGTTTTGGAAATTCTCGCCATAAGGGAGGATTGTTAGATATGGCTCGAATTTCCAATGGCCACCAAACGGGATTCAACCAATGCAAAGACTTCCTGGAGACGTGGGATACGTTTGAAGTAGAAGATCGAGTTTGATGGAGGTTTGAAGACCAAAGAACTGAAGAACGGAATCCGGTAGGTACCGCGGTCTGGACCGCGATGCTGACATGTGCACAGACAGCGGCACAATGAGCGGTAAAACGTCTGTGAGTTTCCGAGGCACGGACCGCGGCGGAGGCAAGTGCACCAACCGCGGTACTCAGAGCGGTGGACTACAGCGATGCATGTGGTGAAGGGCGTGGGTGGCCAACCACGACCCAAACCGCATCAATGGTGGATTTTGCCCAAATAGGAATGTTGCACGAAATAGGAAATGTGTTTTCATCTGGAAGTTCTTGTGTTAATCAAATTAGGAAAGTCTTGTGCTTAAAATAATAGGATTTCTTTTAAACAAGAAGGCTTGTCATAACTAGGAAATAGTATTTATATGGAACAAGTAATTCTTGTACGTTTAGGAGTAGGATTTCCTTTTATGTTAAACTCCCTGTAATTCATATAAATAGACCATAATAGCTAGGCTATTTGTGGTGGAGCAAATTAGCAAATATAGAGAGATCTCAAGTGAGCATTGGGTGTAATTGGGTTTGGGGTATTTTAGAGAGAGAATCCTGAGAGTGTGGTTGTAACAATTTATCACATAGTGGATTATTTCTTTTGTCGTCCTGACGGCCGTGGTTTTTTTCCGATTTGGGTTTCCACATAAAATCTTCTTGTGTTGTATGATTGGATTTATTCTCTTCATCTTAATTCTTTATTTTGCTATTATTGTTTTGTGTTCTTTCTAGCAACGCTTCCGCGTAAATTCCGCCAACAAGTATCACTCACATTGACAGTGGATTTAAAAACCCACTCAAAGCTTATTTAAACCGAATTGAATCGAATCCGACTGATTAAAACTGTTCAATAAATTTCTGTTCTACATTCTTAAACTCACAACTCACAGCCTCAAATAATGTTTCTATTTACATATGTCATATATATATATATATATATATATATATATAGTAATGTTAGACGTCCAATTTTTTTCTTTAAATTCTATCATAAATGATGTAGCACGTGAGATGTCAATATCATATTAGTCAACACATAATCTCATGATTTATAAGATACTGACACCTCATATGCCACATAATTTTAAACAGAATTTGGAAAAAAAAAAATTGGGACGTATAATATTACTATGTATGACATATGTAAATAGAAACATTATTTGAGGGTGTGAGTTGTGAGTTGTGAGTTTAAGGATGTATAACCCATTTATTTATTTATATATATATGACATATGTAAATAAAAACATTATTTGAGGGTGTGAGTTGTGAGTTTAAGAATGTAAAACCTAAATTTATTGAACAGGTTTGATCGGTTGGATTCGATTCAATTCGATTTAAATAGGTTTTGGGTGGGTTTTTAAATCCTCTGTCAATGTGAGTGAGACTTACCGATTACCCACGCAAATTCTAATAATTCATCTAATTCTAATAATTTCAGCACTTATCTAACTTAGAAAACTTTCTAGACTAAGTTGTATACCCATGTGGCACTAAAACAACTTGGATAATAAATTATCCGGCGTGGGATTTTTTCTTTCTTTCTAGATCATAGTTTATAACTTGTGTGAATCGCCTTACTATGATTCCGGGCGAAAAAGAAGAACGTGTGATATCTAGGATCTGAAACAATACATGTTAAAATATATGATCAAAATCTTAAATAGCTTAAAGTTAATGGAATTTTCAAAAGTGTCTATCCTCACTGTTTTCTTCTCTCTCTCTCTCTCGATAAAAATGCCCTTAGTGCTCATATGATGTATAGAAAGTATTAACTTTTTAAAACTTTTAAATTGAAATAAGAAATTTAATTAATTAGTAGTTCAAAATATTTGAAAGCCTGTTTTTTTTAAAAAAAAAAATAGACAAAATCCATTTGTACGTCACTAATTGTGGAGGGAGAAGCGTTTGAGAGAGATAAAGTGGGTGTTTATGGTTTTAATCTTTGATTTTCATTTTTTTAAAATCACATGAATAATAATATCTCACTGTTTTTATGTCACTTATTTCAAAAATTAAATATTATATTTAACTTTAAAAAATAAAATAAAGAAAAATATATATTATATTTAACAACAATCAAATTATGACAATTAAGTATATAATTCAGTTATAATTATTACCGAATTTAGATTATTTTTTTGCTAAATAAAATAAATAATTAAATTGACTTTCAATCAAAATAAGGTTTATATATATATATATGGTTATAAATATATTTGTTTTAAAACGAAATTTTTGAAAGAAAAAAAAAAGGAAAAATTGATTGCAAACAGACAAAATATATTATAACTTATAAATATAGGTTAGGTGATATACATATATATAATTACAAACAATTATAATACAAAAAGTAATAACCAATGGGAAACAGTAAATAAGTAAACAAAGAACATTAGAACTTAGAACAATCGATTGAACAAAAAAGAAATACAAAAGGTAATTTTTATTTTATTTAAACACCCTTGCACTAATTTAATATTTTAATATGTCCAGTTGTATATGCACTCTGACAATAACATCAAACTCTTAATTAATAGATAAAGAAAGGAAAAGTGAAATTCAAAGAATGCCACAGCCCATACATGATATAATATGTAAATAGAAACCTTATTTGAGGGTGTCAGTTATGAGCTTAAGAATGTAACCGAAATCAACTGGCGTTTAGGTTCGGTTTAATTCGATTTAAATAGGTTTTGTGCTGGTTTTAAAATACATTTCTTAATCAGCTTCTTCTTCTTTTCTTTTTTTCCTGTAGACTTTTGCTCTTTGCTAAGTTGCATACCCATGAGCACTAAAACAACCTGGATGGTAAATTATCAGGTGTATATATAATAAAAATTATCAAACTGTTTTTTTCTTTTTTTGTGGGATCATAGTTTATAACTTGCAAGTTGCATCAGTTTACTATGATTTCGTACGAAAAAACAAAAGCATGTGATATCCAATACATGTTAAAAAAATGATGATCAAAATCATAAAAAGATTAAAATTAATGAGATTTTCAATTGTGTCTATTCTCACTGAAATCTCACATTTTTCATCTAAACACATTTGACACTTAAAATGTCGAATGGTGAATTAATATATATATATATATATATATATATAGCAAGTGAGATAAAACATCATTAATGTATATACACTCATAATTTGACACATTACATGTCATGCATGTTAGGATAAAAATATATGGGCTTTTAGATGGATGTTTACCATTATTCTAATTTTTTTATGCCCGATAAAAAAATTCTTTGGAGAAAAATGCCCTTAGTGCTCATATGAGGTATAGAAATTAGAAATTATTAACTTTTTAAAAGTTTTAAATTGAAATAAGAAATTTAATTAATTAATAGTTCAAACAATTAGAAAACGTGTTTTAAAAAAAAAAAACAAACAAACAAACGACAAAATCCCTTTGAACGTGTAGCGTCCCTAATTGCGGAGAGAGGACGAAGAGTTTTAGAGAGATAAAATGGAGTTTTATAGATAGAAAATATGTTTTTAGAGAGAGACAATAGATTTATAGAGATTAGAGAGAGACAGACAAGTTTTAATTTAGGAAAAAAATACAATATGTTTTGATTAATGTTAAAAATACAATATAATTTGTACAAAATTAAACATATTTTATCAACAAATATAAAATTTAGAAAAATAACATCAAATCAAAAAAATATATGTTACGGGTAAATAAACCTTTTCATTTTATGATTAATCATTACTAACATTTTAAAAGATTTTTTTTATTTACATTCACAATATTAATTATATATCTTAAATCAAATTATTGTAAGAATTAAGTACATAACAATCAAATTATAAGAATTAAATATATAAAGTAATTATTTTTTACTGAGTTTAGATTATTTTGTGTTATAAAAATAAATTATTGAAAATGACCTTAAACCAAAATAAGGTTTTCATATTTATAAATACATTTTGCTTTAAAAGGAAAAGTTTGAAAGAAAAATAAAAATAAAAAATTGATTGCAAACAAAAGATGATAAAAGAAGTTATAACTTATAAATTTTGGTTTGAGTGTTCTATATATAGACATCATTGCAAACAATCATATTAGAAAAATTAATAACCTATAAGAAATGAGAACCGATGGGGAAACAGTAAATAAGTAAATAAAAAATTATAAAAAACTAATTTAATATTAAAAAAACCTATTTTAGAGGTTATTAATTGGTGTTTTTATCACGCCCCAACCCGAAAGCCAAAACATGATCTTACTTATTATTAAATATCTAAAAAAACCTTCAAAATAAAATCGAAATAATAAAAGAAATCTCTCAAAGTTCATAATTTTTTTTTCTTATGAAACTATATAAACTCCTATCTCCTAGGGAACCAAGAATTGAACTCCTCCGAGATGTCAATCCATGCTACTTGCAAAATACAACCTTAGGAATCTGGAATCACAATGAACTAAGTGAGTATGTAAACCCAGTAAGTGTACCAAACATGTTTTATACTTATATGAAAATAACACAAAAATAAGAAGTGTCATAAATTTATACTTATCGAATTTTGTTAGGTTCCTTTTATCCATTATTGCATAGTAGGACTTTTCACATATCACAGAGAGGAGTCAAAGTCACCCGTTGGCAACTAATGTATACAGGGAAAGTGTAAGTGAGGATTTCTTTTTTAAAACAAAACACTCATGCCCGAAGGTAAGAGTCAGACCCTCGCCGTGATCGTCGACGAGTCCTCCCACATGCACTAATACGTCGACACACGAATGTGAAGACTCTTTAGTCCCTAGAGTACTCTAGAGACACTTCCCATATACCACACATATAACAAATCACATATCACATAGGGCTTTACACAAATTCACATAGGTGCCTACTAACGATAATAAACAAACTAGCCTAGCGAAAACACATTATATGGTACCATTTATACACATTTCAAAATGCATACTTATTACATTGCAGAGCATTTTGAACACATTTCAATCTTTCACAACACATTTCAAAAACATTCATATACATTTCAAAAGCATTCATATACATATAACATTGTGATTCCGTTTTGAAAATGGGTCTAGTATACTTACCTCTTAGCAAATCAAATTAGAGCAATAACCCACGAAGTTAATAATCCAATCATTAATCTAAAACCATATAATCATACAAATATCAAAGTCTAATTCATATTTAGGACTGGAAAAAGGTCTGATTTATCGCTTCACAAACCGAAATCCTAGTACTAGAACTAGCCAGTGCTAATTTGAAAACCATATAGTGTTCAATGTACGATTTTTAATTTATTATTAACACACTGAAAAATTATAAAGTTTTGTACAAGCACTTTAAACAAACATATCTATTGATATAAAAAACTTCAGAATTTAATAATAACCGTAAATATCTTAAAATATTTTGAGTTTCGTAGTATTCAGGGCTGTCTGATGATAGACAGTCCTAAACACTACTGGCTATTTTAATTTTTAAAAATTATAAAAAACTTAAATTGACATAATATCTTTATCAAAACCTAAATAACACATATATAATTTGAAAATAAAAGTTTCAAAGCAAAATCATTAGGATTCATATTTCTAAAGATTTATACTTTTGGTTACAAGAATCTGTCTAATACTGGGCAGATTGTAATATCTGTTTTTTGAAAATTCATAACTAATTTAAATAAAACCCTAAAAATATTGAAATAAAATTTTAAACCATTTTAACATGTTTTTAAACATTTTTGGTAAATTATAGAATTTCTAAACAAGTTTTACACAGCAAAATGTATTTTCGAAGTCAGACCAAGTTATAAAAACTGATATTTTCAGCAATACAGTTTCAAACTCAAAAATTCATAGAAATTACATTACTTAATATTTTGAAACGAAACGAATTTATTTAGAACCCTTAGTTAGTATAGTTCAAAATATCAAAACAAAAATTACAAAAATATAATAGATAAATTAACTATAAATTTTGTAAAAATAATTGTTCAGTCCTAAATACATTGGTATCGGAAGATAAGAACTCATAAATCACTATAATAGGTTTTCATGATTACAACACAATAAAAACCCAAATGTTTCCTCTAAGCATGTAAGTAATAACTAAAACACATAAAACAAAACAAAAAAAACACCTTGAAGACGTCTTTCTTCTTCCTTCTTAAAAACAAGTTCTTGTGTAAAAGTATGAAGAGATTTTTTTTTCCTTTTTTCCTCTCACTTGACATTCAAAGAAATTTTTAGGTTTCTATATATATAGAGAGTGATAGTATTTTAAATCAAAGTGTTAACAACAAATAGGATTCTTAAATTAAAATCAGAATCCAATCTTCTGTTGTTACTGTTATCAATATTTTTTTTTGAAAAATAAGGAGTTATTATTATTTAAAAAAAAAACACCTTTTAAATTTTTATCTATATTTTAAAACTTTAACCTCCAATAACTATATAATTTATAAAACATAAGTGTTTTTTTATATATATTATTATTATTAAAACTTAAACGCCTATGGAAACATTTATACTATAATTAAATTGTGGGTCTTACAGTTTTAATATTAAATTAGTTTTTTGTAAAACCTATTTTAAAAAAGGGATCTTAACTACGTTCTATGAAATTTATATATATTTACCATATGTTATTCTTGTTGGAAAAAATTCCATCATATGGGGCCACACATGTGAACATTAAATGTGTTGTGCTATTTTTTGGTTAAGCCTAAATTAAAGTGATCTAATTAAGATATAAAGCATTAAGGCTTAAGGGTGTCATTGTCATGGAATTAAAGTGTAGATACCAGAGTACTATTTCTAATTTGTTGAGGGGCCGAATTAGAAATATCCAATATATATAATAATTTGATTATTATATATTTAGGGTTATGGTCCCCAAATTACACGATATCTTTTTTTTTGTTTCTCTGTATCCCATCAACAGAGCCTCAAGAACACAGTAGGGTTCATAGAGATCGTGTTAATTTGGAAGATCACAATCCGTTCACAAAATCTCCAGCAATGGATTCAGGTACGCTTCCGCTTATTGATTCTTTTACGTATTTTCTCTAGAATTGATATGGGTTATGACATGTAAATTAGGGTTTGATTAAAGTATGTATAGAAACATGTTTATGTTAAACATTGGGATTAATTTTGTACCTAAACATGTTATAGTTTTGTGTTAATCGAATTCCTAACAAGTGGTATCAGAGGCACCCATAATTGATTCTTGAGGATTTCAGTTTTATTGATTAATTTATGTGTTGAATTCATAAACAAAATATTATGTGTTGAATCGGTTTTGATCTTCTTTTATGAACTTTGGTTGAATTTTGTTGTTTTGGATTCGGTTTTGTTTGATCATGTATATATATAAAAAATATATATATATATTTAGAACTGTGTCCTGGTTTTCGAAAAAAAAAAATTGTCCGGAATAACATTTCTCCTTTCTCTAGTGGATCGCCTTAATGACACTGTTTCTTGAGGTTGTTGAGTTTGTTCCTCAGGAACAATTACCTCATCTTGAATGGGGGGTTGTTCAACATTGTCTGGTTGATGATCCAGATTTGCTTATTGATCAATGACAGGTATAGGAACCTGCACATTGTCAAAAGCGATAGTAGGAATCGAAATCGATTCTTTCTCAAAGACAATGTCTCTAACCTTATTAGTAAAAAAAAAAAAAAAAAAAAGGAGGTCGATGGGTTTTCCAACCCAGACCATGGTTTTGGATCGATCTCGGGTCAACCGAGCAGCTTCGTCGGAGCACTCCTATCCCCGTCGATCACGCGGCTGGTCCAGATCGAGCCCAGATCAGTCGCCAATTCCCTCGATCGATTTGGGCGTCGATCGCCGGTCGTTGCTTACGATCGAGAAGGTTTGCGGGTGGTTGCGCTGCTGCTTGGCCGCCGTTCGTCGCTTCCCAGTGACGTTCTGGTGGTTAAGGCGGCGGCGGCTAAAAACCTAGGGTTTACAGACCTTTTTTGCTTCAGGCCCTTCTTTTAAAAATTTGAAATTCTGGAGGGACTGTTTTGCAAATTATTTGGGCCATTGTGTGATTTTGTAAAGTTTTGGGGTCAGTTTATAATTTCCAAAACTTAAAGGGCCTGTTTGCAATTATGATACGATTTGGGGCAGATTTATAATTATTGAAGAGTTACATGGTCATTTTATAATTTTCAAAAGTTTTGGGGTCAATTTTTAATTATTACAAATTACTAGGTCAGTTTATGTTTTTGACAAAATATAGGGGTAGATTTGTAATTACTGAAACTTGAGGGGCCTTTCTGTAATTTTACAAAATCAAGGGCAGTTTTGTAATTTTGATAAAATAAAATATTTTTTATTTTTATTTTATTTTGTTTTTAAGGATCAACTCAAATTCAAATATTTGTGTATACATTTTATGGTTAATTAAGGTGGTCCATCATTCTAAACGGGCTAATTGAAACTAGATGTCGCCAAAGTGACCTCTCTTGTGTAGATTATTCATGAGGGATGTTTGATGTTTGTGTGTGTGCAAATTCATGCGAGTATTAGTCGGCCCAAAGGAAGGTTAATACTTGGCCGAATTACACACACACCTGTGGTGATAAATATGTGACGATTATAAGGTTTTACATGTGAATAATAAGTCAATCCAAAGATAGATTTATTATTTGACATTAATTATTGTCAATGTTTGATCACTACAACAAAAGTACCACTTACAATTAATATTACTGTCCAAAGACTTGATATTAATGATGTGCTAGGTATCTTGAGATGGGAATTACCATTATTTGAATTTGTTGATTATAATATTTGGTTATTAATGTGAGCATGTTTGTTTGTGTGTTTTGTTCTCTTTACAGCTAGTGTTTCTTCCATATATGCTAACATCAACTCTATACCTGTACTTAATGGGATCAACTTTAAGGATTGGAAGGAGAACATTGAAATCGTTCTCGGCTGCATGGATCTAGACCTTGCACTTCGGGTTGAGCAACCCGCTTCTCTTACGGATGCAAGTTCTCCTGATGACAGGAAGAACTTTGAGAAGTGGGATCGCTTAAATCGCATGAGTCTTATGATCATCAAGCGCGGCATTCCGGAGGCATTTAGGGGTGGGGTATCTGAAAAGATAACCAAAGCCAAGGAGTTTCTAGCCGAAATTGAAAAGCGTTTTGTTAAAAACGATAAGGTAGAAACAAGCACGCATTTGCAAAGCTTGATTTCTATGAAGTACAAAGGCAAATGGAACATTAGGGAGTACATTATGGAAATGTCTCATATTGCTTCTAAACTTAAGGCACTGAATCTCGAGCTGTCTGACGACTTGCTCGTGCATTTGGTATTAATATCTCTTCCTGCACAATACAGTCAGTTTAAGGTCAGTTACAACTGTCAAAAGGAGAAATGGACTCTTAATGAGCTCATTTTTTACTGTGTACAAGAGGAAGAGAGACTGAAGCGAGACAGGACTGAATGTGCTCATCTGGCTAGCACATCTAAAGATAAGGGCAAAAAGAGAAAGAATAATGAATTTGCTAAGGGTCCAGCTCAAAAGAAACATCAGCAGGATAAAGAAGATTGTTTTTTTTGTAACAAGCCTGGACATATGAAGAAGGATTGTACCAAGTATCACGCTTGGCGTGCAAAGAAAGGTACGTTCCTTACTTTGGTCTGTTCTGAGGTAAATTTAGCTTCAGTACCTAGAAACACGTGGTGGTTAGATTCTGGTGCTACTACTCACATTAGTGTTTCTATGCAGGGTTGCCTGAGCTACCGAAAGCCAAATGATGCTGAAAGAAACATCTTTGTGGGCGATGGAAAATCGGTAGAAGTGGAGGCGATATGACATTTTAGGTTGTTATTAGGAACTGGTTATTAATTGGATTTATTAGATACTTTTGTTGTACCGTCTTTTAGGCGGAATTTGGTTTCAGTTTCTTTATTGGACAAGTTTGGTTATTATTGTTCATTTGGAAACAATCAATTCAGTTTATCTATAAATTCAAATATTGTTGGAACTGGTTCTTTATGTGTATATGACAACTTATATTTGCTTGATACAATAGTTTCTTATAATGAAACCTTGCATGTGGAATCACGAGGTACTAAACGCAAACTAAGCACAGAAAATTCAGCCACATTATGGCATAAACGCTTAGGTCACATCTCTAAGCATAGAGTTGAGCGGCTTGTGTCTGATGGGATTTTAGATTCCCTTGACTTTACAGACTTTGATGTTTGTATTGATTGCATCAAGGGAAAACATACCAAAATAAAGAAAATAGGTGCCAACAGAACTACTGACGTCTTAGAATTGATACATACGGATATCTGTGGTCCATTCCCTACGGCTTCTTGGAATGGTCAACAGTATTTTATATCATTCATAAACGATTACTCACGTTATGGGTACCTATTTCTCATTCATGAGAAATCACAATCTTTGGACGTGTTCAAAACATTTAAGGCTGAAGTTGAGAACCAACTCAACAAAAGAATAAAGAGTGTCAGGTCTGACCGTGGTGGTGAATACTTTGGTAGATATGACGGTTCAGGTGAACAACGCCCAGGACCATTTGCTAAATTCCTAGAGGAATGTGGAATCGTCCCACAGTACACCATGCCAGGGTCACCTAGCATGAATGGTGTAGCTGAAAGGCGAAACCAGACTCTAAAGGATATGGTAAGAAGTATGATTTGTCATTCCACCTTACCAGAGTCACTCTGGGGAGAAGCACTCAAAACAACAGCTTATATTCTGAACCGAGTGCCAACTAAAGCAGCTGCAAAAACACCTTATGAGCTTTAGACAGGTAAAAAGCCAAGTCTAAAGCATTTTCACATTTGGGGATGTCCAGCTGAGGCAAGACCTTACAGGCCACATGAAATGAAATTGGACTCCAAAACTGTGAGCAGCTACTTCATTGGCTACTTTGAGCGATCAAGGGGCTATAAATTTTATGATCATACACTTAGGTCAATTTTTGAAACGGGAAATGCAACATTTTTTAAGGATGTTGAGTTTGGGGGGAGAAATAAGGTTAGAGACATTGTCTTTGAGGAAGAATCGATTTCGATTCCTACTATCGCTTTTGACAATGTGCAGGTTTCTATACCTGTCATTGATCAAGAAGCAAATCTGGATCCTCAACCAGACAATGTTGAACAACCCCCCATTCAAGATGAGGTAATTGTTCCTGAGGAACAAACTCAACAACCTCAAGAACCAGTTCCATTAAGGCGATCCATTAGAGAAAGGAGAAATGCTATTCCGGACGATTTTTTCGTATTTCTCCAGGAACATGAGGAAGACATAGAAATGATGGAAAATGATCCAATCAACTTCCATCAAGCCATGCAGGGTTCCAACTCTCAAAAGTGGATTGATGCCATGAATGAGGAATATAAGTCTATGCAAGACAATAAGGTTTGGGAACTTGTCCCATTACCAGAATGTGCGAAACCCATTGGTTGTAAATGGATATTTAAAACCAAAAGGGATTCGAAAGGTAATGTGGAGAGGTATAAGGCTCGTCTTGTAGCTAAAGGCTTTACCCAAAAGGAAGGGATTGACTATAAAGAGACTTTCTCTCCAGTTTCAACGAAAGACTCTTTTAGGACAATCATGACACTTGTTGCACATTTTGATCTTGAGCTTCGTCAGATGGATGTCAAGACGGCGTTTCTCAATGGTGACGTTGATGAAACAATTTATATGGTGCAACCAGAAAACTTTGAGTCGGGAGACCCAAAGAATATGGTTTGCAAATTGACAAAATCCATTTATGGACTCAAGCAAGCTTCCCGTCAGTGGTACCATAAGTTTCATCAAGTGATTGTCTCGTTTGGTTTTGAGATAAACATTGTTGATAATTGTGTGTATCACAAATTCAGTGGGAGTAAGCACATATTCCTGGTTTTATATGTCGATGACATACTGCTTGCCACAAATGATATAGGCATGTTGCATGAAACCAAGAGATTTCTATCAAAGAATTTTGAGATGAAAGATCTTGGTGACGTCTCTTTTGTATTAGGGATTCAGATACAACGAGATCGTTCTCGGGGTATTCTTGGATTATCACAAAGGAGTTATATCGATACAGTGCTCAAAAGGTTTGGCATGCAGGACTGTAAACCAGGTGACACCCCCGTCGCTAAGGGAGACAAGTTCAGTCTCAACCAGTGCCCTAAAAGTAACCTTGAAGTTAAGGAAATGCAGAAGATTCCCTATGCATCAGCTGTAGGGAGTCTAATGTATGCTCAGGTGTGTACGCATCCGGATATTGCGTACATTGTTGGTATGTTAGGCAGATATTTAAGTAACCCTGGAATGGATCATTGGATAGCAGCCAAGCGGGTTATGAGGTATTTGAAGAGAACAAAAGATTACATGCTCATATATAGGAGATCGGATCAATTTGAGATCATAGGTTATTCCGACTCCGATTTTGCTGGATGTCAAGACAGTAGGAGATCCACATCAGGCTACATATACCCGTGGGCTGGTGGAGCTATATCTTGGAAGAGTGCCAAACAGACACTCATAGCTTCTTCCACCATGGCAGCAGAGTTTGTAGCATGCTATGAGGCATCCAACCATGGAATATGACTGCAGAATTTTGTCACTGGGCTGCGCATTCTGGAGGGTGTTAAAAGACCACTCAAACTATATTGTGACAATAAGTCAGCAGTGCTATATTCTAACAACAACAGGAGCTCATCTAAGTCAAAGCATATTGACATTAAATTCCTAGTTGTGAAGGAAAAAGTACAGAGTGGACATATATCCATAGAGCACATTGGGACAAACTCCATGATAGCGGATCCGCTTACAAAAGGATTACCATCCAAGGTCTTTCATGAGCACACTGCTCATATGGGTGTTATTTTGTGTGAGGATATCACATTATAGTGGGAGTTTGTATAATTATGTATTGTATTGCTCTATATTTTTATTTTTATTTTTATTTTGGATATATTTATGCATTTATGTATTTGGATATTTTTCTGATCAGAAATAAAGTATTCAGTTAATTACACTCTGTTACATTGTGTTAAGTTTTGATTTCACTAAGGAATAAAGTAGGACCAGTTGGAATAGACATGTATAGATCACATTGCATGTAATTTCCATGCTACGCATCCATGATTGATCTATGTCATTTGGTTATGTTGGTATACGTGACCATTGATGGGTTTAGTCACGCTAAATGTGACGAAAGCCGCTTTGATCCTATGTTGACATAATCAATGGACGAGATTGTTCGGATATACCCTAAAATTGTGATAGCAAAATTTTGGAGCTCATAAAGTCATACACATTTGTAAAGTTACGTATGTGGTCCAGTGGGAGATTGTTGGAAAAAATTCCATCATATGGGGCCACACATGTGAACATTAAATGTGTTGTGCTATTTTTTGGTTAAACCTAAATTAAAGTGATCTAATTAAGATATAAAGCATTAAGGCTTAAGGGTGTCATTGTCATGGAATTAAAGTGTAGATACCAGAGTACTATTTCTAATTTGTTGAGGGGCCGAATTAGAAATAGCCAATATATATAATAATTTGATTATTATATATTTAGGGTTATGGTCCCCAAATTACACGATATCTTTTTTTTTGTTTCTCTGTATCCCATCAACAGAGCCTCAAGAACACAGTAGGGTTCATAGAGATCGTGTTAATTTGGAAAATCACAATCCGTTCACAAAATCTCCAGCAATGGATTCAGGTACGCTTCCACTTATTGATTCTTTTACGTATTTTCTCTAGAATTGATATGGGTTATGACATGTAAATTAGGGTTTGATTAAAGTATGTATAGAAACATGTTTATATTAAACATTGGGATTAATTTTGTACCTAAACATGTTATAGTTTTGTGTTAATCGAATTCCTAACAATTCTATTATAAATACTTTGTTAATGTCTATTTTTGTACTTTCAAACAACAAAAACTATTTTTGAGATATTTTGTTTTACAATCTACTAATTTTTTTTTTTAAAATACAACTATTTTCGGGACCTTATGAGATTAATTAGACTCTACAAGCACGGTTCGGAATACTACTCCAATTATCGGGAAAGGGTTATATATGAACTATAACTCTCACAACCGAAAAAAGGGCTTGCTCCTACAAATCAGTAGAAAACTCCCCACACATACTTGTAAATACATATATTGGACTAGAACCTCTGACCACTAGGTGTGGAAGAGTTTTTTTAAAAGCACTTTTTTAAGTGATACTAACAATATACGATTTGTTTATTAAAAACTCTACACAATAAAAACTATAATCGTAAAAGATCTACTTCAAAAGCTCTATTTAAAAAGTCATCGTCAACGTACCCTTATTAGATATAGTAAGGAAAAGTGAAATTCAAAGAATTCTGCAACCCATACATGACATATGTACATAGAAACATTATTTGAGGGTGAGTCGCGAGTTGTGAGTTTAAGAATGTAAAACCGAAATGAACCGAATATATTTGGTTTGGTTCAATTCGGTTTAAATATTCTTTGGATTCATTTTGGGCCTATTGGGCCGGATGAATCGGTGGGTTTTTAAAATATATTTCTTAGCTTTTTACTCCTCTAGCCTGTTGCATACCCATGTTGTATTGTTGTGGTTCTTTGGCCTTTAAAACCTGCAGTGGACCACCATATATACAATTGTAAATATATAAATCAATATAAGTCAAAAATTGTATAAATAAATTAAAATAGCCTGCAACAGGTTACAAGTCTGCCAATAATCAATACTCAAAGTACAACAGCGATTCATACAAGAGAAGAGAGCTCTCTCCAAGGTGACTTTCTCATCATATAATGACAAATCTGCCCTCATTTTTAGTTCCAGTCAAATATTGGCAAAGCGACACCGTCAAAAAACATTATAAAATTATGATAATTTGCTGTCACAATTCATGCCATCTTAGCCGTGGTTTTTTCATCAAAATACAACCCGTTTAGTTTGAGATCAATCCAAGCATAATCCATGAATTTATGAGATTTATTACCACTAATTACCTTAACATAATGACTCCACTTTATGTTTATATCGTATTTATTTATTGTATCAATGGTTAATTTTTCGAAACGTGTCTGTACACTATTAGATTCATTCTAGACACATTCTTATAACTAAGATAGAAATACAATCCTTTTACATTTAGGTTCAATTTGATCACAATCTCTTTTATTTATGTTTAGATTCGAGAGCAGTATAATTAATAAAATATAATTGCTAAAGGTATAACATCATATTATGTGTTTACATTAGCATTAAATAATTTTCATAAAATTAGGAAAATTAGGACACATTTTTGACATTTCCAACTTATTCAACGAATTCTTGTGTCTCCTACTTCTTCTTCGCTTCCTTGTCAACATCTACACTTGTTACACTCGTTGCTTCATTTTTATTTTAATTTATTTTTTAGCCTTTTCGTCTCCGATCTCCCTCCACCGTCCGATTATTTGACTTTTTGACCGATCAAGCGATGGGCCAATGCTGCAGCAAAAGCGTCTCCGTAGTCAACAACAACGACTCGATCTCCGCCGCCCCTACCGCCGTCGACGGTAATTCTGCTTCCGTTCACCAGCCCAAACCTCTGCCGCCGGTGACGGTACGTCCGACGCCACAGGCTGATTCGTGCTCGTTCACGCTGAGTCCGTTTCCGAGTCCTCTTCCGGCGGGAGTAGCGCCGTCTCCGTCTCCAGCGAGGACGCCTGGGAAGAAGTTCAGATGGCCACTGCCGCCTCCGTCGCCGGCGAAGCCGATAATGTCGGCGATCATGAAGCGCTTCGGTTCCGGCAAGGAGAAGGTGAAGGGGAGTCAGGTCTTGGAGAACAAACAGGACGGCGGAGACGGCGGCGAAGGAGGAGGAGGAGGAGGAGAAGCGGAGAGGCAGCTGAACAAGACTTTCGGGTATTCGAAAAACTTGGCGGCGAAGTTTGACATCGGGAAGGAGGTCGGGCGAGGGCATTTTGGTCATACTTGTTGGGCCAAAGGTAGAAAAGGAGAACTCAAGGGAGTGCCCGTGGCAGTCAAGATCATTTCCAAAGCCAAGGTAATCGATACAATTCAATATGGTGTTATTGAATAGTTAATCCAATTTTCATCTAGTTAGATACTTGGATATGCTATAAAAACTTTGAATTGTGTATTTAAAGAACACTTTGAATTGTTTTGATGAGTTTGATGTTGATAATTCGTTAAAAGATAAAAATCTGCTATATAGTATGGGACATTAGTGAATAGTTACAACTCACTTCATTTGTGAGGGCATTAGATGTGCTATAATTAAAAACTTTGAATTGCGTCTTTGAATTGTTCATGACTTTTAATATGAGTAGTATTGGCCAGTAACCGATTGTTTGTTTGGCAGATGACCACAGCAATATCAATTGAAGATGTTCGTCGGGAGGTGAAAATATTAAAAGCCTTATCCGGGCATAAACATATGATCAAATTTTATGATGCATTTGAGGATGCTAATAACATCTACATCGTCATGGAGTATGTGCAGTCTTCTTGCTGTTTTTTCGTTTTTCAGAATTCCAAATTTCAGTTGCAATTGGTCAACCTTTTATTTTATACTTGTTTTCTGGTTGTTTAAGTATCAGTATCTTTGCGTTTGGTTTGTTAGTTCAAGCTTCTTCCTTTTTTCATGATGGAGTAAATCTGTTCTTGTTTTTTTCATTAGATTGTGTGAAGGTGGAGAATTACTGGAAAGAATTTTATCAAGGTAGAAGAGAATGCTTTAACTCTTTTCACTATTTGATGTTAGTTTTAGTTTTCCATTCGAATTTTAGGTGAATCATTTGATGATATTCTTTACTGATGCCTTGTTGTAGAGGCGGCAGATACACCGAGGAAGATGCTAAAACAATAATCGTGCAAATATTAAGTGTAGTTTCGTTTTTCCATCTTCAAGGTGTTGTGCACCGTGATTTAAAACCAGAGGTATATTACAGTGAATATAAAGTATTTTTATCATTGATCTACTAATTTATTACATTTAAAATAATCATTTTCAAATAAACCGGTGTTACATTTGTGCATGCACATTTTTGCCTTTCATTGTCTGAAACAATGTCCTGACTGTTAACCATTAATCCTAGTTTCTGTGACTTCTTGGCAGAACTTTCTTTTTACCACCAGAGAAGATGATGCTCCAATGAAGGTTATTGATTTTGGTCTATCTGATTTTATTCGGCCAGGTAACAAACACTTTTTGCATTTAACTTAATTCTTGATGGTTACAATAAGTGCTTTGGTCCATAGAAAACCACTTAAACTAGTTATGCACTTTCTCTGTTAGTTGTCCTGCTTATTATTTGTTTGGTGGTATAAAATGGTTAAACAAGTAGAGATATCTAACCTATAGAGGACCCGTTAAATTTCCCTTATGGGACAGAGCTTATCGTATCTTATGTGTAGGTCAGCTAAGTTCTATTGAACTGCATCATTTGCAATCCTATTTGCTTCCTTACATTTGTTATTCCTAATAGATCGTGTTCCTGAAATTTCTTATCACCTTTTCTGTGAAGTCTAGCCACTTAATGAGAATATGTAACTGCAAAATTATCCTCTATCTGATTTAGCATAAATTTCAATGCGTCCAAGTCAATGGAATAATACTATTATTGAGAATGATACATTCAGTGATTGTCATTATTATTTAATAAAATTCAACATGGGCTACCCTTAATCTTATTCTTTAAAGGATCCTCTGGTTTCCTTTCTTTCCTTACATATGAAGTTCCATTTGGTGTCAGAATGGGACCCTAAATAAATATAATGCTCTCAAACCTTCGTGTGGAGACTTGAGCGATGCAAATTTTTTATTTTTTTTTTGTGAAGTAGCCAACTGGGTTCATCAGTTTTGCTGATAATATATACGATAGGACAGAGAATCTTCCTAATTTCTTTACAAGGTTTGTTTTCTTTGAATGCTTTCCCAGATAAAGATAAAGAGTAGCTGGCTTGATAGCTTCTGTGATGGTAATTTGTCACTACTTTAACACAAATCTTAACATTGTGATTGCCAGATTGTGATATATTATATATGCTTAATGAGTTAAGTTTATGCGTAAATTCCTGGGTAGCTAACCTAGCTGCTAAAAAGACAGCCAGCGAAAGAAAAGAAGTATAATGCATAACATAGCTCGTGTCAATTGAACACCAGAATATCCTAATTTGACTGTTTTGTAAGGGGCTCATGATTTGACATAGTCTTACACTATTGTTTTTTGGTTATGCAAATTTTCTTGTGGAATGCTATTATTGTCCCAAGTAACAAAGATGCATCCCAAGTCACATTAGTTGTCAACTGTAAGCTTGAACACAAAATATACAGTTTTTGTAATTTTGCAGATCAACGCCTCAATGATGTTGTTGGCAGTGCATACTATGTAGCTCCTGAAGTACTTCATAGATCTTACAGTATTGAAGCAGATATGTGGAGTATTGGTGTCATAGGATATATATTGTTATGCGGAAGCAGACCTTTCTGGGCCCGCAATGAATCAGGAATTTTTCGCTCTGTGCTCAGAGCTGATCCTAACTTTGATGATACACCTTGGCCTTCAGTCTCTTCTGAAGCCAAAGATTTTCTGAAACGCCTTCTGAGCAAGGACCACAGGAAAAGGATGACTGCTGCTCAAGCTTTGAGTAAGTTAGATCAAAATATTTTACTGATCAAAACAAGATATATGAACATTTGCAAACCCAGTTCTCGGAAACTATGGACTAAATCTTTGCTTATAGTGGCAATTATTTATCAATTCACTTTTGGAAACTGATAAACATTTCTATATTCGCAGTTCATCCATGGTTACGAGATGAAAATCATGCTGTGCCTTTGGATATTTTGATCTACAAGTTAGTTAAGTCTTATCTTCGTGCCACGCCTTTAAAGCGTGCAGCAATGAAGGTACTTGTCTAACTCTTCATTGTTATGAAAGAAGCGTATGATATGCACAATAATATTCATTTTGCTGCTGCAGGCTCTTTCAAAAGCTTTAACAGAAGAACAGCTCGTGTATCTTTGGGCACAATTTAGGCTCTTAGAACCACAAGATGACTGTGTCTCTTTTAGCAATTTTAAAGCGGTTAGTCAGCAATTTCTCTTCATAATTCTTGTGTTTGGTACTTCCATTATAGACAATGTGTTTAAACTTGGTTTAGATTTATCGATTATTACGGTGTGATATGGTTTTTCAATGAATTAAAAATAATAATTTTTTAATACTAACAGAATTTGTTGGACTTATTTAATAAATACTTATCAACCATGGCTTTCTCATGATGTAAAATCTATTGTGAAGAAGTGCAGGCTCTGATGAGACATGCAACTGATGCCATGACAGAGGCAAGAGTACCTGAAATTTTAAATCCGGTGAGTCTTCTTAACACATACGTCTTTATACTTCTTTCGGTGACACGCATGCTAACTGTCACAAAGAATAGGAACTCCCAAATTTCTTTACTGTAATTGATACTGCGGTTTCCTCTCTAAGATTGTAATTACTATGGCATATCTATAGCATGCGATTGCGTTATAAAAAATAAGTGAATGGTCAGAATATACTAGATGAGATAGAGATTTATGATCAGCCTATCCTTTTTCGGAAACAGCAAACAATGAAGCATGAAAATGAAAAGGCCTCAACACGTTTTATGGCAATCTTGTTATAAATCGATAAACATGACCCTTACTATTTTCTCTTTTACTTGATGTTAACCACAGTACTCATTTTTATCCTTAGATGGAACCTCTCTTGTATAAAAGAATGTCGTTCGAAGAGTTCTGTGCTGCTGCAATTAGTGTATATCAGCTTGAGGCTCTTGAAGAATGGGAAAGTATCGCAGGTACAGCCTTTGAACATTTTGACCAGGAAGGAAACCGCGTCATTTCGGTCGAGGAATTGGCACAGGTATGCGTCTCTTCTGTAGGTTTTATATATATATATATATATATATATATAAATATACACATAAACTCTC
Organism: Dipteronia dyeriana; assembly: GCA_032871835.1. NCBI lineage: Eukaryota > Viridiplantae > Streptophyta > Magnoliopsida > Sapindales > Sapindaceae > Dipteronia > Dipteronia dyeriana. The sequence continues at coordinate 1,894,408 of CM065303.1, forward strand.
AGATTTACTGAACTCTATAAATACACTATACAGGAAATGAATATTGGCCCTTCAGCTTATTCTTTACTCACTGATTGTTTCAGAAGCTCAGATGGGAAACTGAGCTTCCTCGGATATACTAAGTATTTACATGGTGTGACGGTGCGTAGTTCTAATACTAGGCGCAGGTAATATATACATATACAGAAAATATGATAGAATTTGTTACATAATTTTATAAGAAAGAGTATTTCAATTTATTTATTTTTCCTTTTTTTTGAGAAAGAAAGTACAAAATGAAGTTTTTAGACAGGGACGTATTGTACAAAAATGCTATATGTACCATTGTAATACTCTGATGAAATTCATGTCAATGTGAACAACATTCACATTTTTTCTTTTAATTTTTTCTATAAAAATGTCGTTTGAATAAATTTGAAAACGTATGCATAGAAGAGACCATGAATTTGTGATGGTAAGCATAAATGCGTAATATGATTCTTTGGTTTTTATTTATTTATTTAAATATTATATAAATTCAGATTTTTTTGAGGTCGGAAGGATTTAAACTTATAAACTCACACACCCATATAGCCTAGGTGAGAGGGTTTAACAGAGGATCAACATTATCCCGTCGTACGATTGTTTAGGTCATCTTAGTCTTTTGGGTCTTTTGGATTGCTAAGTATTATTTTTAATAAAATAAAAAATAATATAAATCATGTAATTTATTGTTCTCAATTTTATATTAATTTCTCTCCTAGCCAGGTAAGAAAACACTTTCCGAATTATTATTTCGTATGGGAGTGTCTTTTTTTTTTTTTTGGGAACATCTCAAGAGTCAACAACCGGCCAGCATATTAGCTGGACTTGTACCATTTTTACAAGTTATTGTCACAACCCACAATTGGTGGGAGGTAGCAGGTTTATATAGGACATAGATTGTCTCCCTTCTTATCTGAGTTTTTAATTATTATTTATTAATTATTATGATTGAAATATAAAGTTTGTGGTTGATAATAAATAGAAATTTTAAATAAAGAAAAATCATAGCAAAACTCACTTCAATTTTTTTTATACCCAAACCAAAATCATTTCAGGTAGGTTTTAATTCAACACTCAAACCTGCCCTGGTTTGCCCGCGATTAGCAAAATTCATACTCGACCGGGGGTAGAGGTGTTTGAAAACCAACCTGGTCCTGGGTTGTAGCTCAAGACTGGTTTTTCTTTGAAAAAAGTTGAATGTTATTACTAATTACCCATATTTTTCAATTATATTTACCAAATTATTCTAATTAAAACAAAAAAAAATTCAGACACAAAACAAACATATATAAAATAAACTATTTAACGTTCAAATACAACATCCAAATCCAAGTAATGAATCACTGAGCAACCAACTAAATATAGCATCTTCATTCTTTCAAAACGTGTCTCACTCTCAAGAGTTAAAGTTTTGATCATTGAATCATTTTTTTTGATATCTTATATTGCACTAGTAACAGGTGGAATTAGCATATAAATATTAATGTTAATCAAATCATGTTATTTTCTTTGAATTTATTCAAACATTATTCATTTATAATATTGATTGTAAATCTAAAAAAATCATAAAAGTAAATAAATTTTCTTCGACAGTAAATCAATTTTATTGATATGCCTAAATATGTATTTTTTTTTCATATCTTGACAATCCAATTAATATCATAGGTTGTAATATCAAACAAGTAATAAATCTCTCACACCTATACTGAGGTTGTGATCGTTTGAGTCTCCCCCTTTCTGAAATCTCAAATTATTGTAATATTTCAATGACAAAAAAATTATATACAAAAGTCAAGAAAAAAAAATCGATTCATAATTTTTTCTTAGTACAATTTCGATTCCTTAAAAAAACAAAAAAATTTGGTTTAACCCACCCTATTATTTATCTTGGCTTCGCCCCGGTAGTCGACCATTGTGATTCGAGTTCATATGGTTGTAAAAAAACTTGTAGCATAATACTTCTTTTAAAACTCTAAAAAAAAAATATGGAGCTAATTTTTCTAATTTAATTATATATGTGAATAGGAAAGGTTGAGTAATAAAGGGTAGAAATATGATTACTCTCATTTATTTTGATTGCATTGAAAGTCTTGATATAATAATAATAAAAAATTTAAGAAATAATTTGTGTGATTATTTGAAAAAGTAAATATTTCAATATTTATAAACATCTATTTAATTTTAGCAAAATAAAATAAATCATCCTTGTATTCTCTTAATTAAATACATTTTAATTTTGTATCTATAATATATCTAAAACGCTAATGTATTATTTAATCTAGACATGTCTTAACTCTTAACAAAACTGATTCATTAAAAAAATGAAAATCATTATTAAATGGTTTGATAAACTTGTATTATTGGTATTGGAAATTTGGAAGAAGTTAAGAACCGTAGTAGCCATTAGATTCATGTCAAAAGTGCTCTATTGTGACAGCAGTTCAAGAATTGTGACATTTTAGATACATCTATATACATGTAAAAACAAAAAAGTGCTTTTTTTGGAAGTAGCTTGCCACATTCGATCTCTAAGGACATGTGAAATGGGAACCGGGAATATCCTTGAAAAAACAAGCCCACAAGCAAAACAAGTTGAATTACGATTGTAAACTAATTGTTTTTGAGAACATAAGCAAAGCTCTGATTTTGAGATTTTAAACAAAATTTGGACATCTTCAAGAGGAATGGTATACACAATGAAAAAAAAAATTGGACTCGGTCTATAATTCTTCACGAGCATATATATATATATATATATATATATATATATATATATATATAGGGAACATATTAAACAAATTTGACTTAAAAATTGATAATATAAGGTTGATACAATAGTAAACATCTCGCATCTGCATCAAAGAAGTTATGGATTTAAGTCCAGTATCATTTTCTAATATCAAAATATTGGAATAGTTAAAAAAATCAAAATTTTATACTTATAGCCATCTAAATAGGAAACAAAACGAGGTGCAATGATGGAGAAACAAACTATGAAATTAGTTCGAGTCCTCTTAACAAAACATAATTTTACCCTTAAATATGTAACGGTTGACTATTGAACCTTAGATAGAAGGATCAATTTGATACTTTTGAAAAATATGAGGGCTTGTTTAGTCAAAAACAAAAAAGTCACAAACTATGAAAAAAGTTCCGGATTTATTTAGTAATTGTCCTTTTAGATTAAAAAGGAACAAACAAACAAACTTTCACAAGGTGTACCTAAAAACATTCTATAACATTTTTAGTATGTAATGGTAGACCTCCCATCTTTGTATCCCATATTAATCTTAATTAATGATGTATTAATTAATAAGTTGATTCACATTAATAATGGTTAATTCACTTACCATGTATCATGTGAATGTAATAATAAACACACATTAATTAAAAGAGTAATACTACTTTATATAATCTAGTGTTTAAATGATACGACAACATTCTAATATATTCACTCATTTAAATTATATAAATATAAAATAATTTAAATAAATAGATTATATTACTATCATATCATTTATATACCAAATTGAACAGATCACATAAACGAGAGAAGTGAAGCTAGTCACATAATGTCGATAAAATAGTATTATTATAATTAAAATTAAAATGTGTAGCATTATACCATCATTCGTAGAATCACGAAAAACAATTCAAAAGTTAAGTAGGAAAGAAATCAGTTGGGACAAGTAAACTTAAAAAGGAGGCTGATCCACATTTCCCTCTTAGTGATTGGATACATGAAAAGAATATTCGCATAGAAGAATCAATCAATCACAATTCACAATCACTTCTGTGGTCACGTACTCTTGATGTTTTCATTGAGAGACATATAGAGGTCCCAAAAAAATCATACAAGCCTTCACTAATTATTGAGGAAATTGTCAACATGGTAAGGAATATTCTCAACCAAAAAAAAAGAAAAAGGAAAAAAGAAAAGAGAAAAGATACATGAGACTTCGCTCACAAACATAGGTTTCATTTTTCCTCTTATTATATGTGAAAATCCAACAACTTCTTTTGTTTTCAATATATCTTCAAATATGAAGAAAATGGCCAGTGTATTATTTTTGGGTGGTATATGAGAACAATATAATTTAATTCCTAAATAGTAATTATTGTATTTATTTAAGGGTTGAGAAACTCAATACTACTAGTATTTAACAACTTGAAATCAGGCTTTCTTTTTTGAATCGAGCCTTCCTTCCATATTATTACGTGTACGAAATGAATAGAATGGAAAAATTGGATTCAATTGTCAAGTGCTCCTCTAGAAATATGATTGACTATGGATTCCAATCATAGCACATCTAAATCAAACAACACTTTAAACTTTGTTACCTAATTATCAATATTCTTTATTTTTCATTGAACAAAAAAAACGAAGATAAAACAACTCAAATATAACTTAACCTCTCAAACCTAAGCCGATTACTTACAATTATTATTTGTCACATAATACTATAATTAATGCTATGAAAAGGAAAAATATTATTATATATTTTTAAAATATAAAGTGGAAAAAAAAAGGATTGGTTGCTTAAAAGGGAAGAAAATCCAAAATAGAAAGGTAAAGCATTTTCACATATACGGAGATCGGAGAAGCCACTACCAGAAAAATAGTTGAAGAATTTAGATAAAACCTATATCAACTTCACCCACCAAATTTCTAATTAATTTATGGATCATGATACTTTCACTTATCTTATTTTTTCTTTTTGACTTTTCATAATCCAATGACATCTAAACAAAATAAAAAATATATAATCAATATTTGATCACTTTTTTCTCTCTTATACAACTTTGTGTTTTGATTATACTTACAAAATATCAAAAATAAAATAAAAAATAAGGATCTATGAGAGGATCCTAATCCTTAATTTATACCTAAAAATTGGGGTAGATTTCAAAATCCCACCCACAAACATATGAACCTCCAACTATCTTGGACAAAGACAGATGTAGAGCCCGCAACTCTAAACCCACCAACCTAAAAATTGGGGTAGATTTCAACATTTGTTCACTTTTTCTCTTTTATACAACTTTGTGTTTTGATTATACTTACAAAATGTTAAGGAAAAACAAGAATCAATGAGAGGATGTTGATCCTTAATTTATACCTAAAAATTGGGGTAGATTTCAAAATCCCACCCACAAACATATGAACCTCCAACTATCTTGGACAAAGACAGATGTAGAGCCCGCAACTCTAAACCCACCAACTTTATTACCAATGTAATAAAAATAAAACCAATTTTGTTTTTAGGAAAAAAAAAACACCTAAACTTATACTATGTCAACTGATTTAATAATAATAAAAAATACTCTAACTATAACATAAATTACATAATTCAATGCAATAAAATGAATATAAATATTATTAATCTCTCCTTGAGATGATCAAAGGCCAACAAAATAGTTCTATATATATTTTATTAAGAAGCTAATCAAATTTCTAATAAAAACAAAGTTGAGGAGTTCCTCACACATACATTATTAATACAAGTCAATCAGTTATGCATTTATGAGGGGTCGGGATCTTGCCTTCGACAAGAACCCCGACTATTAATAAAATCAAGTTGAATTGTCCCTCACACATATATTAATAAAGGCTATAATTTTTTATTTCTTAAATATTGTAGGGTCGTTATGGAGATTTATGGTTAAAAAAAAAGGATTGGGCTATGCATCACTCTACGCGCAAAGGAACAAATTGGGAATAATCTTTACACATCTTCTTCTGATGAAGTAACTTCATCCTTATCCAATAAGGAACATCACACACCATCAACTGTGTTCCTCACATTTTTATGTTCACATTTAACACAATGAAACAGTACATCAAATAAATGTGAACACAATTAAACACCTCAAATAAAATTATGAAAGGAAAAAAAAATCAAAGTACTAAATTATAAGAACAATATACAATATCGAAACTAGAAACCAGATTTTTTTTTTCATAATTTCATCTACATTTTCCAAACAAATATCTTTTTCGTCATCATATCATCTACTAAAAACCCAACAATCTTTGGAAGAGTATTACAATAAGAATTCGAAACATATTATATATAAAAAATAAAAAAGAAACCAAATCCATGAATTTACATAATATAAGAGAATGAAATCAAGTTCTAAAGCACCAAATATGATGATGGTGGTGATGATGAACAGACTTGTCACGACCAATGATGCCTTGGACAGTCCTAAACTCCTCCACATGGCACGGAAGGGTGATGGGGCCGGTGTGATCGAACCCGTACTCCTCCTCGGCTTCCTTCAACAGCTGCATGAAGAGTGGATGGTTGATGTAAATCACAGGAACCACGAATTTCTGCTGCTCCTCACCTTCATGACCCACCATGATCGCTAGACACCCTTTTGGAACATCTCTCAATTGATCATCAACATGATCATGATGATGAAAATTGAAGTGGGGTATGTGAAAATGGAAATTCAGATGGTGGTGGTGGTCATGATGTTGGTGTTTGTTATCTCCGGTACCCATTTTCCGATCAAGAAAACACGCCAAGAAAAACAAAACCCTAGTTTTTTTTTTTTGTTTTTTTTTTAGAAACCCTACTTGGGTTTTTTTTTTCTCTCGAGAAAATTCAAGCTACAAGAAAACGTTAGAAAAAGGCCAGGGATCAGAGGAAGAGATTGTGAGATTAAAGAGGGTGAGAGAAGAGTCTGTGAGAGATTTTGGAATGTTGCTCATTATAAGAGAGATTCTAAGTGATCAAACCACATAAAGAAGAAGAAGATTGAGAGGCTATTGATGGATTGAGATCGGATATTTATACTGATTTTTTTCAAGAAAGAAAGAAAATTCTAGGGTTTACTTAGATTGTACTCAAAGGGTTTTTATTTTTATTTATATATATATTTTTATATATATTTATATGAGTGTTTTGCCGTCTTAAGAATATATATGATTTGTTTTTGTGTTTTGTGTTTCGATTTACAGCTGGGAATTGTGATATGAACGCGTTAAAGGAAAGTGTTTTTAATGTTTTTTTTCCTGTATATCCAGGAAACATGAGAGAAACAATACTTTGATTTTGTATTCGTTGCTTTGACTAGGGCTATTTAGTCAAAGCGAAGTTTTGACCATTAAATGGGTGAATTAAAAGATCACATTAAATGGGAAAAGTTGAATCGATCCTTCAAATTACAATGTTTTTCATGTTTTCTTTGAATATTATGATAGTCAGAAATCATATTGTATTGTACAGTATGTGGAATCTTAAGCTTAGTTTTCTACAGAATGATCTCTACAATTAAGGATTTTTATTTCTTATACAAATAAAATAAATATTTTAGTTATAAAGATTTTTATTGTTAATGTTAATCCAATAGTAAAATCTAAAATATGGATACATACTATCCCAATTTTCAGTTAGTTTGATTTTTCAGATTTTTTAAAATGTGTTTCTGCATAAAAAAGGTATGCAGGAAAACAACATTTAGATAAAGACAAGAAAAGGCTCCAAATCAAAGCTTTTATCCAAACCAATTTTTATTTAGATTAATGATTGAAAAACCATAAAAAAAATAAAGTAATAATTGACACTAATAAAATCACAAAGTTGTGGGGAATTCATCTTCGGGAATACCAACAATATGTGTTTGTAGTAGTTGATTTCCATGAAGGCCTCTGGTGTCGGATTTTACAAAATTTATCAAAAAATATAAATAAAAAAAACTTGTAATGATGCCTAACATATATTTCACAAGATTCTATATATATATATATATAACTGATCGAGAGTTTAGATTAAAAATGATTGGTCTTTGTTATTATTATTCATTGACTTAAAATAACAATAAATTTTATATCACTTAATACATGAATCTACTGTAAAATTTTAAAATGGTTTTGAATTGAATTGATGATTTTGGTCAAAATTAAATATCTAAATACAATTACATATCTCAAGTCTGAATCCGGCAATAGCAAAATCTGGAACTGTTGGTAGCAACTAGCAACAGCTAGCCCACAAGTAAAAGAACACGTGCGGGACACGTGATGAAACTACTGTTCAAATTTTTGTTGAGCAGTTAAACAAACGTGGACGATGACCGTGCCACGTGGAAAATGTGGGACCCGTGAACGATAAATCTGAACTGTAACGATCCGTCATGCAAACGTCATGTTTGACCGGTGAGCCAATAGGAAGTCTCGAACATGTCCCGTGTCCACGTTGACTAGACACGTCACGTCACGTTCTTCCGGAAAATAATCATACTTTCCCCTATACTTTGTCTTATTCTCCACTTTTCCGTCTTTAGTTTCAACATTTTTCATTTTCCCTATTGTTATACAACTCAAATAATTAATCAAAATTTCAATTCAAACGAAGTGGCAAATAAGTTATCATCACCATATATAATATGAGATTATGTGATTAACGAATAAACCATTTACCATATTATTTAGATTGTAATTTGAGCTAAAACTTTTAAGTTATCTAGTATTAGTGATCATTATATCATGAGATTGAGTTACATTCGTTTGTCGGATGAAAAGTGGGGAATATTGAAACTAAAGAGGTGGGAAATAGAAAATATTGATTATTATTATTATTATTATTATTATTTCGTAAAGAAAAGTAAGGAAAAAGGCATACTGAAATGAAACGAGGGAAATACCCTTTAAGAGTGATATTTTAATAGGCTAGTTACCCCGCATGAGTCATGACATGCAAGTGAATATGGAAGACCCCAAACATGGCCGGTGATTGTGGCGGATTTCGTTGCAAAATTATTGTGAAGAAACAGAGTGAGACACATTTAATTATTTTATTGCTTTTGACATTCCTGAACAAGCTTTCAAGATTTCTGCGTGACATTCTACATTTTAGCTATGATCAAGGTCATGAATGTGTCGTTTATTGTGATATATATGAGTAATACTAGATACTACAACTAGAATCACAACTCTTCCATCACAATATATGTGACAATTGATGTATTAATTGGTAAGTGGATACACATTAAATAATGATAGGCTTTCTAATTTTTTTTTCCCAAATGATATGACAAGTTAAATTGTCAATATCATGTAATTTATGAGTTTATGTAGTGATAAATAGAATTTTCTTTTTGGTAAAAATCTTGAAAAACCAGTATTACATATTATTTTTAGAATAATGTTAGGTTGTCCAAAATCATACTCAAATGATGACATGTGAGTTGTTAAGATCCTGTAAATCAAACAATAATATCATGATTTACATGATCTCATTTGAACATGATTTTGAACAAATATGACAGCCTAACACTACTTTTATTTATTTATAAATTGGTTTTGTTAGGTATCTGACTTCTATCCGTAATATATTCCTAACATGCATACAAGTTAACAACTCAATTCATATACTCTTAACACGATAAGTGAGATTAGTTATTATTAATGTAAAATCATAAATTGTTATCCAAATTGGGTTATAGAGTTTAAAGGCTTGTTCGTGAAAAATAGAAAATACGTTTTTCACTTTAATTGAACAAAAAATAAAATAAAATTTTATTTTTTTCACTATTTTCCACTTTTGTTTTCTATTTTTTTTTTCAAGTAAATGACATATAAAACCTATTGCATAAATTGTATTTATTCTTTTTTTTATTGATGATAAGTTTATTATTAATTAATTTTATTAATTAAAAACATAATATATATATATATATATATATATATTAAAAAATTAATTAATAAAATCAATTTCAATTAATTTAACTATACACTTTACTATTATAATATTTTCAAAACAATTACACTCTATACATATTACAATATTATTACTTAAACCTACATAGTTTTTCATGGATTCATTCTATTTGCATTAACTTCGTTATCGTCTTTTGTTTTTGAAAATAGTACATCGTAAGACTTATTATGTCCTATACTATGTACATATTTACATTTTGGTCATACTACTATATAGGATCACTAACTATATATGCAAATTGTTTACTTTAATCCAATGGCTTAAATAAATAAGGAATTTAAAACATAAAAAGTAGTTAAATAGTTAAAATAGATAACAGCTCTCTTATTAATTACTATCTTGTCTTGTTAAAGTTTTTGTAACCGACTAATTAAACCCTTAAATTTTTAAATAAAATTCAATCATTTCCTCGTGAACCATTTAAAAGATTATATATATTGATATATACACAAAAATCTCTTCTTCTTCTTTTTTTTTTTTGAAAAATAATGTAATTTGCTCATCCTTAAAATATTCTCTTGCTACAAAGCCACTCATCAAATGAAAAAGGTACAAAGCAAAGAATATATATAAAGAGCAACGTACTTAAAGAGTGGTGACAATTGAAGGTTGTTAAATCTATAATTTAGAAAAGAAACTTTAATGGAAAAGGCAAATCATATTATTTATTTGGATAGAATACAAAGGGAAGATGAAGACGGTGATCTCTTGAAGTATGAGTTGTTATCTTAAATATTGAGATCTCTTGAATCTAAGGATCACGAATTTGTGTAAGAAATTATATTAATTTATGATTGTCTACCCCCGATCTATAATTTAGGAACAGCTTAAATGGAAAGGACATATCACATCATGAAGTGTCTATAAAGTTTTATAATGTTTACATCCTTCTTCGAAAAATAAAAACTATGAATTACGATATTAGACAGGGAAATATACAAGTTGACTGATAAAATGAAGAGAAATTAAACAAGAAAAGTATGGATTTGGACATTGTTTTTCCATTAAGTGTGGGATTGTGGGTTTTGCTTTGGGACAAAGTAAAGTTAAAGTGAGCATAATGAGTGCCTTAGCCTGTTCCTTTTTTTTTCCCTTTATTTATTTATGTTTAACATTCTAAGTATTAGATTGCAATGGCCCTTCACTTGACATTATGACATATAATCTTTAACATAATTATTTTTTTTTATTCATGGGATTGGCTCATTATAAGTTTTAAGGGATCTAATTCTCAATTTTATTAATAGCTATCCCAAGATTAAAGGGGCATATTGATCATCGATGCTTGGAACTTCACACATGCTCTTACTTTTGACTTTTCCCAATCAGAAGAAAGCATTTTGGAAAGAAAAATATTCATTATATAATTATATATTAAAAAACTTTAATTTTAATCAAATATTTTCATTACTCATTTCCTAGCTAGTTGGTCCCATTAACAACCCTTAATGTATCAATAAGGTTATTGGACTCAATAACTGCCAATGGATTAGATGAAATAAAATCCAACGAATGTTACCTTTTTTAAATATATATATATATATCTTTTATTAAAGTAAAAACTTAATAACCAATATGGTTTTATTTTGAAAACATGGTTAAAAGTAAATTTCAATTTCAAAAATAGGTTAGATGGGGGGGGGGGGGGAGGAAAAACTTAATAACCAATATGGTTTTATTTTGAAAACATGGTTAAAAGTAAATTTCAATTTCAAAAATAGGTTAGATGGGGGGGCATCCCCGTTCCATCCCCACAAAATTGAAACTCATACACACCCCATAAGTGCAGGTTCCCTGAGTTATTTTGTCAATCCTATTTTAAAACTCCCTACAAAGTTGAAACTCATACGCACCCCATAAGTGCAGGTTACCCCGAGTTATTTTGTCAATCCTATTTTAAAACTCTCTCTTTCTCCTAATTAAACACAAGTAAGGTAGTGCTACCCAACCTAAAACAATCGATCAAAATGATATCACAAGTGATTTGTCTTTATAACATTTCATCTATCATGCCATTTCTCATATCATCATCTAGAAAAAAAGTCTAGCAATAATAATTGTTGAAATTTGTTTTTTTTTTTTGAAATACAACTACTGTCGGGGACCCGACGAGATTAATTAGACTTTACATTATAGCCCAGAATACTACGTTCACTATCGGAGAGATGTTAAATATGGACTACAACTCTCACAATCGGAGAAAGGGCTGCTCCCACAAACCGGGAGAAAACTCCTCTCACATGCTTATAAAATTCGTATGGTGGGACTCGAACCTCTGACCACTAGGCGTGGAAGGGTAGTGCACAACCATCTCTACTAAGAGGTGATATGCAATTGTTAAAATTTGTTATAAAGCAAAAAAAAAAACCATAAATTATTGAATCCCTTGCTAAGGATCGTGCTACAAGATAAAATGATGTTGCTTTGATGGTAAACCCCTCACACCTACGTCATGAGGTTGCGGATTTGAATCCTCACTTTCTATCTAAAAAAAACCCTAAATTTATGTAATATTTTAAAAAAAAAATCATGTTACAACAAACAACTTGCACATATATATATATATATAATATGTTATGTTTGTACACTATAGTTTCATTTTTAACTACAAATTGAAACCTAAATCCATAATCTGGTGCTCTCTTAACCATCACAAATTCACTATTACAGTACTAATTTGATATCATCTCTAAATATTTTAAAATATTAAGAGACGATCTCATTCTTGAATAAAACGTAAGAAGGCCCACTTTGATTTTCCAAGCCTACATTGGGATTTCAGTATCCATGAACCGAACTTATTGAGAAGTTCATTAAGAAATGAATGAAGTACTGTTTCTTATCACACCCCGGTTCTTCATCAACCCAAAAAATTCGGTTATTATCAATTTAGTCCCTATAATACTTGTGCTTGTAACGCCTTTTCTTTTTAGGTGAGTCCAATTTTTTTTAAAAAAACTTTCTTTTCATTTGTAGTTGCCTTTGATCCCGACATCTTCATAAATCCATGAATTTATCCCGGTCAACCTAAACAAAAAAGACAAAATGACATTTTACCTTTGTATTTAATTGAATGATACAAAAATACAGTTATGTCCTTAAACATTTAAAATTTTGACAACTTTACGCCCACTAATTTGCAGTAACGATTTGACGTGTCAATATTTTTTTTTAAATAAACTTAAAATATAAGAAAATTGTAAAACAAAATTAAAATATAACAAAAAATTAAAATTAAAATTATTTTAAAATATTAATGAAAATCTGAACTTTTTAATAAGGAAACTGATAAAATAGAGAAAATAAAAAATAATTAATTTTCAATTAATAAAAATGATTTTTTTAAAAGAAATGAAAAAAAAAACAAATAAATTCATAAAACACGAAAAAAAGTTTGAAAAAAAAACAAGGAGGGTTCGAGTCGGTCCTAAACGTTTTTCGTTGACTGTTTTTTTAAAAGAAAAATAAAAACGAAAACAGTGTTTTTTTATTTCGGTTTCGAAATCCAAAATCACATCTGATAGCATATATAGAAAACAATAGTCTGAAAATAAAAACATTAAAAATACGTTTTGTAGGTTAACCTATAATTCTAAAAAAATATCAATAATTCATCCTAAATAATTAGCAATAATGATCAATTGAGTGATACTTTTTATTAAATTAAAATTTAAAATATTTAAACCTTTTTTTTTTTTTTTACAAAATGTAATATCTACGGGTAGATATAGATTTGTTGGATGAATTGCATCCCAAAATGTAATAACCATCATCTTTGTTGTTGCAATGAATCTTAAGAGGAATACACAATCTTCGGCTATAATCCACAAAAATAATCAACAAAAATAAGGAGTTGTCATATTTAATTTTTTTTTTTAATGAAAATAAAAATGATAGTCTTCTTCTCTTCACGCAGGAAACTGGGAAAGGATTTGCTTCATATTAGACAATAATAATAAAAAATCATTAAAGTGAAAGCTAAACTATATTCGATTATGATTTATGATGACGATTGACGAACAACTCAACAATTAGATATCTCAATTTGCACAGGTGTTGTAATCTAACAGCAGTTCATAAAAATGTCTATGAGACCTGTTCTCACTCAATCACTGTACCAGACTCACCTCTTTATGTCTCTCACAAACATCACAGTCTTTCCCTCTCCATTGTCGACGACGGAGAAGAGAGAAGAAAAAGATGACTAGATCGGCGGCGGCAATAAGCGAAGCCTAGCAGATCGGGGGTGGCAACGACGAAACAGAGATGATCGGCGGTAAGCGGAAGCTAATCAGCGGTGAAGGAGAAAGAAGATGAAGATGGAAAGAGAGAAGACAAGGAAGAGAGTAGATAATGAAGAACACTGTTGAATAGAAAAAAAATTAATTTTATTGTTATTTTTTTAAAAAAATAAAAACAAAAACAAAAAATAGAAAACAAAAAACAAGTACGAGGCTCTGTCGTGTAGCTGCTTTTCAATCCGTTTTCGTTTTTATTTTTAAAAATGATTTCGAAAACGCATTCGTTAAACGTTTTTCATTTTATTTTCGAAAAAAAAAAAAAAATATTAAAAGTGAAAAGATTTAAAAAACATAAAAAAATTATTTTTTTGTTTTTGTTTTTATTTTTCACTATTTTTATATAAAAGGAACTTATACAAAATTTTTATATATATAATATTAAATTATATAAAAATATAACAAAATAATATATCGTGATATAAATTATAATATATGTAATAATATTTAATATATATTTAATATATTATTAAAATATGTGTATATATATATTAATACAGTTATATTTTTATTATATAATAATATATTTATATATTATAATTATTTATTTATAATTTAAGAGTTTAGTTTTGATTAATTTATATTTTGATATGTTTTTTTGAATTAATTTTTGATGTGCTACTTTTGTTTAATTTTAAAATTATAATATAAAATTATATTGGTTAATTATTTAATCAATTTGTTTATAGTTGTAATAATATTAAACAAAATGCTAAAATTGATATTTCAATTTTTGATAGTTTTCAATTAACCTACCATACACGTTTTTTTTTTCGTTTTTTTTTTTCAAAATGCAACTTTTAGTATATGCTACCAGACGTATTTTCAGAATTCGAAACTGAAACCAAAATTACTGTTTTCATTTTCATTTTTATTTTCGAAAAACGGCAACTGAAAAATGCTTACAGGACAAACCCATATATTTCTCAAATATTTCATTGTTAACATTGTTTTTGTTTTCCATTTTGTTTTTGGTTTTTTGAAAATAAAATTTAAAACGGTTAATGAACGCGAATTCGATTGTTTTTTTTTTTAAAACAAAAATGAAAACGAACTAGAAAACAGCTGCAGAACGAGGGATCTCTGAATGGGTTCGAAAAATTAATGGCATCTTTTAGAGGGGCTTTTGTGGAAATATCACCACATTAATAAATCATGTTTAAAATGCACCATTTAAAATGTGGAGACGAAAATACCCATGTCATCACTGTCGTTGTGAAGAAAGAGACAAAAAGTGAATCGACAGATTCGTTTTCACGGCGACGGTACCGGAACTTGGAAACCAGTGTCATCTAGATAGTTGAACAGAATATTGCAATCGATCGAGGTTAGTTGAGCTAGAATTTGTTTCATTTTGATTGTTGCTTAATTGAATGAAATGTTATATTAGGTTTTATTTATCGATCTGAGAATGAAAATGGGTTAGGTTAGGGTTTTGTATTTGCTGAAAGTTGTTGAGGAAGATGAAATCGAGATTCGAGTATTTGTATAAAATCTCGGAGCTTTTATAAAAGCTCGGAGCAAGGTTTTAAAAGCTCGAAGCTTTTATATAAAACCTCGATCCGAGCTTTTATAAGAGCTCGGAGCTTATATACAAAAGCTCATTCCGATCTTTAATATAAAAGCTCGAAGCTGTTATACAAAAGCTCCCAGCTTTTATCGGATCGAGCTTGAAGATAAAAGATCGCTCCGAGCTTTTATCTTCAAGCTCAGAACTTTTGTTAAGGTTAGAGCTTGTTATTTTTTAGGATTTCACATGGTACATAGTACATAATTATGTTGTTGTTAAATTTCATATGACGAATCGGTTGAGGGAGTTGCTTAAAACTCCAGAGGAAGAGTGGTACGAGGGCAAAGTCACTATCCATGACCATTTTAATGCCCTTGGCCAGATAGACGACATCATTAACCTGTCCTTACAGAATGGGCTAATGAAGACTGACGTAGGTTAAGGGCGTTCCATTTTGGACATTTATTGACCATGCAACGGCCAGTGAAGTTTTCGGGTGGTATTATCCACCGGCTACTTCTGCGAGAGGTGCATCATAATGGGCCCTCAGATGAGATGTGGTTTATGATAGGGACTTATGAAGTGAGGTTTTCAAAGGTAGAATTTGGGCTGATCACCGGATTACGGTTCGGTGTACTACCGGATACGAGCCGGTATGTTAGCTTTGACAATGGGCTACGTCACCGGTACTTTAGTGATAAGGATGATATTTCGTCCTTGGAGTTGAGACATGTCCTAAGGCGAGGTGAGTTTCAATAGGCATATGATAGTGTGAAACCATGCCTCATCTATATGTTGAATTGGATACTTATGGGGTTGGACGAGAGAGTGAAAATTCCATTTTGGCAGTTAAGGTCGGTGGATGATCTGGACGGTTTTGACAGGTTCCCGTGGGGTGTACACGTGTACGGTCATTCCATATTGTCATTCAAGCATGCGTTTGACGGGCGACGAGAGTGGTTCCAGAGACACCAGCAAGCAAAGGGGCGTGACAAACACATGCACGAGGCATACAACATTTATGGTTTATCTTACGCTCTTTTGGTAAGACTTTTGTGAATAAAATCATTTACGTTTGTAGTCGTCTATACAGAAATTGGAAATAATATATATTTATTTGTAGATTTTTACTTTCGAGGTGATCCCTGAGCTTGGGACCCAGTTCAGGACTCGGGTGGCTATCGATATGTCTCCCCAAATTCTGACGTGGGTGTTAAAGATACAACCGAGGGGGGATAGGTTGTTGAATATATTCACAGGTCCTGTAAGTGTCTAACTTGTTAATGCTAATAAAAGATTCAATTACACAACGTTCTAACAACGTTTTCAGATGTTTGCAAGGACAGAATTGATGGCCACTCAAGCTGAGAGGGGTGAACCCTATTATGCAAGCATAGCGGAGGCGATATCGGATCCATTGGGTGGCGGACAAGAAGGTATACCAGATTCAGTGAGGGCGAGTTCGAGTGATACAGACTTTATACCGGAGGTAGAGCAACGTCGTGTCAGTGAAGAGATGCATACGGACACACAGTTGCCTCGTAAGAGACCCCGGAGGCAGCGACGCGTGCTATTTACGATGACGGGATACAATGTTGTAGATAGCTCACGAGGAGACGTTGTAGGGGCGAGCGAGGTATGTTAAAATTACTGTTTTGCATTTATTTGTTTCAAACGCATGTACGTGTGCATGACTGACATTGTGTACTTGTTTTCAGGACCGACTGGAGCTTAGAATCCAAGCATTGGAGGGTTTAGTCCTAGTTTTACGGGATGATCTGTAGAGAAGTGATGAAGAACTAAATAGGCAGCATCAACAACTGATGGACTTAGTCCAAGCTTTATGGGGATCGACATCACGGACAACAGGAAATGGCCCACAGTCCCATGATCTAGATGATTCATACAGAGACTTTATGAGTGGACGTAATTCTATTGACGGGACAGACCCGGCCAGAGATGTAGGTGGTATGCGGGGTACCGGACCAGAGACATATGGTACCGTACCCAATACATAGGTGGCCGGACCTGATACACAGGGTACCGATATAGACACTAGAGGCATTGACCGATACTAGGAGACTCGTGCTGACAGTACACTTGAGTTTTCCTTGCTTTTGGAGGTGCAGGAGACTTCGTCAGAACGAAATCATCGTATGAGGGGTTTATCCACCGGACTTGGCTCGGCAGTTACACCGCATGAGACCCTTCATCCTCCCACCGACACACCCAGATCATCAAACAGGAACCCTCCTCCTCCCACCGTCATAGTCGTATCATCCCACGGGATCCTTCATCCTTCCACCGTCACACCCGATTCATCCCACAAGATCCCTCTTCCTCCCACCGATACACCCGGATCATCCTATGGTATCCCTTACGGCCTCTGTATCCCCCGTGCTCGTAAGCACGGGTGGCAGTTGTTCAGCCCATACACTGACCCGACTAGCCCAAAGAGGCCTAGGACAATGCCGGTAGCATCGAAGCATATATTCAATCCTACAGTGTTGGTAGATGCTGGGCAGTTGGAGGCCTACAAAGCATATAAGAAGAACCGTTCAACAGGGGGTTTGTAAGTATCAAATGTGTTACTTCATTTTTGCACCAACGTTAATTTGTTTAATTTGTCTGATATTCAGAAAAATGGTTTATACAGGCGTGATGTTGATATCATGGAGCCAGTAGACGTGGATTGGTTCCATAGATTCGAAGAGAACTACATGGAGTTGTTTGACTCGGTAGGCATCTAAATTTCTCTGGGTTTGACTTTTTTGACGTTTGAATTTTAACAGTGTTTCCAAATCTTTTTACAGTATATGGATGCGTACCTGGCCATCTTACGGAAGCGTCAACTAGCATACCCCACTGTTTACAACCAGAGGATAAACATTCTGGGAACTCAGTTCTTTGTAAGTTTTTATTGGTTAGTGTGTACTTATTTATCAATGAATTGATCCTAACTCACAAAGATGATTTGTTTTTCTACAGCCATTGTCGGAGTACCAGTGGGAGAAAATAATGCCTCGCGGTGATGATGGTGAAGTCAAGATGCTGGGGTGGAAGGTCTTGCAGTACAGGTGATCTACGGAAGACCTTATGACCGTACGTGGATTTCTCCCGGTAGGAACTCGACCCTGACACGAAGTTGACATGGTAAGTGTTATAAAATGATTTCCATATTTTGTTTCTCCCATAATTGTGGTCAATATAAGTTGTGTTATCTTATGTATATTTCACTGGTACATATTCTTATTCCTTACAATATCGGACGCCAGCATTGGCTTGTGGCTAGCGTGGACTTGATTATCCGGATGATACATATCATAGACCCTTTCAGACAGGAGGTCCCCATCAGCATAAGGAAACGTCAGGTATGACCACTCAGGTGGTTTCTCCCCTCCATGTTGCATCAGTCTGGGTTTCACGATGACAGGTCACCTCGGTAGGGAGAAGTTCAAGAGGGAGAATAGGGCTTTTTGTGTGAGCCTACTGTCGAAAATAGCTCTGCTGCAACAACAAAAAAGGTGTTATTCTATAATAGTACGTACACACGATCCAATACAAATTATTATCTTTGTAACGCGTGTCTATGTCGTGCATTGTAGCGGTAACTGTAGGGTGCATACGTTGAGGTTGATATAGTACATACTGACAGACATGATTCGGTACGATTGGACAGAAGACGATATGCCCACCATACGGGAGAATATGACAGTGGAGGTGTTTTGTAACTCCCAACCACAAATCCGAGGATTGAATGTTGTACACTGGTGAAGTTGTATTAAATTATGTAATAATATTCATTCATTGATAAATGTTGTATATTTTATGACATCGTCTAGCATTGGTAAATTTTACATCCTGTTTTTTAATAGGAAACTAAAAATTAACATTCCTATTTATTCTGAAAATAATAACACAACATTTTCACATTGTACAATTACAAATAATAAATATGGGTTCTTTCCAAATGCGGTCAGTCATACTACGGTAGGTCCGTTATCAGAACACGTCTATTTGTTGTGTCCAACTGAATGACAGATGCTACACTTGCGTCGGTATTCCGGCAGAACAATTCTGCTCGGACCATCATTAATCGAAGGTGGATTATGACATCGTCTAGCATTATGACCTGATTCTCCACATCTTCTACACGATTGAGTGGTTGTCCTTTCCGAAGATGAGGCATGTCGGTACCCCCTCGGACGTCCTGCTTGCCTCCTCCACAATGGATTTAACACCACATGATCGGCGATGTTGGTGAGGACTATCCATGTAGACGGATAGCCAACAGGCATAATAGAAACCGAGTACGCATCGATTAGTGTCTGTCTCTTGTAGAAGTCCGTAAATAAAGATGTGTAATCCAAGTTTCGCTCCCTACGACAACAATTACATGGGGTGTCAAATTCATTTGCAAGTACCCAAAATATATTAAATAAAAGTACTATACCTTGCTGCTGCAAGTGCGTATGAACATGGAAACATGTCCATTTGAAATTTGTTGCACGTGCAAGTCTTCCAGGCTAAGTCAATAGTCCACTACTTCCTGGACCGTTTGAAGGATAATATGTTCCAATAAACTGGATTGACGGTCATATAAGCACACTTCTCAACACGTTTAAGGATCACAAGATGTACTGCGTC
This sequence comes from Dipteronia dyeriana, assembly GCA_032871835.1. Taxonomy (NCBI): domain Eukaryota; kingdom Viridiplantae; phylum Streptophyta; class Magnoliopsida; order Sapindales; family Sapindaceae; genus Dipteronia; species Dipteronia dyeriana. Next base: position 1,914,618 of record CM065303.1, read on the forward strand.
GATCAACTGATGATGCATGGACTGTGCAGTACGATGACGATCATGAAACCACCTCTATACGTAGCATATTCCTAATAAACTCTGCCAGTGTCAGCATGGGCAGTTACCGTGCGAATTTAAGACATGAGTTTATGCATTCAACAACATTTGTTGTCATGACTCTATACCTTCTTTCCGGACAATGTACGAGGGGCTCTTGTGTGGACCAGCTTTAATGACATAATTGAATGCATTCTGGTGCATGTTACGTAGCTCTTCCATGTGGCGATTATATTTCAACTCAGTGTACAATCTAGTTGCATTATCCATTATGGTTGCTACATTCTTTCTGTGAAATCGCTTATTCACATTTTAAAAAAAGTGCCAGCAACATATCGTATAGGTTACATCGGGAAAACTTTAGAAATCCCAACTTCATTGCTTGCATGCCGATCGGAAACGAAAACCGGATCATCAATATGGTCTAGGGTACCCTTCAAGCAATCCAAAAACCACTCCCATGAAAGGTTGTTTTTTGAGTCATTGTACCCAAAAACAATTGGATACACTTGTTCGTTCTCATCTTGTGCAGTTGCAACAAACATTGTACCCCCGAATCTTCCCTTTAAATGGGTACCATATACTGCAATAACTGGATGCATACACCTCTGAAATCCTATGAGTGAGGCACTCAATGACATGAAAAAATAGAAAAATCTACAATCTTTGTCTCACTGTAAGTCAGTTATTGTCCCTGGATTTTGTTGCTCTAACACGTAGCCAAATGATGGCAGTAGTTTGAAGGTTTCCTCATACGTTTCATAGGTCATTGACAACGCATATTGCAGGACTTGATGTGACTTACTGTATAAGATTTGGATGCCATACATTGTTTTCATGTCGACAATTATGTCCTTGGGACGCATTAATCGACCATCTTGTTGTTGAAGTCTAGGTGCAACCACTTCTCCAATTATGATTGCACTAGATTGTCGGTGACGACGGTGAATCTCCTCCAAAGGACATGTGTGTTCGTTCACAAAACTTCTTACTTGGAAGTATGACCCTTCATCTCTTCTAACCACTCTTAATTTTCATGTACAGTTGTCCATCAAATAAACCAAATGTAAGGTTGTCTTATTCGATATTTTCACCTTCCACTCGAAGTTCCGCCGCATTGCAAAATGGCTAACTAATCTCTTCAAATCCTTTTTTATTGGAAAAAATTACCTCTTATATATCATGCTTGTAGGTTCTTCTTGAACCGAGTTCCTGCTTCCACCAATACCAAACGAGTATGATTCAGCTCCTGGAATAATCTACATTCTGACATTATCAGAATCAAATGGAGTTAAATTAGGCCGGACCTCGAAAGTCCTAGCTATATATGCTGCACTAGAACTAAATCTTTATACACGTGTTGCACGTCTTTCCGGTTCGACAGCCTCTTCCTCATTGTTAGCTACATTATCAATCGGATGTAAATTTTCCTCATCATTCATCTGTTGTGTCGGCCCCACATTCGGTTCACTGTTCTGCTAATTGTTTATGTCATTGTAGAAGACATTATAATGGTGGTTGAACTGCCTATCATTCATCTCAATTTGATATCCAAACACATCGTCGAATTGAGGTCCGACTAATTCACCGTGGTCGGCTACTTCCGGTGGGACACCACAAAGGTTTTCCCTATAGTCATTCCAACTTCTTTCTGTGACCAACTGGTTGCTTCCGCCTGAAGATCGAAATTGTTGGGTGTTATCACGAGATGGGATTTATTCACTAATGACACCTCCTACTACCCTCTCAATTAGTCTGACACATACTTGAGGAATCACCCTATGTACCCCCAGCATAAATTGAACATCGTCGTCGTTTCTTATAAACGTGCGACATGTAATCCTACGAACCATTGATATACACAGTAGATCAACACTGTATTTGTCGACATCATACTTCACAATGGTTTCCACGATCGACACCAACTCTTGGTAAGTCATACTCTTTAATACATACATTCCTTGATTATCAACACCTAAAAACCTCTGAATTCCATCGGGTAACTACTCTCATCGACCTTTGTAAGAGATGACTATTCTCACCCGATTCATTCTCCTATCAAAATCAACATCACAAACCATTATTAACAATATCTAAATTCAATTTCAAATAACAATTAAAAAACTAAATGAATGTTATAAAAAATCTCATAAATAATAACAAATGTCGGAATTAAAAAAAATCCTTCATAACAAAAAAAAAACTCAGATAATCAAAGTACAAGCTCGAGCCAATATACTAAAATCTCATAAACGCAAAATAAAATCTCGATCCAATACAATTACATCTCGGATACGCATAGTAAAAGAGCTCGGACCAACCTTTAATATAACAACTACGAGCTTTTATAAAAGCTCGGCGTTGTTATATAAAAGCTCCTAGCTGTTATATAAAAGCTCCGAGCTGTTATATAAAAGCTCGGTCCGAGCTCGGATTTTATAACAGCTCGGATCGAGCTTTTAAAAGCTCACATTTTTTATAAAACCTCGGATCGTGCTTTTAAAAGCGCACAACCGTTATATAAAAGCTCGGTCCGAGCATAAGAGTTGCGAGTTTTTATATAACAGTTTCGAGATTTTATAACAGCTCGGATCGAGCTTTTAAAAGCTCGCATCTTTTATAAAAGTTTGGATTGAGCTTTTAAAAGCTCGCAACTGTTATAAAAACTTGAAACACTTTTATAAAAGCTTGGACCGAGCTTTTTTAAAAAACCCCGAGCTTTTACAAAAACTCGATCTTTTATAATACATCTTAAATCACTCGCAAAAGCATGACAAAACATTATGGAGATCACAAAAATCAGTTACCTGCAGTTTTGAAAATTATTTCTGACAAACCCTTCAGATTGATTTCCACCCTACTTTTTTGGAGAGAGAAATAAACTTCTCTTTCTGAAACCAAAGATGAATGCACAAATACAACTATTAAGGACAATTTTGATAGTTCGCCATAATACGTGCATTTGAAACATAAGTTATTAATATGGTGACATTATCGCAACTCATAAAAAAAAAAGTAACATTTCTCACCATTTCCACTCTCGGGATCCATTGAGATGTAGATTGATCAAAATCTCTATCACCAATAGGGATCTTGGTTGATTTATATATTTTCAGTTGATTTGTTTCTTAAATAATTTAATATTCAACTCATATAAAAACTCAGTTAATCCAACTAGATTATTTATATATTTTTGGCTGATTTGTTTTTGAGATTTTAGTAAAATCTGTAATCATCGATTGAGTGATCAGCCATAGATACAAAATTTTCCAATTAAAGAAAACAATTCTCAATCTCACAGACTGGCATTATTTAATCCAAAAATAAAAATCACACCCATTTTTGTTGTTGTAACCTACATTGATAGATTGTTAATTATGAACAAATGTCCACAATTCCCAAAATAATAAATAAATAAAATCAATGGATTTGATTAACTGGATGTCTGTATGATATAGAGATGGCCATTTTACCCCAAGGCTCCGAACCCCCGCTCCTCCATCCCCATCCCCATTTGGGAGAATTTTTTTGGGGGGAAATGGGAAAATGGGGAAATGGGGGGGGGGGGAGTGGGGGTAACTTTTAACCCCAAATTTAAATAGGGTTATGGATGGGGGGATCTGTCCTCATTCCCATTCCCATTTCCCCATTTCCCCCATAAATTCCTTGAAATGGGGATGGGGTTGGGGTTAGGTGATCCCATCCCCATTTTCCCCAAATAATATTATATAAAAAAATATTTTTATTATTTTTATTATTTTTATTTTACTAACTATATATACATATTTATAAACTATAACTTAAATTATACACAAAACAATATAACTATATATACATATTGATTTTCTTGTTAAATTACACACCAAGCAAGTTCCATATAATTTATTAACATATTTACTAACTATATATAAATATTAAATAACTTAACTTTCATTTCAATATGTATGGGATGTTATTTTGTTTTTGAATTTATTGGATTGTGAATTTATGTGTTTCTTTAATATGTAATTTTTATTGATATAGGAAAAATGGAGACTTTGGAAAAATGGAGAAATATGGAAAAATGGGGATGGGGGAACCTCCCCCAAAATTACCCCAACCCCATTTCCCCCAAATGGGGAAATGGGGGGATTGGGGAGGGTTTGGAAAATGGGGTTGGGGTTGGGGTTGGGGTTGGGGTTGGGGGGACCTACATCCGTCCCTATTTCCCTATTGGCCATCCCTAATATGACACCTTATAAATCCAAAAAAAATATGCATCCAGAAAAAAGAAAAAAGAAAAAAAGAATTCTGAGTTATTCTGACCTGTCTTATGATTCTTGACTCATTTAATGAAATTTATCAATTCGTTATTAATTTATAATTAAACCGTATTATGGTTATATATATATGATTAAATATATTGTTTATAATTAGAACATAATCCCACCAAAATCCCATTTGTATGTTCCAAAAATTTTAACTACCATAACCGTTCAATCCCGGAAAGAAAGCAACCATCTCAAAACACCACATTTTTTTCCATTTCTGTTTTTCTTTCTTTGCTGGTTTTGTTTCTCTCTCTCTCTCTTTGAATCAAAGAAAAAGAGATAGAATTTTTTTCCCGCCGGTTGGGAAATTGGGGAGGGAATTTTCCCTTGGATTTTCTCTCCGATTCCCTTCCGACCACAACCAAACACAACTCTAAAATAAAATAATAATAAAAAAAAAATCCAACAACAAAATCCGGAAAATAACCAGAGAAATAAAATCAAAATTATGCCTAGTGAGATCAATATCATTATTGTCCTCGTGAAGTCGAACATTGCATTGCATTGCTACTACTATCATCGTCAAAACCATCTCTTGTAGCACAGCAAGTCTGTGCGATGTTAGACGTACCTGCCTTACCATTCCTTGATTTCGCCGTTGATCTTGCCCCCCTTGTTCTCGTCGCCGTGCTTCTCTTTCTCTCTCTTCTCTCTTTCGGCTTCATCTTCCATCTCTGCTTCAAGACCCGTAAGTCTCAATATCTCGAGAGCTTCAATTCTCTCTGGACCGTCCGTCTCCTCCTCGTCGCCTTCATCATCCTCTGGACTCTCAACGAGCTCCTCCGCCTTCCCTTCTTCCGGAAGAAATATTATCACACATTCTTCTCAACTTTAACCCTAACACAACAGGCCAATCTCTGTCGAGTCCACGTCGTTCTCTCTTTAGGGTTTCTCGAGCCTGGTTGTCTCGTTATTCTGCTTTTTCTACTCAATGTCTCGATCAAGAAGAAAACTCCTCGCGGCTCCTGGGCTCTTGCGTTGCTCATGGCCACCTGTCTCCCGGTGTTCTTGTTGCAGTTCCTCTTCGTTTTCTACCAGCACTTCGAATTGCACCTGCCCAAATTCTTCATCGAGAGCTCCAAAGTCTCCGGCGCAGAAGGGGAAATGGTGTTGTGTTCGTATCCTCTAATGAGCACCATCTTGTTTGGTGCTTTTGTGACCATTTTCTGTTTTTACTTCATGTTTTGTTGCTGGACCGTCCTCTCCTTGGTGATCAACAAGACGTTGAGGTCCCGGATTTATTGTCTGTCGGTCACCGTTGTGTCCACAATAGCATTGCAGATTTTCTTCCTGGGGGTGTCTGCCTTTTGGCCGCCGGAGAAACCAGCCTTTAGTGTGCTTGAACTTGTCATATTTCTCAGTTTTTTTACGTGCACCGCCGTGGGGGAGGGTATTTTTATAATTGTACCAATCACTGACTCGTTGTCGGTCAGCAGAGAGAGTTTCCGGTTGAATTCCGGTGAGCAGACACGGCCGCTGCAGCCGTTGTCCAATGAAGAAAGAGTATAAGGAAGGGTGGAGGGTAAAGTGGGGATTTGATTTGGTGAGATGAGGGCATTTCGGTCATTTCAATTGGAGGATGTGGAGTTGTTCATGTTGTTTGATATTTATTGGCGTTGCTCTCTATTAGGATTTGTAAGATTTTGATTTTTAGTACAAATCCAATTTTTTTTTTTTTTTTTTATGTTTTAATTAGTTTTTTTTTTTAAATCTTCTTATTCAATATTGAATTAGCATTCACTGCAAACAGAGATTTTGGCAAAATGTTGAGACAATGTGCAATATTTCTTGTTTTCTTTTATTTATATTATGCTTTCTATGTTATTTTGTTTGTATGCATGTGTATACTGTTTATATGATCTTTCAATCGAAAATCAGTTCTCACCTGGATTTGTCATGTAATAGAAAAATATTTTGATGATCATACTCATGTTATCAAATAAAGAATTTGTTGCTACTTATGTAACTGATAAAGAGTTCTAAAATTTTATATCGTCTTTTGATGAGTTTTTTTGTAACTTGGCATGCATACGTTTATTTAGCAGTAAAATAACCTCACAGACTTGCACGTGTATATATATATTAGTTAATTGGATTTAATCTGGTTTTGTTTTCTTGATTTAATATTATTTTCAAATTATTACATTTGATTTGTTTCAAGATTTAATTTTCAAATGTGAGTTTTGGTATGCTTTGAGAATTATTATTATTTTTAACTGGTATTGATGAATAGTAATTTAGTCAACACTTATTTGCAATTATTTCAAGATTTATTTTAAGCAATTCAAGACTACTTGACAAAATCAAATCTACTCGGCGGATCCAGTTTATCTATAAACTCGGATCCTATGCAGAAATATCAATCAGATATGCAATCGAGAGTAGAGATTTCATAAAATACATATCCTTGATTTGTCTCATAAAAATTATAATCCAACAAAGAAATATGTCAATAATTGTTTAAATCATAATCCCAATCGAGGAATAATTAAATCTTCAAGGAAATTTATCCTTATCAAGAAATAAGTTCTAATCAAACTAACAAATCTAAGTCCCAAGAGGACACAAACTTCAAAAGGGCCTTTGACCATTTAATGCTCTAATGACGTTTATATCATATTGTTTACCGATTGACTTTTCTGTTATCTAAAAACGTAATCAACACATGACAAATATTTTGTGTTTCATACTAATCCCTATCTAGACAATTTAACAAGAAATAAAAAAGCTGAAAAATTGTGTATTTAATTTAGATTTTAAAAGACTTTTACGTAATTTAAAAGTTTAAGTTTATTTAATATTAAAGTCATGAGGTATGAAATCAGAACTAACTTAGCATAAGCGAATTCATGATAAAGAATTTTATTTAGTCGAAATATTTTATTAATATCTCAAAAACTGAATTAAATAGAAAAATAAACATTGTTTCCACTGGGATTCAGGAGCCATAATTTGACTAAAAAGGAAAAACCCCAAAAGCCTAATTTGACTATAAAGAAAAAACCCCAAAAGCCTAAAACGCCTAAAAACATAAAACTGCAAAACCGACGTCAAAGCAACCTTTTTAGGTAAAATGGTGACCGGCTTCTATGGCAAACGCCCGTAAAAATATAGGCCTCGTCGGTTCTAACGACGTATTATGATCTAAAATGAATAATATTTGCCTCTCTGAAAGACTCTCGTAGTGTGTCCTACATCAGTTCCCTCCACTTGGAAAGGAATTTCATCCCGAGTTATCCGGATAAGCAGGAACATCTTCATGAAACTCATATAAATCAGTAACATTGAAAGTGTTGGAAATGTTCCAATTATCAAGTAGCTGCAAGACCAAGGCATTGTCATTAATTTTCTTGGTCAGGCGAAACGATCCATACTTCCTCTTCAGCAGCTTGGTATGAATGTCATGGAATCGATTCTTACGAAGATACACCATCACCTTATCACCCTCCTGGAATTCTTGCTTGCGACGATGTTAATCAGCCACAGCCTTGTAGTTTGCGTTTGCTGCCTCCAGATTGGCACGAGCTTCAGAACGCGCATGCTAAACTTTGTAAGCAAATTTTTCTCAAGCTTTGCTAACTCCATGTGCCACATGTAGAGCCACTAAGTTTAGCGCATGCATCGGCTGCTGGGTATAAACAATCTCGAAAAGAGATTTGCCTGTTGATCGATTGACCAAACTATTGTAGGCGAATCTAACTTACGGAAGGTCTATATACCGTCTCTTTTTTTTCTCACCGCTAGTACATCACAACATATTGCCCAATGTACGATTCACCACCTTCGTTTGCCATCTGTTTGAGGGTGGAATGCGCTGCTGAACTATAGTTGGGTGTCGAATTTCTTCCATAGAGTCCTCCAAAAGTTGTTGGGGAATTTAACATCACGGTCAAATGTGATAGTTTTGAGACACCGTGCAAACTCACAACCTCTCTAAAGAAAAAATCAGCGACATAACTGGCATCCGAGATCCGCCAACAAGAAATAAAATGTGCTATCTTGGAAAAACGATCAACCCCCACCATGATAGAATCTTTAGCCCGCTCGTTTCTTGGCAACCCAAGCACGAGATCCGCAGACAAATCAACCCAGATAGTGTTAGGAATTGGAAATGAAGTATACAACCTAGTATTCTGAACCTGTACCTTTGACTCTTAACATATTGGATGATGTTGTACGATCTTCCCCGCATCTCTTTTTAACTGAGGCCAATAATATCTTCTGGCAACCAGAGTTATTGTTTTGTTACGCCCCAAATGACTACCCAAACCGCCACCATGTAACTCTCTGATAAGTTTCTTGTGCAAGGAACCTTGAGAAACACATCGTTTATAAGTTTTAAACAGATATCAATCATAAATCAGAAAATCCCCAGCGTCCTGATGAGCATAACATTTTTCCTAGGCTTGCTGAAAATCCTCATCAGTGGAATATCTCTCTTTTAGGAATTCGAAACTAGTGACATCAGACAATGATGCACGATCTTTCCCACATCTCTTTCTAACTAAGGTCAATAGTATCTTTTGGCAACCGAAGTTATTGTTTTGGCACGCTCCAAATGACCACCCAAACCACCACCATGTAACGTCCTGATAAGTTTCTCGCACAAGGAACCCTGAGGAATACACGATTTATTACTTTTAAACAGGTATCCATCATAAATCAGAAAATTCCCAGCGTCCTGATGAGGACAAAATTTTTCCCAGACCAGCTGAAAATCTTCATTAGTGGAATATCTCTCTTTTAGGACTTCGAAACCAGTGACCTCAACTTCTACAGTCACCAGCAACGTGGCATGCCTACTCAAAGCATCCGCCACCTTATTCATGTGCCTAGACTTATGTTTCAAAGAAAAAACGAACTTCTGCATAAAAGTGATACATACAGCATGAATATTGTTCATGTGATTCTGACGGTTGATGTATTTCAGCGATTTGTGGTCACTAAACAACACAAACTCCTTCTGAATTAAATAATTTTGCCAACGCATCAAGGAACAGAACACTGCATAAAATTCTTTTTCATATGTCATACACAATTGTCACGCATCACTTAATTTGTCACTAGAAAACTCCACTAGGTGACCTTCGTGAGATAACACGGCCCCATTAATTCCTTTACATGAAGCATCACATTCGACCTCTAGAAGCATGTCAAAATCTGGTGGAACCAAGACTAGAGCGGTACTCAACCGTTCTTTTTAAAAACTCAAAACTAGCTTCTTGTTCATCAGCCCCACCGGAAACCACCCTTTTTGTGCACTTAGTCAGAGGGGTTGCAATACTATTGAAATTTCTGTTAAATCTTCAATAAAAGGTTTTGATCAGCCCACGGAAGCTTCGAATCTAAGTAACAGAAAAGTGGGTTGGCCAATCTCGAATTGCCTTTATTATTGCTTTATCTACTCGTAACTCATCAACCCACATCACCAAACCGAGGAAAACCAAACTACTTTGCAAAAAAATAAACCGTACTTTTTCTTATCTTATGGATATACAAATGATTTTTCCGCAAAACAAACATTACTTCCCGCGGATGCTCCACATGGGTCTCCTCATCTGGACCGTAAATTAAAATATCACCAAAATAAATGACAACAAACTTGCAATAAGGTCCTAACTAAAAACAAAATCATTATAGAAGAAAACAAATTAATGATGATCCATAATGATAATGATAAACCAAGGAAACCAATACTTTCAAGATTCATAATAAACTATCTCAAAATCATAATTTCCAAGTAAAAAACTAAGAGAAATCAAAACTTTCAAAACTTAATAGGCAATGTTTTCTTTCAAATCTGTTGACTGTTTCAAGTTTCAACAACAAAAAAAAAATCTATCGAAGATGTTGTCTAACTAGTGTTGTGCCATGGGCAAAAGATTCTTCTCGTCAATCGCATCTTCCGTTTATAGGTGTTAAAGAGAAAACTGATAGAAACGTCGCATTTTGTAAATACTAAGGGTTAGTTTTGATGTAAATATGAATCGTGGTGTATATATCAGGTTGAAGTAAGTTGGGTAACTGAAAATGGACCAAATAAATATGGGTCAAATGAATTGATGATTTAAGTTAAGTTACTTAGACGGAAAAAATACGGTGATATATATAATTATGCTATAAGTATGTCTAAAATATATGCTTTGGAGAGAAAAAAATTGTAAAATTTAGTGTGTGTTTTGGATACATGTTTTAAAAACAGTTAAAAACAAAAATAAATAAAATACGATAAAAAAGTTATCTTTTTACATGTTTTTAAAAAGTTTTTTTTTAAATGAGAAATATTGTTTTAAACTTATAATCCAAAAGTAGAAATTGTTTTCGAAAATCAAAATGAATTTTTAATGAAAACTATGTATACATTTATCCCAACAAACAACTAACTTCTATATCTTTTTATTATTATTATTATTATTATTTTGGATTTTTTGAAAATTGTGAGTATATTTTAAACTTTCAAATTCTTCTAATATATTTAGAAGTCCTTTTTGTTTTTTGTCTAGAAATATGAAATATAATTACTTTTTAAAATAATCTCATTTTACTGGGCTGTTAATTATTGGGCTTTTTTTTTCCACAAACTATCGATTCTTCAGCCCAACACTCTTGAAGATTTTGCATCCAATGGTTGACAAACACATGGCGGCCCATACCCCATCCCGGGCTTCATTTACAAAGCCGATTCAACCGAATTAACCAATGTGAGATTTTCCAAATTAACTTACTCTAAATCTCATTAACTAAGTTTAATTAATGATTTAATTTGTCTAGGATTTTCAATCCCAGGAATTCTCTAATTGCGTACTACAATCACTGCTGCAATTTGTACCGATACAAGTTCAGTACAAGTTCATTGATATTTTGAAAAACAATAAATTATACCCAAAACTTGGCTTTTGTGTTATGCTCCCATTTGGCTCCTCTCCTCTATCTAGCGTCTTGCATATATAAATATATATGATGTTTTGATGTATTAATAAATTTTTATCAACAACAAATACATGCTTGGGATTATTTGACCAGCCAAAGAAAAAAAAAACTGATTTGATGAACTAAACGTTAATCACAATAGTCACCTTATAACAATATCAAATTTTTCGAATTCTAAGTCAATTCAGATCAGTAGAGAATCTTAATCGTATTTCATCAAACATCCCTACATACATCTCTCTCCGTCCATGAACTTGATGTAGGGTTGGTTGTTGTGGTATGGATCCAAGCTCAATCATGGCCTTAAATTGCTTGAAAAAAAAACATTAAAACAGTACATGAAATTATCAGGTTCAAGCTTCTAATACAAATTATTAATTGTCAGTGATCACCTAAAAACTCCCTATATTTACTTCTCTATAAATTTCTCCATTTTCTTTTTTGTTTTCAAACCCAAGAATTTAACCAGTGTGTGCTGCTGCTGCTGCATAAAGGATCTATTAGGCCATTGAACTCAAATCCATACCATTTTTCGGTCGATTTTTCGGAACCATCTAAGCTTTCAGATATTTCCTGAAGTTTGCTTCCTCCTTCCTCTCCAGAATCCATTAATCGTCTGTGATCTAATGCTTCCTCTAAGAAATTATTCGGATTCGTGTCAGGTTCACTCTTTATAGTTGCTTTGTGATCTCTACCAGGATTTCCATCTTCTTCAGGTTTTTGATCCAGCAGTTGATGATTTAGTTTTTCTAACTGTTGAAAATAGTGGAAAACAAACTAAGTTGAATGAAATTTTATAGAAAATGTTTTCTATAAAACAGGAAGGAGTTCAAATCCCGAATTAGTGTAATATTTCAAAAAAAAAAAAAAAAACCCGGTGAAGGAGTATATATATACCTGTAAGAGCAAGGATTCTTTTTCTTGTTTCAAGGATTCGAAACGAGAAGCTAATTCGTCGTAATCAGCACGGAGAGTCCTGTAATCAAGCTCAATTTGTTTTGATTTCCATCTAGCTCTTCTGTTCTGGAACCATATAGCAACCTGGCGGGGTTGTAGCCCAAGCTCCCTTGCTAGTTGCAACTTCCTCCTCGGTTCGAGCCTCGTTTCGGATTCGAAAATCGACTCAAGTAGCCTGATTTGATCGTCACTGAACCTTCTCTGCTGGTTATTGATCTTGCTCTTCTTCATCTTTATTGAAGGTGGTGGGAATGGGATGGTCTCATCATCAGATTTTGATGCTGTGGAGAACTCCATCTTTTCATTTCATTTCATTTCTCTAACAAGTCTCCTTTGTTAAAACTCTATCTACAAATATAAATAGACGATATATGACCTTTTTAACCTCCCATTTTCATTTTGACTATAGGTTATAATTGGGGTAAAACTGTAATTTACTGGTCATTCAAGTTTAGTTAAATTGCTTTCTCAAGTGGTTGAGTTTGATATTTTTTAAATTTTGTGTAATTAATTGTATCAAATTTATTTGTCAACTAATGCTTTAATCTGTTGTCAATATAGATGTAATTAGTTTATAAATTAGAATTTTTATCTTACAATATTTCCCTTTAAAAAAAATATTATATAAATTTGAGTTTTTTTTTAAGAAAGAACTAAAATCCATAATTTTATGGCATAAATATAAGGGGTTTACCACCAAACAAATCTCATATCGTTTATCTTACAATATTTAAATCAAATGAAATGGTTATATATTACTTGACATTACAATTATCACTCAAACTTGATTTAATTATTATGTTGTGCTCACTCTTAATTCATTACCTCATCACTAAATGAAATGGTTAAATATTACTTAAAAATATATTTTTTTTATCCACTTAAACTTTTAAATATAATAGTTTACCGGCTATATAATTTATTGGATGTTTCAAGTGTAGAATTTCCACACGTTATTTGTTATGAGATCAAATCTTTAATATTATAGAGCTCGCTCTATGACAATACATATTGTACGGAAAAAAAAATATGCGTAAATTTTATAGCCAATAATTGTTTTATTATATATATATATATTCTAAACAACATATATATTAAATGTGATTGCTTTCAAGTAATGGAACTATATATGCATTGATGGATATGAATGTTTTATTACAACCAATAAGGTTAGATTTCGTGTGGCTTTATACTTGTTATGGCTTGTGGTTATTGTCTTCCTTGTCTTTCTAATTTCTATTTCTAAACTATATAACACATAGCATTGCTTCTGTTCAAGTCCTGTCATTTTCAGTTTGATTAGAAGTAGAAATTATACGCTTGTCACCATAAAAGCATACAATTCCTCCATTCAAAGAAAAAAGAAGAAAAAGTTAAAAAGCTTCAATTTCTCGATATAGAGTACATAAGAATTTTTTTTAAAAGGAAGAACATAAGAATTTTTTTACCATTCCGTATTGTGTTCACATCCTATGTACATAAGAATTTCATTAACCTCCTATAAAATTTAATTTAACTACACAAATTTAATCTAATTATTTTATAAAATATAGTAAGGACTACTAAGGACCTCATATAAAAAAGATCTCTGATGGTAAATTTAATTTATAAAATTTTAGTGACAATTTAAAAAAATAATTTATACTAATCAAATGTGTTTAAATTATAGTTTTAAGAATTATTAAAAAGCTATTCCAAATAACTAAAACCTATTCGTATCAAAAGTTTAATGAAAATCTCTTTTTTATATATAAATAAATAAATAAATAAATAAATAAATAAAACAATTGTTTCATTTTCAAAAAGCATCCTTTACATCATCTAAATCTATTTGTGTTTAGCTTCACGAGGATGGTGAGTTGTGATATACTGATATGATACTTTAACTATGGAAAATAAAAAAGATGAGGATCGATTGGATGTGTGCGCCTAATAAGGACAAAATCAAGGTTGGATTGTAGACGTTAAATCATTGATTATGAGGAAATTAAAGAATCAATGATTGCCACTTGGCTTCTCAATCAAGATCATTTTCATTCCGCGGCCACTTGGGTTTTGTTATATTCCGTTTTGGGATCCATCCTGTCTAAATGAAACTAGAAATTCAAGATGGAAAGGGATTAATAGATAATTATATAAAATAAAATTTTTTGAAGAGAAAAGTATTTAAAATAAATTACTTTCTAACTTGAAATCTATTGAAATCAGAGTTGTACACTTGAAAATTTCCATTGAACCCTAGGATGACACATTTGTATTGACATTTTAGGTTCATTGTTTTTCTTCTAACTTGACCCTCCTCACTTTCCAAATGGATATACAGGGTGGCATTTTCATGCAATGGTTGGTGAGTTGTAGTAGTTTAAGTGTCAATTTGGAAGCCTAAATGCTTTGGATACGGCCAAATTTCAGGCCCATGGGCCCATCTTGTTGACTGCTCAAAAGCTAGCAAAAATGCAAAATGTAGGACCCATTAAATCATAGTTTTTTTTTTTCATTTTTCGGTGTGATGTCAATTTATAGTGTAAAGCCTTTTTCTTGCAGGACACAGAAGCAAGACAAAATGATGAACTCTTTAGAGAACAAGTTGAAAAATTGGGATTTTAAACATTTTTCCGTACTTTTACATGTAGAATTCGTTGATTCTTGAATATTAATTACGTTATAGAAAACAGCCTTTTTGAGGGATTACACCTGTCCTTGTGTTGAATTAGTGTTGAATATTTGAATTATAGGTGAATTTGGGTGATTTCGAAATTTATTAATAACTTCGTGATATTTAGAAATTTTGGTAGAATATCTTCTAAATTTGAGAAAAATTGTTTCCAAAATTTGAAAATCGGTTGATGAGAGTTTTGTGGATAAACAACTATGAATCTTTACCACCCTATATCTAAATCAATGATATTTTTTATTCCAGTGCTTTTAAAGTGATATAAATTATAAACCGAAATTAACCAATTTATTTTGAAAAATAAAAATATTTCTCTCTATTAGATTTGACGAAATCTTGAAACTCTTACATTTTTTAACTGAGGTTCAAGGTCCTTTTCAAAAATTCAAGATAATTTTCCCATGATCAATATAAAAACTAATAATTAAGCTCGAGATATATTTATATTTTAATGGAATTTCTTTGAAAAAGTTTTCTTTTAATAAATTAAACACTTTAATTTGTTACCCTAATTATATCCTTCTAATTCCCTTTACATATAGTTAAAAAATTGAAGTATAAAAACCTCCTCATAGATCAATTAAGTTGGACATATATATATTTTACGATCGTATGATTCTGTACGTAATTTTTCGGATAAAATTTTAATTATGTATTGTTACAAAACCGTTTCCAATGTTGCAAAGGTGAGAAGTTTCCCCTTCATCAACTCCCCATAAAAGGCTTGTCAAACACTTGAATATATAATTAACATGTAGTACTTGAACAAGTAGTGAGTCATGTCATGTAAAATTAAAGCACGTTCAGACAAAAATATCAAACTCCATGATAGAGGAAAACTAAGCAAAGGCTTTTTAATTCCTTATCTCAAGAGACTTGCATGCGTGTCAAGAGAAGCAATCTTTATCTCCTCAACTACTAGCTACTTTTGCTTTGTCGAAAATGACTCTCCGATTTGTCCTTAAACGGCCATAAATCATTCAAGTTCTTTCCTCTTTTGTAACGTGGACTTGATATTGTTATTCGAGTATCAAACAATTCATCATAACCTTTGGTGTTTCAAGAGTACACGTGTTTTTACCTTATCCACATGAAAGGTAAATTTTAAAAGTAGTCACACCATGTCAATCGTATAATGATCATTCACTCGTTACGTTATAAGAAGATATCAAAAAATCTTTAATATATCGGATACTGTTGAGTGATATATTTGATAACTGAAAATACAATATATGGTAAGATCTCATGCCGTGTTTATATGACAGACTAACGGGATAATATCATATGTTTGATTTTCGATAATCATGTGCGTCATTTAATATGGTTAGTGCACCTAGCAGATTTTCTTAAACATATCATTTGTTTTTGGATGATGATTTAGAGGTGGTTAAAGTAAAATTTTCAACTACTGAGTATAGTAAGTTTGTTTGGCGAAATTAAATTTCGTGTATTTGATGTAATTCTAGAGAAATTTTGTACAAAAAAATTCATTCAAAATATAACAAGTGATAATCAATATATATTACAGAATGATGTAACGATCAATAAAGTAACTATTATATAATATATCTTATTATCAATTATATCATTTGTGATAAAAATTTAGACCGTGCAGTAGTATTGGTATTGTATAGACTTCAAAATTGGAATTATGTAATTATTACATTTAAACTTGAATAAAGACAGTTTTTATAATTTTTTGTTTTTGAGAAAATAATTTTATTATAATTGAGTACATTAGATTAAGGATGTTGCTGAATGTCCTGTAATCACGTTTTCATTCTGTATACGCAATACCGGCCTGTTTTATAGGTAGGTTCGTTGATGTCAAATATTCTTGTACTAATTAAGCATAATTTATTAACACTAATTAGGTACGTACCAACGTAAATTAAATTAATTAAGTGATGCATGCATGTTAATTAAGAAAATTGAAACTATAACACGCAGTGTAAAGGAAAATTTGTTCGATATAATATCAATGATTCTTGCATGTTGCATCATGATAAACTTCTGATTTTATGTAAGGTTTACAAGTTTAAATTTAAGATGGGATCTCTTTAACCTGTGTTTAGATCTACAAACTTTACAAAACAGTTGTTTTTTTTTT
Organism: Dipteronia dyeriana; assembly: GCA_032871835.1. Lineage (NCBI taxonomy): Eukaryota > Viridiplantae > Streptophyta > Magnoliopsida > Sapindales > Sapindaceae > Dipteronia > Dipteronia dyeriana. The sequence continues at coordinate 1,931,638 of CM065303.1, forward strand.
TTTTGAATACATCAATCCACAATTTGAATTAAATCCAAGGAGTATTACTATCGGATTATTATCTAATCAGAACAGTCTTGTAAAACAAAATCCAGGACATTTGTTTTGAAATGTTACATGGTCTGTAATATTACAAAATTAACCAATTTCAAGACGTTTAATTTGTTCTGTAACGTTACAGAATTTCAAAAGTTATATATTTTTTTTCCAAGATCAGACATTCGCTGAATGCTGATTTCTAAGAACTAATAGTGTGGATTGTTACGTACTAGTTTTAAAGCCGAAAGCTCAATAGTGATCAGAAAACCGGCAGCATCCATATAAGCCCAACCCATTTAATTTTGGGTAAAATTATAGATTTAAAGAGTATATTGAAGAAGAAGAATATGCCAATTTAAGGCCCCTTAAGTAGGAATGTACATAGATCTGATTGGAGACAGAAATTGATCGGATTAAGAAGGATACCCCAATCCCAAATACCCCAATATCCACCTTCATATATATTTGAAATATATATCATCATCCACATTTCTAAGTGAACAGGTGGATTTAGATAATCCCGAATTGAGATAGAGGTACCTATCCCCGTTTCGTCTATATTCATATCCAATAAAAAAAATATAAATAATATATTATATTATATTATAAAACTTTAAAACATTAATATATTATATTACTTCTGATTAATGGTTTCGAGTGTGTTGGTAGCACCCAAGATCCTAATTTGTGAATTAGAGAAAAAAAAAACTAACTAAAAAATATCTGAATTGAAGAACCAAACACAAATATGTTTTTATATTCAATTTTGTAACTGAGAATCTCAAAGCATGGAGATAATTATTAATTTGGAAATGAGAGAATTGAGATTTGGGACAAGAGAGAAAGAAAGAGTTGGGAGTTGAGACTTGCGAGAGAGAATCGATGTTGGGGTGAGGTGAGGGTTTGAGGATGTGGTGGATGTGGTGGATGTGGTGGTGACAAGGATGACAAGGATGAAGAGTATATATATATATATATATATTGAGCAAGCGAGGACCATAGAGAGGGTGTTGACCCAACTATAGCTGGGTCAGGCTCTCCACAAAGGTCCACCCATGGTTGAATAGTTGAATGCTTAACTTTTTTGTTGTTGTCAAAGTTTAGTGAATTGTAAATATCTTTTATAGTTCAAAGTGAGTTGTAAAAACAGTCATAATATTTATTGTATTTTTTTAACAATCCATTGCAAGTTTGGAGATGCTCTCTAAGAGATTGCTTTGGAGAATTACTTTTAAATTCATGTGTGATTCCATAATTATCTTTATAGATAAAATTCTACTTAAAATGAAGATATATTCAATGATTCCAACTGAATTGTCTGAATTTCAAAATATGACAAAGTGCAAATTGGGAAGAGAGTTGGAATTCATTAAAGAAAAAAATCAATTAAAAAAAGTGGGAACTAGTTGATTTGCATGTTAGAAGTTTTTTTTTTTAAAAAAAAAATTCTTATAATTATTTAGAGTTTAAAGGAGTGTGGGCAGCGCTGGCGCAATGCAATTTAGGCCTAGGCAAAAACTAAATTAAAATAGAATAGGCCTTAAAAATGTAATTTGGGGCCTTCGGATAAAAACGTAGAATAGGCCTTAAAAGAGCTAATTGCAAAAATTGTAACATATATAAAATTTTAATTAATTATTAAAAATGAATTTAATAAATTAAATAAATAAAATATCAATAAAATAAGATTGACTTAATGGTAAGCTTTTTATTCACACCTACATTTACGAGAGTGCGGTTTTGAGTCATGTCCATTTCCCTAATCTCAAAATATTATTTGTAACAGTTCAAAAAAAAAATATGGTCATGCTATTGAACAAAATTTGTATTCCTACTGGAGTTGTGGTTATCACTTACCTGGATTCAAATCCAAAAGTCCACAAATATCAAAAGTTTGAAAATTGAAAATTTATAAATTGTATGTATATTCAATTTACAACTTTTAAGAAGGAAAAGAAATGTAAATACAAAAGTTTGTCTCTCTATTCAGAAGTTGTATCTGATAATTTCAAGAACTTAATTTAAGATAAGCTTTAAAAATATGCATGTTATCCGGTACAATTTTTATTTCCATAACATTTAATATTTACTTTTAGATTTTTGAAGTCTTCGACGACTACCTTAGTTGCCCAAGTGTTGAGCCGATCCTGAGTATGTGACACAACTCGAACTCATCACATATTACAATAGTGTAAGTATTAGAGCCTTAAAGGCATACCACAATGTGAATTGAGAGAACAAGAGATGAAACCTTTTTGGTTGAAAATTTATATCTAACAAAAACTAAAGGCACTTAATTACACATTACTCTATTAAATAAGAATATATAGTCTTGTTGACGTCGATTTCTTGATGGATGAAAAAGTCAACAAAATTGGCGTTAGAAGAAAAGGGTTGAACCTTCGATCTAATTAAACAATGACTGGTAGCGGAAGTAGAAACAGTTCAAGGGATATCCAAAAATCTCCAGATGATACTCATATAGGCGGAAGTACTCAAGATCCCACCATAACCACCGAGACCCAACCAGCACTCCTGGCTGGTATCCAACAAATCCCTCTTACCAGTGAGGACATAATACGTTGTTTCCGTCAGGCACTGCAACAGTTATTGACAGTCGCGACAAGAGAAGGAATAGACCTATTGGCTACGGAAGAGGCGTTAACACCAAACCCTCCAACTACAAGGCCTCGTTTGGTTATAGTTGGGCCGAAAATGGATGTACCAGCGGCTGTTGGGAACTCAGATCAAATCAATCAATCTAGAGGTGTAACACACAACCAGGATAAGGATCGTGAAGCGTCCGAAGAAGAACGACCACGCCAAAGGCAGAGTCACGGTCAGGTGACCCATGATAGACACCGTAAATATGACCGGCAAAGGAATTGGTCATCGTCATCAGAGGGTAGCGATCAGGTACCATCGTAAACGTCGTCATGGAACCATACACCTGTAAGGATTAGCCCACGAGACTCGGGAACAGAGTGAAGAGGGGCTAGAAATGGGTATGACGATCACACGACTGTTTAACCATCATAGAGAGCCGGTGAGAGATAGAGATGTTCTGATTCAAAGCCTGACTCGAGAGGTAGAAACCAACAGGTGCCAGATGGACGCGTTAATTAGGCGATATGGATATAATGAGTTATCTGATGATGATTCTGATAGCCTTTTTACCAGAGACATTATGCGAACCTCATTCCCAGAAAGGTTCAGGATGCCACATATGGAACAGTTCAAGAAAGATACAGATCCTAAAGAACACGTCAGACGGCATAAAAGTGCTATGATTCAGTATGCCTACAACGACCCTTTGTTGTGTCTCAATTTTCTACAAACTTTGGGAGATACAGGCTTGAGATGGTTCGAAAGATTGCCCTGGTAAGTGTTGGGAGTTTCGGCGAATTGAGCAAAAGCTTTTCAAGACAGTTCCTAGGTAATATGCATAGGAAAAAGTCAGTGGCCTACCTTTCTCAGCTGAAATAAGGGAAAGATGAGTCATTGAAAAAGTATCTAGGAAGATTTGGCCAGGCGGTCTTAGAAATTGACAGCGCGAATGACGAAGCAATAATCGTTGCATTCATAAATTCCGCATAAACAACCTGCGGAATGGACGACTGTCCTTTGACCTGAGAAGGACTCGTCTAACCAAATATGCAGATATTATGGATATAACATACGGATACGCTCTGGCGGAAGAAGAAGAGTTAGCAACAGAAGGAAGTTACATGCACGGAGGGAGACCCGAACAGAAGAATGTCGAGTCAAAATCACAAAACTAAGGGAAACCGAAAGGGAATAACAAAAATAAGAGTAAGGACGAGGGAAGCGGGCTCAATGCTGACCAGGCCACGGAGAATTTCTGAGGAAAATACACAAACTACACCCCTCTCCGGAAAAAAAACAAGAATAAATCATGGCAATATTAGAAGAAAAGAGTTTGGTAAAGGAGTCACGTCGACAGTCTCAATTTACTCGGTGAGACACGACAAAATACTTCAGATTCCACAAAGAAACCGACCATGAGACCTCCAAATGTTACCAGCTTAGAGACTATATAGAGACCCTCATTTGGGAAGGACACCTCCAAGATATAATCCAGAAGAAAGATGAGAAGTCAGAAATAAAAAAATAGACCAAAGCCGATCACAATTCTGATCGGAACAAAAGGGCCAGTCCCGAGACGAATGAAGTAATGGAAGCTATCTTCGGAGGACCATCAACTGGGAAAGGTAACCAGGAGCTAGGGGTGGGCACAAAGTTCAGAACCGAACCGAACCGAACCGAACCTAAAAAAGGGTGTTCGATTCGGTTCATAGTTTAAACTCGGTTTAAACCGGTTTAAAAAATTGAAAACCATATAATTTTCGGTTCAATCCGGTTTTGGTATTTAAACCGATTTGAACCACCATGAATCCCTAATAATCCACTATATAAGTAAAAAAAAAAAAAAAAAAACCTAATCCTTTTCTATTTTCCTTCTTTCATTCACTCTCAAAGTCTCAACCAACTGCCTCTCTCAACTCTCAAGTTTCTCTCAGATATCGTTCCTCAACATCAATGGCTCCAATCTCGTTCCGGTGACTTAGTCTCTCTCATTGATCTCTTTCTTCTCCAGCCAAGGTTTGTCTTTTTGTCTTCTTTTTCTTCTCGTTCGTGCCACATTAGAAGCATAAATTTTTAGCTTTGATTTTTTTTTCAGACAGTCGAAGAGTATTACAATTAAACTTGAATCGTCTAGGTTGTGTCAAAGACTCAAATGTACTTTTTTTTTTCTCCATTAATTCTATGTTCTTTGATCTCTACAATCTGTGTTTGTAAATGGGTTTTCTTTTGTTTGGTTTCTCTAAAACTGTAGGAAAATAATCAAGATGATGATTTGGGACATGGGTCTTGCATTAATTTGATGTTGTACGTTATTTTTTATGAAATCTGCTTTTAATTAGATGAAAATCGCATGCTCACTTGTCATTTGATTATTTGCTGATTATATGAAAATTGAACACATTTATGTGAAAATATGTTTTTATTTGAATGAATTGTTTACCTTTGTGCATTTCAGGGTAAACATTATTTGGAAAGATTATATACTTTTATGACTATATTGGGTATATTCAAACGAGATATATTATTAATTTGTTTTTTGATATCATTATTTATCCCATGTTGAACTCAATTTGAATTTCAAGTGATGAAATGTCTATGTTGCCAAGTTTCCAGGTGTCCTAGAAAGATATATAGGTCTTGTTTTCAATTCCTAAGCAACTCTAATAAATAATATTGATGATGTATAGTTACAAACATGATATTTTGTATTTGCAAGAGGAGTGACAAAGTGGAATGTTGAAACTGGAAATGGAATGTTATTTTAATTGTAATTTAGATATAGATTTGTTATTTTAGTTATAATTTTGATTTGGAGTTTGGGTTTGTTATTTTGGAATGTATTATTTTGTATTGTATTAAGTTATTAACTAATTTTTTTTAGAGAGGTTTGATTTGTTTTTTTTTTTTTGGCTTTGGGCTATTAAAATTTATGAAAATTATCAAGTATTGAACCAAAATTAGTATCCATGAATTTAAAAACATATTAAGAAGACACTTTAAGCCCAAAACCGAAATGAACCGAACCGAATCGAACAGATTAAAATCAGTTCGGTTCAGTTCGGTTACCATTTTTTATTCAGTTTAAACCATTTCAATTTTGGGTAAACCGAAATATTTTCGTTCAATTCGGTTTTACCCAAAACTAAATCGAACCAAACCGTGCACACCCCTACCGGTAGCAGACTCAGGAAATCCTAGAAGTGGTGGAGGCAAGACATAATTTTGATGTCAACTCGACGAACCAGACCCGAAAAGAATAAAGGAAGGATGAGACCCGATAATATTCACAGAGGTTGATTCACATAGGGTCAATGTTCGACCAAATGACGCCCTCGTCACAAGTGCTCGAATTGGCCACGGGAAAGTAAGGAGAATTTTAGTAGACAATGATTGTTCGGCTGAAATTCTCAATGTGGTTGTATACGATCAACTTAGGTTGGACCGAAAGGATTTGCAACCTTTCCATACCCCACTCAGAGGATTCAGGGGAGTCGAGGTCAGGTCTCTCGGGACAGCGAAGCTGCCCGTGAAAATTGGAGTAGCACCTTGTTAGAGAACAGTGTTACTCGACTTTGTTGTGGTAGACATGGACAACTGGCCTTATAATACGTTGTTAGGTAGACCAATCTTGAATAAAACTAAGGCAGTAACAACTACATATGCTCTAATGATCAAATTTTCAATTGAACATGGGGTATGAGTAGTCAAGGGGTCCTAAGAGATGACCAGAAGAGCTAATCTCTCGGTTTACAAAGACAGAGACAACAGTGAGCAAGTGTGCACCATAACACGATCAGATCAGATCGAGCAAGAATCACTGTCGTTTGAGTTCGATCCAAGGGAAGAGTCGAAGGTGTCTAAAAGTGAACCAATAAAGGAAATAGTCTTAAATGAAGATGAACCAGATAAAAAAATCAAAATCGGGGAAATTTGGAAGAAAATATTAAGCAAGACCTTATTAATCTACTTATAGAATACAAGGCTGTGTTCATCTGGAGTCATGAAGATATGGTAGGAATAGATGCCCGAGTTTAGACATGACCACGGTTCGGTTCGAACCGTGGAACCGAACCGTAACCTTATGAAATAAACTGGAACCGTAACCGTATCCGGAATCATAGAATCGGTTTCTACGTAACCGTAACCGTAACCGTAACCGTACGTAACCGTGGGGGTGAAGGTTCGGTTCTGATTCATCTCTTAAAAAAATCGGCCAGAACCGACGGTTCGGTTCCGATTCTGAAACCACCGGTTCCAATTTTTTTAATTTTTATTTTATTTTCTTAAGCAAAAATGTAAAAAAAAAAAAAGAACTGATCCGCCAGAACCGGAACAGAAACCGCCTATCTACGGTTCCGGTTCAGGTTCTGGCTTCGTCCGGAACCGTGGGCATTTCTACCCAAGTTATATCACATCACTTGGCGGAAGATCTAAACGCAAGACTAGTGATACAAAAGAGAATGTCATTCAACCTTGAAAGAGGTCAGGCCATTAAGCAGGAAGTGGGGAAGTTACTCGTTGTAGAATCAATCAGAGAAATCAACTACCCTCATTGGGTAACAAATGTGGTCCTGGTCCAGAAGAAAAACAGCCAGTGGAGAATGTGTGTGGACTTCACGGACCTGAACAAGGCTTGCCCAAAAGACAGTTTTCCACTCCCAAGAATATACCAACTAGTTGATGCTACATCAGGCCATGAGTTACTCAGTTTCATGGACGATTACTCGAGATATAATCAAATCGGAATGAATAAGGCTGATGAAGAAAAAACAACATTTACGACCGATCAAGGCCTATAATATTACACAGTAATGCCTTTTGGGCTGAAAAACGCAGGAGCAACATACCAGAGATTGGTCAATAGGATATTTGATCGCAACATGGAAGTTTACATAGACAACATGTTAACCAAAAGCCTCTCGGAAGACGAACATGCTTCAGACCTGCGGGAAACATTTGATGTCTTGAGAAGATATCAGATGAATTGAATCCGAACAAATGCCTATATGGAGTTCCTTCAGGAAGGTTCCTAGGTTTCCAAGTTCACCATAGGGGAATCGAAGTGAACCCTGAGAAGATCCAAGTCCTTCAAAAAATGACTTCTCCAAGGACGCTAAAAGAAGTGCAACGTTTGACAGGATGCTTAGCTTCCTTAGGCAGATTTATTTCAAAGGCCACAGATAGATATACTCCCTTTTTAAAGTGATCAAAAAAAGGAAATGACTCGAATGGAATGAAGAATGCGAGAAGACACTTTTGATAATCAAAGAGTACTTAGGGAAGACTCACATCCTTTCAAAACCTAAAATGAGAGAAACTCTCCACTTGTACTTATCAATTACAGAATTAGCAGCAAGCTCGGTTCTAGTCAGAACAGAAGATGGGGTACAGAGGCCAGCATACTATACCAATAAGACTCTTCTTTCGGCTGAAACCAGGTATTCACAGGTAGAAAAAATGGCTCTAGCATTGGTTTTGACAGTAAGGAAGCTGAGACCATACTTTCAGGATCATACAATCCAGGTCCTCACCGATTACTCACTTAAGCAAATCTTACAGAAGCCGAAATTTCAGGGAGATTAACTAAATAGGAATTCGAGCTGAGTGAATTCGATATTCAGTACGTTCCCATGACATCTCTTAAAGGCCAAATGGTGACAGATTTCATTACAGAATTCACAGAACTAAACCTAGAGACGAAAATGATGATGGGCAAGAGTTTCTCGTGGAGGTTATATGTCGATGGTTCCTCAAACACTCATGGCAGTGGGACAGGAATCGTAGTATATACCCCGGAAGGAGATGATGTTGAATGTGCCATGAAATTCGACTTCAAAGCAACAAACAATCAAGTCGAGTACGAGACATTACTAGCTGGACTCAGAGTATGCATAACCCTAAGAGCAGATGAGGTTGAGATATTAAGTGACTCGCAGGTAATCATCAACCAAGTCCTGGATGAATACCCAGCTAGAGATGAAGATATAATAGCTTATCGAGGCATAACAAAATAACTTTTTCAAAAATTCAAAGAGTATAAGATTGTCCAGATTCTCAGGAAGAGAATGAAAAGGTAGACACTTTATCCAAACTAGTATCAGCAACAACCACAATCATGCCAAAAACTATTCCAATCGCACATCTCCTCAGACAGAGTATAGTTGAGCCAAAAAACTTTAAAATCTTAAAAATCCGAACACAGTCAGATGGTTGGATGACTCAGCTAAAAAGGTACCTGGAAGAAGGCGTGCTCCCGAAAGATCCTCCAGAAGCCAAACGTATCAGGTATCGGCTAGCAAGATACACATTGATTGGAGGAGAACTGTACATGAGGGGGTTTTCCCTAACACTTCAAAGATGTGTATCAGAGGAAGATGCATAACGGATACTACAGGAAATCCATGGTGGAGTATGCAGAAATCATACTGGGGCAAAATATTAGCACACAAGGTTCTCAGGTAAGGTTATTATTGGCCCTCTTTGTTCTCGGATGCCTAGCGTTGTTCAGAAAGTTACAATGCATGCCAAAGGATCGCCAACAATATCCGATAGCTGCATGAACAACTTAGAAGCCTCACATCCTCATGGCCATTTTCCATGTGGGGCCTGGATTTAATTGGCCCAATGACGACAGGGACAAGGGGTGGAGCAAAGCATGCGATCGTGACCGTTGATTATTTCACGAAGTGGGTAGAAGCTGAAGCATTAGTACATATCACGGAAGCAAATACCACAAACTTTGTAAAGAAAAAAATACTCTATAGGTTTGGGGTCCCGAATACTATTATTACTGATAACGACACCCAGTTTAACAATAAAAAATTTAGACAGTTATGCAACGAGTACCAAATTGTAAATTATTATGCCACACCTGCCCACCCTCAAACCAATGGGCAAGCTGAAGCAGTAAACAAAATCATCAAACACACACTCAAAGCAAAGTTGGATGCTAAGAAAGACAGTTGGGTTGAAAAGCTCCCTGGAGTATTATGGGTGTATCGGACGACAGCAAGGACTTCTACAGGAGAGACTCTATTATGTTTGGCATTTGGAACTGAAGTTGTTATCCCGGTAGAAACATCATACATGTCACCTAGGGTCAGGCTATATTATATGATAAAGACCAGAATGTTGATATGTTGTTACAAAGCTTAGATGAGCTAGAAGAGAAGAGGAAGATGAAGAAATCTCGAGTACGAAATACATCATATCAGTAAAGAATGGCTCGACACTACAACTCTCATGTTCGGATCTGAAAATTCCAGCTAGGGGGTCTGGTGCTCAGAAAAGTATCGGTGAACACAAAGAACAAAGTTGCAAGATCATTGGCTGACAAATGGGAAGGCCCATACAAGATTGAATGAGTGGCAGGTCATAGAGCATACTGGATTGTCCGACCAGATGGGGGGATTTTACCCCGACCATGCAATGCCCAATATTTAAAGATTTTTTATTCTTCAAATTTGTTTCCTTTTTTAGTCAGGACAATTTTAATAGTCAGGATATTTTTAGCTTGAAATTGATCATATTGTTTTGCAGTTATAAATAAAAGCCCGATATGGGATTTCAGAAATTTGAGCAAGCACATGATAATAAAAACATGTGAGCATGATAATAAGAACATGTATACGATTTAACATAAGATTAGGGGTGGACATGGTTCGATTCGATTCGATTCGATTTTAGATCAAACCCAATTGAACCTAAAATATTTCGATTCATCCAAAATTGAACCGGTTTAAACCTAGTAAGGAGTGAAAACCGAATTGAATTGAACCTATTTTAATCGATTCGATTAAAATAGGTTCAATTCAATTTGGTTTTAGGCCTAATGGGCCAGCTAGTTTAATGGGTTTTTTGAATTTTTTTGAATTTTTTTTAACATTAATGGGTTGTTGGATACTAATTTTGGACATTAAAATAGATAAACCAAATCAAACATAACTTTAAAAAAAATAAAAAAATATTCAGTTAAAAATATATTACCCTTAAATATATTAAATATATTAGGTTTTTTTTTTACTTATATACTCGGTTTATTCGGTTCAATCCGGTTTTAAGAAAATCAAACCGGTTTGAACCGAATAAAAAATCGATTTTCAATTTTTAAACCGGTTTAAACCGAATTACCTTTACGAATCGAATCGAATACCCTTTTTCGGTTCGATTTGGTTCGAATCGGTTCGAATCGCAACTTAATGTCCACCCCTACATAAGATCAATTAATAGAATGTTCGGGACCATTAATTTGGTAAAATTCCCAAATGAGCGGAGAAGCTCAAAGGAGCAAGCCAGCCGAGCAAGGTCAGTCGACCTTAGCCAAAAGGCAAACCTGATGCACCAGAGCGGCTCGATGCTCCACCGGGAAAAAACCCCGATGAGATGCGCATCTGTATTAAGCAGTCTTAGAGCTTGACGATTTAACAAACCCTTGTGCAGGCAAACTAGGAGACGTCCTCATTGACTTGCTTAAGGACTCGAACGTATGATAGTGATGAGCATCGACGTAACGTTCGGGTAGCAACCGAGTATGAAGCGCAAGTATAAATCTACTTGTCAGTTTCGAGATGACTCGGTTAATAACATTAATCAGTTTAATAAGTACTTGGCACAAAGAATGCATTAGCCGGTTTAATAAGATACTCGGTAACATTACTCGAGCAACAGTTAGCTAGTTTAATAAGATACTTAGCGTTAGAAATTGTTCGAGTAACGAAACTATGTTTAATAAGATACTCGGTAACATTACTCGAGCAACAGTTAGTCAGTTTAATAAGATATTTGGCATTAGAAATTGTTCGAGTAACGAAACTATGTTGAATAAGATACTCTGTGAAGTTATTCGGGCAATAGAGTTACCCGGTTTAACAAAATACTTGGCATGCCTAATAAAGCAGTTGTCAAAAATATAAAACTTCATTGTTCAAAATTCTTACAAAGCAAATTTTTTACAAAAATGACTAAGGCTGGGATGAGGATTTGGAACTCTTGACGATACGCGGGTCAGGCACCATCTCATACTCATGGAGGAGACTTTCATTTGAAGGTCAAGCGATTGTGTCGACCAAATCATCCATCCACTCGTTATAATCTATTCTAGGGACCGGACCAACATCAAGTGTCGAACCATCCACACCAGATTCTTGACTGGCATAGAAGGTCTAGGGAGAATGCTCTGATGGGACCTCCAAATGTATAGGATAAGGCTATTTACCTCGGCTGCGACAGTAAGCTCTCCATTCCTTCATCTGAGTCCTAAGAGACTCCAAGGACAGGTCCACATGGTTTTTTATCGACAACTCCCGGTTGGATCGAGCTTTATCAGTTACCCGATTCTTGACCTTAAAGAATTTACCAGCTGAAACTAACCCTCGCTGGAATTCCCTAAGGAGAGGAGTGTCATCAGCTGGAGACCTTTTGAAGCGATCACCCCTTGGACTTCAAGTTCCAGCCTAGCCTCATTTGAAAAGGATTGGACCGTCAAAGTTTGGCGCTATAAATCTTCAATTTTTTGCTTGTAAGATGACCTGGCATGTTCAACTTCCTGTTCAGCCTTGAGCATCGACTCCTTGACAGCAGATAGTAAATTTTGGAAGGACACATCCTTCTCTTCTGCAGCAGAAGCTCTCTCATCAGCCTCCATTTGCTTAGCCAAGCAATGATCGATGAATTCTTGGGAAGAGATCAACTCCATTTGATGAGCAGCCTCAACCCGAACACGACTATCCTCACTCTCCTTTAGCTGAGCTTCAAGACGCCTTATCCAATCAGCTTGATGTTGTTGCATCTAAACTAACTCAGCAAACTCGGCCACCACCTGCAAGGAAGATTTGAGTTAAAAAAAAACTAATAGGCATTAGGATAACGGTTGAGATAGAAGACTTACGTAGGACACGCTGTTGAAAATATTTTAAAGACGATCCGTTGGTGAACCATCCCAGAAGCGGCTCCAATGATCATCCCCAATGAAGGCCTGACCAGATGACATCATCCTTAGCATATCCTGGTGAGTGGGACAAGAAGGGTTTACCAAGGATTCCGTCCTTGCGTCTTCAACCTAAGGAGGTAAAGAATCCCTGTTAAAGTTTGAAGTTTCCATTTTTTCTGTAGACGTTTCAGTTTGAACGCTTGGGGAAACTCTCACCTCGGTATCATTATCACTCGACTCAATAAATGATACCACCAGAGGGACTTTATGGGGATAAGTGGGAGAATTAGCCATCTTCCTTTTCCCAGTCCGAATACGACGGAAGCCGAGGTTGGCCGTAGAATCCTCTTGATCCTCAGTAATATCTTGAAAAGATTCAAAAACATAAGGACCTAGATTCATTTACTCATCTGGGGTATCCTGACGCATTCATCGTCCTCAACCACGAACTGCTCAGTAGGTATTTCCTCAACCATGGAACACGTCTCGCCAGACGCTGCTCCACCAGGATGTCCTCCATGTCTGCCATTATCTTCAAACACCCTTTGAGCATTGTTAATCCCATTAGGGCCACTCAAGCAACTCGTTTCCCCCACGGTCGACCGAACGACCACTTTAGAAACACGCTCCAGAATTTGCTCACTAGCTTCATCAAAATCCTCATCCGATTCGTCATCAGGTGGAGCGACTCATTCCTTATTTTGGAGAGAATCTTCTTTCTGGCTCGCCTGAATGATCTACTTCACCTGGCGAGCTTAGATGTTACAGACGATGTCAAATTCATATACTCCACAAGTTGGAAAAAAACAATTAAAAGAAAAGCAAGTAAAATGGAAACAAGACTCTACTTACATCGCCTGCTATAATCTGAAATCTGAACAAAGAAGTCAAGTTCTATCATTTTCTTTTCGTTAAAAAGCTATGACCTGTTTCTCTTTTTCGGAGTACACACAACCGCCCGAGCAAGTCTAGTCAACTCGGCATCAGTGAAAACAAGCTTTGACTTGTTCCAACGATCACAGAAAAAGCGGGGGACCTTTAACACTTCCTGATTCTCCCCATCTGAGAACTTGACCTCAAGTCCCAAGTTCCCTCCAGTGAAGAACCAGCTATTCTTCCAGTACTTGTTTGAGGTAGGAAATCCCCATACAAATCCTTTCTTCTTAGCATCAGAGGAGACATCAACTCCCGAGTTCACTTTCGTCGTCTCAATGATCCAGTTTTCTGGCTGGCTGGACATAAGAAAATAGGCTTTAGTCCGACCAGATTGCCTTAGTGCGTAAAAATGCCTAATTTCATAAGTTGAGGGCGGTGGCAAATTCATCCGACTCCACATATGCCACATACACATTAGTATTCTATAGCTGTTAATGGCAAGTTGAGTTGAGGTGATCCTGCCTCAACAAGGAACCAAGCAATGAACGGCTGGAGAGGAAGAGTCACACCACAGCAGAGCATGGACCCATAAATCACCACCATGCCGGAGGTGGGTTCCATGCGGCTCTATCACCAGCAAGAGTCATCATAACCGAGTCATCCAGATTAAATTGAGCACAATACTTCTCGATCTCAGCTTCTCCGACCACATTCGGCTCGGTATCATATCCCCTCGGACGATCGAGAGAAAAGGGAATACGAGAAGCATTGTGCTCCTCCTCAACATCCCTCTCATCAACCATTTGCCTTCCGGTTCGAATTCTTCCTGAACCATATTTGTGAACCGCACGGTTACTCTGATGTTTTCCCATTCTTGATCGCGAATGAACCTTGTGATGATCAGAAACAGAAGATTCAGAACTAGAAGAAGATTTAGAGTTAGAAATAAAATGAGCATTAAAATGAAGCCTAGAAACATCAACATCCAAAAAAGAAGGCTCGTCAGGAGGAGTTTCCCCCAATAATCTATGAACACAAGAAACTAATTGAAAATCTCCACGCTCAAGAGCTTCAAAAGCTACAACAAAAAGGCGATGTCGTGAAACGGGATTCATCTGAACTGACCTTTAAAGCAGATGCGAAGAAACTTGGAAAAACTTCGATGGAGAGTTAAGATGAATTTGTTCACGAAAAATCTGGGTTGGTTACTTCTGCGAAAAATGAATTGGAGCAGCCCATTTCAGTAAAACATTTAAAGGGGCAATGACACGAAACCCTAGGGTCTCAAAAAGTGGGAAAAATCAAAATAAGGATTTGATGACGAAAGCGGCGCATCAGTTAACCCACCAGTCGCGTCTCATAAATGCTACCAGAGAAACCGAGCTGTTAAAGGACACGTGTCGTGGAAAGAACTGACCAAGCCGTCAGAATTTCAAAACGTCATAATCACTGGGATTTCATGTGAAGAGAAAAATTGCACATACATGGTAGCCATTAAGACACGTCATTAATACGAAGCACCGTTTAAGAATTAAGTATTCCAGTATTAATGAAGACAAAAAGCCAGTCAGGAATTCGATTAAAATACTTTTGCCAATAACCAATTCTACTTGGCAAAAATATTTTAAGGAGGTATTGTTATATGTTTATTTTTATCGAATGTACACGTCACTGACAAGGTGGATAGTCCCTTAAAATTGCCAGGTAAATATCTGAATAGGCATCCAGAAAGTACCCTTCAAGACGTCACTAAATAATGGGAACTCGAGTAAGTGTGAATACAAGTATTCGGCAGATCATGACCTGCTAGGGACCAAGTGACGTCATGTTCTACTCGGGACAAATACGAGAAACCCAAATAAAGAAATCATGTACATGATTCGCACCTGGGTGAACCAAGAGTCATGCTCAAATATGCAAGACACCCATATCAAGAAGAATTTCTAGAAGAATAAAATACCGAACAGGAAACAGGTTCCAAATCATGCAGCAACTTTACTTCTTCGAGAAGATTGCACATTTATAAGGAAATAAGTCTTAAACGGACTAAACCACCAGAGTCCCATTCGATCTCCACAAGATCTTCGAAACAAGAAAGAAGATAAAGACAACTCCAACAAGCAACCAATTGTAATTAAATACGAATTCTTTCATTACTTGTACAACAAGGATTAGGGTTCTATGCATAAATAAATAGACCCATAATCTCATTGTTAAGAGTGATAGAAAAAAAAATACATCGAAAATCACTAGAAGAGGGAGACGAAAGAGATCGAGTGGTGTAATTCTTCATTCAAATAGTGAATTTGGCTCGGTTGTTTATTCAACCACCCGTGGACGTTTCTCCGATTACCGGAGTTTTACCACGTAAACTCGTGTCTTATTAACTTCAAAATTATATTCTCTTCCTTTTTCTCTTTCTCTTTCTCTTTCTCTTTCTCTTTCTCTTTGACAGGTCATAACCAAATCCAATCTTGTTGACTTTCTCATCCATCGAGAAATCGACGTCAACAAATCTAAAGACTATTAGCCGTGTATCAATTGCTTCGATAATAAAGACAAGATGAAGTTGGTTCAGTGTCCAATGGTATGCTCTTCATATATACATGTACTGTGTGGTTATGGGTTTGAGTTTATCCTCGTATCAATTTTTTTTTATTTCTTTATAATAATACCTGCGACCTCACCCAATAAATTACCCAACTACCCTCTATTATATATATATATATGTACTATTTTTTAAGTCCGTAACCAGTAAATTACCCAGCTACCCTCTATTATATATGTACTATTTTTCAATATGCAAAACAGCCAAAGTAAGAGGAAAGGGCCCCCGAATGGGAGACGATCATTGATCAATGTCATGATGGCCAAAATCCAAGGGGTGATCTTGACAGGATATTTTTTTTGAGTACACATATGGTTTTTTTTTTTTTTTAATAAACTACAAAATTATGTACCAGTATAACAAGCAGACAGACAAAACAGAGCTGACTCCAAGCCCAACCCCACATGACCCATAAAAAAAAACCCTATTCTCTGTGTCTCTCAACCCCAAATGATTGTATTTATCATCATTTTCATGACCAGAAACACCAATCCAAAATGACTGGTTTTTCTTTTATATACTTACAACTCTTGGAGAGATATCGATAGCCTATCAAAGATGGTGATCACAACTCACAAGATCGATCCAAGCAGAAGAAGAAGAATCAAGAGATCAGCTAGCTAAATATGAAGCTTTTTTTTTTAAGGGGAATGTTGTCTGGTTCAAGGCTAACAAAAAATACGAAAATTTCTCAGATGCAAACGTTTGGATCTTAAAAAACCTCCGAAAGAGATAATAATCTGGTTGTGTTTTTAGTGTCCTCGGACCAGGCTTCATTCCCCTTAATTACAGCTTCCATGTGTTCTTCATCAGCTCATGACTGGTAGGGTTTTTTTTTTTTTCCTTTCCTTTTCTTTTCTTTTGTTTTCTTATCAATTTTTTGTTCATTCCAGTTGTTTGCACTAATTTGTAGCTGTTTTTGTAGATGGGTTTTTGTCTGATATAGAAAAATGAAAATCAATTTAATTAAATCTGTCAATCTGAAGCAGATTGGTGTAATGATGAAAAAGTTTTGACTGTTATATATGAAAAGGTTTTCTTCTTCTTATTTTTTTTTTCTTTGTTTTTTGTTTTGTTCATCATTATTGCTCTTTTTACATTATTCTAGGTGTTTCAACTCAAGTAATCATAGCTAATTTGTTATCGTCAGATCTCTCCAAACTCTTTTTTGCTTCATCATATGCGTAATTTCTTCCAAGATGTCTTCCAAGTACAATTGTACGTCTGTTTCTGCCTCTCTCAAGTTTTTTTTTTTTTTTCAAACTAGGGTTAACAATTCGAGAGAGAATATCAAATAATGAGCAAGGCAATAATTGATGATGATTAATAAATGATCAACAACAATTAAAACCCTTAATTTCCTGGATATGTAATTAGTTAAAACTATCTTATTATTATATATTTGGGATTGATTATTATTTTTCTATATACATGATATTGTTGTTAGTGGGAGTGGTTAGATTTACTTAGCTGTATGTGGAACTAATAATAAAAATTGATATGTATTTTGTAAAATATTGGGTTGATATTGTAAGTGGAAGACATAGATCAGCAGCTGCACATTATAATTATCTGATGAGAGGTTGATAGTATTGATTCTATTCTATTGTGATGTGCTTTTCTTTATGAAAAGAGGAGTTCTCTTTCTCATAACATCTTTATAAAATGTATTCTTCTTTTTCATATTTTCAGTTGATACAAATAATATATATATATATATAGTAATTCTTGATATAATGTAATAATAATTAAGAGCTCGTGAGAATTTATGATTTGAAGTACTCAATTCCATTTTCATAAAAAAATTCATACTTAATTTATACATATTGATAGTACACTTTGTGTATGTATATATCATTGCTTGAAAGATTTTGAGATTCACGTACTAAAACAATTTTGAATTTTTGTCATGTATATCAATATATGATATATAATAATAATAATAATATTTTTATTATAATAATAATTATGAAAAAAAGGATGTGCATGTGGAAGAATAATAATCTTCTTTCGGTAAATGAAAGAGCATAAATTCTAACAATGTCTTGAAAAACAAGTTTTTGCTTTTCAAGCTTCTCAACTCTACTACAAAAAGCAACAGTTGTGTACATAATTTAATTTTATATCGTATTATCCACCCTTTTACACAAAATTTCATAATTAAACACATTCAGAAAATTTAAAGCTGAAAAAATTATAATTTCTTTTTCCACCGACTTTTTAAATAATTCAATGTTATTATTATTATTTAATTAGACCAAGTAGATACCTTCTACTCTGAGGTTCAGCACAATCATATTATATTATGATACGAACTCATTGGATAATATTTATCCTTAAAAACCAACGTTATATATACCATTGACTAAGAGTTTATAGTAATAACTAATTTTTTAAAAAAACTAAAAATCCGAAACCTTTTACTAATAAAAAAAAGGCAAAGCAGAACAAAGGGGAGTGCAGGCTCTAAAACATAAATCTTAATAGGAAATATGAACATAATTAACCACACCCAAATTCATTCTCATATGTATCAACCAACCTAGTAACAATGCGTAATTCTGCGTTGGCCACTGAAGTCCCAGAATCATGTCGAATCTTGGTTTTAACAAAACGGAGACGTTAGAACTTTCCTTACTCATTTGAGACTTAGAATTAGATGACATCTTAAAAGTGGGTTTCACTTTTCTATGAATCCAGGTATTGTCAAACACAGATTAGATTTTAAAGCATAAATATCTTGTTCTTTTGATATTTTCTCCAAATTAATCTTTCCTCTTTTATCTCTTTTATCTTTTAAACATTGAGGATTGCGATTATTATCTTCCAAAATTAAATACTTGATATTCAAATCATCGGAGATATTAACATTAATTTTGTTTGAATTTGAATTAGAGAAAAACTTTCCATTGCATCTTAATCTTCCACAAATACATTAAATGTGCCGGTCATCAATCATGAAGAGTGATTGACTAAAGTTTTATCAATAAGAGTTTATAGTTTAATTACAAATTACACTAGAGATTTTTTGTTGTTGTTGAAAGTATTTTTGGTAAAAGAAGAGTGATGGATTTCAGCATCTCAACTTATATTAAAATAGAAAAGTCTTCATTTAAAATCCCTCACACATGCCATGCAATTTTACTGCTTTCATAGAGGTATATCATATATTCATTTTTATTTTCACTGTCTGCATGATTTAACAGAGAATTGTGATTGGTAGCTGATGAAGATGATGATGAAAATGACGACAGAAACTGCAGGACAGATCCATGAATGACGCTCGTGGGGAATCTAACTCATCTACACAATTATTTGAACTCTTTTGATGATTATTCGACTCCCATCTTTTTAAACAAAACCAATATTATTATTTAACAAAATTATAATATGTGTATAATATTTCAATAATGATAATGTGATAACGTTGTAATACATTTATTTAATTATATTAGATTTACATGATCTAAATGAATTTATCAGAATTTGACAAGCATCCCAATACCCATCTTATTTTCTCTAACAAATATTATAATTGTATATTTTTATTTAGAATCAAAGCATTGTTATAGTCGATATAGTTCTTCACAAATTACAAGATTTTATTGGATTATGGAACATATAACAAACTATATATATGCAGTACCTCAATAAAGTCTGTCAGTAAAATAAAAATTAAATTTCATTGTTTTTTTTTTGTTCTTTCGGAAGTCTGAACAGTCTCAAACTTAATTTAGAAAACGTGAGCAGCAAAGGTAGGTGGGTGGTAAATCAGAATTATTCAGAGAGTGTCATAATATATATTTCTGTAATTGACAAAACCCCATGTCAATAAATCTAGTTTTCAATGACAAAAACACAGAGAACTTACCTTATTTTTGCAATAACACTTCCCAAAGTTAGCTCAGTAATCCAAGTAATAAAATGATGCATGCATATTTGGTTTTGCTACGTACTCCAAGATTCCAAGAGTTCTATACATTCATTTTAGGATTCTTTGTGTTTTTCTTTTTTTCTTTTCCAAAATTATTTACTTCTTTTGAAAATGGTATATATTTATAATATATAATTTTCTTTTTAGTCGATTCACATAAATACATGTGTTATTGTCAATGTACTAATTAAAGTGTTTTAAAAAAACTATGTACTAATATCTTAAAAATTTAAATATAAAACCTTTGAATGGTTGAAATTTTTTAATTCTACGAATAAAAATATAAATAATTCCATATGAAGATATATATAAATATATAAAAATATATATTAATTGTGGAGAAATGAATCATATGCTAATAAATTATCACCGAGTATCTTTTAAAATCTTTATAAACTTGTAAATAATGGTTCAAACAATAATATTTATTGAAATGTAATATATATTTATATAACTGCAGATTCGTTGGTTCAAACACTCATATATAGTATTATTATGTAAATTAAGATCTAACAATATCAAAGCTAGAGATTTGAAATTAACCACCACATCATGGGATTCTAGACTTCTAGCTAATGTTCCAGGCTACAATAAGATTATTTTTAATTTATAAATATATTTGTTCTTTGTATAATGTAGCATTCATATATCAATCAATCAATGTAAACAGCTTTTACATTGTAATTAAATAAGTTTGGCTATTAAAAAACAAGAAAAATACATTTTCAAATATGACATTTGATCCTTAAAAAAAAAAGACATTTGATAATACAAAAAAAGGTACTTTAAAAAAATACATAAAAAAAAAATGTCTTGTCCGACAATTGAATTCAGTTGGACACTTGGACAGTTGGACCACAGTAATTGTAGAATTGATAAACCCTAAAAGCATATTAATTTATAGTGAAAGTTATATATAATTTATGTATAGTGGGCGACAGGTGTACAATGCACAATGATAGAAGAAGAAAAAATTGAAAGCTTTTATTTATACGGTGGATTAGAAGTAAGGGTGCACGTTTTCGGTTAAACCGACGGTTCTGAATCAAAATTATAAGTTAAAATCGTAATCGAAGCTTTAACCATAACCGACGGTTATAAAACCAGTTGAAATCAGATTTTACATGGTTCGGTTACGATTACTATATAAAAAACCCGAAAGCTGACAGTTTAACCGTCGGTTTTCATTTGATTTGTTTTTTTTAATTAAAAAAACCGGCCAATCAAAAGTTGTCATGAGGAAATAATTTTGCGAAAAAAGGGGAAAACCGGTCCCGAACCAGAACATGAACCGTAACCGAACCCCTAACCGACGATTAAAAACCGTTAACCAAATCAGCTAGACCAGTTACGATTACGGTTTTGTCTTCCCACAGAGCCGTATATGATTCCAAACCGTGGGCACCACTAAACAGAAGTACTAAAGTACTGATCACCGGAAAATTGATCAAAGTTTATGAAATAATATAATCGGTGCTCTAGAATGACAAATCTAGAGTTTGGGTAAATGAATCTCAAGTCAACGATTCGTTCCTACAATAGTAAAAGATTAAAAAAAAATCTGATATTGTCATAAAAAAATAATAATGGCAAGTTAATAATATACAAGATTTTGAGTTTAAGGTTTTCTTATGTTATATACATTGGATTGCATTTAGTGATCCAATCAACAACTAATGATCATTAATTTGATCAATATTGAGTACGTACTCTTGATGTGAAACTCAATTTTGAGTCAAAGAAATGCAATAAACACATCAATCATAATTTGTGAAACCTCAATCCAAACCTCAAATCCTCAATGTTGTATTTTCTATTTTTCTTAAAAGATATGAAACATTAAACCCTCGATTTTATATACAAGTACAATGTCTTTACAACAGCATCATCGATAAGACAGTTTGGCCGAGTGGTCTAAGGCGCCAGATTTAGGCTCTGGTCCGAAAGGGCGTGGGTTCAAATCCCACAGCTGTCAGAGTATTTTTAATTTTTCATTATAAGAAACTAAGAATTTGTTTAAAATGTGAATAATAGATTTTTAATTATATGATATATAAAATTTAATCCAAGATATTATTTTAAAAAAACTAATTATAAACATCAAATTTTTTTTATAGAATATTAATTTGTGAAGTTTTATTTTGTTTGTAAATTTTGTATAGTATCCACTAGAAACAATATATTTCTAATTCTATAATCTAAAAATTAATTTTGTACAAAATATAATCTAAAAAGTAATTTTGTACAAAATTTATTCTTATTCATTTTTTATTAAATATTAATATTTTTTAGGTACATATATTGGCATCCATCAAAATGATTTCAACACTCATTTATTTTTTTGAAATACAACTACTGTCGGGACCTCACGGTCCGAAAAACTACTATTCAAACTATCGGCGAGAGGTTACATATAGACTATAACTCTCACAATCGGAGAGAGAGTTGCTCCAACAAACAGGGAGAAAACTCCCCACACATGCTTGTAAAATGCGCATTGTGAGACTCGAACCCTTGACCACTAGGTATGGAAGAGAGGTGCACAACTATCTCTACTAAAAGGTGATGTGCTCAACACTCATTTAGTTAAGAGTAATACTAAGAGTATTTCAATACTAAAATGGATTGTGGAAAAATTATATATTACATAGGACAAAATACATATTTATCCGATGCAGTTATTACTAGTTACTACTTAATGTCAAGCTGATATAGTAAAAAAAAAGCATAGACACTATCAAGTCGCCTATTTTCAAAGGCTTTATCAAACAACTATTTTATAGGGCGATTCAACATTGGAGATAAATACAAATATATATACTGAAATTGTTTGATTAAAAATACAATAAAAAATAATAAAATAATAAGATATGTAATAAGTTAATATTTAAAACATAAGCATTGGAGACAAATTTTTTATTTTACTGTCTATCAAGTGTACTTCTATGACATGTAGGAAGCAATTAAGTCTCTTAATATAATTGAACACGTCATTAAAAATAAATGTGTTTTAAACAAAAACATTGAAGATCAAATTTTGAATTGTGTTACTAATTTAAAAGGGTTTATAAAAAAATGTATTAAAATAAATACATTCATTTCAATAAGGGTATTATTGGTATTATAATGGATGCTTATAGTCATTGTTTAATTTTAAATTTTAGATATGGATGTACTTATAATATGGATGTGTAAATTATATTCATGGGTGACAATATTTGCACGTTTTTCTTGTCCCTATAAGTAATTGTAATTTAGGTTATTTTTGTAATATAAATAAGATTTTCTCCTTACAATCCAATTTTATAATTTTACACTTCTTCTCAAACTACATTTCATTCTAAAAATATAAAATTTTAAAAAAAATCTAAAGATACTTCGGGTCAGTTTTGAATTGTTGTAACTTTTATAATAATCACTGTTAGATGTGCTGAATGAATAATCGGCTGTAAAATTAATCAGCAGATGTTTATTTAATATTATTTTTAAAACAACTATATAACTCAAAAACAGTACACATGTATTTGCTAATTTTATTGTAAAAGTTATGAAATTAATTACAATGACTAAAATATATATGATTTTGGAACCCTACTTCATTTTTTTTTCATTAATTATATATAATAAATTAATATTTAAATTAGAAAAAAGTTTCATAAGAATAACAAAAATATTTTAAAAGATTTTATAAATCAAATCAATATTTAAGTAGAATATTTAATTTTGAGATGAAATGAGGTATGTAAATGATTTTATTTTGATTTCATAAGGATAATAATAATATTTTAAAAGATTATCAAAATCACGTTTAGACTTGTGAGATTATCAATTAATCACTTCTAGAAATTTTACTAAACATCATTCTATATCACAATTATAAAATTAACTGATTTTAACTTTCAGTAGCAATTAAAAGCAATACCATTCATTTAGTTCTAAAATTAAACTTTTTACGTTTTAGACACTTTCTTTTCTTTTAAAAAAAAAAAAAAACATTCCATCATAAAAACCTATTTTTTAAAAAAAAATTACTTTATCTTAAAATTATATATATATTTTTATCATTTAAACAAAAATATTTTAGTTTAAAATTATTTTAAAAAAAAAAACGCTTCCAACTCTGTAGCATATTGATAAGACTCTTTTTTTCAAAATTCTTAAGAATCGATAGCTGTGAACCAAAAAAAAAAATATTGCTACTCTCTAGTAGATTGATAGGTAGTGTGTGGGATTGATTTGACTTTGTAGGCTCTTTGTAATTTAAGGAGCAGTACAACATAAAAGAAACTGCAAATTTTAGGGTTTATTTATTTATTATTTTTTAATTATGTAAAAAAACCGTAAAATCAATAATTGTTTGTTTTTTTATTGTAAAACATAAAAAATAATGTTGAAGTCTAATAAAATTGTTTTATCCTGTATTTAGAATTTTCTTATCGTTTTTGGTAATTTTAATTAGAATAAAATTATAATATAATAAAAATATTAAAATGAGTATATAAATATATTTGGTGACTCTATAAAATCTTATTAAAATGTGGGTGTGTAAGAAAATTATATGGGTGGCACGGTGCAATAACCTCATTCCTTGTTTTTATGTAAAATATTAATATTTTTTATGAACTAAGAACAATATATATTTTTAATTTAGGATTTGGATGTCATCCTCACTCATCTTATTCTTACATTCATCTCACCTCAATCAATAGTTATTATTAATTTTATTTTTGATAGAATGAAAACATAAAAATGAATATATATAATTTAAACACTATGAAAAATACGTCAATGCGAAAACAACTATGGTGATCAGAGAATCGTGTCATTTGATTTATATAACATACAAATATTTATTCATCCAATAGGAGTATAGGACTAAAGGAGGGTTGAAGATTGAAAGGGCCCACAACTTCAAATCCAATCAAAAGTAGTTGGAACCAACAATAACCACACATAACCAGAAACCACTTGAAAAAAAAAAAAACAGTTGGAACTTGATAGTAGATTAGTAGTACTAAA
Source organism: Dipteronia dyeriana (assembly GCA_032871835.1). Taxonomy (NCBI): domain Eukaryota; kingdom Viridiplantae; phylum Streptophyta; class Magnoliopsida; order Sapindales; family Sapindaceae; genus Dipteronia; species Dipteronia dyeriana. The sequence continues at coordinate 1,956,649 of CM065303.1, forward strand.
ATGGCACTCACAAGCTCGACAGTCTCTTTTAGCTGCTGCTTCAGTTACAGTGCTTCTAAAGACATCTCCTTTCCACCCATTAAGTCTCTCAAGCTCCCTCTCTTCTGGCCATGGCAAAAGGTCTCAGCTCTTCTTTTTATTTATATATATTTTTACACATAGATGGTTAGATTTGATTATATTGTTGTAGTTTTTGAATTAATGGTCTCTCAATTTTGGATGTGAATTGATCGTGTTGTGTTTTAATTGAATTGCACTGCCATAATCTCACTATCAATTTGTTAATATTATTCACTTGTCATCTCAATTGGGATATAAAAGTTGGAATATCATAACATTACTAGTTAATTGGAACTGCATTGATTTAATTAAGAGTTTGTGCTATCATCAATTACTGTTTTTGTGGTTTGTAAGCGATAATTAGTTGCTTGTTATTAAGAAAATTACATGTGTTTGTTTACTTGTGTACGTGTGTGTGTGAGTTCGTGCGGGTGTGTCATGAATCTGTCGAAAACGGATGTTTCCAGTGCTGATGTGTGCTGATATGGTCAGGTGAAGATGGGGCCGCTAAGCGTATCTCCGATGGGGTTTGGGACGTGGGCTTGGGGGAACCAGTTTCTTTGGGGGTATCAGGAATCGATGGACACAGAGCTTCAACAAACGTTTAATTTGGCTGTGGAGAATGGTATCAACCTCTTCGATACAGCTGATTCCTATGGAACTGGCAGGCTAAATGGCAAGAGCGAAAAGCTTCTCGGAAAGTTTATCCAAGAATTTGAAGGTTGATGTTCTTATTCAGTTATAATTCTAATGTTTCACCTTACAATAACCTGACAACAATTAGTAGCAGTTTAGGCTCTTCTACATTGCCAAAACCACATGAATGATTGGCTTCTCGTAAAGCTTATCCAAGAATTTGATGGTTGATGTTTTTTTTGGGTTTAATTACAATAGAGCTTCTGGTCATTAAGCTTATATGTTGTATTTCTCAGGGGAAAAGCGACTACAAGATGACATTGTGATTGCTACCAAGTTTGCAGCATATCCATGGCGTCTAACACCAGGGGCAGTTTGTGAAAGCTTGCAGGTATCCCTCGCTTTGCTCAGTTTACTTAACAAGTTGTTTCATCACAACACAAACTGAAAAACCGATATGTATTTCTCAATTAGTGTATACTGATTATAGACCTTGATGAAGAATGGTTTTCCAGGGGTTCTCTTGATCGGTTGCAGGTCAACCAAATTGGGATAGGGCAGTTACATTGGTCTACTGCAAATTATGCTCCTCCACAAGAGTTAGCTCTTTGGGATGGATTAGTGGCAATGTACGAGAAGGTCTCCATTATTCATAGTCAAATTTTTCAAGCAGTTTACATTTCCGATATTTATTTATTTATTTTTGAAATATTACAATAATTCTGTGTTAGGGGAGGGAGATACGACTCAAACCCATAATCTCATGGTGTAGGTGTGAGAGACATACCACTTGACCAACCTTAGCTTGTCACATTTTCGATAATTATTTATCATATTAAGTTATGAAAATGAGCTCCTAGCTCAAATAGTATGTTAAAGTAAAACACTAAAATTGGTTTCGATCATCATGGTTTATATAGAAAGCATATGTATCCATTAGTTATTCATATATATGATATATGCTTCGGTTTTGAAGGGGAGTCACAGAATTATGGTCTGAACTGTTGAAACTCATGAAAACAGTAATGTATAGGGTCTAGTTCGAGCAGTTGGAGTGAGCAACTATGGACCAACCCAACTTGTGAAGATACATGATTACCTTAAAGCCAGAGGAGTCCCTCTATGCTCAGCTCAGGTATAAATTTACATTATTTCGTCAAGGTTACCATGTCATGGCTTTTTTAAAGAAACATTTGCACCCAAAACGACATGATTTTACATATGTCTTGAACTTGATAAAAACTACTGAGCTTCTATATCACAGTATGATTATTGGAGGCGATGCTGCATTTTTATTGCTTGCAATCGGTAAACTTGTGCAAGTTGATCACAAGACTGTTGATCTTACATTTAAAAGGACTCGAATTTCAGGTGCAATTTTCTTTGCTGAGCATGGGAGAATCTCAGTTGGAGATCAAGGATATATGTGATTCTCTGGGTGTCCGCTTGATTTCTTATAGCCCTCTAGGACTTGGAATGCTTACCGGGAAATACACAACTTCAAGACTTCCACGTGGACCTCGGTATGTCTTTTATCTGCTATAGTTTCACCTCAAATTTTTTTTTCTTTGTTTTCAGTTGTCTCCTGATAAGTTGTATTGTTTTCTATCAGTGGCCTGCTTTTTAGACAAATTCTTCCTGGATTGGAGCCTCTGTTGACCTCCCTAAGAGAGATTGCACAAAGACGACGCAAGACTGTACCACAGGTACTTGTTTTTGAACTATGTTTTATTATTATTTGCTTCACATCTGTGCTCGTTGAACCAGCTATATGATTGGAACTGTGATCTTCATCGTTGAGAATGAATAATTGTTATTTTATGCATAAATCAGTAAGATTATAGAGGAAACCGTTATGAGATTAACTTATATGTTTTTCGTATTTAAATTTAGAGTTAGAGTGTCGATGGAAGTGTTTTTGGTATTGCCAAAAGCGTTTTTAAATAGTCAACAGCACTTTTGTATCTATTTGTTAGTGTTTGAATGAATTGGATTAAAAGTGTGCTCTAAGATCAGTATAAAATATACACTGCCTTCTAAACCAACACACTTTTTGAAACTTTTTTCGTATAAAGAATACGCCTTGAAGTGCTTTTTTAGAAGAAGCTTAAGAAGGGCCTTTTTATTAAGCATTCAAGTGATTTTCAGAAAGCATTTTTATTCAAAAGCACTTAAAAGGAGAAAAACTTCTCTCACTAACCGGTTCTAAAACCACTAGGTCTTTTGTCACTGATGTTTAGATAGAGTTATCAGGTAGCAATAAACTGGTGCATATGCAAAGGAACCATTCCGATACCTGGAATTAAGACAGTGAAACAAGCAGAGGAAAATCTAGGAGCTCTCGGTTGGCGACTCAGTTCGGATGACTTGCTTCAGTTAGAATACGCATCCCGTGAATCTCCCAAGAAAATGATCCAAAACATTTTTCAGACAAGGTGATTACTGTTGTTTCATCTCTCATTAGCTTTTGAGAATTCGTGTTTGTACTCCATCTCTCCGAACAACAAATAAGAAGAATCTGTCCAAGATGAAATGTGGCAGATGATTGATCATGAAATGTTAAAAATGGCAACGGAAAAGGGTCTATAAGAGCAAGCGAATTCTTTGATTCTGTATAAAGAGGGGTGTGTATAAAGAAATGAAAATGTAACAGAATTTGTTATTAATCACAAAAGACTGCATCAGAAGTTAAGGGATTTTATTGGCATCAACACAGCAATGCATATCTGTATAAATATGTTCCATATTTTCATAGTGCCGGTAACAAAAATATTATGAAAGCCGAAATTTAAAGACATTACTATTGAAACCGAAATTTAATGATGTTTGGTAATATTTACATTCCTACGCAGGTGTTTGTTGCAAGTTCCTACTGTCATCTAAAAAAGATTGTCCATTTCTACTAAACTGATCTGTAGATTTTATATGGAGGCCTAGTAATGTCCTAATAATTTCTCATCTCAGCCCCGTGTACCTCAACCATCTACTAAAAATACTTCTTCGGAAACTAGTCAAATTAATCAAAACATAAACTTAAAATTCAATTGACAGATGCATTGCATCTTCAACAATACTGCTATGTTAGTCAGTCAGCCGAATTCGACTCTATAAACCCGCAAAAGGAAAGAGCTAAGGGCCTCAGACACGCTCATTAAACAGCACCAAAGAAAATTGCAAGAGTGAAAATAATAGGTTCATCAAATCATCAAAAATGAAAACCTCGTTGTAGAGGGAATATCAAACAAAGTAACAACTTACTGATAACCTCAAAAAGTTTGTAATCTTACATAACAAAAATCACATCCTAAATGTCTATTATTAGCCGATTCTTTTGATGCTACATCTTTTACGCAAAACAACCAGTAATCCAACAATAGACATAGCATTCCTTCCTCGCACTCAATCTACTTGATCTTCTTCTTTGCCCTCAGCTGCAACATACATCGCAATATGATGTGTCAATTGAATGCCAGTAACAAATTATCAAAAGAATATCAACCAAGGGCAACAGACAAAACAACTAAGGGCAACAGAGAAATGATGCTCTATAAAGTATAACAAATTATTTACCTGGTTGCTGTGCCCACACTTCTTCTTCCTGCAGTTCACAGCACGGGGGTGCAGGCGTGCATAACATCTGTAACAAGCATTACATCATTAAGAATTGTGAGTACTAACCAACATATTTGTGATTTAATATACAGAATAAAGAGATGACAATAATCAAGTCCATTAATGGGAGTACAAGGTACCAGAAAAGTCGAACCCAAAAAATGTCATAAACATGACCCACCCAAAAGATAACAATGCATATTTATATGGATTATTTGATATTTGAAACTTATCCAAGACTTCTGACAAGATTGCAACCACACCTCTTAAAAGAAAAAAAATAAAATGGTTTTCTTTCTTTTTTTTTTGGGTGGGGGGTTGTGGAACATATTGACATATACTAAATTAAAGACCGTGGTCAATAAAATTCAACAGGCAAATGCTTCAACTTGATGACCAATTATGTTAAATAGTCCAATCCAGAAGCCCTTTTAACTAATTAGGTTAGATGACACATGTCACGGTAATAATTTGACTTCCGCAGTGACTCAAATAAATCTGTTGCCTGTTTCCAGCAACTATCATAATTAATGCACCATGGAAGTACAAAAAAGCACATGCATAATAATAAAAATTCCATAAGCAACCTATAGAAATACCCTGACATACTCAATGAGGAAGCAAGTTGAATTACCTCAAACACAAGGTAATCCTTAGCTCCATTAAGTTCACATTTACAATTATAAAGAAAGAGACCACTTGAAGATGGCCAGTTATTATGTAGCATTACAAAAGAATCAGAAAATAGAACAATGTTTAATCATACAATAAGCTACAAGTCATGCATCAATGAAAATATAAGCAAGGTCAACAGCAACAAACAGAGACCAGAAATATTTAATAGACAGTGTTATTTACAACAAAAAATGATGTTGTGTCAACCAATATGACACTCACATCAAACCATATGTAAATCTTAATAAAAAACAATTACCATAATAAACAAATTAATGAAACTTACTTGCGGCAGATCATCTTTTCCTGGTTGTACTTCCTTGCCAATGCCATCAAAGAAGGCTCAATAATGCCACCACGAAGCCTCAGAACCAGATGCAGAGTTGATTCTGAAATCGTTATGCATTCAAATCAAACCACTAAGAAAAACCCTTACAATCAAAACAAAACCAATGTTCTTCTGCTTTATTTTATCATTGGTAAACTAGATTTAAACTAAAAAATAATGATGCAAATTTAAGTCACTTGGTATAGTCAAGTCTCATAACAATTTATAATTAGAGTAGAGGTGTCAAACAAGCCGAACCGGGCTAAAAAAATTAATTAAACATTTTGTTTACTTGCAAAGGCAGTCCCTTTACAATGACCCAAGGTCAATAAACAAGTGGTGATGGTGCTAAACGTTGTTCTATTTTGATGTGGGACAAAGGTCAAAGGAGTATATATACAATGAGAGGTAGTTTCGATCCTATGTACTTTTGATGTGGGATTATGGTAAAATGGTGTGGAAGCCTAATCCCACATTTGTTGTGGATGTGATCAGAAGCTATTTGTGCTTGTATATATTTGTATCCCTTTCACTTTTGTTCCACATCTAAAAAGCACAAGCTTTAGCCACATAACATCTTGTATACAAATGACATCTTTTTGCAGTAAAAGATACATTTTGCTTATTTATTTTTCTTTAAAATTTTCTTGTTTCAATTTAGTCTTCTAGAAAATTACAGTAAACTATTTAATGGGCTTAGAGTTTTCGAATTTGGATCAAACTCAGCCATCGCAGTATTTTATTTATAGCCCCAGTTCTATTTTGGGACTTATTTGCAAAGTCCAGACCAAATATCAATCATATAAAGTAAACCAGACCCAAATCAGGCCGGATTAGTCCGGGCCCTTTTTGACACCTCTAAACTAGACATGAAAACTGCAGGAAATTGACAATCATGTCCATAAATTTTATACATTCATCTCCGCCAATCAATCAACCCAAAAGCTAAACCGCTAATTAAAAACTCATACTATATCAAAAACTACAATCGAAAAACATAATTAGATTAATTACAAAAGCTAAATCAGCTATTAAACACTCATAAAACATCCAAAACTATAAACCAAAAACGTAATTCAGCTAAAGCTATAAAACTACAACACGTTTTTCCTACACAATCAACTAAAACAAACACTGAAACCGAAAATTAAACAACGATATTGCTACAATTCATTATTTCCAGCGAACCCATGTAAATAAAAACAAAAAAAACAAATTAATAAATTAAGAAACCCTAAGATGATTAAAAAAAACGAACCCTTTTGAATATTGTAGTCAGCAAGAGTACGGCCATCCTCGAGCTGCTTTCCAGCGAAGATCAGTCTCTGCTGGTCCGGAGGAATACCTGAAAATTTCATTACACCATCAAACCACAGCCGTCGAATAGTTATTCAAAAAAAAAAAAATTCATACCGGTTCGATCGTGATCTCGTAAAATGAAAATACATCAGAAACGTACCTTCCTTGTCCTGGATCTTAGCCTTGACATTGTCGATGGTGTCGCTCGATTCGACCTCGAGCGTAATGGTCTTCCCGGTAAGAGTTTTCACGAAGATCTGCATATTTGCTCTTTCTCGAGTGTGTTTGTGTGCGATTCTCTTTTGCTGATTTTGTGGTTCAGATTGTGAGGTTGTTTATATATAAAGGGGTTTCGGGGGATTTTAGGGTTTCGGTTACTGGTATGTTTGGTTACAGGTTTTGTGTATTCTTGTTGTTTTGTTACAGGGTTTTTGTGTATACTGGTTGTTTGGTTATGAGGTTATAAAGGCTTCTTCTTTTTTTCCCTTTTTCTGTAAAATAAAATAACAATTTATTTCGGCTTGAAAATAATAATAAATAACAATTTATTTCATTTTGATATACCGCTTATAATAATTGCGACATGAATTTGACATTGTAATAATATTGTAATAAGATTAATGAAATGTTTTGAAACCGGTTAAAAAAAACTTTGGGAAAATTGAGAAAATATAAAATAAAAATAATAGTTTCACAATCTAATAATTTTTTTGATTTACTTTTGCCATTTGCCAACCATGACAATTTCCTTCTCCATTAGCTGGTTGATAGATATTCTCTACAGGATCAAATGGTTTAAGTGAGAGCAAGTAGATTAAGGGGTCGTTTGTTTTTTCGATTTAAAATGTAATGGGTCTGAATCATAATTATTAAATTATTTTGTTTGTTTTTTTAAGTGGTCAAACCACTTAAAAATCCTAAAAAATAACTTAAAATAAAAAGTAAAAAATATTGACTTTTAACTTAATTGTGAATTGTATTAAATGCAATCTAAAATATTTTCTTCTGATACTATCCCCCATATATAATATATTTCCAATTTCATTAAAATTATATATGGTATAGAAATCTTTATTTTAATATATTGTTTATTTTAACTAGTTTTAAAAATAAAAAGTGTTGGAAAATTTGTGACAAACTACCGGTTTGAGAGGGTTAATTGAGTATGATCGGTTTCATGAAAATTAAAGATCAATGTATATTCGAATTCTCCTTCTGGAGAGCTTCGAAGTGGTATACTCAAACTTACAAATCGATTAATGGGTGAATGAGAAATTGAGTCTCAAAGTGAGCCCATTGTGTAGGGAAAATATGCATCCCACATTGGTTGGGTAAAATACTTATGTATGGTATATAAGTAGTTGTGTGACAGTAGCTTATCAACATGTGTAAGGGCACGTCCTGCCTACACGAATGCGGCTCCGGTCGGACTGTGAGAGTACAATTGAATTTTTGCTACTATGTTGAATTTAATTTTTCGTAAATCAATTTGTTGATAAGGAAAGAATTAATTATTTTTCCCAAATCAAACGTTTTAAATAAATGATAAGGAAAAATGGAAATTTCCATTTTTGATTAAAAAAATTAATTGAATTAAGGAAATAGTTGATTTCCGTTTTGGATTCTGATACTTATTTGATCACTAAGTAATCAGAATCAATGATCAATTTTGGATTCTGATACTTAGTTGATCACTAAGTGATTAGAATCAATGATCAATCTGGAATAAATCTTTTAGAAGATTATTCTTTAGCTGGTTGATAGATATTCTCTACAGGATCAAATGGTTTAAGCAAGAAGAAGTAGACTAAGGCGTCGTTTGTTTTTTCCACTTAAAATTTAATGGGTCTGAATCATAATTATTAATTTGTTTTTTTTAAGTGGTCAAACAAATTAAAAATCCTAAAAAACAACTTAAAATAAAAAGTAAAAAATATTGACTTTTAACTTAATTGTATTAAATACAATCTAAAATCTTTTCTTTCGATACTATCCCCATATCTAATATATTTTCAATTTCATCAAAATTATATATGGTATAGAAATCTTTATTTTAATATATTATTTATTTTAACTAGTTTCAAAAATAAAAAAGAATCTAGATAAAAAAGAACCATAATTGCTATTTGATCGGAACGATTTATATACCTATTTGAGGTCCCCATTACCTCGTTTTTGTTCTTGTTTTCGAGTATATTTTGGTATTTGGTGTGTTTGTGAGCCTTGTGTAGATACATGTTCCCTACGGAAGGTATTTAAGCTTAATTGAAGAGTTTTGAAGGTTAAATGACAGAATTTGGAATAGTTTATACAGAAACCCCAACTTTGAAAAGTCATATCTTTCTCCTCCGATCAAACTACGTCGCCCATAACCACTTTTCGAAAAGACCAAGAGTTATTTTTTCCAATGCACTTTACAGAGCGTGATTCCAAGGTTTGTAGAGAAATTTATGGCCATTTTCGTAATGGTGTGCAGATGTGTGATACGCAACCGCGCGAGATCAATTTGCTAACCGCGTTTTGTACTGAGTAGAAGGGCAGCAACCTCAAAAAAGTGATGTGCGGTTCGCTGTGTTGATGCGTACAGCATATCGTACAGCACATATTGACATAAATGCATTTTTCAGCCATTTTCAGAGGGGTATTCTTGTCTTTTTACCCAAAAGTCTTGCCTAAACCTCCCACACTATAAATACCCTTTTTTCTCCTCATTCTTGGGACCTCTCTTCATCTCTCTTCTCCTCTTTTCTCCTTCTCACACCTATTCTCTTATTCTTCCATTTTCTTTCATCTTTTGCTCCCATGGAAGTTTTTCCTCCATGGGAGCTCACCATACACCTCCACATCACCACTATACACTTCCTCCATCCATCTTAGAGTAGATTACAAAGGAATTAGGAGCCAAAACTGAGCTAGGAAGGCTAGGAGCATCTTTGAAGGACTTGTCTTCAAGGATTTGCTCTTATTTACTCATTTCTTTATATTTCTTGTATTCTTTGATGTATTCTACCAATTTGGGGATATTGTAAACCTACAATTGTGTAATAAATGTATTGATTGTTCTTAAATTCATTTGGGTTTTGTTTTGCTCTTTGATATATGTGTTTTTATGCTCTTAATATGATATGTATGTGTATGAATTGTTAGAAATCAATATGTGTCAATGATTGGGTTTAAGAGTAGTTGTTATTTAGAGTAGTTGTAATTTAGAGTAGAAATTAGATACCCATGATTGTTGATTGATTGATAGATGAATTGAAATTCCATGTATTGAGTAATTTGAGTAATAAGGATTTTAGCCCTAAAGAGTAGAAAAAGTTTCAGTTTAGGCTTTTAGTTGCTAAATTGATCTTGGTTCATATCTTTGTTCTTAATGGGCCTTTGTATTAAGACACGATTATCCATCCATGTGACAGTATTGGGTGATGAATTGATTGTGGAAAAATTCCCTAATCAAGAGGATGAACCTTTAACCTAAATTGAATGTTCTTAATGATATAACAATCACATTGTTGCATATACTAAGGAGTTGATTAAACCAAATCTTTGACATAGAAGTAAAAACCACCGACATTTTTCTTGTGCTTGTGTTGTTATATGGATGTTTTAAGTGCTTAAAGCATTTGCTTAATTGATCACTTTGTAATTGATCCATGGTTAGATGCTTTGTACCGAGAGGAGACGCATTTGACAATACTTAGATAAACATTCACTATGCTTAACTAAAAAGTGCTAGAACAACTAGGCTAGCGCATAGGGTTCGATTGTATTCCACGTGCTTAATGGGTTCATATATATTGTCCGGATTGCTCGAGAGAGATTTCGGGTATATATGGATACTATCTCTAAGACATCGAGAGAGATTAGAGATTAATTAAGGGGATACGAGCCTATGCATACTTGCACATTTGAGGATTAGGTGAGTCTAGAACGTAATTATGAGGATTGTCACGGTTGAGTTGTTTCTCTAGTGTAACCACATTTCATGCATATCTCAATTACATCTATCATTGTATATATCATTTATATAAGTTATTTAGTTATATTAACACGCAACACACGAGTTCGTTTGGAGTGTTGTAATAATAGCTAAAACTAGAGACGATCGGTGAATCCCACCTCCATGTGGATCGATTCCTTGATTGCCATTGTGCTAGTCTCTGTGACTTGCGCCTTTGTGAGGTCGAACTTAAATGTTCATATTTGATGACACTGCAACGACGTGTCCCCATCACTATTCATATTGATATTTAATATCGATACTTTATTATAATATTATGGTGATGTGTGTGTGTATATATATATTATAGTGTTTTGTGAGAGTTTTCCTTATGTCCTTTTTATTTTAAAAAAACATTTTCTTTTCTTAGAAAAATGAAATTCGTTTATAATCAAAGATGGAGATCATTATTATATGTGTTTATATATAATTATTATTTTTGGATTGTTTTTATTCCATATTATATGTATAATTGTTTAACATAGGTATAAATATAAAATTACCTATATTCAGACAATTTTACTTTTAAAAAACAAACGTGTTGACAATACATTCAGATGTGAGAATAAAAAAAACAAACATGTCATTCGGGTTCAGATTTCAGTCTCTATTCAGTCATTAGAAAAATTTAGGACTGTTCAGTAATCAAACAAAAAAAACAAACGACCCTTAAGTATCCGTTTGGAAAAGTTTGTCTACCAATTAAAAGAGCTTTCATAATTAAAAAAACTATTTAAAAAAAATGTATTATTTGGTTATCACTCAGTAAAGCTTTTAGATGATTAAAAAAGTTGTTTTACGTCTATTTGGAGAAACTCAAATTTTAGGCTTTTCCAAGTAGATTTTTATTAGCTTTTCTAATAACACTAAAAAGTCTAATATAACCCTATCATTTAAAATAGTTTTTGAATATTTTGGTAATCTTACCATTAATTTTTTTTTTCTAATTAACAACCAAACGATTAACATTTTCATATTAAAAGCTCTACTTATAAAAGATTTATTTTAAAAGATCTACTTAAAAAAGATCTTCCAAACGGAACTTAAAAGATATAACAGATAAATAGAAAATTTAAACTAAACATTGAGCTTTAAGAAGAAAATAAATAAAATAAACATTAAAATATTAACTGTGGGCCTTATGGCATAGACTAGATTATAGGTCATAGGTTGGTTAACACGAACAAATAACAAATAAAATAGTAAATAAATAAATAGATGAAGCATATTAATAAATAAGTACGGACCGTTCAACACTTAAAATATTGATTCTGTGAATTGAATCGTAACACATAACCTAATTTATAAAGAATGTAAGGAAATAAATATAAATAGTAAAAGAAAAAAATACCACGTATTACAATTCAATTAGTAGATCTATATTTTAGTTACCGATCAATTAATATCCAAACATTATCTTCACTAGATATATTTTTTCTTTTTAATAAGTTAGTCACTGCGGTTTCAATTATTCATCTCTTTCAAAATATCACTCATGGGTAATATTGAGATTTTAAAATGTTATTAATTTGGATGTAAAATTTTGAGGGGTGCAATTAGCAATATTGTCGGTTGTCACTCTTTTTTAGAAATTGAAAGGTTTATCATTATTTTTTTTTTCTTAAATAAGATTTATCCTTATTTAACTAGAAGAGTCGAAGTCCGTCCTATTTCCTTAAGGGTTAGGGTCACCCCCTTTATTTTGAGGACTGTTTAACCAATAGTTCATCGACACGTGTACATCAAAGCAAGCGTTTTCCTTCGGAGACAAGGATTTTGCGTTTTCCTTCGGAGACAAGGATTTTGTGACTATAAATAAAACCCTTGAGAGCTGCGTAAAGAGAAACTGTATTGACACAGAGGGAGAGAGAAACCCTAGGAGAGAAATTCGATTCAATGGAAAAAGATAGCTATTGCCTGGAATGCAAGAAAACCACTGAAATAGTGGTGGATAACCGGACAGGGGACACAATTTGTGCAGAGTGTGGACTGGTTCTTGATGCTCGGAGCATTCAAGAAACCATGGAATGGCGAACCTTCACTGATGATAACAACGATAGAGATCCCAACCGTGTCGGAAAAGCCGAAAACCCGCTTCTCAGCTATGCCAACCTCATTACTCACATCTCCAATCCCAAACCCTCTGATGTTTCTAAGGGTAATGTTCTGTCCAGGAAAAGATTGCACGACTCTGATGGGGTTTTGATCAGACGGTTTGGATTGATTGCTGACATGGCTGATAGGCTAGGCCTCCAACAAACCATCCAGCATAGGGCCGGTGAGATATACAAAGATGTTGAGGAACACAAAACTTGCAGAGGAAGAAAGCTGGATGCTGTGTTGGCTGCTTGCATGTTCATTGCTTGCAGAGAAAGTAAACTCTCAAGAACCCTCAAGGAGTTTACAACGGTTTCTAATGGACTTAAAGAGAAGGAAATTAACAAAGCGGTTGATCAAATAAGGAAACGGCTCGAGGTTCAAATGGGTGCTGTGCAGGCTGGTGAATATGTGAGGAGATTTTGTTCATATCTTGGGATGAACACAAAGACTGTTAAGGCTGTTCATGAAGCTGTTGTTAGAACAGAGGATTTGGATGTCAGGAGGAGCCCAAAATCTGTTTTGGCAGCAATTATCTACATGATAACTCAGCTTTCTGTTGACAAAAAGTCTCTTAAAGATATCTCTTTAGCTGCTGAAGTTGCACAAGGTACTATCAAGAAGTCCTACAAGGATCTCTTTCCATATGCTCCAAAGATCATACCCAACTGGTTTGCCAATGAAGATGACATCAAGAAACTCTCTGATTCTTGAACCAATTGTCATAGCAACTCTAACATTTTGTTATAACAATAGGTCAATAGTTGCTGTCTATCTTTTTGTTACTAAGTATGATCTTGATAAATATGATGAGCCCAAAGAAGAATGAAAAGTGAACCACTTTAGGTGTCAACTATGCAATTTATGAGGGCTCCATTTTGTTCACTTGTGCAGTTCATAGTTTTGTGCTTTTTAGTCATCTAGCGTAAATAAAGTTTGTTCATTTTACTTTTTTGTTTAGTGTGGGTTTTTTTGCCCCATAAATTCAAGTAATTTAGTGCATTATAGCACACAAGTCGCTCTCTTTTTGATTTGGGGAAGACCTACAGCAATCTTTTACAAGTATGTTTCACTGTTGGTTCATTTCTTTCTAATAAAAATTGACAAGAAGTTTTGAGTCATCCCAACTAGCAATTATTTCCAGGCCAACATTTTATATCATATAATAGCGCATTTCTTATAAAAATAGTGACCGACATTAAATTACATAAGAATTATGTCATCAACATTGGCTTTTTTTGCCCTCTAATTGTGACAAGAATTGAGAAAAGAAACAATCTGCAAAGCAAAACAGAGACAAGTAAAGATGGGAAATCCACATGTTCCGGTTGTACCTTATCCGGCTCAAGGAGTCGAGGACATGTGATTCCTTTAATGGAGCTTTCACAAAACTTCGTCAAAACATGGCATACGAATAACTTTTGTGAATACAGAGCATAATGAGAAGTTGGTCTGGTTTCGATCCCAGATGGATTGAAATTTCTAGATAACATGAATAGAATGGAGCAACATGTTGAACCATTCTAAAGGTTTATGCCAGAGAAAGTCAAGGAGCTCATTGAACAAATTAATTCATCGGACAGCACTGAGATCACTTGTGTTGTAGCAGAGATAACCTTCTCGGATGGGCCATGGAAATTGCAGCTGAAAAGGGAATCAAGCGAGCCGCTTTCACGTACTTAACAAATAAGTCCTTAAATTCCAATCCTGAGGCCTTGAAAACAATTTTCTTCTTGTACTTTATTGTAAAACTATTAAGACTACCCTGTATTTAATACAAAACAACTAATTTGGTAATGCCTACTTAAATAATAATAAAAAATCAAAACTTTTTAGATTCTTTTTAAGAAAACTCATTTATTCACAGTAAAGCGTAGAATAAAACTCATTTAATCGCATCAAAGCTGAGAATACTAGCAGGTTTTACAGATTTTACTACACTCGTCATTTGTCCTTCTCTTCTTCTCCAAGACTCTAATTTAAAGAGATTGAGAGAGGTTTTGGCCCTTGTATTGTATGAGGATCAACGCCCGACACCATCTACAGGGTTTGGAATCTTCTGGGTAAACACTAATATTCTCTTTTGACTATACTTTGAGTTCTTTAGTTTGGAATTTGAGCAAATTGTTTCTGCGTATATGGAAGATGTTTGATACTTTGATAGTATGACCATGATATATGTGCACGCATTCAATTTATGCTTATATACAATCTATAATTATAGAATGACCATGATGTAAAAGCTTTTTATTTAATGGTTACTTGGTATCATTTTCTAGGATTAGACTTTATATGTCATGCAAGAATGAGAAAGATCACTTTGTTTATGCATGAGAATGGTTACAGTTGCTTTCAATATACAAATATCATGCAGTTTGTGAAAGATTCATGGATCTCGAAAGGCTTGATGAACTGAACAAAGGAGAAGACATAATCAGCAGATTGCCTGATGAGGTTCTTACTCATATAGCCATATCCTCTCTTGTCTTGAAACTAAAGAGGCTATTAAAACTTGTTTTTTGTCATCAAGATGGAAGAATCTTTGGACTTTTATCTACAATCTTCATTTCGATGATTGGGATCATGAATTCCGTGAATCGTCTAACTTTAGGAATTTTGTGGATAAAGTACTCGGTCGTTGTCAATCCAAAGATATCAAAGATTTCAGTATCAACTGTAGTATTTCTGATGATGACGTAATTTTATCTCGTATCACTATATGGATATGCTTTGCAATAGAATGTAAAGTTCGCAATCTTGATATCAACCTCAGTATTGATGAAGAGGGGGAACAGCTTACTAGATTGCCGCAAAGCATTTTAACTTGCAAAACATTAGTTATTAACCTTAAACTGTGTAGTGGTAGCTGTGATTTTGTTTTTGATATTCCTGACTTCATAGTGTGTTTCCCGGGTCTTAAAATCCTTTGTATTGAGGTTGTATATCCGAATAGTAACCTAATGAAAGTTGTTTCGTAGCTGCTCAAAACTTGAAGAATTGACAATACATGGAGATCTCGAGCGTGTTGACTTTTGATATCACAGTACCAACTCTCAAAACTCTGAAAATATATTTGTTTTCAATACACAAATTTGTGGTTAGAGCTCGTAATCTTGAACAACTTTACATCGATGATGATACCTTATCACGCATTGTAATGGATGAGACTCCCTTGCTGTAGTGTGATGCATCTCTGGTTGGTTGCTTTACTTTGCTGTCAAAAATTGAACCATCCAAGAATGAAGCTAATCGTGCAATGGAACTTCTGAGAGTAATCAAGAATACAAAGTTTGACATTGTCCGAAGGAATAATGGGAGTAAATCATATTCCTTTAACGTTTATATGCGTGTGACGTTGTTATCTTTGATATACGTTAAATTGTTTTATTTTATTATAAAATTCTATTGATTGCTGTTCATGCTTCTTTGAAAAAGGTTCTGGTCTTGGATTTTGATGGTACTTTGACAACCTTTGGAAATTGCTTCCACACTTTCTCAATAATTCGCCTAATCTGCTGGAAGTTCTTATTTTAAGCAAGGTTAGTATGATACTCTGATATAATTGACACACAATTAACTGTTTCTTTTCATTATATTGCCTCCAACATGCATGTAGAGAAACTGTGAAATTCCAGTTATATAGAATCCATTAAATTATTAGAAGCACGAATCATACGTAAAGGATAAAGATAGGGGATTTCAAGAACATTTTGTTTTCTTCATTTGTCTCTCTTTTACTGATTGATACAAAGAATTTTACAGTAATAAAATCTAAACACTAATACTTCACTAAAACAAGTGTTAGCTTGAATAAGGTTTGAAATATTTAATTTAAATCATAAAAACACATTACATACTATGATTTTTCTTTTGGAATTAATGTTTTATTTTCTTCACTGTTTATAGGAAGTAAATAGAGATGTACCTTTGGATCGGCTTTCTTATTTTGAATCCGAGAACGTTCCATCTTGTTTGCTATTTCGTGTTAAGGAGATTAAATGATGTGCATGATGGGCGACCTTGGTGAGCTGGAAGTGGTCAGGTACTTGTTGAAAAATAGCAAAGTCTTGGAGAGGTTTCGGGTTTTTTTCATGACTAAAATTGATTCTAAGATAAAGATGTATCTGACGCATCAAATTTCTAAATTTCCAAGGGGTTCCTACTTATGCAAAGTTGGATGTTGTTGACATGTGTTGGGAGATTGATCTTGTAATGTTAACTCTTTTGAAGTTTTTTGGGAGATCAATCTTGAAGTTTTTTGGGAGATCAATCTTGTTATGTTTACCTCTCTTGAAGTTTTTGTTTCTTTCAATCTGTCTTAACAATGTTGTATTAAATTTACCGACTCATCATCTTCAATAATCAATCGTCAATGGGAAGATTTTAGATAAGATTAGTGTTTGTGTTGTTGGGTTTGTCTAGCTTCAATAATCAATCGATCATGAGCTCTTGAGCTGAGCTCATGAAGCCTTGTCAAGCTTGAATATTGTACCTGGTTTGACCCCTCACCACTAAGCTAAATTTGGGTGCCAAACTTTTTTATTTAAAATTTCATGTTTCTCAACTTATATTTGCTAATTTATTTACCCTAACCCTTAATTTATTAATTCATTTTATAATCAATGTAATAGTTACACGTCGCTTATACCATATTTTGGTACTGGATTTTGAATAGATTAGATTCATGTAGAGATGGTGCGGTGATGTTGACACTCCTTACTAATGCTTCATTTGACGAGATGATGTCTAGTATTAAACACATCACTCTTACATCAGAAAGTTACGGGTTCGAGTCCTCCAGCTCCTACAAAAAAACTTCGAATTTATATAATACTTAAAAACAGGTGAATTGTATTTTAGTTCCTCTAGTGTAACCTAATATACAAATTGGTCCCTCGATTTTGAACTTTCTCATGACAGGCCCCTACAGTTTCAAAAATCCTCAACTTAAGTCCCTATCATCTAATTCTGTTAGGGTTCACAAAGATTTCGTCCAAGTGATAAGTGTAAAATGGTAACTTACATAATAAAAATAAAAAACTGATTAAAAATTAATTTTTAATTAATTTAATTAAAAAATAAACATTAAAAAATATAAAATAAAATAAAAATCAACAAATCCAACAAATCAATTAAAAACAATTAAAAACTTTATTTTAAAAAATAATGTTTTAAAAAGGATTTAGTTCCAGATTTCGTAACAATTTCCAGACTCAACTCCCAACACCAAACTTCAGCATCAACAACTTTCAACCCAGAAAAAGAAAAGAAAAATTAAAAAACCAGAACGATTTGGGTTCATCTTCGATCATCACCATCATGATCGATCGTCATCACCAGAGCTTCCATTCATCATTAACCCTCCATCTTCACCATCAACAACAACCTTCAACCCAGAAAAAAAAATTAAAGTTGAACCCATAACCCACCGAACCCAGAACATTCAATTTTTTCCACCACCGAATCATCATCCTCAACAAAAATTCAACCATTCATCATCAACAACACCACCGAACCAGTACCGATCACTCCATAACCCAGAACATTCAATTTTTTTCATCATCATCAACAAAAATTGAAAATAAAAAAATTTAGATCCATCAAATTTGAATCCAGATCGTATCACACCGCCACCACACCCACCCATTCACCGGCCACCCACCATGCTCCACCAACCCTAGTGCAGATATGGGTTCACCAGGGCCACATCCACATCACCAAACCACCCAACACCCCCCAGTGCAGATCTAGGTTCACGATACCACCACCATACCGCCAAATCCAACCTCAGCCGACGGCCAAACGAACTCAAACCCAAACACTGTCGTCGGCCTCCCGCTTCTCTACCTAAGCCAACCACCACCCAAACCATCCCATCCAAACAACCACAAGCTTAAATTAAGTTGAAGTATTGACCTAAAAAAGATAAGAGATGGAGAGAGAGCGAGAAGAGACAGAGAGAAACTGAGAAAGAGATGACGGTCGGGAAGAGAGAGAGAGAGAGGCGGTGATATAGAGTGAGGGAGAGAGAAATAATTAAGTTATTTATTTATTTATTTATTTAAATTTATTTATTTATTTAAATTTATTTTAATTGTTTAAAAGAAAAGTCAGGGGTAGCAGGGTCATTTGACCCTCTGACCTGTCAGATTTCACCTTTTTAATGGAAAATTTAACAGAAGGGCTTAACGAGGTAATTCTCAAAACCAGAGGACCAGTTTGTGTATTATGTCAAATTAGAGGGGCGGAAATGGAATTCACCCCTTAAAAAATGATAATGCTCCACTTTTAAATTTATTTGATATTATATTTCACTATTTTTTTTTTGAAATTTACGAGCTTTGAAAAATATTGCAAAATCCCTTTTTACGACTATTTAGTAAAATGTCATTACGAAAGGAGTTACATAGACTGCCAATCTATGGTAGCATGTAACTAACGCTGCGACAACCGCATTTTGGAGCAGCCCAAAAATGCCGTAAAAGACTTTTGTTGGGGCAATAAAAAATGTCATAAAAGACATGTTTTTGGACGGCAAAAAAAAAAATACAGTATAAACGTATTTTTTGGCAACAAAAAAATGACATAAAAATACGATTTGAGGGAAAAAAATGCCATATATAAAGGAGTTTTGAGGAAAAAAATTCCAAAAATGTAGAATTTTTCCATATGAAAAGATAATTATATTGGACATAATAGGGAAGTAGAGGTGCCAACAGTTTGGTTAAACCGTTGGTTGGAAACCAAAATTGAGGTAAAAAAGCCTAAATTGGAACCGTAACCGAAACAGGTGGTTACAAAACTGGTTGGAAACCGGTTATGAGCCAGTTCGATTACAGTTTAGGCTCCCCAAAACCGACCAAAACCGTTGTTTAAACCGCCGGTTTTATATTAAAAAAAAACGACCAAAATTGTCAGTTAAACCAAAACCAAAACTGTAACCGCCAAACCGGCGGTCACAAAATCGAAACCAAACCATATATGGCGGTTACGGTTATGGTTTGCCCATTCCACTGAATCGGAACCGGCCGTTTCAAACCGAAACCGAATCGGAAACGAACCATGAACACCTTTATAGGAAAGTCTGAAGTATTACATTAATTCGGGATTTTTTGGGTAGGGAAAGGACTCCGTAATCTCGTTGTGCAAGTGTAAGGGGTTTACTATCATATCAACCTCAACTCGTCATAGAGAAGTCAAATGCAACATGTTATTGCAATACTAATAAGACTAACTAGTACTGCTAAATTGTTTGCGAATTGCTAATGTACCATTTGAATTCTTAAAATGGTCACTATACCCCATGAATTCTCTGAAATTGGTAACAAGTGACGGAGATTGACAGACATCTCGGGCAAATTGCACTTATACACCTTGATTATATGCATAATTATATTAAAAACGGAAAAATATAACATTAACAGTACATACTCTTTGATTAGTTTACTAATGTTAAAATAATAATAATAAAACAATAACAATAATAATAATAACAATAATAACAACAACAACAACAACAACAACAACAACAACAATAATAATAATAATAATTAGTATTATTATAATAAATATTATAATAATATTTATTATAATTATAATAATATTTATTATAATTATCATTATAATAGACGGTGAAGATCCAATCTGAAAATTTGAAAATATAATAATTATTTTTCTTATTATTATTTTTTAACTTTCCATATCTCTTCGAATTTGAAAATTTTCATATTTTAAGAAATTGATTATTAATATATGTTATGAACCTCCGCTATATGTGTTACATTATAAACTACAACCCCAAAATACGCGTACTGATTAATGGGATGAAATTGAAATAGTTATGACTAAATAACTATGACTTTCAAATATTTATTATTGTTATTATTATTGTTTATTTACTTATTTACTTATTTATTATTATTATTAGGGTAAATTGCACAAACTTTCCATAACTGTAACCAACATTGTACTCAGATGCAACTTTTGCCAAAATTGCACATACTTCCTCCGCTTTTCATTGAATAATTTTGTGACTAGCTTTAAAATTTAAAATAACTAAATTACCCCTAAAGTAATTATTTTGTAATAATAATTATTATATTTGAGGATTTTATTGTAATAAAATTAATTAATGGTCTCATTTTTTTAATTAAATGGTTAGATATTTTATTACAAATAGAACCTAATTAATTAACTAACCATTTATAATAAAGTCACTAACAATCAATCAACATTCTTATAATAAAATCCTCAAATATAATAATTATTATAATAAAATAATTAATTAATAGGTAATTTAGTCATTTTACAATTTAAGGCTAGTCAAACAATTAGTCAATGATGTATGTGCAATTTTAGTAAAAGTTGCATCTGAATGCAATATTGGTTAAACTCATGGGGAGTTTGTGCAATTTGCCCTTATAATAATAATAATTATAATTATAATTATAATTATAATTTTTTTATATTATTATTATTATTATTATTATTATTATAATAATAATTATTATTATATTTATTTTTTACATTAGTCAACTAGTCAAATAACGTGTTGATGTTATTATTATATTTTTTCAGTTTTAATTGCATTTACATACCTTGATTATATATATAAAATCAAGGTATGTAAGTGCAATTTATCCTAGACATCTGTCTCTCTTCCGTCACTTGTTGCCAATTTCAGAGAGTTCAGAGGGTTTAGTGACCATTTAAGAATTCAAGGGACACATTAATAATTAGCGAACAATTCAAGGGGCGACAGTACCATTTAGTATATATTTAATTAGCTCTACAACTTAGGGATGACATCGGGTCGGGTTCGGGTGAGTTTTGTAAAATACAAACCTTACCAGTGAAATTTTTCCTCACCCACGCTCGCTCTCGAACTCGTGTAGGTAAGAGGGTTTGCGGGCGGGTTTGAACCCGCGGGTTATGGCTGCACCCATACCCTCACCCGCGAACCCGTGAAACAATGTGGGTTCACAAGTGGATGCTTCACCCGCGGGATACCCACAAAACTGCAACCCACGAACCCGTGATTTATCATTTGTAAATTTCCACATGTAATCACCTATTGGATACTTAATTAAATTAAATTTCAATTTATAATTCCCTACTTGATACATTACAAAACAATAATAACCATAAAAATAAAACGATAAAAAATAATTTAGATATTTATGTATGTTTATATATAAGTATTTATAAGTATTTTATTTATGAGGATTCACGGGTCCAACCCGCTGGTTTGTTTTTCCAACCCACGGGTTTGTTTTTCCAACCCACACCCGCTCGCGAACCCGCACCCGCCCACGAACCTGCAGGGTCAGGTTCGGACTGGTGCTCGCTGGTGTGGGTCAAATTACCATCCCTACTACAACTGATATGTTATACTATAGTTCTATATTAAAATTTAACTTAAATGCGAAAGAGATATAAAAGATACAGATAAATGTTCTATTGTTAATAATTTGCTGATTATATTTTAGTTGGCTAGTACTAAGTTAAATGAGTATGAAATGAATAGTTTCAAAAAGAGATTTGGTTATAGAGAGGTAAAGAAGATAGTTATTAAGTTCAGATTTGTTCAAAGATAGTGATATTGTCGGTGCAGTTTGTATTTACTCCTCGGGCGTCGGTGCTTACTCTTTTATTTAAACTATTTTTCTAGATAATTTGGTTCATATAGATTTTTTAGTATTCTGAGATGGGCTACATGTGATGACAGTATTTGTAATTCATAATTTTAATAAAAGCATATTATGCATATGTGCATATTTTCAAGTGGAAAATGTTAAAAATAATCATAATTATTATGAAAATTTTGTTTTTAACAACATACGAAAATTTATTTGTTAATAGCCACTTTTTTGAGAAATTACTTGAATGCCCCCATATAAAAACCATCCCCAACCATTTTCTCTCTCTTCTCTTTTTTTTCTCTCTCCTTTCCTCTCTCTCCCCGATTTCTCTCTCTCCTTCCTCTCTCCCTCTCCCCGATCTCTCTCTCTCGCCGATGAACCGTCGCCAGCCTTCTCTCTCTCTCTTACCCAACCTCTTTTCTCTCTCCCCGCAACTCTCTCTCTCTCTTTCACTCTCTCTTTCACTCACATCTCTTTCTCTCTCTCACATGTCGTCAACGGCTTGCCGAAGTGCCGTCGCCTGGGCTTCACGACCGTCCCGCAACATCGTCGAGCTCCCCCTCCACCGGCAATTAGATCTGCTGAAAAAAAGGAAAGAAAACAAAATATTATAAACCCAGAACATTTCAAGTTTAAACATTTCAATTTAGTCAACATTTCAAGTTTCAACATTTGAAAACAAAAAACTTAAAAACCCAGAACATTTCAAGTTTCAACTTTCAATTTAGTCAACATTTCAAGTTTCAAAATTTCAATTTAAGCAAGATTTCAAGTTTCAAAATTTCTTTATTTTTTTTAAACAAGATTTCAAGTTTTAAGTTCCTAGCCGTGATTTCAAATTTGATTCCAGATTTTAGTCTTGATTTCAAGTTTTCAAGTTTGATTTCAAGTTTTCAAGTTTTCTTTCATTTTTAAAGAAAAAAATCAAATCCAGGGGTATTTTTGTAATTTATGGACATACACTGATTTTTTTTTAAAGTGGCTATTAACAAATAAATTTTCTTATGTTATTAAAAACAAAATTTTCATAATAGTTATGGTTATTTTTTATTTTCTCTCTATTTTCAAATATCAAGACCTTTTACTAAAGAGCTTTAAGAGTATCTGAGGGCGTTTTTCAGTTGCTGTTTTTCAAAAATAAAAATAAAAATAAAAACAAAAACAGTATTTTTGGTTTCATTTTCGATTTCTGAAAACGCGTCTGGTAGCAAATACTGAAAGCTGTATTTTGAAAATGAAAACGGAAAAAACGCGTCTGGTAGGTTAACCGAAAACTATCAAAAATTGAAATATTAATTTTAGTATTTTGTTTAATATTATTACAACTATAAACAAATTGATTAAATAATTAACCAATATAATTTTTGTATTGTAATTTTTAAATTAAACAAAAGTAACACATCAAAAATTAATTCAAAAAATCATATCAAAAAAATGAATTAATCAAAACAAAACTATTAAATTATAAATAAATAATTATAATATATATATACAATAAAAATATAATAGTATATATTATATTAATATATATCGTAATAATATATTAAATAATATTACATATATTATAATTTATTCATATTATTATATTTTTATATTACATTTTTATATATAATAATACATAATATATGACATTATATCCTATGTATATATTATAATATATTATTATATATTTATAAATATATATATATATATATATAGTATTAATATATATATATATATAATAATAATAATAATATTATATATATTATTACATAGATGATATTGTATCATGCTAAATAATTCCATAAACATAACAAAATTGGATAGTTAAAGATAATATATCTACAATCACATTTAATAAACTGATGCACAACTCTTTTCTGATCAAAGACAATATAATTTATAAAATCTCAATCTGTACCAAATTTGTACAGAGGGATAATCTTCCATACGTACGCCGAATTACTTCGCGCATACACAGAGTTAGGGATAACATCTGTCATACACATGTAGAGCGACTCAAGACTCTTAATATCTGTCGTACACGTGCAAAGCGACTCATCTGACATACACGTGTAGAACGGTCCCAAAATCTAATAATAACAATAACTGAGGAAGGGTACATACATGGTGCTTTTATGAAATCAATCATAATCTCTTCTCAATATTTAATAAAAGTATTATATCTAGTATTTCTGAGTACTAATATAAGCTTAAAAACATACTTTCAATTATCTGTATAATCACAATAAATCATAAGAAGAAATAAAATACTTAAATGATTTCTAGACAATTAATTTAAAACACAAAACTGAAAAAGTCTGAGTTAAGAATAAAACTGAAAAAAATTTCACTCACAACTTAGACTTCAAGCTTAATTCAGACAAAGTACGCTAGGTTCCTTTACTTCGCCTTGTTTCCCTAACAATCACACAAAATCCAATTAGAATCTGTGGAATTCAAAGAAGAAATCAACCAAAAATCTAAAAATATCACAAGAGAACTCCACTGACTTCTTTCCCTCTTTCCTTGCCTCTCTTCTTCCCTTCTATTATATATATGGATAGACACTGCTAAAGTTGTGAGCTAGTTATCTAAGCTCACAACTGTCTGTCAACAAGACATACTACAATTGTTTACTCACATGTTCACTTTTCAACTCTTTTTTTTTAGCCTCTCAATTTGGGCCTTTGTTGAGCCTGAATGGTTTGAGCCTTACAATTCACCACAACGTATAAGAATTTCGTCATCGAAATTCACTTATCTAACCAAAATAGATAGGGATACTAATTTCGCATCTGATCTTCATGTTCTCAAGTCGCCTCTTCTGTTGCATGATTTCTCCATTACACATTCACTAAAGGAATAACCTTAGTACATATTATTTGTTTCTTTCTGTCTAGAATCTCAATAGGTTCCTCTTCATAAGTCAAATCTTCTTTTAACTTCACCGGTTGTTTAGTTAAAACATGTGTAGGGTCAACTATATATTTACGAATCATATAAACATGACATATGTCATGAATTCTTGAAAGCTCTGAAGGTAAAGCTAAACGGTATGCTACTGCTCTCACTCTGCCAATAATTTCATACGGACCAATGTATCGCGGACTTAACTTCCCACATCTTCCAAATCAAAGTATACCTTTCCAAAGTGAAATTCGTAAGAACACATAGTTACCCACTTTAAATTCAAGTTCCCTTATTCGCTTATTTGTGTAGCTTTTCTGTCTATCTTGAGCAACCTATAATCTATCTTTGATGATTTTGATATTTTCTATTGTGATTTGAACAAGTTATGGACCTAACAACTTTCTTTCACCTACTTTATCCCAACACACCAGTGTTCTGCATTTTTTCCCACATAAAGCCTCATAAAGTGCCATTTCAATGCTAGCATGATAGCTGTTGTTACAGGCAAATTCTATCAATGGTACATATACATCCCAGCTTCCTTTGAAATCCATCACACAAGCTCGAAGCATATCTTTTAACGTCTGAATAGTACGTTCTGATTGACTGTCAGTCTACGGGTGAAAAACAATACTAAAATGCAGTCTAGTTTTCAAAGCTTCTTGTAAACTAGGCCAGAATTTGGATGTAAACCGAAGATCTCTGTCTGACACTATTGATACCGGCGCGCCATAGAGAAGAACTATTTCATCAATATAAATTATGGCTAATCTATCTAGAGAGTAAGTAATACTGATCGACAGAAAATGTGCAGACTTCGTAAGTCGATCAACAATCACCCATACACTGTTGTGACCAATTTGACTACGAGGAAGTCCTACCACAAAATCCATGGTAACGTGTTCCCATTTCCATTCAGGAAAAGGAAGTGGTTGCGAAAGTCCTGCTGGTTTCTAATGCTCTGCCTTAACTTGCTGACAAATCAAACATTTATAGACGAATTATGCTATCTCCCTTTTCATACCTTGCCACCAGTAATGCTCTTTCAAAGTACTATACAGTTTAGTACTTCCTGGATGCATTGCATAAGCTGAAGAGTGAGCTTCCTCTAAAATTTTATTTTTGAATTCCTTAATGTTTGGTACACAAAGTCTATTACCTAAAACTAATGTACCATCATCTCTCAATACAAAATCAGCCCGTAAGTTTTTTTGCACTTCTTTCTTTAATTTAACTAAATAAGAATCTTGAGTTTGCAATTCTCGTATGCGATCGATCAAAATAGGTCTAACCTGAAAGGTAGCCAATAATGCTCCGAAATCACGTGCCTCTAACTTAACTCTCAAAATTCTTAATTCAGCTAATAATGAGAGGTAAATCATCTTCAAATGAGACATAGAACTTGAAGACTTTCTACTGAGTGCATCTGCCACCCGTTTGCTTTACCAGGGTGATATTCAATCGTACAGTCATAATCTTCAATCAAATCGATCCATCTTCTTTGTCTCAAATTCAGTTCTTTTTGAGTGAAAAGATATTGCAAGCTTTTATGATCTGTGTATATCTGACAAGTGACCCCATATAGGTAGTGTCTCCAAATTTTTAATGCAAACACAATTGCAGCAAGCTCTAGATCATGTGTTGGGTAATTCTATTCATGCTTCTTTAATTGTCTTGACGCATAAGCTATCACTTTTCCATGCTGCATTAAATCGCTACTGAAACCATGTTTAGATGCATCACTATAAACAACGAATCCACCACTTCCGGTCGGAAGAGTAGGTATTGGAGCAGAAGTTAATCTCTCATTGAGTTCTTGAAAACTCAGTTCACAAGTTTCTAACCACTCAAACTTCGCATCCTTCTGAGTTAATCTTGTCTATGGTGCAACTATTTTGGAAAATCCCACTACAAATCTTCGATAATAGCTTGCTAAATGCAAGTATGCGATATATGAAGGGTCCATTTTGTTCAGCACTAGTGCAGTTCATAGTTTTTAGTTTTGTACTTGTGCAATTTAGTTTTGTTCAGTACTAGTGTAAATAAAGTTTGTTCATTTTACTTTTTAGTTTATATGGGTTTTTTTGTGGCCCCTTAAATTCAAGCAATTTAGTGCATTATAGCACACAAGTCGCTCTCGTTTTGATATGGGGAAGACCTACAGCAATCTTTTACAATTATGTTTCACTGTTAGTTCATTTCTTCCTAATAAAAATTGACTAGAAGTTTGAGTCATGCCAACTAGCAATTGTTTCCGGGCCAACATTTTATATCTTATAATAGCACAGTTCTTATAAAAATAATGACCAACATTAAATTACATAAGAATTATGTTAAAATTACACAAACTTTATGCCCAGTACAAGTACATATTACATATATAACATCTGAATTGAATGCAAGATTTCGCATTTTAACATGAATTGTGTGTGACATTTGCATTTGATAAAAGGGGTATAATAAGAAGCTCTTCAGGATATCCAGCTAACAATGAAAATTGACATAAATTTATGGAGGGGTATAATGAAGCTCTTCAAATAATCATGGTTTAGAAGAAGAATCAAACATGAATCAAGCCTCCAACTTGTCTTTCACATGAAGAAAACGTTAAAATGTCATCAACATTGGTTTCTTTTTTCCCTCTAAATGTGACAAGAATTGAGAAAAGAAACAATCTGCAAGGCAAAACAAAAAGAAGTGAAAATGGGAATTGTACCTTATCCGGCTCAAGGACATGTGATTCCTTTAATGGAGCTTTCACAAAGCTTAGTCAAACATGGCATATATATGAATAACTTTTGTGAATACAGAGCATAATCACAAGTTGATCTGGTTTCGATCCTAGATGGATCGAAATATGAAGATAACATGAATAGAATGGAGCAACATATTGAACAAATCTACAGGTTTATGCCAAGGAGCTCATTGAACAAATTAATTCATCGGACAGCAATGAGATCACTAGTGTTGTAGCAGATAACCTTCTCGGATGTGACATGGAAATTGCAGCTGAAAAGGGAATCAAGCGAGCTGCTTTCACGTACTTCTGCTGCAGCCACACTGTTGGTCTTAAGTTCAAGCATCCTTAAGTTGATTGATCAAGGGATTATTGATAATTATAATGGTAAGATCATCTACCACTAAACCCTTGCATGTTTCAAGACAGAGTGACTGTTAATGGTCTTATAGCGATCAGTTGGGCACCTCAACAAAAGGTTTTGGAACATCAATCGGTTGCTTGCTTTGTAAGTCACTGTGGTTGGAACTCCACCATGGAAGGTGTAAGCAATGGAATCCCATAATTCTTCTGCTGACCTTATTTTGCTGATCAGTTCCACAACAAGAGCTACCTTTGTGACGTTTGGAAGGTCGGACTGGTATTCAACCGAGATGAAAGCGGGATAATTACTCGAGACGAAATTAAAGATAAAGTAGAACAACTGCTGCTGGAAAATTCCAGGTACAAAGAAAATGCTTTGAATCTAAGCAAATGCTTAGTTTTACTTCTTATAAATGTGAATGATGCAGTGGAAAACATTAAAGAAATAGACCGACTAAACTGGAATCCATCCGAAAAATAAGAGAATATTTTTGAAATTTTATTGAATAAAATACTAATACTCCTTTCGACTTACAAGGCTATTTAAAATGAAAAATTCTAATCCGAATTTTTTTTGAACAAGAAACGAGATTACATAACAAAAATTACAAAAAATAGTAAAAACTGCCAAACTAGTAAAATTACGAAAGTTGTGGAAATAAAATATATAAACAAGCAGTGTTCTAGAAATCGGCCGACTAGGCCGATTAATCGTCTCAATACAGCTAGTCGGCCGGTCACTGCAGCGAAATGGCCAAAATCGGCCTCATTAGTTGGTCTTCGGATAATCGTGCAAATCGCCGACTAATCGGCAAGTTGGTCTCCAATCTACTCCATTTTCTCACCTCTCCCATTGACCTACTCTTCTCTAAACTATCTTTTTCAATCTTAAAACAACAAACCCAAATCCATCTCTCTCGTACCCAAACTTAAACCCATGTCTTCTCCTCCAATTTTCAGTTTTACAATTCAAAACCCAACAAATTCCATCTTTAACACAAAATAAAATTCCATCAAACACTGAATAAACACAACAGAAGTGATGATTTCTCAAAGATCGGGGAAGCAATCGGCCGGAGATCGCCATCCACTTTCAGTCGCCGAGATCTCTAAAAGTTGTCGTCCGCCGTCGCCAGATCGAAGCTGTCGTCACTCATCCGATCACCCTCCTCCGGTCTCCCATTTGAATGATTGAGCAGCGTGATTGAGAACAAACAAAAGAATTGAAAGATGAAGATGAGTTGGAAAGAAAACAAAAGAAATGAAAGAGGTGGCGTTTGAAGAGAGAGAAAGAGAGAGATTTTGAAATGTGGATGTGTTAGAGTCATCGAGAAGATGAAGATGAGCTGGAAGAAAACAATAAAGAATTAAAAAAAAGGATGGAATTGTTTGTGATGTGCCCACCAATAAGGAAACAAGAGGAGTGCTGACATGTGGAAGTGTTGTGATGTGCCTCACCAAAATTGGTGACAAAAAAGTTTTCCGAGCAATTAATTGCCGATTAGTCGGTCTAGGCGCTAGGCGTCGGGTCTTCGTCCGGCTAGCGTCTAACGCCTACTAGAACACTGTAAATAAATCAGAATTGACGGTAGATAATTTGAACTTGTCAAAGTCAACTAATTACGATTAAAAAGAAAAGTTTTCTAAAATGGAAAAACTATAATTTCGGGGTCCAAACGATGGAATTTGAGGTGCCTCATTGCTAGAGACAGTGATCTGAAAAGATATCGTCGATCCACTTCAGGAGAAGTCACTTAGCCTTGAATTTAGGATAGTTCCTCAAAACCATGTAAGAGTCAGCTACCTATTCTACATCATCGAAGGATATGCCATTAATTAAAGAGCTCTTGACCTCTCCTCTCTTTTTCTTCTCTCCTTGTAATTTCATCAAAAACTTACTCACACTTGATAACGAATTGTACAAAATAAGTTGTAGTTAGGAATTAGTGCATTTGTGATACGAAAACTTGAAGATGCATTTATATGGACACATCCCAAAAATAAAAGGCTCATTGAAATATGAAAAGAAGATTCATGAACATCAATTATGGGTGAGTGAGAGGTGTGTAAAGAGAAAAAGTTTGTAAATTAGTAAACAATAAACAGAGTTTATCGAAAAGAGAAGGCAACCTTGCAGGAAAAGTAAGATGATATACGATCAAAACTAAAGATACAAGCATGTGTCAAAACTATACGAGAGCTAGAAGCCTTATTAATTCTATAGTTTAATTGCTTTTCTCCTTTCTGGTGGTTGAAGAGATCAAGAAGATAAACATTATAGCACTCCCTATGATCTTCATTGGCCTTTTAACCTACAACAAACCCATAATATCAATGTAATTAATGGCAAAATTGGATAAAAATTAATTGGCAAGAGGGTCCCTGTCCATCGAAATCCCCAACATCACTGGCTATTATATCATAACGAGGATTTCTACAGGTATGTAAGTCATATCGTCTCAAGCCTATGTAGCCAACATGTGGCTACTTATGTATCAAACCCTACAATACACAATTGTTATTCTCCTTATAGCTTGCCTACCCAAATCTCTCTTGTGGGTATGTATTGAACCAATACTTGTGTTTTGTGACCACAAACCGGTTATCTCATCCATTGCTTATAATATCAAATATTCTCTCTTCCAGATTTCGTTTTACGATCAATAATCAATCCTCTCAGAATCTACCTAAGAACCCAAAACATAACTCTTCCTCTAATAATGATGATTGTAGTTTCTGCTGAGAGCCACGTGTTGGTTTGATTTGAGAGGATATGGCTTTCCAAAACAAAATAAACAATGGTTTACATACAACAATTATATCAATACGTACTAATAAGAAAACTAATATATATATATAAAAGCAAGGGATGAGATAACTGGTTATTGACCATAAGGTTTGATCCATAAGAAGCCACATGTTGGCTCCATAGGCTTGAGAGTATATGGCTTTCCATACCTGTAGAAAGGTCGAAAATGAAAGAATAGCTAGTGATGATGGCAATTCCGATGGACAGAGACCCTTTTGCAATTCATTTTTACCTAATTTTCCCATTAAATATATCGACATTATGGATTTGACGTAGATTTAAAGGCCAATGAAGATCATAGGGAGGGATCCCTACATTGTATAGCTTATTGACACTACAAGAAATTGGGCTTTCCATCAAGGGACATCCACCATGGGCGTACTGGACCTGTGTTCAATAAGCAATGACAACCACGGGCCTTGAAAGATGCTATATCACAGGCTCCTGTGGTGGATAATTTTTAATTACCATAGGAGTTTTTGGGCCTACGGTGAAGAAGTTTTATAATAACCACGGATATATCAGAGCCCGTGGTTATTGATACCGTATAAATATCAGTATTCTAGTAGGTGTTAGGTGTTAATCGGGAAGAGATCTGACGCCTAGCTCCTAGGCCGACTAATCGATGATTAATAGGAAATCTTTTTGTTCGCCTTTTGTAATTCTATCAGTATCCTGTGAGTTTTTTTTTCTTTTTTAATTTTTTGTTGATGAAACAAGACCCCACCATCTTCATTAATGTGCCCATCACCAATTATCACTTATCTACCATCAATCCACCCTATCACAGTACCACTCCCTTCCTTAGGTAACGTGCTCAACATCACCCATCTTCTCCCAATTAACGTGCAACCACTCTCTCTCATTTCAATTAGTGCTGTAATAATGGGCCGGCCCGTGACAGGCCGATCCAGGAAGACAACGGGCCGTGCTTGGCACGACCCGTGAAGGAAGAGAGCCAGGCCGCAGCCTGGCCCGTGCGGGGCAGCTGGTAGGAGGCCCGGCAGGCCGGCCCTCTACGGCACGCCAAGCGGGCGTGCCAGGCCTGTCGAACCGGCCTGTTGGACCGGTCAGCCGGTCTGTTCGGCCAAACAGGTTTTTTTTTTTTTTCAAAAACCCTCCAATGATTGGAATTCAAATTCCAGCCGTTGGAGCAATTTTTTTTAACAAAAACCCCCTTGAAATCTTTTAAATTACATTTTGACCCACAAATCAAATTTTTCTATAAATACTTCCATCCATTTCATTTTCCATTCACTCTCTCTATCTTTCTTTCAATCTCTCATTCTCTCAAATCTCAATCTCTAATATATTCTCCAATTTTCTAAATTTTTTCATTCAATTTGGTTATTACTCTCTCTACAAAATTCTCTACATTTTCCACCAACACACCAAATTTTAAAGGTACAATTTTGTTATTACTTTTGCTCAAACATATGCTCATAGTAAATTTATATGTTTATATTTAGATTTTAGTTACTTAATGAAAATATTTTTATTTAGTTAGTTAGTTTATCAATTTTTGGGCTTTAATGTTAATATTATTTGTTTAGTATATTAAGATTTTTAAGTTTAGTAGTAATTTTAATATTTGTTATTAGTAAATTTAGAAAGTTAATTTGTATTACTGAATTTAATTTTTGCAATAAATAAATGATGAATGTTAAGTGTAGTAATTACGTTTGATATTGTTTTTTTTTTCATAAATTATGAATTTTTAGTGTAGTTGTTTATTTTAATAATTTTGGTGAGTATATTATGAATTTAAAGTGTAGTAGTGAATTTAAAATTTTTTGTTAGTAGATTATGTTAGTAAATTTAAGAGTAGTGGTTCAATTCATCAATTTTATGTTAGTATATTATGTTAGTAAATTTATCAATTTTATTTGTAGTAGTGAATTTAATATTTTTGTTAGTAGATTATGATTTTTTTTGTTTATTTAATTTGTTTTTGAAGTAAATTAATTATTGTAAGTGTCGTATTATTTATAGTAATTATTGTTAGTAAATTGAGATTACTGTTAGTAAATTGAGATTACTGTTAGTAAATATTGATTTTTAATTTGACTATTAATTATTATAGTGCTCATATTTTTACTTCAGATAATGGATCCTAACCAGCAGCCTTATTTTCCGGACGGTTTGGATATGCTCAACGATGAATTTGATATTTCAGAGCCGACCCATACTCAAGCGGGACCTTCTGGTTCCGGCGTTACACCAACATCACGTCCCAGAAAATTAACATCAGATGTATGACAATGTTTCAACATAGTCCAAATGACACTCCCAAATGGGACGTCTGGCCAAAGAGCTAAATGTAAGTTTTGTCATAAGGATTATGCTACAAGTATGAGGGGAACCGGAAATTTGAGACGGCATATGCAAATGTATGCCTGCACATGGATAGGTAGACACTACAACCCATACACAACTTCAACGGCACCCAGACGGGTCCGTTACGACGTGGCAGTTCGACACCATGCACGCTAAAGAGTGTTTGACACGATACATTGCACAAACTGATCAACCGATCAATATTGGTGAGAGTCCATTTTATAAAGAATTAATCACATCTGCATATAACCCCCAATTTGAACCTGTTTCTAGAACCACCACTAGAAATGATTTGATACGATTGTTTGAAACCCAAAGGGATGACTTAGTTGAAATACAGCATTTAAGTGTCTCTGTTGCATTAACTTCTGATATTTGGAATGCATGTTCCAAACAGGATTATTTATGTGTCACATGACACTATTTAGATTCTGACTAGAGGATAATAAAAAGAATTTTTGGTTTCCGTCCTATGAAATTTGCACATACCGTAGAAAACAATTTTTAAAGATTTTTTACAATACCACTTTAACTCTTTCCGGGGTATATTACCCCACATCTTCCCAGACAATCCATCATATAGTGGAAATGTCTGAACTGTTAAACAGTTATAGAGAAGATGAATATCTAGGCGCTGCAGTTGTTGCCATAGAGACAAAGTTGAAAAAAATATTGGGCTAACATTCCCCTACTTTATGCCTTAAGTGCTATAGTAGATCATAAGGTTAAATTATCTGGTTTAGAAGTTTTGCTTGAGTTTATTGGTATTAATTTGTCAATAGATTATTCATAACAAATTACTGACATTCGAACCAAGTTGTTCGAGATTTTTCGTATTTATGAGAGCATGTTTGGCAACATTGACACCCTCCAATCAACACAACCGGAGACAGAGCCGAAACAAACAAGTTGGAGCCTTCTGAAACGCCGATAAAAGGACAAATCAGCAAGTACTTCTTCAGGGCAAAAATCTAGCCCATCTTCTTGTACCGAACTTATTAGGTACCTTGAAGCACAGTTCGATGTTGTTGAAGACAAGAAAGAGTTTGATTTGTTGTTATGGTGGAAGACCTATACGTACAGGTATCCAGTTCTGTCACACTTAGGACGTGACGTACTGGTTATTCCAGTGTCAACGGTGTCTTCAGAATAAGCTTTCAGCACTAGTGGACGCATAATTGAACCAAGAAGAAGCTGTTTGTCTCCAGAGATGGTGGAGGTACTAACATGCCTTCGGGTTTGGGAGCATGCTAAAAAAAAGTTGTAAAATCTAACTGTAGATAAAGAACTTATTCTAAATTTCGACAATCTATATATTGATAACCCTTCAGGTAGTGACCAGGGCCAGAACTAGATTATACTTTTACATATGTATTTATTATTTACTTGTAAGTTGTAAAACGGTTGCACTCTTTTTCCCTTATCAAGATTTTATCCCACTGGGTTTTTCTTGGTAAGGTTTTTAATGAGGCAATCATGTAAGTATGTAATACTGAATTCTATAAGTGAAAAATAAATAAATAATTAAAAAATTGTTCGTTCTCTTTATTCATTTCAAATTCTAATAATTGTTCGTTCTCTTTATTCATTTCAAATCCTAAACCCTAAACCCTAAACCCTAAATCCAAACAAACGTAATTTGAAAAAAAAAATTGGACCAAAAGACTAGCCGACCGGACCAGGCCCGTCTGGCCTGCCAGAAGGGGCCAACGGGTCGGCCTGGTACGGCACGCAGACACGGCCCGCTTGAGGCAGGCCCCCGTGCCGTGCCGGGCATGCTGTTTCAGAAACAGGCCTGGCGGGGCCGGTCCGCGACACTGTTGCGTGCCAGCCAGGCCTGTTTCCACAAATGGACTGGCCAGGCCAGGCCGTGCTTAATGGGCTAGGCCAGTCCAGTCCATTTTTACACCACTAATTTCAATAGACATTTCATCTCTCCATAACCCCTCTCTGTTTCTCTCTCTTCTCAACTCTATCACCAATCAGTAAATTTTCAACACTCTCTCCATCTCTGTCTCTCTTCATCATCGATCTGGGTTTTGTTTATTATTTCAATTTTAACACTCTCTCTTCATCTCTCTTCAAACTCCATATTTATCTCTACAACTCCATCTTTTCTTTTTCTTTTTCAAAATCATCTCTCTTCAAGTTTTTATTATCGATCTGTGTAAATTTACAACTCCCTCTCTCTTTTCATCTCTATGCAACTCCATCTTCTTCTTCTTCTTCTTCCAATGGATCTGGGTTTCAACGTCGAGTTCCAGCAAGCTGGGCCACTGTTTTTTTAAATATACGGCTCCTTTTGGTCCACCGAGGGCGACCAAAGTTGTGGACTAGTCGCTCTCCGCCTAATAAGGCAGATTTCGACTTTTCGGTACGGGGGAAGGCTGTCTAGCGATTTTCTGGCTATTAATCAGTCGATTTGTCTGATTACTAGAACAATGATAAATATTAAGTTCCTATGAAAAAATCTCCAAAATTGTTTGTAGATCGTGAAATTGACTAGCTTGTTTGATCATGAAAATCCCCATCTTCCTCGTGTGAAATTCCAACGACTTCCTTCTCTTTGACCTTCGCTCACCTCGCCACTTCTCTTCTCCAAATTCTCCAACAACAGCATCGGAAATATATATATATATATATTAGATACTCTTCAATTTCATGGAACACCTGTCTTTTTTTTTAAAATATCATTTAACATCTATCTACTTCTACATCAATTGGAACATGACACAAATCTTACATCCCTATAACTCTCTCAAATAGAAAGTTGTTATCCAGTAAAAATAAATAATCTTAATATGGATTTTTAATGAAAAATAAATAACGAAAATGGATTTTGATTTAAAAAAATCGAGAAAGAAAAGAAGTAGGCAAGAGGAAGAATAGTAATATAATTAAAGATAACAACAAAATCGGAAATAATAATAAAGTTGATTAAATAATATAATAATAGTTATAGGTGGTGTATACTTACAAAAATATAATATATTATAATTAAAGAAAATGTATTTTTGGTATTAAGTGGGGTTTATTTTAAAATTAGAGATTTTTTTTTAAATTTTAATAGATGTAATTACAAAAGTGGTGTAGATACAGTTTTGGAGGGATGCCATTATTGACACTTTTACATAATTAACTAGATTGGGCCTAGGCCTAGGCCATTTTAGTATTGTCAGGCCTGTTAAATATGATTTTCTCTTCAAGGAGAGATTCAAAGCAACATGTCACTCTGTTTGGACCCCAGAGTCATTAACTTAAACCCGCTAATACTGGAAGAAGACCTTCCACATTTGAAAAGACATGATTATCTTACAATCTAGAAAAAGAAAATGTCTTCAATTTCTTGTTGGAAAATGATATGTGATATACAAGTCTATCTTAATTGACTCTAAAACATGAAAGAAGAATTTTCTCATGAGAGTGATACTTAGCAAGTTGTTGATTGTACAAGGCCAATAATCAAAGCAACTGCCCCAAGGACCAAGTTACGACCTCAGTGAGTCAAAGTGTATTAGAAGAATAAATAAATTCATGTTGGAAAATAATATGTAAACTAAAAGATAAGATATTTCAATATTCTAAATAATAAGAGATGAATTTTGAAACAAGAAAGATAATAAGAAATCATATTTATTACGTTACAAAGATACTGAGGTAAGTGCTTGAGTTCCAAGTTAAAGTTAGGAGCAGAACGAGTCAAGTTAGGAGCTGATCGCGTCAAGTTAGAAGTTCTGGTCTGAATGGGGGAACTTTTGTTGATTCTTTAACCAATTGTACCAAATTAGAAGTTCTGGGATTAGATTCAAATGGGTTTGGTGGTGTTTTACCCAATTCCATCAATTTCTTGTTGGAAAATTATATGCCTGTGATGTACAAGTCTATCTTGACTCTAAAACATGAAAGAAGAATTTTCTCTTGAGAGTGATACTCAGCAAGTTGTTGATTGGGTAAGGCAAATAATCAAAGCAAGTGGCCCAAGGATCAAGTCACGATCTCAATGAGTCAAAGTGTATTAGACAAATAAATAAATTCATGTTGGAAAATCATATGTCAAGCTCAAGATAAGAGAAGAATTTTCCCATGAGAGTGTCAGCAAGTTGAATGTATATCACAGAAGCAATGGAATTCTGTTCCTTTCAGCGACTTGACTTATTAAACTTTGCAATCGGAATTCTCTAAAAAAGCACTAATTCTGCAGAAAATCCAGAAGCATCACACTCGAGCACCAACAGAAAAAAATCCACACACTACCTCAATCATTGATAATTTCTGTAGAAACATGCTTCAACTACAGATGCTGCCACAAACCTGAAGATCCATGACAAAATACTTCCAAATTTCGGTTTTCCATTCACTTTCTCACCCTATTTACAAATACAACCAGTTTTACTTCCCCTAACACGGTATTCTAGATTTGAACATCATACAATACATAACACCAATCAATTCACCGATCCAAGCCAATCTTAAGCAGAAGATCAAGCTACCACAAGTTAAAAAACATATAATCAGATTGAATAATCAATTCAACAATTTCTTCATGCAGAAGTGATTGATCCAAGTGTTGAAAGTTGGAATTTAATGTTCTATGGAAACACCCATAGAAGAAGATAATTCTAATTACAGAATTACTAGTTACAGTCGAAGATAATTCTCTAGTCATAATTGAATAAACACGAAGATTGAAAGTAAAAGCTTCCATTGTCAGTTTTCTTCTATCATCTTTGAATAATCCACAACCTTACAACCAGACAAATGAAAAGATTGCAAGTGAATTCATGAAGCACTTAATTTAGCATAGCTTGCTTATGCTGAAACTAACAAATCACAGATGACACAAAAGCACTGACAACAACAAAAACTTAATTAAACATCTAATTAATAGACATAGAAACAAAATTATTCAACATTTCATATTTTCATTGAGAAGGGGTGGAAGCAAAAGCTGCGCTAACCTGTTAATTATCAAACATCTGGAGCTTGAATTTCCAATTAATCAACCATCTGGAGCTCCACCAGCTTCAATCATATATAAAAAAATGATTTTGATCTTCAAGGAACTAAAGGAGTCGTTTGAAGTCGGTCAATTTGTAAAATGGGTGAAAAATATTGCGGGAAAATAAAGCAAACTGTTTTTGGATTTTTAGTTTAAAAGGTCGGGAATGATTTCTGAGAACCGATGAATACGGAATCGTCGTACCTAATATATATCCATATATAGTGGTGGATTCAAATTTTTTAATCAGGTACGGTATTTGAATAAAATAATAATTATATATATATAAATACTGAAAAATTAAGATCAACATAAAGTGAGTATTTTTAGTAAACAAAATTAATTATTTTTCTTTAAAGAAAAATGCATAAAATAATGAAGTTTAGAGTGTAAAATAAAGCAAAGGAACTCTTACTTAAGATAAACTAAATAATCTTATATTTAAAAAAGAAATAAGAATAAGAAACATAATTAATATACGAATAATAACAAGAAAAACAACACAAATTACAATATAATTTTATAATACGAAATTTTGTTTTGTATTTATTATGAATTCACTTTAAATTTATACAAAATAATTGATTAATAAATATTACTAGATATGTTTTTGAATTTTTTTTCTTATAATTACTGATTTATTGATTCTAAATAAATTAAAATATAAAATAGGGAAAAATACCAAGAATAAAGTAAAATGATTCATAATAATAAATAGACCACATTAATACAATAAATTAAAATTTTGAGATTTTAGGGTTTATTGACCGTTAAGTTTATCAAACTAAAATTATTAGAAATAATAAAAGTTTAAAATAATAATATATAAGTTACTACTAAATTAAATTAAATTAAATTAAGTAATGATAAATGAAGGGTAGTGAAGAGGTTTGAAAAGAAAAGATTAATTGTTTTATTTTAGAAAAATATGAAAATTTGAGAAATGAATTAAAAAAAGATATAAAAAAATGTTAAAATTAAGCTAAATTAAAGGAAAGATTGAGGGGACTTGAACCATTGTCGTGGTGGGACTTAGGAGTAGAGATGTACATATTTCCCCGGGGTCCCAATTCCCTGCGTCCCCATCCCCGTTTGGGGATTTTTGTGTGTGGGAAAAATGGGAAAAATGGGGGGGGGGGGGATGAATTTCATCCACAAATTGAAATAGGGATGGGGGAACCCCTCCCCATCTCCATTTCCCCATTTTCCCCACAATTATATTGAAATGAGGATGGGGATGAGGATGAGATCCCCCACCCCCATTTTCCCATTTCCCCATTTCCCCCAAACATATGTAAATATAATTATAATATATATTATTAATTATAATATATATTTGTATTTGTAATATATTAATGGGTTTTATTTTGTATTTCTAATGGAATGTTTGTTTTTTTAAGTTTAATTTGTAATTTTTAGTTAAATGATGAAATAGAAAAACGGAAAAAATGGAAAAACGGAGAAATACGAAAAAAAACAGGAAAAATGGGGAAATGGGGATGGGGATGGATATACCTTCCCCCAAAATTCTCCATCCCTATTTTCCTCAAATGGGGAAATGGGGGGGGGGGGGGGGGAGATGGGGGAAGAGTATAGGAAGTGGGGATGGGGATGGGGGGACCTATATCCATCCCCATTCCCCAAATGTGCATCCCTACTTAGGAGTAACCCGACCAACTGTGCTAACCTGTTACATTAGCTGAAGTTTTGTTATGTAAAACAAATCAACTTTTCTTTTTAAAAAAAATTGAGGTGGGGCACGGGGCTCCACCTGAGCTAAACGTGGGTTAGTCCCTGCCCATATATAACTCATAACAGATAATAACATCAATAGTAGAAAAATATATGAGAGAAAATAAACCAATCATAACACAAGATATACATGGAAAACCTAAAACGGGTAAAAAACCACGGGTCGTCAAGACGACAAAGAAAGTTCCACTATATGATAAATTTTTACAACCATATATTTCAGGATTTTCTCTCACACAAAACCCCTAAACCATGCTCACAAGATCCTCACCAAGAACCCCAAAATATCCCCTAGGTGTCCCCTGAATATCACCCACGGATCTCTTACTTGATCAACTGATATTCCCTTTGATCCCTCAATGGATATTCCCACGGGTCTCTCACCCGACTCTCTCTACTCTTTCCACTATCTGATATTACATGGTGTTTCTTAACTCCATACAAAATAACCTAGATACACGGTTTATTTATACCAGTTACATGGAGTTTAACATAAGAGGAATCCTATTCCTAAATGTACAAGAATTACTTGTTTCACATAAATACTATTTCCTATTTATGATAAGTCTTTTTGTTAAGGAGAAATCCTTTTCCCTAAGGTACATGACTTTCCTATTCTTCATGAAGACAAACTCTTTCCTTTTCCGATTAGCATAAGAACTTTCAGAAGAAAACACATTTCCTATTTTCTTGCAACATTCCTGATTTGGGCAGGATACGCCATTTCCGCAGTCTAGGCTGTGGTGTGCACCCCACTTCCTATACTGTAGAAAGCCACTGGAGATGACCGCTCAGATACCGCAATCTACGCTTTTGCCTCCGTCGCGGTCTACACTGCGCTTGATCTCCTGGAAACGACCGCCCTCTATGTCGCGGTCTGTGCACTTGTCCGCACCGTGGAACCTACTAGAATTCGTTTCTTCAGTTCTTTCAAT
This sequence comes from Dipteronia dyeriana, assembly GCA_032871835.1. Classification (NCBI taxonomy): domain Eukaryota; kingdom Viridiplantae; phylum Streptophyta; class Magnoliopsida; order Sapindales; family Sapindaceae; genus Dipteronia; species Dipteronia dyeriana. Next base: position 1,997,821 of record CM065303.1, read on the forward strand.
CTTTAAAACACCTCAAACACCATCTTCTACTTCCAAATGTATCCCACGTCTCTAGGAAGCTCCACATCAGTTTAGTCTTGTTTGGTTAATATTGGGTTCACTTGATAGTACGTTTTTTCTCCCCTTTGACTTGAATTATCAAGACTTTTTTCCACAGTCACGATTCTCATCACCAAGAATCAACATACCCCACCACAAGGTATAACCACTTAGGAACGAACCATCATAAGAATTTTTTTTTCTTTCTTCATTTTGCTTTGTGTTCGTTGTTCCGGCACAATGTCGAAAATAACTTGCTGAAATTGTGGTGCAACTCCTCACGTCAGATTACCACGGAGTTCGTCAGCCATCAACATCCTTGTCCACCATACACCTTGCATCACTTTCTGACCAATGCCTTGTGCACAATTATGGACCACTAACAACAACATATCCTCATCCATGTCCTGTGGGGAAAACTGTCATAAGGATAAACATGTCCTTACATCACCCAACCCTGTGAAAGACCTTTCGTCCTTGTATCACATACCTGGTGAAAGACTTGTTACTAGAACCGGGAGTGCCTTGCCTAATAAACCCCACACCACCATCAGAGACTTCGAGCGTTCAATTTTTTTTTATATTCAATAAACGCCTTGTGTAACCCAGATTGGATCTCCTTGACTTGTACCTGTCACAAAAAAAAAAAAAATCCTCCATCTCTATTCTTTTTTCATCAAACCCCATCGAGTTCGAAACCGCTTTCAAGACGTATCTCTTTTACTAAACTATATTAGGCAACCATGAATAATCATCCCAATACCACCAAGTCCTTCATACGATCTCTTGTAAAGACTTGAAAAAAACACCATTGCCAAACCATAACTACCAAGTCCTCCATACGGCATCCCGTAAAGACTTGAAACCGCCATCGCTGAACCAAGATTTTGATACCACTTGTTGGGGATGATTTCTGAGAACCGATGAATGCGGAATCATCGTTCTAACATGGAAAGCTAAATTATTCTACTCCTACATTAAATTACTCTACTCCTAATCCCAATCATGCATACATATCAATTTCAAGCCATTCATACACATACATATCATAATAAGAGCATTAAAACTCATAATTCCAAGAGCAAAACAAAACCCAAATGAATTTAAGTACAAAAATACATATATAGCACATGTGAAAGATTTACAAATTCCCAATTCGGGATTACACATTAAAGAAATGAAAATATAAGGAAAATGAGTAAAAATGAGCAAACCCTTGAAGACAAACCCTCTAAAGATGCTTCAAATCTTTCCTAACTCGGTTTTGGTCCAAAGACCACTCCTATTTCCTTGAAATTGGTACTAAAATGGGTGGAGGAAGTGTAAAATGGTGGTATGGAGGTGTATGGTGAGCTCCCATAGAGGAAAAACCTCCATGGGAACTTGAATCACTCACTTATTTGGTGAAGAAGATGGAAGAGATGAAGAAGATGGTGAGAGGTTCGGTTTTGGGGTGTGGGCGCTGTGTTTGGGGGAAGATATGGGGAAGAGAAGTCCCAAGAATGAGGAGAACATAGGGTATTTATAGTATTGAGAGGTTAGGGCAAGAATTGAGTGTGAAAAGATAAGATTGCCCCCTCAAAAACGAGTTGATAATGGCAAATCTGAGCACGTGCGCTGGTCGACCAACAACACACTAGCACCAACCTACTGATATTTTACGCTGGTGAGGTTGCGTTGGTCGAGTGGCGCCTCACCAGCGCCACCCTTTGATTCCTTGATTCCTTGATTCATCAGTATTTTCCAACAGCACGCACCGTTACGGAAATGACCTTCAAAACTCTTCAATTAAACTTAAATACATTCCGTAGGGAACATGTACCTACATAAAGCTTACAAACACATTAAACACCAAAATATGTTAAAAAATGAGAATAAAAGCTAGGTAATGAAGACCTCAAATAGGTATATAAATCGTTCCAATCAAATTTCTAATTAATCAACAATCTTGAGCTCCACCAGGTTCAATCATATATAAAAAAAATGATTTTGATCTTCAAGGAACTAAAAGAGTCGTTTGAAGTCGGTCAAATTGCAAAAATAAATATAGTGGGAAAATAGAGCAAACTATTTATGGATTTTTTCCTAGTATAAAACAGAAAAGATCGAAGAAGAGAGTTGATATAGTAACGTTTGAGAAAAGAAGAGAAATTTACAGAAAGTGATGATGTGAGTGGGCACGTCATGGCCTTTGCCGACTGTCAGGCCACGTCATCAGCTAGGTGTTGGCGTGGTTAACATTTCCATGACATGACTTTCCACGATATAACACATCCCAGATTACATAATTAGTTACAGATTGGGCCTGGGCCATTTGGTTGTCCAGTTAAATTGGGCTGCTTAGCTTTGAGCTATTGACTGAAATAGTTTTGAATCTGATACCCATATTTATCTCCGTCTCGTGAATACTGCTGTGTCTGTTGCCTTCAATTATGAACAAACACAGAGAGGAAAAATCTAAAGCATAGTGTCCACAGTTGACAGTACATACTCAGCTTATGTAATTGCAATTCTCTCATCATTATATATTAGAGCTCAGTTTTCACATACGTATGAATATGATCTACATAATTCATTGAACTTGGAAGAATGATAAAGATAAGAGTTTGAAGAATTTAACAGAAACAAAAGCTCCCAAATTTCAAAACATATATGATTATATTCCTTTCAGCGACTAGACCCAACTTTGCAGGTGGAATTCACCAACCAAGCACTAAATCTTTTCTACTGCTTCATTGAGCTCAAGAGTCATGTCGCAGGAAGACAAATGTCTCATCTCTGCTGCTTGATAGCGAAGATTGACAAATTTGTCTTCGTTGTTGAATATATATCACAGAAGCAATATTAGAATTCTCGTTTTAACTTGGCAAAGAAGCAAATTATTCAGCTTCATAACCTATGGAAACAACATCTTTTATACGCATGATGATTTTGATGCTTAGCTTAGTAAACATCTCTTTGTACACTGCCAATCCCACATTCAGTAATGAAACAGATCAGATCGCTCTGTTTGCTTTCAAGGATGCCATCACTGAAGACCCCCTTGGGGCGCTGAGTTCATGGAACAATTCTGTCGATCTCTGCCATTGGCATGGAGTAAAGTGCGGACGCCATCACCAGAGAGTGGTAGAGCTGGACTTGATGTCTCAGAAGCTGGCAGGGACTATATCACCCTTCATTGGAAATCTGAGCTTCCTTAGGTCCATTTACCTTCAAGAAAACCGGTTCCGAGGCAACATCCCGCCACAAATCAGCCATTTGTCACGCCTGCAGAATCTGAATCTCTCTTACAACACTCTTCAAGGAGAGATTCCAAGTAATTTGTCACTCTGTGTGGACCTCGGAGTCATCGACTTAGGGAAGAATGGTCTTGTTGGGAAAATTCCAGCGGCATTTGGTTCTCTTTCCAAGCTCACTACTCTATATCTTTACGCCAACAGTCTGCATGGAACTATCCCTCCATTTCTTGGTAACCTTTCCCTTATCCAATTACTCTCTCTCGCACAAAATAACCTTGAAGGAACCATTCCAGAATCAATTGGCCACCTCACCAATTTGTTGTTTTTTCTTATTGGTGAAAATAAAATTTCTGGTACAGTTCCCCCTTCCCTCTACAACATTTCCGCCCTCATGGATTTATACCTTATAAAAAACCAGTTAACAGGTAGTCTACCTTTGGACATCGGGATCAGGCTCCCGAACCTTCGTCAATTTTCCGTCGGAGAAAACCAATTCACTGGGCGTTTTCCACCTTCTTTCTCCAATGCATCTGGGATGACAATTCTTGACATCTCTAGGAGCGGATTTTTTGGGCCTGTTCCTGTTGATCTTGGAAGAAGAATGAATGATCTTCGTTGGCTGAATTTGGGTCAAAATAATCTAGGAACTGGGGTTGCTGGTGATCTAACTTTTGTTGATTCTTTAACCAATTGCACCAAATTAGAACTACTGGCATTAGATATAAACGGGTTTGGTGGTGTTTTACCCAATTCCATCGCCAATCTCTCAACTCAACTTAGATTCCTACTAATAGGACAAAATCGATTAGTTGGGAACATCCCAGCTGGTGTATCAAACATTGTCAACCTACTTACACTTGCCTTAGAATTGAACCTTCTCTCAGGTTCTATTCCTTTCAATATAGGGAAGCTTCAAAATTTGGAGGAACTAGCTTTATGTCAAAATCATCTATCCGGATCAATCCCAGAATCCATTGGCAATCTTACTCATATCTTCGAACTCCAACTGCAAGACAACAATCTGACAGGAAGCATCCCTCAAAGCTTTGAAAACATTAAAGGCTTGCAAACATTAAATCTTGCTCACAACAACCTTGGTGGTTCTGTACCTAAAACAATTGGCCTTTTCTCCTCTTTAATTTCCATTAACTTAGCACGCAACTCTTTTAATGGTTCCCTTCCTTCGGAACTTGGTACCTCTAACAATCTGGAGGAAATGGATATTTCCAACAATTATTTGTCAGGTGAACTTCCGATGACTCTTGGGAGCTGTTTGAGACTTGAAGTCCTTCTTCTGAGCAGCAACTCATTTAATGGAAGCATCCCTTCCTCTTTTACTTTCTTGAAAGGACTGAAGGCTTTGGATCTATCTCACAACAACTTGTCTGGCACAATTCCAATAGATCTACATAAACTTTCCTTCCTTCAGAAGTTGAACTTGTCCTTCAATAACTTAGAAGGTGAGATTCCATTGAAAGGTGGTTTTACCAACACAAGTGTGATTTCAATTGTCGGAAACAGAAATCTCTGTGGGGGTATTCCTGCATTCCACTTACCAGCCTGCCCCATTCTTGCTTCTAAGAAGCAGAACAATCGTCTTGGCTCCAAAGTTATCATCATAATAATCAGTGTGGGTCTTTGTTTGGTAATTCTAATATTTGTGGTTGCTATTTATTGGAAAAGAAAACCAAGAAAAGCTTCATCTGAAACACCCCTTGGCGAGGAGTTTTTGAGGGTTTCTTACAACGAGCTTCTTAAAGCTACTGACGGATTTTCTTCAAGTAACTTGCTTGGTGTTGGAAATTTTGGTTATGTGTACAGAGGAATTCTTCAGCATAATGAAAAACCTATAGCAGTGAAGGTATTCAAACTTGAACAATTGGGAGCTTCAGAGAGCTTTATTACAGAGTGTGAAACGTTGAGGAAAATTAGACATCGGAATCTTCTCAAGATAATCACAGCTTGTTCAAGCATAAATTTTGAAGGTAGGGATTTTAAAGCTCTTGTTTTCGAGTTCATGCAAAATGGGAGCTTGGAAAGTTGGTTGCATCCAAGTGAAAATACAACAAGGAAGTTAAACTTGACACAAATGTTGAACATAGCTATTGATGTTATTTCTGGGTTGGAGTATCTTCACCACCACTGTGAAACACCGATTGTTCATTGTGATTTAAAGCCGAGCAATGTTCTCCTAGACGAGGAAATGATTGCTCATGTGGGAGACTTTGGGTTGGCCAAGTTCCTGGCAGAAGATGCAAGTAATCCTACTGAACAACACACCAATTCGATTGCAATCAAGGGTTCCATAGGATACGTTGCACCAGGTAAGAAATTCACTTACGCCTTTAAGATCATGTTTTATTATAATGTAGCATTGTACTCGAGTTATTTGGAAGAAAATTTCAATCTTGTAAGGGAATTGACTCGTTTTTTTTCCTTATAATATATATGTAGAATACGGGTTGGGAGAATCAGTATCATCACATGGAGATATTTATAGTTACGGAATACTTCTGCTAGAGATATTGACAGGGAAGAGACCAACGGACGAGATGTTTAAAGATGGTCTAAGCCTCCATAGTTTTTGTAAGATGGCATTGCCTGATAGAGTGATGGAGATTGCAGACTCATGCCTGCTAATACTCGATGAAGAACTTAATGGTCAAACCAACATGAGCAGAGGTAAAGTCAAAGTGAACAAATGTTTGATTTCACTTGTAAGGATTGGAGTTGCTTGCTCAACTGGAACACCGCACGAACGAATGGGTATAAGTGAGATAGTGATGGAGTTGAACGCAATCAAGCAAGCTTTTCTTGGTATGGGCATTCATGGACAGAGGCGTGCGAGGATGCAATTAGTCGGCCGGGGAACTTCTCAACTAGATAATGTTTAAACCTTTCATTCTCTTGAATAAGAGCATCTTCTTTTTGGTCATAAAAATTCAACTCCTGTATTTGTTTGTTGTCTTCAATTATAGACAAGCGGAGAGGCCAACACTCACCAGAGCATCCACAGATCAAGTGCATCAACCACTTGTTTTATAGTTTCGTTATGTTTTTTGTGCATTAGTCTCGTGGATTGTTATTGCATAATATTCTGCTTCTTTATTGAAATTCTCTAATCATTTTATATTAGACCTCAGTTTTCACTTGCAGTGTATAATGGCAAGGATAGCTCTAAGTCTCAACATGATAAATATAATCTATGTAATTCGTTCCTCCGGACGAAAGAATAAAAATCAGACTTGGTAAAACATAAACAGAAACTTCCAAATTTGAAAAGATGATAAAATTTCGACATCATTGGCCGTTCAATGAGCTCTCAATGAGCTCACTTCCAAATTTGAGATTGCTTGATTTCACTTGTAAGAATCGGAGTTGGTTGCTCGACAGAAACACCGAGCGAAAGAATGAGTATAAGTGAGGTAGTGATGGAGTTGAATGGAATCAACCAAGAATTTCTTTGTGCAGACATATTCATAAGAAGGCATATAGTGATGCAAGTAAACGGGCAAGGAACGTTCGCAGATAATTAATTATGGACAAACATAGAGATGCAAAATCTTAGGAGATTATCCAAAGTTGAAGTGCATCAAACACTTGTTTAACAAAGACTGGTAATTTACATATTCAACTTATGCCATTGCAATTCTCTCATCATCTTATATTAGACCTCAGTTTTCACATACTTGCATAACGACAATGGTGGTTTAAGTTTCACCTTGATAAATATGATCTACGTAATTCATTTATCTTTGAAGAATTTAATGGAAACAAAAATTTCCAAATTTGAAAAGATGTATGATTATATTACAATCTAGAAAAAAAAAACTCTTCCATTTCTTGTTGGAAAATCGTATGTGATGTACAACTGTACAAGTCAAGATATATACCTTGCATCTAAAACATGACAGAAGAATTTTCTCATGAGTAATATATAGCAAGTTGTTGATTGTATGAGCACAAGAATCAAAGCATGTGCCCAAGAAATTTTATTCAATACGAGATGAATGTACTCATGAGAAAGATAACAAGAAATTTTATTCAATACGTTCCGAAGAGATCGTGGGAAGTGCCCCAAGGACCAAGTTAAACTGTACCAAGGGGCAAGGGGCAAGGACCAAGTTAGAAGCTGAATGAGTCAAGTCATCTTCATGGGCAATTACTGAAGTTGTCCATTTATATTTGTCTAATTCTTTTAATTTTAATTATTATTATTATCACTTTTAATTTAACAAAATTATTTATACAGTTCATAAAAAACAATATTTCAAAACATAAAGAATCATACACTAGTTTATTAATAGAATAAATAGGGCTCGAAAAATAAATGACACTATTTCAGAGGGGTGTTGTGCAAATATCACCAGCTTAGTAATGTAAGTTTAAAATGCACCATTTAACGTAAAGAGACGAGAATACCCTGACAAAATTGATAAAGAGAGAAAGTTGTCGAGTCTGAGAAAAGCAACAGTGAGAAAGAAACCGACGACAACGAAATCGACGATGAGGAATTGACGGCTAATTGACCGGAATGTGAATACAGTACATTTCGCAGCGATTGACAGAGGTAAGTTCAGTTTGTTTTATTTATCGATTTATTGTTGATAACTTATCATTGCATTTTAAACTTGTTCTGTTGATTGAAATTGTATATTAGGGTTGACAATGGTTGTGGTTTTGGTTTGGGTTTGAAATGAGGTTGAATATACTATGAGGAAGATGAAATTTTGGTATCGAGTATTGTTTTTTTTTTTTTTAAAAAAAATCGAGAATATTTCAAGCGAAATAGAGGAATTTTTATAGAAAGTTTCGAGGAAATTTATCATACGATCGAGATTATTTCTCAAAGGATTGAGAACATTTTCAAAGCACCGAGAATATTTTTAAAGGATCGAGAAATTGTTTGAAACGATCGAGAAGATTTTTCAAAGAATCGAGAGGTTTTTCAAAGGATCGAGAATTTTTTAAAACGATCGAGAATATTTTTCTAACGATCGAGAATGTTTTTCAAAAGATCAAGATTTTTTAAAATGACCGATAAGAGACGATTTTTCAAAGAATAGAGAGGTTTTTCAAAGTATCAAGACTATTTTCAAAGGATTGAGAATTTTTTCGAACGATCGATAATATTTTTCTAATGACCGAAAATGTTTTTCAAAGGATCCAGATTTTATAAAATGATCGAGAAGATTTTTCAAAGGATCGAGAATTTTTTCTAACCATCGAGAATGTTTTTCAAAGGGTCGAGATTTTTTAAAATGATTGAGAAGATTTTTCTAAGAATCGAGAGGTTTATAAAAAGGATCGAGACTATTTTTAAAGGATTGAGAATGTTTTCAAACGATCGAGAATATTTGTCTAACTATTGAGAATGTTTTTCAAAGGGTCAAGATTTTTTAAAATGATCGAGAAGATTTTTCAAAGGATCGAGAGATTTTTCAAAGGATCGAGAATATTTTCAAAGTATCGAGAATTTGTTTCAAACGATCGAGAATATTTTCTATTTTTTTTATAGTTTACTGATATATTGTTTCTGTGACATTGCAGATGACGAGCAGATTGAAGGAATTGCTTAAAACTATAGATGGAGGTTGATTCAAGGGAAAATTGACCCGACACGATTTTAAAGCCCTCGCCCGTATAGACGATGCACTTAACCGGGTCCCTGAAGAGTTTACTGTTGAGGATCGGCGTCAGTTTATGACCTCCTGTTTTGGGCATTTCATGTCGATGCACCGGGAGCTGAAGTTTTCGGGTGGTCTTATTCATCAGCTGCTGTTGCGGGAGTTGGACCATGACAGGCCGACACAGGCCGACAGATGAGATGCAGGTTCTTGTTAGGGAACCATGTGGTCAGGTTTTTGAAGGTGGAATTTAGCCTCATCACCGGATTACGTTTTGGAGTCGTACCAGACACGAGTATGTATGTTGTAGTTAAGAATGACATACATCAACTGTACTTTCCTGGACACGATAAGGTATCGTTGGATGACTTGAGGGTTGTTCTTACCCGCGGAGAGTTTCAACAGGTGTACAATGCTGTGAAGTTGTGCCTCATTTACATGTTGAACTGGATATTGATGGGGGTGGACGAGAGATTGAAGATTCCAGTTTGGCAGTTTCGGTTGGTAAAGGACCTCAATGCCTTCGATGCGTTCCGGTAGGGGTGCCCACGTTTATAGGCATTCTATCTTTTCATTCAAGCATGCATTACCGCGACTACGTGAGGAGAGACGCTAGCAGTCACAGGGCGATGTTGGACATTCCATGGAGGGGTACAACATTTACGGTCTATCACATGCCTTTTTGGTAAGAAATTTGATTTCCAACATGTACATTAAATTTCGTTTCCAAAATTATTTTGGATTATAACTGTACTTATCTTTGATGCAGATATTTGCTTTCGAGGTGATCCCCCAACTGGGCGTCGATTTCGGAACTCGAAGGGTTACAGACCTTTCTCCTCGTGTGTTGAAGTGGGAGGTGACCAAACAACCTAGAGGGAATAAGTTTGACAAGATTTTTAGTGCTAGGGTAATTATTTAATTTGTTAATCGTTATATTACTTACTATAAGTAACAATGACATTAGTCTAACTAAGCTTTCAGATGTCTGCGAGGATGGAAATCGTGTCCATAGCAGCTGCGGAGGTGACACCGTACTTTGCAGGCCTAAGTGAGGGGGGGGGGGGGGGTGGAGCCTGTATATACATGACGATAGGTTTCACCTTCCTACTATCCCTGATCCGACTATTAGTGCAGATCGTCCCGAGGAGGAGGGTGGGGGTGAGAGGTGTAGTGAAACGGAGCCTTCAGACCCAATGGGTACAGATTTCAGTGGCATGGACACTGGTGGATCTGAGCCGTCTCCTCGGTGAGTGAGGCGTAGAAGGTTTAGGTTTACCACCCCAGGACCTGGTGCCGCTACAGGGGATTCCCTTGCAGGCGTTGGACTTGATGGGGAGGTAAGTTGAGATGGTAGTTTTGTTTTTATTAACAAGATCTGTTAATTGTTTTAGTATTAACAATGTTGCATGATTTCAGGTCCCATGGGAACATCAGTTCAACGAGTTATGTGAAGCCCTCCGGAAGAGTGAGGATGATTGATAACAACAGCACCAGGAGTTGCTGGATTTGATCCGGAAGAGCAATGAAGATCGACAACAACAACATAGGGAGTTGCTTGCATTGATCAGGGGCCTTCAGGACTTCAAGACGCATATGTATCAATATAGGGATGATCCACATACCGGAGGGACAATTCTGGAGAGTGGGGCTCAGTCTCCCTCTGCCCTTCCCCTCGAGCAGCAGGCTTCCCCTCCCCCTTCGAGCGAGCAGCCGGCCCTCCCCCCCCCACTCAGAGTGAGCAACATGCTCCCCCTCAGCCTCCGAGCGAGCAGTCGGCCCCCCTCGGCCTCCGAGCGAGCAGTCGGCCCCCCTCGGCCTCCGAGCAAGCAGCCGACCCCCCCTCCAGCTCGGAGCTAACAGCCGCCCCCTCCCTCTCGGAGTGAGCAGCAAGCTCCCCCTCCACCTCCGAGCGAGCAGCTGACTCCTCCTCCACCTCCACCTCCGAGCGAGCAGTCGGCCCTCTTCCCCCTCGGAGCGAGCAGTAGGCTCCTCATTTTCCTTCGAGCGAGCAGCTGACTCCCCCTTCACCTCTGAGCGAGCAGTCAGCCCCCCTTCCCCCTCGGAGTGAGCAGTAGGCTCCCCCTCCACCAATTATTTCGTTCTAGCCACACATGGAACGAAACTCCTCATCTCAGCACACCCCGGGGGGGGGGGGGGGGGGAGTTCGACAACAGAGACGTGTATTAAAGCGCGGTTGGTAGTTGCTTAGCCCTTACACAGATCCGTGCCGACCTAAGAGGGCGAGGGTAATACTTGAGGGACCTGACCACGTATTTAATCCCCACGGACTGGTGGACGGTGACCAGTTGAAGGCTTACTAAGCCTACAAGAAGAACGTAAACGGGGAACTGTAAGTAAATTTCTTTGTTATTTAGGTGGAAACTTTTCTTCTATTGAATTAAATAAATGTGTAGCTGATGGAGCATTAATGCAGACGTGATATTGATTTACTGGAGCTAGTTGATGCTGTATGGTTCCATCTGATGCAAACCAACTTCATAGATGTTGATGATGAGGTACGTAGGACCGTAAATTCTATTTTTAATATTTGTTTTAGATGTGTAAGCCTCATAACATATCTTTACGTGTTTATATTTCCATCATATGGACGCGTACCTTCATATTCTTCGGAAGCATCAACGGGCTTTCCCGAATGTGTACAGTTAGATGGTCAACATATTGGATACACAGTCTTTTGTAAGTACTGGAATTAGGAATTAGTAATGAGTAGGCATGCTTGTAGATTTGTATGGAAAACATTAATAATTTTGAGTTTGTGTTTATACAGTACTTTCTGGAGCACCAGTACAGGAAAATGATACATCGTGATTCTCGCGGGGAGATCACCCCGGTGCGGTGGAATGTTTTGAGGTCTTGGTGGAAGGATGACGACCTTATGAAAGTGCTTGGTGGTTCCCCGCTTGGATGCCGTCCGTGGCACGAGGTTGACATGGTAAGTGTTACTTGGTTTGCAATTACAAATATAAATATCTTTGTACATCCTAACACATGCTGTTTATGTTTACAGGTCCTGATACAGTGTAACATTGGGCGCTAATATTGGCTACTGGTGGCTGTGAACCTCACATGCGGGAAGATGTTCATAGTCGACCTCTAGAGATAGGAGGTCCCAGCTCATATCCCGAAGTAGCAAGTATCCCTGTTGCACTACTTTGTGTCCTCGATGTTGCATCAGGCAGGGTTTCATACTGTACGACCGGCTGGACTTGAGAAATTTGAGAAGACAAGTAAGCCCTTCTCAGTCAGCGTGGTGTCCAAAAAACGTATCCCTTAGCAGAAGAAAGCGTAAGATATTTTGTAATAATAACTTCGAGATTGTATTATTATAAACCTAATGTTTTATTAACGCTTGTTAATGTGTCCAACTGCAAGGGTAACTGTGGTCCCCACACGTTGAGATTGATCGAGTACTTACTGGTGGACAGAAAGGATTTCGATTGGTCGGAAGACGATATGGGGATCATTCGGGAGAAGATGACAGTTGAAATATTTGCAAACTCCCGAACCGTTTAGATTTATGTAGTAATTCATTTGTATATGTACCAATTCTTTTGTATATTTACCAATTCTTTTGTATATTTATCAATTTTTTTTATAAAAATGTTTACATTCGTATATATACAAATCATATTTAAATACAATTGCATTTCAGTTAATGAACAAGTCATACGAGTTCAAATTATCACAATGTCATCATGATAACGCCTCAAATCATTCCACAGTGAAGTCTCTAGTAGGGCACACCTGTCTGTTGTGACCAACTATATGACAGATACTACACTTGCGTCTGTATTCCTTAGGAATGACTCTGCTCGGACCTTCATTAGTCAAATCTGGGTTAGAACATCTCCTCAAATTATGCCCTGGTTGTCCACATCGTCTACAATTCTGTGTAGTTATTCTCACCGAAGACGAGATACAGTGTGAAGCCCTCGGGTGGCCTGCTTGTCTCCTGGAGCTTGGATTCAAAACGACTCTCTCAGCGATGTCAGATGGCACAATCCAAGTGGAAGGATGTCCAACCCGTATAATTGGAACCGAGTATGCATCAATAAGTGTTTGTCACTTGTAGTAGTCCGCACAGAGGGATGTGAAATCCATGTTTCGGTCCCTGTAAAATATTGAAAACGATAAGATTCACGTTTAAGTAATATTAACCGTAGACAAAATTGTATGATGTACCTTATGGCAGCGAGAGCGTGAGAACATGGAAGAAGGTCCATTTGGAATTTGTTGCATGTACAGGTCTTCCGGGCTAAGTCAACGGTCCACTATTTTTCAGCCCGCTTCACCGAGAATATGTTCCAGTCAATTGGATTAACAGTCATAAAATTACACTTATCAACATGTTTTAGGATTACAAGATGTGCTGCGTCGGTCAACTGATGATGCATGGATTGTGCAACCCTATGACGATCGTGAAACCAACGTTGTAGCATATTCCTAATGAACTCTGCCAAAGTCAACATAGACAGTTGCCGTGCATATTTTAGGTATGAGTTTATGCATTATGCAGCATTTGTTGTCATGACCCTATACCTTCTGTCGGGGCAGTGTACACGGGACTACTTGTGTGGACCGGTATCAATTACATATTCATATACATTCGGGTGCATGTTTCGTAACTCTTCCATGTGCCGGTTATATTGCAACTCGGTCTACGCTCAGGCTGCTTTGTCCATTATTGCGGCAACATCCTTTCTATGATATTGCTTCTTAATATTTTCATAAAGTGCCAGCAACATATGGTATGAGTGGCATAAGGGAACACTTTAGAAATCCCTGCTTCAATGCTTGCATGTCGATCAGAAATGAAAACCAAATCATTTATATGGCCAAGGGCGCCTTTCAAGCAATCCAAAAACCACTCCCATGATAGGTTATTTTCCGAGTCACCGTACCCAAAAACAATTGGATAAATCTGTTCATTCCCATCTTGTGCAGTTGCAACAAACATTATGCCCCAGAATCTACCCTTTAAATGGATACCATCAACGGCAATAACTGGACGCATACACCTATGGAATCCTCTGAGTGATGCACCCAACGACATGAAAAAGTATAGGAATTTACCATTTTCATCGCACTGTAAGTCAGTAATCATTCCGAGATTTTATTGTTCCAACACGTAACCGAATGATGACAGCAGTTGGAAGCTTTCCTCATGCGTTCCATAGATCATTGACAATGCATAATCTAGGGCTTGCTGTGCCTTACTGTACATTATTTGGATGCCATACATTGTTTTAATGTCAGCGATTATGTCCTTCGGATGTATTAGTCGACCATCTTGTTGCTGCAATCTAGGTGCAACTACTTCTCCAATTATTACTGCACTAGCTTGTCGATGGCGGCGGTGAATCTCCTCCAACAGACAAGTGTGTTCGTTGATAAAAATTTTTACTTGAAAGTATGTAGCTTCATCTCTCCTAACCGCTCTTAACTTCCATGTACAATTGTCCATCAAACAAACCAGATGTAATGTTGTCTTATTCGACCTTTTCACCTTCCATTCGAAATTGTGCCGCATTGCAAAATGCCCAGCCAATCTCTTTAAATCCTTTTTAGTAGGAAAAAATTGACCTTTATATATCATGCTGGTAGGTTCATCTTCTATCAAGTTCTTGCTTCCACCCATACCAAACGAGTATGATTCTGCTCCTGAAATAACCCATGTTATGGCATTCTCATAATCAGCTGGAGTTACATCAGGCCGGACCTCAGATGTCCCAGCTATATCTACTGTAGTGAAACTACATCTGTGTACATGTCTTGCACGTCTTTCCATTTCGAACGGCTCTTCATCTTCCTCATTGTTAGCTACACTATGTATCGGATACAAATTTGGCTCGTTAGCCACCTCATGGATTGGTAAGTTGTGAGGTTCATTGTTCCGCTCATTGTTCATGTCATTGTATATCTCATTGTGGTGGTGGTTGTACTGCCCAACATTCATTTCAAATTGACAACCGAAATCATAGTCCAATTGAGCTCCAACTATATCACTATGGTCGGCTACTTCCGGTGGGACACCATAGAGGTTTTCCCTACCGTCAACCCCACTTCTTTTTGTGAACAACTGGTTGCTTCCGCCTGAAGATCTAAAATGTTGGGTGTTATCATGAGGAGGGATTTCTTCACCGATGACACCTCCTGCAACCCTCTCAATTAAACTGACACATACTTGAGGGATCACCCTATCTTCCCCTAGCATAAACAAAACATCGTCGTCATTTCTTATAAATGTGCGACATGTTGTGCCGGGAATGATTGATATAGATTGTAGATCATCAATGTATTTGTTCACATCGTACTTCACAACGGTTTGTACGATCGACACCAGCTGTTCGTAAGCATATTTCTGGACACATACATTCCTTGGTTATCAGAACCAAGAAACTTCTGACTTCCATCAGGTAATTGCTCCCATCGACCATTGTAAGATATGACTAATTTAACCCGATCCATTGTCATGTGAAAATCATTATCACAAACAATTATTAACAAATAAAAAAAATTACTTTTACAATTACTAAGAATTACAAAAATTTCTCAACTATAAGGGATCGAGAACATGTTCTTCGGGATCGAGCTTTTTTTGTAATGAATCGAGAACATTTACAATCTGATCGAGCTTTTTGGAAAGGGATCGAGAACATTTTCTAAGTGATTGAGCTTTTTTTAAATGGATCGAGTACTTTTTATAAGGGAACGAGAACTTTTTCAAGGGTTCGAGAATATTTTACAACGGATCGAGAACTTTTATAACGGTTCGATTCGAGAACTTTTATTGAGAATATTTATCAAATTATCGAGAACTTTTTATAACGGTTCGAGAACTTTTAACAAGGGAACGAAAACTTTTTCTAAGGGATCGAGAACATTTCTAACGGTTCGAGAACATTTTTAAAGGATCGAGAATATTTGTCAAATTATCGAGAACTTTTAACAAGGGATCGATAACTTTTAACAAGGAATCCAGAACTTTTTCTAAGGGATCGAAAATATTTGTCAAATTATCGAGAACTTTTTATAACGGTTCTAGAACTTTTAACAAGGGAACAAGAATTTTTTCTAAGGGATCGAGAATATTTCTAACGGTTCAAGTACTTTTTTAAGTGATTGAGAATATTTGTCAAATTATCGAGAACTTTTATCAAGGGATCGAGAACATTTTCTAAGGGACCGAGAACTTTTTCTAAGGGATCGAGAACTTTTTTAAGGGATCGAGATTATTTATCAAATTATCGAGAACTTTTATAACGGTTCGAGATCTTTTATCCAGGGATCGAGATCTTTTTTAAGGGATCGAGATTATTTGTCAAATTATCGAGAACTTTTATAACGGTTCGAGAACTTTTATCCAGGGATCGAGAACTTTTCCTAAGGGATCAAACATTTTTTTGTCGAGCATTTTTTTCAAATAATCGAGCTTTTTTCAAACTAAACAAAAGCTCGTTCCAATATAAAATAATCTCGATTCATCTTTAAATATTCTTGGTCACTCCAGAAAAAAGCTCGAACGTTTTCAATGTTTATACATGTTCTTACAAAGACGGGAAACAACATATATTATCGAGGAATGTATACATTGTTAACCCACACAGAATTGAATGCAAAATATCTGAAATGCATAAAAGAAATTTAAGTGAAGATCATAAATATTTGTTACCTTATAGTGCAGAATCTGGAGAGAGACAAGCTTTTCAGACAACTTTTTTAGAGCGATACCAACGAGTTCAGAAAGTTGCTTTTTTAAAATTAAATTTAGGGACAATTTGGGTAGTTCACCATAATAGGTGCCTTTTAAACTTAAGTTATTAAAAATATGACATTATCACAACACATGTTAAAAAAGGTGACATATCTCACCATTTTCACGAATAAATATGGGTGGTTTATTAAGATTTTAGCATATGCACTCGATAAGTTAAAAAAGATGTAATTAATATACAGTTTTGGACTCTTGTAGCTTAATAAACATGTTTTGAGTTTTGACTCTAAGATTATATACCTGTTGTCATCGATAAGTTAAAAAAGATATAATAAATAAAGACCGGAAATATATGTTATTTTAGTATCAATCTCGAAGATTGTTATTGCTTAATATTTTGCTTCCATATTGAAATTATTTGATCATTTTATATTAGATTTTGACGTCAATGTTTACTTACAATGTATAATAGCAGGGATAGATTTGAGTCTCAACATGATAAATATAATCTATGTAATTCATTCCCCCAGAAGACAATTAAAAATCAGACTTAAGAAAACATAAAAAAAGCTTCCAAATTTGAAAAGATGATCAAGTTTACACTTCATCGGTTCATTGTGCTTTCAATGAGCTCAGTTATATACATTGGCTTTAAAGTCAGACGATTAGAAATGGAGTGTTGTACACTCCATTGGTTGGACTTTGAAATCTAACAAAAACACAACTGTGCTGTGCCATTAAAACCCTATTTCATACATACAATGCATCCAAAACTAGAAGAGAGATATTTTCATCTCTGTTTAGAAATTCCACAGTCCAACAATAAATGGGAGGTCTTACGGACTACAGAAAATTAGAAAAGGGGCAAATTTGATTAAGCATTAAGCAAGTGTTATGAAACTGACGTGTTTCGATTCCCAACGTAAATTTGAATTGGAAATAAAATATGAGATAAAAATAAAGGACACAAGATTTACGTGGTAAAACCCTCAATGTGAGGGAAACATCCACGGACAAAGACCAGAAAGATTTATTAGACCAAAAACGATTACAATCTCTCTCTAATACTTTAAGAGAGAACTACAACCTTTCTTTCAAATAAGAGGAAAGAACAATTTAGGGAGAAAGAAGATAAGAGCTTGTTAGTCTGGGATGATTTGTGGAGATATATGGGGGCTATTTATAGAAAAAAGAACTCACCCACCTCATTAATGCTATGCACCCAAATTCTCCTCACAATTAATGTGAGTGGTTTGGAAATTGAATTTACATCCATCAAATCTTCAAAAGTCTTCAAGTCATTAATACATACTGACCAAGATTTGCCAATCTAGAAGAAAAATGACTTTATTTCCTTCATTCTCCCACTTGAAGTCATCTTTTCATGGTCTGATTATCCTTTTAATCATTGCTCTAATTCATGTTACTTACGTTTCTGCTAGACCATAAAAGGATCTACACGATATGAACTTGTCAGTATTGATAGGTGTTAACAGGAAAGTTGCTCAGGATGAGAAATTTGTACTAACACCCTCGAGACCACTACCACGGAGGTGGTGGCCGGGGTCGGTACCTTTGATACCTAACCTGCTTAGATGGGAATGGAGATTTGTATAATAATGAAAAATGGGAGCATTTATTATCGATCACTTTGATATACAGAATTCTCTCTCATACATTATCCGGGACGTAGGAACGTGGTCGCTTTGTACTTGTCGAATAGTGGAAACAACGACGACCGTGTTCTGATCACAGAATTTAGGCCCTCCTCTCCTCTTTTTCTTATCGTCTATATCTCGTCTTTCTCTTCTCTTTTTTCATATATCTCTCCTTACCATGCTTAGCCTTATTTATATTTGGTCAAAGTAGGTTTTAATTTCACAGATATCCTGCCAGGATCCCATGAATCCGTTCCCTCCTTATCGGACGAGATTCGTCATTTGAATTTGACTTGTTACTAGATTCGATGATATCGTTGACGATGATAAGTTTGTTTCTTTTTTGGAATTAAACTTTTGACTTACGCATACATGGATTTAATGTTGTTTGTTACGTAGATTTGATCCTGTGTGTACTCACGACACTTTCTTCATGGAGGTCGCCGAATTAACTAGTCGTTGTCTTATAGAGCGAGGTAAATCCATGCTTTGGCTCTATTCAGAGAAGCTTGGGATAGACTCACGAGAACTTACTAGAGGTAGTGTAGGCTAGGCAAGATTCTTCTTTCATGTCAAACGGGAACGACGGGCTTCTGGAGAGATTGGTGGGCTTCTCATTCAGGCCATGAATTACGTTTGTCTTCTAAAAGCCTTAACCAGAAGAGGCTTTCTTTGCTTGTTGGGTTTCTTTTGAATGTCTCTTGAGTTTGTCGACCCCTCATTGGACTTCACGTGGTGGTTGAGGAGCCCAACCCCAGGAACCGAGGTTACCAGGTAGGTGACCTCGGGAAGCCCGGACTTTCAGTGCTCGCATGGGGGCTTGACCTGGTTGTGCCTAGCTTTTTCCTTGACAGTTTTGAAGCCTGACGCCCCCCTTTCGTGCTTCTGCGGGGTATTTTTATGGTACATCTGGGGTTTATGAATATCGACTTTGGGCTTCCAACTTTACTATTAACAATAGGTTTGGTCATTACATCTGCTAGATTCTCCTTGGTGTGTATCTTTTGCATATCCACACTACCATCTTCCACAACTTTCTGAACAAAGTGATATTATACTCATATATGCTTGGCTCTGAAATGGAAAGCTGGATTCCTTGCTTTGTGCAAGGCACTCTGACTGTCACAAAACAAAATGATCTTCTCTTGTTTGTGCCCAAGTTCCTCCATTAGCCTTTTAATCCAATTTGCTTCCTTACAAGCTTGTGTGGCTGCCATGTACTCTGCCTCAGTTGTTGATAGAGCCACAACTATTTATAACTTAGAAATCCATCTCACAGCTCCTCCTGCAATTGTAAACACATAACCAGTAGTAGATTTTCTTTTGTCGAGATCTCCAGCAAAATCTTAATCTACATAACCCCTGACAGAAAATTCTGATCCTCCATAACATAATGCAACATCTGAGGTTCCTCTTATGTATCTCAGAATCCTCTTCACAGCATTCCAATGCTCTATACCAAGATTCACCATGTATCGACTAACTGCTTCCACTGCTTGTGCAATGTCTGGTATTGTACATATCATAGCGAACATCAAACTTCCCATTGCTGATACATATGGCACTCGAGACATTTCCATCCTCTCCGCTTCATTGCTAGGACTCATACTTGAGGATAATTTGAAATTCAAAGGAAGTGGCGTAGAAATTGGCTTACAATCTTGCATGTTGAAGCGTGGTAAAATTTTCCTCAAATAGTTCTTCTAAGAGAGCCAAAACTTCCTATTTTTTTTGTCTCAGGTAAATTTGCATCCCTAGAATCTTGTTTGCTGGTCCTAGATCCTTCATATTAAACTCCCTAGCCAATTGTGCCTTTAATTATTGGACTAGATCTTTGTTGGGGCCTGCTACCAACATGTCGTCCACATACAACAGCAAGATAATGTAGTCAACATCATCTTTAAACCTCTTGTAGTAAGTACAATGGTCTGAACTGAGTCTGTTGTACCCAAGGCTTATAATGAAGGAATCAAATCTCTTGTACTAACACCTCGACGCCTGTTTTAAACCGTACAGAGATTTGGTTAACCTGCAAACAAAGTTCTCCTTACCTCTTTTGGCAAAACCTTCTGGTTGAAGCATATAAATTTCTTCTTCAAGTTCTCCATGAAGAAATGCAGTTTTCACATCCAACTGCTATAGGAGTAAGTCAAACGTAGCACACATGGCAAGAACTACTCTGACTGTTGTAAGTCGAACCACCTGGGAAAATATCTTATTGAAGTCAATTCCTTCTTTTTGAGCATATCCTTTCACCACCAGTCTTGCACGATACCGCTCCACTTGGTCATTGCCATCTCGTTTGATCTTATAGACCCATTTGTTTCTGATAGCTTTTCTTCCATGTGGTAGTGGAACAAGCTCCTATGTCTTGTTCTTGTGTAGAGCTTCAATTTCTTCCTGCATTGCTGCCGTCCACATAGATGCATCTAAGCTATTTGTAGCTTCATGGAAAGTCAATGGCTCTCCATCCTCTATTAGTAGACAATATGCTACATTGCTCTCTGTAACATACTCCGAGTGCCAAGCTGGAGGTCTCCTCTCACGAGTTGACCGTCGAATTTCTAGAACCTCGGACTCGACTGGTTCTTGCATCTCATGCTCCGGTGCTGCTTCAGAAGGATCTACATCTTCTTGTTCTGGATTATCTTCCACCTGAACTTCAGTAGTCTCTGAATTTTCTTTTAAAGTGCTATCTTCTCTTTCTCTTTGTAATTGATTCTCTACAAAGATAACATCTCTATTGACTATAACCTTATGGGTAGTGGGTTCCTACAGGCGATACCCCTTCACACCGTCAGCATACCCCAAGAATATACATCTCTTGGATTTTGGATTTAACTTTGCTCTTTCTTAGGCATTATACATCACGTACACAGGACATCCAAATGAATGTAGATTAGAGTAGTCAACTGGCTTACCGGTCCATATCTCTATTGGTGTTTTCAACTCAATTGTTATCGATGGGGATCGATTTATAACATAACACACGATTTTGGCTGCTTCTGCCCAAAATGAATTAGATAGACCTGCAGTCATCAACATAGCTCTTATTCTTTCAGCAAGAGTTCTATTCATCCGCTTTACCACTCCATTTTGTTGAGGAGTGTATGTGACAGTGAATTATCTTACAATACCTTCTTGCTTACAAAGTGCAAGAAACTCGTTATCTGTATATTCTCTTCCATTATCTGTCCTCAAACACTTGATCTTATTTCCAGAATCAAGTTCCACCCGTGCTTTGAAAGCTTTAAATACTTCAAACACATCTGACTTTCTTCTGATCGGGTATACCCAACATCTCCTGGAGTAATCATCAATAAAAGTCACCATGTATTTTGCTTCTTCTATGGATATATCCAATGATTCTCAGACATCAGAATGAATCAAGTCTAGAATGCATTTGGTTATAGTAATAGAACTGCTAAACTTCAATCTATGTTGCTTACTTGTAACACAATACTCACAGAGCCATAGATTTACCGATTTGAGCCCAGAAGCAGATTTCGATCGGAGAAAATATTTAAACCTCGCTTCGATATTTGGCCTAGTTTTTGATGCCACATCATCGTTGACTCTTCTTCATCGTTAGATGATGTAACACATGCATCAGTTTCCTGTAGTGTTTCTCCCTTAAGCATGTATAGATTTGCAGCGATCTTCTCTGCCCTCATAACTATAAGCAAGCCTCTAACAATCTTCATGATCCCATTTTCTATATGGGATTTACATCCGAGATCATGTAATTGTCTCAAAGACAACAGATTCTCCTTATGGCCCTTCACATGTCGTACTTTATGAATAGTGCGAACGGTACCATCATGCATCTTTATCTTGATAGTACCAATACCAACGATCTCCAAGGCATGATCATTACCCATAAATACAGATCCTCCTGAGATATGTTCATATTTGTGAAACCATTCTCTTCGAGAGGTCATGTGCCAGGTTGCTACTGAGTCTAAAAGCCAGATGTCTGCAAACTGCTTTCTGCCTTCAATAACAGTTGTTGCCTCGCTGTATAGAACTTTGTCATCTTCTGAAGTACTTGCTACACATCCCTGAGAATTTGATGACTCAAGAGCTTTGTTGCCTCCATTCTTCTTGTTTAGCCAACACTCACTTTTGACATGCCCTTTCTTACCACAACAGTAGCATTTGATGTTCTTCTTACTTCTTGATTTTGATCTACCATGATTGTGACTCCCACTGAGGCCACGTTCCATTGATCTCCCTCTTGTCATCGATAAAGCTTCTGCTTGTTGTGAATTTACCAACTTGTCTTCCCTATTCTTACGTCTACTTTCTTCTTCTAAAACAGCAGCTGCAATGTCATCGAATAGTAGATAGTCTGAAAGGATATTGTTGATCGAGTTGATAACAAGTTGATCATATGAGTCAGGTAGACTTTGAAGTAGAAGTTCCGCACTTTCATTTTCATTTATTTTATGGCCCAACATAGTGAGCTGAGAAAATAGTGTATTTAGGGTGTTGCAATGGTCGATCATCGATGAGGATTCCGCCATTCGAAGAGTGTAAAGTCTTCTTTTCAAGAAAATCTTATGGTGTAATGATTTGGCCTCGTATAGCTTTCTCAAAGTATCCCATATCTCTTTTGCCGTTTTATTCTCCGCCACACTTGATAATACTCCATCGACTAGTGCTAGATGTAGATTAGTAACTGCATTGCCATCAATCTTTTCCCACTCGCCATCACCCTTGATCTCTGTTGGCCTTGCACTAATTGCTGCCAAGCAATTATCCTTCATCAAGATTGCCTTTATCTTCATTTTCCACAATGTGAAATTACTTCCGTTGAATTTCTCGAATTCGAATTTCGCTCATATATTTGTGAAATTCACACAAGACATTTGATAAATAATGCCTGTGAACAGTACCATATACTAGAATAGTGACCGTAGTTATGAACAGTACACCGGGTAGGTTCCCAGGTAAGAGAGGTGTAAAATAGACCTCTTAAGTACCAAGTCTTTCCTTAGCCAGAACCTTTCCTAGACATGCACTTTCCACACCACCACACTTATTTCCAGCACCTATACAATCCGTAGCTGTGATAACTCAAGACCAAATCTTTTCTGATGTGGAAGATCAGACAATTCTGCAACCACAGAGCATACTAAGATTTTTCAAGAGAGTATAACACCTTGCCAACCAAATGGCTTTCATACCACTGTTATGAAACTGACGTGTTTCGATTCTCAATGTAAATTCGAATTGAGAATAAAATATGAGATAAAAATAATGGACACAAGATTTACGTGGTAAAACCCTCAATGTGAGGGAAACATCCACAAACAAAGACTGGAAGGATTTTATTAGACCAAAAACGATTACAACCTCTCTCTAATATTTTAGGAGAGAACTACAACCTTTCTCTCAAATAAGAGGAAAGAAAAATTTAGGGAGAAAGAAGATAAAAGCTTGTTAGCTTGGGATGATTTGTGGAGAAATATGGGGGCCTATTTATAGCCAAAGAACTCACCCACCTCATTAATGCTATGCACCTAAAGTCTCCTCACAATTAATGTGAGTGGTTTGAAAATTGAATTTACGTCCATCAAATCTTCAAAAGTCTTCAAGTCATTAATACATACCAACCAAGATTTACCAATCTAGAAGAAAAATGACTTTATTTCCTTTAGCAAGCAATGAAAGTAAGTTTTGTTGGAAAATGACAGAGGTTGAGTGATGCTGATATATAATATTAACTTACATACACAAAATCTCAACAGCTAGATAGGTTTTGCTTTTTAAAATGAGAAAAGTACAGTCCTCACACGTAGATTGCCAGTACATCTAAACTTACCAAAGCTTATAGCTTTATGACTTAGTAAGAACAATTTCAAAGGAAGAATCTCACTTTCTTCATGAAATTTCTCATCTCTGAACCTACTCTCACTGACAGAATCGAGGTTGGAGGGAAGAATCCCTAAGAAGCTTGATTGGCTGACAAAATTGCAGTTTCTGTTAATGGCAGGTCTAGCAGTTATAATCTATTGTGCCTCATGTTGGAGAAATTGATGTGTCAAAACTGAAATTGTGTATCTTTTTTGTCGAAGTTCACTGTCACTATAAAATTAGGTTTGAACCAAATTGTTGTAAGTAGAATAAAAAATCTCTGCAATAAAATAAAGGTGGGCTTCAAGGCACGTTACAGAAGTTGCTTTCCTTAAGAAACTAGTTGCCCCCAACCAACTAAGTGATGCACCGGGTGATGCAAATGTGCCTCCAAGATACAATGAAGTCTTGATTGTTTAATATTGTTGTGCACTAACGATTTAAACCACGAACAACGTTGATGACAAACCAGCCAAGAAACAATATCCAGTTACTGCAGTTTAACAGAATATTGGTATTCATGCATGAAAGAAATGAGAAATTTGTTTTGTAGAAAAATGTGAAAATGAGGAAGGAGAAAGTAGTAACAGAAATGTAATGTTCTGTATTTCAGTTGTGTAGGAAAATGAATGAAAGGTCTGACAATTTATAATATGCTTTGCACCTTTTCATAATAGCTGTAACCTTTCATTATTTCATTAACAAATACAATCTTTCATAAATGGTTACAATCTTGAAACAATACAACCTTTCATTATTTCAAGAACAAATGCAACATTTTATAAATTGTTACAATCTTGAAACAATACAACATTTCATTGTGAACTTTCATTTTGAATTAATGGTCACATCCTTTGTCAATAGTCAAACTCTCACATGATTTATTTTGAAAATAATTCCAACAATCCTCCACCATTTTCAAAATAAATGCAATTTGAAAATGTCTTGCACTGGTTCGAAAATCTTATGCATAAATGAATGTGTCTTTTGGACTTGAACCTTCACTTAGTGAAAACACATCAAAGTTAGTCAAGGTGGCATGGTAGGCAAGCTTTGAACCAGCGACCTTATTCGACTAACCAGATATGTCTCACACATAGTCTTTCAATATCTCAAGTGTTCAAAATTGTTGACGCGTGTAAAGGCCTTGCGTCTATATCTTAGATTTTCATGAACGCTTTAGTAATAAGCCAAATTACATAAAAGACGGCACCATCATTGACGCTCATATAGGTAGACGTTATCAGAAATGTCCCTGTAAATACATCCCAACAAAAGCTGTTATAAGTATATTAAAAGCTTAAAAGCTTATCCTTCCTAGTACATACAGGTACCAAACACTTATACCTCCGAGACACACACACACACACACACACACACACACACACACACACATATATATATATATATATATATATATATATATATATATATATAATTATAGATTTTATAGTGTTTGCAATCATAACATATGATGTACTTTTCTTATTGAACTCAAGATCTTGTTGTTTCAAGTGTTGGGTTGAGTTTCCATCATTGGTGATGTTTAAATGTTGGCTTCAGTCCCATCCCTCTTGAAGTTTTAGATACCAATTCCCTTGAGAGTCCATTTGTAAGAGGGTCTGCCAGATTTTATCGATTTTGATTTGATCTGACAAAATCAATGGTAATCACACCATCTGTGAGCAACTGTCTCACATAACTATGTCTTAGACCAATATGTCAAGACTTGCCATTGTACATCTGGCTATATGCTTTAGACAAAGTTGCCTCACTATCACAGTGGATAGATATTGGAGGCATTGGTTTTGGCCACAACAGAATTTCTATTATTAAATTCCTTAACCATTCTGCCTCTTTGCTACATGATGCCAATGCAATAAACTCAGCAACCATGGTGAATTAGCTATACAAGTTTGCTTTTTGGAACCCCAAGATATTGCTCCTCCACCAAGTGTAAAAATCCATCCACTTGTGGATGTATGATCGTCTTTATCAGTGATCCAACTGGCATCAGTAAATCCTTCTAAAGCTGAAGGATATCTAGAATAATGTATACCATAATCAATAGTGTACTTCAAATACTTCAAAATTCTATACAATGCATGTCAGTGTAATTGACTAGGATTACTGGTATACCTACCCAGCCTTCCTAGAACGAAGGCAATATCAGGCCTAGTACATGTCATGGCATACATAAGACACCCAATGACACGAGCATATTCTAATTGAGATATTGCTCTACCAGTGTTAGGGTATAACCTTATGTTTGGATCATAAGGGGTGGATACTGGCTTATTATCGAAATGATTGAATTTCTTCAATATTTTCTCAATATAATGTGATTGGGTCAGTATTAAGCCATCATCATTTCGTATAATTTGTATACCCAAAATCACATTAGCAAGCCCCATGTCTTTCATGTCAAAGTTTGATGACAATAGTGATTTTATGAGTTCAATACTCACACTGTCAGTTCCTAATATTAACATATCATCAACATAAAGACATATAATTACACTTTTATTTCCATTGAATCTACTGTATACACAATTTTCAGATTCATCAATTCGAAAACCATTTGAAACAACAACTTTATCGAATTTTTCATACCATTGCTTCGGTGCTTGTTTAAGGCCATACAAATATTTGATAAGTTTACAAACCTTATTTTTTTGTCCAGGCATTACAAACCCTTCAGGTTGCTTCATATAAATTTCCTCATCCAATTCTCTATTGAGAACAATAGTTTTTACATCCATTTGATGTATTTAAATATGATAAATTGATGCTAATGCAATCAAAGTTTTAATAGTAGCAGTTCTCGCAACGGGTGCGTATGTATCAAAATAATCAAGACATTCCTTTTGAGTAAAGCCTTTTGCTACTAACCTTGCCTTGAACTTATCAATAGTTCCATAAGCCTTTATTTTCTTTTTGAAGATCCATTTACAACCAATTGGTTTAGACCCAGGTGGTAGGTCAACCAATTTCCAAGTATTATTTCCAATGATAGATTCCATTTCATCATTGACAACCTCTTTCCAAAAGGCAACATCTTGGGACTTCATTGCTTCTTCAAAAGTGAGAGGATCTGAATCAATTACTAGCAAAATCTCAGTTTGCCTTACATGTACATCTCTACTTCCATCAACCAGATATAAAATGAAGTCTGGGCCAAAGGATTTTTCTTTCCTTACCCTTTTGCTTCTCCATATTTCAGAAGGATCCTCAGTGATAGTTTGTTTTGATATTGTCACTGTCTCTACAAGTGTATTAGAATTTACATTATTAGGTATAACAGTGAATCTAGTTTCATAAAATATGGCATCTCTAGATTCTATAACAGTATTTACTTCAACAGAATTATTAGGTTCATTGACTAAAAACCTATATGACTTACTGTGTTCTACATAACCTATGAATATGCATTCTACACCTTTTTCTCCTAATTTCTTTATCTTAGGTTCTGGAAGTCTAACTATGGCTCTATAGCCCCAAACTCTAAGATAAGAAATATTAGACTTTATTTTCTTCCAAAGTTCATATGGCATAATTTTTGTTTTTTTATTAGGCACTCTATTTAAAATATGGCATGCAGTTAACAAGGTTTCTCCCCAGAAACCTTTACTTAAACCAGAGTTAGTAAGCATTGCATTAACCATCTTAATGAGTGTCCTATTCTTTCCCTCTGCTATACCATTTTGTTATGGTGTGTATGCAGTAGATGTTTCATGCACAATACCAACATTTTCACAAAAATTAGGAAATTGATATTCACCTCCTTTATCACTTCTAAGAGTTTTAATCTTAACATCATTTGGATTCTCTACTTCAGCCTTATAAATTTTGAATTTATTTAAGACTTCATCTTTAGAACGCAACAAATATACATAACAATACTTGGAGTAATCATCAATGAAAGTTACAAAATATTCCTTTCATCCTCTAGTAGGGTTGTTATGCATATCATATACATCACTATGTATTATTTGCAATAAAGTAGATGTTCTATCAATTTTAGGAAATGGTGTTTTAGTGATCTTGGTTTGTGCACATACTTTACATCTTTCATGTATATCATTATTAAACCTTAGAATCAAATTTAAACTAGACATGTCACGTGATCGTTTAGTGTTAACATGACCTAAACGATTATGCCATAGGGACAAAGTACATGAGTCAATCACATAAGCAGAAGAAGAATTTATTTTATTAATAACATTTAGTTTGAACATGCCCTCATACAAGTATCCTTTCCTTACAAACACTCCTCCTTTGGTCAATACAAAATTATCTGACTAAAATACAAGTTTGAAACCATGTTTGTTCAGAAGGCTTCCAGACACAAGATTTTTTCTAACTTCAGGAACATGACATACATTAGTAAGAGTCAAGATCTTCCGAGAAGTAAACTCTATCTGCACATTACCTTTTCCTTTAATAGTAGCAGTGGAGGAGTTACCCACGTAAAGTATATTTCCATCATCTACTTTTTCATAAGTAGTGAAAAGACTTTAATTCTTACAAACATGTCTTGTAGCGCCTGAATCTATTCACTATGCAGTATCATCCTCGAGAGCATTGATCTCGGATATCATGGTCATAAAATTTAAGGTATTTTCCTCCTTTTTTTCTTGAGAAGACGATATTCTCTCTTGTAGTGGCCAGGCTTGCCGCAGTGGTGGCATGACCCATTCTTTTTAGAACATTGATTTTTCTTTGAATCAAATTTTCTCTTCTTATTCTTGGTGTGTTGATGGGCCTGCTTAGCCTCTTTCCCTTTCTCCACCATATGAACCTTAGAGGATGAATTGACCTGCTCATCAACATAGTTAATTCGATACTCCTCCTCTATGCGGAGGTGTTGGCCCAAGTCTTCCAGTGTAACATCCTCTTTTTTGTGTTTAAGACTTCTTTTATAGTATTTCCAAGAGGGAGGGAGTTTATCAATAATGGCAGAAACAATAACAGATTCATCCATATTCATTTTGTGTTGGCTAAACTGATTTAAAATGTGTCTAATTTCATGAAATTATTCAACAACAAGTCTGCAGTCTACCATTATATAATAAAAAAAATTAGAAGCCAAGAATTTCATGAACAAGTGCAGCCTTTCATAAATTGTTACAATCTTGAAATAATACAACCTTGCATTGTGACCTTTCATTTTGAATTAATGGTCACATCCTTTGTCAATAGTCAAACTTTCATAAAATTTATTTTGAAAATAATTCCAACACATCATCACTTTTTTCGAGGTAAAACAAAAGAGTTAAAAATTCCCATCTAATACAGGTTCCAATTCGAACAAATGTAAATGACTCGGTTCGGGACAAAACAGACTTTAAGGTAGTGTACTAGTCTAATTATCAAATACTTCACACCTCCAACTTACTTCTTTCACAGATAACAGGTTCATTGGACTAGTACCTGGGGGAACTAGGAAGGCTAGTGAACCTATCATGACTTGGTCGGGGTAACGTGCTAACAACTAGAAAGACGAAAGATTTGAAATTTATCTCTTTATTAGCTAACGGTACATAGCCCTCGTGCTTATTACATAATCTCTACAAAAAGCCTACATCTAATTCTGCAGAAGATCCAGAAGTATCGCACTCGAGCAGAAAAAGGAAAAAAAAATCCACACACTACCTCAACGAATATAACCTCATTCATCATTGACAATTTCTGTAGAAACATGCTTCAACTACACTGCTGCCACAGACCCGAAGATTCATGACAAAATGCTTCCAAATTTTGGTTTTCCATTCACTTTCTCACTCTCTCCCTATTTACAATACAACCAGTTTTACTTCCACTAACACAGTATTCTAGATCTGAACATCGTACAATGCAAATCACCAATCAATTCACCGATTCAAGCCAATCTTAAGCAGAAGATCAAGTTGCCACAAGTAAAGAAAAACATATAATCCAATTGAATTTCGAAATATGAATCAATTCAACAATTACTTCATCTAGAATTTTACACCCATCAACATCAATCCATTCAACAATTATCAGCTCATGAACTCAAGATAAAAATGTCAACCTTACTCATCACAACATTTTAATTTCTGATAAATTACAAAGTTTTAAGTTTTAAGTTTTATAAATCAAAGTCCACAAAAAACACTGTCAACAAACAAAATTAACACAATTAAAACATCTAATTTTTAAATTTAATATACAAAACAAAATTATTCACCAATCTCACGGCCACGGGGTAGCTGACCTATCATCGCTAGTCATTGCTTGCTATCGTAATCGACGATCTCAGAGTCAGTGACAGACCTGGAGTGCTGCACGACAGACCGTCCGATAGAGTTGATCCAATCCTCTTTCTCCTTTTCGTAGTCATTGATTTTTGATGTTCTTTGGGGGGGGGGGACTGTTGTTTGTTGTTTGAGACCAGTTTTGTTTTCTTTGAGGTGGCGTTCCAGTCTAATGATCAAATACTTCACACCTCTATGCTAAGAACTAGAAATGGGAACGACTTGAACTTTATATATTTCTTAAATAACAGTACTCAGCCCTCGTGCTCATTACATAATCTCTACAAAAAGCCTATATCTAATTCTGCAGAAAATCCAGAAGCATAACACTAGAGCACAACCTAAGAAATCCACACAGTACCTCAACAAATTTAACCTCATTCATCAGTGATAATCTTTGTAGAGACTTGCTTCGACTACAATGCGTCCACAAACCCAAAGATTCATTCCATTCACTTTGTCTCCCTATTTACAATACAACCAGTTTACTTCCACTAACAAAATATTCTAAATCCAAATATCATACAATGAAATAACAGATGAAGTAGACAACTAAACCACTAATTATAGAAGATGATAATTCTCTAGTCATAATAGAATAAACACAAAAACTGAAATAAAAGCTTCCATTTTCAGTTTTCTTCTATCGCCTTTGAATATTCAACAACCTTATTGGAAGTGAATTCATGAAGCACTTCATTTAGCATATATTGCTTATAATGAAACTTACAATAACAAAAACTTAATTAAACATCTAGTTAGTAGACATAGAAACAAAATTATTCAACATTTGATTGAGACGTGATGGAAGCAAAAGCAGCGCTGACCTGTTAATTATCAAACATCTGGAGCTTGAATTTCCAATTAGTCAACCATCTGGAGCTCTGCCAGCTTCAATCATATATAAAAAAAAACTGATTTTGATCTTCAAGGAACTAAAGGAGTCGATCGTTTGAAGTCATAGCTTTCTTGTACTGAAACTTACAAATCATAGATGACACAAAAACACTGACAAGTGAGAACAACAAGCAACACAATTGAAGTCTGTCAATTTGTAAAAATGGGTTGAAAAAATTGCAGAAAAATAGCGCAAACTCTTAAACGGGGAAGATCGAACTTCTAAGAAGAGCAGGTGGTGGGTGGCATAGGAGAGATTCTTGGGTGCATCCGATGCACCATGCATCTCCCTGTATGGTGCATCACGTTGCACTCAAGTTTTCGGTGCGACAATGATATGGTGACGTAACCCATCCCATGACATTACATAATTAGCTAGATTGAGCCTCGGCCTTTTCGTTGGTCCAAATTGAAGAATGGTTCGACCCACTTGTTATTCTTTGGCCTTCTTAATTTTGTCACCCCTTAAAAGTTGTTTGTACACCCTTTTTCTAATAAAACCCATCAATTTTTTTAAAGTTTTTATAGTTTGTAAATAACTCCACCTAATATCAAGAATATGTTTTCATTAATTATAGAGTATTGTATTTTTATAAGTACACACCATATCACCACCTACATATATTATTATAATATTTAATCAATTTTATATTTTTATTATTATTACTATTGCAAGTGCTCATTTGGAGTGGTCAGACATTTTTTGATACCTAAAAACCGTCATAAATGTTAGTTTATGATGGTTTAAAAGCGTTAAGGAATTCAGTGTCAAAAGTGGTTTCATGATGATTTTAATTTATAATGGTTTTTGTGATCATAAAATCTAGACGCTTATTAGTTGTCATGAATTTAAACCGTAAATCTTTCTTGTCATCGGAATCAGTAATGGTTTTAAACCGTCATGGATATTAATTTATGACGGTTTTTAACCATCATAAAATTTTCTTATCATTAAAAAAAAAATCATTTCGGTAATTACATTAACTCTTTATAAAAGTTAATATCTTATAAATGAAATCCTATATTGTTAAAAGCATTGGTATTCTCATATACGAACATGAAAATTTCTACATTATATATATAAAAAATTATAATACAAACAAGAATTATCAAATTTGTAATCTTATTAAAAATCCACAAAAATCTCATTACATGAAAGAATACAAATATGCATGAACAATTAATCTTCGACTAATATTGATGAGACAGATGACTAGACGTGCTCAGCTCTTTCCGGCATACCGTAAAGAGCATATCACATTTCACCTGTATATTAAAATTGACAAAATTGTTAATGATAATATAAAACAACCAATATTACAAAAGAAGCCTTCACTTAGGCATTTTCACAAACACCTATCTTGTAAATTATATATCCAAAAAGAAAAAAATGAAGTTATATCCAAAAGAATACTATCACATTGAACAATAATCTAAAGATGAAGTGTTTAAATTCTGATTTGAAGGGTTTAATTTTATAAAGAGAAAACACTTAACTACCGTCGTTAATTTAAACAATGTAAAGTAGGATCATTTAGATAAATGGTGTCCTAAGAACTTACCCACTTGACGCTTGACAAACAGAGGAATTTACCCACTTGAAGCTTGAGAAACAGAGGCATGAACTAATAAACTTGAGTTAATCACATAGCAAAAGCAAATAAACAAATTAAAAGCAAATATGGTGTCAACATCCTTCCGACTTAAGGAAATGATATTGTTGTCCAAAGCCAAGAATGCCTACAATGAAAGCAAATATGGTGTCAAATCGAAAACTTGGAATTCGAAATTTGATTACTTAAAAATAATCACTACAAGTACGTTAAATAATCATAAAGCTTGTGTAAGGAAGACAATTCCTTGTTTACAAGCAGGGTTCAAACATCTTATTCAACAACATTATAGTTTGCATGAATGACTCTCTTCTTCAACCCCTGCTTTTATATATGCATGCTCAATGACCAGCCAATTTACCAATTTCAGTCACTACACTTGCAACACAAACCATACAAATTTCTTTATCAAGACACCCATATAATTATAGAATCTGTAGGCAAAATACTTATTAGAGCTCAGAAAGAGAAAACAGAAAATGCTAAGAGAGACAAAATAAGATTCAGATTCAAAAAGAAAATAAAATCATCATTTTATACCTGTCAATATTGACTTCGAAATCAAAAAGCTTTTCTAGTTAGAAGGAACTACTCCAATAAAAGTTGCCTATAACAAGAACACCGATCCCAAATTGAATAATCTCCACATTCCCTACAAACAACACACCTGATGAATGAGAAAAAAATATAAACTTTTAGGGAAATCACTTGAATAAAACAAGCTGGAATTTATAATTTACTCTCATTAATGGCAGACCGAACTTGTCTTCAAACTAAATTTGCAATAAAGCCCACTAATTACTAACAACAGATTGTGCCCCAGAAAAGACAGATCTTAACGCACACTAATCATTAGAAAAACCAGACATTCATTTCGTGACCAAATACGATAAAATCAAATACATAAAAAGACAAATTTCAGGGGTATTCTGTCATTTCCGGGCTTTCTACATGTATGGAAGTCATATCCTATCAAGCCTATGGAGCTAACCTGTGGCTACTTGTGTATGAAATCCTACAAGGCACAGTTTTTATTCTCCTTATAGCTTGCCTACCCATATCTCTCTTGTGGCTATACTTTGAACTAATACTTTGACCAATTATCTCATCCATTGCGTATACATGTCTAGTTTTCTCTCTTTCAAATCTTGTCTTACAATCAATAATCAATCCTCTTATAACCTACCTGAGAACCCAAAATAAAACTCTCCCTCTAATGCCTAATGCAGCTTTTGTTGAGAGCCACATGTTGTTTTGAGAGGATACCACTTCCCAAAACATAATCAACATGTGGCTATTAGAAAAACCTACACTCAACATTAGAGAGAGGGTTATGTTTTGGATTCTTAGATAGATTCGATAGGATTGATTATGGATTGGAACATGAGATCTGGAAGAATGATTACTAGATATATATAAGCAATGGATGAGATAACTGGTTATTGACCACAAAACACATTTTTACCCAATTTCCTCGTTAAATATATCAACATTATGTATTTGCCGGGGGTTAAAAGGCCAATGAAGATCACAGGGAGGGCTACATTGTATAGCTTCTTGATCTCTCCAACCACTTAAGATATCAAAAGATTAATATTTTTTTTGATATTTTTGATTCGAAAATTCTCCACATTTTCTCATCTTCTTTTCCTTAATCTTTTTTATTGATAGTTGATTATGGCTATAATTCCTGAATTACCATCTAAAAATAAGGCTTCTACAAGCTCAAGATCAATCATCCCACAAATGGTTTGTTAAACTTAATTTAAGGGAAAGTATCATTTCACCCCCTAACGTTTATCTTATTGTTAAGATGAGTACAGAGTTCGACCATATTAGCCGTTTTCCCCCTAAAATCAAATAAATGTTAAAAACGCCCATTATGTTACTTTTTCCATCCATTAAATGTATGATATACCCCTTTGACCGTTAAAGTTGAATCAAATGACTATTTTACCCTTCAATTTACACTGCATAATTACTATTTTACCATAATAATATTCATTAAATAAAAAATATATCAAAATTAAAAACAAAAAAATAACAAAAAATAACTATAACTATAATTAAACAATTATATATATATATATATATATATATATATATATATATAAATTCTTCAATTCTTGTTCTTCTCCATGACCATATCATATGTGCCAGAATCATCATCAATCATCACCATCTTCTCCAACAAAATTTAATTTGTAGATCTGGTGCCAGAAACCAGATCCATTTCCTTGATCTCCACCATCATCCACCATTATCAGTATCATCAACACAAGAATTCATCCACCACCGTGAACCACCCAACAAACCCAAACTCCTACCCAAACCAAATCCATTTCCTTGATCTCCTCCATCATCCACCATTATCAGTATTATCAACACAAGAATTCAGCCACCACCGTGAACCACCCAACAAACCCAAACTCATACCTAAACCAAATCGTGAACCACCCATCACCACCCTAAAAATCC
Organism: Dipteronia dyeriana; assembly: GCA_032871835.1. Lineage (NCBI taxonomy): Eukaryota > Viridiplantae > Streptophyta > Magnoliopsida > Sapindales > Sapindaceae > Dipteronia > Dipteronia dyeriana. Next base: position 2,033,247 of record CM065303.1, read on the forward strand.
AGCCACCACCGTGAACCATTCATCAAACTCAAACTCATACCCAAACCAAATCGTGAACCACTTATCACCACCCAAAAAATCCAGCCACCACCGTGAACCACCCATCACCACCCCCAAATCAATACCCAACCATGAACCACCCTTCACCACCCCCAAAATCCAACCACCACCACCATGGCACCACACAACAACTCACCCCCAAATCCATATTCGAAACCAAATTGACCTAAAACCAAATTAAAACCAAATCGACCCAAATTGAAATCAAATTGAAATCGACCCAAATTGAAATCAAATCGAAATCGATTCACTCCACATGCACAACACTCCCATGAACCCAACCCAGATAGGAAAAAAATCCCACACAGTGCCACCACATTCATCTCCAACACCAACATCCACCCAAATCCCACCAGTCGACATCCTCCGCAATAACCTAGAGGAAATCGATCTTCTAGATCGATCGATAATCTTCTTGCTTCTCAGATCGGGCGCCGATTTCGATCGATGATGATGATGTTCTTATAGGTGTTGGAGGGAGATCAACGTGATCAGAGAGACAAATGAAATCGAGAGAAAGATGGATTTGGTGGAGATAATTTTGGTGGTGGTGTGTTGGTGGTGATTCTGTATGAATGATGATCACGATGAGTGATAGAGAAATAAGTTGTATAGGAGAGAGAGAGAGAGAGAGATGAGATGTATTTTTTTTTTACTTTTTGTGTTTTGTTTTAATTTTTTAATTTTTGTGATTTTTTTTAGGTTTTGGTGATACACGAATGAGATTACGAAATTGCCCTTTGACTTTAGTGGTCAACATGATTTTGGATGGAAAATGAGACGGAAGGGGTATATTAAATATTTTTTTTATTTCAGGGGGATTAATGGCTAATATAACCAAACTCTGTCCTCATCTTAATAATAGGGTAAGTATCAGGGGGTAAAATGATACTTTCCCTTAATTTAATGAAAATTCAAGCTCTGTTCTGAACTGAATAATGCTTGATTTTATACCTACATGTAAACTTTATGTTCTGCTATGTTGTTTTAGAGTGTATAAGATATTCAAATAGAAGCAAGTCAAAGCTTAGAGAGCTTCTGAAGTTTGAGAATAAAGGAGATACGATATGTGTAGGATGCCCGTTTAGGAATGCGTAACAGTTGCCATATACAGAATCCAAGTTCAGACCGAAGGAGCCCTTGCAGCTTGTTCACTCATATGTGTTCGGTCCAGTGAAGCAAGCATTAAATAGTGGACTACGATTTATGGTGACCTTCATTGATGACCTTTTTAAGGTATGTGTGGGTTTACATTTCGAAACAAAAATCAGAAGTATTAGCAAAGTTCAAAGAATTCTGTAAAAAGGTTAAAGGAAAAGTCGGGAAGAGGATAAGATGCTTGCGGACAGACAATGGAAAAGAGTATAATGTTGTTTCTATATCAAAAGCAATCTGGATCGAATCTGCAGAACATAAGAAACATAAAAAAAAGGTTAAGGAATTGATGCCCGTGTTTCACACGGTGTCCTTAAGACAATTTCGCCGTATATAACATCGTATGTGTATAGCGATTGTCTCCCAAGATACAACGATTCAACAGTGGAAGTGCGAAACACAACCATTCTCAACGAACTCAAATTAGGTTCGACTCAAATTAGGTTCGAACTTACCAAGCACAGAAAGATAAGAAAGAGAAGAGATAATAATAAATTTTTTTTTTCATGATTCTAAGAATATACCATATGAAGTGTATACTAGGATTTTTTATATAGTCTAGATTGATTTGGAAATTACTTGATAACTACGTTTTAAATGATAAAGAAAATTTAATTAAAGAAAATTTAATTAAAGAATAATCTTCTAAAAAGATTTATTCCTGGTTGATCATTGATTCTGATCACTTAGTGATCAAGTAAGTATCAGAATCTAAAATTGATCACTGATTCTGAGTACTTAGGGATCAAGTAAGTATCAGAATCCAAAACGGAAATCAATTATTTTCTTAATTCAATTAATTTCCTTATCATTAATTTAAAACGTTTGACTTAGGGAAAATAATTAATTATTTCCTTATCAATAAACTGATTTAGGAAAAATTAAGTTCTAAATAGTAGCAAAAATTCGATTGTACTCTCACGGTCCAGCCGGAGCGGCAATCGTGTATGTAGGACGTTCCCTCACACATGTTCATAAGCTACTATCACACAACTACTTATATACTACATATAAGTGTTTTACCCAACAATTATGGGATGCATATTTTCCTTACACAATGGGCACACTTACTTGAGACTCAATTTCTCATTCACCCATTAATCGATTTGTGAGTTTGAGTATACCACTTCGAAGCTCTCACGAAGGAGAATTCGAACATACATTGATATTTCATTTTCATGAAATTGATCATATTCAAATAATGCTCTCAAACCGCTTGTTTATAACAAATTTTCCAACAATCCCCCACATGAATGAAAAATAAACCTAGGAGACACGAGAGAAGACTTTTGGTAAGTTCAAATGGTCGAAACCTGTATAGGATAGGTAGGTGTTACCGTTTGAACCTTCCATTGTAAAGGCATGCTTACTTTACTGGTTGATCAGTAGATGTGATATCTTTGAACCGTCTGCCGCTTTATGTAAACGATAACACACATCACACAAGCATCTTCCAGACCTAATTTGGTTCTCATTGTTATATTCGTTTTGGCCATGAACATACGCCTAATTCTGTGAGACTGAAGAATATAGCCATTCACTATTCTCTTTTAGAAGCGACCCCACTTCTCTCTCACATAGGTGATTTCTTAACTAAGAGTAACCCGCATTACTCTGCTCAGATTTCCAATGCTTAGAATTCCGACGCATAAGAATCATTAAAAATATAGTTTGACCTTTTCCCTGCGGGCATCACTGTGTCATCATAGGAATAGACTGGAAGGTAACCCGAGGGTAACCCCCACAGTGATCCAGCTAAGTATTACAACTTGGTTGTCCCATTAAACCTAGATCTTGGGATCTCCAGTCAACTAGGTTGGGTTTCCATTGTATCGACTTTTTATTTCATGGGCTTTTGTCTCATTCCTCTCGATGATGTCTCAACTAACTCTCTGTTTGACCCTTTCGTTAGCGGATCCACAATGTTATCTTTTGACTTTACATAGTCAATCGAGATAACTCCAGTTGAGAGAAGTTGTCTAATGGTATTATGTCTTCGATGTATGTGTCTAGACTTCCCATTATACATGTTGCACTGTGCTCTTCCTATTATCGGTTGACTATCACAGTCGATGCTAATCGCTGGCATAGGCTTTGTTCATCTAGGAATATCCTCTAAGAATTGGCGTATCCATTCATCATCCTCACCACATTTATCTAGAGTGATAAACTCAGATTCCATTGTGGATTTGGCTATACATTACTGTTTGGAGGATTTTCAAGATACAGCCGCACCTCCTAGTGTGAATACATACCCACTAGTGGATTTTGAATCTTTTATATCAAATATTCAATTCGCATTATTGTATCCTTCTAGGTCTGCAGGATATCTGGCATAATGCATCCCATAATTACGAGTGAATTATGAGTACTTCAGTACTCTTACTATTCCTTTCCAGTGATCAGTTCCCGGATTACTCGTATATCTACTTAATTTGCTGAATGCATGAGCTATGTCTTGTCTTGTACAATTTGTTAAGTACATCAGACTTCCTATCACTCGAGAATATTCTAGTTGAGAGACGCTCCCACCTTTATTCTTGGATAAGTGTAGATTTGTATCTACTAGTGTTCTGGATATTCCAGAATCATTTTTGTTGAATTTTTCTAAAATCATGTCAACATAGTGTGACTGACTTAGAATGAGTCCGTTCGATGTCTTTGAGATTTTCATTCCCAACATTACATCAGCTGGTCCCATATCTTTTATGTCAAATCTTGATTTCAATATCTCCTTGGTAGATTTGATCATTTTATCATCACTACCAACAATTAGCATGTCATCAATGTATTGACACAAATGACATATCCATTTCCAGTGTCTTTGACATAAACACATTTGTTAAATTCGTTGATCTTAAAACCATTTGACATCATAACATTGTCAAATTTCTCATGCCATTGCTTTGGTGTTTGCTTTAGACCATATAAAGACTTCACCAACTTACAGACTTTCTTTCCTAACTCTGGAGCAGAAAAACCCTCAAGTTGTTCCATATAGATCTTTTCATCTAGTTCTCCATATAAGAAAGCTGTTTTCACATCCATTTGATGTACTTTGAGATTTCACAAAGCTGTGATTGCAAGTAGCATCATAATGGAGGTTATTCTCGTCACAAGAGAATATGTATCAAAGTAATCTAGGCCTTCTCGTTGATTGTAACCTTTAATTACAAGTATGGCCTTATACTAATCAATTGATCAATCCGCTTTCATTTTTCTCTTGAAAATCCATTTGGACCCTAGTGGTTTACATCCCGGAGGAAGGTCCACTAATTCCCAAGTATGATTTTGGAGAATTGAATCAATTTTGCTATTGATGGTCTCTTTCCACAAGAGTCCTTCTGAAGAGCTTACCGTTTCTTTAAAGGTTCGAGGTTCACCTTCTAGCAAAAAGGTCAGAAAATCTGGACCAAAAGATTTTTCTGTCCCGGCTCTTTTGCTACGTCTAGGTTCATCCTCAACTTCTTGTTCTTGGCCCTCACAACTTTCAACATGTGTTCATTTTAACCAACTTGCTTCATCATTGGATTTACATTGAAATACATCTTTAAAGAACGATGCATTTCTAGATTCCATTATCGTGTTTTTGTGTATATCTGGGATGCCAGACTTATACACCAAAAATCGATAAGCACTACTGTTATATGCATATCCAATGAAAATGCAATCAACGGTTTTCAGATCTATTTTCACCTTCTTAGGTGTAGGTACTACCTTTTTAGCAAGACACCCCCACATTCATAAGAATTTGTAGGAAGACTTTATTCCTTTCCACAACTCATATGGGGTCTTGTCTACTTTCTTACAGGGTACCGTATTTAAAAGGTAATATAGCTTCACCCCACATGTTCTGAGACAATCCAGAACTTATCAGCATTGCATTTATCATTTCTTTCAAGGAATGATCTTTCTGTTCAGAAACTTCGTTTTGCTGATATGGTACAATGGTTTAATGTATGATTCCATATTGTGCACATAATTCACCAAATGGTGCTTCATACTCACCACCTCGGTTGCTTCTTAGTGACAAAGGTTTCACTTTGGGTCATCCCTTAGACATGAATCTTATGCAGACTCACTTGAAGCTCTTGGACTTGACTCATAACTGTCATGAAGTCCTTCATCTTGTAATCAAGAAACCGGCCTATAACAAACCTTTTGGATTCAATATCCTCAGTCTTGTATTTCCGGTCTAACGACTCCAACCGTTCTTTGGTTGGTTTTCTTTTAAAGAATATAAGCTATACAATGAATCTGACAGCCCGTTCAGTATGTAGTTTCAACATAAAAATTCGAATGGTTCTATGCATCAATAGCATTCCATACCTGAACATCCCACCCTTCACCACTATTGGGTTTAAGAGCTTTTTCCGTCAGGAACCCAACTAGGTTCAATGTGGTAAAATAAAACAGCATCTTTTGCTGCCACCACTAAAATTTCGTGTGACTCACACACTGGCTCATTACCGGTTCTACCATGTGTCTCACGAATGAGTTGATAGTTGGAGTCAATGTTGCCACACTTAGCAACACAATAGGCACTTCACCCACAAGTAAAGAATTAACACCTGAAGTGTCTAATCCTACACTTGGATTATCATTTGGAGTCTCTAGTAGAACATTCGAGTTCATGTTTGATTTATCCACCACAATATCATGAGGAGATCAACTGAATTAATATGAAAATTAATTCTTATTAAAATTGGCAACATCAAAGTCAAATCAATTTGTTTTGAATTCAAAATTTAATATTTCAATTAATCCGGAATTTATAATTGAAATAGATCATCATAAAATTGATAATTACAATTTTAAAGTTCAAAATAATTGATTTTGACAATAATCACCTTTTTAAACTTACATATCCAACTCGTTACCACTGCTGGCCTTAGGAGCCTCATCAATTAAGAATCTCGCAAGATTCAATGTGGTTAGTCAGAGTGTCATCTTTTGAAATTCATACCACTGAATTTCTCTTGTTTCTCCATATGATTCATCATAACTTAAACCAGAGACACAAACGAATTCACCGCTTGGGTATTCATTTGACCCACAAAAGGATTAACCATCGAGTCGGTCAATTGACCCACAATTGGGTTGATCACCGACGTTTCTTGAGCCACGCTTAGGTTCATAGTTGATTTGACAGTCATCTTACATAGAAAACCAAACCATTTTTTTTAACCACATATATACAATGATATAAATCATTGATCTATCACATCCAGTATAAATATAACAATCTCAGATACTGATATAACACAATCAGATTGTTAATATATATCAACACCGGTGTACAACAATATATCAATCACTGATATATCAAATATAGTGTATCAAACACTATTCTAGCACTTTTAAATATAATATGTATATTTATAAACCAGTGCTTCTACTTCGTGTAGGATTATATAATAATATAATCAATTTATTCCAATTGATATCTAACACTGATATCAAACAATAATACTGTATTTTGGTTGACCAAAATTTTGTATTATTTTGTTCAACACATATCAGTATGTTATACTGATATATCAATTGATCTAATTGTATGTTAATATATATCAACAATATATATAGCACATACAAATTAATCAATTAAATGATATGAAAACCACTGTCAATACTTAGGATTAAGTGAACTTGATATATATATATATATATATATATATATATATATATATACTCTTATATATATAAACTGGTTTTTACCTGATTATATAAAGATATAATCCTTTTAACGGTTGTTTCAGATATAGACTACAATTCTATATCTCTGAAATATCAAGTATTTACACAACTTACACAACTCGTGTGTACAACCGATACACTCCTAGAATCACAAAAATATCATATATATTATATGACAGTACCGATATCAATCAGTTGATATCAAACCGGTGAATCAATAATTGATTTTAGATTTCACAATTAAAATCACAATTAGTGTCTGGTATTACAGACCCAATTACTCAGTTGAAATCACAATTGATTTCCAAATCAGTGTCTGTTAATAGACCCGATTTACCAAAATACAATTCAGTTTTTTTTTGAAGATAAATCAATGTCTTGAATAGACCCGATTTCCACAGATTAATAAAATTTATTCGAAATCAGTGTCTGAAAAATAGACCCAATTTCCACAAAGCGTTTTTAATTTAAAAACCGAACCAATGAATTTTTAAATTTGTCAAGATCTGTACCAGAAACCAAAACCAGAAAGTTTGAAGAAAACTTTTTTTTTTTTAAGTAGAAGAGAAAAGAATGTCTTAAGATTGTTGTTTGTATATCAAAAACAATCTAGTTCGAATCTGCAGAACATAAGAAACAGAAACAAAAGGTTAAAGAATCGAGGTCTGTGTTTCACACGGTGTCCTTAAAACAATTTCACCGTATATAACACCGTATGTGTATAGCGATTGTCTCCCAATATACAACGATTCAACAGTGGAAATGTGAAGCACAACCACTCTTAACGAACTCAAATTAAGTTCGAACTTACCAAACACAGAAAGAGAAGAATGAGAAGAGAGAATAATTTTTTTTTCTTCATGATTCTAAGAATATGACTTATGAAGTGTAGACTAGGGTTTTTTATATAGTCTATATTGATTTGGAAATTACTTGATAACTACGTTTTAAATGATAAAGAAAATTTAATTAAAGAATAATCTTCTAAAAAGATTTATTCATAGTTGATCATTGATTCTGATCACTTAATGATCAAGTAAGTATCAGAATCCAAAATTGATCACTGATTCTGATTACTTAGGGATCAAGTAAGTATCATAATCCAAAACGGAAATCAATTATTTCCTTAATTCAATTAATTTCCTTAATCAAAATGGAAATTACCATTTTTCCTTATCATTCATTTAAAACGTTTGACTTAGGAAAAATAAATAATTCTTTATTTATCAATAAACTAATTTAGGAAAAATTAAGTTCTTAATAATAGCAAAAATTCGATTGTACTCTCACGGTCCAACCGTAGCTGTATTCGTGTACGTAGGACGTGTCCTCACACATGTGGATAAGCTACTATCACACAACTACTTATATACTACATATAAGTGTTTTACCCAATAAATATGGGATGCATATTTTCTCTACACAATGCGCAAACTTTGAGACTCAATTTCTCTTTCACCCATTAATCGATTTGTGAGTTTGAGTATACCACTTCCAAGCTCTCACGAAGGAGAATTCGAATATACACTGATCTTTCATTTTCATGAAATCGATCATACTCAAATAATGCTTTCAAACAACTTGTTTATCATAAATTTTCCAACATATACTCAGTGGAGTTTTTAGATTACTTGGGAAAATATAAAATCAAAAGGCAGTTAACATGTCCGAGCATTTCGCAGCAAAATAGGGTGGCAGAAAGGAAGAATCGACACCTTGTGAACGGAGACTTGTCGAAGCATGATGCATGCGAAGAATGAGGCAGGTAGATTCTGGGAAGAGTATATGAAGATGGCAACTCACCTCACCAATAAGCTACCACAGGCAAGGTTACAGTTTGTATCACCTTCTAGAAGTTATGGTACAAGAAGCCCACGACGAGTGAGTTCTGAGTTTTCGATTGTGTTTGTTATGTGTCCGTGTCAGATCACTTGCAGAGTAAGTTTGACAAGAAAGCGATCTGATTTATATTTATGGGCTACGATAATGAAAGAAAAGGGTGGAGATGTTATCCCACTACTGGACGGTGTCACATTTCGAGGAACGTTGTGTTTGATGAAGCTTCTTTATGATGGTCACCACAAAAGGTAGTTCTTCCAAATATGATGGGATTAGAAGATTAGTTACAGGAAAGAACTGATAAAGAAGTACAAGAAAAGACACCACAATCCACTCGAGAAATTGTTGAAGTATCGAATGCATTCGACGGTGACAAGGAGCTGGATAATTCAAGAGAAAAAGGTCCTTGGCAAACCGGTGTGTATCCAAGAACACCAACAGAGGATATTCCAAGTCAGCTAGAAGATCATACAGAGGAGAGGCCACAACCGAGGAGTGTTGGCAGACAACGAGAGCCTAATTTAAGGTATGTAAATTCAACAATTAGTTCATGTAGGAGTGATTGATCCAAGTGTTAAATGTTGGAATTGTATGTTTCATGGAAACACCCAGAGATCGAATGGAAATAACAAATCGAAAGGATTTTTACATTCAATTAAAAACTCTTATAAAGCAGACATCCATCCATAAACTGAGCATCAACGACTAATTGCAGAAGAAGATTGATGTAGGATAAAGAAAAAGGAACCGTGATCTGACTCCAGCGGGTCAAACCGCATAGGGTATTTTATTGTTTAGCAAGTTTATTTATTTTAGTTTGATTAGGAATTAAATTTAGGTTTTGAAAATAAATAAAACTTACCTTTTGGGTAAGATTTGATCTTTGTTTTCCAATCAAAATATGAATCATGAATCTTAGAAGATTCTGAATAGTTTTGATCTTTTCCTGTTTTAGTATTTTTTAAGTAATATCATATTCGAGTTGTATTATGATTAGTTTAATATATATATATATAGTCTTATTATTTCCAATTATTGTAACTTTTTAACCTTTGATTGATTTTAATGAAATCGTTCCTTTGGAACATTTATCTGTCGTGGATTCGACATGCTCTTGGAGGATTCGAGAGCACCATTTTCTAACGAAGATTAGGAAATGATGGCCCCTACATGGCGGTCCATGCTTGGGTAACTACCGGTTGCTGGGTCAAGGTTCGTTTGAGTGTGTTCCTCAGGGTTCGACAAAGTGATCATTCTTATTTTCACCATACCCCACTGCATCAATTGGTATTCTTCTACATTCCGTTGGACGATTGTTGTGGTGCCGTTGTGGATTTGGGATGAACTACGGAGAGATTTTTCGGTTGGAGTTTACCACTCCCATATGATGAATATGTTTACTTGACTTTCCACGTGTTTTAATTAACCGAACTCGAGGATGAGTTCTTTTTAAGAAAGGGTGACTGATGTAGGACAAAGATAAAGGAATTACGGCTCATGTCGAGCAATTTCTTGATTTTGTTAATTTGGGTCTTTTCTTGTTTAGCAAGTTTATTTATTTTAGTTTGAGTAGGAATTAAATTTAGGTTTTGAAAATACATCAAACTTACCTTTTGGGTAAGATTTGATCTTTGTTTTTTCAGTCAAGTTAAGAGTCATGAAATTTAGAATATTCTGATTAGTTTTGATTTTTCTCTGTTGTAGTCTTTTTTAAATAATGTCGTATTCGAGTCATATTAAGATTAGTTTATTATTATAAATGCTTTATTATTTCCAATTATTGTAACTTTTAACTTTTTGATCAATATTAATAAAAGAGAGAAAACCAAAAATAGTAATGAGAAACATTAAACTTTCGTTTATAGCCACTTTTGAAATTTTATTCGTTAATAGCCATTTTTTTAAAGAATTCAATATATGTCCATAAATTATAAAAAATACCATTGGATTTGATTTTTTTTTTTTTTTAAACTGAAAGCAAGCTTGAAATCATGACTAAATCTGGAACCAAATTTAAAATCACGACTAAAAACTTGAAACTTGAAATCTGAAATCTTTCCTAAAAACATGAAATCTTGAAACTTGAAATCTTGACTAAATTAGAATGTTGAAACTTGAAATCTTGACTAAATTGAAATGTTAAAGCTTGAAATGTTCTAGGTTTTTAGGGTTTTCGTTTTATCTTGTAACTTGAAATCTTGACTAAATTAAAATGTTGAAACTTGAAATCTTGACTAAATTGAAACGTTAAAACTTGAAATGTTTTAGGTTTTTAGGTTTTTTCGTTTTCTTCCTCTTTTTTTTGTAGATCACATCACCGACGAAGGGGGAGTTAGATGGCGATGCTGGACGGTCGTGAAGCCCAGGCTATGGTACATAGGCACTCCGACAAGCCGGTGATGTCGCATGAGAAAGGAGAGGAGAGAGAAAGAGAGGCACAGAAGAGAGAGAGAGAGAGAGAAAGAGAGGTTCAGTGAGGGAGAGAGGAGGCTGACGATGATTCGCCGGCCTTGGCGACGGTGCCAGTGACGATTCGCCGGCACAACCCCGACAAGGAGAGGGAGAGATCGGGGGAGAGAGAGGAGATGAGAGAGAAAGAAAAAGAGAAAAAGAGAGAGTATTTTGGGGTGATTTTTATATGAGGGTATTCAAGTAATTTCTCAAAAAAGTGGTTATTAATGAATAAATTTTCGTTTGTGGTTAAAAATGAATTTTCTATGTTATATGTGGTTAGTTTTAGCAATTTCCACTTAATAAAATCGTTCATTTGGAACATTTATCTGTCGTGGATTCGACATGCTCTTTGAGGATTCGAAAGCACCATTTTCTAACGAAGATTAGAGAATGATGGCCCTTGTAAGGCAGTCCATGCTTGCGTAACTACCGGTCACTGCATCAAGGTTTGCCTGAGTGTGCCTCAGGATCCGACAAAGTGATCATTTTTATTTTCACCATACCCAAACGTGTCAAAGACTAAATACAAAAGCTTCCATTTGCAGTTTTCTTGTATCATCTTTCTAAGAAATCCACGACCGTACGACTAACAAATGAATTCATGAACCACTTCATTTAGCATAGCTCTCTTGTGCTGAAACTTACAAATCATAGATGACACAAAAACACTGACAACATCAAAAACTTAATTAAACATCTAATTAGTAGACATAGAAGCAAAAGCAGCGCTGACCTGTTAATTATCAACCATCTGGAGCTTGAATTTCTAATTAATCAACCATCTGGAGCTTGCTTCAATCATATATACAAAAACTGATTTTGATCTTCAAGGAACTAAAGGAGTCGTTTGAAGCTAGTCGGTCAATTTGCAAAAATGGGTCGAAAAAATTGTGGGTAAATAAAGTCAACTCTTAAACGGGGAAGATCGAACTTCGAAGAAGAGCAGGTGATGGGCGGCATTGATACGGTGACGTAACCCATCCCATGACATTACGTAATTAGCTAGATTGGGCATAGGCCTTTTGGTTGGCCCAAGTTGAAGTGATTCGACCCACTTGTTATTCCTTGGGCATCTTAGTTTTGTCAAGCCTGCAAAATAAGAATTTCTCTTACAAGTTAGAATACTTCCAGAGAGGAGATTTAAAGCAAGAGTGACGATAATAACATCCCTTATAAATTGTTTGTATATAATTTCTGTAATAATACCTATTATTTTTTTTAAAATTTTATAGTTTGTAAATAATTCTCATTTAATACCAAGAATATCCTTTCATTAATTATATTGTATTGTATTTTTATAAATACATACCACCTACATATGTTATTATGTTATTTAATCAATTTTATTATTATTTAAAATTTTGTTAATATCTTAAATTCTATAATTGTTATTTTAAAAAAAAAAATCTATCATTGTTCTTTCTCTTCCATGTTTTTCTTTCACACAATCAAATTCCATTTTTCTTTATTTCTTTTTCTCTCTCCTCATGTCAAGCATCTCTCTATTTCTTCTTAAAACTTGTTTTTTTTTTTTTTACAATCAACCATAGAAAATTTTGATTCATTCTTTGGTAGTCAATTTGTATTTCTTTAAAAGAAATAAAAAATATATTTAATATTATATTTTAAAAAAGAATCTAGAGTTTAAGAAAATGGAAAGATTTTTTAACAATACATGTTAATATCAAAATCAAATCATTAAAAGGAAAAAAAATTCACAAAATATTAAATTTGGAAATTAATTAATAATTATTGATGGATGTACTTACAAACAATTTAATCTTATTGGTAATCTTACTAAAGGGTATTATTGAATTTTAAAAAATATACTAATTTGGAGTGTACGTATAATTTTTGAGGGGTACAAATATCGCCACTATCAAAGCAATTTGTCACTCTGTTTGGACCCGAGAGTCATTAACTTAAACCTGCTAATACTAGGGGGTCATCTTGTAAGTTTTATTCGTTTAATGTTTTTCAAAAAAAATAATAATTGAAAAACGAAAACAGTATTGTTTGTTTCAGTTTCGTAATCTGTAAATGAGTCTGGTAGCATGTGCTAAAACTTGTATTCGGAAAATAAAAACACTAAAAACGCATTTGGTAGGTCAATGAAAAATATAAAAGTTTGATAATAATTCATCCCAAGTAATTATCAACTAAGTCAAAAAAAAAATCTCATTAAATAAAAGTTACATTCAAATTTCAAAGAAAGAATTTAAAATATTAAAGATTACTTTTTTTTTTATATTAATTATTATTTTTTAGACTTTGATTGTCTCATCATAAAGTGAAAATACTATAATTTCAACAAATAATCTTGTTCAACATCATCACTTCATCAGTAGTAAAATATGATTCGATTTTTGTATAAATTTCTTTTTTTTTTTTTAAAAAAGGATGCAAAACAAAACGATATATATGATTTCTAGATAGATCGTAAACTATATATACATAGACTAATTAAAATCAAAGGCAAATTGCACTGAACCCCTTCAGGTTTAGGCAAGCTACACTTAGCTGGAAAATTCCGTTCTTATACACAAACACCCTCAATACTTAAATTTGACTTTAAAAATGCCTAAAATGCCCCTAATTATATTATTTTACACTTTATTGTTATTTTGTTTACATTTTAACCAAAAACTTTATAAACTTTAATAAAATAAAGAATAAATAAATAGTTTTTTTTAAAAAATAAAATAATAAATAGTTTTTTAAAAATTAAATAAATAAACATTAAAATATATTTTTGTAAATATATAATAAAAAAATAGCTTAAAAATAAATAAATAAATAAATAACTGAAAAAATTAAAAACCCTAATTCTTTTTAAGGATATCCATATAGGGACAATAAAAGCTTTAAATATCCAAATTTTTATGATAAGAATGATTGTGAGAGAAGTTTCAAACTTCAAGCTTCAAGTTAGGAGCTGAATGAGTTTATGACTTGGTCAAATAACTTTCAAGCTCAACTGGTACATGAATAAGTGGTTTGGTTAAATGACTTCCAAATTAGAGGTTCAAATCTTACCAATAACAAAAACTTTTAAAATATTTGATCTAGATAAATGGAGAGATAAATACTGTCAACAAAAAAATCTTCAATTTCTTGTTGGAAAATTATATGCATGTGATGTCACTCTATAACGTGAAAAAAGAATTTTCTCATGAGAGTAATACTTAGCAAGTTGTTGATTATATAAGGTCAAGAATCAAATCAAATGCCCCGAAGGACCAAGTTAGGTGCCGAATGAGTCAAGTCATCTTCATGGGCAATATTCACTCAAGTTGTCCATTTATATTTACCTACTTCTTCTTTTTTCAATTATTATTATTATCTATATTGTGAAAATGAAAAGAAAACAAGTGTTTGGTAAGGATTCTAGGTGTTCAATGAAAAACCGAGAGAAAATAGAAAGAGAACTTGAACAATCTTGAATATGCCATTAATGGCTTCTTCAAATATGAACAATTGTTTGTTGAATTTAGATCCTTTGTTGATCTGATCTTTCTGACTTCATCTAATCTCATGACATATAAATATTGTAATGAATGTATGATTAAGATGTAATTGGTTTTCTTAATCACTTCACCGAACACCAATTACATATTTAAAAAGTTCAGAAAAAAGGTGAAATATCTCGATTCTTATTTGTTACGACCACTTTCACGTGACTACTTGCTTCTTTAAAACATTTATAGCCTTTTGCTTATTTTGTACGCTAACCAGCTATCTTCTAATAAACATTTTGACAATCAGGAAAATACAATTAATGATGAGCTGACACATTAATTCTATCAATTCTATCAATTCTCTGTAAGCTATCTCTTCTTTTATTGTGAGTGCTAACAACTGCGCACTTCTTATCCCTTTCTTGCTTGTTTAATTGATCCCCTGCTTCTTTGTTTACCTTAGACGATAGCTGTTCAGACTCAGGCAAGCTGAGCAAGCTTTCTTCTTCGCTAACATATATGTGATATGTTTGTCTTTAATAGTAGACTACTTTGTCTTCGTTGGTTTTCATATGTCAAGCTCAAGATAAGAGATGAATATTCTCATGAGAATGACAGCAAGTTGTTGAATATATATCACAGAAGCAATGTAATTCTCTTTTTAACTTGACAAAGAAGCAAATTATTCAGCTTCATGTGCTATGGAAACATCATATTTTATGCGCATGATTTTGATGCTTAGCTTAACACCCTCTTTGTACACTGCCGATCCCACATTCAATAATCAAACAGATCAGATCGCTTTGTTTGCTTTCAAGGATTCCATCACTGAAGACCCTTTTGGGGCACTGAGCTCATGGAACAATTCTGTCAATCTATGCCAGTGGCATGGAGTCAAGTGCGGACGCCGTCACCAGAGAGTGGTAGAGCTGGAGTTGAGGTCTCAGAAGCTGGCAGGGTCTATATCACCCTTCATTGGCAATTTGAGCTTCCTTAGGTCCATTTACCTTCAAGACAACCTGTTCCGAGGCGATATCCCACAAGAAATCAGTCATCTCTCGAGGTTGCAGAATCTAAATTTCACTAACAACTCTCTACAGGGGGAGATTCCAAGCAATTTGTCACTCTGCTTGGACCTCAGAGCCATTGTATTGCACTTCAATGATCTTGTTGGGAATATTCCAGCAGTATTTGGTTCTCTTCCCAAGCTCACTTCTCTATCTCTTTACTCCAACAGTCTGCATGGAACTATCCCTCCATCTCTTGGAAACCTTTCCCTTCTCCAAGCTCTCTCTCTCGGACGAAATAACCTTGAAGGAACAATTCCAGAATCAATTGGCCACCTCACCAATTTGTTTTTTTTTTGGTATTGGTCAAAATAAAATTTCTGGAACAGTTCCCCCTTCCCTCTACAACATTTCTGCCCTCATGGATGTATCCCTTGTAAATAACCAGTTAACAGGTAGTCTACCTTTGGACATCGGGATCAGGCTACCGAACCTTCGTCGAATTTTCTTCGGAGAAAACCAATTCACTGGGCGTTTTCCACCTTCTTTCTCCAATGCATCTCGGATGAGACATCTTGACATCCTGTTGATCTCGGAAGAAGAATGAATGATCTTTTGCGGTTGACTTTGGGTATTAATAATCTAGGAACTGGGGTTGCTGGTGATCTAAGTTTTGTTGGTTCTTTAACCAATTGTACCAAATTAGAAGTTTTGGGATTAAACTTAAACGGGTTTGGTGGTGTTTTACCCAATTCCATCACCAATCTCTCAACTCAACTTAGAACCCTGGTACTAGGAGGTAATCAATTTGTTGGGAATATCCCAACTGGTATATCAAACTATGTCAACCTACGTGCACTTGGCTTAGAAATGAACCATCTCTCGGGTTCTATTCCTTTCGATATAGGGATGCTTCAAAACTTGCAAAGAATATCATTAGCTGAAAATCAACTGTTCGATTCAATCCCGGAATCCATTGGCAATCTTACTCAAATCTTCGCTCTCGATCCGGATGACAACGATCTGACAGGATGCCTCCCTCAGAGCCTTGAAAACCTTAAACGCTTACAATTTTTTTATCTTTCTGACAACAACTTTGGTTGTTCTGTACCTAAAACAATTGGCCTTTTCTCCTCTTTATCTTCCATTAGCATGGCTCACAACTCTTTTAATGGTTCCATTCCTTTGGAGCTTGGTGCCTTGAACAATCTTGAGGAACTCGATATTTCCAACAATGATTTGTCAGGCGAACTTCCAACGACTCTTGGAAGCTGTTTGAAACTGGAAGTCCTTCAGCTGAGCAGCAACTCATTTAATGGAAGCATCCCTTCCTCTTTCGCTTCCTTGAAAGGACTGGTGGATTTGGATCTATCTCACAACAACTTGTCTGGCACAATTCCAATAGATCTACAGAAACTTCCCCTTCTTCAGAAGTTGAACTTGTCCTTCAATAACTTTGAAGGTGAGATGCCATTGGAAGGTGGTTTTACCAACATAAGTGTGATTTCGATTGTCGGAAACAGGAATCTCTTTGGGGGTGTTCCTGAATTGCACTTACCTGCCTGCCCCATTCTTGAGTCTAAGAAGCAGAACAATCGTATTGGCTATAAAGTTATCATCATAATAATCTGTATGGGTCTCTGTTTGGTAATTCTAATGTTTGTGGTTGCTATTTACCGGAAAAAAAAACCAAGAAAAGCTCCATCTGAAACACCCCTTGGCGAGGAGTTTTTGAGGGTTTCTTACGGCGGGCTTCTGAAAGCCACTGATGGATTTTCTTCAAGAAACTTGCTTGGTGTTGAAGGTATTCAATCTTGAACAATTAAGAGCTTTATCAAGCTTTATTGTAGAGCGCGAAGCGTTGAGGAAGATTAGGCATCGGAATCTTCTCAAGATAATCACCTCTTGCTCAAGCATAAATTTTAATGGTAGTGATTTTAAAGCTCTTGTTTTCGAGTTCATGCAAAATGGGAACTTGGAAAGTTGGTTGCATCCAAGTGAAAATACGACGATGAAGTTAAATCTGATACAAAGGTTGAATATAGCTATTGATGTTATTTCTGGGTTGGAGTATCTTCACCACCACTGTGAAACACCGATTGTTCATTGTGATTTAAAGCCGAGCAATGTTCTCCTAGACGAGGAAATGATTGCTCATGTGGGAGACTTTGGGTTGGCTAAGTTCCTCGCAAAAGATTCAAGTAATACTACTAAACAATACACCAATTCGATTGCAATCAAGGGTTCCATAGGATACATTGCACCAGGTACGAAATTCACTTTTGTCTTTAAGATCATGTTTTATTATTTTGTAGTATTGTACTTGAGTTATTAGGAAGAAAATTTCAATCTTGGTTTTTTCCTCATAATATATATGTAGAATACGGGATGAGAGAATCAGTATCAGCACATGAAGATATTTATAGTTACGGAATACTTCTACTAGAGATATTGACAGGGAAGAGACCAACGAACGAGATGTTTAAAGATGGTCTAAGTCTCCATAGTTTCTGTAAGATGGCTTTGCCTGATAGAGTGATGGAGATTGCAGATCCGTTCCTGCTAATACTCTATGAAGAACTTATTGGTCAAACCAACGGGGGCAAAGGTACAGTCAAAGTGAGCAAATGTTTGATTTCACTTGTAAGGATCGGAGTTGCTTGTTCAACAAAAACACCGCACAAACGAATGGGTATAAGTGAGATAGTGATGGAGTTGAACGCAATCAAGCAAGCTTTTCTTGGTATGGGCATTCATGGACAGAAACGTGCGAGGATGTAACTAGCCGGCCAGGGAACTTCTCAGCTAGATAACGTTTAAACCTTTCATTTTTTTGTCATAAAAATTCAACTCCTGTATTTGTTTGTTGCCTTCAATTGTAGACTAACAGAGAGGCAAACACTTAGCAGAGCATCCACATATCAAGTGCATCAACCACTTGTTTTAAAGCTTTGTTATGTTTTTTGAGCATTAGTCTCGCAGATTGTTATTGCATAATATTCTGCTTCTATATATTGAAATTCTCTCATCATTTTATGATATAGAAAAAGTAGCTGACTCTTACATGGTTTTGAGGAACCAGTTTAAATTCAAGGCTAAGTGACTCCACGTGATGCGAATCTAGCGGTGAAGCACGTAGTTTTCGGTCAAATTCCTTCGTTTGGGTCCCAAAATTACAGTTTTTCCATTTTAGGAAACTTTCCTTTTTAGTCATAAGTTGACTTTGACAAGTCAGAATTGTCTACCATCAATTCTGGGTTGTATGGTCGTTAATATATTTTATTTCCACAACTTTCCTGATTTCGCTATTTTTTACAGTTTTTGCTATTTTTGGTAACTTTTGCTATGTAATCCCGTTTCTTGTCCTACAAGAATTCGGGTTAGGGTTTTTTCATTTTAAATAGCCTTATACGCCGAAAATCTATTAGCTTTTGATTCAATAAAATTTTCAGAGATTTCTCTTTTAATTCTGGTGGATTCCAGTTTTCATAGAATATAGACGTCAGTCTATTTTCTTTTACGTTTTAACTTCAATTATTTATACAAAAGTCAAAACAAATACAAATAGTAAACTAATTCATGACTTCTTGACCTATTAAAGGACTTTGTCTTTAGACGAATTTACTGCCTTCCTCTGACTATGTTTGGTTAATTGGTTAATTGCCTAATTGGTTGTTTTTTCTTCTTTCTTCATATTTTCTTCTGCGGCTCCACCGGTCCACCTTCCTCCAAGGCTGCAATTGCTTCTTTGTGTGTCTTCTTGACTTTATCAATATTAAAGAATTGAATATTGAAGGTATGAAGATATGATTTTGGTTTTCAATTAATTTCTATATGATCATACGTTGATTTTGACTCATCTCTTAAGTTTTAATTATTTATATTAATTACAATAATAGCTTAATATGCGTATTTTAGTATTTGTGTAATTGTGAAGTCAATTCCACAATTTGTTAACCTTTTCTAGTTTTCTTGAACCATTTATTTCTTGATCTTTTATGACCAAACAATATTATTTTATAATGAGTTGATTGAGTTTTTTTTAACGGATTGTATAATTATAAATTATAAATTTATAAATTATAATCATTAATCAAACATTCAAATTGAATACAGTCTACACAAATTACAAATACACAAACATATCATGGGTGATTGGGTTCTTTTAAGGCCAACCTGATTTATAAGGAAAAAAAAGATTTGTTAAAATAAAATAATCTTGCATTCTTAACATTCTTGTTATCATTGAATACTTGAAAATCTTGAATTAGTCAATTAGAAAATATAATTATATAATCTATTATGTACGTGTGATTGTGTGTTAATATGTTATTGTGTTGTTGTTTTTTATATTTAAGTTTTATCTAACAGATTTTATAATATATATTTTTAGGTAAAATCTTGATTCTTGAATAGTTATGACGGGTCAACGAAAATATGACTCTGGAAGCCAGAAAAGAAAGGCAAAAGAAAGAAGAGATATGGTGATACAATCTTTTACGGGATCTATGGATAGGTACGTAAAAAGAAAACCTAATCAATCTGAGCATGAGAATGAGAATGTGAATGTGAATACTAGTTTGGATGTGAATGATAATGCACAAGGTTTGAATGAGAACGAGCATGTAGATGTGTTGAACGAAAATATTGTTGATTTGAATGAGAATGAGCATATAGATGAGTTGAACAAAAATATTGATGATTTGAATGATAATATAGAAGATTTGAATGAGAATGTAGATGACTTGAATGATAAGGCATATGATTTGTATGATCCTGGAAACTGGAAAATCAATATATCTCAAAAAGAAAGGGATCTGGTAGTAGAAATGGGTCCCGTAAGAGTTACTAATTTCGTATATCCTGTTGAAAATAATAGAAGTTTTATCGATAAATATTACACTCGATCTTTAGCAAATGGGGAGAATCACGATAGGCCTTGGTTAGTATATGTATTCACAACTAAAAAATAAAGTCTTTTGTTTTTGTTGTGTATTGTTCAAGAAATGGTTGGCAAGTCCTTTAACTAGTGCAAATCAAGGGTACAACGATTGTCGTAATATTTCTTGTAGACTAGTGGAATATGAAAAGAGTAGTAGTCATATACTTAGCATGAAAGCTTGGAAATAGGCATAATTACGATTGAAAAAAAATGTAACAATTGATGTTTCACATGAAAGAGCTATTAGTAAAGAGAAAGAATATTGAAAAGATATTTTAAAGAGAATTATGAGTGTTGTCAAAACTCTTGCTATTAGTAATTTGGCGTTTCGTGGAGGAAATGAGAAGATTGATGATTGTAATAATGGGAACTTTTTAAGAATTATCAAAATGATTGCTGAGTTTGATCCGATAATGCAAGAGCATCTTAGGCGTATTAAAAAGAAAGAAATTCGACATCATTATCTTGGCCATAATATTCAAAATGAGATGATACAATTGTTAGCTAGTGAAGTGAAAAACATAATTCTTGAGATTGTAAAAAGTGCCAAATATTTTTCGATTATTCTTGATTGTACTCCAGATGCTAGTCACGAAGAACAAATGACTCTTATATTAAGATGTGTCAATGTTTCTACGAGTCCGATAAAGGTGGAGGAGTTCTTTATTTCATTTGTGAAAGTGGTTAAGACAATAGGAGAATCGCTTTTCAATACACTTAAAAGCCTTTTAGGATCTAATGCGCTTGATTTTAATAATGTGCGAGGGCAAGGCTATGACAACGGTTCTAACATGAAAGGGCAAAATAAAGGAGTACAAAGTAGAGTTATAAGAGAGTTTCCTAGAGCATTTTATACTCCATGTGGTAGTCATTCTCTTAACCTTGCAATTTGTGACATGGCTATGAGTTGTTTTCAAGCTAAATCGTTTTTTGGGATTGTGCAACGAATTTATAAATTGTTTTCAGGTTCAACCAAACGATGGGAGATTTTGAAGAATCATGTTAAATATCGTGACGGAAAAGGTCTCAGCCTTAAAAATCATGGTCGGAAACACGTTGGGAGAGTAGAGTTTCCAGTGTTAAAGCAATAAGATTTCAAGCTCCATAAATAAAAAATGCATTGATTCATCTAATGGAGAATAGTGATGATGTTGTCACGGTGAGTGATGCTCAATCTTTAACAAAGTGTTTTAAGTTTGATTTTCTTGTTGGCATGGTTATTTGGTATGAAATATTGAATAAGGTTAACAAAGTTAGTAAAGTGCTTCAGAAAAAAGACATGAATATCGATGATGCTATTTCTCTTTTAAAGGGTCTCATTACTTATTTTGAAGAATACAGAGAAAAGGGATTTGATGAAGCTATGACTGAAGTTGAAAAAATTGCTACTGAAATGGAGATTAAATCCAAATTTCACGAAACACGTGTTCGTTCCAAAAAGAAGTTTTTTGATGAGGTTGCTAGTGATGAGCCAATAGAATCAATGGAAGAAGCATTTAGAGTTACATATTTTTTATCTATAATAGATAATGTTATTTCTTTTTTGAAGAGTGGATTTGAACAATTTCAAAGATATGATGACATTTTTGGGTTTTTTTTTAACTTGAGTAAATTAAGCTCTTCGGACAATGAGAGGTTGAAGTATTATTGTGATACTCTTGCCACTTGTTTGCGACATGGGGATAATTATGATATTGATGCAGATGAGTTGTTTTCAGAACTACAATTGTTAAGAAAATCGTTACCGGAAGGCATAACGAAATCTATTGAAGTTTTGGAGTATATAAAAAACATTCACATTTGCTTCCCAAATGCTTGGGTAGCTTATAGAATTTTATTGACTATACCAGTTACGGTTGCTACTGTGGAGAGAA
This sequence comes from Dipteronia dyeriana, assembly GCA_032871835.1. Classification (NCBI taxonomy): domain Eukaryota; kingdom Viridiplantae; phylum Streptophyta; class Magnoliopsida; order Sapindales; family Sapindaceae; genus Dipteronia; species Dipteronia dyeriana. Next base: position 2,055,733 of record CM065303.1, read on the forward strand.
GCTTTTCAAAGTTGAAGTTGATAAAAAATTATCTTCAGTCAACAATGTCACAAGATAGGTTGAGTGGATTGACTATGTTATCTATCGAGAAAAAAGTTTTAGCTAATCTTGATGGTAGTAGTATAATTAGTAAATTTGCACTTCAGAAAGCAAGAAGAATAGGAATGTAAATAATTTTTTGTTTTTATGTTTTTAGAACGATAAATCTTTTTTGTTTTAATTTATGTGGATATATAGTATTCAATAAATGAAGAATTATTTATTTAATTTTTTTATGTTAATGATAATATTTATATAGGGCCCTGGTTTTTGTTAATATCAAAAATCGCTCGGACTCCAAAATTTCTGGAGACGGCCCTGGATAAATTGTTATAATTTTGGAGTGGACAGAGGTCAGTAAAAGAATTTCACTGGATAGTTTCAGGAAACCATAAACGATTGATATTTTATGTATGCTAATGACTTCGTAATGATCTGAAACTTTTATTGTAGATTACCTCATATATCTAGGTTAACTCTATTAAGTTTCATAGAATTTGGAGGTGTGTAGTATTAATTAAAAATCTCGGATTTGGAAATGGTCTGGTGTGGTAATTAGCTGGAAGAATTAAAATCTAAGTTTAGTTTGATATAAGTCATATATACCGATTAAATTTGCTGTGAAATGAGGTTATGGCAGTAATTCAAATGTAATTAAATAGGTTTGAGTAATTCTTGAGCCTCTAGAAATATAGTTGATTCGTAAAGGTTCGAGGTAAGTAAACTCATCAATGACTTGTTAAACATTTATATATTATATATTTAAAAAGTTTTCGAAATATTGACTTATGTTTTGAATCGACTAATAAGTGTTATAGTTTTCCAAGTCTTCATTTTGTCATTGACTGTAGTATCTGGAATTATTTGGGCCAGATCACCAGGCTACGGGTGACACTACTGGAATTATTTGGGCCAGGTCATAGGGCTACGAGGTGACACTATTGGAGTTATTTGGGGCGGGTCATCGGGCTACGGGTGACACTATTAGAATTATTTGGACTGAGTCACCGGGCTACCAGTGACACTATTCGAAATTTGTGACACTATGAGACATGAGCTTTATGTTTTCTGCTTTAGAAAGTGATTATTCCTTATTGTTTACTTACGTAAAAATTACAGTGATTTATATCATGGCTATTAAATGATCTTTTGATTTCATATTATTCATTGAAACCAGATATCCGTAATGAGATGCTAACAACCTGACTTTACAATGTGGAAGAGGCTTATCAAATGTCGTTGCAATTAGAACGAAAAACTCCAGGTAATTCCCATCGATTTTGTTCCACTGACTCTGGAAGCTTTCGTTTACCACAGAGGAAACTTCCAAGAGAAATAACAGTAATGAAGGGAAGGGCAAAACTAAGGTTTTTGGTGAAGGGCCGCAATGCTACAAATGTAAAGGTTTTGGACACTTCGCGGTGGTCTGCCCTACTCGAGACCAAAGGTTAGTATATGTTTGTGAGAAAGACCTGCTATTTGATGATGCGAATAATGTGAACCAGGAAATTGATAATTCAGAAGAAGCAGAACTTGACGAAGAACGATTGCAAGCCACAGATTTGCCCCTGTGCATTGTCCAACATGTGTTAACATGGCAAAGAAAGAAGGCAGATCAATTGGCACCAGATTGGAAGCGGACAAACATTTTCCACACCCGTGTTGAACATGGAAACAAAGCCTTAAATGTTATAATTGATAATGGGAGCAGCATGAATGTGGTAGCAAAAGAGGTGGTCGATCGGCTTGGAATACCTCTGGAAAAGCATCCAACTCCATACAGAGTCAGCTGGATTAATGACAGTAGCTCAGTTCCGGTTCAAAATCGTTGTTTGGTAAAGTTTTCCTTAGGCAAAAATTACATGGATCGAGTGTGGTGTGACGTGTTGCCAATGACTGTATGCCACCTTCTATTAGGCCGGCCTTGGATGTACGATTGGGGTGCTATTTATAACGACAAGGAAAATACTTATTCATTTAAATTTCAGAATAAAAAAATGTTGTTGGAACCACTTCCAATCACAGAATTTGAGTACCCAAAGGAGTCCAACACCATGCTATTTGTGCGCCAGGTCAAACAGGTTGAACAAAATGGAAACACTGTCCTCTTTCTAGTTGGACGTGAACAAAAATCAGTGGATGGAGCAGTTCCTGAATGTGTTAAATTGTTACTCCAAGAGTTCCAAGACCTGATGCCTGAAGAACTCTGACAACAACTACCTCCATTGCGTGACATCCAGCATGCCATTGATTTGTTACCAGGTTCGTCTTTACCTAATCTTCCCCACTATCGGATGAGTCCTACTAAACATGTTGAACTCCAAAGACAGGTGCACGAACTTCTTGACAAGGGTTTCATCCGTGAGAGTCTTAGTCCATGCGTTGTGCCAGCATTGCTCACTCTAAAAAAAGACGGATGTTGGAGGATGTGCATTGACAGTTGAGCAATGAACAAAATCACAATTAAATACCGGTTTTCGATCCATGCCTAGATGACATGTTGATTAGCTGAGTGGTGTAAGAATTTTCACTAAAATAGACCTAAGAAGCGGTTATCATCAAATCCGAATTAAACCTAGGGATGAATGGAAAACCGCTTTGAAGACCAAGGAGGGGTTGTATGAATGACTCGTCATGCCCTTTGGTCTCACAAATGCCCCAAGTACATTCATACGGGTGATGACCCAAGCGATTCGACCATTCATGGGTAAGTTTATTGTGGTATATTTTGATGATATACTCATCTTTAGTGAGTCTTTTGTAGCCCATTTACAACACTTGCGGAAGGTTTTGGAGACACTCAGGAAAGAGCAACTTTATATCAACAAAAATAAGTGCTCTTTTCTCAAAGAAAAGACCAACTTCTTAAGGTACATAGTATCTTATAAGGAGGTCGGAGTTGATCCATCTAAAATTCAAGCAATCTAAGAGTGGCACGAGCCACGTTCTTTCTTTGATCTCCAGAGTTTCCTTGGTTTGGCGTCATTTTATCGAAGGTTTATACAGGGGTTCAACACCATTAAATCACCAATGACAGAATGTTTGAAGTCTAAAAGTTTTAGTTGGTCTCATGCGGCTACCACAGCTTTTGAACAGATAAAGAGTAAAATGGCATCTGCCCCTGTCCTCAAACTACCTGACTTCTTAAAAGTTTTCGAGGTGGCCTGTGACGCCTCTAACATTGGCATTGGGGGAGTATTGAGTCAAGAAGGGCACCATGTGGCGTATTTAAGTGAAAAACTTAATGAGGCTAGGCGAAAATACTCAACTTATGATTTAGAATTTTATACTTTGGTTCAAACCTTGAAACATTGGCGTCATTATCTAATACATCGAGAATTTGTTTTATTTACCGACCATGACTCCTTGAAACACCTCCATTCTTAGCACAGGTTGAATGCGAAACATGGCAGGTGGTTCGACTATCTTCAACAGTTTACGTTCACAATTCGGCATACGGCTGGACGGGAAAACAAAGTGGCCGATGCACTTAGTCGAAGACCACACATACGTGCTACAATCACTACCAACACAGCTGGTTTTGAAGCAATGAAGGATGATTATGCAACAGACCAAGAGTTCAAAAATATTTGGACAACCCTACATACCGGTACACACACTGACCAAACTGATTTTTATATTTCTGAAGGATTCCTCACCAAAAACGGCAGGATTTGTGTACCAATAGGCTCCATGAGGGACTTTATTATTTTAGAGCTCCATGGGGTTACTACAGGGTGGGGTTACTACAGGTTTTTAGTCCAATGGGCTCATAAACCAATTTCCGAATCGGTTTGGCTTCAGGGTGATGAGGTTTCTCTCCTTCATCCTTCGTTGTACCGTACCTATTTAAAACAATACTTGCCGGAGGCAAGTTCTTTGGGAGAGCGGCAAAACTGATGCATTGCAGGGTTAACATGGGAGGATTTACGTGTTGACAGTTGACCACGTCTCAATTTCCTTTTAATTGACAGTTAATAGCAACCCACTTTTCCATGTTTGAAAATGGGTCTTTGTTTAGTGCTTAGTGGTTTATGTTTGTTGTCAGTTGCTTAAAATTCTCAATCAGTTTATTTGTAGTTTGACTATTTAAAGTCTCGTTTGGAAGGATAATGCAGAATAGTTTAGTAACTGTTATTTGTTTTGGAGAGATTCCAAGCAAGTCTCAAGGTTTTAGTGTGATTCTGAAATCCTGAGAATTTCTTTGTTGTCAGTTTTAAGTGTTATCAATTCCACAACAGTTTGAAGGCATAATCTTTCAAAGAAATCCACGACCATGCAACTAACAAATGAATTCATGAAGAACTTCATTTAGCATAGCTTGCTTATACTGAAACTTATAAATCATAGATGACAAGAAACAAAATTATTCAACATTTCAATGAGACGTGGTGGAAGCAAAAGCAGCGCTGACCTGTTATCAATCAAACATCTGGAGCTTCAATTTCCAATTAATCAGCCAACTGGCCTCCGCCAGCTTCAATTATATATATATATATATATATATATATACAAAAACAGATTTTGATCTTCAAGAAACTAAAGGAGTCGTTTGAAGTCGGTCCATTTGCAAAAAATGGGTGGGAAATATTGCGGGAAAATAGAGCAAACTCTGACTGGAATTTGTGTTGTTTAAAACGGAGAAGATCGACCCTTGAAGAAGAGAAGGTGGTGGGCGGCATTGATACGGTGACGTGGCTTCCAAGTTCCAACGTTGTAACCCATCCCATTGACATTACATAATTAGCTAGATTGGGCCTAGGCCTTTTGATTGGCCCAAATTGAAGAATCGTTTGACACACTTGTTAATCATTGGGCTTCTTAGTTTTGTCGGGCTTGCAAAATATGATTGAATTACGATAATGGTACACCTTAAAAACTATATTTACTCCATTTTCGTAAGATGTCAATATCAGTACCCATAAATATGATAAGCACACCCATATTTTAATAAAAAAAATTAATTACAAAATTATCACTAATAAAAACGAATTAGTTTAATTAAACTAAAAACTATGTACGTTCATTAATTACTTCTATATCTTCAACTATGTCACTTTATTAACAAAAATAATAAATAAATAAGAGGGAATTCCATTAAATAGCCTTTAAATTAACCTTAAATTCAAAACTATTCACTTTCAATAAGTTGATTGTTTTTATCCACTATTATAACGACTTCACGAAAATACCCTTACTTTAGAATTTATTAAAAGAAACATTTTCAATTTAATGAGAAAACATTTCAAATTAACGAGAAAACATCTCTCAGACACAGTTAATAATATGTTTCTCTTTCATTCTCTTTCATCAACATCAGTCTCTCTCTAAGAATATTCAATCTCTCTTCCCAACATTTTGTCCTAAACTTTTTCTCTCTACAATATAGAAAATGATTGCAGATCCACATTGTCTAAAAATCAGTCGTGTCACATCTTCACAGTAACCGTTTTGTAATCGAAGGTATGATGCTTTTGTTTTTGTTTTGAATCTCTTCTAAGAACGTATGTTATTTTTTCTAGTAATTAGGAAGAACGTGAAATCGATTTTGAATGTGTTATGAACCCTATTTTTGTTTACCCAGAATCATTGGACGACGTAAATTTTTATCGTGTAAAGATGTGTATATTTAATCGTGTAATGATATTAACATGTCTTCATGTAATGAAATATATATTAAGTCGTGTAATAATATATTATTTTGGCCTGTTGTTTGTGTAGAGTAATTAGAGAGTTGTGATTGCTTATTTCATACGGAGGCCAGTGGTCTGTTGAACTATGAGGATGGTGATTCATAAATGGTAAATGTTCCTCGTGATTTGACATGCCATGGGTTAATGAATACAATTGAAGATATTGTGAGGATTGATTCATCTACTTCCAACATTGAATTGGGGGGGGGAGGGGAATAAAAAATGACAGAGATGTGACATTTTTGATGTCTAAAGAGAGAGTTATTCAGGAGTATATGTAACAACTATTGGAAGGTATGAGAGGGTTGGTGGTAGCATGCAGAGTGACACAGAAATGCAAATCCAAATTCCCCAAAAAAGTGTTCTCTAACATGGGTTCCCATATTTTCCTCAACCGTTGCACATCAATATTCTCAACATTTTCAACAATCATTTTCACAATCTATTCAACAACCATATGCCCAATCTTATTTTGAAACATATGGCCAACCATCTCAACTACATACACAACAAAACTTTATTGCACAATTGACTTCTCAATTTAGACTCGTTTGTTGGAGCAACACAATGTGTGGATCAATTCCATCAGTTTTAGATGGAAAACATCACCCAACAATACCGTCATCTAGCAAGCAAAAAATGTCAACTGTCAGTGATCCACCATACACAATTAATGATGCATCCGAAGATTTGAAGTAGGTTGTAAGAATTACAATTGTGTCTTAAAGTTAGGTGTAGTGAAAATGCGTGAGGCCCCTTTGTTTTGTAGCTGTACTAGGGAAATAGCAGACGGATATATGAAACAACAGAAGTGTTGGGTTATGTGAAGCTAGAAACAAGGGAAGAAAACGAGTTCTAGCAGGTGGCGCGGTGGCGACCACGGAGGAGGCAAGAGCTCGGACCGCGGCACACACAGCTGAGAAGTCCAGAGGTGACATGTTATGCGTACCATGGAGCAGGCAACATGCACTCACCGCGGTCTGTGGAGCGGAGTTTCACAGGCGTGACATGCGTTGTGGACCGTGGTGCAGGCATGTGCCCACACAGCGGTCCAGACTGCGGCCGTGACGAATTTCACGAGGAAAAGGAAATCTTACGCGAATAAGTAATTGGAAAAAGAAATCGATTCCAATTGGGATTTGGCGAACCCTAGTACTTCCATATAAATACCACCATTATTTGTACTAAAAAAGTGAGCAGAAAAATAGTACGTAGTGTGTGAAAAAAATTGCTAGAGAGAGAGAGAGCAATTGTAGAGAGACTGAAAGAGAGACAGAGAGATTGTAATCAACTCTGAGATATAGTGGATTGAGTGCGGTGCGCTCCGTGAATGTAGGTAATTTGCTGAACCACGTAAAATCTTTGGTGTCTTCTTTCTTCTTATTGCTTTCTGTTATTTTTTTCTTGTTTTTGTGATTAGATTTGTGTGTGTGCGATTTTTTCTCAACAACAATTAGTTTCAGAGCTCTGGGTTGGGGCAGATTATCTTCACACAAATCTAGGTTCTCTCAAGGTCATTGATTTCGTTCTGAAGATGGAGTTAGAGAAGGAAACGCACAAGATTGAGAAATCTAATGGTTTGAATTTCAGCTTCTGGAAGATACAGATGGAGGATTATCTGTACTAGAAGGATCTGCATTGGCCGATAAAAGAGACACCAAAGGATATGACCGATAAAGATTGGGAAAAGAAACGGAAATCGAAGAACATGGATGATGATGACTTTAAACTCTTGGACAGGAAAGCATTGGGAGCAATTCGTCTCAGCTTGACCAAACAGGTCTCCTTCAACGTAAAGGATTAACAGACAGCCAAAGATCTAATGGATACCCTATATACCTATACGAACAGCCTTCTGCGGTAAGGAAAATCCATATTGTCAAGAAGTTATCAACTTTGAAGATGGCGGAGGGTCAGAACTTTAAAGATTTTTTGAACCAGTTCAATGAAGTAAAAGATGGGTTGTGTTCTTTATCTATGGGGTTTGATGAGGAGTTTATGGCGGCGTTTTTACTCACACAAATGCCAGAAAGTTAGAAGACGACATGCCAGTCGATTGCCAACTCGTTCGGGAAAGAAAATTTGAATCTTTGACAAGTTATAAACATGATCATGATGGAAGAGATCAGGATGCATGAAGAGGGATTAGGGGCATCGGCATCTACATCTACATCTTCAACATTGAATTTGGAAGGTAAAGAAGGCAGAAGCAGAAATCGGAACACTAGTCAACGAGGAAGATCAAAGTTAAGAGGTAAGTCCAAGACTAAGAATCAGGTCAACTATTCGGGAAACCAGTAATGAAGCAAAAAGGATACAGAATGCTGGAATTGTGGTAAGAAAGGCCATATCTCGTATTAGTGTAGATCTGAGAAGAAAGATAAGGGAAAAAGCAGGGTGAATTGTGTATTAGAGGAGTCAGATGATTGCTTTATCTGCTCGTTGGAAAGCAAGACGGAGTCTTGGGTCTTGGATTCGGGAGTTTTATTCCATGCCACACCTCATAGGGAATTGCTTGAGAACTACGTCTTTGGAAATTTAGATAAAGTGTATCTTGGTGACGATCAAGCATGTGACATTACCGGGAAGGGAGATGTGAAGATTCAACTGTAAAGGTTAGGTTGGAAGCTCGACAATGTGAGACACATACCGAACTTGAGGAAGAATTTGATCTCCATTGGGCAACTAGCGTCAGATGGTTATGTGACGATCTTCACGACCTTCACAGGTGATAAGTGGAAGATTTTGAAAGGTGCAATGACAATCTGCCGAGGAAGTAAGAATGGGTCACTTTACACAACCACAGTTAGTTGTGGTTCAGTCGCTATGGCGGAAGGCAAAGATGATCCGAACTTGTGGCACCAGAGGTTTGGGCACATGAGTTCTCAGGGGTTGAAATGTCTGCAATCGAAAGGTAAGTTGCCATATTTGAAAAATGTTGAGGTTGATTTCTGTGAGAGTTGCATTCTAAGAAAGCAAAAGTGAGTGAGCTTCAAGAGAATCGGAAGAACACCGATAAATGAGAAGCTGGAACTAGTGCACACCGATGTTTGGGATCCAGCTCCAGTCTCATCAACCGGAGGTAAACTGTATTTCATCACGTTTATCGATGACCATTCCATAAAGGTATGTGTTTACTTTCTAAAATACAAGTCTGAGGTATTTGATGCTTTCAAGAGATGGAAAACCAAGGTTGAGAATGAGACAGGTTTGAAGATCAAAAAGCTGCATTCAGACAATGGTGGAGAATATGAAGACAATGAGTTCAAGAAGTTTTGCTATCAGAATGGGATAAAGCTTAGTAAGACTGTTCCTGGAACCCCACAACAGAACGACATAGCAGAACGGATGAACATGACATTGACTGAGAGAGCCAGAAGCATGAGGCTACACTCAGGGCTACCAAAAAAGTTCTGGGCAGAAACAGTCAATACAACAACATATTTGATCAACAGAGGACCATCAAAGCCCTTGGATCTCGCAATACCAAAAGAGATCTGGACTGGGAAAGAGGTAAAACTTTCTCACCTTAAAGTGTTTGTGTGTGTTTCTTATGTACATGTAGGTGATCACGCACGGAGTAAGTTAGACGCCAAGTCAATGAAGTGTACTTTGGTGGGCTATGGAGAGGATGATTTTGGTTACAAGTTGTGGGATGAACAAAATCGCAAGATGATCAGAAGTAGAGACGTTGTCTTCAACGAAAGGGTCATGTACAGACACAGGAACACACAAGTGTCTGAGCCAAAAGAGCCAGAATTTTTTGGACCAAATGATGTACAGGATAGAGGAATCATGGAACACATTAAACAGAATGATGAAGAGCAAGGTGTACAGCCCCAGGTACAAGAACCAATCCCACCTAGAGATGTTCCAATAACACAAGTCCATTATACATTGAGAAGATCAACTCGAACTCCTATACCAAATAGGAAATACTTGCACTACATGCTGTTGACAGATGCGAGAGAACCTATGTACTATGATGAAGCTTGTCAGGGAGAAGATGCGAGCAAATGGGAGCTTACAATGAAAGATGAGATGGAGTCATTGGCATCTAACCAAACTTGAGAGTTAACCAAGTGGCCTGAAGGAAAGAAAGCCCTATAGAACAAATGGGTGTATCGGATCAAGGAGGAACATAACGGTTCAAAGAGATACAAGGCACCACTCGTAGTCAAAGCTTTCCAACAAATTGAAGGTATCAATTACTCTAAAAAATTTTCTCCTGTTGTTAAACTAACTACGATCTGGTTAGTGTTAAGTATTGTCGTAACAAAGGGGTTATATCTGGAGCAGTTAGATGTGAAGACTGCATTTCTTCAGGGAGATTTAGAGGAAAAGATATACATGAAGCAACCAGAGGGGTTTACGGAAGATGGCAAGGAAGAGTTGGTATGCAAGTTGACGAAAGCTTGTATGGTTTAAAACAAGTTCCCCGACAGTGGTACAAGAAGTTCGATGGGTTCATGCAAAGGAATGGCTACTTGAGATGCAATGCTGACCATTACTATTACTTCAAGAAGGTTAAGTCTAGTTTTATAATATTGCTACTTTATGTTGATGGCATGTTAGTAGTTGGTGCAGATTTAGAAGAAATAAATAATTTGAAGAAATAAATAATTTGAAGAAGTAACTTTTGAGTGAATTCGAGATGAAGGATTTGGGTCCAGCAAAGCAAATTCTTGGAATGAGGATTAGCAGAGACAAGCAGGAAGGTACATTAAAGCTTTTATAAGCAGAGTACATTTGGAAGGTGTTACAGAGATTCAACATAGGAGATGTTAAACCAGTAAGAACACATTTGGCTAGTCATTTCAAGTTGTCTAAGGATCAGAGTCCGAAGACGGAAGAGGAGAAGGATTTCATGGCTAGAGTACCTTACGCTTCAGCCATTAGAAGTCTAATGTATGCCATGACTTACACAAGATCAGACGTTTCCCAAGCAGTGAGAGTTGTGAGCCGATACATGTCCAATCCGGGCAAGCCTCACTGGGAGGCTGTGAAGTGGATCCTAAGATACTTGCGGGGTACGACGGAAAGATGTCTAACCTTCAGAAGAGATGAACTCAAGTTGGAAGGTTATGCGGATTCAGATTTTACAGGAGAAGTGGATCATAGAAGAAGTACCACCAGGTATGTGTTCACAATGGCAAGTACCGCAGTTAGTTGAGTGTCCCAGTTGCAGAAGATAGTGACAATATCTACAACAGAAGCAGAGTATATGGCTGTGACAATAGCAAGCAAAGAGCTTATATGGTTACAAGGGTTGTTAGCTGAGTTAGGATTCGATTAGGTGATGAATGTGTTGCATAGTAACAGTCAAAGTGCAATACACTTGGCCAAGAATTCGATGTTCCATTCTAGGACCAAGCATATAGACCTACGCTACCACTTCATTCGATTGTTCATAGAAGAATGAGTGTTGAAGTTAGTAAAGATTGCAGGAACTAAGAATGCAACTGATATGTTAACCAAGCCAGTCACTACTAAAAAACTGGAGTTGTGCGCAACTTCAGTAGGTTTTCAAGAGTGAAGACGTAGGGAATAAGCACGCCGTTATTTATCCACTAAGTCATCAAGGAAGGATGGAGAACGCCTATTGAGATTCAGTCTTCAAGTGGGATATTATTAGGTTATGTGAAGCCAGAAACAAGTGAAAAAAACGAGTTCTAGCAGGTGGCGCGGTGGCGACCGCGGTGGTGGCAAGAGCTCGGACCACGACACACACATCGGAGAAGTCCAGAGGTGACATGTTGTACGTACCGCGGTGCAAGCAACATGCACACACCGCGGTCTGTATAGGCATGACATGTATTGTGGACCGCGGCGTAGACATGTGCCCACACAGCGGTCCAGACCGCTGCAGTGACGAATTTCGTGAGGAAAAGGAAATCTTGCGTGCATAGGTAATTGGAAAAGGAAATTGATTCAAATTGGGATTTGGCTAACCCTAGTACTTCTATATAAATACCACCATTATTTGCACTCAAAAAGTGAGCAGAAAAATAGTGCGTAGTGTGTGAGAAAAATTGTAGAGAGAGAGAGCAGTTGTAGAGAGACTGAAAGAGAGACAGAGAGATTGTAATCAACTCTGAGATATAGTGGATTGAGTGCGGTATGCTCCGTGGACGTAGGCAACTTACTGAACCACGTAAAATCTTTGGTGTCTTCTTTCTTCTTATTGCTTTATGTTATTTTTTTTCCTTGTGTTTGTGATTAGATTTGTGTGTGTATGCGATTTTTTCTCGACAACAAGAAGTACACTACAAGAAAAATGAATTTTCTTGACGGTTAAAAACTGTCAATAATCACACTTGTTGACAGTTTTCAAATTGTCAAGGAAGACTGTGTTAAGAAATATATTGACAGTGAAAAAACTGTCAATTCTTCATAGTTAAAAACTATCATTTAGTTTTGACAGTTGAAAACTGTCAACAATACAAAATAAATTTTGTCAAGAATCTTATTGAAATTTTCTATATAAAATTAATATCTTACAAAAAAAAATCAAATCAACAAAATCGGTAATATAAATCTTACACACATCATCAAAAGGTTATTCAAAATCCAACACTACAAAATTTCATTACATGAAGCAATAATCCAACATAAAACTACAGTTAAAAAAAATTTAACTTAAACAATCATCCTTAAGGTTATTGTACAAATCTAAATTGTTTTCACAAGATCATCAAGCTAAAGAGTTGACAAGTTCGTAACATAGTAGTTTCAATCTCTCCATTCAACACCTATAAATTTTACATTCTAGTTGACTTGCACAAAATTTAGAAAAAATATTTTAAGCTAACTACTATATAACATAATAATCCCTTTATAAATTTATTACATAAACATGTAGCATACAATAGTAAAATATAACACAAATAGAAAAAAATAAGAATAAAAAAATCACCTTATAAGCCAAAAGATAAACTCACAATCATTTCCTAGTAAAAAAAAAAAACACTAAATCAAATGTATAGTTAATTTCTTTTAATGAAAACTTCCAACAAAAACATTTTGTTGACAAGACAAGACAAGAAGATAAAAAAGAAAAATTTAGGTTATAATTTTAATGTAGCCCAAGTTGAGTATTCATGTAAATGCAAGTTATGTTAGTTCACTTAAAAAAAATTACGAAGAACAAAAACACATACAATATTTGTTAACTTCGGAAATTTTACAAACTTATAACATATAATAGTAAGATACGACACAAATAGAAAAGGAAAAATGGAAAGAAAAAAAATGAAACACTTTATAAGCCAATACATAAGCTCACAAAGTTTCCTACAATTATAGCTAAAAACCACAATTATAGTTAAAAAAACATAAATATCAATATATATATATATTTAATCTTCTTAAATGGAATCTTCCTACAAAAGTATTTTCTTAAAAAAAAAGTAAAAAAAATAATATACAAATCGAGTATTCATATAAATGCAAGTATCATGCTTTGTACTAATTTTTTTTAACAAAAATTAACAAAAAACAAACATGCTACATTGTTAGCTAACATAGGAACAAATAATTAGCAAAAAACAAATACACGGAGAATGTTAGTTCACTTATGAATTTTTACAAACATGTAGCATACAATAGTAAGATACAATACAACTAGAAAAAAAAAATGAAAAAAAGGAAGCACCTTATAAGCTAACAAATAAGCCAACAAATAATCTCATAAATTTTCCTACAAAAAAAAAAAAAAAAGAAAGAAATATCAAACACAAATATAGTTAAAAAAAACACAAACATCAAAAAACATATTTAATCTTCTTAAATGGAATCTCCCTACATAAGCATTTTCTAGGAAGAAAGGAAAAAGAGTACAAACAATGTTAATTCACTTAAGAATTTAGTTCATTTAGGAGAATTTTTTTTAACAAAGAACAAAACACAGTCATTGTTAGTTCGCTTAAGATTTTTTACAAACATGTAACATATAATAGTAAGATATAACACATATAAGGAAAAAAAAAAAAAAGGAAGCAACTTATAAGTCAACAGATAAGCTTACAGATTAACTTTAAAAAAATGAACAAATCTCAGTTAAAAAAAAGCACAAATATCAAAATATATATTTAATCTTCTTAAATGGAATCTTCAACAAAAGTATTTAATTGAAAAAAAAGAAAAAAAAATGAATTTGCCAAAACCCAATGAAAAATCATGTATATGTTGTTGATTATGGAGTATAGATTTGCAAACTTTAAGAAGAGTTAGGATTAATGATCTATATAGATAAATAAAGAAGAAAAATATATAAAAGTAGAGTACTGAAACCAACTTTAATCAATTTTTAAGTAAATAGGATAATGGTACTGGTAGAAATATTTAAATTACCACATTGTTCTTTTAATTTTTATGGGAATTGAAATATTTGAAAATAATAGAGGGAATTTAAAATTTGATAAATATTGACAGTTTTAAAAAACAATCAACTAGTCTTGATAGCTTTTAAAAAAACTATCAATAGGACTTGATAATTTTAAAAACCGTCAAAAAATTAATATTATTTGACAATTTTTAAAAACCGTCAAGAACTAGCTGTCAAGAAAATTCATTTTTCTTATAGTAGTAGTGCAAGAATGTAGTGGAGTCTTTTTGAGTAACAGAAAATTGAATTGCGTGAAATTGAATTACCAAGGAGAAGTGAAATGATTTTTTTCATTTCTGATTATGGAACACAGCAATCTTTGCTTGACAGTAACTGGTCATGACAATTTCAAGAAGCATATGTGCCATTATTTGGAACTGGGAAGTGTTTTGGATTTGTCTGATTTGGATCATGCCATTATGGGTGGGGTGTTCAGAAATTCTAGAGGTTCAGTTTTGTGTCTGTTCTCGTCTTTCTTGGGAGTCCTGGACTCTAATGCTGCTGAGTTGAATGCAACTCATTGGGCCTACCAATTAGTTGCTGCAAATCCTGCTCTTCTCGATTATAAAGTGTGCATTGTTAGTGACTCTAAATTTGTGTTTTTATGGGTTAATGGTGAGGGCTTTGGGAACTTAAATCTGGTGGAGTTGGTGTACGACATTCGTCTCTTTTTGAATTGGCTGGAAGGTCGGTCAGTCATGTTCAAGTCAAGAGGTTCGAATTCTTTCGCTGATGGCTAAGCAAAGATGGGATCCAACAGATCGGGAGATACGCCTGAGTGGAGTATCTTCTAGTTCGTTTTTTGTTTTGTTTTGTACGGGTGGGCTGGTTGCCTTTTCGTTTGTTGTTGTGGTATGTTTTGTTTCTTTGGGTGTCCCCTGTTTTGTGTTTGCTTTGGTTTGTTTGTTGCTTGTGCTGTTGCTGCCCCTTTTGTGGCTTTGTGCTGTTGTTTTCTTGGTCCGTTGGACCTTTGATTTTTGAATTGTTCTTTCAATATATATACTGAAAAATCAATATAAATACATAATTTTTTTTAAAAAAAATAGATATATAAAAACTTGATTTGTTACAACTAGATTCGATTATATTCAGAATTTCTAAAACTAATAAAAGAATTAAAGTTCTCTAGGTAATCATATACCTACAAAAGTAACAAATAACATTTTTATATTTCGATTTTTTTTTTGAAAGCAGGGTGCTTATTTTTGAGTTTTTTTAATATATATAATGTTCTGAAAAATCAGGCTTACTCTATTATTAACTATTAATCTTGCTTGAGAAAGAATGAAAATAGAAAATTAGATACTTGTATTGGAAGAGAGAGAGAGAGTTTAATGATTGCAGTATTTTTTATCTTAATCAATTTAAAAGAAAGTTCGTTCACTGGGATCGGTGATTCTACTAGTCGAACACTAATTAGTCTAATTTAATCCAATTGCATGTCGCGGTTGTCCATGACGGAAACCCAACCGCAACATCTCGCTCCTTTGCTCCGCGTCTTTTCTTCAAACGACACCTCGAGCGATAATGTCCAAGGAAAATCTTTGTCGCCCGGTTTGTCGCGGTCTTCCATGACGAAACTTAGACCGCGACATGTCGCTACTTTGGTAGATTGTGCGCGATCTCCAAGCGACAATTCGGGCGACTTCTGAAAACAAATTGTTGTCGTTCGTGATGTCGCGTCTGTCCATGACGACCTTCCACGACCGTGACAGCTCGCCTATTTGCCCAAGTTTTCTTATTTCCAACACTGTTGAGTCCCAACTTCACTTAAATCACCCAATTGATACCCTAAATCATGGAATCCTATAAAAACACTTAATCGAGCCATTAAATAATTGATTTTACTCGAGAATTGAGCAATAAGCATAGGAAGGGAGACTCGAAATCTAGTGTTATCATGGCTCGATCAACACCCCCAAACCTAGCCTTTTGCTCGTCTTCGAGCAAAATTAAGAGAAAACACCAACAAAAACAAACAAGCAAACAACACAAAGACTCGATAAAAACAAAATAAATTCAAACAACAATAACACAAAAGTCGCATTTTCAACCGATGATGAGATGCAAAGAGGTGTGGATAAGGAGAGTAGACACATGCAAAACATTCTCAAGCAACTCGAAGGCACTCACGGGACATTCGAACAACATGAATCCCACACCTAAAGTGCTCTCATATCGGGAACTACTCACTATCACACCTTGAGCATAATTCGTTTTGACTCTAACCTCACGTGGACATTCTCCTTTTTTTCATCTCGGAGTCCTAAGTTCACACTCATGCAAAGTATGCAGGGATAGAGTTATATATGGGAATCAAATACTTGCATACGATAAGAAATGAAACTTTATTATTTTGGTGAACTAGCCTAGGAAATGAATCAAATGCCATGGATGTGGAAGATCATGCTTTAACAAACATTCCCAATCTAGATTTCATAGTAGATCATTTAGGTCTTCCTTTTGGTTGTAATGGGGCCATTGGGTGAAATATGGTGAACAAAGAATAGGAATTGGAATTCAAAAGTCACCAATCATGCTAAGACACTACATGATACACCCAATACTTAAGCTCTATTCACATCACTCGTGGCACTAGTGATTAGGCTTGACTCTTCATTACACTTGTGCTATACATGAGTACTCTACTAGTGAGTACTTTACAATTACATACAAGATTCTTACTCCTTTTTTCTTTTTCTTTTTATACTTTAAGCTCATAAGTGCACATTTTCGCACTTTTACATTTTTGAGCCTTTTGCCTTGCACATTTACAAATATAGCCTAAATACACGCTAACTTTTCATATTTAGAGCTTTTCCACCTTTTACCACAACACAACACATCCTAACAATATTGGCAACGAGGGTAGACATGTGTTTAGGTTTAGGCTATATGGTGTAATGTGGTTCCAAAGAAAGGTAAGTGTTTGGCCTCAAAATTGGCTTGGGAGCACACACAATTAGGGACAAGGAATGTGTTTAGGTTAATTTGAGTAGTTAAGCACACACATTGCCTACAATCTTTTCCACCATTTCATCTATCAAGGGAATGTAAGTATCCATCAAGCAATCCACAAATATAATGCAATGTGATGTCCTATGGCAAATGATGCGCGTGACTAGATAAGTGTTTAAGATGAAACAATGATAACACTCAAATGCGCTTTTTAAGGCTTGTGTTTGTGAACTCACTAGGTAGTCTCCACTATTAGAACAAGGTGTTTGAGCTCTGAGTCCCCTCAACTTGAACACAAAAGGATGGGACAAGCCCATGAAGTGCAAGTGAGACCCTAGAGCGACAACAAGATGCTCAATCGAGCACATTATGCATAAATAAACTTTTACATTAACACACACTCAAAGCATCACACCCAAGCCACTTGAAGCTCGAATTTTTTTTAGCCATGCGACTATTTTTGAAAAGTTTAACTCAACATTAAATCAAAAATTTGAGTCAAAAATAAAATTTAGGACCCAATAAAACCAAAACGATCGAGGACCCAATAAAACCAAAACGATCGAAAACGGTATCGACACCCCCAAACCTAAACTCAACATTGTCCCCAATGTTGACAATGAGAGCCCGACGAGAAAGACGCCTAAACCACAACGAACACAACACATTTCAACAATATAAAATAAAATAAAATAAAACAAAGGCTCGATCAAGATGACATAGAAAGCTCTTAATGGCAATTAAACATCGACCATAACACAATACAATGCACACCCTTAGTCTAATCGCAAATTAAACAAACAAAAGAAAAGATGCAAAAGTTCCCAATTTTCATTATTCTCAGTCAATCTCACCCATAAATCCTCCAAAAACACAGAATCACTACAAAAATGTTTCAATAAACTTCACAACCAAAACCAACCTTTCTATTCACACAAATATGCACAAATTTGCTTCAACCCCAAAGAGTCCACTAATTTCCCAAATCAACCTTAGAATGTGTAAATGTAAGTAGAACTAGGATTTGGGACTAACAGGGCCTAAAGTAAGTGAAAAGAAGAAGGAATTACTGATTGCATGGGTTAGAAGTCTTCGACGTCGCGTGGAGGGAGAATTTTAGTGATTGAGGTTTGAATTTTTGGTGAGAGGATGCCCTACCATGAATTGATGATTTATACCAGGTGTCTGTCGCGATCAAACTGTCGCGGTAGTCTATGACGGAATCCATGACAGCGACACACCGCCTCTTCGTTTTGGTCTTGAAATTCTGGTGTCGCGGTTGTGCAACAACGCGACAGTTGGGGAGACATGTCGAGCGACAGCAACCCCTAGAATTTGTCGCGTGGTTGTGTCACGGTCTTCCATGATGGAAACTTAGACCGCGACACTCCGTTCCCTTGCTCATTTCATTGTCGCTTTTGTCCATCAGCGACATATTAGGCGACAACAACTATTTGATTTTGTCGCGTGGAAAGGTCGCGGTCGTCCATGACGACATCATGACCGCGACATACCTGGGAAATTCCTCCTTAATGCATTTAAGTGTTCCAAAGTGCCTAATCTATACATATACTCAACAACAAAGATATCAAGGGCATTTGCTTGAAAAAATTGAATTTGGTAATCACTAGACTTGCAAATAAAATGAAAATGAAAATGAAAATGAAAATCACCCCCAAACCTATGCTTTTCCACACCTTCCACTATCAATTAAGGTGTGGATCAACTTAGATTTGGAAGTGAAGTAGAATCACTATCATTCACAATTATTATGTAAAATTAAAAGTTATTGAAAGGAAAGATACCTAGGTGGGTTGCCTCCCACCAAGCGCACTATTTAACGTTTAGGCAAGACGTGGTAAGAGCACCATGGCTCCTGAAGGTCTATCACTTCCAACCAAGTAATCTTCCTATCAACGAGAGTGTCTCTTGCTTTGTGAAGTTCGTCTTTCCGGACCCAAACTTGACGAATCTTCCTTGGCCTTCCTTTAGGCATATTCCGTCTCTTTTTGCACACTTCCATAAATTCAATACATTGGGCTTTTTTATGACCCCTAGTGTGGCAAAAATAACATTTGTAAGGAAAATAAGATGAACTACCTCCGGTCTTCTTAATTCTTGCTCGCGGATGATTTGCATCTCTCTCAATGGTGTGGAGTTGTGGAGTTTCTTCATCTATGCTCTGGTCCTTGGTCAAGGTTTCAATTGTACGTTCGGCTATTTCAAGCTCCACTAAGCAGTCACATTCCTTAACCTTTGCTACCTTTAAAGCAACTTCTTTTCCGCTCAACTCCTCCTTGATGGCATTGATTTCCTTATCTTTTTGTTCAATTTGCCATTGCATCTTTCGACTGTTTCGGGTAAAGTTTTCTTCTTGCTCTTCTACTAGCCTAGCAAGGTCTTTCGCCTTTTTGATTGCTTTATCCCTTTCGTTCCTAAGAGCTTCTACTTCCTTCATTAAATACCCATGTTCACTCTTAAGCCCATTGGTCTCTAAGGATGTATCTTCATTACAAATTTCTTTGACATGACTGTCTTCTTCACCCTTATCCTCAAAGAGTGCTAGGATTTCATCCAAATACTCAATTGGATACCTAGAATAGTCTTCTACATGGAGTGTATCAACAGCAAGGCAATCAACTGAGCTAGTGACTTTCTTCAACCTTCCCGGAAATGGAACCGGTGGATATAGGGATCGGGTGACTTGTGTAGTAGAAATGTCTTCTCAGGAATCTTCTTTACTCCTAATTCCTCTTATTCTACCAAAATCTCTACCTCAATTTCCTCTTCCGATTCTTTAGCCTTTTTCTCCTTAGGCTCTCCACTTGTCTTTCCGGTGTCTAACACTTGGGCATTTCTCAGAACTATCACCGCCTTAGCTTGTTCATTCCTGTGAATTGTGTCAGCTACCTGCCCTAATTGTGTCACCAACTTCTTCACCGATGCCTCTAAGTTGGTGAACCTTTACTCTGTTGCTTGGAGGAAATTATTCAAGTTCTGATCTGTCTGTTGTGAACTCTGAGCAAGGGTAGTCACAATGTCCTCCAAAAGACTCTTCCTAGGCTGATATGAAGTCACATCTCGATTACCCGAGTTGTTCCATTGTTGCCCATTAACCCTTGGCCTTGGTAGTTCTGAGCTTGGTTATTGAAAGTCTTGTTTGGGTCCGACAATGAGAAATTGGGATGGTTGCACCACCCCAATTGTAAGAGTTAGAATACGGATAATTTCTTCCTCTTTGAAAATTTAGGGCTTGGACACCTTCCGTCTCATAAAATACCATCTCTCTACCTTGACGGTCCACTTCATACACCATGTTTGCCCTCAAACAACAAAAACAAAATACCAACGAAGTAAAAAGAAACTAAAAACAAAAAGAAAATAAAACCAACTAACAAAATAAAATAAAATAAAATGACACACACTACCTAAATCAAACTAACTAGGCTCAACTAATGAACATACGTCGATCCCCGACAGCGATGCCAAAATTGATTTCAGTATTTTTGATCTTAATCAATTTAAAAAAAAGTTCGTTCACTGGGATCGGTGATTCTACTAGTCGAACACTAATTTGTCGAATTTAATCCTATTCTAAGTGCATGAAAACTAAATGCATAATGCTTGTCTTGAGTTGGTATTGTAATTCACTAATTTGTAAAAATGCAATAAACTAAATAACATAAAAGCTCACAATAAAATATGCATATGAAAGAATGCTAGGGAATCAATGCAACCTAATTAAACTTCTCAATGTAATCCACAAGTCTCAATTAAGCATTTAAATCCAATTGATAGGGTTTATTTTATGAAGCACCTAATCTTCTCAATTACTCACACACGGTTATGTAATGAGCAATGGTTAGAATTATTTTTTAATTAAATACTCTAAACCAAATAACACATAGCATGATCATGCATACAGAAATTTTCTCAATTATTAAGCTTGTAGTTAAAGACTAAATGGGATGGTCACCCACATCTAACCCTCAACATCATAGATAAACTAATCCTAACACAAACATTCATTGAGGTCTCATTTGAATAGAAGTGAAGGAATTAGAGCATATATTCCAATAAAAGAGACTACCAAAGTATTTAATTAAAAACCATTAGACTAGGATTACAAAGAGTTGCTCAATAGGTTTACATTAATCCCCTAACATAGAAATTAGTTACACATCAAGGAAATGAAATTAAACAAAGAAGAATGAAAGGAGAAACCAAAGTTGGCCATTGAGGTTCCTTGACTTGTAAGCTTCCTCTTCTTGCTTCCCAAGTTCCAAGATAGATGAATGGATTCAAGTGTCTAAGGATGGTGATGGAAGGGTATAAGTAGTCCAAAAGTTCATGTGGCTTCCCCCTTGCTCAAAAACTCATGAGGGTATTTATATGGGTCTAAAAATAGGTCAAGAATTAACCTAGGGACGCGTGCATCGTACTGTCGCGTCATTGAATGTCGCGGTTGTCCATGACGGAAACCCAACCGCGACATCTCGCTTCTTTGCTCGGTGTCTTTTCTTCAGGCGACACCTCGAGCGACAATGTCCAAGGAAAATCTCTGTCGCCCGGTTTGTCGCGGTCTTCCATGACGGAACTTAGACCGCGACATGTCGCTAATTTGGTAGATTGCGCGCGATCTCCAAGCGACAATTCGGGGGACTTCTGAAAACAAATTGTTGTCGCTCGTGATGTCGCGTCTATCCATGATGACCTTTCACGACCGCAACAGCTCGCCTATTTGCCCAAGTTTTCTGATTTCTAGCACTCTTGAGTCCCAACTTCACTTAAATCACCCAATTGATACCCTAAATCATGGAATCCTATAAAAACACTTAATCGAGCCATTAAATACTTGATTTACTCGAGAATTGAGCAATAAGCATAGGAAGGG
Source organism: Dipteronia dyeriana (assembly GCA_032871835.1). Classification (NCBI taxonomy): domain Eukaryota; kingdom Viridiplantae; phylum Streptophyta; class Magnoliopsida; order Sapindales; family Sapindaceae; genus Dipteronia; species Dipteronia dyeriana. The sequence goes on from CM065303.1 coordinate 2,077,703, forward strand.
GGACTCGAAATCTAGTGTTATCATGGCTCGATCATTTAAGATGGTAATTAAAATTTTAGGAAAGAGTGTTTAATATGTAATATTTAATTTAATGATTTAGAAGAGATAATTTTTTTAATAATTTAATTCAAAAAAGATTACTTCTTAGATGAATCTAAAGGCTACGATGTTTCGTCTTAACTTTTATTAAAATAAAATGAAGTGTCTATAGAACTTTATTTTTTAAAATAGAGTGTCTTTAGAATATGAGTGACAAAAGATAAAAAAGATAATATTGGAACAAAAAGATGTGTCTTTAGAATTTTTTAAAATTTAAAATTTGAGAATAGAGTGTCTTTAGAAAAGAAGTGCAAAAAGAAAAAATTTGGATTGTCAAAAGAAGCTCTCATAAAAAAATCTCTAATTTAAAAACAAACCTCAAGTAATACCAAAAAATACCATTTCTTTAATGATATTATATTGTATTTTTGTAAATACACACCACTTATGACTATTATTATGTTATTTAATCAATTTTATTATTATATCAAAATTTTTTATTACTTTTAATTCTTTTACAATTCTTTCTCGTCTCTATTTCTTTTATCTTCTTGGTTTTATCAAAATCGAACTCCATTTTTTGTTAAAAATCCATTTTACAATTTGTTTTTATTGGAGAATCACGTTCTGTTTCAGATAGTTGTAGGGATACATGATTTGAAAATACAAGATATTAAAATAGGAAACTAATTAATAATTATTTGTACAAGTCTATCTTGACTCTAAAACATGAAAGAAGAATTTTCTCATGAGACTGATACCTAGCAAGTTGTTGATTGTATAAGGCCTAGACTCAAAGCAAGTGCCCCAAGGATCAACTTACGACCTCAATGAGTCAAAGTGTAATAGAAGAACAAATAAATTCTTGTTGGAAAATCATATGTAAACTAAAATATGATATTTCAACGTTCTAAATAATAAGAGATGAATTTTCTTACAAAAAAGATAATAAGAAAGTCTATTTATTACGTTGCGAAGATGCTGAGGTAAGTGATTGAGTACCAAGTTAAAGTGCCCCAAGGACCATGTTAGGAGCCGAATGAGTCAAGTCATCTTATTTTCAAGTTAGGAGCCGAATGAATCAAGTTAGGAGTTCTCGTCCGAATGGAGGAATTGTATTGCTGGTGATCTAAGTTTTGTTGATTCTTTAACCAATTGTACCAAATTAGAAGTTCTGGGATTATATTCAAACGGGTTTGGTGCCCAACTCAACTTAGATCCCCGTACCAGAAAGAAATCAATTTGTTAGGAACATCCCATCTGGTATTTCAAACTTAGTCAACCTACTTCAACTTAACTTAGAAAGCAATCCCCTCTTAAATAAATTACCAATATTCTGTTAGCTGCAATAACATAATATTGTTTATTGTCTGGTTTGTCATCCAAGGTGTTCGTGATTTAAATTGTTTATACACAACGATATTAAACAAAGTAGCTTTATTGTTTCCTAGACATATATTCGTTTAACTCTGTGTATCACTTAATTGGTGAAAATAAATAGTGTCTTAAGGTTACCCGACATTTATAATGTGCCTTGAGCCTACTATTTACTGTATATTTTCCAGTTTGTCAACAAGTTTGGTTCTATACAACTTGAGAGTCACAGTGAACCTCGATACATAAAAGTACACAACTTTCTTTTTTAGACACATTATTTCTAACAAAACACAGGCAAAATTCAGCAGAGTATCCACAGTTGAAGTGCGTCAAACGCTTGTTTGAAAAAGACTGGTAATTTACATATTAACTGCAATTCTTTCATCATTTTATATTAGACCTCAGTTTTCACATACGTATAGTACGTGCATAATGGCAACGATGGCTTGAGTATCAACATGATAAATTTGATCTACATAATTCATTTACTTTAGAAGAATGATAAAGATTAGAGTTTGAAGCATTTAACAGTAACAAAAACTTCCAAATTTGAAAAGATGTAAGATTATTTTACAATCTAGAAAAAGAAAATGACTTCAAGTACAAGCCAGATACTTGCATCTGAACTATGAACAAAGAAAAATTTTCTCATTACTCATGAGAGTGATATATAGCAAGCTGTTGATTGTATTAGAAGAACAAATATAATTATTTATTATTGTTGAAAAATCATATGTAAGCTAAAAGATAAGAAATTTCAATATCAAAATAATAAGAGATGAATTTTCTCAAGAGAAAGATAGCAAGAAAGATTATTCATTACGTTGCAAAGAGAACGAGGGAAGCGCACCAAGGACCAAGTTAAAGCGCACCAAGGACCAAGGACCAAGTTGCGCACCAAGGACCAAGTTAAAGCGCACTAAGGACCAAGTTAGGAGTTGAATGAGTCAAGTCATCTTTATGGGCAATTACTGAACAGTTGAACAATGTTTTGACTATTAGATTATATACGTTGTCATCATGTCCAAGAAGGTTGGCCTATTGTGACAGGACCCACCCCGACTCCTCTCTCTTAGTACGAGAGAGGTTCTGTGGGCTGTCTCGACTCCTCTCTTGAGTACAAGAGAAATCCTATGGGTTCTACATTCTCTAGCATAATAAAAAGATTTTCTGCTGAAATCTCCATTCAGAAATACTTGTTTGAATCAAATAAAATGTAAGGAGAATACTGGAGAGTACAAAATGTACATAATTATAATTTCTTTACATATATTTTCGTGCTGAATAAAAAGTTTATCAAAAATGACCGTTCGGACCAAAAACCGACAACTTTAAAAACCAAGTAACCAGTCATCCCGAATGGGAGATGAAACAGGCCGAGTAAGAAAACCGAGTAGGCCGAGTATACTGAATAGGCCATGTGGGCCGAGTAGGTCAAGTGGGCCGAGTAGGCCGAACAGACCGAGTAAAAATCCGACCACTTTCTGACCATGCTACCATCCCGACCATGCCTCTCATCCCGACCATGCCTACTGTCCCGACCATGCCTACCGTCCCGACCATGCCGACCTCATATTTTTAAATATGTACATGAAAATTTAAAATACATGACTTTTAAGCTTCAATGTCATCAAGTGGCCCACCTCAAAACTTCCGAGTCCGCACAACCGAGCAGCTACCTGGATAAATATTTAAGAGTGAAAGGATGAGCGCTAACGCCCAGTGAGTGAATGAAAACTTTTAAAAACACTTTTCTAAACCACTTTACAATAAGCATTCAGCAATACATGGTATAAGATAATATATCTACTTTGTACATAATAAACTGAATAAACTGAATGCTTCTCTTTGCTGAATAAGAATACATGCTTTATAAAATCTTAATCTTCACCAAATTCGTACCGGGAATATCCTCCATACGTAAGCCGAAATATTTTCAGGCAAACGCAGTCATGAATAACTTCTGGTCATACCCGAACAGAGCGACTCAATTACTCTTTCTCTGGTCATGCTCGGACAGAGCGACTCTCTGGTCATACAAGTGCAGAGCGACTCTATTACTCTTTCTCTGGTCATGCACATGCAGAGCGACTCATACACATGTGTCGAACGGCCCTAAAAGCCAACCTTAATCATAACTGGGGAAGGGTACATGGTGCTTTTATAGAAATCATAATCTCTTCTTGATAATTCATAAAATAATATACTGTTTCTAAATGCTAATATAAGTATAAATATATATTTTTGGTTCTCTGTATACTCACCATCAATCATAAAAAGCAATAAAGAGCTTAAAATGATTTGCAACAATTAAAGTATAAAACTGTAAACTTGAGTTAAAAACAAAACTGAAACTTAATTCACTCACAACTTAGTCGTCAAGCTTATCTTAGACTGAGTAGGCTAGGTTCCCTTCATCTTCTTTCCCTATCAATCATAAAATCCAATTAGAAACTGGATATCAAAGAAGAATCAACTGAAATCTGAAATTAGAAATTACGAGAGCTTCACTGACTTTTCTCTTTTCTTCTCTTTCCTTTCTTCCGCTTGATTCTACTGTTTTCTAGCTCTCACAACATTTATCCTCATATATATACTCATGGAAAGACACAGCTGAAGTTGTGAGCTAATTAACCAAGCTCACAGCTGCGTGTCAGCCATACAATCCACTTAGGCTTACTCATCTGATGTCTTTCTGTTTCACGCTTATCGTATTTTATTTTCAAATTGGACCTTTCAATTGGGCCTAAGACATGGGTGTTACATATTGGGACATTGATAAATGATGGTTGACTTGATATAGAGATGGCGGTAACAATACATAATAAATTATATTATTTAATCACAAGTTCTGTTTTTAACTTACAAAGAAGCCAATTAATTAGCTTCATAAGCTATGGAAACAACATCTTTTATAGGCATGATTTTGATGCTTAGCTTAGCAGCCTCTTTTTACAGTACTAGTGCTAAACCCACATTTAGTAATGAAACAGATCAGATGGCTTTGTTTGCTTTCAAGGATTCCATCAATGAAGACCCTCTTGGGGCACTGAGCTCATGGAACAAATCTGTCAATCTATGCCAGTGGCATGGAGTCAAGTGCGGACGCCGTCACCAGAGAGTGGTAGAGCTGGACTTGAGGTCTCAGAAGCTGGCAGGGTCTATATCACCCTTCATTGGCAATTTGAGCTTCCTTAGGTCCATTTACCTTCAACGAAACCAATTCCAAGGTGATATCCCACGAGAACTCAGTCATCTATCACGCCTGCAGAATCTAAATTTCGGTAACAACACTCTTCAAGGGGAGATTCCAAGCAATTTGTCACTTTGTTTAGAGCTTAGAGTCATTAACTTCGGAGGCAATGATCTTGTTGGGAAAATTCCAGCAGCATTTGGTTCTCTTTCCAAGCTCACTTCTCTTTATCTTTTCTCCAACAATCTGCATGGAACTATCTCTCCATTTCTTGGTAACCTTTCCCTTATGGAAAATATCTCTCTCGGAAGAAATAACCTTGAAGGAACCATTCCAGAATCAATCGGTCACCTTACCAATTTGTTGTTTATTGGTTTATACGAGAATAAAATTTCTGGTACAGTTCCTCCTTCCCTCTACAATATTTCTGCCCTTACAGATTTATACCTTATAAATAACCAGTTAACAGGTAGTCTACCTTCGGACATTGGGATCAGGCTCCCAAACCTTCGAGAAATTTCCATCGGAGAAAACCAATTCACTGGGAGTTTTCCAGCTTCTTTCTCCAATGCATCTGGGATGGCAATTCTTGACATCTATAGGAGCGGCTTTTTTGGGCCTATTCCTATGGATCTTGGAAGAAGAATGATTGATCTTTCGTCGTTGAATTTTGGTGATAATAATCTAGGAACTGGGGTTGCTGGTGATCTAAGTTTTGTTGATTCTTTAACCAATTGTACCAAATTAGAAGTTCTAGGTATTAGATTCAAACGGGTTTGGCGGTGTTTTACCCAATTCCATCACCAATCTCTCAACTCAACTTAGATTCCTACTCATAGGAACAAATCAATTTGTTGGGAACATTCCTGCTGGTTTATCAAACTTAGTCAACCTAGTTGAACTTGGCTTAGAAAGCAATCGCCTCTCGGGTTCTATTCCTTTTAATATAGGGATGCTTCAAAACTTGCAAAGATTATCATTACGTGGAAATCGACTGTTCGGTTCAATCCCGGAATCCATTGGCAATCTTACTCAAATCTTTGAACTCTATCTGCATGAAAACAATCTGACAGGATGCCTCCCTCAGAGCCTTGAAAACCTCAAAGGCTTACAAATTTTATATCTTTCAGACAACAACTTTGGTTGTTCTGTACCTAAAACGATTGGCCTTTTCTCCTCTTTAATTACAATTAACTTGACTCACAACTCTTTTAATGGTTCCCTTCCTTTGGAGCTTGGTACCTTGAACAATCTGCAGGAACTTCACCTTTCCAACAATGATTTGTCAGGTGAACTTCCAATGACTCTTGGAAGCTGTGTGAAACTGGAAGTCCTTCTGCTGAGCAGCAACTCATTTAATGGAAGCATCCCTTCCTCTTTCGCTTCCTTGAGAGGACTGGAGGATTTGGATCTATCTCACAACAACTTGTCTGGCACAATTCCAATAGACATGCAGAAACTTTCCTTTCTTCAGAAGTTGAACTTGTCCTTCAATAACTTTGAAGGTGAGATGCCATTGGAAGGTGGTTTTACCAACGCAAGTGTGATTTCGATTGTCGGAAACAGGAATCTCTGTGGGGGTGTTCCTGAATTGCACTTACCAGCCTGCCCCATTTTTGAGTCTGAGAAGCAGAACAATCGTCTTGGCTCCAAAGTTATCATCATAATCAGTGTGAATCTCTGTTTGGTAATTCTAATGTTTGTGGTTGCTATTTACTGGAAAAGAAAACCAAGAAAAGGTCCATCCGAAACACCCCTTGGCGAGGAGTTTTTTAGGGTTTCTTACAACGAGCTTCTTAAAGCCACTGATGGATTTTCTTCAACAAACTTGCTTGGTGTCGGAGGTTTCGGTTCTGTGTACAAAGGAATTCTTCACCAGAATGAAAAACTTGTAGCTGTGAAGGTATTCAATCTTGAACAATTAGGAGCTTCGTCGAGCTTTATTGCCGAGTGCGAAGCGTTAAGGAAAATTAGGCATCGGAATCTTCTCAAGATAATCACCGCTTGCTCAAGCATAAATTTTAATGGTAGTGATTTTAAAGCTCTTGTTTTCGAGTTCATGCAAAATGGGAGCTTGGAAAGTTGGTTGCATCCAAGTGAAAATACAACGATAAAGTTAAATCTGACACAAAGGTTGAACATAGCTATCGATGTTATTTCTGGGTTGGAGTATCTTCACCACCACTGTGAAACACCGATTGTTCATTGTGATTTAAAGCCGAGCAATGTTCTCCTAGACGAGGAAATGACTGCTCATGTGGGAGACTTTGGGTTGGCCAAGTTCCTAGCAGAAGATACAAGTAATCCTACTGAACAACATACCGATTCGATTGCAATCAAGGGTTCCATAGGATACGTTGCACCAGGTAAGAAATTCACTTATGTCCTTCAGATCATGTTTTATCATATTGTAGTATTGTGTTTGAGTTATTAGGAAGAAAATTTCAATCGTGTAAGGGAATTTTGACTCGTTTGTTTTCCTTATAAAATATACGTAGAATACGGGATGGGAGAATCAGTATCAACACATGGAGATATTTATAGTTACGGAATACTTCTGTTAGAGATATTGACAGGGAGGAGGCCAACGGACGAGATGTTTAAAGATGGTCTAAGCCTCCATAGTTTCTGCAAGATGGCATTGCTAGATAGAGTGATGGAGATTGCAGATTCATGCCTGCTAATACTCGATGAAGAACTTAATGGTCAAACCAACAGGAGCAGAGGTAAAGCCAAAGTGAGCAAATGTTTGATTTCACTTGTAAGGATCGGAGTTGCTTGTTCAACAGAAATACCCCATGAACGGATGTGTATAAGTGAGATAGTGATGGAGTTGAACACAATCAAGCAAGTTTTTCTTGGTATGGGCATTCATGGACAGAGGCGTGCAAGGATGCAACTAGCCAGCCGGGGAACTTCTCAGCTAGATAATGTTTAAACCTTTCATTCTCTTGGATAAGAACCTCTTCTTTTTAGTCATAAAAATTCAACTCCTATATTTGTTTGTTGCCTTCAATTATAGACTAACGGAGAGACAAACACTTAGCATAGCATCCACAGATCAAGTGCAACCACTTGTATTAAAGCTTCGTTATGTTTTTTGAGCATCAATCTCGTGGATTGTTATCATAATATTCTGCTTCTGTATTGAAATTCTCTAATCATTTTATATTAGACCTCAGTTTTCGCTTGTAGTGTATAATGACAAGGATAGCTCTAAGTCTCAGCATGATAAATATAATCTATGTAATTCATTCCTCCAGACAACAAATAAAAATCAGACTTAGGAAAACATAAACAGAAACTTCCAAATTTGAAAAGATGATAAAATTTTGACATCATTGGTTCAATCAATGTGCTCTCAATAAGCTCACTTTCAAATTTGAGATTGCTTGTTTTCACTTATAAGAATCGGAGTTGGTTGTTCGACAGAAACACCGAGTGAAAGAATGAGTATAAGTGAGGTAGTGATTAAGTTGAATGGAATCAACCAAGAGTTTCTCTGTGCAAACATATTCATGAAGAAGGCATATAGTGATGCAAGTAACTGGGCAAGAAATGTTCACAGCTAATTAATTATGGAAAAACACAAAGTTGCAAAATCTTAGCAGAGTATCCAAAGTTGAAGTGCATCAAACACTTGTTTAAAAAAGAAAAGACTGATAATTTACATATTCAGCTTATTTTTTTGAAAAGCAATGTTATTCAAATGCACTAGCCAAAAAAAACCGCAGAACAAAGGCAACCAAACCAACAACAAGAACAGAGGAGACAGAGGCAAAACGACCCAAAAAGAAAAGGCCAAGCCACAACCAGCAACACCTCCAACTAAGGGAAAAAAGACCAAGCTAGCAACGAACACCAACCAAACAACACAAAAAGAAAGGGCCAAGCCACAACCAGCAACACCGCCAACAAAGGGAAAAAAGACCAAGCAAGCAACGAACACCAACCAAACAACACAAAAACCAAAATCAAAGGCGAAAGTCCATTACATATCACTCCAAGAAAGCATATTTCCAGAATTTCTGGACCCCTTTTTGGCTAGAAGGTCTGCGAAGGAGTTGAAGTCTCTGGAGCAGTAAACCACTGAAATCTGACCTCCATTCTTCACGACATTACGAATATCGAGAATAATTTGAGCGTGATCAGTGTTTTTCGTTGTTGATCCACGAAACCGCTACCTGAGAGTCGCTAACAATCCTAATATTCCTATCAATCAGCTCTGTTCTGGAAATACATAGCTGACATGCTTTTGCGATTGCTAAAAGCTATTATGCAATTGTAATTCTCTCATCATCTTATTTTAGACCTCAGTTTTCATATACTTTCATAACGGCAATGATGGTTTGAGTTTCACCATGAAAAATATGATCTACGTAATTCATATACCTTGGAAGAATTTAACAGAAACAAAAATTTCCAAATTTGCAAAGATGTATGATTATATTTCAATCTAGAAAAAGAAAAAGTCTTCCATTTCTTATTGGAAAATTGTACACGATGTACAAGTCAAGATATACCTTGCATCTAAAACATGAAAGAAGAATTTTCTAATGAGAGTAATTTTTAGCAAGTTATTGATTGTAAGCATGTCCCCAAGGACCAAGTTAATACCTCATTGAGTCAAGTTAATACCTCAATGAGTCAAAGTGTATTAGGAGAATATATATAAAGTTACAAAATAATATGTAAACTAAAAGATAAGATATTTTAATATCTAAACAATAAGAGATGAAAGGACCAAGTTAAAGTACACCAAGGGTCAAGGACCAAGTTAGGAGCTGAATGAGTCAAGTCATCTTCATGGGCAATTACTGAAGTTGTCCGTCCATTTATATTTACCTATTCCTTTTATTTTTAATTATTATTATTACTATCACTTTTAATTTAACAAAATTACTTAAACAATTCATAAAAGACAATTTTTCAAAACGCAAAGAATCATACATTAGTTTTTTAATAGAATAAATATGGATGGTTTATTAAGATTTTAGCATGTGCACTCGATAAATTAAAAAAGATGTAATTAATATACAGTTTTGGACTCTTGCAGCTTAATAAACATGTTTCGACTCTAAGATTATATACTTTGTCATCGATAAGTTCAAAAAGATATAATAAATAATGACCGGTAATTTATGTTTTTTTTAGTATCAATCTCGAAGATTGTTATTGCTTAATATTCTGCTTCCATATTGAAATTATCTAATCATTTTATATTACAGTTAGACCTCAATGTTCACTTATAGTGTATAATAGCAAGGATAGCTTTGAGTCTCAACATGATAAATATAGTCTATGTAATTCGTTCCCCTCAGAAGACAAATAAAAATCAGACTTAGGAAAACATAAACAAAAACTTCCAAGTTTGAAAAGAAGATAAAGTTTACACTTCATTGGTTCATTGTGCTCTCAATGAGCTCAGTTATATATGTTGAAAATTAAACTTGACTTCTAGCCACCTTCTAGAAGCCGGCCATTAAAATGCTTCAACCACTGTCAACTCCCAGCTGCCTCCAAACAACGAATTTGATTTCATTGTTTAACATTTATTTTGTTTGTTGTTTAGCTCATCTTATTTCCCTATATCAAGGGATGAAGATTGTATTGAAAAGTGTGGAGTGGTGTGAGAAATCTAGAGAGATATAAAAACACTTCTCCTTTCATTGTGTATGTGTTCGAAATCTCCCTCAGAGGTGCACCACAAGTGACCTCAACCATATCATCCCGCCAACAATATACATTGACTTTAAAGTAGCAGGAAGAGAAATGGTGTGTTGTACACTACATTGGCTGGACTTTGAAATCTAACAAAAACACCACGGTGATGTGCCCTTAAAACGCTATTTCATACATCCAATACATCCAACACTAAAAGAGAGATATTAAATTTAGTGCAACGTGTTCATTAATGAAGATGACTTGCCTCAAAGACCGAGTCGAGAGTTTAATCAGTCTAGGAATCATACAAAACACAGGAATATTTTCATCACAGTTTAGAAATTCCACAGTCCAGCAATAAATGGGAGATCCTACATACTACAGAAAATTAGAAAAGGGACAAATCTCAGTTAAGCATTAATCAAGCAATGGAAGTAAGTTTTGTTGGAAAATGAAGGAGGTTGAGTGATGCTAATATATAATATTAACATACATACACAAAAATCTCAACAGCTGGATAGGTTTTGCTTTTTAAAATGAGAAAACTACAGTGATCATAGGTAGATTGCCAGTTCATCCAATTCTAAGAATACCAAAGCTTATAGGCTTATAGCTTTAGGCCTTCGTAAGAACATTTTCTAAGGAAGAATCCCACTTTCTCCAGGAAATTTGTCATCTCTGAACCTACTCTTACTAACATAATCGAGGTTGGAGGGTGTAGTTTTTTAGAGAGAAAAATGTATCTTATCTTTATTGTAGAAAATATAAACCTATTTATACAAGAGAAAAGAGTAGTAACTAATAATTACAACAGACCTAGGAAATATACTAGAGTAGGTAATAAATACTACAACAGACCTAGGAAACAAAACAGTAAAGTAAGTAATAACTACAACAATAGGTACAACTGTAGGTAATTAAAGGTTATCATTTCTACACTCCCGCTGGTTCAAATATGTCTTCCAATCCTAACTTGAGTATAAGCTTGTCAAACTGAACTTTATGTAGCCTTTTAGTGAAGATATCTGCCACTTGTTCCTCTGTAGGAATATAAGGCATACATATTACACCTTCTTCCAGTTTTTATTTAATAAAGTGTCTATCAATCTCCATATGTTTGGTCATATCATGTTGAATAGGATTATGAGCAATGTTAATTGCTGCTTTATTGTCATAATAAAGTGTCATAGGCATGGGGCTTGAAACTTTTAGATCATTAAGAAGCTTCTTCAACCATAACAGTTCACAAATTCCATGAGCAACAGTCATAAACTCAGCTTCTGCATTACTCCTTGCAACCACTGTCTGTTTTTTACTCCTCCAAGTCACTAGATTACCACCAACATAAGTAAAATACCCTGAAGTTGATCTTCTATCGATCACACTTCCTGCCCAGTCAGCATCTGTGAATGCTTCAATTCTGAGATGTCCGTGATTCTCAAACAACATACCTCTTCCAGGCTTTCCTTTTAAGTACTTAAGAATTTTGTAGGCTGCCTCAAAATGTTCTTCTCCAGGTGAGTGCATGAATAGACTTACTACACTTACTACAAATGCAATGTCTGGTCTAGTATGTGAGAGGTAAATAAGTCTCCCAACTAGTCTTTAAAACTGCTCTTTGTTCACAACCCTATATGAGTTAGTTGTCTTCAACTTCAAATTAGCCTCCATAGGTGTTTCAACAGGTTTATGATAGGGACACGTCGTTGCAGTGTCATCAAATATGAACATTTAAGTTCGGTCTTGCAAGGGCGCAAGTCATAAAGACTAGCACATCAGCAGGCAAGGGATCGATCCACATGGAAGTGGGATTCACCGATCGTCTCTAGTTCTAGCTATTATTATAACACTCCAAGCGGACTCGTGTGTTGCATGTGCGGAAAAGTGAATAATAATATAACTAAATAACTTATATAAATGGTATATACAATGATAGATGGAATGGAGATATGCATGAAATGTGGTTACACTAGAGAAACGACTCAACCGTGAGAATCCTCATAATTATGTTCTAGACTCACCTAATCCTCAAATGTGAAAGTATACATAGGCTCGTATCCCCTTAATTAATCTCTAATCTCTCTCGATGTCTTAGAGATAGTATCCATATATACCCAAAATCTCTCTCGAACAATCCGGACAATATATATGAACCCATTAAGCACGTGGAATACAAATCGAACCCTATACGCTAGCCTAGTGGTTCTAGCACTTTCTAGTCAAGCATAGTGAATATTTATCTAAGCATTGTCAAACACGTCTCCTCTCGGTACATAGCATCTAACCATAGATCAATTACAAAGTGATCAATTAATCAAAGGCTTTAAGCACTCAAAACATCCACATAACAACACAAGCACAAAAGAAATGTCGGTGATCATTACTTATAGGTCAAAGATTCGGTTTAGTCAACTCCCTAGGATGGCTAAACATGGGAAAAAAGTTTACCTAACAACTACATACAACAATGTGATTGTTATATCATTAAGAACATTCAATTTAGGTTAAAGGTGCATCCTCTTGATTAGGGAATTTTTCCACAATCAATTCATCACCCAATCTTGTCACGTGGATGGATAATCGTGTCTTAATACAAAGACCCATTAAGAACAAGGATATGAACCAAGGTCAATTTAGCAACTAAAAGCCTGAACTGAAACCTTTTCTACTCTTTGGGGCTAAAATCTCTATTACTCAAATTACTCAATATATGGAATTTCAAGTCATCCATCAATAAATCAACAGTCATGGGTATCTAATTTCTACTCTAAATTACAACTAATCCTAAACTCAATCATGGACACATATTGATTTCTAACAATTCATAAACATACATATCATATTAAGAGCATAAAAACATATATAGCAAATAGCAAAACAAAACCCAGATGAATTTAAGAACAATCAATACATTTATTACATAAGTATAGGTTTACAATATCCCAAAATTGGTGGAATACATCAATTAAGAAAACAAGAAATACAAAGAGAATGAGTAAAAGGAGTTACAACCCTTGAAGAAAACCCTTGAAGAAACTCCAAGAGCTCCTTTCCATGCCTAGCTCGAATTTGGTCATAGACCCTACCTATTCTCCTTGCAATCCACTATAAATTGTGATGGAGGAAGTGAAAAAGGGTGGTGAAGGTGTATGTTGAACTCCCATGGAGGAAAATCCTCCATGGGAGCTTGAATCTCTCCTTCCTTGGTGAAGAAGATGGAGAAGTATGAAAAAGATGAAGAGAAAAAGAGTTTGGGCGTGAGAGGTCTCAAGAGAGGAGAGAAAGTGGGTTATTTATAGGCTTGAAAGTTAGGGTAAGATATTGGGGTGAAAAGACAATAATACCCTTCAAAAAATGGCCAAAATATACATTTCAGTCCATATATGCGGTACGTCACGCGGTACGCATCAAAAGGCGTAACGCACATCACTTTTGGAACCTACTGCCAAAAAATGCGGTACGAAGTGCGGTATGCATCAACACGGTGTACCGCACATATCTGGGTACCGTTACGAAAACGGTCATAACTTTGTCCAGAAACCTCGGAATCACGATCTGTAAAGTACGTTGGATAGAAGACCTCCGGGGCTTTCCGAAAATTTGTTATGGGCGATGTGGTTCGATCGGAGGAAAGAGATATGATCTTCTGAAGTTAGGGTGTCTGCATAAGCTATTCCAAATTCTGCCTTTTAACCTCCAAAACTCTTCAATTAAGCTCAAATACCTTCCGTAGGGAACATGTATCTACACAAGGCTCACAAACACATCAAATACCAAAATATACTTGAAAACAAGAACAAAAGCTAGGTAATGGGGACCTCAAATATGTATATAAATAGTTCTGATCAGTTTGCACCCAAAAAGACCCATTTCCCTAAGCAAGTCAAGTACATACTTTCTTTGAGAAACAAAAATGCCTTTCTTGGACCCTACAAATTCCATTCTCAGAAAATACTTCAATGCTCCAAGGTCTTTTATTTCAAATTCCTTAGCAAGAAACAACTTCAACTCTTTTAGTTCTTTCACATCATTCCCAGTCAATATCATATCATCCACATACACAATAAGAATAACAATCTTGCCATCATTAGAATGCTTAACAAATAATGTGTGGTCAGTTTGACTTTGATGATATCTACGACTTTTAATAGCTATAGTAAGTCGATCAAACCATGCTCTAGGTGACTGTTTCAAACCATAGAGTGACTTCCTCAGCTTGCAAACTTTTTCTAACCCATGAGATTCTCCAAAACCTGGAGATAATTCCATATATACCTCCTCTTTTATTTCTCCATTGAGAAATGCATTTTTTACATCTAACTGTTGTAAAGGCCACTCTAAATTAGCAGTAAGAGACAATAATAATCTAATGGAATTTACCTTCGCAACCGGAGAAAAAGTTTCTTGGTAGTCTATTCCATAGGTTTGTGTGAAACCTTTAGCCACGAGCATTGCCTTGTACCTTTCAATATTCCCATCAGCTTTGTATTTGACAGTAAATACCCACTTGCAGCCCACTATTTTATTCCCACTAGGCAACCTAACAATATCCCAAGTTCTATTTTTTTTTAAGGGCATTCATCTCTTCCAAAACTACAGATTTCCACTCAGGTTGACTCATGGCTTCTTGTATATTCCTAGGAATTGAAACACTGGACATATTAGTGGTAAAAGCTCTATAACTCGGAGATAATCTATGGTAGGAAACATACTTAGCAATGGGATGCATAGTACAAGCACCAGTATTTTTTCTAAGAGCAATAGGAATATCAAGATCAAAAAGAAGGTTCTTTTCTTTGCTGGTTTCAGTATTTAGAGAGGGATTAGGAGCTGAAATACTTGTTTCATTCAAGTTTTCTTCATTCAGAGAAGATTCTTGATAGGTAGGAAGTTGATTTTCCCTGTTTTGACTTTTATTCCTTCGAGAGTAAACTAGTAGCTCAGATTGTTGCTTGTTTCGTAGTGTTTCTCCCCCTGAAATTGGATCTATATTGTTTGACTCAATAGGTAATGGCAAAAGTAAGACACTTGTTGTTTTCCAAAAATGATCTTCTTCCCTAGAATTATTCTCCCCGTGAAGAGTATTGTTGGTGAAATAGGTTGTATCCTCAAAGAATGTCACATCCATACCCACACAAAAAAATTGTAACAGGATTATACCATTTGTACCCTTTCTGGTTTGGAGAATAGACAACCAAAATACATTTTTTAGCCCTAGGATCAAGTTTAGACCAACTCTGTTTGTGAATATGGACAAAAACTATGCAATCAAAAATTTTAGGAGGTAGAGAGGTAAAAATATGAATGTGAGAAAAGGTTTCTAGCAATATGTTTAATGGAGTTTGAAACTCTAATACTCTAGTTGGCATTCTATTGATTAGGTATGTGGATGTAAGGACAACCTCTCTCTATAGGTACTTAGGAACCCCCATAGTGAACATGACAAGACCCACCCCGACTCCTCTCTTGAGTACAAGGGAGACCCTGTTGGCTGAACTTTTACTAGCATGATAAAAGAACTTTCAACTAAAATTTCCATAGAAAATACTTGCTTTTAAACATAAAAAAAATGTAAGGAAAGTATTGGAGAGTACAAAATATACATAATTGCAATTTCTTTACATATTTTCGTTCATTACAAAAAGTTTGTCAAAAATGAACAATCGGACCAAAAACCGACCACTTTAAAAACTAACACACCAGTCCGTCCTGACCAGAAAACCGAGCAGGCCGAGTAAGAAACCCTAGTAGGCCGAATAGATCGAATAGGCCGAGCAGACCGAATAGGCCGAGTGGGCCGAGTAGAAATCCGACCACGTTCTGACCATGCCTACCATCCCTACCATCCCTACCGTTCCGACCATGTTGACCTCACATTTCTAAATATGTACATGAAAATTAAAAATGCATGACTTTTATGCTTCATGATGTCATCGAGTGGCCCATCTTAAAACTTCTTAGTCCGTACAACCGATCAGCTACCTGGATAAATATTTTAGAGTGAAAGGATAAGCGCTAACGCCCAGTGAGTGAATGAAAACTTTAAAAAAACATTTCTCTAAACAACTGTACAATATGCATTCAGTAATACATAGTAAAAGATAATATATCTACTTTCGTGCTGAACAAACTGAATAACTGAATGCATCTCTTTTCTGAACAAGAGTAAGAAATTATAAAATCTTAATCTGCACCAAATTAGTACCTAGGGATATCTTCAATACGTAAGCCGAATTTCTTCGTGCAAACGCAGAGTCGGGAATAACTTCTGGTCATACACGTGCAGAGTGACTCAACTACTCTTTCTCTGGTCATACACGCGCAGAGCGACTCGACTGACTTACACATGTGTAAAACGGTCCCAAAAGCCAACAATAATCATAACTGGGGAAGGGCACAGACCTGGTGCTTTTATAAAAATCATAATCTCTTCGTGATAATTCATAAAAATAATATAACTGATTCTGAATGCTAATATAAGCATAAAACATACTTTCAATTCTCTGTATCATCACCATCAATCATAAAAAGAAATAAAAAACTTAAATGATTTGCAGCAATTTATCTTAAGCATAAAACTGAAAACTTTTGAGTTAAACAAAACTGAAAACTTATTCACTCACAACTTAGACGTCAAGCTTAATTCGAACCAAGTATGCTAGGTTCCCTTACTTCGTCTTCTTTCCCTAACAATCACACAAAACCCCATTAGAAGTTGGATATCAAAGAAGAATCAACTGAAATTTACACTATAATGAGAGAGTTTCACTGACTTTTCCTTTTCTCTTTCCTTCTCTTTCCTTTCTTTCGCTTGATTCTACTGCTTTCTAGCTCCCATAATGTTTATCCTCATATATATATATATATATATACGTATGGAAAGATAGTTGAAGTTGTGAGCTAATTAACTAAGCTCACAGCTGCCTGTCAGCCATGTAGATCACCTAGGCTTACTCACCTGATGGCTTATCTGCTTCACGCTTATCCAAAAAAAAAATTCTTTTCAAATTGGGCCTGAAAGACATGGGTGTTACAATTCACCCCTCCATATAAGAATTTCGTCCTCGAAATTACTTACCTAGCTGAAACAGATGGGGATACTGAGTCCGTATCTGATCTTCATGTTCCCAAGTCGCCTCTTCTACTGCATGATTTCTCCACAACACTTTTACAAGAGGAATAACTTTAGTACGTAATACTTGTGCCATCTATCTAGAATCTCAATAGGTTTCTCTTCATAAGTTAAATCTTCTTTTAACTTCACTGGTTGCTTGGTTAAAACATGCGTAGGGTCGACTATATATTTTCGAAGCATAGAAACATGAAATACATCATGAATTCTGGAAAGCTCTGAAGGTAAAGCTAAACGGTATGCCACTGCTCCTACTCTGGCAATGATCTCATATGGACCAATGTATCGTGGACTCAACTTACCACGTCTTCCAAATCGAAGTATACCTTTCCAAGGTGAAATTCGTAAGAACACATAGTCACCTACTTTAAATTCAAGTTCCCTTCTCCGCTTATCTGTGTAGCTTGTCTGCCTATCTTGAGCAACCTTTAATCTGTCTCTGATGATTTTAATCTTCTCTGTTGTGACTTGAACAATTTCTGGACCTAACAATTTTCTCTCACCTACTTCATCCCAACACATCGGTGTTCTGCATTTTCTCCCGTACAAAGCTTTATAGGGAGCCATTTCGATGCTAGCTTGATAACTATTATTGTAGGAAAATTCTATCAATAGTATATGTACATCCCAACTTCCTTTGAAATCCATCACACAAGCTCGAAGCATATCCTCTAATGTTTGAATAGTACGCTCTGATTGACCGTCAGTCTGCGGGTGAAAAACAGTACTAAAAGGCAATCTAGTTCCCAAAGCTTCTTGTAAGCTGGGCCAAAATCTAAATGTAAACCGAGGATCTCTATCTGACACTATGGATACCGGTGCGCCATGAAGGCGAACTATTTCATCAACATAAATTCGGGCTAATCTGTCAAGAGAGTAAGTAATACTGATTGGCAGAAAGTGTGCAGACTTTGTAAGTCGATCAACGATCACCCATACACTGTCGTGACCACTTTGACTATGAGGAAGTCCTACCACAAAATCCATGGTAACATGTTCCCATTTCCATTCGGGAATAGAAAGTGGTTGCGAAAGTCCTGCTGGTTTCTGATGCTCTGTCTTGACTTGCTGACAAATCAAACATTTAGAGACGAATTCTGCTATCTCTCTTTTCATACCTTGTCACCAGTAATGCTCTTCCAAAGTACGATACAGTATAGTACTTCCTGGATGCATTGCATAAGCTGAAGAGTGAGCTTCATCTAAAATTTCATTCTTGAGTTCCTTAATGTTTGGCACACAGAGTTTATTACCTAGAATTAATGTACCATCAC
The DNA here is from genome assembly GCA_032871835.1 of Dipteronia dyeriana. Classification (NCBI taxonomy): domain Eukaryota; kingdom Viridiplantae; phylum Streptophyta; class Magnoliopsida; order Sapindales; family Sapindaceae; genus Dipteronia; species Dipteronia dyeriana. Next base: position 2,096,382 of record CM065303.1, read on the forward strand.
TTCTCACTACAAAATCAGCTCGTAAGCTTTTCTGTACTTCTTCCTTCAATTTAACTAAATAAAAATCTTGAGTTTGTAATTCTCGTATACGATCAATCAAAATAGGTCTAACCTGAAAGGTAGCCAGTAATGCTCCACAATCTCGTGCTTCTTGCTTAACTCTTAACATTCTTAATTCAGCTAATAATGGCAGGTGAATCATCTTCAAATGAGCCATAGAACTTGAAAACTTCCTACTGAGTGCATCTGCCACCACATTTGCCTTACCAGGATGATATTCAATCGTACAGTCATAATCTTTTAATCAACTCAATCCATCTTCTTTGTCTCAAATTTAGTTCCTTCTGAGTGAAAAGATATTGCAAGCTTTTATGATCTGTATAAATCTGACAAGTGACTCCATATAAGTAATGTCTCCAAATTTTCAATGCAAACACCACTGCAGCAAGCTCTAGATCATGGGTTGGGTAATTCTGTTCATGCTTCTTTAATTGTCTTGACGCATAAGCTATCACTTTCCCATATTGCATCAAAACACAACCCAAACCATGTTTAGATGCATCACTGTAAACAACAAATCCATTACTTCCGGTTGGAAGAGCAAGTATTGGAGCAGAAATCAATCTCTCCTTGAGTTTTTGAAAACTCTTTTCACAAGCTTCTGACCACTCAAACTTCACATCCTTCTGAGTTAATCTTGTTAATGGTGAAGCTATTTTAGAAAATCCCTCTACAAATCTTCGATAGTAACTTGCTAAACCCAAGAAACTTCTAATTTCGGTCACACTGATTGGTCGTTCCCAATTCACTATAGCGTCAACCTTTTGAGGATCAACATAAATACCATCACCAGAAATCACATGGCTCAAAAATGTAACTCTATCGAGCCAGAATTGACACTTGCTAAATTTGGCATAAAGTTTATTCTCTCTCAGGACTTGTAGAATAATCTCTAAATGCTCTGTATGCTCCACCTCATCCTTAGAATATATCAAAATGTCATCAATAAACACAATAACAAATTTGTCTAGATAAGAATGAAATACCCTATTCATCAAATCCATAAAAGCTGCTGGAGCATTTGTTAATTCAAAAGGCATAACTAGAAACTCATAATGCCCGTAACGAGTTCTGAAATCGGTCTTTGGTACGTCACAGTTTCTAATCTCAATTGATGATAACCTGTTCACAAATCTATTTTGGAGAACACCTTTGCTCCCTGAAGCTGATCGAATAAGTCATCAATACGTGGGAGTGGGTATTTATTACGCACTGTTGCTTTATTCAATTGCCGGTAATCGATGCATAAACGTAATGTTCCATCTTTCTTCTTAACAAACAGAATTGTCGCTCCCCATGGTGACACACTAGGTTTAATAAAATTCTTGATCACCAATTCTTCTAATTGAATCTTCAACTCTTTCAATTCGGTTGGAGCCATTCTATAAGGTGGAATATAAATTGGAGTTGTGCCTGGAACTAAATCTATCACAAACTCAATGTCTCTATCTGGTGGTAATCCATGAAGATCTTCAGGAAATACGTCTGGAAATTTTCTTACCACCGATATATCTTCTAATTTTACCTCACTATCCCGAGTATCAATTACATAAGCCAAATAAGCTGAACATTGTTTCCTGAGCAACCGTCTGACAATAATAGCAGATATAACACAAGAAGGAAGAACCCGACGTTCACCACAGAAAATAACATCCGATTCTCCTTGAAGTGTAAATTTTACCTCTTTTCAAAAACAATCTACAGTAGCATGGTGTATAACCAGCCAATCCATTCCCAAAATAACATCAAAATCACGTATATCAAGCGGAATCAAATCAACATGTAGCTCATGTTTACCGACTATGACCTTACTGTTTCTATATATATTTTCAGCCAATAAAGATTCACCGGTAGGTGTAGCCACTACTATACTAGAATCTAGTGGTCTTAATTCTACATCCGCATACACCATAAAAGATTGAGATACAAAAGAATGAGTAGATCCAGGATCAATGATAAGATAAACATCGTGGCCAAAAATTGTTAACATACCTGTAACGACATTATGAGTGGTCTCGGCATCTTGCTGCGTCATAGCAAAAACCCTTGTCTGAGTACGAGGTCTACCCGACTAACCTCTATGTTGGTTGCCTCCAACCCCTGCTGCGCTAGCTTGGGTTTTCCCTGTAGTTGTAGATCCTCATACTCGGGATCCCCTTTGTCCTTGAGTCTGACCAGCGCCACTTTGCATTGGTTGAAACCTATCTTTCTTTCTTCATTGCCTCCCTGAACTAACTCGGGGCAATCTCTTTTAAATGTCCAGGCTGTCCACATTGATAATAACCTGATCTCCCCAAATAACATTCACCATCATGGTGTTTTCCACAAGTCTTACATAGAGGACGCCTATCTGTACCCATACTAACGCTCTGTTGAGGACTACCCATTGGTTGTTGGACTGAGGCTTGGCTAGAACCAGGTTCACGACTCTGTTGATAGTTACTAGTCTGACCTGAAAAACTGCACGTTGCCTTAGGCATTTTGCTATAAGAGCCCCCTACTAACCAGTTACTACGCTTTTGCTTCTGTTGTTCAAATCTGCAAGAGTCATTAAGGTCTCTCTCCACTCTCAATGCAGCTTCAAACAACTTACCAAACTCAACATGTCCAGAAGTAGTCACTATTGTCTTAATGTCCGATCGAAGTCCATCTTCAAATTTTCTACACTTATTTTCTTCATCAGCGACTACATACGGAGTAACCCTCGAAAGTTCTGTAAACTTCTTCTCATACTCTTTTACTGTCATATAGCCCTGCATTAGTTTGAAAAAATCAGCTCTCTTCAGATCTTTATAGAAATGGGGATAATATCGATCATTAAACTGCTTCTTAAAATCCTCCCAAGTAATTACTCAGGAGTTCTTCGTTGAACTGAGGCCCACCAATCATATGCTTTTTCCTTTAGCAAAAACGTAGCAAAAGAGACCTTATGTTCATCTGTGTATCTCATAACTTCAAATACACGTTCCAGCTCATTCAACCAAGAACTAGCACTATCTGGATCTCCAATTCCTTCAAAATTCGTAGCTCTCAATTTTCGTGCATGCACAATTGAATTCTTTGGCACTCGCGTTTGATAATGAACTATCGCAGTTAACAGTTCTGTAATTCTATCCATTGGTTCCTCCCTAGGTTCCGGTACATGAGGTTGAGCTATAGGTGGTTGAAGGTGTGATTCTGCCTCATTTTCACCTTGGTTATCACTTCTCTCTCCAAGGTCGGCTACCGGTCTTGTGCGTGGGCGGCCAATTCGACGCATGATGCTGTTACAAAATCAAAGTTATGCTTAAATGCATGAAACTAAATGCAAACAATTATTCTGTGGTCTAAGGAATTATAAACCAAGACTCTGATACCAAGTTGACAAGACCCACCCCGACTCCTCTCTTGAGTACAAGGGAGACCCTGTGGGCTGAACTTTTACTAGCATGATAAAAGAACTTTCTACTAAAATTTCCATAAAAAACACTTGCTTTTAAACATAAAAAAAAATGCAAGGAAAGTATTGGAGAGTACAAAATGTACATAATTGCAATTTCTTTACATATTTTCGTTCGTTACAAAAAGTTTGTCAAAAATGACCGATCGGACTTAAAACTGACCACGTTAAAAGCTAACACACAAGTCCGTCCTGACTAGAAAACCGAGATGGCCGAGTAAGAAACCCGAGTAGGCTGAGTAGACCGAATAGGCCGAGTGGGCCAAGTGGGCCGAGTAGGCCAAACAGACCGAGTAGAAATCCTACCGTCCAGACCATGCCTACCGTCCCGACCATGCCTATCGTCCCGACCATGCTGACCTCACATTTCTAAATATGTACATGAAAATTAAAAATGCATGACTTTTATGCTTCATGATGTCATCGAGTGGCCCACCTCAAAACTTCTTAGTCCGCACAACCGATCAGCTACCTGGATAAATATTTTAGAGTGAAAAGATAAGCGTTAACGCCCAGTGAGTGAATGAAAACTTAAAAAACTTAAAAAAAACATTTCTCTAAACAACTTTACAATATGCATTCAGTAATACATAGTAAAAGATAATATATCTACTTTCGTGCTAAATAAACTGAATAACTGAATGCATCTCTTTTCTGAACAAGAGTAAGAAATTATAAAATCTTAATCTGCACCAAATTAGTACCCAGGGATATCTTCAAAACATAAACTGAATTTCTTTATGCAAACGCAGAGTCGGAAATAACTTCTGGTCATACACGTGTAGAGCGACTCAATTACTCTTTCTCTGGTCATACACGCGCAGAGCGACTCGACTGACTTACACATGTGTAGAACGGCCACAAAAGCCAACAATAATCATAACTGGGGAAGGGTACAGATCTGGTGCTTTTATAAAAATCATAATCTCTTCGTGATAATTCATAAAAATAATATAACTGATTCTGAATGCTAATATAAGCATAAAACATACTTTCAATTCTCTGTATCATCACCATCAATCATAAAAAGAAATAAAAAACTTAAATGATTTGCAGCAATTTATCTTAAACATAAAACTGGAAACTTTTGAGCTAAACAAAACTGAAAACTTATTCACTCACAACTTAGACGTCAAGCTTAATTCGGACCAAGTATGTTAGGTTCCCTTACTTCGTCTTATTTCCCTAACAATCACACAAAACCCCATTAGAAGTTGGATATTAAAGAAGAATCAACTGAAATTTACACTATCATGAGAGAGCTTCACTGACTTTTCCTTTTCTCTTTCCTTCTCTTTCCTTCTCTTTCCTTTCTTCCGCTTGATTCTACTGCTTTCTAGCTCCTACAATGTTTATCCTCATATATATATATATATATATATATACCTATGGAAAGATAGCTGAAGTTGTGAGCTAATTAACTAAGCTCACAGCTGCCTGTCAGCCATGCAGATCACCTAGGCTTACTCACCTGATGGCTTTTCTGATTCACGTTTATCCAAAAAAAAAATCAAATTGGGCCTTTTGATTGGGCCTGAAAGACATGGGTGTTACAGAACATGATTGCTATAGCAACTTCAAGTAAATGTCTATTCTTTCAAGTAAATGTTTATTCTTTCTCTCGGCGATCCCATTTTATTGTGGGGTATTTATACAAGTTGCTTGGTGAAAGATACCTTTTTCTGTTAAGAAACTATTAAGGATTGAATTAAAATACTCTTTTCCATTATCAGTTCTTAGAATTCAAATCTGAGTTTGGAATTGATTTTCAATCATCGAAAAGAAATCTTTAAACACTTTAGCAGCTTCTATCTTTTCTTTCAACAGATGCACCCAACAAATTCTAGTGTGGTCATCAATGAATGTGATAAACCACCTAGTACTAGAAATATTTGAGACCCGAGAGGGTCCCCATTTGTCACTATGAATCAAATAAAAAGGTTTAGAAGCTTGATAAGAATGAGATTTATATGAGACTCGATGATGCTTTGATAATTGACAAGATTCACATTGAAAAGACAAGAAATTCAAGCTAAGGTCTTTGAAAAGAGATGGAAACAAGTGTCTAAGATAAGGAAAACTAGGATGGTCTAACCTACAGTGCCAAAACATTATTTTATTCTTAGCAAAATCTAAAACACTACTGCTTGCAGCCTGACCTTGTCCAATCCTAATAGTCAAATCATCAAAATAATAGAGTCCATCAACCATCCTAGCATTGCCAATCATCTTCTCCAAATGTAAGTCTTGAAATTCACGGTACGAATAAAAACTTTAGCTGAACAATTAGAATCCTTGATGAGTTTACTCATTGACAAAAGGTTACAGGATAGATCGGACACATGTAAAACAGATTTTAAGGTAAGACTCTGATATAGTAATTGAATCTTTTCCTGTAACCGGAGATAAGCTCCCATCAGCAATTCGAATTTTAAGTTTACCATAACAAGGAACATATGAGGTAAAAAAATGAGATGAACCGGTCATATGGTCAGATGCACCAGAATCAATGATCCATGTTGCTGAACTTAAAGAACCGGTAAAAGCAGTGAATGAACTACCTTTTTGGGCAAGAGAACCTGAAGGGGGAGTGTTAGGAAAATGAGTTTGAGTTAGCATTTTGTAAATATGATCAAGCTGTTCTTTATTGAAAGAAGATATTTGTGCCTCAGGTTCAATAGTAGCTTGCATTCCATGACCACTTTTGTCTCTAGAAAGTTTTTCCTTCCAATTTGCTGGTTTTCCATGAATTTTCCAGCAAGTTGCCTGAGTGTGTCTTGGCCTATTACAGAAATCATACCAAACTTTGTCCTTCTTAATAAATTTCTGACACTGTGAGTTGGTTGCTCTTGGAATGAATCAGCTGCTGCCATTTCTGTGGCATTAAGTGCAGAGGTTTCATTAGACACATTTGAGAGTTTTCTTCCCATCATCACCATTCGGCGATTCTCTTCTCTTCTAACCTCTGAGAAAACTTCCCTTGTAGAGGGCAGTGGCTCTTTTCCTAGAATACAACCCCTAACTTCATCCAACTCAGCATTGAGGCCAGCCAAAAATTCAAATACTCGATCCTTCTCCAGTCTTTTTGAACTGGGCACTATCCTTTGAACATGCCCAACTAAGATCATAGAACACATCCAACTCTTGCCATAAACGTTGCAGCTTATTGTAGTACCTTGTAACATCCATCTCCCCCTGTTTTATCTCACGGATCTTGGTTTTAATCTCATAAACTTGTGCAGAATTTCCCAAGTCAGAGTAGGTGGCACATACTGCATCCCAAACTTCCTTTGCAGTGGAAAGATACATGTAATTTTGCCCAATCTCCTCAACCATGGAGTTCACAAGCCAAGTAATGATTGTGAAGTTTTCTACATCCCAGGAATCATATGCAGGGTCTTCTTTTTCAGGAGCCTTCTTTGTTCCTGTTAGATAATCGATCTTCCCTCTTCCTCTATTAAACAGCTTCACAGATTGAGACCACCGTAAGAAGTTTTTTCCATTCAATAGATGAGTAGTGATTTGAAGGATAGGCTTATCATTGGGAATGAAAGAAGACATTTTAGGGTTTTGATTTCCATCAGAAGTTGTTTCTGAGGAAATTTCAGTCATTTTGAAAGATAGAAACTAGAAGAATAAGTCTTCTAAAAAATCTGGTATAATTGTCCAGAAAATCAAGCCCTAGCTGATTAAGTCAGCTGAGCAACAGAGCAACAAGAAAACCTAGTAATGGCTACTCTGATACCATGTAGTTTTTCAGAGAGAAGAAAGAATGTATCTTATCTTTATTGGAGAAATATAAACCTATTTATACAAGAGAAAAGAGTAGTAACTAATAATTACAGCAGACCTAGGAAATATACTAGAGTAGGTAATAAATACTACATCAGACCTAGGAAACAAAACAGTAAAGTAAGTAATAACTGCAACAATAGGTACAACTGTAGGTAATTAAAAGTCATCATTTCTTAAGGGAGAAGCTTGATTGGTTAACAAAATTACAGTTTCTGTTAATGGCTGGTAACAATCTAACTGGTACTATTCCTTCTAGAATTTATAATCTATTGTGCCTCATCACTATTTTGAAAAGTAAAAGGAAAAAAAAAAAAAAAAGAAGTTGAAGGGATAATTTCCATCTGGTATAGGTTCCAATCCGAACAAGCTCAAACAACTCAGTTTGGGACAAAACAGATTTTGTGGTAGCGTTCTAGTCTAATTATCAAATACTTCACAACTCTGACTTACTTAGGTTTAGTGGACTAGTATCTGGAGAACTAGGAAGGCTAGTGAACCTATCATGGCTTGGTCGTAATGGTAACATGCGAAGAACTAGAGAGGTGAAACGATTTGAACTTTATAACATTATTAACTAACCCTAGTGCTCAATGCTCATTACATAATCTCTACAAAAATCCTATATCTAAATCTGAAGAAAATCCAGAAGCATCACACTCGAGCAGAAACAGGAAAAAAATCCACACACTACCTCAACGAACATAACCTCATTCATCATTGATAATTTCCGTAGAAACATTCTTCAACTACAATGCTGCCACAAACCTGAAGATTCATGACAAAATTCTTCCAAATTTCGGTTTTCCATTCATTTTCTCACCCTATTTACAATGAAACCAGTTTTACTTCTAATAACACAGTATTCTAGATCTTAACATCATACAATGCAAAACACCAATCAATCCACCAATTCAAGTCCTCTTTCTCCTTCTCGGAGTCATTGATTTTTGTTGTTCTTTTCGGGGGGAATGTTGGTTGTTGTTCGATATTGGTTTTGAGGCCAGTTTTGTTTTCTTTGAGGTAGCGTTCCAGTCCAATGATCAAATACTTCACACCTCCAGTCTCCAACTTACTTCTTTCAGTGTAATTATCAAATACTGAACACCTCCAACTTACTTCTTTCACGGATAACATGTTTGGTGGACTAGTACCTGGTGGAACTAGAAACTCATGGCTTGGCCGTGATGGTAACATGATAAGAACCGGAAAGGGGAGCGACTCAAACTTTATATCTCTCTTAACTAACGGTACTCAGCTCTTGTGCTCATTACATAATCTCTGCAAAAAGCCTATATCTAATTCTGCAGAAAATCCAGAAGCATAACACTAGAGCACAACCTAAGAAATCCACACAGTACCTCAACAAATTTAATCTCATTCATCAGTGATAATCTCTGTAGAGACTTGCTTCGACTACAATGCATCCACAAACCCAAAGATTCATTCCATTCACTTTGTCTCCCTATTTACAATACAACCAGTTTAATTCCACTAACACAATATTCTAAATTCGAATATCATACAATGAAATAACATATGAAGTAGACAGCTAAACCACTGATTATAGAAGAAGATAATTCTCTAGACATAATTGAATAAACAAGAAGATTGAAAATAAAAGCTTCCATTTTCAGTTTTCTTCTATCATCTTTGAATATTCCACTACCTTACAACTAAACAAATGAAAAGATGGCAAGTGAATTCATGAACCACTTCATTAAGCATAGCTCTCTTGTGCTGAAACTTACAAATCATAGATGACACAAAAACACTGACAACAACAAAAACTTAATTAAACATCTAATTAATAGACATAGAAACAAAATTATTCAACATTTGATTGAGACGTTGTGGAAGAAAAAGCAGTGTTGGCCTGTTAATTATCAAACATCTGGTGCTTGAATTTCCAATTAATCAACCATCTGGAGCTCCAGTAGTTTCAAACATATACAAAAACTGATTTTGATCATCAAGGAACCAAAGAAGTCGTTTGAAGTCGTTCAATTTGGAAAATATTTCGGGAACATAGAGCAAACTCTTACCGGATTTTTTGTTGCTTGGAACGGAGAAGAACGAAGAAGAGAATTGATACGGTGAAGTTTTAGAAAAGAAGAGAAATTTATAGAAAACGAAGTCGTGAGTGGGAACATCATGGCCTTTTGCCGACGTGTCAGGTCACGTCACCGGCTAGGTGCTGGTGTGGTTAATCTTACTGTGACATGGCTTGCCATGTAACCCATCCCATGACGTGCCCGGGTCAAATTGGGCCTGGGCCTGGGCCGAACGGTTGGCCCAAATTGAAAATGATCCGCCCCACTTGTTATCTCAGTCTCGTGAATCGAAGCTTTGAGAGCGAGAGAGAGAGTTCTCTGCGATCTGACTTCGTCCATTGTCGAGCATTGGGAGATATTGTATTCTTGACTCCGGTATCAATTCTTGATTCCTGAGTCCCTGTCCCTGCCTTAATGTTTTTTTTTTTTTACAGAAACAGTGATGAGATTGCTTGATTTGCTTTCAAGGATTCCATCACTAAAGATCCTCTTGGTGCCCTGAGCTCATGGAACAATCAGAGAGTGGTAGAGCTGGACTTGAGGTCTCAGAAGCTGGCAGGGTCCATATCACCCTTCAATGGCAATTTTAGCTTCCTCAGATTCATTAACCTTCAAGAAAACCAGTTCCGAGGTGGTATCCCACAAGAAATCGGTCATTTTTCACTACTGCAAAATCTGAGTATCTCTTCCATCATTCTTCAAGAGGAAATTCCAAGCAATATGTCTCTCTGTTTGGACGTCCAAGTCATTGACTTAGCCAACAATGGTCTTGTTGGGAAAATTCTAATATATTTTTTTTTTTCTTATTTTTACAATAAAATTATATATATCACCCAATCTTTTCGCAACCACCTGTTAATCTCTTTATTTATTTTTTTGAGAGCCAGTGAGGAGAAATTGTATTGACAGTTGACACGGAGAGAGAAACCCTAGGAGAGAATTCAATTGAATTCAATGGAATGTTAGGTTTTGACTCGTATTCTTAAGTGAATCCAATATAAACTAAATGAGATTCAACTGATGTGAAACTTTCTGGAGACATGAGAAAACTTTTGAAAGTTGAAGATGGTTTTTAAGGGAGGTTTGAAGACCAAATAAGAACTGAAGAAACGGATTCCAAAAGGAACCGCGGTGTGGACCTCAATGCGGACAAGTCGCATAGACCGTGGCACAGGGAGCTGTCGATTCCAAGAGATCAAGAGCAGTGTAGACCGCGGCGAAGGCAAAGGCACCAACTGTGGTATTCTGAGCGGTGGACTTCAGTGGCTCTACGAGGTGTATGGCGCGGGTGGCCAACCGAGATCCATATCGCGATAATAAAGGATTTTGCCCAAATCAAGAATATTGCGCGAAACTAGGAAAGAGTTTTTTTCTGGAAGTTCTTATGCTTATCGGAAAGGAAAAATAGTTTGTCTTCATGAAGAATAGTAAATTCATATACTTGAAGATAATGATTTCTCCTTAACAAAAAGACTTGTCATAAATAAAAAATTGCATTTATGTGGAACAAGTAATTCTTGTATGTTTAGGAGTAAGATTTTATTTTATCTTAAACTCCCTATAATTCATGTAAATGAACCATAATATAGCTAGGCTATTGTGTGTGAAGAAAAACAATACCATGTAACATCAGAGAGCAGTGAGATCCGGGTGAGAGACCCATGAGAATATCCGGGGAGGGAACTAAGGGAACATCATATATGTGGGTGGTATTTAAGGGAGAACTAGGGGATATTAGGGGTTCTTATTGAGGATCCTATGTGCATTGTGAGCTGAAAGTCATGATGTAAAGCTCGGTTTGTGAGTTTGGGGACTTGATAGTCTCAATGGTTTGGGGTTTGGGGTTTGGGTGTGAGAGAGAATCTTGGAATATATATGGTTGTAATAATTTATCATATAGTGGAACTTTTTTATGTCGTCCTAACGGCCCGTGGTTTTTTACCCGATTTAGGTTTTCCACGTATATCTTGTGTTGTGATTTGTTTATTTTCTCTCATCCATTTTTTATGTTATAGACGTTATTAATTGCTATGAGTTATGACTGTACATTAGGCATGACGATTCCACGATCATCGGTCAAAATTTCCCAACATGGAAAATGATAGTTATTGCTTGGAATGCAAGAAAATCACTGAAATAATGGTGGATAACCGGATAGGGGACACAATCTGTGCAGAGTGTGGATTGTTCTTGATGCTCGGAGCATTCAAGAAACCATGGAATGGTGAACCTTCACTGATGATAACAATAACGATAGAGATCCCAACGGTGTAAGAAAAGCCGAAGACCCGCTTCTCAGCTATTCCAACCTCATTACTCACATCTCCAATCCAAACCCTCTTATGTTTCTAATGGTATTGTTCTGTCCAAGAAAAGATTGCATGTGTAACACCCCAAAATCCAAAGAGTAATTAAACACTTTGATTCAGAATGTTATATCATAAATCATCAATTACTTCACCCAAAGAAACTAATAATCATCGAATAACTCCAAATAAATCATTCTAAAATGTAAATATATCTCCAAATAATTCCAACGTCAAGGTTCAAAACACTCTAAAGGAAAATTAAAATAAAATCGAGCAACTAAACTCAAATTCTAAGTAACCAAACAAAGCAGAACATTACATATTATCTTAATAACTTCACCCTCCTGAAAGTCTATTGTTCTAGCGGTCGGCTTCTAAGATACTTAATATGCAAAATGTTAAATGATAAGGGGTGAGTTGTCAACTCAGTAAGTATTGCATAATACGTAATCGAAAACATTTTTGAATTTTATAATAACAGTTACTACGTACATAACTTTTCAAATATTATGATACAATTATAATTACAAAAGTAACATTTTGAATATATCAGTAGACTTGCAAAAGTAATATTTTCAAATATAAGTATACTTGTGAAATTATCATTTTCAATATATGATAACAATTAATAACATTTCATAAAAATAATAAGCTCAAGTCAAGTAGTGTCACCAATACCCCCGGTGACCCGACAATTTACATTTCAGAGATTGGTACAAGACCAAAATCTTTACAGTTCAGAAATTTGTACAAGACCAAAATCATAACATTTCATTTGTTACACGCGCTGCATCTACATTATCACAGGCGATCAACATTTCATTTCATTTCACATTTCATTTACTACTGATATTGAGCTAAAACATTACTTTCAAAATATCATAATACATTTGCATTGCTAAAGCGCAAAAGAACCAAACATTTAAGCATTTAAGTAAATAGTTTCAGTAAAGGTAAAACTCATTTAAAAAGAATTAGGTAACAAATATGTAAATAAAGACTAAGTAAGAAAATGAGTTTATAAACATATGTAAACGTATATAATAAAATATTTTAGATCATAACAATATGATAAATAAGTTTGGTTTATAAGAAAACACTTGTGCAATTACATACTATACAAAAAGGAAATTCTACTTACCTCGTAGCAAACCTCATAAAAGCAATCTCCCACGAAGCTAACAATCAAATCCTTACCCTAAAATCAAATATTTATACAAATATCAAAGTCTAATTTATATATAGGACTGGAATAAGGTCTGACATATCGCTTCACAACCGAAATCCTAGTGCTAGAACTAACCAATGTCGTTTTTCAAAAACCGAGTAGTGTATGATGTAGGATTTTTAATTTATTACACATGCATTGAAAAATTCTAAAACTTTTTAAAAACATCTTACATAAACACCTTAAATTATTTTAAATGTCGTAGTATTCATGGCTGCCTGTGACGCAGAACGAAAGTAAAAGGGATTACCAACGTAACCCTAAGAACACACAAACTGGAATCCACCAGAAAAAAAAATCGAAATTCGATTAAAATTTTATTATGTTGCTCAAAACAAAGAACAAGAGGTTAAAATGACCTCTGAAAACCCTAAATAAAAATAAAAAGATCAAATTGGACATTCACTAAACAAATAAAAGCTAAAACGAAAAAACTAAAAAATTAAAATAAAACTTCAAATGTCCGACAGCCTGCCTTAATCAGCTATTTTGAGGGTGCAAACGACTTCAACCAGGGAAAAATATTGTGTCAATTTTCTATCCAATTCTTCTTCAAACTCCAAAGCTAATTGTCCTACATGAGTACCAACTCTCAAAACTCTGAAAATATATTTGTTACCAAAATGGATGGTGAAAAATATTGTTTCAACCTTATCACGTATTGTAATGGATGAGACTCCCTTACTGAGTGATGCATCTTTGGTTGGTTGCTTTACTTTGCTGTCAAAAATTGAACCATCCAAGAATGGAACTTCTGAGAGCAATCAAGAATACAAAGTTTCTGACATCGTCCGAAGGAATAATGGGAGAAAGTCATATTCCTTTAACATTTATATGATATAATGTAGCAGAAGCTCTATCGAGAAAAACCTGTAAGAAACAATTAGAAACAACATACTAAAATTCCGTTGATTCGCTCACGAATACCGGAATATTAGGTTTCAAATTCGTTGATTCACAAAGAATACCGAAATTCGAGATAATTAGAGAAACTCTAAATTTTTATTAATCAAAAACTGATTAACCTTTCGGCTTACATCCTTATTTAAAGCAAATAAAATCTAAACCTAATCGTATTCCTTGAAAAACAAGAAAACGAGCCAAAAAAAAGGAAAAAATTACCAAAAAGGGAAAAAACGAGATTAAAGCAAAAACTAATTCTACTAAGAATCCTAAGCATCCTGGAATTGACGGAAGTCGATTCGGACTTGGGAAACTCGATTTATTATAAAAACAAAACTTTCCTAAAACGGTAAAAATGGTCTTTTCAGGGCCTAAACGATGAAATTCGGCTAAAAAATGGTATGCCCCACAAGCAAAGCTAGTGATTTTGAAAGGTCTTGCCGAAACGCATCAGCTGTCAAAATTTCAAGTCATTCCGACTTCGTCGCCCGAACTAATAGGATTGAAATGACCATTTTCCTTGGTTTTTCTCATATCCCACCTCTCCATATAATCTAATGCCAATTGATCTACTGATGCTGCATCATGATGCGTGTGACGTTGTTATCTTTGATATACGTTAAATTGTTTTATTTTATGAAAAAATTCTATTGATTGTTGTTCATGCTTCTTTGACAAAGGTTCTGGTCTTAGATTTTGATGGTACTTTGCCAACCTTTCCTAATTTGATCCAACTGGAATCGATTATTGATGCTTCCTTTGGTTGGAAATTGCTTCCACACTTTCTCAATAATTCGCCTAATCTGGAAGTTCTTATTTTAAGCAAGGTGAATCTGATACTCTGTTATAATTGACATGTACAAAAAAAGCTCGATCGCTTACACTTTTGATTTTTGTTTAATTCTTTATAATTATAAATTTAATATTAAATATTATTTTGAGAGCAATTACCCGACGGAAGTCAGAGGTATTTAGGTTCTGATAACCAAGTTTTGTATGTGTCAAAGAATTTGACTTACGATGAACTAGTGTCGATCGTGCAAACCGTGGTGAAGTGTGATGAGAACAAATACAGTGTTGATCTACAGCCTATATCAATTATTCATGAGACTACATGTCGTACATTTATAAGAAACAATGATGATGTTCAGTTTATGCTAGGGGAAGATAGGGTGATTCCTTAAGTATGTGTTAGTCTCATCGAGAGGTCAGCATGAGGTGTCATTGGTGAAGATATCCATCATCATGAAAACACCCAACAATTTCGATCGTCAGGCGAAAGCAACCAGTTGTTCACAGAAAGAAGTGGGATTGATGGTTGGGAAACCATGTGTTGTCCCACTGTAAGCAGTCGTCCATGCTGATATACTGGGACCTCAATTCGACGATATCTTTGGTTGTCAAATTGAGATGAATGGTAGTTAGTACAACCACCAATACAATGAGATCTACAATGACATCAGCAATGAGCAGAATACAGCACCGAATGTTGGGCCGATTCATGAGGTGGATAATGAGAGCAATTTTAATCCGGTAGATAATGTAGAGAGCAATGAGGATGATGAAGAACCTGTCCAAACGGAAAGACATGTAAGACGTGTACACAGATTTAGTTCCAGTGCACCAGATATAGCTGGGACCTTCGAGGTCCGGGCTAATGTAACTCCAAATGATTTTGATAATGCCACAACATGGGTTATTCCAGGAGCAGAATCATACTCGTTTGGTATCGGTAGAATCAGGAACTTGGTTAAAGATGAACCTACAAGCATAATATATAAAGGGCAATTTTTCTAACAAAAAAGGATTTGAAGAGACTAGTAGGCCATTTTGCAATGCAGCAGAACTTCGAGTGGAATGTGAAAATGTCCAATAAGACAACATTACATCTAGTTTGTTTGATGGAAATTTGTACGTGGAAGTTAAGAGCGGTGAGGAGAGATGAAGGGACATACTTTCAAGTAAGAATTTTTGTCAACGAACACACTTGTCCGTTAGAAGAAATTCACTGCCGCCACCGACAAGCTAGTGCAGTCATAATTGGAGAAGTGATTGCACCTAGACTTCAACAACAAGATGGTCGACTAATGCGTCCGAAGGACATAATCGCCGACATAAAATCAATGTATGGAATCCAAATCATGTATAGTAAGGCACACGCCGCCCTCGATTATACGTTGTCACTGACCTATGGAACGCATGAGGAAACCTTCTAACTGCTTCCATCATTCAGTTACGTTTTGGAACAAAAAAATCTTAACACAATCACTGACTTACAGTGCGATAAAGATAGTAAATTCCTCTACTTTTTCATGTCGATTGGTGCCTCACTTAGAGGATTTCGGACATGTATGCATCCAGTAATTTCCGTTGATGGTACCCATTTGAAGGGACGATTCTGGGGTATAATATTTGTTGTAACAGCATAAGATGAGAATGAACAGGTGCATCCAATTGCTTTTGAGTACGACGACTCAGAAAATAACCTTTCGTAGGAGTGGTTTTTGGATTGCTTGAAGGGTGCCCTAGGTCATATTGATGAGATGGTTTTCATTTCCGATAAATATGCAAGCATTGAAGCAAGGATTTCTAAAGTGTTCCCTTATGCCACCCATACCATATGTTGCTGGCACTTTTATGAAAATATTAAGAAGCGATTTCATAGGGGATGTTGCTGCAATAATGGACAAAACAGCCCGCGCGTACACCGTATAACTGGCATATGGAAAAGTTAAGAAACTTACACCAGAATGCATATAATTATGTAATTGATGTCGGTTCACACAAGTGGTCCGGTGTACACTGTCCCGAAAGAAGGTACAGGGTGATGACAACAAATGCTGCAGAATGCATAAACTCATGCCTAAAATTTACACGACAACTGCCTATGTTGACTCTGGTTGAGTTCATTAGGAATATGCTACAACGGTGGTTTCACGATCGCTATAGAGCTACACAATCCATGCGTCATCAGTTGACTGACGTTGCACATCTTTTGATCTTAAAACGTGTAGAGAAGTGTGGTTTTATGACCGTAAAACCAGTAGACTGAAATATTTTCTCGATCAAACAGTCTGGAAAACGGTGGACGGTGGACTGTTGCCGGAAGACCTGTACTTGCAATAAATTCCAAATGGATCATTTTCCATGTTCTCACGCACTTGCGTCCATATGGTACATTACTTACAAGTTTTACTGTGAGGTGACTATTACTGAAACGTGAAGCTCATCGTTTTTAATGTTTTTTTACAGGGAGCGAAACTTGGATTTGACATCTTTGTGTTCGGACTACTACAAGAGACAGACACTTATTGACGCGTACACGGTTCCTATTATACCGGTTGGACATCCTTCCACCTGGGTTGTGCAATCTGACATTGCTCAGAGGGTGATTTTGAATCCAATCTCTGGGAGACAAGCAGGACGCCCGAGGGAGGGTCGACATGTCTCGTCTTCGAAGAGGACAACTACACAATCTTGTAGAAGATGTGGACAACCAGGGCATAATTCTATGAGATGTTCTAACCCACCTTTGATTAATGAAGGTCCAAGCAAAGGTGTTCCCAATGAATACCGCCGCAAATGTAGCATCTGTCATTCAATTTGACACAACAAACAGGCGTGCCCTAACATGGACTCTAATAGGGAATGAATGGCAAAGTTTTGATCACATTGTAAACATTTGGAATCGTATCAGATTATAATAATTTGGAATTGTATGAGTTGTTCGTTAACTTATTTTGTACTTAAAAACAATTGTTTCAGATTGTCAAGGTTTGCTATGTGTTTCGTACATGTGATGATAGACACTGGAAACAAAAACATTAAAATAAATTGAAATAATGTTAATGAATTACAATGTCTTTGTACATAAAAAATAGTAGAAAATATAAAAAATATACAACATTAAATATACAACCAATCGCTATGCGGGCCTAGAGTTACAAAAAATCTTCACAGCCATTTTCTCCCGAAAGATCCCCATGTCGTCCTCTGACCAATCAAAAGGGCGTCGACCCACCAATAAGTACTCAATAAGTCTCAAAGTATGAGGATCACAGTTACCTCTGCAATTGGACACATTAAAATGAATTACAAATCGTTTTTAAATAAATCTAAGCACCTGAATGAAATACAATGCCAGCACGTCCACATCACGTCTGTTTAATGGTTGGATTAGATTTATCAAAATTTGAATAAACATTAAAACATTGCCAAACTCATAGCTTAGGTTGTACTCATAGTTCTCCGTTTATGTTCTTTTTGAAGGCTTTGTATGCCGCAAGCTAGTCTGCGTCCATAAGTCCTTGGGAGTCAAATATGTGTTCCGCGGACTGGGGCCGTGTCCTCAACCTCTTCGGCTGGCATGGATATGTGTAAGGGCTCATCAACTGCCATCAACGCTTAAGTATACGCTTCTTGGGCGGTACTCCAACCTCCGAGGAGCTCTGGAGCTCGGTTGATGTGTTGGGTGGGGAAGGGGACCGTTGAGCCTGGGTCGACATGTTGGGTGGGGGAGGGGACTGCTGAACCTGGGTCGATGTGCTGGGTGGGGGTGGGGACTGCTACGGCTAAATCGATATACTGGGTGATGGGTAGAGTTTGGGCTGGGTGGACCCAAATAGGACAGATGGGAGGTTCGACTGGACTGTTGTATGTGTAGCAGGCCTACTATCATTGGTACACGACTTAGCTTGACTCTCCGGACCTACCCCCCGGTAGGCAAGTCCTCTCTATGTCCACTTATCCTGCCTGTCCCACCCCCCTCCCCCCCTCGGTAGACCCACCAGTCCTGTCTCCAAGACTAAAGTCTAGATCATGAGATAGAGGACATCCCTGTATGTATGTATGGTAAACCCCTGAAGCCCCCAGATCATATCCAGTAACACTT
The DNA here is from genome assembly GCA_032871835.1 of Dipteronia dyeriana. Lineage (NCBI taxonomy): Eukaryota > Viridiplantae > Streptophyta > Magnoliopsida > Sapindales > Sapindaceae > Dipteronia > Dipteronia dyeriana. The sequence goes on from CM065303.1 coordinate 2,115,058, forward strand.
GGTGTTGTTACTGATGATCTTCGTCACTCTTCCGGATCATAGCCACCAACTCCATGTGTTAACGCTCTCGATCCTCCTCACTCTTCCGGAGGGCTTCAAGTACATCGTTCAACAGATCTGTCCATGGGGCCTAAAATCATGTCTACATTTTTAGTACAAAACTATCAATATCACGTGTTAATAAAAAAATAAAACTTTCTTTTCAACTTACCTCTCTATCACGTACAATGCCCCCACGGGAATCCCCTGTAGATGTACCATGTTTGGAGGTGGTAAACCGAACCCGCCTATACCTATGCCTTTCGCATTGAGGGTCTATCTGATATCCCTCACTGTCACTGGGCTTTAAACCCCTAGCATCGGGCTCAGATCCCTCATTGTCACTGGTCCTGTCTGTCAAACCCCCACCTTTTGTCCCACTGTTCCCGCCAAAGGTAATCTGATCAGGGACCGGAGGCGGAATATGAAGCATGTCCTCATCTACATACAAGTTCCCCTCATCCCCCATCGTTTAGTCCCGTATAGTAAGTTGTTTGTCTCTCAGCTGGTGTCGGCACCAGTTTCTTCCTCACAAACATCTGAAATATTTGTTAGAACAATGTAATTGTACACTTACTAACTAATATAAACATTAACAAATTAAACACATACCCTGGCTTTGAAAATCTTGGCCAGCTTCTTCCCTCTCAGTTGTTTGGTCAACTCTCACTTCAAAATACTGGGAGACAGATCCGTAACCCTCCGGGTGCCGAACTCTTAGCCCAAATCCGGGATCACCTCAAAAACAAATATTTGCATCAAAGATAAGTACGATAAGTATCCATAACATTTAGGACAACAACAATAAAGTACAACTTGTAATTCGAAGTTCTTACCAATAAAGCGTGAGATAGGCCGTATATGTTGTAGATATCTACCGTATGTACGTGAGATTCCTTTTCCTGTTGGCATCGCTCGAACCCGTCTCGTCGCCAGTCAAACGCATGCCTGAATGAGTAAATAGAATGCATGTACACGTGGGCACTCCACAGGAACGCGTCAAACGCATCGAGATCCTCAACCATCCGAAACTGCCAAACTGGAATCTTAATCTCTCGTCCACCCCCATCAGTATCCAGTTCAGCATATATATAAGGCAGAGCTTCATAGCATCGTATGCCTCTCCAAACTCTCCAACGGTGACAACACCCCTTATCTCCTCCAAAGAAACCTCATCGGCTTTAGGAAAGTACCACTGATGTATGTCATTCTCCACTTCTACATACACGGTCGTGTTCGAAACTACTCCAAACCGTAATCCAATGATCAGGTAAAATTCCACCTTCGAAAACCTCACTGACTGGTTCCCTAATATGAACTGCATCTCATCTGTTGGGCCGTTATGATACAGCACCCTCAAAAGCAACCGATAGATAACACCACCCAAAAACTTCATCTCCCAATGCATCATCAGAAAATGCCCGAAACATGATGTCATGAACCGATACGGATCTTCATCTGTAAATTCTACAGGGATCCGATTCAGCGAGTCGTCTATATGGGCAAGGGCATCAAAATGGTTGTGTCGAGTCAATTTGACCTCGTACCAGTCTCCTTGTGGAGTTTTAAGCAAATCCCTCAACCTATTTCTCATCTGCAATGTAACAGAAATACAAAAACATTAAACAGAAAAAATCTTGGAACCAAAATTATAAGTCTCGATCCAATGTAAAAACAGCTCGGTCATAAAAAAAATATGCTAGATCCCAGGACAAATAAGCTCGACCCTTTAAAAAAACTCGATCCTATGATAAAAATTCTCGATCCCATAACAAAAAAAGCTCGATCCAATGTAAAAAAAAGTTCGGTCCAATAAAAAAAAACTCAGTCCTGTAAAAAGTAAGCTCGATCCCAGGATAAAAAAGCTCGACCTTTTAAAAAAAAAGTTCAATCCTATGAAAAAAAATATTCGATCCCATAACAAAAAAAATCGATCTTATGTAAAAAAAGCTCAATCTTATTTTAAAAAAGCTCGATCCAATTTAAAAAAAACTCGAGCCTATTGAAAAAAGCTCGATCCTTTTAAAAAAAGCTTGATCTCTTTCAAAAAAGTTCAAACCCTTATAAAAAAAAAAACTCGACTTACCAAAACCTAATTTTCACGAAAAAAAGCTTGACTCATCTACAAAAAAGCTCCACCCTTAAAAAAAAGCTTGATCCTATGAAAAGAATGCTCGATCCCATAACAAAAAAACTCGATCTTATTTAAAAAAAAGATCGATATCATGATGAAAAAGCTCGATCAAATGTAAAAAAAACTCGAGCCTATTGAAAAAAGCTTGATTTCTTTTATAAAAAGCTCGATCCCTTTCAAAAAAGTTCGATCTCATTCAAAAAAAGCTCGAACCCTTACAAAAAAAGCTCAACTTACCAAAACCTAATTTTCATGAAAATAAAAGCTCGACTCAACTACAAATAAGCTCAATTCTCCTGCAAAAAGTCTCGGTAACTCAGAATTTCATCTTCCTCAATAGATATTCAACCAAATTTCAAACCCTAACCTAAACCACAATCATTCTCGGATCTCTATTTTAACACTAATCTACAATTTCAATCAACAAAACTCAATTCTAACATGCAATGCAAGTTATCAACAACAAAAACGAGGAAAAAAAAAACTAATCTTACCTTTGTCAATCGCAGCTGTTTTCGTGTACTCTCGTTCCGGTCACCTAGTCGTCGATTTCACTCTTGCTTTTCTCTGACTTAGAAAATGACAAATTTCTCTCTGTTTTAATATTTCGGGGTATTTTCGTCTGATTACGTTAAATGGTGTCTTTTAAACATACATTAGTAAAGTGGTGATATTTGCACAACTCTCACCCCCCCCCCCCCCCCCCCCAAAAAAAACAGTGTCAATAATTTTTCGAACCCGTCAAACAATTAGTCAATGAAGTATGTGCAATTTTGGTAAAAGTTGCATCTTAGTGCAATATTTGTTAAACTCATGGGGAGTTTGTGCAATTTGCCCTTAATAAATTATTAATAATTTTTTTTTTATTATTATTATTATTATTATTATTATTATTTATTTATTTATTTATTTATTTATTTATTATATTAGTCAACTAGTCAAAAAGTGTATGGTGTTATTATTATATTTTTTTAGTTTTAATATAATTATATATATAATCAGGGTATGTAAGTACAATTTGTCCTAGACGCCCGTCTCTTTTCCATCACTTGTTACCAGTTTCAGAGAGTTCAGAGGGTTTAGTGATCATTTAAGAATTCAAGGGACACTTTAACAATTCACGAACTATTCAGGGCAACAATACCATTTAGCCTATATTTAATTAGCTATACAACTCATATGCTATAATACGGTTCCATATTAAAATTTAAGTTGAATATGAAAGAGGTATAAAAGATACGGATAAATTTCTTATTGTTAATAATTTGCGGATTGTATTTTAGTTGGCTAGCATTAAGTTAAATGAGTATGAAATGAATAGTTTCAAAAAGAGATTTGGTTATAGAGAGGTAAAGAAAATAGTTATTAAGTTCAGATTTGTTCAAAGATATTGTTATTGTCGGTAAATTTTGTATTCACTCCCGTGGTTTTGCTGTTTACTCTTTTATTTTAAACTATTTTTTCTAGATGATTTGGTTTGTATAAATTTTTTAGTATTACGAGATGAGCTACATGTGATGACAATATTTATAGTTCATAATTTTAATTAAAGCATATTATGCATGGGTGCATATTTTCAAATAAGAATATATTTTTTCCTAAATAGCTTTAAATGTACCTTATATGTCGGGCACATCATTTTAAAAGTTAATTTTATAAATCTCATTATTCTATATTTGTTTTCGAATATGTGCATATTGAGCAGACGAGTCCAACATAGACATGACCACGGTTCGGTTCGAACCGTGGAACCGAACCATAACCCTGTGAAATGAATCGGAACCGGAACCGGAATCGAAACCGTGGAACCGGTTTCGGAACCATAACCAGAACCGGGAGGTCGACGGTTCGGTCCCGGTTCCTTCTCTTGAAAAACCGACCAGGAACCGACGGTTCGGTCCCGGTTTAGGAACCGCCGGTTACTAGCCTTTATTTAAAAAAAATTGATTTTTTTTTTAAAAACAGCCGTTGGGCCCAACGGCTCAATTTTTTTTTTCTTTTCCCCTTTAATTCTTTATTTCCTATAAATACCCCCCCTAATTCATTTCTTATCATACAATTGCTCTCTCAAGTCTCAACTCTCTCTCAAATCTCAATTCTCCTAATTCTCTTCAATTATCTTCCAATTAGTCAATTATTTATTTGTTTATATTTAGTGTATTACAATTATTATTTTTTAAAATCATTTTAAAATCCTTGTCAACAATTTTTATCTTAATTTTTTTGAAGAGTTTATTTACAAATTATTTTTTTCGATGGCAACTGGAAGTGGAAGTGGAAGTGGAGTAAGAGATATTCCACCAAGGCATTCCGTTTCCAGGATTGGTAAGGGTCGTATGTCGGAGCCGGATCCTGTCCAACTGGATAATATCGGTTTTGATGACACCGCTTACCATGAGTTCCTACAACGGCAAGCCTATCTTGAATCTCTAAACTATCCAATCAATCCAAATCCCCTTTTAATAATTTCTGAACCCAATTCTAGCCAGCCTAGCGCCCCTAGCCCTAGCCCTGGTAACATGACAAGCCAATCAGAAAATATACCCGATTTTGCTGCAGAACCAAATTTTGAAGAGCCGGCAGAGAAGGATAAGAAGCATCTCAAATCTGATATATTCGTTCTCCACATGAAGAAAGCTACGAAACCGAATGGAACATGTTGGGCGGTGTGCAATTACTGCCCTAAAGAATACAAGTGGACTAAATCTGGAGGATACGGCACATATAGGAAGCATATTACGACCAGTCATCCAGCAGAACTTGCCAAGGGGAATGCACAATCTCAAATTTTCAGGTTTTCTACCCCTGACACTCAATTATTTAAATATAGTGATCAAGCTAATAGAGAAGAATTAGCTAGGATGGTAGCTGTAGAACATTTACCTTTTAGTTTTGGTGAAAAAGTTGGTTTTATTAAATATTGTCGTAAAGCATTAAATCCTACTGCATGTCATGTCCCTAGGACCACTCTCACGCGTACAATGTATGATATTTATAAAAAGGAAAAAAGGATTTTAAAAAAATATTTTACGAACTATATAGGTCGTGTTTCCGTATGTGCTGATATATGGACTGACCATTGACGAATGCATTCATACTTAGGTGTAACTTGTCATTATATGGACAAAACATGGACAATACAAAAAAGAATTCTTGCATTTAGAGTTTTTGGTAATGCACATAATGCTGATAATATTTATAAAAATATAAAAATCATTTTTGAAGAGTATAAAATTGAAAGCAAATTTTTTTCAATTGGTTTTGATAATGCTTCTAATAATACAGCAGCTATTCCTGCTTTAATTGAATTATGCAAGCCTTATTTTGATAGTAAATTTTTTCATCAAAGATGTGCTTGCCATGTTTTAAATTTATGGGTTCAAAAAGGTTTAGAAATTCTTCAAGTTTTTATTAAACCCATTAAAGAGGCCCTCTCATATTTGTGGAAACATCCTAATATTATGAAAGCATGGGTAAGATTTTGTAAACAGGCAGGTAGACATCCCATTAGATTTTCTCGTGATATTCCAACACGTTGGAACTCTACTTATAAATTGCTTTGTGAAAGTTATGAATATAGGGATTTATTAGTTTATTTTATGCAATATAATGTTGGTCAAATCAATCTTTATGCACATCATTGGGATGTTTGTACAAAAATTTGTAATTTGTTAAAAGTTTTTAATAGTGCTACTAACAATTTATCAGGTATTTATTATCCTACTACTCAATAATTTATTATTGAGGGTTGTAATATTGTTGGTGCATTTGCTGACTGTTCATCTGATATACAATTACAGGCATGCATTGAAGCTATGACAAAAAATGGTTAGACTATTATAGAGAGTTTCCAACTATTTACCTGCTTGCGTTGTGTTTTGACCCACGTTGTAAACTAGATGCATTGACAGATTATTTAACTCTTTATTATAAATGTTTAGGTATACAATTAGAAATTAATACTTATTGTGCTGCAATTAAGATATTATTTTATCAGTTATATGATGAATATCGTAGAATTTATGGTCCATCATTAAACATTAGTGTTCCACAAAATGAAAATGTCTCCCAAACTCGATCTTCTGGAGTGTTGGGGGCAGGGTCTGCACTTTTATCCCAAAAGATCAAAAGATTGCGAGCTTATTCTTCTTCTTCATCAAGTCCGATCTCGTATGATGAGATAGAAACTTATCATAGTACCAATTTTGAGTTTATAGGAGACGATGATGTTGATAAATTTAATATTCTACATTAGTGGAGAGAACATGAAAAGCACTTCCCAATCTTGTCTATAATAGCCAAACAGATTCTTGCAACACCGGTTTCTACAGTGGCTGTGGAACAAGAGTTTAGCGCGGGTGGAAATATTTTGGACGCAAGACGGTCGCTTTTGAGTCCATAATCAATTCAAGTCCAAGTGTGTGTTGATGATTGGACAAAGGCTGGATATAAACAACAAGAAATGGACCCATAAGTTATTTATGATTTCTTAGATGATGATCACACCACCGGCACCGGAACGGATGGCAGCGATTAGTTACAGACTTACAAAATTACATATGTAAAAGACAATAAAATGTAAAAGAACTACGTGGTCTTTGATTCCTCTAAACCCCGTGTCCGAGAGGATACGTAGGCAACTTAATTTTGGTACAAATTAAGTGCAAGACCAATTTTTTTAATTTTTAGTTTTATACATTTATTTCAATTTATGTATTTAGTATTATTTTTTAAAATTTTTATTTCGGCTTACGGCCTTACAAAATAAAATTCAGTTACAAGTTCATATTATTACATGTCTTATGTTTTCATATTTTTTTAAAAATGAGTATAAATATATAATAAGAAAAAAAAACCGAACCGGACCGGAACCGGAACCGCCGGTTTCGAACCGGAACCGCCGGTTTCGAACCGGAACCGGAACCGGAACCGGGGTCATGTCTAGTCCAACACAAAGAAAGCAAATTTCGGACTATAATTGAATTATATTTTATTATGGGCTATATACTCACATATTTCAATTAAAGGATGGAAAAGCTTTAGTTTAATTATAAGCCAAATTATAAGCCACATTCAGATTAATATGATATTTTGTAAAGTTTTTCAAAACAATTGGTGAAAAGATTTGCGGAAGAATTAAATTCTATAAATATGAGATTCTCACAAGATTATCTCGAACCCAAGAGAGGAGTCGGGACAGGTTTTGTTAATGTAAAACCTAACACATGATTAACTAAACGGGTTAATTCCCTCAACTCTAATAAACCTGGCAGAATTACACTTAACCCACTGATTTGATCCAAATCCACTCGCCAAAAGCAGTTTTGAGTTTAGTTTTACTGGGTTGGGTCATTAATGGGTTGGATCATTAAAACCAAAAAACAAAGGCCGGGTTTGGATTTATCTCTCGAAACTCATTAAAGCCCATGACTCATCCATTACGTTTAATAATAATATTATAATTATGAGTATCATTCTTTGTCCGAATGAAACAACACTTTAGTCCATTCATTTAAATTGGATTAAATTTGTATGAATTAAATAAATATACTACATTATTATCACATCATTTAAACACCAAATTCGGATAAAGTAACATTACTCTATAATTATTTTACATCCGTACCTACAAAATAAAACCCTACATTTCCTAAATTGATTAATAAAAAAGTTTGAAACCCAAAAATTTCTGAAATTAATTAATAAAAAAAAAGTTGAAAACTTTACACTATGTTTGGATTTGAGGAATATGAGAGAAATGAAAGGATAGCTAAATGAGGAAAAGAAAAGAAAAGAATATGTTTTTTAATGATTGATGTTTGGATTGTTATAAATATAAAAGAAAGAAAAAGAAACCAATCTTATTTGACGAGAGAAATAAATGAATTCATTTTATTTTATTTACGAAAATATCATTCTTTTAAACGATATGAATACCCAATATTAATAGGGTTAGTTTTGAGATATTAAAAAAATCATTAATTTTGGATTCTTTTCTCTCATTTTTCTCCTAAATTTGGGTGGAAACCAAATTGGATGAAATAAAAAGAAATTATTCCCTCATTTTCTTTCCATTTCTTTTCCTTTTTCTCTCATTTAACTATCCAAACAAGATATTAGAAATCCATCTAAATCATTTCCTTTCATTTCTCTCTTATTCCATCAAACCAAATATATTGTAAATAACTAAGAATTCATTATAATATGATTGTTTATATTTATGATATGAGTATTCAAATATTTATTTATTTATTTTTCATATTCTTACAATTAAAATTAGAATAGATTATATATATAAAGCACAAATGGATTCAGGTTTATATATTACTTTTGTTGCATCTCCTCCATATATATATATATATATATATAATTCAGGTTTATATATTACTTTTGTTGCATCTCCTCCATATTATATATATATATATATATCACCGAATCTTTTTACAACCACAGTGTTAATCTCTTTAATTGTTTTTTTACCAAAAAAAAAATAGACTCAGTAAAAATATGAAGAAAAGAAATTGTTCGATTTACAGTTGCCAACCATGACAATTTCCTCTTCCATTTGCTGGTTGATAGATATTCGAGTAAGAGACATAACAAATAAAAATAAAAATTAAGTTAAACTTTGAGCTTTCAGAAGATAAATAAATAAAATTAATATTAAATGTTAATTGTTGGCCTTGGGGCATAGATGATAGATCTATTGAGCTGAATAGGTTGGTTCACACGAGCAAATAAAAAATAAAATCAAAATTAAAAAAATAAATAGAGCGAATCAATTATACGTCATTGCAGTTTCTTTTTTATTTTTTTAAATAAATAAATAAATTGGAAGATTTATCCTTATTTCCGTTTTCTTTTCTTTTTTAAATAAATAAATAAATTGAAAGATTTATCCTTATTTCTTTTATCTTTTCTTTTTTAAAATAAGATTTATTCTCATTTGAATCGAAGTCAATCCTATTTCTTTATTTTATGGACCGTTTCAACCAATAGTTCGTCGGCACGTGTACACCAAAGCAAGTGTTTTCCTTTGGAGACAAGGATTATCTGTCTATAAATAAAACCCATTCTTGAGAGCCAATGAAGAGATTGTATTGACACAGAAGAGAAACCCTCGAAGAGATTCAATTCAATGGAAAACGATAGTTATTGCTTGGAATGCAAGAAAACCACTGAAATGGTGGTGGATGATAGTTATTGCTTGGAATGCAATGGAAATAGTGGTGGATAACCAAACAGTGAACACAATCTGTGCACAGGGCCCTCCCTGATATATATGATACCCAGAGTGAAAACAACTATTTTATTATTATTAGGTCTATATTTTAGAAAATAATTAATTTTTAGTCCTCTCTATGTAGAAATATAATAACAAAATTTGTCGTTTTTTATGGGCTCGGAGCGGGTGCACTTATTGCACAGGCCAAGGGCAGGCCCTGTCTCTGCAGAGTGTGGATTGGTTCTTGAAGCTCGGAGCATTCAAGAAACCATGGAATGGCGAACCTTCACTGATGGTAACAACAATGATAGAGATCCCAACCGTGTCGGAAAAGCCGAAAACATGCATCTCAGCTATGCCAACCTCATTACTCACATCTCCAATCCCAAACCCTCTGATGTTTCTAAGAGTAATGTTCTGTCCAAGAAAAGATTGCACGAGTCAGATGAGGTTTTTATAAGACGGCTTGGAATGATTGCTGACATGGCTGATAGGCTAGGCCTCCAACAAATCATCCAGCATCGGGCCAGTGAGATATATAAAGATGTCGAGGAACAAAAAACGTGCAGAGGAAGAAAGCCGGATGCTGTGTTGGCTGCTTGCTTGTTCATTGCTTGCAGAGAAAGTAAACTCTCAAGAACCCTCAAGGAGTTTACAACTGTTTCTAATGGACTTAAAGAGAAGGAAATTAACAAAGCGGTTGATCAAATAAGGAAACAGCTCAAGGTTCAAATGGGTGATGTGCAGGCTGGTGAATTTGTGAGGAGATTTTGTTCATATCTTGGGATGAACACAAAGACTGTTAAGGCTGTTCATGAAGCTGTTGTTACAACAGAGGAATTGGATGTCAGGAGGAGCCCAAAATCTGTTTTGGAAGCAATTATTTACATGATAACTCAGCTTTCTGTTGACAAAAAGTCTCTTAAAGATATCTCTTTAGTTGCTGAAGTTGCAGAAGGTACTATCAAGAAGTCCTACAAGGATCTCTTTCCATATGCTTCAAAGATCATACCCAACTGGTTTGCCAACGAAGATGACATCAATAAACTCTCTGATTCTTGAACTAATTGTCATAGCAGCTCTAACATTTTGTTATAACAGTACCTGCTCTCTATCATTTTGTTACCAAGTATGATCTTGATAAATATGATGAACCCAAAGAAGAATGAAAAGCGGACCATTTTAGGTGTCAAGTTTGCAATTTATAAGAGCCCCCCTTTTGTTCACTTGTGCAGTTCGTAGTTTTGTGTTTTTAGTCAACTGGTGTAAATAAAGTTTGTTCCTTCTAAATTAAAGTAATTTAGTGCATTATAGCACACAAGTCACTCTCTTTTTGATTTGGGGAAGACCAACAAAAATCTTTTACAATTATGTTTCGCTGTTAGTTCATTTCTTCCTAATAAAAATTGACTAGATGTTTTGAGTCATGAAAAAGAATCAACATGAATCAAGCCACCAACTTGTCTTTCACATGAATAGAACGTTAAAATGTCATCAACATTGGCTTCTTTTGCCTCTAAATGTGACAAGAATTGAGAAAAGAAACAATCTGCAAAGCAAAACAAAAGAAAGTAAAAATGGGAAATCCACATGTTCTGGTTGTACCTTATCCGGCTCAAGGACATGTGATTCCGTTAATGAAGCTTTCACAAAGCTTAGCCCAACATTGCATACGAATAACTTTTGTGAATACGGAGCATAACTACAAGTTGGTCTGGTTTCAATCCCAAATGGATCGAAATTTCAAGATAACATGAATAAAATGGAGCGACATATTTGTTAAAGTTTAAAAGTTTTCTAAGAGACTCCAAATCTGTTGCTGTTTTGTTCATTTTCGGTTATGGTTTATTTGTTATGTCATGGCTATTGTTAAGTTAGTTTACAATGTATTTAGTTAGCTTCCAATGGTTTAAGTTGTATTAGTTTTAGCTAGCTTAGTTCTATCACCAAGATGTAATTAGTTTTGACAGCTATGCTTAGCTGTTTTTCACTCATGTATTTTTATATATGTTTTGCTGCGTTTGTTTCAATATATTTTCATCTAAGAATTTCTATGTTTCTCTTATGATTATGGTTTGATGTTTTATGAATGTTTATGGTTTGGAAGTGCCAACAGTGGTATCAGAGCTTTTTTCTTTAAGGGTCTGTGAGGTTTGTTTTCTATTCCTTTGAGAATTCAGTGAGGTCTAAACACTTGAGAGTGAGAGATAAACATATATGAGTGAAAGCATGGCTACATCAAGCAATGCTACCCTTCACGTGCCTTAGTTTTATGGGGAAAATTATCAAATATGGACAGTCAAAATGAAGTCCTATATGAAAGTATTTGGTTTATGGGATTATGTTAATGAAGACAAGCAAGTTCCTCCTCTAAGAGCTAACCCAACAATAGCTCAAAAGAAACAACATGAAGAAGAAAAGATGAAGGGGACAAAGCTATTACATGTCTGTATTCAGCCTTGTCAGATTCAGTCTTCACAAGCATTATGCATCTTGACACTGCAAAGTTGATATGGGATGAGTTAAAAGAGAGGTTCGAAGGCAGTGAAAGGGTGAGATCAGTCAAGCTGTTGACTCTCAAAAGAGAGTTTGAAATGTTAAGAATAAAAGAAGGAGAAACTGTCAAGGATTATTCATCAAAGCTGTTAGAGTTGGTGAATCAAATGAGGCTCTATGGTGACACTATTGAAGACCACAGAGTTGTGGAAAAGATGCCGGTAAGTTTACCAGATAAATTTGAAGCAAAAGTATCTGCTATCGAAGAGTCTTGTGATCTCAAGGCTTTGACAGTTTCTGAGATGGTTAGCAAATTGCAAGCCCAAGAGCATAGGCTTGCTATAAAAAAATGGTGATGAAATGGAGGGTGCTTTCCAAGCCGACACAAAAGGAATCAACCATTCAAAAAAGACCAAAAAAAACAAGGTTCTGGTCCAAGAAATGGTGATATAAAAGGAAAAGCAAAACAGTAGCTCCGTAGAAGCTGGTGCAAGGAACAAGTTTTCATCTTGTTCTACATGTTAAAGAACCAATCATCTTGCAAAAGATTGTTGGTACAAAGGGAAGCCACAAATTCAGTGCAATTATTGTAAGAAATGGGGACACAAAAAGAGCTATTGCAGAGCAAAGTCAAATCAGCAAACAAAACAGCCTGCACAACAAGCAAATTTCACTGATGAATAGACCCCAGATGATCATCTGTTCATGGTGACTCAGGTTTGCAATGCTGCCTCAAATGAAGTGTGGTATGTAGACAGTGGGTGCACAAGTCATATGGCCAAGGATAAAAGATTATTTTCCACTCTTGACAGAACTGACAGAACAAAAGTCAAGCTAGGCAATGGTAATGTGGTACAGGCTGGAGGAAGAGGAAATGTTCTGATTCACACCAATTCAGGTACTAAAGTTATTCATGATGTGCTATTCATACCTGATTTAGATCAAAACTTATTAAGTGTGGCTCAGTTATTGAAGAGAGGATACTCATTGTCATTCAAAGATGATTGTTGTGTTATTTTTTATTGCCATGATGTAGAAGTGGCTAGGATTAAAATGCTAGGCAATAGCTTCCCAGTCAATTTTAGACAAGTCAAGCATGCTGCCTTATTATCTAAGCATGATAATTCAATTATATGGCACAAAAGGTTAGGTCACTTCAATGTAAATGCACTGGTTTATGTACAAACACATAACATGGTGAAAGGTCTGCCTGAAATTAGTAGAATTGAAGATGTTTGTGATGCATGTCAGTATGGAAAAATGCATAGAAGGCCATTTCCAGCAACAAATGTAACTAGAGCTAAAAATAAACTAGAATTGGTCCACACTGATTTATGTGGTTCAATGAGCATACACTATTTGACTCAAAGTCTGTACTTTTTATTGTTTATTGATGACTTTACAAGAATGACGTGGGTGTATTTCTTGGCCAACAAAGCTCAGACTTTTGATGTACTTAAGAAGTTCAAAATTATGGTTGAAATGGAAAGTGAATGCAAGATAAAGGTGCTCAGATCAGACAATGGCAAGGAGTATACCTCTAACAAATTTAATGTTTTTTGTGAAGACATGGGAATCAAGCATCAACTCACTATTCCTTATACTCCACAGCAAAATAGAGTCTCAGAGAGAAAGAATAGAACAGTAATGGAGACGGCTAGAAGCTTAATTGCAGAGAAGAAATTGCCCAAGTCCTTCTGGGCAGAAGTTGTCCATACATCAGTGTATATCTTAAATAGGATTGCCACCAAAGCTGTTCAAGGTATGACACCATTGGAGGCTTGGATTGGTCTAAAACCCTCAGTGAAGCATATCAAAGTCTTTGGTTCAATTTGCTACACTTATGTAGCTGATGTGAAGAGAACAAAACTTGATGAAAAGGCTTAATTGAGAATTTTCATTGGTTATACATTGAGTTCAAAAGGTTATAGGGTGTATAATGTTCAAACCAATAAAATTTTGGTAAGTAGAGATGTGCAGTTTGATGAAGGAGCTTATTGGAATTGGGAAAACAAGCAAGTGCAGAGAGATAGCAGAGGGATTCAGCTTGAGATGAAGCCTATACAAGCTGAACAAAATGACCAGAATTCACATGATGATGTAGAAGTTGATGATGATCTGACAGTTGAGTTTGATTCTTCTATTTTGAAGACAAAATCCTTAGCAGAAATTTATGAGAGATGTAATGTTATGGTGAATGAACCTTCCAGCTATGAGGAAGCTTCAAAGATGGAGGAATGAAGGATTGCAATGCAGAAGGAGTTGAAAATTATTGTAAAAAATGAAACATGGCAGCTGGTTCCTAGACCAAGTAACAGAAAAATTATTGGTGTTAAATGGGTTTATAGAACCATATTGAATCCAAATGGTTCTATAAACAAGTACAAAGCTAGACTAGTCGTAGCAGGAGTTGATTTTGGAGACACTTTTGCTCATGTGGCAAGACATGAAACAATCAGGTTGCTTGCTGCCTTGTCTGCTCAACATGAATGGAGATTGTATCATCTTGATGTCAAGTCAGCATTCCTCAATGGAAGTCTACAATAAGAAATTTATGTAGAGCAGCCACCAGGGTATGTGATTTCTAGGCATGAAAGTGATGTTTATAGGCTTCACAAAGCCTTATATGGTTTGAAGCAGGCCCCAAGGGCCTGGTATAGCAGAGTTGATACTTATTTTCTGTAAAATGGTTTCAAAACGAGTCAAAATGAAGCTACCTTGTATAACTGATGGGAATGGCAGCAAGATCATTCTCTCCTTGTATGTTGATGACTTATTGGTTACTGGTAATAATGATGATGGTATTGTCAAGTTTAAAGAAAGTATGCTCAAGGAACTTGAGATGTCAGATCTGGGTATGATGAAGTACTTTCTTGGAATGGAAGTGCATCAACTCAATGATAGCATTTTTCTGACACAAAGGAAGTATGTTATGGATGTTTTGAGGAAGTTCAAGATGGAAAGCTGCAAGCCTGTTTCAACACCTCTTGCAAGCAACGAAAAACTCACCAAGTCAGATGGTGATGAAAAGGCTGATGAATCAAATTACAGAAGTCTAGTTGGCAGTCTATTGTATTTGACAGCAACTAGACCTGACTTAATGTATCCTTCTGGTCTTCTTTCAAGATTTATGCACTCTCCCAACCTTACTCGCTTTGGAGTTGGGAAGAGGATCTTGAGATACTTGAAAGGGACTTTAGACTTACGCATTTGGTATGAAAAATCTGATGGAGAATTGATTGGATATGTGGACAGTGACTGGGTAAGGTCTCTTGATGATTCTAAAAGCACGATTGGGTACATTTTTCTCTTGGAAGTGGAGCATTCTCCTGGAATTCCAAGAAGCAATAAGTTGTAGCACAGTCAACAGCAGAGGCAGAATATGTAGCTGCAGCAGCATCAACTAACCAAGCAATTTGGATCCGAAAGGTCCTTGCTGATTTAAACTTTATTCAAGCTAAGCCTACTGTATTATGGTGTGATAATAATTCAGCTATTTCGATTGCAAAAAATCCCGTTCAACAGGGAAGAACCAAGCATATCAATGTGAAGTTCCATACCATTCGAGAGGCTGAAAAAGATGGAGAAGTGAAATTGGTTCATTGCAGAACTGAGGAACAAGTGGCTGACATTCTCACTAAAGCCCTTGGCTATGGTCAATTTAATGTCTTAAGGGCAAAGCTTGGAGTCTCCAAGAAAAATGTTAAGGAGGAATGTTGAAGTTTAAAAGTTTTCTAAGTGACTCCAAATCCGTTGCTGTTTTGTTCATTTTCGGTTATGGTTTATTTGTTATGTCATGGCTATTGTTTAGTTAGTTTACAATGTATTTAGTTAGCTTCCAATGGTTTAAGTTGTATTAGTTTTAGCTAGCTTGGTTCTGTCACCAATGTTTGTGGTGTTAGGTGTGGTTTTTCTGTTTTTCTATTTTTTTTATATCAGCAGATATGGGTTGATGTAATTAGTTTTGACAGCTATGCTTAGCTGTTTTTCACTCATGTATTTTTATATATGTTTTGCTGCGTTTGTTTCAATATATTTTCATCTAAGAATTTCTATATTTCTCTTATGATTATTGTTTGATGTTTTATGGATGTTTATGGTTTGGAAGTGCCAACAATATTGAACTAGTCTATAGGTTTATGCCAGAGAAAGTCAAGGAGCTCATTGAACAACTTAATTCATCAGACAGCAATGAGATCACTTGTGTTGTAGCAGATAACCTTCTCGGATGGGCAATGGAAATTGCAGCTGAATCAAGCGAGCTGCTTTCACACACTTCTGCTGCAGCCACATTGTTGGTCTCAAGTTGATCAAGGGATTATTGATAATTATGATGGTAAGATCATCTACCACTAAACCAAGAATTGGCCATGGGGCTTGAACTTTGCAATAGACCATTCCTCTAGGTGGCGCGTCCTGATGCGTACCCAGCATGATTTCAAGACAGAGTGACTACTAATGGTCTTATAGTGATCAGTTGGGCAACTCAACAAAAAGTTTTGGAACATCAATCGATTGCTTGGTTTGTAAGTCACTGTGGGTTGGAACATCAATCGGTTGCTTGTTAAGGCTAAGATGAAACATTTACTATGATTTACTAATGAAGTTCACCACTTTATTCATATTGCTTGTGTTTATATATATGTATTTCATGATTTAATTTACATTGAGTGTCTAGCTAGCATTTGATGTGTGTTTGGTTGATGTGTGGTGTACCGAGAGGGGAAGCACACAACGTGCTCGATGAAATGTATGATAGAGGTCTAGTAAGGTAGAAATATTCGAGGCTAGTCTCTAGGACTCACTTAGTGAACCACTGAGCTTAATGAACTTGTGTGCATTTCAGATGACCATCGAGAGATAGGTTATTGGTGCACATAAGTGTTGTCTCTATTACTCGAGAGAGAGTAGAGACTAAGAGAGGGTATCACGAGTCTACATTCACATTTACATAATTTATTCATAATGGTGTGTCTATAAATTGGTGATGATTGGTTAGGTGAATTCAAGATCTTAACCTAAGTTCCTAATAGCAATACAAACACTTGTTTGTGTGTGACTTCGTCTTGTTTGCTTGTTGGTTAAGTTTCACTAGTTGCATCTTAGGAGTAGTTTATTTAATTAGTCTTAATAGTATAATTGAATCATCTAATATTTGTTTGTCTAAATAGTAGTTTAATCAATCGATTGTGGTAATCAATTCATCAATCCTCGTGGACGAATCTTATTTACCATTGTACTACTCCCACGGCTCTGTACTATTGCGGTTGCTCATTTAGGAGAGATCAACACTCTATCCCTCCATATGATCTACATTGGTTTTTTAATCTGTGGCAAATCCACATTATCGATTTATTTCATCGGAAAATTGGGTAAAAATGAATTGGTAGGAGGGTCATTATCCATCAGAATCACCAGCATCACTGGCTATATTCTTTCATACAATGCCTTTCTGATATTGAAAGCCATCCCATCAAGCGTATGGAGCCAACATGTGGCTTCTTATGGGCCAAACCCTACAACGCACAGCTGTTACACTCCTTATAGCTTGCCTACCCATATCTCACTTGTGGCTATACTTGGAACCAATACTTTTGTTTTGTGGCTAAGAACCATTAATCTCATCCATTGTTTATACATATCTAGTATTCTCTCTTCGAGATCTCGTGCTCCAATCCATATTCAATCCTCTCATAATCTATCTGAGAACCCCAAAACATAACCTTCCCTCTAATTCTGAGTGCAGCTTTCGCTGAGAGACACAAGTAGATTATGATTAAGGAAGCCATATCCTCTCAAATCAAACTAATGCGAGGATCTCTACAAAAACTTCACTCAACATTAGAGGGAGAGTCATGTTTTGGTTCTCAGGTAGATTCTGAGAGGATCGATTATTGATTGGAAAACAAGATCCGGAAGAGAAAATACTAGATATGTATAAGCAATGGATGGTTCTTGGCCAGTGGCCACCAATCACAAGTGCTGGTTTAAAGTATAGCCATAAGAAAGAGTTGGGTAGGCAAGCTATAAGGAGAATAACATATTTGGGGTTTTACCAATAAGAAGCCACATGTTGGCTCCATAGGCTTGAGAGGATATGACTTCTACACATGACTGCTTGACGAGAACATGATTGCTTGTGTGGGATTTTTCGGGTTGGCTAAGTTCCTTGTTACAAGCATAAGTAATCCTATTGAAGGGCATACCAATTCAATTGCAATCAAGGGTTCTATAGGATACAATGCACCAGGTAATAAACTCATTCACTTGTTAAGCTGAAAAACAGAGATGGTGAACATGAAGGATACATGGAAACTAAATCTGAACCAGTTTTACTGCCACTGACACAATATTCTAATAAATCTGAACATTATACAATGCAAAAACACCAATCAGTTCACCCATTCAAGCCAGTCTTAAGCAGAAGATCAAATTACCACAAGTTGAAAACAATACGCAATCCGATTTAAAAACGAAATACGAATTAATTCAACAATTAGTTCATGTAGGAGTGATTGATCCAAGTGTTGAATGTTGGAATCGTATGTTTCATGGAAACACCCAGACATCGAATGGAAATAACAGATCGAAAGGAATTTTACATTCAATTAAAAACTCTTATAAAGCAGACATCCATCCATAAACTGAGCATCAACGACTAATTAGAGAAGAAGATTCAATACAAAAGCTTCCATTTGCAGTTTTCTTGTATCATCTTTGAAGATTCCACAACAGTTTTGAAGGCTTAATATTTCTAAGAAATCCACGATCAACTAACAAATGAATTCACGAAGCACTTCATTTAGCATAGCTCGCTTAATTATGCTGAAACTTACAAAGTATAGATGACACAAAAACACTGACAACAACAAAAACTTAATTAAACATCTAAATAATAGAAACAGAAACAAAAAAATTCAACATTTGATTGAGGCGTGGTTGAAGCAGAAGCATCGTTTACCTGTTAATTATCGAACATATTCTCTTGAATTTCCAATTAATCAACCATCTGGAGCTCCACCAGCTTCAATCATATATACAAAAACTGATTTTGATCTTCAAAGAACTAAAGGAGTCGTTTGAAGTCGTTCAATTTGCAAAAAAAAATACGGGAAAATACAGCAAAATCTTACTGGATTTTTTCTAGTTTAAAACGGAGAAGATCGAACCTTGAAGAAGAGAAGGTGGTGGGCGGCATTGATGTGGTGACGTGGCTTCCAAGTTCCAATGTTGTAACTCATCCCATGACTATTACATAATTGGCAAGGTTGGGCCTACACCTTTTGTTTGGCCCAAATTGAAGAATGGTTAGACCTACTTGTTATTCCTTCGGCTTCTTAGTTTTGTCAGGCCTGTAAAATATGAATTTCTCTTACAAGTTACAACACTCTTCAAGGAGGGATTCAAAGCAATCTGTCACTATGTTTGGACCCCATAGTTATTAACTTAAACCTGCTAATACTAGAAGAAGACCTTTCAAATTTGAAAGGACATACGACTATGTTACAATCTAGAAAAGGAAAATGTCTTCAATTTATTGTTGGAAAATTATATGTGATGTACAAGTCTATCTTGACTCTAACACATGAAAGAAGATTTTTCTCATGAGAGTGATACTTAGCAAGTTGTTGATTGAATAAGGCCAAGAATCAAAGAAAGTGCCCCAAGGATCAAGTTCCGACCTCAATGAGTCAAAGTATATTAGAAGAATAAAACAATTCATGTTGGAAAATCATATGTAAACTAAGAGTGTGTTCGGTAGGAATGAAAAGGGAGAGGAAAGAAAAAGGTGGAGGGAAAAAGGCAAAGAAAATAAGGAAATGTGTGCTTGGTATGGAGAGAAAAATGGAAGGAAGGGAAAAGTGTGATAAAAAATTGGTGAGTAAGACCCACTCATTTTAATCCTCCCAAAGTGGGAGGAAAAAGAAGAGAAAAGTGTGAAATGTTTTTGGTTTAAATGAAATACAAATTTGCCCTTTTTTAATTAACTTTATTTTTTAAAATATATATATATATATAATAGGTTAAAAAGTTTGAAGTCATTTTATACAAAAAAATAGATTCAATATTATTAATTTAAATTATATTTATTTATTAAATATAAAAATATATAATATATAAACTATAATATAAGGATAAAATAATAAAATTGATAAAGAAGATTTCTATCTTTTGTCTTTTCCTCAATAATACCAAACAAAGGAAATGAAAGATCTCTTATTTCCTTCATGTTTACCAAACAGGTCAAGAGAAAATTATTTTCCTTTTTTTTCCTCATATTTTCTATTTCTCCAAATCTTTCTATTCTTCATATTTTCTTTTCTCTCTACTAGACACACTCTTAAAGATAAGATATTTCAATGTTCTAAATAATAAGAGATGAATTTTCTTACAAGAAAGATAATATGAAAACATATTTACTACGTTGCGAGGAGACTGAGGTAAGTGCACCAAGGACCAAGTTAGGAGTTGAATGAGTCAAGTCATCTTCATGAGCAATTACTGAGGTTGTACATTCAACAAAATTATTCCTTGAGCTTCTTAGTTTTGTCAGGCCTGCAAAATATGAATTTCTCTTGCAACACTCTTCAAGGAGAGATTCAAAGCAATCTGTCACTCTGTTTGGACCCAGAGTCATTAACTTAAACCTGCTAATACTAGAAGAAGACCTTTCAAATTTGAAAAGACATACGACTATATTACAATCTAGAAAAAGAAAATGTCTTCAATTTCTTGTTGGAAAATTATATGTGATGTACAAGTCTATCATGACTCTAATACATGAAAGAAGAATTTTCTCATGAGAGTGATACTTAGCAAGTTTTTGATTGAATAAGGCCAAGTATCAAAGCAAGTGCCCGAAGGATCAAGTTACGACATCGATGAGTCAAAGTGTGATGTAGAACAAGTGGCTAAGTCCTACATAGTTTGGTGGGACCATCCTAAATCCAAGATTAAATGACCTTAATTGAAGGGAATCAGAGAGATCTTCAGAAATCAAAACCTTCGGTGTTGAGGCACGTCTTTTTTCGGTCAAATTCCATTATTTAGGCCCCGAAATCGTAATTCTTTTCTTTTTGGAAAATTTCCATTTTTGTCATAAGTTGACTTTGACAAGCCATAATCGCCTACCGTTAATTCTGGCTTGTTTATTGTTGTTAGTATATTTTATTTCCGTAACTTTTGTGATTTCGCTATTTTTGACAGTTTCGCTATTTATGGCAGCTTTTGGTATGTAATCTCGTTTCTTGTCCAACAACGATTCGGGTTAGAGCTCTTTCGTTTTAAATAGCCTTGTAAGCCGAAAGGTTCAAACAACTTATTATTCAATAAAAATTTCAGAAGTTTAACTTTATTCTGGTAGATTCCAATTTTTAGTAGAATTTTGACGTCGGTCTAATTCTTGTTACGTTATCACCGCGTCAAAGTGCATTAGAAGAATAAATAAATTCACGTTGGAAAATCATATGTAAAGAATGAAAAGGGAGAAGAAAGAAAAGGGTGGAGGGAAAAGGGAGAAAAAATTGATGAGTGGAACCCACTCATTTTAATCCTTCCAAAAAATGGGAGGGAAATGGAGAGAAAAGTGTGAAGGGTTTTTAGTTTAAATGAAATACAAATTTGCCCTTTTTTTAATTAACTTAAAAATAATTTTTTAAAATAATTTTTTTAAGCATAATATATTAATTTATATATATATATAATAGGTTAAAAAGTTTGAAGTCATTTTTAAAAAAAAAAAGTTGATTCAATATTATTAATATAAATTATATTTATTTATTAATTATGAAAATATATAATATATAAACTATAATATAAGGGTAAAATAGTAAATTGATCAAGAAGGTTTACATCTTTTATCTTTTCCTCAACAATACCAAACAAAGGAAATAAAAGATCTATTATTTCCTTCATGTTTACCAAACAGTTTAAATAAAAATTATTTTCTTTTCTTTTTCTTATATTTTCTATTTCTCCAAATCTTTATATATTTTCTATTTTATTTCCTCTCTACCAAACACAGTCTTAATAGATAAGATATTTCAATGTTCTAAATAATATGAGATGAATTTTCTTACAAAAAAGATAATAAGAAAGCAAATTTATTAGGTTGCGAGGAAACTGAGGTAATTGCATCTTCATGGCAATTACTGAAGTTGTCTATTTAACAAAATTATTTAAACAGTTCATAAAAATCAGTATTTCAAAACCCACGGAATCGTACACTAGTTTATTTATTAGAATAAATATTGGTGGTTTATTGGGATTTTGAATTTGAGCATGTGCCCCCGAAATGTTAAAAAACAAGTTGCATATTTTTGAACAGTTGAACAATGTTTTGACTATTAGATTACCAATTCCAAGGGAGTTATATAAAATAAACGGGTCTTTCAAGATCTCATGGTTTTTATTGATTCAAAACGAGTTTTTAAATTCTCTTTAAGTCCATAATTGTCTATCAATAGGACTTACATAAGACCACCAAAGAGTTTTTTCTAGAAAACTTATAAAATCTTATTTTAAATAAAAACAGGATTCTATTAAACACTTTTACAGAATAGATTGCATAAAAGATCTTGTAAAAAATTACTAGAACCATGTTACTCTAGAAATTTAATAATTTTCTCGTGTTTTCATTAACTTGACAAAACTGTTTAGTGGTTAACAAATAAATTAAAGATTAAATAAGAAATGCAAGAAAGCTTACTTGAATTCTAGAAATATACACAACTTTTTATTGGTTGCTAAAGCAGTACATGAAAAGAGAGTTGTTTACAAAAGAGTGTATGGTGAAAAGATGGTTGTTGGATTCTATGTAGATTGTGTGTTACATATGAGATGTAACACTCTATTTATACAAAAAAACAAGGCCCGAAACAATGGTCAACCAAAACTTTTACTATGTCAAAAAGAGAAATATTAACATTTGTCTACATTGTCTTTTTTACAGTACATTAAGATTTTTACAAAGTCAAAAAAGGAAATAGTGATTGTTACCGACACTTTTATCCTTTTCTACCTCCGTTACTGCTTTATATTGTTCTTGATAAGAGTTACTTTTTATCTCTGTCTTTTCTACAAACTATATTCTTGATAAGAGCTTACGTAACTAGATTATGATAAGCTTCTTTATCAAAATCATCAAATACTTCTTCATCTTCTAGAAGGGGATCTTCTAGTCTGATTTCTTCTTCCTCTTGGATTTCTCTAAGAAAATCATCGGTCTCTGGACTGAGAAAAATCCATGGAATTGGATATTTAGACCAGACATCTTAAGTTCCGATGAAAATTGACGTGTGAGAGTTTGCCCGATCAGCTTATGCTTGTTAGCGTTTATACAAAGAAAGTATTTTTGTGCTCTACACTTCTGTAGATATTCAGGACATAAGTCTTGACAATCTATAGGAGGTCTTTCTTCGTACACAACCTACACAGGGACTTCATGAGGAACTATCACTATATACTGATAAGTTAGGAGGAAATTTGTCATCTTGTAGGGCTGATTTATTATCCATTCACATGTTATTGAGTCGATGTCTAGAAAAAAGTCTATCATTCCTCCAAACATTTGAACTGATTGCTGGAGTTTTTCATGGAGAAATGAGATCTTTAAGATATTAGTTGCACAAATGTCGTCGATGATCCCATAACTGAAAAGTTCTTCAATACCAACTTGCCCAAAATCTGGAATGTCAAAATTCATTGGGAAAACATCCAAATTTATTTGGACTATGATAAACTTGTATAAAATTCTTTGATTTTTATTTCTTTCATGGAAAAACGTAGTCATACCAGTAGGAAATCCTATTCCCAAAGAAATAAACTTTTGAATTTTTATAAAACACTTCAGATTATCATCTCTAGCATAGCCAAAAATACTTTACGTTATATCATTAGGTAATTTTTCTACCACTTTATATATATATATATATATATATATATTCTTTAATCCCTCATTAGGGTAATATTTATAAGATCAAGGGTTTATCTGAATATGTTTCAAAAAATACCTCCTTGTCAATTATTTCTTTTTCTTTATTCTTTTGATTTTCTAGCTTTTGAATACTTTTTTGTTTTTCATCTATTTTCTGAAGCTGATCAGTTAGTTGTTCAACCATTTCTAGCTTTTGCTTTAGAACTGTATTTTCAGTTTGCATTTTGTCTAAGAGCTCACTCATTACTTTTTTATAGCTCTTTAATTCTTCAGAAATTTTATTTTTTGCTTCATTAACATTTTTGAAATGATTCATATAACTTCTTACTTGGTTTCGATCATAAGTAATTCCATTAAATTCTAAAATTGGTTCGAAACCATATTGATTTTACAAAAACAGATTTAATGATTTATGAGCTTCATCTAAAGAGAAAAATCCTCTAAAAAAGGGATTACATAAATCTTCAACATAGCTAGCAGTTTTCAGCCAAGTTGAATAGATTTCAACTTTTCTTCCTCTGTAAACTACACAATATGAAAACTTATTATTTTATGAAAAGTACTAGCTTAAAATATTCAACGAATTTAGAAAACCTTTATAATCATTTCAAAAAAAAAAACAAATGTTATTAAGTCAAGCTTGCTGAGGTTCAATGATTTTTTTTCTTTCAAATGATTTAGTGGTTGAAAGGGGACTCCAGTACTATAATTAATAATATAAGACCCTATACTAAACTTTTTACCACTATTGTTTTGTGCCGAATAAATAAAGCTTTTCTAGACATTTTTTAAGCTTTTTGCCATATCTGCAAATAATTTAGCAATCTGTTAGTCTTGTCAAGATATCTGCTACTGTATTATCTTTTCCACTTGTATGTTCAAATTCTGTTTTATATCCTCCACCGGTTAATGTTTCTGAAAAACTTAACCATCTTTTACTAAAAAAAGAATTTTTCTTTTCAAAAATTTTCTCCTGTTTTTTTTTTATAGAATTCTACAATTGTTAACCGAAAATTTGCTCGGGGTAAGAAATTCAAGTTAACACCTTCGAGACCACTACCACGGAGGTGGCGGTCTAGGGTGGTACCTTTGGTACCTAGTTTAATTGAACAACGGTGGATGTTTAAAGCAAATACTATTACAATGTGAAAGAGAATATAATGATCTTATTATCAATTATGTATATCATACAAAAATCTCGCAAATACTCTTAATCTTTCCGAGGTATAGTAGGGTGGTGGTCTCGTGCCTATCGAGAAGTAGATAACAATGGTAGCCGTGTTATGATCACAAAATTTAGGCTCAAGTAAACTCTCATCCCCCCTTCATTGTTCGATCCCTCGTCGTATTTATACATAGTCCGAATTGGTCAAACTCACGATTCTCCCGCCCCAAATCACTCAATCGAATCCCCCATTATCAGGCGGGATATTTTATTTAAATGTCATTGACTTTTGCTTAATCACGGAATCCAGAATATTTGGGGAAGAGATAAGTTTATTTCCTCTTCAGACTCAATCACTTGCTCTGCACGTACGCGGTGATTTAAGGTTCGTTGGAGAGTTGATATGATCTTGTGTGCCTTCATGGCGTGATGCCTCATGGAGGCCGTCAAGTATGGTGTTCGCTTCCTCAAAGAGAGAGATATATCTATGTTCTGGTCTTGGTACTAGAAGCTTGGTCTGACCTTTCTAGGTCCCTTGGAGCTTGAGATGGCCCCGTGGGCGCTCTTTAGTGGTAACGGAGCTTCGGCGAGCTTCCTCTTATTGGTCCAGATGGGTTCGAATCTTCCTCCGACAAAGTGGAGCGATATTGTAGTACGAACTTAACGTCCTTATATGTCCCTCTTTGCGTCTGGAGAGGATGGCTGGCTTCTAATAAGGTTACAAGGTAATTTCGACTTCGGGAAGCCTAGATCATCATGTGTTGGGCTTGCCCTGGGTTCTAGCTTTGGTGTAAGGAGCTCGATCTGATCGTGTCAGGCTTTATCTAGGGCGTTCCCAGGGTGCGACGACCTTTTCTTGCTTTTGCGGGATGGTCCAATAGCTCGATCCCAGGAACCATGGTATCATGGTAGGTAATCTCGGATATGGACCCTGGCTAGGAGAGTGAAAAAATTTCCTTTGGTCCCTAGCCAAATTTGGCTATTAACAACAACATTATTACAATTAGTTCTAACAGTAAAAGTCTCATTTTGAATATATATATATATATATATATGAAATTGATTTAAAGAGTTTATAATGTCTAGAATTTCTAATTCAGTGCTTGATCTTCTACTTTTAGCGCCTGAAAACTTTCCACTAGTATACATGACTATTTCATCTGTATTTTTTAATCTTCCTTTTGTAGGTTTTTGAATTAATATTTTTTTTCCATCCTTTACTACTAACATCTGTTTGTACTATCTTATAATAACTATCTATTGGAAGTGTTATGGGGCTTAAGGTTTTTACTATTTATTTTATTTTCTGAATTAATTTTACAACTTCACTATTAAATATTTTTGACCATTTTTACTAATCTTATTGTAGAGTAGTCTTACTAATGTACTTAAATTAGGGATGAATTTTCTTTCATATTTAATAATCCTAAAAACTTTTGTAGTTCTTTAGTTTCTTCTATTTTATTAGGAAATCTTAAAACCTTTGTTATTATATGAGGTTGTAGCTCTATTTTTCATTTGTCTATAATTAATCCTAGAAATTCAATTTTATTCTTAAATAATTCTTTTTTTTTAGAAAGTATTATATTGTTCTTTTTGAAGGCTTTTAATACTTGACGAACATATGATTTGTATCTATATATCTATTATTACTAAAAACAAGAATATCATCAATATATATCGTACATAAATTGGAAAATTGCTTAAATATTTTATCCATTCTTGATTGAAAAACTTAAGATGCATTCTTTAAACCAAATGGCATGACTAACCATTCAAAATGTTCTTCAGGTCAACTAAACGTTGTCCAAAGCACTGACTCTTCATCTAATTTTATTTGTCAAAATCCACTTTTAAAATCAAATTTTAAAAACCAAGATGCTTTTTGTATACAATTTATTAATTCATCTTTATTAGGGAGTTTATAGTTATTTCTTAAAGGATTATCATTTAATCTTTTGTAATTTATAACCATTTTACTTTTACCTCTTTTGTGTTTACTATGATTAAAAACAATAAATGATGGGTTTCTATGTCTGGTGGTGTTTTTTCTTATTACTTTTAATTCTAAAAGATCTTTTATATGCATCTAGTATTCGTTTCTATCTTGTAAACTATAGGGTAAGTCTTATGTGATTATAATAATATCAGGGTTTATTATTTCTATTTTATATGTTTCTACACTATCTTTATTTAGGGGATTATTTCCTATAATATGTAAACTTTCTAATTCTTCTATTTACTGTTTTATTTCTATAGGCCGGTTTTTGTAATCTTCTCTATTTTCAATGTTTAAACAACATTCTTTTCTAAGGTATTCATCTAATTCTTCATTGCTTAAGACTTCTCTAAATTCTAATTATGTATCTAAGTTTTCTAACAATGAATCAAAGTACTTTACACTAATTGGTTCTTCTATATCGGTTGTTTTCATTATATACAAGAAATTTCTAGTTTCTAGCTTTGGTTGAACAAAAGTAAATTTTTTAAAGAAATTAACACCATTTGGGATAATTAACGTACTTTCATTATTTTCTAATATAAAGTTTAATCCTAAAATGAATTTGTAACTTCCTGGTTGCTTTGTAACTAAAGTTTGAGTTAAATTATGGGTTTCTCCATTAATTCTAATAGGTATATTTATTATACAATCATTTATTTGTATTAAACTTCCACTAATAGTTCTTAAACATATATCAACTCCTAGTTTGGTTCTATGTTCTTCTGGAGCTAAACTTTCATGAATAATATATTTATTTGCACCGGTATCTATCATAGCTTTAGTTTTTAATAATTTTATTTTTAAAGTAATTCTACATCTATTAATATAAGTTCACTACTGGCTCGATTTATTTTTCCTCATTTAAAAACTTATTCACACAATCTTTATAATAATATTGTTTATTGTTTTCATATCCTTTATTAAATTCTTTATTACAGTCTTGACAAATTTTTCCAAAAAAATGATACAATTTCTTCTACTATATTTATATCAGATTCAGAATTATAAATATCAACATCTTCTTCTATTTCTTCATCAAATTCTGATTCTTCTGAACTACTATCTTCTATTATGTAAATGCTTTCATTATCTGATATGTCATCTAAATTACCAATTTCTTCTAGATTTTCTAAATCTTCTATCTCTACTAATTCTGTTAAACTAGTTTTATTTTTAGCTTCTAGACAATTTGGTTTAATATGTCTCATCTTCCCACATAAATAACATTTACATTTTTTATGATCTTTTCGTGTATAAAGTTTCTTTCTTTCTTTCTTTAAAAGCTTTCTTAACTTTATCTTTGTTCTAACTATATTTAAAAAACTTTTGTTTTTTACTTCTATTATATGGCATTTTATATTTCTTTATATACCTTTTAACTTTTTTATATTTATGCTCATTGTTTTTTATTCTTCCACAGCCCAATGGCGGTACTTCATATTAATTTATACACATTTTACTAAATTGTTGTTGTGCTTGTCTTCTAAGTTTTTCTTCATCACATAAATCTCCAATTGTTTGTCTAATAAATTCTACTGCAGGTATTAGAGAAACGTATCAAAATAATCCTTCATTCTTTTTATTTTTAAACCATTCTTCTAAATCTTTATATAACTTTTCTCCTATTTTACCTGGTAATTTTGTTACAAACTTCATTAATATATTTTCATCATAAGGTCTTCCTATTTGACTACAGTATTTATAGAATAAATCTACATAATGATCAAAATATTATAAATCACATATTTTTATAAATCTAAACTTTTTATGATAATTATTATAACATCTTCCTAACGCAAATATTTTTATTCTAAGATTTTTATATTCTTCATTCATATTAAAACTTGTTGTTTGTATAATTAATTTTATTTTACTAACAAATTCGCTTATGTCTATGTCTATATCAGGGAAACATCCTACTACTTCTACTTTATTTTTCAAATCTACTTCAGTTGTTACTAGTTGAGCTTGTTCATGATCACAAAATCTACTATCATATAAATACAAATGTGTTTTAGTATCTAAACCAGCTCTTGTTTTACTAAGTACTCCTATAATTACTACTCCTAAATGTATGGTGAAATATCCATTATTTTTATTTTCTTTTTCATTTTGAGGACTAATTAATGTAACTTCTTCACGATTATTTACTACTGCTATTATAAATTCATCTTTGTAAGCATATAAACTGCTTTTAAGACTATCTATGATACCCTCGCTATAAAGATTTTTCTTCTGAACATTCTTAGATCCTACTTCTAGAATTTTATTAACATCTTCTTCTTAAATTAAATCTTCTGTCTTTTGTATTATTTTCTTTCCTTTATTACTGTAGTGTTTTACACTAGAGGTTCTTATTAGGTACATGTTTAGTTCTTAGATATACTTTTGGTCCTAAAATATCTTTTATTTCTACCTTAGGGTTTACTGAATTTGAATTAAATTCTATTCTTTTTTATTAACCAAGCTAGATATTCTGAGTCTATTTTATTACGATTTAATTTCTCTATCTGTTGTTCTAACTTTTCAATTTTTTCTAAAGCTTTTATAAGTAGTATTATTATTGTATTATTTTATCCTTGAGTAATAGTATTGTTTTGTTTAGTAAACTTTACATCACTTATACCGAAAGTTAAAGTTAATTCATGTAATATTTTGGCTAAACTATTAATATTCATTCAACAACTATTTTTCTAATAATTTTTAATTGGTCTTTTAACTCTTTTGTAATTTCTACTTCTAAATGAAGACTTTTAACTAATTCTCTGATTTCAACATGTTCAAGATTTTTTAGTTCAATTAAATTAATTAATTATGCTATTTCAGTCTTACTAAGAAATCTTTTAATTTGACTATTAAAGTTTGTCAATGATTCTTTTATATAATCTAAATTCTTTTGTAGAGTTTTGACTTTAATATTTTCAAAAAACTTAATTAGATCTGTAATATTCTTATTAGTTTTGTCAATATTTTCTTCTAACCTTTGTCCTAAATTAATTAATAAATCAACTATAAACTTTTATTGACTATTGCTTGTATGTGGAATATGTTCTCTAGATGTTCAACGTTACAATTAATTTTTATATTATTTTGTCAATTAAATTTTGTCTTCTTAAAATTTGAGATTTCTAGGTCTAAATATTCTAGTCTTTTAAAATTCATATATATGGTAAAATTCTTCTTTAATCTAATATTCTTTCTTCAATTAGATTTAAAAAATATCTTTGAGTTATGCTTAATTTTTCTAGAACTAAAGATTCTCTAATAATTAATCTCTTTCTAATGATTAATAAATTAAAAATCCATTCAGCTTCAAAAAAGATTAATCTTAATAGTAATTCACTAAATTCCTCTAACGGTCCTACAAAACAAATATTAAAAAAATAATTAAAAATATTACCATTCATTCTTCATATTTTAATATTTAAAGTATAGTAAACAACTAAATATAATATTAAACAATTAAAATACTTTAGAAGTATTAATCATTCTTTCATTCAAGTATAAAACAAATAAAAGTATATATATATATATATCTCATTCCTAACGCTTCCTATATATAGTATGTAATTTTTCTTTCCAATTCTTTTTTCCTAGTGTTAAAACATTTAGTCTACCTATTAGATTATAACTTTATTTTTCTGACCAAGCTTCTTCTAATAATCTATTAACCTGGTCTATTCTATCTTTACAAAAATTTAACTTTTGTATAATATGATCTTTTTATGTATTACTCTGGTTCATTAAATGAACTAGACACTTTAGATGTTGATGATGAAGCTTTATTATACTCTTTCGGTAATAGATCTATTTCATTTACTTTGTTTTCACCATTTATTTTTAAAGTTTCTAAATTTACTAAATCTTTTTCAAAAATTGGATAGCTTTCTCTAGTACTAAGATAAATTTTATCAAAAGCTTCATAATTTTCTACTAACTTTTTATCAAATCTTATTATAAAATCTATAATAGTTTCTTAATGATTCTAAAGTTACTGGGTTATTTGCTACTAAATCTATTAATTATATATAGAGTTCATAAGATTTATAACACACATGCTTTAAAGAGTTTTAAATTTAAAAGTACATAATAGAAAATAATATTAACATGATAATATTAAAATTCAACAGGATATATATCATATGTTTTTAAAAGTAAGTGAAACACAGATGTTGTAATTAGGAGTCCGCCGCTCTGTAAATACTCACATGAGTAAACTATTAAATTTAAAGGTAATTAGGCTCTGATACCATTTCCTAGAGGGTTAAGCAAAATAAATGAGTCTTTCAAGATCCCGTGGTTTTTATGTCATCGTGTTCAAGATGGTTGGCCTATTGGGACATTGATAAATGATGGTTGACTTGATACGGAGATGGCTATAACAATACATAATAAATTATATTAGTTAATCACAAGTTCTGTTTTTAACTTAAAAAGAAGCAAATATCAGCTTCATAAGCAATGGAAACATCTTTTATAGGCATGATTTTGATGCTTAGCTTAGCGGCCTCTTTTTACAGTACTAGTGCTAAACCCACATTTAGTAATGAAACAGATCAGATGGCTTTGTTTGCTTTCAAGGATTCCATCACTGAAGACCCTCTTGGGGCACTGAGCTCATGGAACAATTCTGTTAATCTATGCCAGTGGCATGGAGTCAAGTGCGGACGCCGTCACCAGAGAGTGGTAGAGCTGGACTTGGGGTCTCAGAAGCTGGCAGGGTCTATATCACCCTTCATTGGCAATTTGAGCTTCCTTAGGTCCATTTACCTTCAACGAAACCAATTCCAAGGTGATATCCCACGAGAACTCAGTCATCTATCACGCCTGCAGAATCTAAATTTCGGTAACAACACTCTTCAAGGGGAGATTCCAAGCAATTTGTCACTTTGTTTAGAGCTTAGAGTCATTAACTTCGGAGGCAATGATCTTGTTGGGAAAATTCCAGCAGCATTTGGTTCTCTTCCGAAGCTCACTTCTCTATCTCTTTACACCAACAATCTGCACGGAACTATCCCTCCATCTCTTGGTAACATTTCCCTTCTCCGAGGTCTCCATCTCCTAGAAAATAACCTTGAAGGAACCATTCCAGAATCAATTGGCCACATCACCAATTTGTTGTTTTTTAGTATTGCTGTAAATAAAATTTCTGGTACAGTACCCCCTTCCCTCTACAACATTTCTGCCCTCCAGAATTTATTCCTTGTATATAACCAGTTAACAGGTAGTCTACCTGCGGACATCGGGATCATGCTACCGAACCTTCGACGAATTTCTGTTGGAGGAAACCAATTCACTGGGCGTTTTCCAGCTTCTTTCTCCAATGCATCTCGAATGAGAACTCTTGACATCAGTTGGAGCGGATTTGTTGGGCCTGTTCCTGTTGATCTCGGAAGAAGAATGAATGATCTTTCGTTGCTGAATTTTGTTCATAATAATCTAGGAACTGGGGTTGCTGGTGATCTAAGTTTTGTTGATTCTTTAACCAATTGTACCAAATTAGAAGATATGGGATTAGATACAAACGGGTTTGGTGGTGTTTTACCCAATTCCATCACCAATCTTTCAACTCAACTTAGATACCTGACACTAGGAAGAAATCAATTTGATGGGAACATCCCATCTGGTATATCAAACTTAGTCAACCTACTTCAACTTGGCTTAGAAAGCAATCACCTCTCAGGTTCTATTCCTTTTGATATAGGGATGCTTCAAAACTTGGAAGGATTGTCAATACATGGAAATCGACTGTTCAGTTCCATCCCGGAATCCATTGGCAATCTTACTCAAATCTTCGAACTCTATCTGCATAACAACAATCTGACTGGATGCCTCCCTCAGAGCCTTGAAAACCTTAAACGCTTACAATTTTTAGATCTTTCTGACAACAGCTTTGGCTGTTCTGTACCTCAAACAATTGGCCTTTTCTCCTCTTTAAATACAGTTAACGTGACTCACAACTCTTTTAATGGTTCCCTTCCTTTGGAGCTTGGTACCTTGAACAATCTGCAGGTACTGGATATTTCCAACAACAATTTGTCTGGTGAACTTCCAATGACTCTTGGAAGCTGTTTGAAACTGGAAGTCCTTCTGCTGAGCAGCAACTCATTTAATGGAAGCATCCCTTCCTCTTTCGCTTCCTTGAGAGGACTGGAGGATTTGGATCTATCTCACAACAACTTGTCTGGCACAATTCCAATAGATATGCAGAAACTTTCCTTTCTTCAGAAGTTGAACTTGTCCTTCAATAACTTTGAAGGTGAGATGCCATTGGAAGGTGGTTTTACCAACACAAGTGTGATTTCGATTGTCGGAAACAGGAATCTCTGTGGGGGTGTTCCTGAATTGCACTTACCGGCCTGCCCCATTTTTGAGTCTAAGAAGCAGAACAATCATCTTGGCTCCAAAGTTATCATCATAATAATCAGTGTGGGTCTCTGTTTGGTAATTCCAATGTTTGTGGTTGCTATTTACTGGAAAAGAAAACCAAGAAAAGCTCCATCCGAAACACCTCTTGGCGAGGAGTTTTTGAGGGTTTCTTACAACGAGCTTTTTAAAGCCACTGATGGATTTTCTTCAAAAAACTTGCTTGGTGTCGGAGGTTTCGGTTCTGTGTACAAAGGAATTCTTCACCAGAATGAAAAACTTGTAGCTGTGAAGGTATTCAATCTTCAACAATTAGGAGCTTTATCGAGCTTTATTGCAGAGTGCGAAGCGTTAAGGAAAATTAGGCATCGGAATCTTCTCAAGATAATCACCGCTTGCTCAAGCATAAATTTTAATGGTAGTGATTTTAAAGCTCTTGTTTTCGAGTTCATGCAAAATGGGAGCTTGGAAAGTTGGTTGCATCCAGATAAAAATACAACGATGAAGTTAAATCTGACACAAAGGTTGAACATAGCTATCGATGTTATTTATGGGTTGGAGTATCTTCACCACCATTGTGAAACGCCGATTGTTCATTGTGATTTAAAGCCGAGCAATGTTCTCCTAGACGAGGAAATGATTGCTCATGTGGGAGACTTTGGGTTGGCCAAGTTCCTAGCAGAAGATACAAGTAATCATGTTGAACAACACACCAATTCGATTGCAATGAAGGGTTCCATAGGATACGTTGCACCAGGCAAGAATTCACTTATGTCTTTAAGATCATGTTTTATTATATTGTAGTATTGTACTTGAGTTATTAGGAAGAAAATTTCAATCTTATAAAGGAATTGACTCGTTTTTTTCCTCATAATATATATTTAGAATACGGGATGGGAGAATCAGTATCAGCACATGGAGATATTTATAGTTACGGAATACTTCTGTTAGAGATACTGACAGGGAAGAGACCAACGGACGAGATGTTTAAAGATGGTCTAAGCCTCCATAGTTTCTGTAACATGGCATTTCCGGATAGAGTGATGGAGATTGCAGATTCATGCTTGCTAATACTCTATGAAGAACTTAATGGTCAAACCAACATTAGCAAATATAAAGTCCAAGTGAGCAAATGTTTGATTT
Organism: Dipteronia dyeriana; assembly: GCA_032871835.1. Taxonomy (NCBI): domain Eukaryota; kingdom Viridiplantae; phylum Streptophyta; class Magnoliopsida; order Sapindales; family Sapindaceae; genus Dipteronia; species Dipteronia dyeriana. Next base: position 2,149,563 of record CM065303.1, read on the forward strand.
CACTTATAAGGATCGGAGTTGCTTGTTCAACAGAAACACCCCACGAACGAATGTGTATTAGTGAGATAGTGATGGAGTTGAACACAATCAAGCAAGATTTTCTTGGTATGGGCATTCATGGACAGAGGCATGCGAGGATGCAACTAGCTGGCAAGGGAACTCCTCAGCTAGATAATGTTTAGACCTTTCATTCTCTTGAATAAGAGTCTCTTCTTTTTGGTCATAAAAATTCAACTCCTGTTTTTGTTTGTTGCCTTCAATTATAGACTAACGAAGAGGTAAACACTTAGCAGAGCATCCACAGATTAAGTGCATCAACCACTTGTTTTAAAGCTTCGTCATGTTTTTTGAGCATCAGTCTCGCGGATTGTTATTGCACAATATTTTGCTTCAGTATTGAAATTCTCTAATCATTTTATATTAGACCTCAATTTTCACTTGCAGTGTATAATGGTAAGGATAGCTCTGAGTCTTAGCATAATAAATATAATCTATGTAATTCATTCCTCTGGATGACAAATAAAATCATACTTAGGAAAACAAAAATAGAAACTTCCAAATTTGAAAAGATGATAAAATTTCGACATCATTGGTTCATTCAATGTGCTCTCAATGAGCTCACTTCCAAATTTGAGATTGCTTGATTTCACTTGTAAGAATCGGAGTTGGTTGTTCGACAGAAACACCGAGTGAAAGAATGAGTATAAGTGAGGTAGTGATGGAGTTGAATGGAATGAACCAAGAATTTATCTGTGCAGACATATTCATGTAGAAGGCATATAGTGATGCAAGTTGGTTTGAGTTTCACCATAATAAATATGATCTACGTAATTCATTTACCTTGGAAGATTTTAACAGAAACAAAAGTTTCTAAAATTTGAAAAGATGTATGATTATATTACAATCTAGAAAGAAAAAAAGTCTTCCATTTAATGTTGGAAAATTGTATGTGATGTACAAGTCCAGCTATATACCTTGCATCTAAAACATGAAAGAATAATTTTCTCATGAGAGTAATATATAACAAGTTATTGATTGTATGAGCACAAGAATCAAAGCATGTGCCCCAAGGACCAAGTTAATACCTCAACGAGTCAAAGTGTATTAGAAGAAAAAATATAAAGCTACAAAATCATAGTAAACTAAAAGATAAGATATTTCAACATCTAAACAATAAGAGATGAATTTTCTCACGTGAAAGATAACAAGAAAGTGAATTCATTACTTTCCAAAGAGATCGAGTGCAGTGCACCAATTGTATGTAATTAAACATATATATTCGTATTTAATACATAAGCATGAAATCGTACCTGAATTTTTTGAATCCATTGAATAGTACAAGAAACCCAACCTGAAAATAAACCAAAGAAAATAATTAAAACAATAGAGAGTCTTTTACGCTCTACTCACCTTTCTCAAATTGTCTAATGGGGAGACAATTTTGTAATACGTTATATGAGTGAGAGTAGGGACCTCCTATATATAGTATAACTTCCCAGAATCCTAACCCATAAAGGATTCTCAACCCTAATAGGATGACTAGTCCTAATAGGAATACTAGGCTCACACATATACAATAGCTCATACCATATTCTATATTTATTTAATGTAGCTAAGGTGCACCGAGCCCAACAAATATTGATCACAATCAAACGGATTTTATCCGGTCAACTCTCACTTACTTGAACATCTCAATCAATTCGGTTTTCAAAAACATAAAATATAACGTCATATGTTGCTCACAATTTTATAAGAACCTTACATTCTCCCACTTGAGCTATACAAACATTATTATTTTAGATTTAAAAATTCATTTTAGGAAAACGACTCTCCGAATTGACAAACAATTATATGTGGCCACAAGGAATGTTTAAGAGAGTAACACCTTCCTTCCCCTTAGTCCAATAGAACCTTAAGTATCCAACTACATACATCATTACATCTTTAATCAACATAAAACCATATGTAATCAAAATACCCTTAGCTCTACCTACCCGGGTAGAATGGTATGTATGTGTGGTATGTAGAGATGCACGTTTAGGGATTGGGGATGGATATAGGTCTCCCATCCCCATCCCCATCCCTACTTCTTAGACCCTTCCCTCATTCCCTCCCCCCCCCCCCCCCCCCCTCTATTTCCCCATTTGGGAAAAATGGGGATGGGGATTTTTAGGGGGAGGTATATCCATTCCCATCCCCAGTTCCCCAATTTCCCTTTTTTTTCCAATCTCCCCGATCCCCAATTTTCCTGTTTTCCTATTTAACTAAAAATTACAAATTAAACTAAAAAAAACAAACATTTCATTACAAAAATAAAATAAAATCCATTAATATATTACAAATACAAAATACAATGTTTCAAATAATTCAAAATTTAAAACTAAACCAACTTCATATGTGAAGTATTACAAACTATTTTTTAACAAAAAAACTTCACATAATAGATAATCTAAAGAGATTAACAACCATTGTCAAATACTTTGAAAAATCTCTACGGTTAGGTTTTGAAGATAAAAATAGTAAATGTGTTTATATACATAGGGTTTCATAGGATAATATATATATATGTATGTATTATAATTATATTTATATATATTTTGGGGAAATGGGGAAATAGAAAAATGGGGAGGGGGAGGGGTCCCTCATTCCCATCCCCATTCTCATCCCCATTTCAATTTGGGGATGATTTTCATTCCCACCCCCCCCCCCCCCCATATTTCCCCATTTTTTCCATAAAAAATTCCCTAAATGGGGATGGGGGTGCGGGGATTTGGGGCCTCGAAAAAAAATGTGCATCTCTAGTGGTATGAAAATTATATACAAATGTGATCATCATGCCTATTTCCATATAGGTCCAACTTCGCATAATATGAAGCAGCTTTAAACGAGCAAACTTAATGTCCTAAGCTTTTTACACTCATTGGCCAAACACTTGACCATGAGTACAATCTCCCTTAATACGGGCAAATCCTTCTGTCTTAAGTAATATTCACTCATCGGTGGAAACTTTATACCTTATGAGTGAAGTGCCCCCTCAAAGCCAAAAGTTTTGAGATATCCTGCCACAATAAAAACATACATGCGCGTATATCATGGCAAATAACATACATATACAATGTACAAATACATTCTCGAGAATAAAATTTTATTAAACAGAAAACTGCAGTTAATTTAAAAACAAAACATAACTCTCACTAACCAAGCATATCATAACTATCTATCAACCCCATACGGGTAACATGCCCTTTAAAAACCTTCGAAGATAGCCACTTGGTTAGGGGATCAACTATCATCTCTTCTGTGGCAATATGAATAATATAATTTTGCAACTCTTGAACTTTCTCTCTAACCACAAGATACTTGATCTCCATATGCTTAGACCCTAAAGACCTTTTATTGTTCTTAGAGAAATAAACAGTTGTGGAATTGTCACAATAGATTGTCAATGGCTTAGAAATAGAATCCACAATCTGTAACCCTGAAATGAAATTCCGTAACCAAACTGCTTGGATTGTTGCCTCATAACATGCCACAAACTCTGTTTGAATAGTAGATGAAGTTGTAAGTGTCTACTTGACACTCTTCCACGAAATGGCTCCACCAGTCAACATAAACACAAAACCTGAAGTGGATTTTAGATCATCTGTACAACCAGCAAAAAATCATCTGCATATCCAACAACTTCCAATAAGTCTGAAAGCCTATAAGTGAGCATGAAATCCTTTGTTGGCTGCAGATAACACATAACTTTCTTTGATGTTGTCTAATGATAAATGTCAAGATTACTTTGAAATCTGCTAAGTAAGATAATTGCAAAAGTAATATTAGAACGTGTACAAACTTGTGCATACATCAAACTGCCAACCGTATATGAATATGGGACATCTTTCATTTGAGAACGTTCTAGCTCATTCTGGGGACATTGTAGCTTCATAAGTTTATCTCCTTTCACAATAAGTACCTCACTTGGGGAATAAGTACTCATGTTAAACCTTTCTAGTACCCTATCAATGTAGGCCTTTTGAGATAATCCAAGTAAACCACGTGACCTATCACGTCGTATCTCAATACTAAGGACATAAGAGGCTTCCCAAAGTTCCTTCATTTCAAAGCTACGAGATAGAAAATTCTTGGTATCATGCAGCAACCTCAAATTATTGTTGGTAAGCAAAATATCATCAACATAAAGTATAAGAAAAATAAAATTGCTTCCACTGACCTTGAGGTATATGGAATGATCCATCGAATTTTCAACAAAACTATATGATGTAACGACTTCATCAAATTTCAAATATCATTGCCTTGAAGCTTGTTTTAGACCATAAATGGATTTTCTGAGCTTGCAAACCATATGTTCCTTTCCAACTGCCTGAAAACCTTTAGGTTGCACCATATATACATCCTCTACGAGATCTCCATTTAGGAAAGCAGTCTTCACATCCATTTGATGCAGCTGTAAATCAAAATGAGCAACTAAGTCCATAATAATCCTAAAGGCATCTTTCGAAGATACAGGCGAAAAAGTCTCGGTATAGTCAATACCTTCTTTTTTACTGAACCCTTTCGCTACAAGTCTAGCTTTATGTCTCTCAACATTGCCTTTAGAGTCTCGTTTAGTCTTAAAAACCCATTTGCAGCCAATGGGCTTACAACCATCAGGTAGTTCAACCAAATCCTAAACACGATTTGTGTCAATAGATCTTTGTTCATCGATCATAGCATCCATCCATTTTGACGTTTAAGAGCTATGAACAACTTGATAATAAGTCCTAGGATCGTCATCCACTCCTAAATCAAAATCATGCTCCTATAAATAAATAATATAATCATCAAGAATGGCAGATCTTCGGACCCTCTGAGATCTCTTTAAATGTACATCAACAATTGGTTATGGCTTGATCGGGGCGATTTATATACCTTTTGAGGTCCCCATTTCTTAGCTTTTGTTCTTGTTTTTTAGTATATTTTGGTATTTGATGTGTTTGTGAGCCTTGAGTAGGTACATGTTCCCTACGGAAGGTATTTGAGCTTAATTGAAGAGTTTTGGATGTTAAAGGGTAGAATTTGGAATAGCTTGTGTAGACACCCCAACTTCAAAATATCATATCTCTCTCCTCTGATTGAATTACATTTCTAATAACATTTTTTGGAAAGCCCCGGAAGTCTACTTTCCAACGCACTTTACAGATCGTGATTCCGAGGTGTCTAGAGAAAGTTATGGTCATTTTCGTAACGGTGCATAGAGAAGTGCAGTTGCGTACTGCGCGAGACCAAGTTGCGTACCGCGTTTTGTACAAAGTGATGTGCAGCACGCTGTGTTGATGCGAACAGCACATCGAACCGTAATTCTGGGCAGAAATACATTTTTCAGCCATTTTCAGAGGGGTGTTCTTGTCTTTTCACCCCAAAGTCTTGCCCTAACCTCCCTCACTATAAATACCCCATTTTCTCCTTATTCTTTAGAGAACTCTTCCCCTCTTTCACCTTTCACGCCTCTTCTCTTATCTTTTCCATTTTCTTCATCTTCTTCATCTCTTTTCCATAAATAAGGAGAGATCTTACTCTCATAGAGTTTTTCCTCCATGGGAACTCACCATACACCTCCACCCCACCATTTTACATCTCCTCCATCCATCTTAGAATAGATTACAAATGAAATAGGAGTCAAAATCGAGCTAGGAAGGAATTGAGCATCTTTTGAGGGTTTGTCTTCAAGGGTTTGTTTCTTTTTACTCGTTTCTTTTTACTCATTTCTTTGTATTTCTTGTTTTCTTTGATGTACTCCACATATTTGGGGATATTGTAAGCCTACACTTGTGTAATAAATGTATTGATAGTACTTAAATTTATTTGAGTTTTGTTTTGGTCTTTTATATATGTGTTTTGATGCTCTTAATATGATATGTATGTGTATGAATTGTTAGAAATCAGTATGTGTCTATGATTGGGTTTAGGAGTAGTTTTAATTTCGAGTAGAAATTAGATACCCATGATTGTTGATTGATTGATGGATGACTTGAAATTCCATGTATTGAGTAATTTGAGTAATAGGGATTTTAGCCCGAACGAGTAGAAAAGGTTTCCGTTCAGACTTTTAGTTGCTAAATTGGCATTGGTTCATATCCTTGTTCATAATGGGTCTTTGTATTAAAACACGATTATACATCCACATGACAGGATTGGGTGATGAATTGATTGTGGAAAAATTCCCTAATCAATAGGATGAACCTTTAACCTAAATTGAATGTTCTTAATGTTATAACAATCACGTTGTTGCATGTAGTTGTTAGGTAAACTTATTTCCCATGTTTAGCCATCCTAGGGAGTTGACTAAACCGAATCTTTGACCTAGAAGTAAAGACCACTGACATTTTTCTTGTGCTTATGTTGTTATATGGATGTTTTAAGTGCTTAAAGCCTTTGCTTAATTGATCACTTTGTAATTGGTCCATGGTTAGATGTTATGTACCGAAAGGAGACGCGTTTGACAATGCTTAGATAAACATTCACTATGCTTGACTAGAAAGTGCTAGAACCACTAGGCTAGCGTATAGGGTTTGATTTGTATTCCACGTACTTAATGGGTTCGTATATATTGTCTGGATTGCTCGAGAGAGATTTTGAGTATATATGGATACTATCTCTAAGACATCGAGAGAGATTAGAGATTAATTAAGGGGATATGAGCCTATGATATACTTACACATTTGAGAATTAGGTGAGTTTAGAACGTAATTAGGATGATTGTCAAGGTTGAGTCGTTTCCCTAGTGTAACCACATTTCATACATATCTCCATTCCATCTATCATTGTATATATTATTTATATAAGTTATTTAGTTATATTATTATTCACTTTTTCGCACACGCAACACACGAGTCCGCTCGGAGTGTTGTAATAATAGCTAGAACTAGAGACGATAGGTGAATCCCACCTCCATGTGGATCGATCCCTTGCTTGATGTTGTTCTAATCTCTGTGACTTGCGCCCTTGTGATACCAAACTTAAATGTTCATATTTGACGACACTACAACGACGTGTCCCGTCATGGCTCATCAAAGACTAGTTGGGGTTCATCAATAGCTGGCTCGGCACATAAATAACCAGTTGAGGTTCAACAACAATTGGTAAGGGATCATCTTTTTGTTTAGATAGAGACTCATCATGATGCTCCAAGAGAGGTGGTATGACAACATCCAATGAAGTAGAAGATGTTGGATTACCCAATTTATCTTCCTCAAACTTGAAATCTTGAGTTTACGTATTCTTTTCAACTTCATTACCTTCCTCCAAGAATACAACACGTTTAGATTCAACGATCCTCATAGAGTATGTAGGATAATAAAATCTATATGCTTTTGATTTATCTGCATATCCCACAAAAAATGCACTAACTGTCTTAAAATTCAGCTTTTTCAAATTAGGATTATAAGGCATCACTTCCGTAGGACATCTCCATACTCTCATGTGATTTAATTTTGGCTTCGAACCAAACCACATTTCAAACGAAGTCTTAGGCATAAATTCGTTGGGAACTCTATTAAGAATGTAAGTTGTCGTCTTTAATGCATCACCCCATAAAAATTTAGGCAAAGAACTCGTACTGATCATACTTCTTACCATGTGCATTAATGTACGATTCCGCCTCTCAGAAACTCCATTCTGTCCAGGTTCACCAAGCATAGTGTATTTAGCACCAAACCCACACTCTTGCAAAAACCTCGTAAACGAATCAGGATTCTTACCAGTTTCACCATACCTACCATAATATTTACCCCCATGATCAGATCTAACACATTTGGTCTTGCTTTCTAATTTCAATTCAACCTTAGCCTAATATATTTTAAAGATATCTAAGGCTTCGGATTTCTCGTGAATGAGATAGATGTAACCATAACACGAGAAATCATCAATGAAAGAAATGAAATATTTATATCCACCAAGTGTGGTGGGTGAAAATGGCCCACATATATCGGTATGAATAATTTCCAATAGATTTTAACTTCTGGTAGCCCCTTTCTTTTTAGTTGTTGTCATTTTACCCTTGAAACAATTAACACAAGACTCAAAATCTGAAAAGTCAAGTGAATCAAGAATACCATTTCTGACTAATCTTTCAATTCGATCTTTGGATATATGGCCTAAATGTCTATGCCATAGCATGGACGAACAATTTTCTCTCTGGTGTTTAGATCCAATGGTAGAATTTATCACGGCAGCGGAACAAGAACATTCACCAACAAAATCAGAGTGTAAATTCAATTTATACAAACCATCACACAAATAGCCAAAACCAATGAGAAGAGAACCATGATAAAGAACAAACCCTTTATTAATGAATTCAAAACTATAGCCACTAATATCCAACTTAGAAATGGAAATCAAATTACGTCTGAGAGAAGGAACAAAAGCAAAATCAACTAAATCTCAAAACTTTCCTGAAGCTAAAGGTAATCTAACAACTCCTATAAACTCAACTAAAGTTTTCTCTCCATTTCCCATAAAAACAACAGCTTCTTTATCCCTTAGTTTCCTTTTGCTTCTGAATCCCTGTATTGAATTCGTAACGTGAATAGTAAATCTAGAAATAACCCACCAAGAATTCAAATGGACACCAACCAAATTAGCTTCAAAACATACGAGAGTTAAAAGGGTACCTTTTATGTGTTTCTTAAACTTTAAACAATCCTTCTTCATATGACATTTCTTGCTACACTAGAAACTCTTTCCTTTCATGTCTTCATCCTTAGCCTTAATGAACCCATTAGACTTGCCATTTTTCTTTCCATGATGTTTGAACTTCTTTCCCCCATTAAACTTCTTCTTACCCTTGTTGTTGTGAGTAATCATATGAGCACTTTGTTTCTTACTCTTGCGAATAGTCTCTTCCTCCTGGACCACAATAGCAGTCATTTGGTCCAAAGTCCATTCTACCTCTTGAGCATTATAAGAGGTTTTCAGAACATCAAACTCACTTGAAAGAGACTCAAGGACTTGCCATACAAGGTGAGAGTCAGAGATCTCTGTATCCAGATCCCTTAATTTCATGGTCATATTAGTCATATTCATAATATGCTCATGAACATCATCGGTACCATCATAAACCGTTGTCGCCAGCTGGCTCATATACTTTCCCCTCTCAGCATTACTTCGCTTCTTGAACTTGTCACTCACAGCTTTAGGAAAAGCCTTTACATCCTTACATTTTGGAATACTCTTCTTAATAGTCTTGTCAATGGACAAACGCATGATCATCAGACATTTTCGATTATACTCTTTCCATTTCTTTCGATAAGACCTATGTTAAGCAGTACTCTCATCAGTAAGTTTAGAAGGCTTCTTCTCACATAACGAAAGGTATATACCCCAAAGAGCTAGAACAGCAGTAAGAGTCTCTTTCCATTCCTCGGAATTAGTCACATCCAAAGGTTTGATAGCAGATAATTGAGAAGCAAAATTATTGACATTGAAAATTGAATATCAAAATAAAGGATTTCATGCTCATAAGATAATAGTCAAAACATATATAGAAACAAAATTCAACATGTGATTGGGCAAAGATCACTGCATTCTATAAATGAATTCCTTAAGATAATGAACCTTCTACGGAGAAGAACATCACCTATCATATGTGATAACTCTCATACTGAGGTGATTAAAATATGCATATAATTTCTATTATTGCAGTTCTATAGATGAATACCTCAAGATGATGAACCTCCTATGGAGAAGAGCATCACATATCACATGTGATAACCTTCCTACGGAGATGATTAACACAAGCATTTTCATCTTTGCAGTTCAAATTTAATAATTGATTACCGACGAATATATCAAAATCTTTAATGATTAGTCACTATATGAAGCATAATCATCCAATTTATGAGAGTATTCAATCAATTGTTAAACTAGCAAATTGATAACTGTTAGCCAACTAAATTCTCAAAATCGAAATGATTAGCCACTACGTGAAAATGTAACCATTCGATTCACAAGAATATACAAAACAGATTATTAATTTCAACAAAATAATCAATATGAAAACTTAATGATTAGTCTACTACGTAGAAACATAATCATCCGAAATCATTAAGATTATCAGCTGCAATTATTCCCAAAAAACCTTTTTTTGGAAAATTACAAAAACTGCCTCTGATTTTGTTAAATTACAAAAAGGCTCTTCGAGATTTAACAATTATAAATTGACCTCTGAATTTTGTCAAAATTACAAACTGGTCCAATAAGTTTTGATAATTATAAATTGGCCCTAAAACTTTTAGAAATTACATAGTCCATAACTTTTCATTAATTATAAATTGGCCCCATAAAACTATTTTGAAAGTGTAACTGGTCTAGTAAGTTTTGGTAATTAGTAATTAACCCCATAGTTTTATCAAAATTACAAAAGGCTCAAAATAATTACAAATCAGTCCCTCAAGAATGTCAAATTCTCAAAATGTGGCCCAAACAAAATCAAGCTTCTGGAAACCCTAGACCTTCAAGTGTCGCCGCCTTGACCAATCTGTTACCTTAAAGACGACGAACGAAGGCGACTTAAACAGACCCATGACTGAAAGTGGGTCTTGAAACTTAAGATTTTGGACCAGCAAAATAGATCGGGAACGAGAAGGGGAAGGTCGATCAATCTGCCTCTAAGCGACGGTTTTGGACGATCGACTCACCTAGCCGTGGTCTGGGATGATCGACTTGCACCGTTGATCACAGAGGGTCTGGTTCGTCTCCCCAAATCGTATGGGTTTGGAGCGGGACCCACGAAAGAAAATGTTGGGTCTGGTTTGGGTGAAGAACAATCGCATGGAGTTATCGATGAAGGAGGAAAAAATGATGGGTTGTTGTGATCCGAGCAAAGGATCGGGTTGGGGTGTGGTTAAGTGTTGAGCAGAGAAGAAAACCCTTTGATCAAGGTTGAGACCCAAGAGAAAGAGACAAGAACAGGTGATCTAATTATTTGAACCCAAACCTCCACCAGATCGAGAAAACACCTCTATCTAGGTTGATGTAAATCTTAATTCTAAATACTTGTTCATTTATTGGTCGATCCTATCAAGCAATATATTTTTATATTAAAACAAATCATCAAACAAAAGTTTACAAATTCAAGTATTCAAAATATATCAATAATTAATGTATCAAAAACAATAGATGAATAATTATAGGAATTTAATATTCAGCCTATGTAATACGAATGTTCTGATACCACTATTAGCATTGTATGTAATTAAGTATATATATTCGTATTAAATACATAAGCATGAAATCGTATCTGAATTTCCCGAATCCATTGAATAGTGCAAGAAACCCAACCTGGAAATAAACCAAAGAAAATAATTAAAACAATATAGAGTCTTCTACTCTCTACTCACATTTCTCAGATTGTCTAATGGGAAGATAATTCTTTAATACGTTATATAAGTGAGAGTAGGGACCCCAATATATAGTATAACTTCCTAGAATCCTAACCCATAAAGAATTCTCAACCCTAATAGGATGACTAGTCCAAATAAGAATACTAGGCATACACATATACAATAGCCAATACTATATCCTACATTTATTTAATGTAGCTAAGGTGTACTAAGCCCAATAAATATTGATCACAATCAAACGGGCTTTATCCGGTCAACTCTCACTTACTTAAACATCTTAATCAATTCGATTTTTATAAATATAAAATATAACGTCATATGTTGCTCCTAATATTATAAGAACCTTACACCAAGGACCAAGTTAAAGTGCACCAAGGGGCAAGGACCAAGTCAGGAGCACAATGAGTCAAGTCATCTTCATAGGCGACTATTGAAGTTGTCCATTTATATTTACCTAATTCTTTTATTTTTAATTATTATTATTATCACTTTTAGCATGTGCACTCGATAAGTTAAAAAAGATGTAATTAATATACAGTTTTGGACTTTTGCAGCTTAATAAACATGTTTCGACTCTAAGATTGTGTACCTTGTCATCAATAAGTTAATAAAGATATAATAAATAAAGACTTGTAATTTATGTCTTTTTTTAGTAACAATCTTGGAGATTGATATTGCTTAATATTTTGCTTCCTTATTGAAATTATCCGATCATTTTATATTAGACTTAAGAGCCGTTTGGTATGAGGTTATCTTTGTATGGAAATGTGAATCTAATAACATTCTCTTATTTGTTATTACGTTTGCATATTTTGATTTTCAAGAAAGTGAATCCAATGGGAATCACATTACCCTTCATAGGGGTAATGTGATTCTTTTCTCATTATGTGGGGAGATGGGTTTCAGATTACCCTTCATTTGAATCCTACCATGGGACCCACCCTCATTAAGAAATTTATTATTATTTTATTTTCTTCTTCGTCGTTCTTCACCCGGTTTCTGAAACTTAACACCAAAACTCCCCAATTTCTTTTCATTGAAATCCCAATCCTTAACCTCTTCTTCTTCAATTTTCAATCATGCCAACCCTAAATCAAATCTTTTCATCTTCAATTCACCCCAAAATCTCAATCCTGATAATCGATCAATTTTTCAAAAACCCAAATCCAGTCAATCAATCAATATTTCAAAAGATGACATAAAAGTTGCTTTTGTGTTTTGAGTTGTTTTATATTAACAATTTACAATCAGATCGAAGTTGCAATTGGATATTTTAATGGACTAGATATTGAATCCACCAATCCAATATATCCAAATTCCAATCCACCGATACCATACCACAAAAGTGTTGAACGCATCTGGGTTTCCAAAGAAACTTTGGAAACCTAGATCTAAAGAGAAATACAAAGAAAGAGATGGAAAGAATAGAAGAAAGATGGCAAAGCTAGAGTCTTCCAAAACTGAATATATTTGATCACTCATAAATGAGCACCCGCAATAGTACGGAGTCGTGGACGTAGTACAATAATAATAAAGTTCGTTCCACAAGGAATGATGAATTGATTACCACAATTGATTGATTGATTGATTATTATTTAGACAAGCAAATATTTAATTATTAAATTATACTACTTAAGCCAATTAAATTAAACTACTACTAGAATGCAATTAATAAAACTTAAACAAACAAATAAACAAGCAAGTGACAGTATTTAGATTAGGAAATTAGGCTAAGGCCGTGAATCCACCTACCAATTTACACCAATTTACAAACACACCATTAAAGTTATAATATGCAAGTGCAAATGTAGACTATTGATAACCCTTTATTAGTCTTCACTCTCTCTTGAGTAATAGAAACAACACTTATATGCATCAATAACCTATCTTTCGATGGTCATCCGAAATACACACAAGGTCATTAAGCTTAGTGGTTCACTAAGTGAGTCTTAGTGACTAGCCTCGAGTATTTCTACCTCACTAAGTGAGTCATAGTGACTAGCCTCGAGTATTTCTACCTTACTAGACCTCTATCATATATTTCATTGAGCACGTTGTGTGCTTCTCCTCTCAGTACATCACACAACAACCAAATAAACATTAAATGCTAGCTAAACACTTAATATTAATTAAAGCATGAAACACATATACATAAACACAAGCAATATGGATAAAGTGATGGTCTTCATTGATGATTCATGGAAAAGGTTTCATCTTAGTCTTAGCCAAGATGGATTTAGTTCATGTTACAAGGCATGGCTACAAAAGATGTGATTTTCATATCAGCCATAATCAAATACAAGTGCTAAATGAAAGAGAGAAAGGTTAAGAATAAACTAAGTGTAGATATTCTCTCTCTTGGTTGGTTGAATGTGCTTGATTTGCTTCTTCTCTTGATGCTCCCCTCTATGCTCCAAGATTGGGTTTTTATGGTGGGAAATGGTGGGAAGGTTGGTTATTTGGTGTTTGGTATAGTGGATTTGAAGTTCGATGATGGAGTGGAGGTTTGATAAAGTGATTTGGTGGTTTAGAGAGACAAAGATGTGTTCTTGGAGGGTTTGGATTGTAATGAGAGAGTTTTTAGATTAAAGGGTCGTGCAAAAGATGCCTTCTAAAGAGCTTAAGTAAGGTATTTATATGATTAGAAATTAAGGCACGAAAACCTAAGCTAGAGCTGATGTGGAATGTATGGGCGCTGTACAGGTCATTGTATGTAGGGCGCCTGTACAACGCCCACCTACTGGATTGCGAGCGCTCTTGGATAGGCATTGTACATAGAGCGCTTGTACAGTGCCCACCTACTGATCTGAAGTTGCTTGTGGTGGTCAATGTTCGTATGGTGCCTATACTACAACCATTCTTCGATTAGGCTTCAGAAATTTCTATTATGGCCCAAAAAATTTCATTATTTTACCAAAATACCCTTGTAAGTCTAGGAATTTGCACAAGCTCAATTAAATCGTTAAATACTCGATTTATACTCGAAAAATGAACGAAATTGATAGGAAATAGAGGCTACACCAAGTGTAGAAATGGGAGTTATCAAATAATCTAAAACCTATCTTTTGCTCGTCCCCGAGCAAAACTGATGCAAACAAAAAAAATGATAAATTAACCTACTCAAAACTAAGCAAGGAAAACACTACTCAGCATGTGTCACAAGCACATTTTCTACCGAGTCAACTAAATATGAGATGTGACGTTGGGTGAACCATATTGTAGTAAATAGAGATGCCAAGATATGTAGACCAAGGTGTTACAACACTAAAGATTACAATTTCGGACTTCTCAATGGAGTTAGTTTCAAACGTATCGAACACAAGAGTCATTAGATAACATTTCGCTTTGACATCTAAACCTTTCAAGATTTCCACACCAGACCTAAGCTCACTCATCAAACATATACGAGTTGGAGTTAATGCACAAAGAATTTTCAAAGTAACATGCATATGGGAAATTTTTAAGTAATGCAAATTGACCTCAAGAATGGAATCAAACATTAAGAACTCTCTTGTTGTCAAGTTAGACCCCTCATAAAAATCAATTATGATTTATTTTTGAGTGCAAGTGAGGTTGATGTTAGATGGTGTTGAAGATGTTGGGTGGGTATGGTTTTTATTGGTAAGATGATGATCATACTAGAGTCTTTTCCTTGGTACACTTTGTATATTCCCCTTTTTAGCTCATAGGCAATCAATCGACTTTAAAAGCTTTGTACAATTTGTAGTTGCTTTTCATTGGGCAACTCTTTACATTGGATTTTTAAGGCTTTTTTTAGGGATAAAGTGGTACAATTTACACAATGAGCCTAAGTGCATGCTACTTGAATACATTTAGGTATATTTCTCTTTGGGGCTTCAATCTTCATTTTCTCAAGCCATGATCACTATTATGGGATGGTCAAGTGTTTAAGTCTAGTGTGGTGTAGATGTAACTTGGGGTGGATGTGGTGATTGGGTTTAGTGTGTAGGTTTATATTCTTTGGACATTTAAGCACACACACAAAGTTTAGGGATGTGTTTGGGTAATTTTAAGTTGCTAACACACATTGCCTACGTCATCTCTATAGGTAAGAGTCTAGCAAGAAAACAAGGTAAATCACAAGGAGTCATCTTTTGAAAATTTGTTCTTTAATGTTTACATGTAGTGAAATTGGGTCCTTTTTCTCATACCTAGTATCTATATGATGAGTGTTTAGAGAATAAAATTGAAATTCACTCTCGTGGACCTAATTTTAAGGCAGTGAAGCTCACATGGGTAGTCTCTACTAATGATCTATGCATATCGGGCGCGCTACCTCATTCACTAAAACACAATGAGTCTGGTAGGGTGTGTGTAAGCAATGTAGTGCATCTTTGGCCAACATGACCCTAGAATGATGCATGGCATACAAAATGCCTACAACGGCTCAGACCAAAAGCAACTCAACAAGCAGCCCTTGTTGCTCAAAATTTTTGACTCAAAAATGGTAGAAATTTGACTCAAAAACACGTAATCATGCAAAAGTTTAGGGCGAAGCACACAAAACAATCAAGCATGATACATTAAAACAAAAGCAAGTCACTAAATGGCCACAGCCCCAAACTTAAACGAAACATTGTCCCCAATGTTTGCACATATGAAAAGAATGAACAATGTAGGCTTAGAAATAGGAAAGAGGCCAAACGCAACGCTACTCAACAAGCGAGCACAACCAAAACCCTACAACTTGGCACAATACATCTCCACAAATCTAGACTAAATAAAAGCTTAAATAATAGGCAGAGAAAATAAGTGCTAAAGAGAGAAAAAATATTAACTAAATAAAATAAATTAAAGTTCCAAAGAAATAAAATCTACCAAGTTTGAAAATCTCCCAAAAGTTTTAACTAAAAGTATGAGCAAAATAAAGTTAACAATGTTGGAATAAAATATGGCATGAATGTGGTTGCTTCTGTCAATCTTCTGTATGGGATCCTTTCCCTTCCTTCCGCTCCCAATCCGCTCAACTATCATGTTGTGAGGCATATAGTCTTCTGTTGAGAATCTCTGGCTATTGGAAGATGGATGTGGTCTCTTACGCCGCTCTCTCCTCTAATAAGTCTGGAGGTTCAATTGGTTCCTCATGTCGGTGTTGTTAGCTCTGATATCCTCCATTTCTACCTCCTGCTCCACCCTGTACTCACTTCAAGATGTTGGGGACAAATCTAAACTTCTCTACTAGCTTCCATCCCCAAAGTGATTAGTAGACTGAGCGCTTAAATGGGCTATTGGAGCTATACTTGAGGCACTACATGAGCGTTCATCAACAAGACTGGGCAAAGTTGCTTGATGTTGCCCAGTTCTCTTTCAACCTTCAAAGGAGTGAGGCTACCGATAAGAGCCCATTTGAGATAGTCATGGGGAAACAACCAATGACTCCCCAAGCCATTACCTCAACCTATGGAGGAAAAATCCCTGTGGCTCACAAGCTTGCTAGAGAGTGGCACGAAGATGCCGATGTCACGCGAGCATGCTTAGACAAAGCCGCCCGAAAAATGAAGAAATGGGGGGATAAAAGGAGACGACACTTGGAGTTTAATGAAGGGGACTTGGTGCTTATCAAACTGTTACCCCAACAGTTCAAGTCACTACGCCGAGTGCACAAGGGGTTGGTGAGAAAATATGAAGTCTCATTTCCTGTCATCAAACAAGTGGGCAAAGTCTCCTACCAAGTCCAACTCTCACCAAGACTTAAAATCCATCCGATCTTCCATGTGAGTTTCTTTAAGCCATACCATGCAGATACAAAAGACCCAAGCAGAGGAGAGTCTAAACGGGTGCCAACTATTATAGTCACCGCATTCGACAAAGACGTGGAGTGCATACTGGCAGACCGGGTGATTCGGAGAAGAGGCATTCCAAATTACACGGAGTACTTGGTGAAATGGAAGAACCTCCCCGATAGCGAGGCGAGTTGGGAATGAGGGGATAACCTTTGGCAATTCACCGAGAAAATCCAACGATACAAGGATGAAGACGCGACGAGGACGTAGCGAGCTTAAGTGGGGGAGGATGTCATGGCCCGCCCAATTTTGATCCAAGGAGCCCAAACAAAGCCCAATGTTAGGCACAAGCCCTTTGAGGATTCTAGAGTCTTCTCCACTTATCTAGCAAGGTCATCCTTGGAAGACTTTATGAACATTCTAGAACTCTCTTGTAAATATCTAGGATTGTGAATACTTTTAGAGAAACCTAGATACATGTAGAATATTCTGGAGACTCAATCTCCACCAATTGACTAGAGTAGTCTAAAACATTCATTGAAGAGGTGAACCACTATAAATAGGTAGCCCCTCTCATTTGTAAGGCATCCAAGCCAAGAATACTCAAAGCATTGTAAAGCTTTCTCATAGCAATACACTTTGCCTTATTTTCCTACAAAGCTCTTCTAGTCCTTCTCTAGTCTCTCTAACCTTTGAGAGTGATCAAGTAAGGCTTACTTAACAATATCGCCCAGAAATTGTCTAAGTGTCGCACTGGTTAGCTGCGTAAACTTTAAGCACGTGACAGGCCGCACCTATTTTGCCTTAAAACGGTGTGTTTGTAGTAAGTGGTAGGTCCCCCAGATTTGCTTGGGCGCTGCACCCAGAGCAATTGTACAATGCTTTTGATCTAGTAGCTTCGCGTTGTTCAGTCGCTTTTCAGTTGTTGTTCATAGGAAGCTTTTTAGGTTTCCTCACCTCTTTGCTTTCCTATTGCCTTAAGCCCTACTTGAATTTGATCATGCACACTTATAAAGCTCAACTGCAAACATCAATTGCATAGGCATAAAAGTAAAAGTTCAAACTATAATGTCCAAAGTAAAATTAAATAAAATAAAATAACAACTAAAAATACAAAAACTTAAAACACTTGAGTTCTTCCATACCCCCAAACCTAATATGCACAATTTTCTCATTGTGTCTAAAGTTTTTCAAAAAGAAATCACAGTGCACAATTCAAGCTCGGTAGGGAATACTCAGTCTCATAAATTCTAACCTAGAAAACTATAAATTAACTTATGAAAGCAATTAAATATAATTACTATATACAAGATGATACCTTCCTTGTTGGTGATGGATTAAGTTGGTTCTTTGAGAATAACTGTTTCCTTTGGCTCCTCCAATGCGTTTTCCCAATAGAGCTTCAATCATTGCCCGTTCACTTTGAATCTCTCATTTGCTCTATTTTCAATTTCCACGGTTCCGTATGGGAATACTTATGTGACGGTATAGGGACCCAACCATCGGCTTTTGAGCTTCCCGTGAAATAAACAGAGCCTTGAGTTAAAGAGGAGGACTTGATTCCCCACTTGGATATTTTTCTGCACTATTCTTCTATTGTGCCACTTATTGGCTTTCTCTTTGTAGATTCATGCATTTTCATACTCCTCAAGTCGTATCTCATCAAGTTCATTAAGTTGGAGAAATATCTTCTCTCTCACTGTTTGCATGTTAAAGTTCAACTTTTTAATTACTCCATATGTCTTGTGTTCAAGCTCAACCAAAAGTTGGCATGCCTTCCCGTAAACAAGCTTATATGGAGACATGCTCAATTGGGTTTTGAAGGCCATCCTATATGCCCATAAAGCATCATTGAGTTTCTTAGCCCAATCTTTCTACTGGTTTCCCACTGTCTTTTCGAGAATGCTTTTGATTTCCCGATTTGACACCTCCGCTTGGTTATTTGCTTGAGGGTGGTAAGGGGTAGTGATGTGGTGCTTCACACCATACTTTTTCAATAAAGTTTCAAATAATTTGTTGCAAAAACGAGAGCCTCCACATTCCTTGCATCTCGAAAAAGTGTAGGCCAATAGTATCACGATTGAAGGACTTTTCTTACGGTTCTAATTGCTCCAAAGTGACCTTCACACTCCTTAAAGTGGCAATTCATGAGAATTACCATCATCTCCTCCTCAAGTACACATCTTCTAATGAGTCTGTCACTATAAACCTGGAAAAGGAATGGCTTATCCCACAAGTATGACTTTGTATCCGAGAGGAATGTCTTCTTTTGGTGGAAAGTCATTTCCACCGGTATGATCTCACTTGCTTGAAAATTCACAAAATCGGCAAACCAATGAGTCATTAGTTCTTGGACCACTAGTAATTGCTCATCCGGGAAGTGTTCATTGATGGGAATTGTAGTTTCCATTTCTTCTCCCTTCTCCAATCTTGAAAGGTGATCCGCCACCAAATTCTCCGATCCTTTTTTATCACGAATCTCTAAGTCAAACTTTTAAAGCAAGAGCACCCACATAAGCAACCGCGGCTTGGAATCTTTCTTTGCCATCAAGTATTTTATCACCGTATGGTTAGTGTACACAATTACTTTTGAGCCCACTAGATAAGGACGGAATGTATCAAACGCAAACACAATGTGGTGGCATAATTCACTTGAGCATCATTGAGGGTTTGGCTCGCATAGTAAATCACATGGAGCCTCTTATCTCTTCTTTGTCCCAAAATGACTCTTATCGTATAATCGCTCGCATCACACATGAGCTCAAATGAAAGATTCCAATCGGGGGCCGACATAGGAGCGGATGTGAGCTCATTCTTCAACTTCTCAAATGCAAGGAGGCATTCTTCATCAAAAATAAAGGGGGTATCTTTCACTTACAAGTTGCAAAAAGGCTTTGTGATTTGGAGAAGTCCTTGATGAAGTGTCTATAGAATCTGGCATGTCCAAGAAAGCTTTTAATGCTCTTGATTAAGGTGGGAGGATGTAGCTTCTTTATGACTTCTATTTTGGCTCGATCTACTTCAATTCCCTTGGATGAAATCCGATTGCCTAACACAATGCCATCATTCACCATGGAGTGGTACTTCTCCCAATTTAACACCAAATTGTTTTATTCACACCTTTGCAAAACTAGTCCCAAATTCTTCAAACATTTATCAAACGAGGATCCAAAAACCGAGAAGTCATCCATGAACACTTCTATAAACTTCTCTACCATATCCGAGAGTATTTCCATCATGCACCGCTGGAATGTGGCTGGGGCATTGCACAACCCGAATGGCATCCTTCTATATGCAAAAGTGATATATGGACAAGTGAAAGTGGTATTCTCTTGGTTTTCGGGATCAATAGGGATTTGGTTGTAACCGTAATACCCGTCAAGGAAGCAATATTAGTCATGATCGTCCAACCTCACCGACATTTGATTTATGAACGGGAGTGAAAAATGGTCCTTCCGAGTAGTGTTATTCAACTTTTGATAATCTATGTATACCCTCCACCCGGTGACAGTTCTTTGAGGATCAACTCATTGTTTTCATTTGGGACAACCGTGATCCCTCCCTTCTTTAGGACTACTTGTACTAGACTAACCCATTTACTATCCGAAATTGGATAGATACTACCCGCATCTAGTAGCTTCAAGACCTCCGCTCTTACCACTTCTTGCATATTGGGGTTTAGCGTTATTTGATGTTCCACCAAATGCTTGTGATCTTTTTCCATTAATATTTTATGCATGCACAAAGTAGGACTAATATCTCTTATATCCGAGATGGACCAACCAATTGCCCTCTTGTGATCTCTTAAAACTCTTAGAAACTTCTCTTCTTCAAGTCTTATTAAGGAATTTGAAATGATGACTGGAAGTGATAACGACTCCCTTAGAAAAGCATACCTCAAGTGAGAGGTAGTTGCTTTAACTCTAGTTGAGGGGGTTTCTCAATGGATGGAGGTAACTTAGACTTCCCAACTCCGAGTTCTTCAAAACGGTTCCTATTTCTCAAATTCTTCACGGATATGGAGCTTAAATGCAATGCACACTCTGCTATGTATGTATCCTTATCATCTTCACTTGCACCATGCATAATGCAAGCCTCTAAAGGTTCTTTAAGACTCCCATTTAAAGTACTCTTGAATCATGGGATCAATCACTTCAATTTTCGAACAACTCTCGGCCTCTCTAGGCATTTTCATGGCCTTTCTTAAGTCAAATTCAACATTGTCTTCCCCAACCCGCAAAGTCATTTTATCATCTTTCAAATCAATCAAAGCACCCACTGTTGTTAAGAATGGTCTTCCCAAAAGCAACGGGATCTCAACATCTTCCCCCATCTCAAGAATAACAAAATCTATGAGGAAGTACAAACTCTCTACCTTCACTAGCACATCTTCTAATACCCCCATTGGGTACTTGATTGATGATCAGCCAATTGTAGTGTCATGTGTGTAGGCTTCACTTCAACATTTAATTTCTGAAAAACTAAATATGGCATCAAGTTGATGCTTGCCCCTGAGTCGATCAATGTCTTCCCAAACTCTGATGTGCCAATAGTGCTTAGAATGGTGAACTTTCCAGGATCTTGTAATTTTGGAGGCAACTTATTTTGTAGTATGGCACTACACTCTTCATTTAATGGCACCGTTTCAAAATCCTCCAATTTCTTCTTGTTTGCTAGAAGCTCTTTCAAAAACTTGGCATACTTGGGCATTTGTGCCAAGGCTTCTGTGAATGGTATGTTGATATGAAGCTTTTTGAAGATCTATAAGAATTTGGTAAAATGTTGAGCATCTTTATGTTTCCTCAATCGTTGAGGGTAGGGAATGGATGGCACATATGTTTTCACTTGTAATGGTAGAGACAAATCTTGAGATGTATTTGGGAGCCCACTAGCTTGGTTCTCTTCAACCAATTGGTCATCAATACCTTCTTCTTCAGCAATTGTTTCACTCTTACCAAAACCCTCTAGTACTTCAACTTCTCTTCCATTTCTCAATGTAATGGCCTTGCATTGCTCTTTAGGGTTCACCACTATGTCATTTGGAAGAGAGCCTTGTTGTCTCCCTTATTGTCCTCTAGCCAATTGACTGATTTGTGCTTCAAGATTGTGAATTATGGCTTATGAGTGTTGTGTTACTTGGTCAATCGTGGTGTCAAGCTTAGTAATTTCCAAGTCTTGAGACTCCATTCTCCTCAAGCTTGCTCATGTATTTTGAGAAAAGGTCCTCCAAGGTAGGCTTCTTTTATCCTTGGTTGTTTGAGAATTGGTTTTGGAATCCCATTTGTTGGTTATAAGGGTTTTGTTGGAAATCCGGTGGTTGTCTCACATTTGTTTGTTGAAGTTAGGGTTGTTGGTTATCCTTCCATGAGAAATTTGGGTGATTTCTCCACCCGGGGTTGTAGGTGTTCGAATACGGGTCATTTCGTAGACTTGGATTTTGGTAATTGTAGTTCATATTGTATTCACAAAAGACATTTGTTCAGAAGATCCGGGAGTGAACGGGTTTCCGACTTGGCAATCCGTACTTTCATGAGGCCCTGAGCATAGGTCACAATTCACCACCTTCACTTGGGTTACACTAGAGTTGGCTCTCAATTTGCTAACTTGTTTGGATAATGCCTTTATTTAAGCTTGCAATACAGTCACTTCCATTTTCAATACACCGGGTGCTTTCTTGGGTGCTTTCCGATCACTCCCCTTGTGGCTATTTGCAATAGACATGTCTTCTATCAAGTCATAGGCCGCATCCATTGACTTGTTCATTAAGGGGCCACCCGTCCAAGCATCCATAAATTGGTGAGTGGTTAAGTTCATACCCCGGTAGAATTTCTCTACAATAGATCATTTCGACATCCCGTGGCATGGACACATTCTCAACAATTCCTTATATCTCTCTCATGCTTCATACAAAGACTCCGATTCATATTGAGTGAATTCATGAATTTCATTCATCAATTGAGCCACTCTTCCGGGAGGGAAATACTTGCTTAGGAAGGCTTGGGCCAACACATCCCATGTAACAATGAGTCATACAAAGCCTTAGCTCGGTCCATTAGTGAAAATGGGAAGATCATCAACCGAATAGCGTTGTTCGTCGCCCCATTGATTCTAAATGTTGATCAAAATTCCTCAAATGCCCATTTGGATCCTCACTTGGTAAACCACCAAATTGCCCTTTTAATGTCAACATTTGAAAGACATGGGATTTGATCTCAAAGTTATTCGCGGTTATCGTTGGAAGTTGAATTGGTGACATATTTTGATCTACCCTTGGCATCACAAAATCTCTCATGACCCTCTCATTTTCTTCAGCTATCGTTGGGAGTAGAATAGGATCTTGATCCCCCAAACCTCTTTCCATGGCTAGTTTCGAATCCTTCTATTTCTCCGGGTTGTTCCCTCAATATCTGGATGGAAACTCAAATCCTATAAATTGTTTCTCCTTGTACTATGATGCATACAAGAGCAACCGCCTACGAACACAAGGAAATAAACACTAAGTAAATAATATAAATTACTAATAAATCAACTAGTGGTGATATCAATAAATTGCTCAATCCCCGACAGTGGCGCCAAAAATTGATCACTCCTAAATGAGCACTCGCAATAGTACGGAACTGTGGGAGTAGTACAATGATAATAAAGTTCCTTCCACAAGGATTGATGAATTGATTACCACAATTGATTGATTAACTACTATTTAGATAAGCACATATTTGATGACTAAAATATACTACTTAAGCCAATTAAATTAAACTACTACTAGAATGCAATTAATAAAACTTAAACAAACAAGTAAACAAGCAAAGTCACACACAAGCAAAGTCACACACAAGCAAGTGATAGTATTTCGATTAGGAAATTAGGCTAAGACCGTGAATCCACCTACCAATTCTCACCAATTTACAACACACCATTAAAGTTATAATATGCAAGTGCAAATGTAGACTCGTGATAACCCTCTAATAGTAACTACTCTCTCTCGAATAATAGAAACAACACTTATATGCACCAATAATCTATCTCTCGATGGTCATCCGAAATACACACAAGGTCATTAAGCTTAGTGGTTCACTAAGTGAGTCCTAGAGACTAGCCTTGAGTATATCTACCTTACTAGACCTCTATCATGCATTTCATCGAGCACGTTGTGTGCTTCTCCTCTCGGTACATCACACAACAACCAAATAAACACTAAATGCTAGCTAAACACTCAATGTTAATTAAAACATGAAACACATATATATAAACACAAGCAATATGGATAATGTGGTGGTCTTCATTAATGATTCATGGAAAAGGTTTCATCTTGGCCTTAGCCAAGATGAATTTAGTTCATGTTGCAAGGCATAGCTACAAAAGATGTGATTTTCATATAGTCCATAATCAAATACAAGTGCTAAATCAAATAGAGAAAGGTTAAGAAGAGAGAAAGGTTAAGAATAAACTAAGTGCAGATATTCTCTATCTTGGTTGGTTGAATATGCTTGACTTGCTCCTTCTTTTGATGCTCTCCTATATACTCCAAGGTTGGGTTTTTATAGGGGTAAACGGTGGAAAGGTTGGGTATTTGGTGTTTGGTAGAGTGGATTCTAAGTTTGGATAATGAAGTGGAGGTTTGATGAAGTGATTTGGTGGTTTAGAGAGACAAAGATGTGTTCTAAAGAGTTTGGATTGTAATTGGAGAGTTTTTGGACTAAAGGGTCGTGCAAGAGGTGCCTCCTAAAAAGCTGAAATGTGGTATTTATATGTTTGGAAATTAGGGTACAAAAACCTAAGCAGAGCTGATATAGAATGTTTGGGCGTTGTACAAGTCGTTGTACGTAGGGCGCCTATTCAATGCCCACTTATTGGATTGCGAGCGCTATTGGATGGGCGTTGTACGTAGGGCGCTTATACAGTGCCCACCTACTGATCTGAAGTCGCTTGTGGTAGTCTTTGTTTGTAGGACGCCTATATTGCGACCGTTATTCGATTAGGCTTCAGAAATTTCTATTATGGCCCTAAATTCTTTATTATTTTACCAAAATCCCTTGTAAGTGTAGGCTCGTTAAATACTCGATTTATACTCAGAAAACTAACGCAATTGATAGGAAACGGAGGCTACACCAAGTGTAGAAATGAAAGTTATCAATATTTTTTTGAATTTTCTTTGTGACTAATAAATCTATTTATTTTATAGTTGAAATTGAGAAGGCTGGTGATTCAATGGATCAAATGGGGAAGTGGTAGCTGACCTTTCCTCAATAGTCATTGCTTGTTATCGTAAACGACGATCTCAAAGTCAGTGACGGACCTGGAGTGCTGCACGATGGACCGTCTAATAGAGTTGATCCAGTTCTCTTTCTCCATTTTTGTTGTTCTTTCCGGGGGGACTGTTATTTGTTGTTTGATATTGGTTTTGAGGCCAGTTTTGTTTTCTTTGAGGTAGCGTTCCAGTCTAATAATCAAATACTTCACACCTACTTACTTCTGTCACAGATAACAGGTTCGGTGGACTAGTACGTAGGGGAACTAGAAAGATTCATTCCATTCACTTTCTCTCCCTATTTACAATGCAACCAGTTTACTTCCACTTAACACAATATTCTAAATCCGAATATCGTACAATGAAATAACATATGAAGTAGACAGCTAAACCAGTAATTATAGAAGAAGATAATTCTCTAGTCATAATTGAATAAACACGAAGATTGAAAATAAAAGCTTCCACTTTCAGTTTTTTTCTATCATCTTTGAATATTCCACAACCTTACAACTAGACAAATGAAAAGATTGTAAGTGAATTCATGAAGCACTTCATTTAGCATAGCTTGCTTATAATGAAACTTATAATAACAAAAACTTAATTAAACATCTAATTAGTAGACTTAGAAACAAAATTATTCAACATTTGATTGAGAAGTGGTGGAAGAAAAGGCAGTGCTAACCTGTTATTAAACATCCGGAGCTTGAATTTCCAACTGATCAACCATCTGGAGCTCCACTAGCTTCAATCATACATACAAAAATTGATTTTGATCTTCAAGGAACTAAAGGAGCCGTTTGAAGTCGTTCAATTTGGAAAATATTGTGGGAACGTAGAGCAAACTTTTACTGGAATTTTTGCTGCTGAAAACGGAGAAGAACGAAGAAAAGAATTGATACGGTGACGTTTTAGAAAAGTTACAGAAAATGATGACGTGAGTGGACACGTCATGGCCATTTGCCTACGTGTCGTGTCACGTAATCGACGAGGTGCTGGTGTGATTAGTCTTACTTTGACGTGGCTTGCCACGTTGTAACCCACCCCATGATGTGCCCGGGTCAAATTACATAATTAGCTACAGATTGTGCCAAGGCCGAATAGTTGGCCCAAATTTAAAATGATCCGACCCACTTCGCTAATTTAACATAAAAAAAGATGGAATTCAAAACCAAAGTATAAATATTTTCGTAGACTGCATTATTGATTCTTGTGCACAAAACTGAAAATTCATGTACACGCACGCACACACAGTAGACACTATCTATTACTTTCATAATATTTGAAGAGAAACTCAAGTATCACGTCAACATCATCTTCACGAGATAAGCCAAAGCGGAAGATTATTGGTTGCCTACATGCAAATATTTTCCTCTCGATCAATAAATTTATATGCAAATATTTTCCTCTCTATCAATACATTTATATCATGGCCAATTCCAGTAAGATAAACAAAAATTAAGTTGATGTGAATCCATAGGCAGAAAGATACCTTTTCCTTTAATCACTTGGGCACCAATATACTATTCTAATTAAAGATGATCAAATAATATGTCCAGAAGAACTTTTAACACCGTCCTGATATCATAGAAAAATAAAAGGTAGAAGATAATGATTTCAACAAATATAATTCAATGTCTAGACCTAAAAGGTAATTTCGTTATTGAAAATCTAAACAAATCTAATGGTGCCATGGATAATTCAACCTCATATGCCAATATAAAGTTAATATCTAAAAATTATATTGTCAGCTACATGAGTAAAAAACAATGTAGAAACTAAAATTAATATAAGAAAACATCAAAGCTTCGCACAAGAACACCTGATCGGACAGAGCAGTAGAAGTAGCAGCAGAGCGGTTAAACAGTCGAGCATATAGAAACTTAATAACAACTGGAAAAAGAATTTGTGTATGGTTTTGTAGTTTGAAAGCCAATTATATTGTGTTGTCATAAACCGTTTTTTTTTCAATCTAAATACGCGTTTTTTGTTTCTGTGATTCGGTGAAAAATTAACCCTGTATATACAGTGCATTTTTTTTTTGTTCAAAAGCGGTAAAAAAATGCTTTTTTAGCTTTTCTCAAAATATAAAAAAAAAATGTTTTGGGTAGGATTGATTATATTAGTTTTTAAAATTTTGAGTTAAATATATAAAATTAAATTGTTTTATTATTATCATTTTGATTAATTTTCAGAACTATCTTTTTTATTTTTCAAAAGAGTAATTCTACTTTACCCAAATCTAATATTCAAATGATATAGCAACACTTCAGTCATTTTATTTTAAATCATGCAAATTTAATCAAATTTAAATGAATTCAGTCATTTTATTTAAATCATGCAAATCTAATCAAATTTAAATGAATTGACTAGAGTGTTGTGATATCATTTGGACATCAAATTTAGATAAAGTATCATTACTCTTTTCAAAATTAATACACATCATCTTTGTTCCCAAAAAAATAAAATTAAAAATAAAAATACACTATATCGTTGATCTCTCTATTATACGTCTCTCACCTCCATCCAAAGACTAGTTTTTTCTTCTTATTTTATGATAAAATGATTTTCTTTCTATAGTTAACTGGATTATTGGTGACAAATTGTGAGAGTGGTATTGATCGTTTCAGATGATTTTCTTTTAGCAATTGAGTTAGGATTTTAGTGTGATTTCATTTCGTCAAAGATTTGATTTTCTTTGTTGTGATTTTGTTGTTTTGGTTGTGGCTAATGTGCGGTGTTGTTTTCGATTGGTTTTGATTTTTTATGAAGGTCAATTTGGGTTTCTTGGGGTAAGATTGATGTTCATTTGGATTTTGTTTGTTGGGTTCTTCAATAGAAAAAAAATGTTGAATACAATAAGGGTGCGTTTGGTATGCGAGACAAGACAGAACAACATGAGACAGTTTGTTCTTGTCTCACGTTTGGTACGTCCTTATCATGGGACAAGTGTCAAAAAAACCAATTTACCCTTTAATTTTCAAACAATTATAATCATGTCCAATAAATTATATGATATATAATATTATATATAATAATATTTATAATATATATATTTATATATATATATATATATATATAATATTATATTTAGTATAAATATAATACAAATATAGTATAATATAATAATATGTTAATATATAATATTATAGTCTATGTTGTTATATATATATATATATATATGAGGGGTACTTTTGTCATTTGAACACCTTGTTTCGTTCTGTCTCTGCAATACCAAACGCATAACAGTACAGTTTACAGTTCGGTCCAGGTCTTTCAAACACAATATAGAACAACATGTCATGTTTTGTCCAGTCCAATCCAATCCAATCCCACATTGCTCTATCTCATCTTCGTATCAAACGCACCCTAAGTGAACATGATTTTTATTAAACAATACTGAAATCGAATCCAGTCCAATCCAATCCAATCCCACATTGTTCTATCTCATCTTCGTGTCAAACGCACCCTAAGTGAACATGATTTTTTATTAAACAATACTGAAATCGAATATATATATTAAATTTCATCGGTACAAAAATCAAAATCAAAATCAAAATCAAACTTCAAAGTTCAAACTTACTTCTAGAAAAGGAATTGTTTCCATATGCATGATATCATTCTCAGAAAATTCTTCTTGGTGCTTGATATCCTTTTGAGACAATTCTTCCAGATATTTGATATGAGACAATTCTTCCAGATATTTGATATCACTCTCAGACTCTTCCATAATATTTTGTATGTGTATAAGAAGCAAATTTTAGGGTTTAAAAGTTAAAAAAAAATATTTAAGAAAACAAATTAACGGTGAACAGTGAATGTGGTTTTTTATTTTTATTTCTTTAAAAAGGAAAGTGTGGTTTTATTTGATTTATTTTTAGAAGATTTTTTGAAAAAAAAAAAATTGTCTGTACTTTAAGTAATTTTGATAAAGAAAAAAAAAATACTAAATAATTTAAAAGTGAAGTGTAAATAGGTAAATAGAGGAGTGTGAATAACACCACTCAATTGCTAAAAGTAATAAAAAAAAATAACGACCTAACTTGTTAGGTTTGGGTTACCCATTAAATAAGTTTGGGTACATTTTAAAACTCAATAAACTAAAGGGTTTGGATTGAGTAAATTTGGGTTTGATCCATTTACCCTTCATTTCGATTCGACTCATTAACAGATATAAACTCAAATATGACCCATTAATAAAACAGGTTACATGATCTAACCCCACTAATCCATTTATTACACAACCCAAACTAATACATAAATTACAACTATAGCCTTATTTAATTTGAAAAGTTATGATTTAATCCTTGGATTAGTAATTGTGTCAACTCATAATCTATTTGGCTTGTTTACTAATCAGGAATTCTATCTGGGAAAGAGAATTAAGTTCTTGATTTTTGAATTCATGTGCTTACTAAATTTTAAAGGAATTAAGTTCTGTGTGTAAGCACGTGCATGCGTGCTTGTGTGAATTGTGAATTGAAAAAAGTTTGATGAAAATCAAAACACTTTTTTCTTTTTGTTAATATAAAATTTTTTATTTGTTAGCTTCAGCCATATATATATATATATATACACACACACACAAGGGTATTTTTGTAATCAACTTTATATAAATTTGATTTCATCTCCAATTCTAAAAAAGTTGGTAAAAAAAGTAATGGAATTTAATAAGTTAACTCTTATTCCCTTACATTTTCGTTCTGATGGAACTTGTTTCCGGTTCATTTCATTCCAGATTAGTAAATATGCATGTTAAGATGAATCTCCCATCATGAACAATTAAACAAATCGATCTGATTGTAAACATATAATTATTTATTTCAGACTCATGTCAGAATTATTTTTTTCCCGAGTCGAATTCCCTTTTTAAAGGGGTGTATTGAATTAGGATTTTAATAGACAATTTTAGGAAGTAAAAGTTCGGTGGTATTGGATTGAGACTTTTTAATAAGTTAGATAAATCTAGTGGTATTCTATTAGTAATTTTAAGATTTAAAAAAAATCCATAATATATGGTGGTATTAGATCCAGACTTTTAAAATACAGCAAATTATCCAGTGATATTGGATAGAGATCACGATTTGTAGGATTTCATGACAAAATGAATTGTCTCTGACTTTTTTAGTAATAACTATAAATACAAAAACCCCAAAATTGTCTTGTACTCTCCCATTAGACTTTCTAGACTTTTCATGGTGTCACCCCATCAGATCTTCATCCTAAATCTACCAAAGTAAAGAAATAAAAAATAAAAAAATCTCCCATATATGGTTATGGTGAATCCATGCTTTCGAAAATCTCTTCACCAAATTATGAAAAAAATAACTAAAAATCCACATAAAAACTTTTTAAAAAATCCATGGTGATGAAGAAGATGATCAGAGAGTAGGTGGTGGGGAGTGTAGGTTGTGGACTGGTGAGGAAGATGGTGAGGGAGAGGAGGTAAAAGAATGGGTGGTGGAGACTTGGGAAGAGAGAGTGGGTGGTAGACCGGTGGGGAAGATAGTGTAGGACTGTGGGTGATGAGGTGGAAGTGGTCTTCCACCTCATCACCCATAGTCCCGGTGGAGAAGATGGTATGGGACAGTAGGTGATGAGGTGGAAGTGGTCTTCCACCTCATCACCCACAGTCATACACCATCTTCCACATCAGTCCACCACCCACTCTCTCTTCCCAAGTCCCCAACACCCACTCTTTTACCTCATCACCCTCACCATCTTGTCCACAACCCACACTCTCTTCCCAAGTCCCTACCACCCACTCTCTGATCATCATCTTCACCACTATAGTTTTTTTTTCCTATTTTTTGGTGGATTTTTTTTATTAAAAAAATCATATTTTGGTGAAGAGATTTTCGAAAGCATGGCTTTACCATAACCAAATTTGGGAGAATTTATATATATATATATATATATATATATATATATATATATATATATATTTCTTTGTTTTGGTAGATTTGGGATGAATATTTGATATGGGTATGGAAGTTAAGAAAGATGAGGATGATTTTGAGAACGTGAAAAGTTTGATCGGAGAAGGCAGGACAATTTTAGAGTCTTGGTATTTATAGTTATCACTAAAAAGTGCGAGACAATCCATTTTGTCACGAAGCCGTATAAATCTTAATCTTAATCCAATACTATCAGACAATTTGCTACCTCTTAAAAGTTTGGATCCAATATCACAAGATATTATGGATTTTTTAACAAAAATCTTAGAAGTCCTAATCAAATACCACAAGACTTATCGTCTTATCTAACTTGTTGACGGTAATTTTTGGATCATGTGGGATTGATCACGCGTCGAACAAGTGAATGCAAATTGATGAACAAATTATTATTTTTAAAAAGAAAGGTGTGAAAGCAAAACACAGATTTACGTGGTAAAAACCCCAAGGTGGGGAAAACATCCATAGTTGTCAAAAACGGCAAGTAAAAATCCACTATGAATAAAATAATTACACGCTCAACCTTGCCTGCCTTCTCTGAAATCGATTTTCGTTAACCCTCTATAGGCCATGTTTAGGGTCTATTTATATCTGTTGTAGAACCTAAATTCTTGGCGTACAAGTCAGGGAAATCCCCTAGATAAAAGTCTAACTTGTTGAAGTCGTGTTGCTCTTTTTTCGCTAATTGTATTGTATTATATTTAGGCTTCTAACCTAATCTAGACTTTGATGTCTATAAGGATGTTTACTTCCTTATCAAAGTGCACTTCTAGGCGTCTGTTTTGAGTAGGATTCGTATTTGTAGTTCTTGAGTTGTAATTCGATTGAATCCGATACAGTCCACGTGTAAGACAGTCGATCAATTATTGTTTTTGGTTCAGTTTGTCTCCTAATCGGCTCTGTATCCTGATCGAATGCCTTGCCCCTACCATCTTGATAAACCGACCGAGTCTTATATCCCTGATCGAATACTTGGCCCCGACCATCTTGATAAATTGATCGGGTCTCTATCCCTGACCGCTTACATTTATCTTGGTCAAGATTTTGCCAAGTGCTCTGTGGTTAATGAATGATCGGTTTAGCTTATTTATCTTTTTGATGATATGGCCACCCTGGACTATAATTTCTTCTAAGGTTTTATGTCGATCAAATTTTACTAATAACAATAACCCCTTAAACATACAAGGCCGGGTATTTCACTCGACAAATTGTGTTTAACCTGTTCCTTATTCTCGTCTTATAATTCATTAATGCTCATTTAATGTTTTACAACTATCATCCAGGTCACTTCAGCTGACGCAATCATATGGCCGCTTTTTGAATTTCAAATGGAGCATGGGTTTTGATTTTTTACGCACATACTTCACTCTCACTTGGTGACGTGTACGCTTCTGATGATGTCACTTATATCTATATATACTTTGAAACCTTTTGTCTTCTTTTTTCACGACTTTTGGAGATTCTCTTCCAAGTGAAACCTTAGACTTTGCCTTTGAGTTCTTGGTTTCTTTTTCTTTTGTCATTCCTTTTGTTCTTCCACTGCTTTCATTATCACTCTAGGTATGGACCCATCTCTTTGTTATCGTTATTTTGAACTTCTCATACATGTTATCGAGGCAGGTGATAACAAGAATATCGCTAGGCTTGAACTCATTCTTTGGGGTCATTTTCATTCATACACCACTTCATTTCAACCCATTGCTCTGAACATTGATTATTCTATGGCCTGTGCTGAGTTTGTTCCTTCATCTACTAATACTTCTGGCTTTGTTCCCATTGGTGGTTGTACAGATATGTCGAAGTCAACTAGCACCAGACGGGCTTCCAAAGCTATACCCAAGGAGACCACTCGTTTGGTGTACGATCTGAAAATAACTTCGTAAACACTAAAGATGAAAGACGTTCCAAGAGAACGATGGGCTCATATGCTGAAGTTCACGGTCAATCAACCTTGTTCGTTTGACTCGGAGATAAATATGGTGACAGAGGATGAACTTGTTAAGTTTCGAGATCAGTTTGATCTTCCGCTTCCGGTACGGCTATCTTGCAGTGCTGATCGGGCCATATGGAATCCTCCTCGCGGTGCGGTTGCGATCTATGGTGCCATGTTGTCTTATGGGGTTACTCTTCCTCTCCATAGACCTGGAAAAATGGGTGTGCGGATCGGGTTGGACCAAACCCGACACGACCTATTTATTAAATGGGTCGTGTCGGGTCATCCCGTTTATTAAACGGGTTGAACTTCTTAAACCCAACCAACCCAACCCATTTAATAAAAAACGTGTAACCCAACACAACCCGTTTAACCCGTTTATATTACTTTTTTTTTTTCTTTTTTCTATAGTAATAATTATTAAAAATATACTATAAATCTAAATTAAACATATTCTTAAAAAACAAATATAATAACCAACTAAACCACATCTCAATTTATACGAGCTACAAAAAGACTATAAAGTTTATACAATCCACAAATGATAGAATATATAAACAAAAATAAACAATTAAAACTAATAAAAATGATAAATAAAGACATATAGTTCAACTGTTGAGGTCTCAAACTCCGTATTCGATAAATTCTTGGCAATTTCAAGCTGAAAATTAAAACAATACAAAAATTAGTTATTTATCATTAAACCATAATGGTTGTTGCAAGTATTCCCACAAATTATTTTAATTACATATTTTTCTCAAACTAAACGTGTCAACCCGTCAACCCATTTGCGAAACCCGACCCAACCCGTTTATTAAACGGGTCAACCCGTTTACCAACTCAAACCCATTTAACTCGACCTAACCCAACCCAACCCAAATTCGTCGGGTTCATGTCGACCTGTTGTGTCGTGACCCAAATTGCTAGGCCTACCTCTCCAGCCTATTTTTGCTCGATTTTTGGCAGATGCAGCCATTGCCCCCTCTCAACTAACTCCTAGCACATATAAGGTTTTGATTAGCTTATTGCATCTATGGAAGAAGCGTGGTGCCAAGTACTCCCCGACCGCCCAGGAGATACGCAACTTCTATACCTTGGGTCGATCAGATGTATGAGGCACTATTTATCTCCAGTCATCGTCACCGAGTGCTTGAGTTCCTCACGGTTATAAAGAGAAACCAACTTCTCCTTCGGATAAAGATCATAAAGGATTCATTTGAGGGTTTCCTTAATCAAACAAATATTGGAATAACAACTGGTTCTTCGTAGATGGCGGCTGGGGTGAAACTGTAGTGGCCGATCCTTCCTAAGGTCTGGGTCGAAATAATGTCCCAAGGTATTTCTGCAGCCCCAGTCGTTGGAACAAGACTGCTCCGTCGATGACAAGGAGTCGAGTTGACATAGTTGTCAAGGCAGCCCAAACTTCTTGGGAGACGAGGGATCGGTGATCCCTGTTTGTAGAGAAAGACTTGATCAACCTAGGGCTTTTTCTAGAGATCTTGGCTCGACGCAGACAATGTAAGTCTTCATTGGTGTGTTGTCTAGTTTTATTTATGTATTGTGTTGTTACTTCATGTTATATCTTTCATTGTAGTGCACGAGATAGATATCGTTACCGGTGAGAAGGCTGAGAAAGCTAAAAATCTTGATCAGGTTAAGTAGGAAGGCTGCAGCTGATAAGATTGCCAAGGGCACTGCTCCCCTAAGCATTCTCTGGTAGAACATACATATAAGTCTAATCGTGATCTGTTGGCGGCTTCTACTGATCAAGCCGATACAAGTGATCGTGAGGCCCCCCACATCGGGGTAAAAGGGGATCATCCTAGGATAGGTCAACCCTAGTGCTGTCTACCTCCGAGGGGTCCAATCGTGAGAGATCCAGTCTGGAAAGGTCAAACCAAGATAGGCCTTCTAAAGACAGATCTCATATAAGTGAATCTATGAGGGGTAAATCTCATGAAACAGAAGAGTCTGGCAGGGTCTTTATCAATAAGTGGCCAAAACAGTGAAGGGGGTCTTCTGCCCTCGAGGCTATTCTTAAAAGAGCGAATGCCTCGCATGAGGTTGATCCACCACGGTCTCAGCCAGAGGCTGCACCTATTGTTCTTGATGAGGATGAGGATGAGGATGATGAAGACCAATAAACTTTGACCGACCTTATTTTGCGGGAACAAAGGTCAAAGAACATAAGTGATCAGGTGGCAGCATCTCCATCTTCTCTTCCTCTTAGCGCAGTCAGGGCAACTGATCTCATTGCACCCTTGTTAGAGTTGTTCCGGTCCAAAATGACCGCCATCCTACTGAACCATTAGCACACCGCTCGGGGAAAGCTCTAATGCAGCTCTCCATCAGGCGTATCAATTTTTTTTTTGACTCTGTCTCTGATGATGGTGGACCTGACTCGGAAGAGCGGTTTTTTGATGTTGGGATGCTAGATGTTACTGAAAAAGAGGCCCTTCTCCATGTGCTTAAGTCGAGAACTGGTGCAACAGTTAAATTAGTTGAAGATGTTGGGCCTCTTCCACAGGATAGTGTCAGTGAAGGTCAAGATCCTAAGGGACAAAGCTTAAAGGTTTTAAGATCTGCTTTCCTAACCAGGGATGCCGTTGTGGCTTCGGAGGTACAACCTGTTACAAGCCAAAACTTGCCCTTAGCTCCTAGAGTTACTACTAGGTCTATTCCCTCGGTTCATGACATATCAATTCTTTTAACGACTACTCTGGCTGCAGAGTCCTCCCATTCTCCATCACTCAACAGTTTTCACGCCGACCCTCTTTCAATGCTCCAATCGATGTCGTCAGGTGTCGGGTATATTGAAGAGGGATATTGGAAGGATGCTAGAACCGCTGCTGATTTTGAACGGATCCGTATGATATTCAACAACGGCGTTTTTGTAAGTTCTTTTTCTTATACCCTCTTTTGTCTATCAGTATGCTATCTTACAATTTTTATGGACTTACTTTTTCTCTACAGACAGTAGAGGAGCTGACTCAGGCCTTATCTGAGCAGAAAAGGAAAGCCAATGAGATTTCTCTTACTGAGAAATATGAGGCATTGAAGTCTTCCTCTACTAGTGCTTCCAATGTCAGCCAGTATGAGGAAAAGCTGAAGGCACATGCTGCAACCGAGATTGCTTTGAGGAGAACAATCGTTTATGTTCAGAGCAGGGCCTCTGCTTCTAAATCAACTCTTAAGGATATTACCACATGAATGTTGAGTTAGAGAAAAAGGTCGCCAAAGCTGAATTGCAGGACACTGAGCTCGAGTCCTCTTAGCTGAAACAGCGGCTAAAAGGCCAAGAAAGAGACTCAGCTTGCCTAAGATACCCTCACATCTGCTCAACAAACTATGTTAGAGGCGCAGAAAGCATCTGAGGAGGCTTATCTTAATTATGAGCATATGGCTAAGGATCTGGAGCAACAACAGGTTAGCATGGAAGTGCTTTATCAGAAAGCCAAGTTTGACCTTAAAGCTCATAATGTAGATCGATACAAGAGGTCTCCAGCTTTCGATGCAACCTTACTAAGGGAGTTTGAGAGAGGGCTTGTGATGGCTAGAGTGTTCTTTGGCGCTAAGGAAAAGTCCCCCAAAGAGGCTCGTCGAAAATGAGACAGAAGATAAACAGGCATAAAGCAGAGTCTGTGGAGGCCATTAGGAACCAGAGAATCAAATGAAAGGCCTACTACATATCAATTGGAAAATACCCTCATCTAATGCACCTCGAGCTTCTCACGACCCCTTCATTGGTGTCCTTTCATTCTAAGAGGGTGGAAGGTGATCTAACTAAGGGGATTGACGTAGGTCCTTTGCCAAATGTTGACTACTCTCCCTTCATGTCTGTTAACCCCGATGACCATATTTTATGGCCTGATTTTGGAGATTTTGGTGAGCATCATAAGAACGATGCTCCCCTTTCTGGTTTCGGAGTTCTTCTAAGGTTACGGACACCTGATTTCTCAACTCTATTTGATGTACCCATGATTTTGTAATACTCAATAAAAAAATCAACATTATGAAAATCTCTTCTTTGTTTGTATTTGATGTGCATTACCATGTGGTCAGGATAATTTAGAACTTGAGTAATCGCATTCAATTAATCCCAACATAGATAATTTATTAATGCTCACAGCTGAATCGAAACTACTTCATTTATATTATGCTAAGTCTACTTGAACTATGCATTCTCGTGCCAAGTAAATCGCCATTAACTTCGTCAGAACTGTTTCATTAGGTTACATGACACTGATTCTATCGTCCCATCTTTGACCGAATATCTTTAGGAAGTAGAGTTTGTTACAATTCAAATTTAGGCGTTGTTCAGAGGGGATCTCTTGTGTTAGCCGATCGGTTACTCTTACCCCCTGACCGTCTGTTCTCTTATGCTTTTTTGTCAAGTGGTGTTCTTTCGTAAACCATCTTTGTTTTAATTTATAAACTCTTGTATTTTATCTGTCAACTAATTCATTGAGACGTCTCCCAACAATCTATTGATCAAGATCCGTTGTAATGAAGTATATTATATTCTACTATATCTACAAATGCTTAATGATTCATTTTGCCTCGGCTTTGTAAGTGGAATTATGTGTTTCATTTAACTATTGTCATATCCTATCGTGCGTTTATAGCCCGAATGCACCTAACAGTGCTTCTATTGCACCCAGGTGGTTTTGGCTATACACTGTCTCTTACAACATGTGTTTTTAGCCCCCTCAGTGACCCCATCAACATTAAATGACTTTTAAGGTATCCCGATACTGTTAACATAGAACATTGTACTTGACGTCTGAATTGTTCCCTCAAAGGGGGTTTTTATTGAATGCTAAAGAAAACACAAAACCATTAGCTAATAATTCAACTCTATACTAATAAGAAAGCATTTAAAAAATGAGGAACTCCTATGGATAGAATATCTTTAAGTACTGAGCGTTGCATGGCTTGGGCAGTTCACTTCCCTCCGGAAGGGATAAGCGTTACGTTCCATTTCCGGCCAGCCCGACAACCTGGTATGGTCCTTTCCACCTATCTGCCATTGATCATGTTGATTTATCTCTTGTATTAGGCAATACCCTTCTCAGAACCATATCTTCGAGTTGGAACCTTTTAACTTGAACATGCAAGTTGTAATATCTGGCCATTTTTGCTAATAGGCAGCATTACTTATTCTTGACACGTCCCTTCTCTCCTCCAACTCATATAGGTTCTGTTTTATCATTTCCACATTTGCCTCGGGATTAAAAAACTATACCCTTGGTGAGTTATGGGTTACCTTGACCAGGATCACTGCCTTTGTCCCAAATGCTTGTGAGTAGGGTGTCTCCCTTGTTGACGTTCTTTCTGTAGTCTGATATGACCACAAAACTTCATGCAACTTGTCTGCCCTAATTTCCTTTCCTACAATGTGTGCTTGATTATTTTGTTTACTGCTTCCGTCTGGCCGTTGGTTTAAGGATGGGCTGGGGTGGCATAGTAATTTTTTTTACCAAAGTCCTGGCATGTATCTATAAAATTGTCACTATCGAATTAGGTTCTGTTGTCTGTGATTATTGTTTATGGGATCCCAAACTGATGGATGATATTTTTCTTCATAAAACCGGTTGTGTTTGCCTCAGTTATATGCGCCAGTGCTTCTGCTTTGACCCACTTTGTAAAGTAATCCATCGTCATTATAGCATGTTTTGCTCATCCTTTGATTGTCGTTGGTATTTGGCCAATCAAATCTATTCCCTAAATGGCAATATCAAGTTCTTCAACTTCTCGGGTGGCTTCTTGATATCATTTGCTATCCTCTGGCAGCTGCTACATTGTCCTACGACATCCTGAGCATTCTGGAACAAGGTTGG
This sequence comes from Dipteronia dyeriana, assembly GCA_032871835.1. Taxonomy (NCBI): domain Eukaryota; kingdom Viridiplantae; phylum Streptophyta; class Magnoliopsida; order Sapindales; family Sapindaceae; genus Dipteronia; species Dipteronia dyeriana. Next base: position 2,188,666 of record CM065303.1, read on the forward strand.
CCAGTAGAAGCCTTGTCTGAGAGCTTTATGTGTCAAGATTTTACCTCTAGAGTGGTTCCCACAAACCCCTCTATGGATACTTTTTAATATCTGTTTGCTCTCCGCTGGGCTGACACATCTATGTAAGGCCTTAGAGAACCCTCTCCAGTACAATTCTCCCATGATTGTTGAGTATCTGGTAGCTCTATACTTAAGACTTTTTACCTCTGTTGCTTTTGTAGGAAGTGTTCCATTCTCTAGGTACTCTCTGATTGGGGTTATCCAAGTAACCTGCTCTCCTTCAATCAGTCATACTTCTCCCAATGCTTCTGTTTGGCCTTCAATGCTTGGCTTTTTAAGGTGGGCGACTGGGATTGTTTTCGACCATATACTGGTAGCCGAAGTCAGCTTCGATAAAACATCCGCTTTTTCGTTCTTTTTCATCGGGTTTTGAGTTATCATATACGCCTTGAACCTTTCAAGCAATATCCTGGATATTCCTAAATATGCGGCCATGTTGTTGTCTTTAGCCTAATATTCATCCAAGACCTGATTGACTACCACTTATGAGTCACTGAATATTTCCAGTTCATCTGCCCCTAGAGCTGTACAAACCGTAAGTCTTGCCAGCAGTGCCTCATACTTGGCCATGTTGTTAGTGGCTTTGAAATCAAACCACACAGCACATTCCACATGATCTCCTTCTAGGGTGGATATGACTATCTCGGCCCAACTGCCATGCTTGTTTGACGATCCATCCACATGCAGCTTCCAGATAAATTCATCCTTCTCTCTCAATATTCTGATAACCTCACTATTTGGTTCAGTGAATTCGACAATCAGGTCAGCTACCACTTGTTTTTTTATCGCAACTCTCAAACTCACTCAGCTCCACTGCCTATTTGGTCAATCTCCTCGACACATCCGGCTTTGATAAGATTTGTTTTAGTGGTCAATCAGTGTATACTTCAATCTTATGAGCATGAAAATAAGGTTCAATTTTCTTGCTGCAATTACCAGTGCCAGTGTCATTTGTTCGGCTGGTGAATACCTAGGCTCCGTAGGAAGTAAGGATTTACTGGTGTAATATACCTGCTTTTATATCCCTCCATCTGACCTAATCAGTATAGATCCCGTCACGACAGCTATCATAAACAGGTATAGGTAGAGCACTTCTCCTTCAAAAGGTTTAGATAAATTTGGTGATTTACCTAAGTACTCTTTGATCTTCCTGAACGCCTGTTCGCATTCGTTGCTCCATTATACCCCCTTGCCTTTTTTGATTGCCTTGAAGAAAGGTAACCATTTGTCTGTTTATTTGCTGATGAACCGATTCAAGGATGCTAGACAACCCTTTAACCTTTGGATCTCTTTTATTGTCTTGGGGACTTCATTTCTTCCAGTGCTTTTATTTTCTTGGGGTTTACCTCAATCCCCATTTAATGGACTTGAAATCCCAAAAATCTGTCTGATGGTACCCCGAACAAACACTTCTTTGGATTAAGTTTCATATCGAATGTTCTCAATACCTTAAGCGTTTCCTTCAGGTCTGTTTGATGGTTTGCAGACCTTATGCTTTTTGTTAGCATATCGTCCACATACACATCCATATTTTTACTGATCTGTCAGGCAAACATCTTATTTACCAATCTTGGGTAAGTTGCCTCGACATTCCATGACTCAATTGCAGTACAACCCATGGTTGGTTGTAAAAGAGGTTTCATCTTCATCTGGTTCAAACATTCAGATATGGTTGTACCCCAAATAGGCATCCATGAAACTTCGTAACTCGAGGCCAGCTGTTGCATCCACCAACTGATCAATTCGAGGTAGGGGAAACTGTCATTTGGACATGCTTTATTAAGGTCAATGAAATCCACACACATCCTCCACTGACCGTTTTTCTTTTTTACCAAAACCACATTAGCAACTCAGTCGGGGTATTTTGTTTCTCTGATAGATCCTGCTGCTAGCAGTTTCTCCACTTCTTTTTTTATTGCCTTACTCCTCTTAGTATTTAACCGTATTTTCTTCTGGATGACAGGTTTTCGATCGGGATCAACCGCTAAGTAATGAGAAATTGTCCTTGGGTCGATTCATGGCATGTTTACGTGCTCTCAAGCGAACACATCTTTATATTCCTTTAGTAGGTTGATCGTCTCACCCTGAACCTGTCGTGTCAGTCGAGCCCCGAGTTTTATATTTTTCTTGGGGTCATTATCGATGATCATGACTTTCTTGGTTGGTTCATCTTCCTGATTTCCCTATTCTGTGGGGATGTCTCCCTTGGGTCAAGGTCGAATCGAGTTGGGGTTTCAGCCCCAACCTCTACCTCATCCATCTTCAGGTTTCCACTTCCTTTGAAAACATCTATGTGCATCACCCCCGACTCTGCTCTTTCTCTAAAAACAATGAGATTTGCCTTACTCGCCACTCCTGTGAACTTTTCATGATTTCCACTCTTTCTTTGATTGGGAATTTTACCATCAGTGCATAAGTAGTCGTTATAGCTTTTGTCTTATTTAGGAAGGGTCGGCTCAACAAGGCGTTGTATGGTAGGTTTTCTACATTCACAACTACAAAATCTAGCAATACTGTTTTGACGTAGGGAAAGCTCCCAACTTCCCCTGGTAAACTGACTGTCCCTAAAGACCTTATCTCTGCTTCTCCAAAACCTTAACAGAATTCTGAGTGGTTGGAGATCTTTTCTTTACAACCCGAGTTGGTCAAACGCTTCTACACTCAAAATGTCAGTCGAGCTGCCATTATCAATCAGCACTCTCATGACCTCCATGTGTCCCATACGAATAGACACCACAATCGCATCGTTCGGTTTCACTTCTGATGTGTGAATGTCAGCTTTGGTGAAGACTATCAAGCTCTACCCCTACTTGGATCTTTTTTGGTCGAGTCCTAGCATATTTACTTTCAAGTCCTTCTGGCTATCTATGGTCTCTCTAACCTCTGACATTCTTTCTCTACTGTTACCCCCAGTATGTGGCCCACCAAAGATGGTATTGATCTCTCCACTGTCTGAATCTCTCATAGAACTCTTTTAACTTCTGACATGATTCTCCGTCAGGGCATCTCTATACCGATCATCCCTACTTCTAAGGATCACATATTTAAGGTGACCTTCTCTGATAAATTTTTCAATATAATCCCTCAACTTGTAGCATTTGGAAGTCTCGTGGTCATTCACTTGGTGAAACCTGCAATACTTGGTAGTGTCTCTCCGGGCAGAGCTTGACGGTTTTAGGGGCTTCTTGTATTAATTCTTGTCTTCTATTACATTCAAGTTCTTTTTCTGATTTTGGCTAACGGGGTATAATTGGTGTAGTGGCGTTTAAAGTGCTTGCCTCATTTACCTTCATATTTGCCCCCATTTTTTTCCTTTCCTTCGTTGCTTCTCTGGTCACCTTTGCCATTACTTTTTGAAGTGCTTTAATGATTCTTTCGATAGTTGTCGGGCAGACATCCATGTATGAATTCTCCATTGTGAGCGATCTGCTCTTCTTCTGTCATAACGTATTCCCCGAAGTGATCTACCACGCTTGCATACGTGGTGGGTCCCTTTTGTCTCAAAATTAAGGTTAAATGGTTATGTTGCAGGCTGTTGATGAATAAGGAAACCACTGCATCATGATTAGGATCCTGAACCTCATATGCTTCTTCTAAGAACCTGATCAGATAGTTCTTTAACTTCTCGTCGTTCTTTTGTCTTAAAATGGATAAGGCTGACACGAACTTTCTCCGTTGGATATCTCCCATGAATTGTCTAGTGATGATGGAACCAGCTGTCAACCCCCCGAACCACCTGGATCCCTGATCTCTCAGTGTTTGTGGGAACATTCGGCACATAAGTGTTGCATCATAATCATATTATGCCATTGCACTCTAGTTCCTCCTTACATGTTCTTAGGGGTCAGTACCGGCCTTAAACTGTTCCACATGTGGCATCCTGAAGTTTTTTGAAAAACAAGCCCGCCTTATTGAGTTAATGATTGGACTCCCGAAACTCTCCACCAGAAGGTTTCCCATGTTTTACCTTCGTTCAAGAACCTCTATTCTTCTAATAATGGCTTCTTGTTCCCCTTCTGGCTCCCTATGCTCGTCAAACATCTTGTGCATAGTAAGCCCATATGGGTCTCTGGGAATTCACCCATTGATTTAGGCATTATAGGGATTGCGCATTACCACCTGGGTTGGTACTTTACGCCTCCTATAAGTGTTTCGTCATCACTCGAACTTGATTGAGACCTTTTTCTCTGACCATCATCCTCATCTGCCTGCTCGGGGTCATCTTATGCTCATTGATATCTTCCTGTGTTTTCATATAAACTGGACTCCTTACGTTCCCCTACTCCTCTTTTTTCACGGTGGTCATTCCTCTTGCGGGAATGTCCCCTTTTTTCACGACTCTCTTCTCTTGCTCTTCCGGATTTGTAGGGCACAACTGGAGTGGTTGCCACTATTTCGGATTGTACCTTTAGACCCTGTGCCACCACCGGTATGGAAAATTGGTACGGTGAGCTCAGATTAGCGGTAGTTGTTATGCTGATCCCATGCCTAACAGCATCATCAATGACTTTTAGCAAGGATTCTTGAATTTTCCTGAACGCGTCTGGAGAAATCCCAACGGTTACACCAGTGGATGTAATGATGTCAGGCTTGGTTGAAGGCGGAGTCCTTGTAGATGGATCTCCCCCGACGGTATTGGTATCAGCAATGTTAACATCACGCGAGGCTGCAGTGATCCATGAAGATAAACTTCTGTCTCTACTGGAAGTCATGATGTTGTTTCTTATGAGTTTTATCAAAATATCAACCAGAGATTATGAACATTCAACCTATATGTTACTCACAGAGGTTAGCTCCTTCTTCTAGCGTCAGTTGTTGACGGAGATTTTTGGATCACGTGGGATCGATCACGCATCGAACAAGTGAATGCAAATTGATGAACAAATTATGATTTTTAAAAAGAAAAGTGTGAAAGCAAAATACAGATTTACGTGGTAAAAATCCCAAGGTGGGGAAAACATCAACGGTTGCCGGAGAACGACGAGTAAAAATCCACTATAAATAAAATAATTGCACGTTCAACCTTGCATGCCTTCTCTTAAATCGATTTTCGTTAACCCTCTATGGGCCATGTTTAGGGTCTATTTATATCTGTTGCCTAATTCTTAGCGTACAAGTCAGGGAAATCCTCTACATAAAAATCTAACTTATTGAAGTCATGTTGCTCTTTTTTCGCTGATTGTATTTTATTATATTTAGGCTTCTTACCTAATTAGACTTTGATGTCCATAAGGATGTTTAATTCCTTATCAAGTGCACTTCTAGGCGCCTGTTTTAGTAGGATTCGTATGTATGGTTCTTGAGTCATAATTCGACTGAACCCGATACAGTCCACATGTCAGACAGCCGATCAATTATTGCTTTTGGTTCAGTTTGTCTCCTAATCGAATGCCTGGCCCCGACCATCTTGATAAACTGAACGGGTCTCTATCCTCGATCGAATACTTGGCCCTAAACATCTTGATAAACCGACCAGGTCTCTATCCCCGACCGTTTACATTTATCTTCGTCGAGATTATACCAGGTGTTTTGTGGTTAATGAATGATCGGTTTAGCTTATTTATCTTTTTGATGACGTGGCCACCCCTGACTATAATTTCTTCTGAGGTTTTGTGTCGATCAAATTTTACTAATACCATAAATAATTAAAAAGACTCAATTCAATATCACTAGACTTTTATTTCCTAAAATTATCTATTAAAATTTCAATCCAATACACTCCCATTATAATCATACTCTTTTTTAAAGTAAAAAAAATAATCATATGTAACAAAACACAACTATCTTACACAAATTTCCTATGAATAAACTAAATCTATAAATAAAATCTAGATAATCTTCGTAAAGTCCAATGACTAATCCTAAAAATCTAGTACACATAATTATAATAGTCTTTAAAATCATACAAATTCATAAAATCTTTAACACCTCAAAATTATCAATTAAAATCTCAATCAAATTCACCCGTTAATAACTCAAATTTTGAAAATAATTTCCCTTTTGTTTAGGTTAAATCCATTTTAATCGATGTAGTTTGACCTAATACACAAACTGGTCCCCTGGTTTTAAGCTTTATCGTGACAGGTCCTTACAGTTTTTAAAAAACTCAATCTGAGTCCCTACCATCCAAATCCGTTAGGGTTTCGTGAGATTACATCCAAGTGCTAAGGGCAAAATAGTAAACCGACATGAGAATGCTCGAGAAACTGGTTTGACGAAAGGTATTAAAGTAATTTGATTAATAAATTAAAAAAAAAAAACAAAAAACTTTAATATATTTCAACCCATACACCGGTCTACACGTGGCCGACCACACCCTATTAACAACGAGTTGTGGTCCTAAACATATTCACATCGTTTTCATTTTTATTTTCTTGAGAGCCAAACAACATGAAACCAATTCGTGCCAAAAACCATACAAACTCACCAAAAGCTTTCAATTTTGAGTGCCTATTTGCAGTAATAGTTGCGTCTGAAGTGTTGGTGTTCGTGTTGACGTTTGTGATGAACCGTAGTTGGACGAACAGTGTATTGTGAGGAATTCTGAAGCAAAATCTTTAAAGGTTAGTTTTTTTTTCACAGATTAAGTTAGTTTTATATTTTTGCTTGATATTTGTTGCATGCAATGTGTTTATGTTGTGTGTTTTCATAGACGTTGAAAAGTTAGGGTTTTTCTGTTTGGTTAAATTTGGGGGTTTTCGATTCAAAGTCAATTAACTGTAATTAAGTGTTGATTAAGTTGTTTGAAGTTTATTTGTGAACAAAAACAGTGTAATTTTTCAAAAAAAACTTGCTTTTTGTTGTTTAGTATCAGATTAGGTTTTATATGCTGTCATGTATGTCGTTTAACAGTAATAAAGTTTTTTTTTTAGTTTTTCAGGTATTGTTGCTTGATATTTGTGATGATTATAGTGTAAACTAGGTTACTCATGTATTGTTATTGCAATTGTACAGGTGCGATGGACATTTTCCACATTGTTGTGTAGTCTGGGGATAATGTGGTTGAGGTAGGTGAGTGTGATGTTGATCACATTAGCCTCATCACCCTTATCCATGCAATATATTAGAAGCTTAGTGGAAGTTGTGATGTAAGTACTGTTGATTACCATGTATGGGCACAAATACCTTGGTGTGGTGAGAAATATGGGGTGTGCAGTGATAATGAGTTACTTGAATTATTTAGTAGGTTTGAGGAGAATGGTTTGGATAGGATAGTGTTTGAGTTAGAGGATTTTTGTTATGTGCCAAGTCCTCCTCAAGAGCCTCCAGTGTTTGATGTCCAATGAGGATATGATCCACTAGTTTGGTGTGACATGGAGGCTGATCAGTTAAATTATGAAGGTGATAGTGAGAAGGATAATGATAAAGATTATAAGGCTGGTAGTGAGGAAGAAGATACACAGTTTAATGAGGTCCCAATTATTGATGAAGAATATGTTAAAGAATTTGTTGAGGTGGATGAAGGTATCACTCAAGAGTGTATGGACTGCTTTGAGGGGTACCAGTCCAAGTCTGATAACTAGTATTTTACTGACTTAGAGCTTGAGCCATACCAGGTTAGGATAGCCAAGTTAGTAAAAGACCAACCTTTCAAGAGAATGGTGGATGGTGTAATTAGGTTTAATATAGGTCAGATATTCAATAGTAAGGAGCACATGAGAGAAATTTTCAAGGACTATGTCATTCAAGAGAGGATAGAGTTCACAAGAATGAAAAATGACAAGGTGAGACAGACTTACAAATGTGCAGCAGATGGTTGTGGATGGAGGGCACATGCATCCTGCATGATTGATGGTGTGACTTTCATGCTTAAAACGTTATCGGACCAGCATTACTGTCATCAGGTGTACAATAACAAAGAGGCTAAGGTTAAGTGGATTGCTTCTAAGTTTGAGAAGCTAGTTACGAGCAATCCTAGCATCGATGTGAAAGTGATAGGTGATTTATTAAGGGAAAGCTTTAAGGTGTCAGTTGATATTCGTAAACTTTGTAGGGCCAAGAATAGAGCACTAAATGAGTTAGCCAATAATCATGCTCAGTATTTTAGGTATCTGAGGAGGTATGCATATATGTTAAACCAGAGTAACCCTGGTGTAGTAGTTTATATCTGCACCCAAGACCCACAACCAATATTTCAAAGGATGTTTGTAAGCCTTGAACCTTAAAAGGTGGGATTCTTGGAGGGTTACAGGACCATTTATTGGAGTGGATGGTTGTCACCTGAAAGGCTCATTTAGAGGAGTTCTGCTCTCAGCTGTATCTTTGGATGCAAACAGTGGGTTATTCCCATTAGCTGTTTACATCTGTGAGAAAGAGACTCATGACAGCTGAGAGTGGTTTCTTAGCAACCAAAAGGTTAATCTAAACTACCCAGAAGGCAGGAATTTGACATTCATGTCTGATAGGCAAAAGGGTGTCATTGCTGCTTTGGAGATCCATTTTTCATTTGTTCATAGAAGGTAGTTTCCTAACCGGTTTAGTTTTGATAGTTTCCATTTTCCATTTTTTTTATATGTAATTAACATTTGTCTTTGGTATTGGCAGGTATTGTGCAAGGCATATATATGCCAATTTCAAATTTACATACAAAGGTAACCACTACAAGAAGCTGTTTTGGAGAGCTGCTAGAAGCTCCAACATATTTGACTTCAAAGAGTGTATGGAAGAGATAGGTCTTATTAACCCTACTGCCAAGAACTGATTATTTGACATACATCCACAACATTGATCTAGGTATGCATATGACCCAGTCATTAGGTGTGACCATGTCACTAACAATATGATCGAGGCTTTTAATAACATGTTAAATACCCATAGAGCTGTATCATACTTAGATTTGTTTGAGTTTATTAGAAAAATGGTGATGAAGAAGTTCAATGATAGAAAGGAGGAGTGCAGTAGTTGGAGTTCAGTTTTACCACTAAGGGTTCATGTTAAAATCTTGAAGCATAGTAGGGAAAGTAGGACTTTGACAATGATAGCAATAGAGAACATGGAATATGAGCTTATAAGTGCAAGTGGAGCTTATACTGTGAAATTAAGAGAGTACAATTGTGCATGTGGTAGTTGGCAAGTTAGTGGGATTCCCTATTGTCATGTTATGGCAGCAATATGCCATTACTGTGGTAAAGAAGCAGTGAAAGACAAGATGACTCAGTTTGTCCATAGCAGTCTCACCAAGAGTGCCTATATGCAGACATATGTTGGCATGATTCATCCCATTCCATATCAAAAAAGGTGGCCAAAAGTTCCAGATAGGGATGGCCAATGGGGAAATAGGGGCGGATGTAGGTCTCCCCATCCCCAACCCCATTTTCCATCCCCCCCTCATCCCCCATCCCCCCCCCCCCCAATTTCCCCATTTGGGGGAAATGGGGTTGGGGTAATTTTGGAGGGAGGTCCCCCCATCCCCATCCTCATTTCCTCATTTCCCCCTATTTTTTTCGTTTTTCCCCGTTTCCCCATTCCCCCATTCCCCCATTCCTCCATTTTTCCTATATCAGTAAAAATTACATATTAAAGAAACACATAAATTCGCAATCCATTAAATTCAAATACAAAATAACATCTCATACAAATTGAAATGAAAATTAAGTTGTTTAATATGTATATATAGTTAGTAAAATATGTTAATAAATTATATGGAGCTTGCTTGGTGTGTAATTTAACAAGAAAATCAATATGCATATACAGTTAGATTGCTTTGTGTATAATTTAAGTTATAGTTTATAAATATTTATATATAGTTAGTAAAATAAAAATAATAAAAATATAATAAAAATATATATTAATATTTTTTATATAATATTATAATATTTTGGAGAAATGGGGAAATTGGGATGGGGGTACCTAACCCCAACCCCATCCCCATTTCAAGGAATTTATGGGGGAAATGGGGAAATTTGGATGGGGACGGGTCCCCCCATCCCCAACCCCATTTAAATTTGGGGTTAAAAGTCATCCACATCCCCCCCCCCCCCCCCTCCCCTCATTTCCCCATTTTGATGGGAGAGCGGGGGTTTGGGGGCCCGGGGTAAAATGGTCATCTCTAGTTCCAAAATGCATAATGATTCCAAGATATACAGAGGTTTTAAAACCACCACCTCACACTGTCCAACCTAGCAGGCCTAAGAAGCAGAGAAAGAGAGAACCAGATGAGGCACCTAAAGTTTGGAGGTCTGGCACTGTAATATGCAAACCGTATCATCAAGTTGGCCACAACAAAAGGTCTTGCCAACGTAGGAATCATAAAGAGGTATCTTTTATATATTGTTTTCATGATTGCTTTCAGTGTTTTTAGGGTTTTCCTAACATCACCTTCTAATCCATTTCTTTTGCATTTTAACATAATGAAGAAGTGTCAGATGGACCATCATCTTCACATCAACCAAACCAGAATCCACCTCCTCAATCACAAGTTACATAGCAGTTGTTCGACCGATGGAAGAATACAACATTCATTTCAAACTTATTATCACTAGGGAGGTGACAGTGAACTATTTTATTAGTATTATAACTTTTGCTTAATTGCATGGTATTGTTGCTAGCTGTTTAGGTATGGTTATGAAACTTAAGCTTAATATGTTTTTTAAAATGCTAGCAGAATAACCATGCTTAGACTGTGAATGGTTTTAGAAATGCTTTAGGATATATGAATGTTGTTAGGCTTAATATGTAATGGAATGCTTAATAACTACTTTTATTAATTATTCTATACTGAATGTGTACAATCAATAATTGTTTCTCATGATAAGTACAAACATAGCCATGGTTACACCAAGCAAAAGCATGTTAACAACACACATCACCCTTGACCCTCCTTGTATACACTCTTTCTGATGCATTCCACCATGATTGCTTGTATCTTGATATTGCATTCTTGCATAATATCTTTCCAACCTTTATAACATTGCCTTTACATCTTCCATTTCTTCTTCGAGTAAAAGAGTAGCTCCACCATCATGCCTATCTCTACCAACATTCCTTTGTGTTATGCTTTCGGTGTATTCGGTTGAATTCTCCAGTATTAGGTTCCTAAAACCTATAGAAATTGCATTTTCCTTTCTCACAAAAAAAATAAAAAAATAAAAAATAAATAAAAAAATTTGTTAGGGTTGTTTACGATTCTGATATCCTTACGTCTGCTTTGATCCCACATGAGCATTTTCGGTTCTTGAACTTGATTATCCCTCCGTTGATGTTGCGTTTTGATGTTGAACTTGATGTACACTCCATTAGTGTGCATGATGTTGGTTGTGTTTCCAGAATGTTGTTTCTTGAAATTAATAACTTGCTTGATGTGGCTAGCTTGATATTTGAATTGTTATGGATGTTAATGGTTTGTGTGGTTGGGAAAACAATTCAAAAAATGAAAATATGTTAGAAATGTATGCAGGTTACTGCATGATTTTTGTTTGTCCATGTGCATGTGAAATGTGTGATGTATGTGTGTAGGTGTAATGGAGTTGGTTTGTATGGTTGGAAAAAAAATCAAGAGGAAATAGGTTTACAAATTGAGCAGGTGTAAGTGTGTTCTATGTGAATATGTATGTGTGCAGGTGCAATGAAGCCTTCTTTTAAGGTAGGGAAATACAGACGTTTCATGTGCAACGGTCAAAAGAGGGGCTTTTTTATCCAACGAATGATTTTTATCCACTTCAACAGTTATAAGGGGCAACAAGGTCATTTTACCTTTTGTCCCTATCAGGAACCACTTTATCAACGGAAAAATTAATAGAAGGACTTAACAGGATAATTCTCAAAATCGGGAGACCATTTTATGTGTTAGGTCAAACTAGAGGGACTAAAAAGGATTTCACCCCTTTTTTTTCAAGCCTCGTAATTATCTCCACGTCAGCAAACATAGGGGACATGTCCGATTCACGAAACCAGTTAGTCAAAATTACATACAAAGCCCCGACCACAAATGGCATCCACTTCTTCTGCTTCTCTCACTTTCGCTACTACCTCTCTACGCAGTTCCGTACGAAGCACAACACCATTTCACTGTGCTTCTCACCGCAGCGGATCATCAATCGGATTCAATCGTCTAGGTTTCAGAGGCGTCAGATTTCATTGTCTCAAAACGACGACGTCGTATTCAATGGCGGCGACGGCTGAGAAGAAGAAGAGAGTTGAGGTTTTCGATACCGAGGAGGATCTGGCGTCTTCCTTGGCTAAATACACCGCCGACTTGTCCGATAAATTCGGGAAAGAGAGAGGCAGCTTCACTGTCGTCCTCTCCGGTGGCTCTCTCATCAAGTCACTCAGGTTCGATTCGCGATTCGAAAACGTTTTAGTTTACAGTGACAACCGTATTTGGTTTCTAATTTTTGTGCACTTGTATTTTCGAAAATTTCAAATGAGGTTTTATTTTATTTTTTATTTTCTTCTCTCTTTTTTTTTTTTGTATGATAATATTGTTTGAGAAAATAGGATACGAATATATTAGTTTTGGAAATTGATTGATTTGCATGGGTGTAGATTCTGAACCAATTTTATTTTTAAGAATTTTGTATGGACAGACCCTGATTGATTCTGGTAGAATCTGAGCAAACACTCGAGTTTTGCAAATAGTTATGTAAAAAAATAAAACAATTTGAGTTGTGAACTGAAATCTAAAGCTTTTTTTGGGTTAGTTTTTCTGTATAATGATATCAATGTTGTTGAATTGGTGATATGTGGATTCTGGATTGTATTGTTGATGATTCGAAAAAATAGTTTTCGGAAAATAGGATACACCATTTGAGTTCCAGGATACAATCTGACTATCATTGTGTTTCAAAAGTTTCGTTCTTTTATTTTAAAAACAAAGACTTGAATAGGGAATCAGATTAGATAATATTGTTTGGTTGAATTGGTGAGATGGGAATTGTGTTGGTGATGAATTTTATGTTGGAATTGCAGGAAATTAGTGGAACCGCCATATATCGATTCGATTGAGTGGGGCAAATGGCATGTGTTCTGGGTGGACGAGAGAGTTGTTCCCAAGGATCACGTAGATAGTAATTACAAACTAGCATATGATGGTTTCCTCTCTAAGGTATAAATTTTGAAATCTTTTCACTCTGACTGTGATGAAAAATGCCCTGAAATTAGGCATCCAAATTGTCTATTTGATTTTTTTTCCATTCAAAATAAGGCTATATTGTAGGGTAAGAATGGGGTGGGGGTACTGTATATGTTGAACCATGAGGCTTTCTACGCTTATTAATAGCAATGGATTTTAACAAGATCGAGTCATTGGGGTGTAGTGCCAAGGCAGATGTGATACAAATACATGAGTTCCTTTGCCTGTGTTTTGAGCGCCACTTGTGAGAATTTGTAGACTTCATTTCTTGAATAAAATTCTTCTACCATTTTTCTCTCCAGAGTCCTGACCTCACATTTTTTGGTCCCTATAATTTACCTGTATTGTGTTTGAAATTACTTCCATTTTTTGGTCAAACAATGCCTTGGAATAGATCTGTTAATGAGAATTGGAAATGCCACCACATTGTGGTATTATAGATCAAATATCATTTTTGCAACATCATGAAGTGTCACTTTATCGGATTTTCTTTATCAATCTAACATCGGTCACTTCGTTAGCAATATTAGACAACTTTGTATATGCAAAATAGGGCATTTCGTTTCTTTTAGTAGTAAGAAAATAGTGAAAGGGGCTTTTGTTTGAAAATCTATTTGGTTGCTTATCCTAGTGGGTGTATAAAGAAGTTTGGATTTTTTTAGTGATTTTGATACTTGATCGTCTTGTTATCTAGTTTTTGTGATTGATCTCTATGAAGGGTAAATTTGTTTCTCGATTAACCCTGATTTCCCCATTATCGAAAAGGTACCAATCCTCCCAGGTCATGTTTATGCCATCAATGATGCACTATCAGCTGAAGGTGCAGCTGAGGATTATGAGACCTGTCTCAAGCATTTGGTTAAGAGCAACATATTAGTTACATCATCTGCTACAGGGTTTCCAAAATTCGATCTCATGCTTCTGGGTATGGGTCCAGATGGACACGTAGCTTCTTTATTCCCAGGGCATCCCCTTTGCAAAGAGAATGAGAAATGGGTTACCTTCATCAAAGACTCACCAAAGCCACCCCCAGAGAGGATCACATTTACCTTTCCTGTAATCAACTCAGCTGCTTATAATGCACTTGTTATCTGTGGTACCGGAAAAGCTGGTCCAGTGCAGGCTGCATTGGGAAATAGTCAAAATTCCGATGTGCTACCGGTTCAAATGGTTTCTGCTGAAGGGGAATTTACTTGGTTTTTGGACAAAGAGGCAGCTTCAAAGCTGTAGAGAGTGGCAATATCTAGCTAATATGGGTGTGTGTGGTTTGATCAGTAGAATCTCTGCTTGGATTTTGTAATCTCTGGGACGAGTATGGATCGGTGAAACTTTTCTTCTTGCATGATGGCAAGAGAAAACCATTTGAATAAAACATGGTTTGATGAATAATGGCAGATTGAAATATTGAATGCACATGTTAGTATTTAATGTCATGCATGCTACCTTCTAATCAGATTTAATGTCATTTTATCTTAATTTTTTAGGCCTTTGGATTGAAATCTAATGACCTTTTATCTAATCAAATTTCAATACATTTTATCTAATTAGGTAATTTCAACACGTGGTGTTAGCTATTAACCATCTTCACTTATACATGGTCAGGGTTCCGGTTCTGGTTCCGGTTCCGAACTGAGTTAGAACCGGACCCGGAACCGTGGACCAGTGGTTTTGATTCACTTTTTTTTTTTACATTTTATATATATATATATACTAGAATCAGCAGTTCCAGACCAGAACAGAATCGTCGGTTTCAGGGTGGTTTTTTTCGGAGGAGAACCGGAATCAAACCTTCAATCCCACGGTTGCGGTTCCAGAATCGGTTCCACGGTTCCGGTTACTGTTCATTTCACATGATTACTGTTCCATGGTTCGGTTCGAACCATGTTCATGTACTGTCCTTGTTATTTAGCTTTGGAAATACAAAACGTTACTGTTGTCGAAATATGATTACATAATAAAATCTATCACTTGCGGTAGAATATGTATTTGTTGGCTAAATCTCACTCCGTTTTTAACATGAGCCTCAAATATCTTGATGTCAAAATCACCAGAAGATTTTATCTTACTATTGAGCTAGTCGTTGCACAGTAACTCTTAATTCAAGCATTCTTCACCCATTCGATGTCAAATCTCAAAGAAATTATTATGTTTTTGACATCATTGTTAATCAATAATTGAAATTAATGGCTAGGATGCATTTAAGTAAATATAAATTTATGGTATTATAACTTTAGATCGAAGAATGACTTTAAAAGTTGGAAAACCTTGAATTGTAATGTATTGTTTATTGAACATTAATTGCATGGTGATAAGAATTTGGTATCTTTTTCTTTTTTGTGGATAAACTAATAAGTTGGAGTGGGTTTCAAAATTGAAACTATTCTTAAACATTAATAACTTGTCTTGTCTTGGAAGCAATACGTATGCTTTATCCAAAAAGACAGTCTTCTAATAATTAAACAAATAGTCGTGACATGAGTCACACCAAAAAAAAAAAATAGTAACCTCGTGATTTTCATGCATGGTTGATAGTGATCAGTGAGTGGTGTCTAAAAGTAGAATATTTTCTTCTGGTGTTTGTATAGTATATATTATATGGGGATCTTCCAATTAGATGAGATCCATCTTAATTGTTATGTTATACTTTCCCAAAATATAGTTTAAACTAATATATTTTAATGATTTCATATACCTTTTGATGCCACGATAGAATCTAAAGATTTGGATCTCATCCACGTAAAAAAAAAAAAAAATTGTTCATAATGGTTTGGATCTTGATTTCTATTTCGATTGATATCAAATTTAAAACAATAAATAAATAATTAAGTATAAAAGTATTAACGAATGGAATGGACATGTTTTTAAGGGTGTTTTGTTGTTGATCACCCAATGTATTTCTCTTATATAAATAATAGATAATTCAAACATACATTTTATTTATATTAAACATTAAATTTCAATTTTACCCAATTTGATGTGAGTACATTTTAAATTCAAGATCTTTTATCATTGAAGAGATCAACCTTATCGATTGAACTAGTTAATGTAGTCAAATTGCTAATTACTTCTTGATTAATTGAGACAAAAACACAACTCCTACATCATTAACATATATTAGCATGAGCTTCAAAAACATTAACATGGCATGAAAATTAAAGTAGTGCACTCCAAGTCAAAGACTCAAAGTCGTAAGGGAACATGAGATTATGAGACATGCTTTGGTGCGTTGTCATTTGTTTCTCTTCAATCCCTTTAATGATTGTGTTAGGTGAGTGCACCAAAAAAAAAAAATGTTTTCACTTACCAATTTTTTGGTAGGGCATTTGCTATCTTCATGTTCTTCCTAAAAAAGTTTTGTTACTAGCTAGGAAATGATAACATGTGATCTCCATGCTTGTAGCAAAAATCTTTTTTGGGTGTGATCCTTTTGTTTTGGTCTATATGTAAGGACAAAATTAGTATATGAAACAGACCAATCTTTCTTTTTTTGAAGTATGAAACAGACCAATCTAAGGGTACTAATGTATATATCATATCAATAGTTTAACTCAAAAGATCTCTTCCGATTAAATTAGAAAATCTCAAGTTTAAAACCCTAAAAATGATTATTAGACTATCATTTAGATACAAATCAATTTAAAAACCTCTAACAACATATTCAATCAAGAATTAAGAAAAAGTAAATTTTAAGACCGATTTAGTTGGAGTTTCCATAAGTGGGAATAATTTATTTTAATTCAGTTAAACATTTTTATAGAAGAATTTTTTTTCTTGACAATTTTTTTTTTTTTAAAAGCAAGTTCTATGATGACTAGGGGTGGGCATAAAAACCGAAACTGAATTGAACCGAACCGAACCAAACCGAAAAAGAGTGTTTGGTTCGGTTCATAGTTTCTATTCGGTTCAAACCGATTTGAAATTTAAAAACCGAATTGAATTCGGTTTGGTTTCAGTTTTGTATGTCCAAAACCGAACCGAACCGAATAAACCGAATTGTCTTAATTAATTATTTTGTAAGGTTCAATTTTATTATAGATTGTTTGTTGATGATGTTTTATTTTTGGACTACATATATATACTACATTTTTTTATTTATATTTATAGAAGTTATAATGATTTTATATTTTGATTGAGTATGTAGATCGAATATAATTGAAATTTTAGATTCGGATTCAAAATTGGATTGTATTTTGTTTAAATTAATTTTTACATATTATGCTTTCTTAAAAAAAAAAATAAGGCTAAATGCCAAAAATACAACTTAAAACCCTAAAAAATTAAAAAAACATATTAAAAAACCTTTAAAGCCCATTAGGCCTAAAACCGAATTGAACCGAATCGAGATAAAAGTGTTCGGTTCAATTCGGTTTTCAAGTTCAAACGGTTCAAACCGATTTATATTTTAAAAAACCAAATATATATCTGTTCAATATGGTTTTGGTCAGAACCGAACCGAACCATACCCACTCCTTATGATGATGATGAGGTTTTTGTGCATGCCTTATCTTTCATGGTTACTGTGCACACTTTTTTGCACCACCGTCACCGAAACTCTTTTTTACATTTAATTTTCGTGTTGTTTCCTTTCTCTTTATCTTTTGCTTGTCAAATTCATCGCGCCTAATTTTGTTGACTCTTAATTTGTTCTCATTTATTTATTTGCTTCTAAAAACCTATTGAAAGATACATTTGGAAACCTTTTCACTTTTGCTTTTTGTAGCTTCCCAAGACTGTTTGGTATCAACTTAATAAATACACAAAAATTAAAGCTTGCCCAAGACATCTCAATTTCTCATAATTATTTATCTAATTTTTCCAGTAATCTCAATTGATAAGACAAGCTTATGTTAGTTAAAATCAACATAGTAACTATTACACTACGTTAATCAATCACTCAAATTATGAATGTGGTCCATGATTTGAGTGACTTGGTCAATGTGGTGTAATAGTAACTTTGTTCCAGTGATATTTGAAGGAAAAAAAAAATTTAACATTGTAACTTTGCTTGATAAAAAAAAATTATAGGTTTCTTCCTAAACTTGATGAAATATAGATTAATGTAAACATAAATTTCTTTGAATGAATTCAAATGATTTCTAGTAAGATTTGATTAAAACACATCAATTCTTTTCAAATCATAGACCTCTAATGTTAAAAAAAAAATCGGTTCACTTAAATATAAACATTTTACTAAAAAAATTAAAAGAAGTTCGTAATGATTTTTAAAACCGTAAAAATAAACATTATAATAATTTAAAATTTACAATAAGGGAGAGACTCGAACCCCCGATTGTGATAATATTAAAGCAATCTAAATTTTATATATTACTTTATTTATTTGTCTTGCAATTACTGGTTTCTTGAAACCTTGTATAGTAGAGTGTCTTTTATTTTATTTTATTTGGATAATTATATCTTTTGAAAAAAGCTTTAATATAGATGAAGAAATTAAATTATCATTAAATGTAATACTAGCAGTAGCATTAGTGGTGGTAATAGGGTCTTGTAGTATACACTCATAACTCATTCAATATAATTGTGTTTGGTGGACCAAAAGCAATAATTTTGTAAATATGATAGACATCCACAATAGGGACAAAGTTATCATCATTGTCTGAACCAATTCAACTTTTGACTGGATTTGACAAATTTTTTCTTTTCTTTTCTAATTCACACATGCTATGGGTGTTAATGTGTTATCCTATTGTACAAGAAAGTTGTAATGAAATCTTATGATTAATGAGTAGTAATTATGATTATGTGATCTTTAAAGTTTTAACACCCTTAGTAAATATATCACTTAATTATAAGGTTATATTATTATGGATTATGTTAACGAATGTTACACGTTATGTGGTTGCTAATTTTTTTTTCGTAAATTTAGAAATTTATACAATTTTATTTTCTTTTGTACTACGTAAGATTATATAAACTAGCTAAGTTTGATTTTTTTGAAATTTTAAATCTAACATATATTATTTGCTTAATAAAGTTGCGGATCCATGAATAATAGCAATGACCCCGCTTTACAATATCAATTTGTTCACGAATAAAAAACTGTTAAACGATATTTCTAACATTTTTTTTCCACATCCTCTTTGCCTTTTCAATTAATTATGTGGATATATATATATATATAAATAGTTTTTACAAAATCAGATATTAAAGTTTAAATCTAAATTTATATTTTAATCCAAATTTATATTCAAACATATGTTAATTTAATTCCATTCATATGTAACAAGTGAAATCGTAAAGATATTTTAGGAGCTTAAATTTAGAGGTCATTTGATTTTTAAAAGTAAAACTCTTTGGAAATAAGTAATTTTATATTTATATACATATTAAACAATTAAACATATAATATGAAATAAAAATAAATCAAAAATAATAATTATATATGAACATAATTTTTTTATTCAATTATAAACAAACTTCATTTTTATTAAGAAAAGAAAAACTACTTTTTTTTACATAAAATAAAAAAGGGTGGTAGAAAAACTCACACAAAACAGTCAAAAAATAATATATAAATATATCACTCTAATATCAAAATAAAATATTGATAGTAAACACTAATATGAGAAGTGATTAGCGTTCTTTTTTATTTTTAAAACAATTTAAAATGAGTAGATGCACATAAACATCCCATCCTTTTTAGTATATAAAATTTAGTAAATATTTTATGTGACAATCTTATTGATATGGTTGTGATAAAGTTATCAATAAATCAACCTCGTTATATTTGGTTCCAAATAGTATTATTCATAGGACATAAGTAGAACACTTCTAATTGTGTTTATTTGTTAATAAAGTAACGTAAAACTTGAAGTCTAAGCAAGTATAATAGGATTGATAAATATAGATTATTATTTTTTACAATATAAATACCCAATTACAAGTAAATGAAAAGTTGCTTGAAATTCTACCCAGAACTTGAAGAGTGACAATGAGACACTGCAATGAGGAGGAAAAACTTGTGTCAGACAGTCTCACACTCTCACCGCCGTGTTTGTGGGACCCTTTAATAAAATTACATCATATATAATTATATATAGAATAGAATAGAATGTATCTTAATTTTATCGGACAGTCCCGACAAGTCTTATACAAGTTTTCCCTACGATAAGTTGGTGAGTTTGTGCCAAATTCACCCACCCACCCACAACATGAAAAATCAGAATATATATATATATATATTCTTAATCTAATTATATATTATAGAAAATCAAGTGACATGTTGTAAGATTCTACCACACTGATAAAACTTCCACCCGAACAGGGTCGGATTCGTGGATGCGAGTCACACTACCGTCCCTAATTTGATCCATCTAAATATTTCTTTTTACATGGACTTCCCATATTGTTTCTAATTTACTATTTTGCTAAAGGTATTAAAAGGATTGTGTTATGGCGCTATTAAAATTGTAAAAGTAGATAAAAACATCTTTGTATGGTTTAAATAACAATCCGTTGATGAGATGAGATTGGTCAGAGCGATAAAACTCATCATACGTGTATTTTAAGGTTGCGGGTTTGAGTTATCCTTCTTATCAGAAAATGTAATATCTTTAAAAAAAATACATGAGGTTACACGTTAATCTGTTTGTAAATATTTCACAAATTATAACAAAATCTTTCTAAGTTTTTTTTATCTCCATATTTATTTTAAAATCATTTAATTGGAATAATAGTTTAGTCAATAATGCTTAATTTAATAATAATTTTAATTCTGAGAAAATTAGACCCCGTCCTGCAGCTGTTTTTCAGTCCGTTTTCGTTTTTATTTTTCAAAAACGATTTCGAAAACACGTTCGTTAACCGTTTTTCATTTTATTTTCATTTTATATATTATAAAATATATATTATATATAATATATTATGTATATTATATATTATAAAATATATATAATATTATATAAAAAATATTATATATTAATATATAATATTGTAAAATAATAATATATATAATATTATATATTATAAAATATTATATAGATATAATATCAAATATTATATATTTATATAAGATATAATGTGATATATTATGTATTATTATATATAAAAATATTTATAATTTAAGAGTTTAGTTTTGATTAATTCATTTTTTTTATATGTTTTTTTGAATTAATTTTTGATGTGTTACTTTTGTTTAATATAAAAATTATAATACAAAAATTATATTGCTTAATTATTTAATCAATTTGTTTATAGTTGTAATAATATTAAACAAAATACTACAATTGATATTTCAATTTTTGATAGTTTTCGGTTAACCTACCAGACAAGTTTTTTTCATTTTCGTTTTCATTTTAAAATATAACTTTCAGTATTTGCTACCAGACGCGTTTTCAGAATTCAAAAATGAAACCAAAAATACTGTTTTCATTTTCATTTTTATTTTCGAAAAGCGCTTACAGGACGGACCCTTACAAATTTAATCATATATAGTCAGCAATTTTTTAAAAAAATATCATTTTTGACCTGTTTATGACCAATAATAACACAATCTTATCAAAAGACCATTCATTAACACACAATTACATTTTTTTTTAAACACGTAAGATGTCTGAAATGCACGAATGAATCACGAAACATATATATGTGTCCATTCATGTGAGTTACGAATGGATCATAAAACATGAATATAAGTCATTAATAGATCACACACTTTCTTTTTATGGAAACATCCAAATATAAGAGATTACAGTCCAGTTTGGCATTGCTTTCCAAACTGCTTTTGGGGTCAAAAGTGATTCCATACTATTACTAGGGTGTTTGGTAAAATGTCTGGGAAGTGCTTTTGGACACTTTTAGCTTCTCCCAACTGAGTTTTTGAGAAGCTGCAAATACATGCTTTTGGAAATCATCTTCCCAATGAAGCAATTTCCAAAACGCGCTACAGTATTTTCTTTAATGAATTTTGTTCAAACTTTCCTATTTTATCCCCTTCTCTACCATTCGACCTATCTATCAACACATAGACAACACATAACAACTCGTGAATCAGATCAGAGCTCTTCGAAGCAACACCCACCTCCTCTTTGCTGCCTCTTCGCAACGTCAAAATTTCTCAGGTGATCCTCTCTTCTCATCTCTATCTCTCGCTTCCTATTATCTTTCTGTTGTAGAAACCCTCAAAACTTGAATATCTTCTTTCTGTCTATTACAATGTCAAATTAAAAATTGGAGTTGTTAGTGATTATCTGCCAATCAATTCAACTGTTAGAATTGAATCTATGAAACAAAGAAAACAGCTGAAGAGGAATATCAATTAAGAAAAAAGAAAAAAATAAACCTTGTGCTCTGTGTTGGATTTGGTTGTTTGTTCGATTACGAATTTGAGAGAAAAAAGGTTTGATTTTGGCGATCAATTTTGGATTTGAGCAACTAGGGCAGTAGCTCGTAAAAGGGTGATATATTTCAACCAAGTGGTCTTCTAACTGGTGAAAGCCACAGGTAACTACTGTGCTTGTTTATCAATTTAAAATATTCATAGGCATTCTTTGTGTTGCAAATGGTCTTTCTTTATATATTTTTTTAATTTTCCATGTGGGTTTGGGGTGTTAAAGACAGATATCTTTCACCGATTATTTGAATTGTTCAAGATTATGTTTGCTGAATGCATTGCAATTTAATTAACCATTTTTATTAAGATGGCATTAAATGCCTTTAAGTTTTATTCGTACTTCTTGTTCAAGCTGATGAATATTTTACAACAGTAGTGTATTTTTGCAGGGGTGGTGGTGATCTGTTAAGGCAACTTCATCAATTAGCAGAGGCTGAATCAAACCTTTTAATTCATCAGAAAAGGCTATCTGAAATTGAATCAAAGGTATATACCTCATCCTTTTCCAAAAGAAGGATGGTACAATAAAGGAAAAGGAGATCTTATGCTTATAAACATTAATTCTCTTTGTATTAAATCAATAATAATGTATTTTATGCAGTTATTCAAATCAGGATATGTTGGTTATTCAAACAAATTGGATATTTTGTGTTTATGGAAACATAGAGCATGCTACATTCATGATGCCTTCTGTTTTCAATTTCATGATGGTTACACGTGATTAATTGTTGATTCCTGAATTGGTTGAATTTGCTTTATGTAGCACAGTTTTGTGTTTTCTGTGTTGTTGCATCTGTTTTTTTTTTTTTTTTTTTTACAGGTTTCTCTATTCCAAGTTCTTGTTACCGTTTTCCAAGGTCATAGCTGCAGGCAATGAAATATTTTCATTCTCTTTTTTATATCTTTCTTTCGTATGGTATGTTCCATTGTACAATTCATTTACTGCAGTTGTGGTGTATGATGTTTCTAGATCCATTTATTTGTTAAGCTTTGCACAAGATATTCATTAGGCATATGAGTTTTTGATTGCTTAACCCTCTACTGCTTTAACCTCTTTTGTAGCTTTTTTAATACTTGATTTGTCTTGTAATTTGCTTCTTCATCAATGTCATCCATAATTTGCTTCTTCAAATCTCGTTCTGTAATTGCATTATTGCATTATTGCATTAATTGCAGATTTTTATTTTTATTTTTATTTTTATAATCTTGACCAACTCAAGACCACCATATGGATTATTTGGATCTTCAGCCAGGTAGCTGTTGTTGTGGGCAACATAGGAAAGCCAACCCTCTCGGATTCATTAATAGCATAGAGAGTAGTGGTTGTAGTTGCCTTTAGAAATGAAGAACTCTTTGAACCACCCGATTTTGCCTTTTCATTGCTTTGTACATTTAAAAATACCTGCCAATTAACAAACCCCAAAAATTGCATATCCACTTCCATTAATTTTTAGTTCATAACCATAACCTGCTGTCAAAAAAGATAAATATCATATATGCCATGTATTATTGTCCATACCAAATTTGAAAGGACCATAACTCGTTCTATAAAAATATGAAATATGATATTGAACCTGATCAATGATAAAGGAAAATGATCTTAGACTTAAAGCAAATTTCATTATATTTTGGCCAAAATAAATGATCAATTTAGTGAAGTCAATGACATTTCATTATACTCTAGCTATTTTTAGATTGATTATTACAATTTGAATGGACTGTATAAGCTTTGATTATACGAATTAATTATTTAAAGACTTATGCATGATGTTTCTTTGATAGTATTAATTAAGTAGTATGCATTAACATCATATTCATCAATTAATTAATCAATCCATTGCTTTTGTGTGGGGAATGCAGTTTATTGGTTATTGAAAATTAAAATTCCTTAGTACAACTATTCTTGTAGTTGATAAGCATTAGGTACAATGTTCTTATGTTCTTATAGTTAACAAATATTATGTTGGGTAAATATTTACGATGAGAATTTTATGGTAAACATATGGGAAAGAAAAATACAAATAGCATTACTGAAAATGAGGGAAGTGGAAAATCAAAAGCGTTTTGGAATGATGATCTTGTAGCTGTATATTGTGAAATATGTGTTAAGGAAGTGGCAAAAGGAAATAGGCCTGGCACTCATTTTGATAAGATAGGTTGGGTAAATGTTGTCAAGGTTTTTAAGGAAATAACCTGAAGGGATTATGATAAAAAACAATTAAAAAAAAAGTGGGATTCACTTAAAACCGATTGGAAGTTGTGGAGTTCACTATTGCATAAAGAAACTGGTATTGGATGGGACCCTGCAAAGAAAATGGTGGATGCACCTCCAGAATGGTGGCAAAGTAAAATTGAGGTGAAAATTCTGCATTATTTATTTAGATATTTATTTATGTCATGTAGGTGCATATTTTATAACTATCTGCTTCTTTTGTAGATGAATGTTGAGTATCGAAAATTTCATGATGTGGGAATTAGTCCTGACATGATGGATATGTATCATAAGATGTTTAAGGGTAGTGTAGCGGTTGGCAATTGTGTCATGATTCCATCATCTACCATACTTCTTGAAGAAAAGGTGGGAGATTCAGATCATGACAAGCAAACTGTCAATAGGGAGAATGATGAGGCTTCACAAGGTGATCAAGATGAGGGGAAAAAGAGAACAAATTATGAGAGTGAAAAAACCAGAGGAGTTGTGGGAGGGTCGAAGGGAAAGAAGGGGAAGTTTGGAGGTGCAGCAAAGTTGTCTAAACAAATTGATCTTCTTGTTGAGGTAGTTGAGAGTAGGAGTACAGCGACGTCAATGCATAGAAGTTCACTAGGAACTAGTATTCCTGAAGTGATGGAAGTTGTGTCAACTTTACCAGGGGCAGAAAAAGGTAGTCAGTTGTGGTGGTTTGCGACTGAGTTGTTTTGTTCTCAAGACAAGAGGGAGATGTTTTCTGTTATGGCAGATTCTGATATGAAGCTCCAATTTCTGATTCTTAATCAGAAAAAGGCTGGAAATTAGATGTGATGATTCTACTTGATAACATGTTAAATTTGTGCTTGTTGGACCTAGTTTATGACATTATGTTTATTATCTTTAACGTTGTTGGATTACTGTATCGGAAATTTGTGTTTGTTGTTACTATTTGATCATAAGTGCTTTTATTTTCTTTGTGCTTTTTGGATCATGTTTTACCTACTTTGAACCTCAATTTATATGTGACGTTTGCTTAGACTATAAATATTGCAGGTTTTAAAATATAGTATGGACAATTCAGGAGATGAAGAGGAAATGGATCAACTTATATATGTCACTGACCGTCTTATTCAAGTTTATCTTGAACAATATGTTCTGAAAACTCCATGCATGACAAGCTCTCAAACAGATTTTATTTGGTTGATGGAAGTGTTGCAGGGCAATGAAAATCGTTGTTATAACATGTTCAGAATGGACAAACATGTATTTATAATTTTGTTGAATGAGTTGGAAACTATTTATAAGTTGAAGGGTTCAAGAAACATAAGTAGTGCTGAAGTTTTAGGCATGTTTCTTTATATTTTAGGACAAGGTATAGGAAATAGGAATGCACAAGAACGTTTTCAACGTTCCAGTGAGACAGTGAGTAGATATTTTGATTTGATGCTAGATATTTTATATCAAATGGCTAAGGTGATGATAAAGCCTTTGGATCCTGAATTTAGGAGCACACCAATAGAAATAGAAATATTGAGCGACTCTAGATATATGCCTCACTTTAAGGTATGTATAATTTTCAATTATCTTAAATTTGGTATATCTATATAAATGCCTTATTTTATACCAATTTTAAATTAATTTGTAGGATTACATTGGAGCTATAGATGGTGTTCATGTTCAAGTTTCGATTTCTCCATGTGATCAAGTACCATATATTGGTAGAAAAGGAATACCCACCCAAAATGTAATGGTTGTATGTAATTTTGACATGCAATTTACATTTGCATGTGCAGGGTGGGAAGGCTCTGCTCATGATACTAGAGTATTCTTATCAGTTTTACGTGATCCTCAATCAAATTTTCCAAAACCTCCAAATGGTAATTTTTTTTATCTACATTGTGTAAATAATAATTGTATATTATATCATAAGTATTCATATTTTATATTTTCAGGAAAATATTATTTGGTGGATGCTGGATACCCGCAAATGAAAGGTTTTTTAGGACCTTATAAAGGTGAAAGGTACCACCTTCCACATTTTCGTAGGGGTGAACAACCAACAGGTCATAAAGAAATATTTAATCATGCACATTCTTCACTTAGGAGTATCATTGAGCGCACTTTTGGGATATGGGAAAAAAAATGGAGTATTCTACGTGATATGCCTAGTTATTCTTATGAAAAAACAAGTGAAAATTGTTATTGCTACAATGACTCTTCATAACTACATTAGAAGAAATGCACAACGAGATAGAGATTTTGATGAAAGTGAAAATTACTTAAGTGAAGAGGTTAATAAAGAAATGGAGGTCAATGCACATGAAGAAAATGGTTCGGGAAGACGAGAAATGGAAATGTTAAGAAATGTAATTGTACAAAGTTTAATGAGTGCACGCACTTAGCTATTATTAACAATTATTCGTATGAAAAAACTCATGTAATTTGTTCCATAACGTTATGTTTGATAGTTTTCGTTTATATAATATGTCCTTTTGGGTTTACATAATTTATATAAAATTTTCAATGATATTTGTTTGGTATATTGTAAAAAATTATACCATAATTGTACCATAATTATACCATATAAAATTATATCATAATTGTAAAAAAATTGTTTGAGTTTATATTGTTGTACAAAAAAATTGTTACTATTACTGTACAACAAAATAGGGCTAATTAATTCAATAAAATATAATAAAAAAGAAATAAAAAAATAAAATATAATAAATAAATAAATAAAGAAATTAGTTAATTAATTCAATAAAGTAGAATAAAAAAGTGGGGCTAATTAATTTAATAAAGTATCATAATTATATAACACTTAACCATAAACATAAATAAATAAGAAAAATACAAAGTATAGATGTCTATGTCCTTTTTAGTAATTTTACACACTCACAGCACTTTTTACATCAGTTTACCAAACACATAAAATTGCTTTTAGTTCTCACAGCACTTTTGAAAATTAGTTTACCAAACACTCAGCTGATTCTTCCCACAGCAATTCCAAAAGCAATTTTTCCCACAGCAATTCTAAAAACACTTCTCCCCACAGCACAGCAATGTCAAACTGGGCCTACGTCTCAATTTAGAGGTATTTAAGACCTTGACAAAAATACCAAATGTGATAAAAGCACCCGAAATAGTAGCCATTTTCGCAAAGAGTGGTGTTATTGACACACTCACTGAACTATTAACACCCCATTTTTAAAATTAATTAGTATTCATTTTTTTTTATCAAATTACTTAAATAGACGTAAAAAATTTATTAAAAATAATATTGTACAAAATAAAACTAATAAAACTAATAAAACCCTCATTTTCCTTATTTTAAAACCCTAATAACATATATTATTTCAAATCATTGAATGTTTACTTTTTTTTTCAGATCTCAATCTTATATTTTTCATGTTTAGTATCACTTTCTTTATTTCAAATCCCGAATAACATAGATTATTTTAAATCATTGAATATTTACTATTTTTGTTTATTTTTTTTAGATCTCAATCTCATATTTCCCATGTTTACTATTTTTTTCATTTTATTGTTCCACAATTGTTTTTCTTTTCAAAATTTAGATTCATGCTTGTTATTTTTTTCTCTCGCTTTATTTTCTTTCAGAGTTTTTATACATTCAATGATTTTTATCCACACCAAGACTCGCAACCAAGAAAACCTAATCTCTAACGAAACGAAACCACACAAAAAATCCTAATTTAATCGCTAAAAAAAATCATAAAACGATCAATATCACATTCACAATCTACTACCAACAATTCAATCGATTACAAAAAAAAACTCGTCTAATAAGGATGGATTCACCATGATAATAAGAAGAAAAAACAAATATGGATATAAGAAAAGTGTATATAAATATTATAAAAGTATAAAAAAAATTGGAAAAGATACGTGGTGTATTAAGTTTGAAAATAGGGTAATCCAGGAAATAAATTTAAAAATTTAATAAAACCATTTAATTTTATATAATTAAATTAATTTTTTAAAGTTTTGGTATAAATAATTAAGTAGTGGGAATAGCACCACTCTTTCTCAAATTTTCTCGAATAATAATCACCGGTTATGTTTGTTTTTTTTTTTAGAAAACAGAAAAACACATGTGAAGCTCATCATATACTATGAAAACAAAAACAATAATTTGATAATGACTTTTAACAAAATCATCAACACGTTTTTTGTTTTTTTTTTTTGCTTATAATAATAACATATAAAATGTTGTTTTTGGGGACCCATTTTCTCAACAACAACAAAAAAATGTAAAAGATTGTAGACTTATAGTTGTCATACGACTCATAAGATTCATTAAACCACTACTTTCATGTCAAAACATTAAATTAGAGGATATCACTGGGAAAAAAAAAAGTTAATTTCCAACATTAAATTCTTGGCTAACTAAAACATTTAGAATAAATAATAATAATAATGACAAATTCATTGTTTGTAGAATATAATAAGACTATTTATGTCGCATTCTTATCTTAAGATATATCAACTTATTATTATTAAAAACACAAATTGAATCTCAATATTAATTAATTATATTATGATTAATATTTCTCTTTTTTTAGGAAGTTTCGTTAAAAATGCATTATTTTTTCCAAAAATATTATAAACTTTAAAAATAGATACAATGAGAATTTAAATAAAATAAAATAAAAGCCTTTTTTCTTAAATGGTTAATTATTTACGAATGGGGAATGGTGGATACTATTAATCAACAATTAAATTATTCTCAAGTGCAGATTGCATACTCAATTATTCAAGTCTTGAAATTTATATTAAATTCAATCATGTTTATTAATTAGTAATAAAAATTAGAGAAAATCAAGTGTTATTGAAAAGGAAATCATGAAAGATAATTAAGTTACAAAAATTTAATTATAGATTTCCCACGGAACTTGATTACAACGATTTTAAATAAACCATTGACAACACCCACAGAACTCGATTATAACGGTTTTAATAACGACAATAACAAATCAAAAATTAAATTTCCCGATTTATAATAGTTCATAAAACCAATATTCTTGATATAAAAACCATCCTAGTTGTAAAACTACTCACGTAAGTCATGAAATCGAACACAAATCACGTAGAATTAGATATGACTGCGGTTTAATTCAAACCGTAAAATCGAACCGTAACTGTAGATCAAAAACCAAAACTATAATCAAATTTTCAGTTCTGGTTTTAGAACCGAACCAAAACTGTGAGACTTAAATGTCCGTTTGAAAGCGTGTGTCTACTGATTAAAAGGGTTTTTTAAATTATAAAAACTCTTTTAAAACAAAATTATATCGTTTAGTTGTTTTCGCAGTAGTGGAGGAACGTGGGGGCCGGTCCACTACTGGGGGCCGGTAGGGGCCATGACCCCCACAACACATGACCCCCACAACACAAATTTTTCTAACTGCAATTGCTTTTACAAG
Organism: Dipteronia dyeriana; assembly: GCA_032871835.1. NCBI lineage: Eukaryota > Viridiplantae > Streptophyta > Magnoliopsida > Sapindales > Sapindaceae > Dipteronia > Dipteronia dyeriana. Next base: position 2,218,779 of record CM065303.1, read on the forward strand.
TTTTAAGTTTGATTATTTTAATGTGATATACAATATATCTAATACACCCCTATTATTTCTTAATTAAAAACATAAATATTAATTAGAGAAAAAATCAGGACAAAAGGAGGTTTATGTTTTTAATATTCTTAATTAAAATATTATAAACATAAACCTACATCACGAAATCTTGGGATCGAATTTTTCCCTCTTTCCTAAAACCTCGAATCATCATAATATTTTAAAAATAATAATAATAATCAGAGAAAAAGTCTTGCATCCCGGCGTAATTACCAATTAGATGGGTACTTAATTCTATGTTTATATGTGAGACCCTCGTAATTTGATTCCCAACTGATTTTAGTAAACATAATAATCACAAATAAAGAATTAAGTTTTTTTTCTCTCATTGGAATTTATAATTAGTAAACTCGCACTTAATGTAGGAATGAAAGTCTATTCTTTTTACGTTTTGATTCCGATAAATATATATTTTTTCCTATTTATGGCATATTTACCAATCAGACGGGAACTTAATTCCATATTTATATGTAAGACCCTCATAATATGATTTCCAACTGATTTTAGTAAACATAATAATCACAAATAAGGAATTAAGTTTCGATTCTCTTATTAGAATTTCTAATTAGTAAACTCGCACTTAATGTAGGAATGCTAATCTATTCTTTTTAGGATTTGATTCCGATACATCATGAACTACACACACACACACACACACATATATATATATATATCATTACATATTTCTTTGATCTTCATATGAGAAAGTAATCAACAATTGATGGATTTTACAAAATAATTGAAACATCGGTTCATCTTCGTCAACATATAAACGATATTACATTTGGTTTTTTAATAACTTAGTTTATAAATATATTTGTCATGCGTTAACTTAAGTATTTGTTTTTATCTCGGCCCCCCTAAGACAAAAATCATGGCTTCGCCCCTGGTTATTCGATAAAGCTTTTAGATGATTAAAAAAATTGTTTTACATCTACTTGGAGAAGCTCAAAATTTAGGTTTTTCCAAGTAGATATTTTTAAGTTTTTTTATTAACATTAAAAAGTCTAATATAATCCTATCATTTAAAATAGTTTTTGAATATTTTGGTAATCTTACTATTTAAAAAAGCTTTTTTTAATTGACAACCAAACGACCAACATCTTCCTATTAAAAGCTCTACAAGTAAAATGTATACTTTAAAAGATTTTCTTGAAGAAGCTCTTCCAAACAGATTCTTAAGATTCTGGTACCGATTCCGATTTCGATTATGGTTCTGGTTCTGGTTTCGATTCCGATTCCTAAAAAAACCGGATTGGAATCAACGATTCGGTTCCGGTTTTGGAATCATTTTTTTTTAGTTTATATATATATATTATTTTAATTTCGGCTTGCCCAATCAACTTCACTTACAATTCCACATCATTACATGCCATTTTTTTAGTTAGTATATATATATATATATATATATATATATATATATATATATATATATAAACCGTCAAAAATGGAACGGTGGACCTGAACTGCCTACTAGATGGTTCTGGTTTCAGTTTCTATTATGGATCTCTCTAAAATCGAGACCGAGAGTTCAGAACCGAAACTAAGGCTCAGTTTGACATTGTTGTGCTATGGGGAGAAGTGTTTTTGAAATTGCTTTGGGAGGAATTGCTTTTAGAATTGTTGTGGGGAAGAATCAGCTAAGTGTTCGGTAAACTGATTTTCAAAAGTGTTGTGAGAACTAAAAGCAATTTCAATGTATTTGGTAAACTGAAATAAAAAGTGTTGTGAGTGTGTAAAATTACTAAAAGGATATAGACATCTAAATGATACTAATGTGTTATACTTTATATTTTTATTGTTTATTTATGTTTAGTGTTAAGTGTTAAGTGTTATATAATTATGGTACTTTATTGAATTAATTAGCCCCATTTTTTATTCTACTTTATTTAATTAATTAACCTCATTTCTTTATTTCTTCATTTCTTTATTTTATTCTACTTTATTTTTTTTTATTTTTTTTATTATACTTTATTGAATTAATTATCCATTTTTTTTTTATTTTTTTTTATTCTACTTTATTGAATTAATTTTTTTTTATATAGTTATCACAACATTTTTTTTTTACAGAAATATAAGTCCAATTTTGCAAAGATAAAGTTGAAAAGTTAGTAAAATTTCATTTAATATCACTGTATCACGTTTTCTAAAAGCAGAAGCCAAAATCCAAAAGCATGTATTTGTAGCTTCTCAAAAACTAAGTTGGGAAAAACTAAAAATGACTAAAAGCACTTCCTCATGATTTTACCTAAACATCATGTCTTAGGTCCAGAATCACTTTTAATCCCAAAAACAGTTGGAAAAGCAATACCAAACCGAACCTAAATCAATACCGAACTACGGTCTTGTTTACGTGGAATACCATTTCCAATCATTTTCATTGGTCAATTGATCAAAAGCGTGAACGTTTTTCTTTTCCAGTCAAGAATCCAAGAAACGACGTCGTAAGCATTCAAGACAAGGCTTACATGTATATAGATATAAGCCTCCAATATAGAACCTACACTCTATCTAGAGTGAGAGTGAGAGTGAGAAAAAAAAATTCCAAGAGAGAAGAAAGTAAAAGTAAAAAAAAAAAATTGTTTTAAAACACAAAAAAAAAAAAACAAAACAAAAGACCAACCGCTGCAGTGTTTCACAAGTAGGAATAGAAGCTGAGGAGGAAGAAGAAGAGAGACTGAGAGAGCGAGAGAGGCGTGCATTCCTGTGATTTTCGCTTCTCTAATCGATGTTTTTACTCTTTCTCTCCGAAGACGGCGGCGGCGGCAATCCTACCGGAATCCAACTCGGCGGAGGCGGTGGAGGATTCTGGTCGGGATTGATTACGACGACGAAGGTGGCCTCAAGTACTTTTAACTCAACATCTGCCGCAGTCGCCTTCACGGCTCTCACCGGACTCGTTGTGATCGCTGCCGTGTTTTACTCCACCGTTAGGTAAATGAAACCCTAGCAGTTGTTGTTCTAGTAGTAGTAGTAGAAAAAACAGAAAAGAAAAAACTCAAAAAATCGAAGATATAATAGAGAAGTTAGTAGTAATAGTAGTAGTAGATGAGAGCTCTAAAACGGAGTCACACTTCGTCGTCGTCGTCAAATAACTCTTCACCGCCGTCGTCTTCGTCGTCGTCGGCGTCATCTTCATGGATTCATTTGCGTTCGGTTCTATTTGTTGTCACTTCTTCCTCTCCAGCTTCCTGTTCTTCTTCTGATCGGTTAGTCTCTCTAAACACACTTTTTTTTAATTGAATTCAGATTCCGTTGATTTTGTAGTCAATGAATGCTTGACTAGTTTGATTTAGATCTTGATCTCAGGTCTTAGTTCTGTGTTTTTTTTTTCACTTTTCGTTTCCGTTTCGAATCCGTTTGTTAGCTCACTTAGTTGTGTTGGGATAGCTACTTCGTTTCAGGAAAACTATATCTTGAATCCATTTTCAATTTTGTGATGATCGAGATCAATCTGCTACCAAATATTATTTAGATGGCTTATGCTGTTTGTTACTTAAATTTACTAAGATAGACAATGTAGTAGCTTACTGAATTAAAAGCAACCAGAACTAAGGGAGTGTGGAAATGGAAATTATCAAATTAATGTGTACTTAGGGAGTGCAGAGGAAAGGAAATATGATTATTTCCGGTGATTGGATTGAATCTCACGGGTATGGGTTTGTAAAGGAAATTAATGTATATAGTGGTATACTTAATGGGTATGGATTCAAGTCCGCAACGTCGCTTTCCCTCCTCTCTCTGTCGTTCACTTTGCCAGACAGGATTTTGAGCACTGGCCCATGGTTCCAATTTCTAATGTGTATGGAGTCATTGGTTTGATTAGTTTTAATCCTGGTAAAAAACTACGGCTTCGTGTCTAGATTAATCACTTTGATTTGGTTTTTCTTGGCCAGCCTTCTTTTTTCATTGTGTTTAAGGTTTAAAGGCTGAAATCCTCGAGGATTATTTATACCGTTCGGTGTCTATAGTCTGTCTGCCATTCTGGGGCACACCTATTGTGGAGGGTTGGTGGCCTTTGTGAATTTTATTGAAAACTAAGTTCAATCTACAATTCTACATAGATTTGCTTATTCGAACCTTTTTAGAAGAAAATTCAATACGTTTAGATCTGTGATTTGAATTCCTAGTGTTCTGAGATGCTAGGGACTTGTGGCTGCTATAGACTCGTGTATGTGTTTGAGCTGTCTTCCTTATTTGGCCTTACTTCCTAATAAGGCACATATTAATTTGAACTTCTTGACAAATAAATAAGAAACGAAACTGGAGAATTTGTCTTCGTTCTTTTTAGAGGTGTTTCTGTTGCTAGCTTCTCCATAAGTTTGCTTTGGATAGGGACTTGTGGCTGATATAGACTTGTGTTTGAGTTGTCTTCCTTATTTGGCCGTACTTCATAACGAGGTGCAGAGTAGTTTGAACTTCTTGACAAATAAATAAGTAAGGAAACCGGAGAATTAGTCTTTGTTCTTTTTATGAGAGGTGTTTCTGTTGCAAGCTTCTCCACAAGTTTGCTTTGGATAGGGAACTACTAATTTCTATTTTGAACAAAGATAGAACTCTGAAACTCATTTGAGATCCATAGTAGTTAAATTTTACCTTTCAGTTTCCAGACTAATATACTATAGTAGTTAGAATCCCATAGATGTCTTTATTTTATGACGGCTTAATATTTCTAATTTGATTGCATTCACAGTTGTGAGTTGTGATATTATGGGCTTTGTATGTCTATTTTGGAGGTTTCAATTCATGGCTGGCTTTTCCATCTCAGGATTCTAATATCTAACTTTGTCTGCTTTTTATTTTCAGGGGTCGTCTCAAATCACCATGGTCCCGCAAGAAAAGAAAACAGGCTCTTTCTCCTCACCGATGGAGAAGTTTGTTTACATCAAAGGGAAAATTCCGTGATGGCGGGGTTAAGTTCTTGAAGAAAGTTCGCAGTAGGGTGGGTTACCATTCCAATTTACATGTTGCATTATTTTAAGTTTTGCTTTACTATCAGTTGAATATTTATCTCCCATATTTGCGATGTATAGGGTGTGGATCCAAGTATCAGGGCAGAGGTTTGGCCATTCCTCCTTGGAGTGTAAGTATATTTGAACCGAATTTTATTGTTTTTGTAACATTTTATCATTTGGGTGATTTTCCTTATTTGGTAGAGAATTTGATTGGCCTCCAACCATTCACGTTTAAATTCCTATTTGATGACTGAAGCTATTTTTTCCACTAACAGTTATGACTTGAACAGTTCCAAAGAGGAGAGAGAGATTATAAGAAATCAGAAAAGGTAATTTTAACAAGCTAATCTCAAAATTATTAATGTAATGTTCCTTTCCGCCAGACTGCATTATAGATGAGTTTGTGGTTTTTACCCCACAAAAAATGACTCCTTGATTCTAATCTTTCACCTTTTTTGGCTTTGTACTTTATTGTTATTCTGTCTTAATCTGTGAATGCAGAAAGGAATATGAGAAGCTTCGCAGAGAGTGCAGGCAGCTACTCAAACGCAGCAATGGGAGTTTTAAGTTGAAAGACATTGGTGGAACTGGCTACAATGGAGACAGCGGAAGTGTTATCCACGATACTGATACTTCAAGTTCTGAAGACGTGGTTAGTGCCAGGGAGTCTCTTTCTAGCGAGGATAGCAATCCAGATGCTGATTACTCTGATGATCCCTCCAGTGCAGTGTTAGAAGGAGATGATGGGTCAAGACGAATCACAAATGTTGATTCCTCAGCAGTAAACTCAGACTCTTCTGACTCTGAATCCTCGGAAGACCCTGAAGTGAATCAGGGTTTCCCCTCTTCAGAAGGTAGGGAAGAGACTGATCCCGACGAGTCTCCCAAAGAGAACACGTCTCCCAAAAACATGGAAATCCGTTCAAAGCTACGTGCAACTGAAGATTTTTCTACTTGGCAGCGGATCATTCGCCTTGATGCTGTGCGTGCCAATGTTGAATGGCAGCCATATTCTTCTTCTCAGGCGGCAATATCAGAAGAAGGTAGGGCACGCCGTTCTGCAGAGGCAGTTGGGTTGAAGGATTATGATCATCTGGAACCCTGTAGAATTTTCCATGCTGCAAGACTAGTTGCCATTCTTGAAGCCTATGCACTCTATGACCCGGAAATTGGTTACTGCCAAGGGATGAGCGATCTACTTTCTCCGATAATTACTGTGATTACCGAGGATCATGAGGCTTTCTGGTGTTTTGTCGGTTTCATGAAGAAGGCTCGGCATAATTTTAGGCTCGATGAAGTGGGTATTCGAAGGCAACTGAATATCGTATCCAAGATAATAAAAACCAAAGACTCTCACCTTTACAAGCACTTGGAGAAGCTCCAGGCCGGAGATTGCTTCTTTGTTTATAGAATGGTGGTGGTACTGTTTAGGAGGGAGTTGACATTTGAACAGACGCTTTGCCTGTGGGAGGTAATGTGGGCAGATCAAGCAGCCATCAGAGCTGGGATCGGAAAATCTGCATGGAGCCGGATAAGGCAACGAGCTCCTCCAACGGACGATCTGTTGCTGTACGCGATCGCAGCTTCAGTACTGCAGAGGAGGAAACTGATCATCGAGAAATATAGCAGCATGGATGAGATTTTAAGAGAATGCAACAGCATGGCAGGGCATCTTGATGTATGGAAGCTCTTAGACGATGCTCATGACTTGGTGGTCACACTCCACGACAAGATCAAAGCATCTTGTCGATGAAAGGCAAGGCCTACTTCTTCACAAGTGTTGTTTAAGTCAACTAAATTATGTGCTTCAGATCTTTTTCCAATCATTCCAACTCCTGCACGGCTCAAAGCAAGCCAAGCTGCTCTCTGAGGCATTTGTGGCAGTAAAATTGTTTGAAATGTAATTTAATTTCCAGTTTTCGGCATACCGGACAGATTGATCATCACATGACATCGCGAGTATACCTATTTTACCAATTGATGTACAATATTGGATGAGGAATGTTAAAAAGTTTTATCATCTGAATATGATCACCATTAAAAAAAAAAACCGATTTTGTTTTATTTTGTTTTTGTTTTCTCTTTTACTATTATTGTTATTGTGCACTTTGTTTGATATTTGAGAAAATTTTCGTGGACCTGACCATCAAAAATGTGACACGTACGTAATTCAATGTTTACATTGACGCCCGCTTGTCGCGTTTTTATTGTCTTGTACACCATTAAATAGTGCACGTGCACAACGAAGATTTTCTCTGATAATTTGATAGCTTTCGTATAGCGTTAAAGGTCGGCAGAAACATTTACATATTAGATAAGGTAGGCAGAAGCATTTACTACAAGAGAGATTTATGAAAGAAATTTAATACAATTTTAAATATCTTTTGGCACTTTTGCCATGTTCAAAGATTATGAGTTCGTTTGTTTTTTCGATTGAAAATCGAACAGTTCTGAACTTTTTAAAAAATTAAATAGGGATTGAAATATGAACTTGAATGATATATTTTGTTTTTTCTTTACATATGAATAAATTATCAATACGTTTGTTTTTTAAAAGAATAATTGTTTGAAAATAAATAGTTTTACATTTATACTCATGTTAAATAATTATATATTTAATATGGAATAAAAACAATCCAATAACAATTATTATTATATATGAACACATATGATCATGATTTTTTTTATTATCAACAAATTTCATTTTTAGTAAGAAAAGAAAAAGGGTTTTTTTTAAATAAAATAAAAGGGACAGCGGGAAAACTCACACAAAACATTCTAAAAAATAATATATAAATACATTACCTTTATATCATAATAAAGTATTGATATTAAACACCGATATGATAAGTGATTAGAGTTCTTTTTTATTTTTAAAACTATTTAAAATAAGCAATATATTAAAATAAAAAAAATTATACCATATATAATTATGATGAAATTAGAAATACGTTATATATATGGGACGATATCGAAAGAAAAGATTTTGGATTGCATTTAATGCAATTCAATGATTTGCAATTCAGTGAAAAGTCAGAATTTTTTTATTTTAAGTTGTTTTTTAGGATTTTTAAGTTGTTTGACAACTTAAAAAAACAAACAAAACAACTTAATAATTATGATTCAGACCCATTAAGTTTTAAATGGAAAAAACACACGACCCCTAAGACATAAAAAAATATTGAGAAAAATATCATATATTTATTCTTTAATGCATTAAGGGCTCATTTGGTATATTGTATTGGACTAGATTAAATTAAATTAAATTAAATTGGATTGGACTGAATTATATTGGACTAGATTAAATTAAATTAAATTAAATTGGATTGGACTGAATTGTATTAGTACAATCATCTGTTTGGTGATATATTATATTAGATTTTATTAAATTACATAGTATTTGGTGTATAATCGAATTGCAATTGTATTACATTATTATAAAAAATAAAAAATAACAATTAAAATAAAATTGATATAATATTGGTTATACTAATTTTTTTCAAATAATAATAATAATAATTCTTTTAAAAATTCTAAGAGAGGTTTTTGGATGAACTATGTTTTAGCTTTTTAATTACGGGATCAATAATAATAATAATAATTCTTTTAAAAATTCTAAGAGAGGTTTTTGGATGAACTATGTTTTAGCTTTTTAATTACGGGATCAAATGGAAGTGGAGCTGTGGAAGGCATGCCGAAACTATTTTCCTATCCTGCACATTTCACTCTTCAAGGCAGAGCAATACTCATCGGGTCTAGTGAACCCGGTTCCACCAGAATAAGAGGAGAAATGTTTCATACATCCAACCAAATAAATCAAATCATGATATGTAACGTGAATAATCAATAAGTATCGTTAATTCATATATCCATTTGAAGTAGGAGAGAGACACCGATCATTATACCTTTGAAAATGAATAAGATCTTCCCACCAATACTTCAAATCACACATCTTTTTCTTTCTTGATGGTAGTGCTAATGGCTACTAACAAAGGTAATAAGAACCACCCACAAAAGTGGGTAAGCTTCAAATCAAAAACATGTCTAGAATGGTAACATACTCCTATCTATCATCATCCATAAAATTAAAACATTATTCTTTCTTCAACATTATGTTCGAACAAGGAGAGATATGTTTAGATGTTTTTGAAGTATACATCCAATCCAATCAAATCATAACATGTAACATGAATTAACCAATAAGTTTCGTCAATTCATATATCCATCTAAAATGGAACTGAGACACCGTTTATTAAACCAGTGAAAATGAACAAGTAGAGCTTATTCATTTCATCTTCCTACCGGTACTTCAAATCACGCATCTTTTTCTTTCTTGATGGTCAAGCTGATGGCCGCAAACAAAGGTAATTAAAACCACCCACACAAGTGGGTAAGCTTCAAAATAAAAACATGTCAAGAATATAACAGACTCCTATCTATCATCATCCAGTAAAATCAAAACAATATTCTTTCTTCAACATTGCATTCGAATAAGAGGAGATATGCTTAAATGTGTTTTAAGTATACATCTAACCCAATCAAATCATGACATATAACATGAATAACCAATAAATGTCATCAATTCATATATCTATCTAAAATGGGACAGAGACACCGATCATTAAACCAACGAAAGTAAACAAGTACAGCTTATTCATTTCATCTTCCCACCAGTATTTCAAATCACACATCTTTTTCTTGATGGTAAAGCTAATGGCAGCAGGTAATAAAAAACACCCATGCAAACGGGTAAGCTTCAAATCAAAATCATGTCAAGAAGGGTAACATACTCGTGTCTATCATCCAATAAAATTAAAAAATTATAATTCCTTCACCATTGTGTTGAAATAAGACAGCTTTAGGTATGCCTAGAGTATAGATCAACCAAATCAAATCATGATATGTAACATGAATAATTAATAAATATCATAAATTTATATATCCATGTGAAGTGGGCGTGGGACAGAGACACCGATCATTAAACCAGCTATAATAAACAAGCAGAGCTTATTCATTTCATCATCCCATCAGTATTTCAAATCACACGTCTTTATCTTTCTTGATGGCAAAGCTAATGGCTGCTAACAAAGTAAATACAAACAACCCACACAAGTGGGTAAGCTTCAATTCAAAAACCGGACAAGAACGGTAACATAAACCCTTTGTCATCATCCAATAAATTAAAGCATTATTCTTTAACATCGCGTTTGACAAAGCTCTGCCAAGAAACACATTCAGAGACATTATGGTCTTTAATGGATTATAACAACTACCAACCACTAACCAATTCCAATGACACAGACAAGAAGTAAACTAAATATAACATGATGACATAACAATACACTGTCCTCTAACTAAACTGATGAGGAATGAATCACCAGCCTGACTCTCTTGAGAGGACGAGCCTTTTATTGATATTATGGAGATTACTCTTTCTTGGTGTACTGTCTGACTGCGAAGGCTAAGCCCAAGATCAAGAGGGGTACCAGAAACTGTAGAATCTTGATCACAAACTCCTGGGTCTTGTCTTGATTGTAAGTTGCCTGCTGAGGGTCAATGTAAGTGCGTTTCAGAGGAATGGTTGCTGAATCAATCTCCCCAATGTAGTATTTTCCCATCATCTCCCTAGCAGTGTCACTGTGACCCACATCTTCAAAATCATTAGTTGCATCTTTTCCTGCAAAATCAATACAAAATTCACATACCACGTTACATAAGATACTCAGAGAGAGAGAGAGAGAGAGATAATAGTCTGCAGAGAAGACACAGATTTGACAAGTAATGACTTACCAGTTGAAGATAACAAAACCTCATCACCTCCCGGATGATCATCCATGAACGAGGTCACATCATAAACCTGAAGTTGAATTTTTTTTTGTTAATAATTAAAATGTAAGAAGAAGAATCTTTTGTAAACTTTTTTAAGAACGAAATCTATATTTGTTTCTTCTCCTGCATTAACATGACCAAAATAACAAACAAATATATAACCTACGCAGAAAGAGACGATTGATACTGAGTCCACAGGCAGTTTATATATGAAAACATTGCGATAAGTAGTTGCTTAAGGGTCTCATAAATATAGTTAGAGACATATCTAACTGCTCACAAATAGGATCTCTAATCTTTTCTTCCTTGGATAAATGTATCAAAACAAGCATGCTGTCTCTTTTTACAAAAACGATTAGAAAGTAGAGACTAAGCAATTATAAACATAAAGGTAAAACATATGATATAATCGTATAAGAGAAACAATAGTACAAACTCCAATTATACACATCAAAACTGGCCTTGCGGCCTGGTGTCATAAGCCACATAGTCATAACAAATTGCAAGGAGTTGTTCAAGTCAAAGGTCTGAAGTCTGAACCCAGGATAAGGTAAGACGTAGTTTAAAGGTGGGAAAGAGAGAGAGAGGCCTTATGAATGTTAATTTTTTTATAATTTCCTAGTTAATATCTTTTTATATATAGCAAGAAATGTGAACCGTCCATTGATATGGGTCCCACAAGGCTCCCACAAAATGAAATAAGTTTAGATTTGACCATTACAGAGAAAGAAAAATCCCTGATTGCAAAGATGATGCCCCTACAAATTTGTAGGATTGTGTATTATCACCTCATCCGACTAACTTGGTCTCAATTTTACAAAACGACTTTTCGTTTTGCAAAATGAAAAACACATGTGTTTTAACGATAAATGAAATACAACTCCATCAAAGTTGGTATAAATCTTAAAAAACAGCATCAGACACAACTTCGAATTATTTGAAGATCATGAAATATGATTTGCCCATTTATAGTCTCAAATATCAATAAACAATTCCAAACATTTTTGGAAAAATAATCACTATGTTTGATTTAAAAATCAGGTTACCCATACACAACTCATGAAAGTAATTTAATCCATTTCTTTCAACAAAGCTTATCATCAACAACACATTGTCTAGTCTAACACAAACAATTAGAGGCAAACAAACATCAATCAAACAACAACCACCAAATTTAGTCTGAAAAACAAACAAGAAAAAAAAAAACAAAACAAAACTAGAGAGCAAGAGAGACAGAGATAGAGATAGAGATTTGACCTTGCCGGAAATAATAAGCCAGCAATCTTTGGTTTTGTTGTGCTTTACAACCTCATCAAATGTGTGAGTCTTTGAATCTGAAGCCATTCTACACTACCGCCAAAACACAAAATCAACCATAAATCAAACATTTAAACACAAAATTCCATTTAAAATACCCGGAAACAGAATTCTGCCCCATTATAGATCCAACAACACCAAAACCCTTTAAATCCACAACCAAAACCATTCAAACTTATATCAATCCAGGGTAAAAATTCAAACAAAAAGGGGACACCACTTTCAATTTCATGCAAACACAAGACCACCAAAAAAAGGAAAACCGACCATTAATATTATCTCTTTATACATGAAATCGATCAAAAAATACCACAAACAGAACTTCTGATTAACAACTGATTAATATGCACCAAAACCCTTCAAATCAAAACTAAATTATATACATACATATATATCATTTCAGGATAAAAAAAGAGAGAATCTGAATCTAAATTCAAACAAAATAAGGATTCTACCGAACAAAAAAATAGAAGCCCACTAAAAATTTAATCTCTTGTTACCAAAAATGGATCTAAAACACCCAGATAGAGAGCTTCTTCTAACCAAAAGAACAAACCCCTTCAAATCAAAAATCAAAACTTCATCAAATTTTACAACGATTCGGGATCAAAAAAGATGAATTCTGAATCTAACTTCAAACCTTTTAACGAGGAATCTAAAAAGTCTGATTACTTACCAGAGAGAGAGAGAGAGAGCGTTTGGAAGGTGCGCAAATATTTTTGGTTTCTCTCTTCGTTGTTGTCGAAGCCGGTCCAGCTCTAAAACAACACATGGGATCTTGGACGGACTTTGTATTATTTTTATAAGAAATGTATTGACCATTTTGGGTCTTCGAGTTTGTACAATCTGTGAATAAAAGTGCTTTTGGCACGAAGGGTAGTTTTGTCTTTGTATATAAATTTCATGCCATTGGGTATATATGTTCATGTCATGTAACATTTATGGCAATTTTATTGGGTCTCTCAATAGTCAATACTTTATATATATATATATATATATAAAATAAATAAAACAATTTTTATTTTTATTTTTATTTTTTTTGGGATGAAACATTACTCAAATTCATAATTTGATTGGTGTGATAAATACAAGAGAAGATGTTTACTGGTCCGACTTCAATTTCACCTATGGTCTCTTGACTCCTGCTCTCAAAATGAAGCTCTCTCATTGGTGTTTGAATCCTGTAAATATAATAAAACTTTTGAACCGTAAATCGTGTGGAGACTAAGCATGACACTCGTTCAATACAGTAATATTTACTGATAATTAAGATCAATTAAACCGGTTGTGTTGGACACAAGCACCGTAATTTTTGAGTATTCAATACAATAAATATAAAAGAAACAAGATAATAAATATTTTTCTTTTTTATCAAATAAATTAATAAAATAATATAAAAGACGAGAATGTTAATTTGTAAATAAAGAGTTATTTTATGAATAATTTTATCCTTAAAAATAATAAAATTATAAATGAACCAAAAGTATTGATTTTTTTTTCTAATGATGGAAAATGACGTTCATTCAAACCGATAATATTTTCAGATAAATAAAATCAATTAAACCAGTTGTGTTCAACACAAGCACCATAAATTTTGGACATTCAAGGCAATAAATATAAAATGGAAACAAGACAATAAATATTTTTCCTTTTTTAGTAATCTACTAGGTGTTATCATACGTGTTAGCACTATCCACAATCTTTCTATATGAGCTATGACCATAATATCAATATGCAAAGGATTTAGTAGAGTTATAGAATCATACGTACAACTCGGGTTGTGATTGACACAGATAAAATATTGGATCACATGAATTGTGTACTAAAAAAATATAATGCCGATCGAACAAAAAACAAAAACAAAATTATAATACACCCAACAAGCTTTACATGCACTATAAGATTTAATGTCAACTTGAAATTAAATTAGACCAAAGTTTTCGTATATTAATGACGAACATTTTATCCAACTAAATAGTGAGAAATCTATTTATGTTACTAATAATAAAATACTGTTACTTATAATTTATGTTATATAAGTCAATAAAAATTACAGTCACATACTCGTATAGTCATATATATAATTATAATGGTCAATTTTGGCTACCTTGAAATTTGAAAGTCAAGTTATCTCCACAACTCCACCTACCAATATAGATTCACTTTCTAATATTTTTATTTTAAAAAATATTAATAATTTAACTTATCAAACAGATTAATTAATATTTAAAAAAAAAATCAAGATTTTCCTGTATTATAAAATTATGTGTTATTTTCGATTTTGATTATAATTAACACGATTTTTTGGAATTCTTTCCGTATTTCATTACATATTGATTCTAAGGAACATATAGGGTGGATTTGGAATTTTAAACATAAAATATCTTTCAGTGTAATCGGAGACTTTATACAAGTGTTGTAAGAGGATTATATATATATGTCACTTATTACGATAGACACTCGAATCTTACATGTTACCTGATTGAATAAATGAATGATAGTATCATAAGAGGATTTGACATCTCATTATAATAACAATTGATTATTATTTTTTTGAAGAGACTTGACTCAAATTCATAGATTGGTGTGATAAACACGAGATAAGATGTTTACTGATCCCACTTCAATTTCACATATGCTCTCTTAACTCTTGCAGTCTTGCTTTTAAAATGAAGCTCGATCACTCGTTGGTGTTCGAATCATGTAAATATAATAAAACTTTTAATCCATAAACAGTGTGGAAACCACTTACTTATAATCCATCGTGAGATAAATTACAGTAATTTAATCCGATAATATTTCATAATAAATAAGATCAATTAAATCAGTTGTGTTGGGTACAAGCACCGTGAGTTTTAGGTATTCAAAAAAATAAATGTAAGGTGAAAACAAGACAATAAATATTTTTCTTTTTTAGTAACCTTCTAGTCTTTAGAATGTTTAGATGTTATCATGTGTGTTAACACCATAAGTTGTTCAAACTTTTTATTTACTCCGTCCAAATATCACTTTAATTAGTGTAAATCACCATCACTTTAAGAGAGTATACTTGTATTGATGCCGATTGAAAAATAAAATAAAATAAAATTGTAACACACTCAAAAAGCTTTACATGCACTATAAGATTTTATGTCAACTTGGAATTAAATTAGACCAAAGTTCTGGTATATTAATAACCAACACTTAATAAAATACTATTACTTATAACTTATGTTACATAAGTCGATATAAATTTTAGTCACACATTCGCATATATTTCTCATACTATAAAATGGTCAATTTTACCTACCTTCAAATTTGAAAGAATGAAAGTCATCTCTATGACTCCACCTACCAATTTAGATTCACTTTCTAATATTTTTATTTTTAAAAATAATAATAATTTGACTTATGAAGCATATTATAAAATTAGTTATTTTTCGATTTTAAAAAAGATTTTTAGAATTCTCTCCTTATTTTATAATATATTGATTCTAGGAGCATCACCGATGTAAGTGTGATTTGTGAAAAAAAAGATGTCACGTAAGATTAATAGACATTCGGTTAAAAAATATTTCTCCAGTGCAGCTGTGCATATTCAACCTCAAGCTGACGTGATAAAAAAAAAAAAGACATTGTCAACATGACCGACCACTTTCAGACGTCCTGTTGCACAACCCCTTTTTAGGTTGACTCAGCAAACATTTATGATTGACATTAATTTTTCATATATTTTTTGTATGAAAAAAAATAGGAAAAAAAATTTGAACACGTCATTAAAACAATATGTGTTTTAAACGGAAGCATTAGAGACTAAATTTTAAATTGATCGTCAATCGAGTCTATATTTATGCCATATAAGAAAAAATTTCTTGACATTGTTATCATGTCAACAATAATTCAATTGCAAACCACCTTTACATTAGAGATGCTCTAAGAAACATACAAGCGGATTTAGAATTCTAGACATAAAATCTTTTAGTGTTATTGTAGACTTCCTATAAATGTTGTAAGAGGTATATATATATAGTCCTTATCCTATCGGTGCGTATTTGTGGAATTATATAAGGACATTGAATGTGAGATACTCATTTATAAATGAGCTTTGATAAGTGCATACATGTCAAGGTAAAACATGTAAAATGAGTGATTCAAATTCAATGTTCTTATATAATTACATCAATAAGCACTGATTTGAAAATTTTTATATATATATATATATAGTCATTTTCCTACCAGTTCACACTGATAGAATTGTATAAGGATATTAAATGTGAGCCACTCATTTGTAAAATAACTTTGACAAGTGCATACATGCCAAGTCAAAATATGTAAAACGAGTGACTCACATTCAATATCCTTATATAATTTTATCTATACACATTTATATGGAAATTTTCATATATATATGTTGGTTCTCTGGTAAGGACGGTCCTGATATAAGAGATAAGGACGTCCAATCACAACCATATATTGGGTATGAGTGTGGGGTTGTGACCCCACTGTGAATGTGTGGTTATGGTTGAAGATCCTTAAATAACAAAGCTCTGACGGTTTTATAGAAGAATTATCCTATATATATATATATATATATAGGTTGGCCTTGGGTGCAACGTTTTTGTTTTACAATAATCATGTCTTCTCCGGTACAATCACATCAACTAATATGTGATGATATGATCTAACAAGTGATCACAATATTTTAATT
Organism: Dipteronia dyeriana; assembly: GCA_032871835.1. NCBI lineage: Eukaryota > Viridiplantae > Streptophyta > Magnoliopsida > Sapindales > Sapindaceae > Dipteronia > Dipteronia dyeriana. The sequence goes on from CM065303.1 coordinate 2,235,627, forward strand.
AGGTAATCACATGCAATTCATATGCGATAACATTATTTATATTTGTGATTACATATTGTTGATATATATATATATATATATATATATACCGGGTAAGTTCGAAAATTATAGAGCACTTTTTGAGTAAGTTAAGTTTAAATGGCACGAAAAATTGGTTCTTTCCAAAAATGCCCCACGCAATAATCTTCTTCACTATTTTTTTTTTCAAAATCCTCCATCAATGGAGATGAACAACCTCCAATGGAGTTTGAAGATTTCGACCTCCATTGAAGGTCGATTAAGAAGAATATGAAAAAAAATCTGGGAATTTTTGAGACTCTTCAGTTATTTTCGAGACTTTTCATGTAATTTTTGAGTTTTTTTAAGTATTTTTGAGACTTTTTAGGTAACTTTCGAGATATTTTGGTAATTCCCGAGACTTTCTGGACAAAATGATTTTTTTCGAGACTTTTGTTCATTTCTGAAACATTTTGGTGATTTTCGAGACTTTAGGCGATTTTCGAGACTTCTAGGTAAAAATGAATTTTTTCGACACTTTTGATAATTTCCGATATTTTTTAGTAATATCCGAGACTTTGTGGACAGAAATGAAAATTTTGAAATAATCAAATCCAATAGTCTCAAAAAAATTCCTTTTTACCCTAACAGTTTCAGAAATTATCAAAAGTCTCGGCTATTACTAAAAAGTCTCGAAAAATGATCAAAAGTCTTAGAAATACATGAAAAGTCTCGAAAATACATGAAAAAAGTCTTGAAAATTATCTTTAAAAGTCTTAGAAATTACCTGATTTTTTTTTTCTTCATATTCTTCTTAATCGACCTCCATTTGAGATCTGTTTCACCTCCATTATAGGTGACCTCCAATGGAAGCCGGTGAAGAAGATAAAAAAAAATGAAAACTTGAAAAGTAAATAAAAAATATATGCAAAGTATAAGCATTCTTGAAAATTCACTTACTTTTGTGCATTTAAAACTTAAATTATTAAGATGATGATACCCATTAAACACCAATTCAAAAGAGTAACAAATCCTATATTTTCTCCGTTTACAATGATAGAGACTCGAATCTAAGATATAACGGGACTGAATAGATGTTAGTATCATAAGAGGATTTGACTCATTACGATAACAATTGATTTTCAATTAAGATGGTATTAAAGTGAACGAGTTGAGAGAGCCAAATAGGGAGAGATTCTTATTAGGTTGTAACTCTATATATTAGACATATAGTCGTTTGCTCGTTTCGATGACCTTAGAATATGCCCCAGGGGGGACATGATGTTGAAATGTTGAATGCCATTAAAACGGCCAAGAGAGTTGCCTCTATAATTAAATTAATTTAAAGAAAATATGCTATAATTAAAACTCTAATACAATTTAGTACTCTAATGGCGTGTTTGTTATATGGACCAATCTCAGATAAATAGTACTACCACAAACTCTTTTTTTTTTAAATTACTTATATATAATTTATATAATTTATTCTAACATTTATTTATTTTAATATCAAATAAAAAATAAATGTGATTTTATTTCAAATTAATTTTAAATAATTTAATTTATTTTAATAATAATCATTTTATTTAAAAAATAATATTTTAACCAATTTAAATTTAAAATATTAAAAAAATTATTTGTTTTGAATTGATTTCAAATGATTTTATTTATTTAAAAACTCTTTTAATATAATTGATTTTTAAAAAGCTAATTTAATATAATTTTATACCAACTTCTCATAAAAGACAACTATTTTTATTTTTTTTTATCCAATCACATATTATACTAAATAATAGACAATATTATTTTAGTTTAATATGTACTGTGCCAACACATCACTGATTTAATTCAATCATATCTAATCTAATTTTATGTAATTCAATATCGCACATCAAACGGAACCTAAAAATAAACTATAATTAATTTACGAGTAATGCTAGATATCTTAAATTTCTTTCTTAAATTTTGTTCGAAATGATGTGACACATAAATTGTTAACATCATATCATTTACTGTATAATAACATGATTTATAAGATGTTAATATCTGAAGTATCACATCATTTAAGATTAAATTTAGAAAAGAAATATAGAACGTGTAGCGTTACTCTTAATTTATTTCTTAATTTATTTTCAAATAAATGCTTTTAGTGATGAAGTCATTCCTTTTCCATAATTCATTATTGCAAAGATTCTCACTTTGTCATGTTCACACTTTGATATTCCATTTATTAAATTGCAAGAACTTTCCAATAATTTTTAAAAAGTGTTTTTTTCCCGTTTTAGTTTACGACAAACCACTCACAGATCAATTCAACCAAGATTCTACACCTAAAAATAGATATAAAGTCAAGCGAGGCAACCTTTTTTTTTTTTCCTTTTTATATATATCATATATTTTACAGCAACCTCAAATATGATACATTTTCGAATCGAATAGGAAAAAGGTCTTTACAGTTACTTAGAATCCGTCCTTTAAGCGTTTTTCAGTTGTTGTTTTTCGAAAATAAAAATAAAAATGAAAACAATGTTTTTGGTTTCAGTTTCGAATTCCGAAAACGAGTCTGGTAGCATATACTGAAAGCTGTATTTTGAAAATGAAAACGGAAAAAAAACACGTCTGGTAGGTTAACTGAAAACTATCAAAAATTGATTATATAATTAATCAATATAATTTTTTTATTGTAATTTTTAAATTAAACAAAAGTAACATATCAAAAATCAATTCAAAAAAAACATATCAAAAAATGAATTAATCAAAACTAAACTATAAAATTATAAATAAATAATTATAATATATATATATATATATATATTACTATATAATAAAAATATAACTGTATATATTATATTAATAATATATATATATATATATATATTATATTATATATTTATATAGTATATATAAAAATATAATATAATATATATATATATGGACACTTTGATCATTTAAAAATATTGTCCTGTCTTATCTTAGATTCCTAACCATATAAAATGCATAATAGAACTAAATGAAACAAAATGAAAAACAAAATAATTGTTTTATATATATAAAAAAAGTGAAAAACAAAATAAAAACAAAAGTGAAAAGTGAAAAACGAAAAACAAGTATTTTGTGTTTTTTAAATCTTTTACTTTTAACATTCATTTTATTTTTCATTTTTTTCTTCTTTGTTTTTTGAAAATAAAATGAAAAACGGTTAACGAACACGTTTTCGAAAGCGTTTTTGAAAAATAAAAATGAAAACGAATTGAAAAACAGCTGCATGACGGGGCCTTATTTTTTTAGAAAAATAGGGCTACAAACCCTAAGAATGGAGCAATAAAATTTTACATGTGGTGGTCAATATAGTAAAATACAATATTTATAGAGAGTTGGAGACCCAAAGTAAAATTTTACGGAATTTAATATTAAATGTATATAATTTTAAAGAAATTGTTAATATATATATATATATATATATATATATATATATATATATTACTCAAATAATATTAGTGGACTATTTTGAGTTTGAGTTCTAAATAGATAATACCGTTCGGTATCCACCAATAGGTTATTGACACGTAAATATGTAATCCATTTTGAAACAATACAGGAGATAAATATAAAAAGTAAAAAGAAAAATATCACGTGTAAACGTCCAATTGGTGAGGTGAGTACCCACACATTTTTCATTCTAAATAGAGAAGGAAATTAAAAGAAAGCACATAGAATTAATATGAAACCAAGAACGCACACAGAAAATAGAAACCTATGTTCAGATGTTCTGACTTCACAATTTCATTAGTCAGTTGTTACTGCAGCACTGCCATGAAAAGCAAACGAAATTAGAAAAAGTCTTGTGTTGGTAACAGGAAAAACCCGATACAAATCAAAAAATACATTAAAGTGTTTTTTTAGTCCCAAAAACATTGGGAATTTGTTCGGCACCAATTTCTGGGAAAAAGAAATAAAAAACACTGAAAACTGTTTTCTTTATTTAAATATTTAATGCATTAAAAGCTTGGCTTATGGAAAACACATTACTGATTTTTCCATGTTTTCATTCTCATTATTTTGCTGGGGCCCATGTAATTAATCATTTTCTTTTATTTTTAGGAAAAAACTTGGGTATACCCGTTAGTATCTACCTATACTGATCAACCAATAGAATGTTGTCATGCGGTAAAAACTCTTTCACTTTTTACAATTTTCTTCTTACTATGGGTTACCTGGCAACCCACCATTGATTGGTTAGTATAGCCGGTCAGTACTCGAACAATGTCCTTATTTTTATTAAATACACTTTTTTTTTTTTTAAGACTCAAAACTAGTTAACCACACGTCCACATGACATCAAAATTAAAAAAAAAACAAATTAATATAAATAAAAAGGGATTACAGTTAATATTTTTCTGAGACATGCATAATGTCACAATGCAATTTTTTTTTATTATAATATTAAAACAGTAAGTTTTTAAAATATATTTTAAGATTTTTGTAATGGATTTTTTTTAGATATATATCTTTTAAACTAATTTTTTGAAATTGCTTTTTTTTAAAGCAAATCTTTGAAATTGTTATTTGTTTATTTATTACAATATTAAAATATTAAACTTTTAAAATATATTTTTAATGGAATTTTTCTGATTTATAACATATTTATATATCTTACCTTTCTAATTAATTTTTTAAAAATTGCTTTTTTAAAAATTATTTTTTAAAAATTGCTTTTTTAAAAAATATTTTTTAAAAATTGAAAATTATCTAAATTTGATACTATATTACATATATAAGGGGCAATTGCACAAACATCACTAAGGTTTGATATAATTACACTCATATGGCAGTTTTGGATATATTGACACAAACATCACCTGACTTTATAAAAATGTTGCACAAATGTTCCCTACTGTTAACTCCTAACGAATGGGGCAATATGATCTTTTTGACCAAAATAAAAAGAAAATTGAAAAAAAAAACAATTAATTTATTATTGTTGTTGTGGACTTGTGGTTGTTAGATGGCAGTGGTGCTGGTGGCTTAAGGTCAAGATAAGGGTTTGGATTTTGATTTTGTTTATGATGAACATGACATTTAATCAAGGTTATATATTTCATTTTTTCTAAATCTCGATTGATCTTATAAACACAAATCAGTTGTTTATCTGTTTGTTGCGTCTTTATCTTGTAGTTTTTCAATTTCCATCTTAGAGCTGAATCGGTCCATCACTGATGAAAAGATCATCATCACTTCAATAGAGATCGAGAATTTTTTTTGTTTGTTATTAATTTATTTTATTTTACTTATGAAATTGATGGATATGAGGCTGGGTGATAATTGTGGGATTGTGGTGTTGGATTTTGTTGTGAATGAAAAGAGATGGAGAAATGAAACAAAAAATTATGGAATTGATGAAGATAAAGAAATATGGTTATGGAAGTTGAAGATGGATTTTTCCAATTTCTTTGGTTAATTTTTGTAAGTAGATTGATGAAAATGGTTGCGTGATGTTTGATGATTTATTTCAGATGTGTAAGGAAGATGAAGATTTATTTTTATTTTATTTTTTAATTTTAAAAATTAAAATAAGGGGTATTTAAGTCATTTTTTTACTTTGGACTATTGACCGTTAGAGTTGACGGCAAATTGTTAACAGTAGGGGTGTTTATGTAACATTTCTCAAAGGTCTTGTGATGTTTGTGTCAATATACCAAAAACTGCCATATGTGTGTAATTATATCAAATCTCAAGGGTGTTTGTGCAACTACCCATATATATAATTATTTTTTATTAACAATTCTAATTTTCAAGGTTTTTATAATAATAAATTTACTCTCAATAATGTTATTTTAATTGTTAGTCCCAAATTTATAAAGATTCATTTATTTGATTCATTTTTTTTTTCAATCCTAATTTGATTAATATAATTAAATATAAAATTTAGAATACTTTTTTCAATTATTGTTACCGAACACGTTTGTAGTGTTTTCAGCTTCAAAAAATACGAAAAATAATTACTTGTTTTCAAATGAAAAATTATAAAACCAAAAACAGGAAACAAAAACATTACCGAACATGCCCTAAACTTTTTCAAAATCAATTTTGTGAGTTGTCAGCATAATAACATGAGGTAGATTTTTATCCATTGTGGTAGAAAGTAATAACTCCAAGGCATGTCAACAACTTGATTTTTATGTATCCGGTCCAATATAGGCTGGTGGTAAAAAAAACTTTCATTTAAATTAGTCATGGATATCAAAGGAGCGCCAAGGCACCAGAACAATGCCTTAAGACAATGCATGTCTGGTGCGCATGACCTGCATTAAATATATTTAATTGAATTTATTATCCATAATAAAAAAATTCATATCAAAACTCATTAAAATCGATAAATTTTATCAATGCCCTTAATTTGTGTTAAAATAAAAGATTCATTTGAACAAAATCACTAATATATATGCGTTTTCGGATTGGATTGAAAAATTTTCAACCATATCTAGCCCAAAGTAAATTTCAACCCAACCCAACCTAACACAATATTTGTTGGGTTGGGTTTTTTAAACCCATTAGAAAAAATATATTTTATATATTATTTAAAATATTTGAATTCAAATTTTGTTATATCAAAATTTAAATTAAAAAAAAAATCACTTTAATATCATATTACAGAGTTTAGATTTCTTAAAAGTATCAAATCAAAACATAACATATAATACAATTTGTTTAAAAATTTATTGCATAATTAAAACAATAAAAATATAACAATTTATCCAACTTGGAAAATCTCCATCTAAACCTTCCATTAATATTACAATTATAATTACTTTGACTTATATCTCATGGTTGGACAATCTATTATTTATTTCGATCAACATAATAGTTTGAGTTTATATATTTTTATTAGACTTTTTTTTATTAAATTAATTAATTTACTAAGAGAAATAAAAACATAACCAATGACATGACAATTAATTTAAAAGAAGAAGACAATATTAATTGTATATTTTTAATAAATGTATTATATATTTATGGTAAAAAAAAAAAATTTAAATTATGTGTAATAATTTTGTAAATGATGCATGAGTAATATTTTTAGATATTTAAAAAATTAAGATTTCATAATAAATAATAAATACAATTATTTAGTTTATTTTTATTATTTATATTGAGTTGTCAAGTTGGGTCGGATTATATTGGATCGTGTTGGCGGGTTGGTACCTATCTGTAATCTAACGGTGATGTATTCTGTGATTTCTGTCTAGACTTTTAAATACTTTTATAGACCTTTTAAAGTGACCGGCTTAGTGGCTTTTGTAGAGCTTCATATACTTTTAATGACTTTTATAGATTTTACATTATATAAAAGACTTTCGTAGACTTTTATGGATATTTATTTTAAAAATTAAAAGACTTTCATAAATTTAGATAGACTTTTATTGACATCTAAATATAATGTACATTTTATAAATTTTCATTTTTAAAGATTTTCATTTACTTTAAAATACATTATACAATTTGTTGTAACAAAATTATATTTTTTATATCAATAAAAATATATCTGTAAAAGAATAAAAAAAAATCATCATTAATTTCTATAAAATTAGACGAAAGCCCATTTTTTTTGTTTACATTGATATTGTGGCTAATATTTTTTGCTGGACATGCTTTATTTTGATAATCAAACAGCCTAGATCTTAAACTTTGTCGAATATTTATGTAATATGAGTATGTGGCACACCTGATTAGGGGTGGGTACCATTCGGTTTTAGACAAAATCGAATTAAATAAAAAAAATCGGTTTTAAAACATATAAATCGGTTTAAACCGAATAAGGTTTAGTAACTGAACCGAATTGAACTGATTATTATCAATTTGATTTAAATCGGTTTTAGACCTAATTGACATGATAGGCTTAATGTGTTTTTTTTTTATATATATATAATTTTGTAAATTAATGGGCTTTAGACTAACTTTAGGCCAATACATATCGATTTCATACAATTAGTTATAGAAATAGAGACCTGTTTTTCATATAATAAATCAGTAAGATACTTTAAGACATTTTGAGGTCGTGTCTTCTCTTTTGACCTACCACTTACGTAACAACCCTTCTTTTATCCGAATGCAGAAAAATCGGTTTGTACATAGTGTTATGTTAGGGTTTGTAAGTGAGAATTACAAAGGAACAACTCTACTTTTTTTTCTTCTTTTTTTTTTTTCTTAAAAAAACCAAGTGAAATGCTTAGAACCATTTAATGACGGAAGTTGAGGTAATTTATCTAGGTAAACACCTCACACGCATATGAATAGGGATGAACATTTCCCCAATGGGACTCCATCCCTATTTGGAAGTAAATTTTACACCTATATGGGGGTGGGGTTGGGGGGAAATTTTATCCCTAAAATCTAAATGGGGGTGGGGATGGGGAACTACCCCACATACATTTCCCCATTTCTTTTAAAAGGGTTGGGGGTGAAGCCTTATTTTCAAATATATATTTATATATTTTCACTTTTATTTTCTTAAAAAATAATACCTTTAATTCAATTACTCATTTACTCTCTACTTATTTCCCTTATTTCCACATATATATTTATATGTACTCTCTACCAATTTCCCTTATTTCCACACACACACACACACACACACACACACACACACACACACACACACACACACATATATATATATATATATATATATATATATATATATATATATATATATATATATATATATATGTAATACTATATTACTATAGTTATTTGTATTAATTTTGAATTAAATTAAATCAATTATATATTTTATATTATTTATTGGATTGGATATTGAAATATGGTGAATCGAACGATTAGAATGATCGAATTTCGAATTCTAAATTTCGGATTTTAAACCGGAAAATATAAGGATTGAAAATAGAGGAAATAGGGGACATGGGTGGGGGCAAGGGAATCTCCCTCCAAACACCCCCAGAGTGGTGTAAATATGGGGCGGCCCGCTCGGCCTGCCAAAGAAGGCAGGCCGTGCATAGCAAGACCCTCCTAGGGGCGTGCCGTGCCGTGCCAGGCACGACCCACAATTACAGGCCATGTCGGGCCTCCAACCGAGGCACGCCGTGCCGGCCCGGCTCGGCACGCCTGGTCGAAGTGCCAGGCCCAACCGTCGGCACAGTGGATCCAGTTATATATTAAAAAAAATTATATTATTAATAAATTATATATATATTTTTTAAAAAATAAAAATAAAAGTGAGCCGGCCTGTTTGGCCCGCCTAGCCGGCCAAATGGGCGGCCAGCACGGCACAGCCCGTCGTCACGGCCTGCAATGGCCGTGCCCACGTGCCGTGCCGGGCATTTGTTTTCCAAAACAGGTCGGGCCTGGCACGGCAGACCGTGCCCAAACAGGCCGGGCCGGCCCAAACTTACAACATTACACCCCAATCTCCACTTCCTTCAAATGGGATTTGGGGACGGGAGTAGGGGGAGGTTTTAGGAATGGGGGTTGAGGAACCCTCCCCAGTCCCAATGGGCCCCCCACACCCATCCCTACATTTGTAACTATTTTGTATAGCTGACAAACTTATAGTTCATATATGATAGCTAAACTAAAAAATCTGTCCCGGTATATACTACATTATTTAGCATTTCTCAACTTTAAACGATTCCATTGCCCAGATTTATAATTGAAATGTCTAAAACAACTATTTAATGACGGAAATTGAGAAGATTCAGAGTCGTGATTCCATTGCCCAGATGCACAATCAGTTTGCAGAATTGATCATATATTATTAGCCAAAAAAGTAATGATACATAATCATACAACTTTCTTTGTATTAATTTATTCTACATCATGTATTCTATTCTATCTATCTATTTCTAACAAAACAGCAGATTGTAATGCGAACAACATCAGATTGTACCTGCAATTAGCTCTACTCTTGTCTTGTTTACAACAAACTGCGCTCACATTCCCATTGTTTGCTTTAACAATTTCTACTTGGTTGCCAAGAAGCTCATGCATATCGGAGGGCGGATTTTCACCAAGGCTAAGATCGATGAAGGGAGGATCCATAAACCGTCTCCACAGATCAGGCCAGAAGCAACTGCAGGAATCATCAAACCTGCATTCTTGTCGTTTAGCTTGTGCCAGGTGAAAACGATCAAGCTCCCGACACACATGTCAATCGCGAAGTAGGCTCCTACTAGGAATGGCACGGCCATGGCCATTGGAAGAGGAACCCATTTCCCGATGCGCTTTGGGGAAAGATCTCTCAGCAAATTGGCCGCTATGGCAAAGGTGAAGAACCCGTAACAAAGCTGTAAACAATGATGGGGCAGGGCAGAGAAGCCTTGAACTCCGAGAATCGCCATGTTTCGATAGACAATTGCATATGGAGCTTTGTATTCACCATCTGGGTTGCCCACATCGAAAGCCTTGTAGAAGAGAAAGAATGTAAGGGGAGCAACGACACAGCCTATAGCGGTTCCAATGGCCTGGCTAACAAGCATTGATCTTGGGGAAGTGAGAGTGAGATGACCGGTCTTAAAATCGTGCATCAAATCAGATGAGATGGAAACAATTGATTTAATCAGACCACAACCAACGAGTCCTGCAACAACCCCGTTATCTTTCCCAGACAAGGCAGACAGCAAAAAGAGGGCTACCTTTCCATAGTTATAGGCCATGTTCATGTCAGTTAGACCAGCACCGTAAGCATTGCAGAAGCTAAGTGAGGGAGCGAGCATGTATGCAACAACTACATAGTACCACTTCAGCTCCGGGAACATGAGAGGGATTATGATGATGGAAATAATTGAGAATATAATGTACCCTACACATGCCACCCACAACGGAATGCTCTCTCTAATGAAAATTTCATTTCGTTGTAGATCATGGAGAGCCATATTCTGGTTATCTGAAGCTGCATCACATGCGAAATAGAGTCGGTGAACTTTACTCTTGTAAAAGGATGTGGGAAAATCATTATAAGATTGTAAAATTACATGTTTTGGGTTGTTCACTCTTCGCTCTGCTACGAATGCTTCTGGCAGTACAAAAAAGAATCTTGAGAAAATTGTAGAGCCCGTCGCCAAGGATCAGAGCAATCGAAACAAAAACCTGCAGCCCAAGTGAGAAAATAGCTATGTCAAGAAATAAAAAAACTGTTTACGCTAAAGAATTTGTGCCAGATATATTACTGACAAACCTTATAACCACTTAAACTCTTCATACTGCTTTCCGATATAGTACTAGGAAACCAATCGCCTTTAAGTCCGCTTATCAGTGGCCACATTAGTCCCCACGAGAGCACCGCACCAAATAGCAAAGACAAATTCACAAGATGGGAACAGATCATTCCTGCTCCGATATAAGTCATACTGAAATCAAAGTAGAATCTGCAAAAATTATGTACGCACAAATCAATGATAATGACAGGGTTAATCACGGGAAAGGCTATGAGACGTAAAGGGAGATATTTTGTGTACGCACGAATGTTTCCAGGCTTTCAATCCAAACGTAGGAAACTGAGAAAATCCGCAGGGCTCTCCTGATCCTGAATAGAACCACTGAAAGAAAGCCCACACGAAACTAATAGAAAAGAATTTCATGAACCCATGAACTTGCTGCCTGCAACAATGATCATAACTTGTTTTAGCTATTTCGTACTCAACCATATATCATATTTGATCTGAAAAAAAGACTAGATGGGTTCATACTTGGCCTTCTTGTCTCCTTTCGGAGTATGAAAGCCGTTAATAAGAACAGCAGTAGCAGTTCCACTTGGATAAGTCAACTTGTAGTCTATTATCATGATCTGTAACAACAAAAAGTGCTTAAAAACCATACTATTTCAACATGCACAAGATAACACAAGTCCAAAATTGTTGCAAGTCGATCAATCTCTAATCAATTCGATACAATTAGTCTCTGAAAAGGAAAAGGAACGAGAGGAACGCGATACCTTTCTCAGAGGAACGAGAGCTAAAAGCCCCACAAAACTACTAACAAAGAGAAAACCAGTCATCCAACCAATTCCAAGCTCCTTGGTGCTATTAGGAGTATTTCCTTCTGTGTCAACCCCAGCTTGTTCATATGTCTTCCTATTCAAACCCAACAAATATGACCCAAAACCACCTACAATCCCACCATTAACATACACAAACAACATCAAATCAACTACTATCCAATAAAGACATCAAAAATTCATTATTAATTGTAAAGTAAGACCAGAACTGGCATCGTGCCTTAAAACAGATTCGCCCATCAACATATATGTGTTCGGCGTCTATCTCCTAGGATACAACGTGATAAAAGATTCTATACTAATTGTGATAAAATAAAAAAGATTAACAAAAGAGAAATGTGCAAACCTCCAACAGCAATGCTATAGCAAGCAACAGCACAAGTTTGAATGACAGTGTTCTCTTGTCTAGTGAATGGAGTTGACACAATTCCAGACTTGTGAAGCAACTTGGTCCATGTCCTAATAAACACAAAGGCAAGAAGAGCAGCAGAGACATTGAGATTGGGGACCAAACCAGTGGTCAAGTTTAGTTTCATGACTATAACACTGTAGATGATCCCAATCACTAAGCTTGCAAAAAGTCCTCTAATTGTTATGTGTTTTGTCCATGGAGCTACTCTGTTGAAGTTCTCTGACTGGTTCTGGTTCTGGTTCGGGATCTCCTCCACCATTTGCATGTCCTCTCTCTCTCTATTATTGTTCACTCGCTCAATTTCTCTGAACTCTTCAACATTCACGTTCTCCATTTTTGATTGATTGATAAATGATAATCAATCAATCAATCAAACCCTTCTTATTCTTCTTCTTCCTAGATTAACCAATCAACAAACACAAAATCAAAATCAAAACTTTAATCTCAAAAACAATTTTCAATGATAAAAAACACAAATACCCATAAAAAATCTCACCTTGGCAGCCTTTGTTGTAGTTTCAAAATCAACTCTTTTGGACAATTTTCTTCAATCCAAGAGTTGACTTTTGCAGGAACATCGTTTCACCAGAATGACACATAAGACAACAACAAAAATTCTACAAATGGCAAATTGAATTGATGGTGAATACCACGTATAAAATTTGAAAAAACCCACAAATTTTTTAAATCGGCATTTAATGCTATATCAAGTTCTTGAATAGCTCACCAAATCCAATCCACAAATGGGAATCACAACTCAGGCTGATTTTCTTGAATAAAATTTGAACATTTTTATAGTGGTGTTATTTAATTAGCTCCGTAATAGTAAAATGAAGCAAGTAAACTACAGCTCACCAACCGGAGAGCAGTTTTGGTGGACTAACGGAGACACCATGTTTTGCATGTACTACAAAGAAGTACAAAAGTAACAAAACAGGGCTCATTTGTAGATTGTAGTACACACACAACAAAGCTACTTCAAAAAACCTCCATTACAACGATTACACTTGTTTGGCCACAAAATTTTGACCCTTTAAATTTGCGTTGACCCAACATCTGTCCATTATTTCCCTAGACATCAAAGAGAGTGAGAGAGAGAGAGAGTTGGTCTGTGAGTTGTGACGATTGACAGAGAAAGTTGATATAAAAAAAGAGAGATTAAAGAAATAAAAGTTGGGTGAGCTTGAATCTTGATCTTTTTTATTCCTTCCCTTAAAAGTGTCTTTGCTTTTTTTTTTTTTTTTTTTTTTTTTTCTGTGGTGTATCCATAACCAAAAAGAAAAAAAAAAAAACTGAACATTTTAACACTCAAACACATAGGACAAATCTTGATTTGATGCGAGAAAGATAATGCCTTCAAGTGGGTTAATTGATCAAATGGTATTAGATCAATTAAAACCTCAAATGTCATTTTCGAATCAAACTGTAGTTCAAATTTAATTGAATTTATATCCAACTGGATTGTGCTATTGTTTATATAACGAGATATACTACTTTACTTAAATTTAATATCAGAATTTGATATTTAAATAATGTGTTATCAATCTAATCTATCATTTGGACACCGAATTTAAATATAAAATTTAGATAAAATAATGTTATTATCATACAATATACTATGTTTTGTGTAAACGTATCGTATAATATTTAGTTAAATAATACAATTTTTTTTTTTAAAAGTCAATTATTTAAATATTTTTAATATAAATAAAATAAAAATTAAAAATTATATAATTAATATATCTTTTAGGACTGATAGATTTTTTTTAACCAATTTTTCAATTGAAAGTTTAAAATTTTGTGTTGGAAGTTTGCTTTTATGGAAAAGAATTAATACTTACAAAAAAAAAAACAAATGTTCAATTGAATAAATAAACTCAAATTAGAAAAGTATTTCACTAAAAAAAAATAAAAAGTTGATGAAAAAGTTCTGGACTGACCTTAATACAAGGTAAATAGGCCTCCACACATGTGATTTTATTTCGTGCAGTGGAAGTGTATTAGAGGAGGAGCTTTGTATTAAGTATTAACTAGTATTAACACAATAGTAAATGGTTGTAAAATTTGGTGTTGAAATGATGTGTCAATATTTTAATTTATTCATTTAAATTGTATTATATTTATATGATTTAAATGAATAGATTCGAGTATTATCATATCATTTAAATATCAAATTTATATACCAAATTTATATACTAAATAAAAATAATTACTAAATTTATTATAACATGTAATGATCAAATTTATATCTTTTATTTCCTATTATAGAAATAAAGCATCGTTATCGCATGCACTTAAAACTTCACTACCCAATAATCAATATAACAACTGTTAAATTTCATGAAAATTCAAAGCTTATGGTTGTCACTTGTCATTATCTAGCAGTATCCTTTGAAATTCTAGTATGATTTATTGACGAGTGTGTTGAACACAACTTACATAAGCCATTGAGAGAGCGGCCAGTGGGTTTGGACTTTGGACAATAATCTCTCTAAGTTTTCAACAAATGTGAGTTCACACTAGAGTGTGACACCTAAATATATAAAAAAAATCACATGAATGGAGATTTATTCTTTTCATTTTCTTCCCTATTTTAATTCATGCACATAAATCACTAGTCAAATATTATTTTGAAAAAAATCTCAACATAAAAGCTAGACAGGATCAGAATTCAGAATCCAAACTCATAAATGTTTTTGGCATGGATGATGTAAGAAGATTTAATCAATGGAATTTCACTTGCGTGCGATCCTTGTAGAACAAAAGCATATTTAGATAGACACGTCAATGCTGCTTGCCATCCGTTTGATGTGTGATTCTGATGAAGTTGGAGCCCACGTTTTTTTGTTTCATTGAATCAAATTCGTTTTTTTTCTCTTTAAATCTTTCGAGGTTTTTGGATCAATTTATATTCCTGATTAGACAAGAATGAAATTGTATGCATAATGACAACCAGAAAGAATCGTAAGTTGCAAGTCATTGATGAACCAATAATTCAAATCAGGCAACTAAGGTCCACTTATCTATACAATGATATTTTTTAACAAAATATATCATACTTAATCATTACATTGTATTTTGATTTATTTTATGTTAACTTATTTAATTCACTGAAAAATAATAATAATATTGTTAATTAATCATGTCATATCAATTTTTACTATGCTAAATTATAATAAAAAATTGTTATAAGGATGATTAATTTATTCAAGGGCAATAAATACATGTTTAAAAACAATAAAAAACAAATAAAAAACATGTAATCTATCGCATATGGCCGAACATAAGTTTTCATAGTCTTATAAGGTTAATTTTGAAATTTCCCCTTTTTTTAGAGTAATTACTCTTTCGAAAATATATCAATTTAGTTGACTTTTGTTATTTAATTTATACAACTAGTAATGCAAAGTATGTTTAAGCGATCAACATTATCTCTTAGAACATGAAGCAGTGCACTTCATTTCCATATTGGTTTTGAGAGGTTTAATCTCATCATACGCATATTAAAAATATTTATGAGAAGTTTTTCTCTATTTATAGGAATAAATATTTAGGCAACACATATATTATGTGATCTTAACAGATCCTAACAATTTTGTTGTAATTCTTAAAAAAAAAAAAAAAGTTGAAGTGACCAATTTAATTCGTTAACAAATTAGGTTTGGCTTTTACATTATAAAGAACAAAGAGTACAATGAGTAGTTTTGAAATTTATTTTGTGTTAAATGTTGCCAAGTTAGGAGATGTCATAACTCATAACTCATATATCATTGGAAAGCTTAAATGAGTCAAATATTAAGATCATCTCCAACTCATTGTACCGATTTATTGTAACAAATTATGCTAATTTAAACATTAATTTTTTTTTCCATCTTCAATCTATTACACCAAATTTTACTTTAAAAAGAATATTCCTTTAAATATTATTTTTCAACCAATAAAAAAAATAAATCAATTAAAAAAACACAAAAATTGTGCTATTTCTACAAGGTATGCTAGATCTAGCGTAGCTCTGGATCCTACAACAAAGTAGCATTAGAGAATGGTAATGGGTTGGAGAAGGTTTGCTACCGCAATTTGGAGTTTGGTGCTCCCATTGGAGATGCCCAAACTTCTTGGTACAGTGTACGGTTTGGGTTTGAAATTTGAAGGCCTTTAGTGGAAGCTATGACTTATTTTGAGGACATAAATCAAATTTGAAGAGTTTCACTTGAATGACTTTATTTATTATGCATTTCATAAATTTAGGTTTTCTTTTAGAGTGTGAAGACTTGAATTCACAATCTCATGGTGTATATGTGAGAGCTATATTACTAGATCAATCTCATCTCGTTACAACCGATGATAGGATCATTTAATTTCTTTACTTCTCTATATGTTTTGAGGGGGTTCCAAATTAGAGTGTATATTCAACTCTCTTGTGATATATATATAAAAAAAATATCAATTTTTAACAATTGATTTCAGTAATACAATTTCTTTGAAATTTTATTCTTTCAATTTTATATTTATGTGGTGGAATTCCATGTATGCCGTGTATCACTATCACTAATTGAATTCCTTTGGGTGGTGATCTTTCTAAACCGACTAAACGTTCGTTGGATTTTTTTGAGTGGAGATTCGGCTTTCATATTTCGTTAGCTAATTGTCCTGGCTTGATTCCCTTTTCTCTAGTTTAAGAGTACGTGTGTCTTAGGGAGGAAAGAAAACATGAACATATAACGGTCCGTCCTGTAAGCATTTTTTGTTACTGTTTTTTGAAAATAAAAATGAAAATGAAAACAGTATTTTTGGTTTTATTTTCGATTTCTGAAAACGCTTCTGGTACTAAATACTGAAAGCTGTATTTTGAAAATGAAAACGGAAAAAACGCGTCTAGTAGGTTAACCGAAAACTATAAAAAATTGATATTTCAATTTTAGTATTTTGTTTAATATTATTACAACTATAAAAAAATTGATTAAATAATTAACCAATATAATTTTTGTATTGTAATTTTTAAATTAAACAAAAGTAACACATCAAAAATTAATTCAAAAAAACATATCAAAAAAATGAATTAATCAAAACTAAACCCTTAAATTATAAATAAATAATTATAATATATATATATATATATATATATATATTATATAATAAAAATATATACAATAATTTATATTATAATAATATATATATATTATTTTATATATTAAAAATTATTATATTTTTTATATATGAAATATTATTATATTTTTTATATTACATTTTTATATATAATAATACATAATATATGACATTATATCCTATGTAAATATATAATATTTGATATTATGATATTTATATATATATTAATATATAATATTTTATTATTATATCGAATAATATATATATTATAGAATATTATTTCATAATATTTACATAATTATAAAATATTATATATTATAATATTTATTAATATTCTATAATATTATGATATAATATATGTTATATATTAATATTCTATAATATTTTATATTATAATATACATAAAATATATTATATATATAATATTATAATATATATATATGTAATTATAATTATAATATATATAAGAGGGGCACTTTGGTAATTTAAAAATCTTGTTCCGTATTGTCATAATTATATCAAACGCATAACAGTACAATTAATAGTTTAAGATTTTTTTAAATATAAGAAAAAAAATGAAAAACAAAAACAAAAACGAAAAACACGTATTTTGTGTTTTTCAAATCTTTCACTTTTAACACTGGTTTTGTTTTTCGTTTTTTTTTTCGAAAATAAAATGAAAAACGGTTAACAAACGCCTTTTCGAAATCGTTTTTGAAAAATAAAAATGAAAACGGACTAAAAAACAACTGCATAACGGGGCCTAAAACTCCGTTATGCAGCTATTTTTCGGTTTGTTTTTGTTTTTATTTTTTAAAACGATTTCGAAAATTTATTCGTTAACCGTTTTTTTTTCATTTTATTCTGGAAACAAAAATGAAATAAAATGAAAAAACAAAACTAGTGTTAAAAGTGAAAGATTTGAAAAATACAAAATACTTGTTTTTTGTTTTTCATTTCGGTTTTCACTTTATATATATATATATATTGTTTTAAAACTATTAATTGTACTGTTATGCATTTGATATGATTATGACAAGACGGGACAAGATTTTCAAATGACCAAAGGTTCCCCTCTTATATATATAACAATATAGAATACTAATATATAATATATATAATATAATATTTACATAATTAGAATATTAATACATTATATATTATTATATATAATTATATATATATATATATATATATATATATATATATATACAATAATATATTATTTCATATTATATATATATATATAATATCAAATATTATATATTTACATAGGATATAATGTAATAAATTATGTATTATTATAAATAAAAATATAATATAATATAACAAATATAATATAATATATATATTAATTATTTATAATTTAAGAAATTAATTTTGATTAATTCATTTTTTGATTTGTTTTTTTAATTAATTTTTGATGTGTTACTTTTGTTTAATTTAAAAATTACAATACAAAAATTATATTGGTTAATTATTTAATCAATTTGTTTATAGTTGTAATAATATTAAACAAAATACCAAAATTGATATTTCAATTTTTGATAGTTTTCGGTTAACCTATCAGACCCGTTTTTTCAGTTTTCATTTGCAAAATACTGCTTTCAGTATATTTTACCAGACTCGTTTTCAGAATTCGAAACTGAAACCAAAAATACTGTTTTCATTTTCATTTTTATTTTCGAAAAACAGCAATTGAAAAACGTTTATAGGACGGGTCCTAAAGATTTAGAGAAATAGAAAACATGAGGGAAATAAAGGAAAATAACTTTTCCTTTAGTTGTTTGGTAAATTTAAATGAAAGAAAAGGTTTTTTTTTTTTTTTGGTTTGGTATTGTTGAGGAAAAGACAAAAGATAGAAAATATTCTCCATCAATTTTACTGTTTTATCTTACACTATTTAGCTAGGTGTTGACATGTTGTTGGTTCCGGTTTTTTTTTTTTAAAAAAACTTTTTCCGTTCACTAAAAAATATTACATATGTAAAGGTAAAATTGTAAATGCATGTTATTGGGTCGCCTATTTTTTTTTTTTGAACTAAAATAAATAACAAATTAAAAAATAACAATTTTATTTTAAAGCTGTTTTGAGGAACCATCCGGTTCGGTTCCACCAAAACAGGAACCGGAACCGGAACCAGACTCGTGCACTGTAGCGGTTCCGATTCGGAAACTCAAACGTCGGTTCAGTTACTGTTTTTTGAGTGTCAGTTCAGTTCGGTTCATTGGTTCGAACCGAACCGCCGACATGTCTAAATCTTGTGAGAGGATTAAAAAAGATGGATAGATTTGTAATTTCAATTAAACCCAACAACTTTTGTTTTTCTCTCCATTTTTCTTTCCAATTTTAGATGAATTAAAATTAGTAGGTCCCAATTATAAAATTTTTCTTCTTATTTTTCTCTTCCTCCAATTTTTCTCTCGTATCAAACATACTTCCTCATTTTATTCCCTTTTCCCTCCACCATTTTCTTTTCTCTGCCTTTAAATCCCTACCAAACACAGTCTAAGTTACATTCAATTCACCGAATACTTTTTGACACTTAATTTAATACAAATTGTAATTTACTAATGAAGTAATGATTATGTAATTATTATTAAGTGTAAAACTCCACACGATATGCAGATGTGATTAATTTTTTATAAAATGGACTCTCATCAATACTGATCGGTTGATCAGTTTGTGCAATGTATCGTGCCAAACACTCTCTAGCGTGCATGGCGTCGAACTGCCACGTCGTAATGGATCCGTCCGGGTGCTGTTGAAGTTGTGTCTGGGTTGTAGTGTCTACCTGTCCATGTGCAGGCATACATTGGTGCATATGCCGTCTCAAATGTCCGGTTCCCCCCGTACTTGTAGCATAATCCTTATGACAAAACTTACATTTAGCTCTGAGGCCAGACGTCCCGTTTGGGAGTGTTATTTGGACTATGTTGAAACATTGCCACACATCTGATGTTAATTTTCTGGGACGTGATGTTGGTGTAACGCCGGAACCAGAAGGTCTCGCTTGAGTATGGGTCGGTTCTGAAATATCAAATTCATCGTTGAGCATATTCAAACCGTCCGGAAAATAAGGCTGCTGGTTAGGATCCATTATCTGAATAAAAATATGAGCACTATAGTAGTTAATAGTCAAATTAAAAATCAATAATTACTAACAGTAATCTTAATTTACTAACAATAATTACTATAACTAATACGGCACTTACAATAATTAATTTACTTAAAAAATAAATTAAATAAACAAAAAAATCATAATCTACTAACAAAAAATTTTAAATTCACTAACATAATATACTAACATAAAATTGATGATTTGAACCACTACTCTTAAATTTATTAACATAATCTACAAATGAAAAATTTTAATTTATGAAAAAACAATATCAAACGTAATTACTACACTTAACATTCATCATTTACTTATTACAAAAAGTAATTTCAGTAATACAAGTTAACTTTCTAAATTTATTAATAACAAATATTAAAATTACTACTAAACTTAAAAATCTTAATAAACTAAACAAATAATATTAACATTAAAGCCCAAAACTTGATAAACTAACTAACTAAATAGATAATGTTTTCATTAACTAACTCAAATCTAAACATAAACATAAAAATTTACTATGAGAATATGTTAGACCAAAAGTAATAACAAAATTGTACCTTTAAAATTTGGTGTGTTGGTGGAAAATGTAGAGAATTTTGTAGAGAGAGTAATAACCAAATTGAATGAAAAAGTTTAGAGAATTGGAGAATATATTAGATATTGAGATTTGAGAGAATGAGAGATTGAAAGAATGATAGAGAGAGTTAATGGAAAATGAAATGGATGGAAGTATTTATAGAAAAATTTGATTTGTGGGTCAAAATGTAATTTAAAAGATTTGGGGGGGGGGGTTTTGGTAATTTATTTTCCTTCAACGGCTAGAAAAAAATTCCAGCCGTTGGAGGATTTTTGAAAAAAATAAATAAAAAATAATTGGACCGAACGGACTGGCGGATCGGTCCGCCAGGCCGGTCCGACAGGCCTGGCACGCCGGATTGGCGTGCTAGGCGGGCTGGCCTGCCGGGCCTCCTCCCAGCTGCCCGGCACGCGGCCTAGCCCTCTTCCTTCAGGGGCCGTTCCCAGCACGGCCCGTGAACTTTCTGGGCCGACCGACCCATTTTTACACCACTATACGAGATAGTTGTTCTTTTCGAACTATTTGAATGAAATTCAATGAGTATAAACCATGCAAAACAATATTACATTTGTTAGGTTTTTTGAACCTCTTATATATTGTGAATAATTAATCATGCATGAGTTATTCCACCGACCGGTAAATATACCGAGTGGTTTATATT
Organism: Dipteronia dyeriana; assembly: GCA_032871835.1. Lineage (NCBI taxonomy): Eukaryota > Viridiplantae > Streptophyta > Magnoliopsida > Sapindales > Sapindaceae > Dipteronia > Dipteronia dyeriana. The sequence continues at coordinate 2,257,508 of CM065303.1, forward strand.
CAGTCGATTTCAATCCAATGATTTTTATTTAAAAAAAAAAAGAGTTTCAAAAATAAAAATTAGATAGACAATGGTCTCAGTTGGCCTTATACGGTCACTGATTAACCTTATGGGTACGTTTGGTACAGAGATGTGACAAGATAAGATGGAACCATGAGACTGGATTGGACAAGACAGGACAGAACAGGACATGACTGAACATGTTGTTCTATGTTGTGTTTAGAAGGTCTGAACATAACTATAAACGGTAATGTTATACGTTTGATATGGCTGGGACAAGACGGAACAAGAGATTCAAATGATCATAGTACCCCTCTTATATATATAACAACATAGACTATAATATTATATATAATATTAATATAACATGTAATAATATGATGTATATATAGAAAATATAATATATATATATATATATATATATATATATATATATATATATATATATATGTTATAATAAATTAATATGTATTACATATAGGGTTTTTAGCAAAACTACTCTAATTTAGGGACCAAATTGCAAATCTACCATAAAACCCAAAACAATTGTAAAAATGCCATAAAATTCCTAAATTGTCCTTATTCATAACATCACCCAATTTATTAACTATATTTACTAATTTTCAACAAACAATTACTAACATACTCACAAAGCCATCCACCGAACAACATGGCAACCTCCTGATCTGGTATTTACCTCTTAATCCAAACTTATTTTAAAAAAAAAACCATGAAAATTTTCATCGAGTTTGGCTGACCCGATATCGGGTCACCCTGAAATGATGGATTTTTTCATGAAAAATTCTGTCCGGTCACCCCAACCCGATGAAAATTTTCATCCGGTTTAGCTGATCCGACGTCGGGTCAACCTTCCCCGACAAATTTTTTCATGAAAAAAAATCATGAAAAATTCTATCGGGTCAGGTTGGCCCGACATTGGGTCAGCCTAACCCGATGAAAAAATTCATCGGGTCGGTTGACCCGATAGATTTTTTAATGATTTTTTTCCATGAAAAAATCTGTCGGGTCAGGCTGACCCGACGTCGGGTCAGTCTAACCCGATGGAAAAAAACATCGGGTTAGCTGACCCGGTGTCGGGTCACCAGACCCGATGATTTGTTTAATAGGTCCGAAATTATTTTTTCATGTGGATTTTTTTTTATATTATGTTCTTTCAAATAATGAATTTTTTAATGATGGATAATATATGTTGAATTATTTTTTCAGGATTAAAGATGCAAATTGTGCATTTGCTTTTTCAAGGGATTCAAACTATGATCAAATGTTAGATAAGGTATACAATGTCACCGGAATTGATAAAGATCATTATCGGGTAAGTATGCTGGCTCTTCCACAAACTTTTCGTCCTAGCATGCCCATTGAGATTGTTGATGATGAGGACGTTCGGTTGTTGCTTAGTCGAGAGAATGTTGACCCATTAGTTTGCATTAGTGTTGAGGAAATCGGCCATCAATCTTCAGAAATGAAACATAACCCATTAGAGTTCTCTCATAACCTACACCATTTCACTATGGATGAGTTTCGGAGGTACCTAACATGGCTGCCCATTTGGATGATATTCGAGAGGGATTACAATCTCCTCCTCGTCATTTTAGTTTTCAAGATATGACGGGTAACCAACAGATTCCTGAGCATGATGAAATAGAACCACTGTTTAATTTCAGTCGTGAGAGAGTTCCCAATCAGTATGATGAGCTGTTTGCCAATGTCCAGAGGCTTGTTCTGTTGGAACCCCGTTCACCAGTCACGCAGCGGAACTAGGTTTTAAAATTTTTATACATATCATATCTGTATCTGGGACTAGTGAACTTTAGATCGTAATTATTTTTCGGAACCAATACATACAATATGTAAACACAGAAAATTGTAATCAATAAAATCAGAAGAACATACCAACGTTTGGAGGATCATTCACTTTACGTTATGCTCCTGTCTGAACCAATCTTACCAACGTTTGGAAGCTCCTTCACTTTACGATGTGCTCCTGTCTGAACCACTCGATCTTCCTCGCTATCTCCTGGAATTGGTAACTGCGTGTGGACGCAGCAGGGTCTCAGGAACTTGAATGGAGGATGTAGAGAGAATTGAAGAAAATCTTTCTTCTATGTGTTTCAAAAACACATAAAACATGAAACAATATATATATATATATATATATATCACGCCTATTTCACCATTCACCTATCTCTATTCACTGCTGCTGTCCCATATCAATAATAAATACAGCTTGCTTGCTTACAAATATATATCGTATATGTATTAAGTATTTACATCCTATGCAAATTCTTCATTTGACTATTGTTTCATGTACACACCAATTTATATCCAATGCAATCTCTTGTGTTATTAATTGATATATTTATTTTAATTATCCTTTTCAAATATATCTAATATATTAAAAGTGATAATAAGTATTTTAAATTTAAACTTAAATTCAAATACTTAGATAGATGATTTAGTAAAAATAAAGTAATCCTATTATTTTATCTTCACCTAAATCCATATATCAACTAACACCCTTCAATTAATAGTTAATTAATAATTCATAATTATCAATATAATTAAATAATCTAATTATTTAATTAATTTAACTATTAACATTCATTAATTAAATAATCTCATTATTCAATTAATTCCAGAATATATACGTGTCATTTTCGTAACACAATTAATTTGACAATCCAATTAATTAACCGTGACCCTTGTTACCTAAATCAATCGGGCTAGCAAGGGGACCTAATGGACCCACAGTATTTTGACCTCCAATAATCCTCGGAATCATTAATTAAACTCTTTAATTAATATTCCTTGATTATTAACTCCGGTGTTATTCCACTAAAAACCCGAAGCTGTACTCTCTCAATTGTAGATGCTTTTACACAGACCGATACAACTCGGTGTCCATCGATATAGCTATTACATATGGTGTGATCCTCCACAGTAGTTCATAATTAGAGCTGGGTCATAATGTCTGTTATACCCCTCTAATCACATATATCCTTTAAGTACCATTGATTCTCTAATGGACAATAAATCTTATTTCCTTACGGAATTAGGAGAGCGCTCATATTGTCCAAGCCCCGAATCAACCCTTAAGGGAACTACCATCTACTTTTCATAAGAAGGAGTGGATTCCACTATTGTGTACAAACCTTCCCAGCCACAAACCAAATTGCAATCCCAACATACAAAGTATATTGATCAGGAAATGCAGCCGACCTCACCCATGGTATATCAAAGACCACGATCTAACCTGAAGGAGTCGATAAGACCCTCAGGATTAAGATCACCCACATATAGTCATCATTAGTTGATATATATATGAATCTCATCGGTAAACGGATCTTGGTGAGAGATTCATATAGATCATGACCCAGTCCTATATGATCACATCATACAAGGTGCCTCCATTCCCATATCTCATATGAATGATTCAGGATAGAATCATCGTACATTACAGAATGTACCACAGCTATAGATTAACCACAAATAAAGTACCCAGCTTTATTTGCTATCTATGGACTCTTTAGATTGCACGTCTCTTACTGTATCCATCCGTATATGACACTCATATACACAGTTCGAGATTACATCCGGTATTGGATGTTAAATATATGCACAAGTTATAAAATAAACAACACAACATGAATGAATTGAACTTTTCCTTTTATTTATTTCATAAATCCATTTACAAATTACATCTTTAAGGCTTAAACCCCAACAATCTCCCACTTGCACTAAAGCATGTGAGGCATGTCTCGTAGCCCTAGACTATCTAGGTGACCTAAAAACACTTTAGCCGGTAAGGTCTTTGTAAATGGGTCAACATGATTGTCTTGTGAGACTATTTTTGTGACGATCACATCTCCTCTCTACATTATCTCTCTAATGAGATGATACTTTCTCTCTTGTGGCTTCTTGGTTCTTTGGAATTAGCCACAACACTACTGTTATCATAATAAAGTGTGATGGACTTATCCAAATCTGAAACAATTTCCAGATCGCACAAGAACTTACGGAGCCAAACAACCTCTTTAGTAGTTTCACAAGCGGCTACATATTCGGCTTCCATGGTGGAGTACTGGAGTCAGCAATGTAAGATTGCTTGATACTTCTCCACATAATGGCTCCACCACCTAGGGTGAATACTGATCCAAACGTGAATTTTCTAGAATCCCTGTCTGACTGAAAATCAGAATCCATGTATCCTAACGGGATCAAATCTTGCTCGGAATACACTAGCATATAGTCTTTAGTTCTATGAAGATACTTAAGAATTGTCTTGACAGCAACCCAATGATCCAATCCTGGGTTGGACTGGTATCTGCTGACTACTCCCACTGCATAACAGATGTCCGGTCTCGTGCATAGCATATCATACATGAGACTACCTACTGCCGATGCATAGGGTACTCGTCTCATATCCTCAACTTTTTGAGGTGTCTTAGGACACTGTTCCTTAGATAAGTGAACTCCATGCCTAGAAGGTAAATTACCTTTCTTGGAGTTTTGCATCGAAAATCACACAAGAGTCTTGTCGATATATGATGCCTGAGACAATGCTATGAGTTTGTTCTTACGATCCCTTATAAGTTGGATCCCAAGAAAATAACTCGCCTCTCCCAAATCTTTCATTTGGAATTGGCTTGCCAGTCATCCTTTTACATCAGACAACACTCCCACATCATTCCCAATGAGTAGGATATCATTTATGTATAGGACCAAGAAAACTACTTTCTTATCAATGATACGCTTGTAGACACAAGACTCATCGACATTCTACTCGAAGCCATAGGTTTTGATCACATCATCAAACCTGATGTTTCAAGATCTAGATGCTTGCTTAAGCCCATAGATGGACATTTGCAGCTTGCAAACCTTTTGCTCTTGATCTGGAGACACGAATCCCTCTAGTTGCATCATATAGATGCTCTTATCAAGATTTCCATTGAAGAATGCAGTCTTGATATCCATTTGTGAAATTTCGTAATCGAAATAGCCAACAATGGATAAGAGTATCCTAATAGACTTAAACATGGCTACTGGCGAGAAGGTCTCTTCATAATCGACCCCCTCTTTCTGGGTAAAACCCTTGGCCACTAGCCTTGCTTTGAAGGTCTCTACCTTCCCGTCTACTCCTCTCTTTCTCTTATAGATCCACTTACACCCTATGAGTTTTACCCCATCCGGTAAGTCTACAACATCCCAGACTGAGTTAGAGTACATGGACTCCATCTCGAGATTTATGGCTTTAAGCCATTCTTATTTATCAGGATCTTCCATTGCATTCTTAAATGTCAATGGATCATTAACACTATCAGCAGAGACAACACCTTGTCCCTCACCTATACCTAAATAGCGTTCAGGTTGTTTCACAACCCTCTCACTACGTCTAGGTGGTAGTGTATCCTGATCAGGAACTATCTGACTCTCAGAAGGTTGTGGATCAATAACTCTTATTGATAAAGCACTAGTCTCACCAGGCTTCAACTCATCCAATACAATCTTATAACGAGGTTTATGGTCACTAATATAACTGTCCTCAAGAAACGTTGCATTTGTCGATACTAATACTTTGTTATCTTTGGGACTATTGAAGTGTCCACCTCTGGTCTCATTGGAGTATCCTACAAATAGACAGACCACGGACTTGGAGTGTAGCTTTTCAGTTCTGTTCTTCAGCACGTATGCTGGACACCTCCATATACAGAAATGTAGCAAACTAGCTTTAAGACCATTCTACAACTTTAGGGGAGTCTTAGGAACTGATTTGGTTGGCACCATATTCAAAATGTATGCCGCTGTTTGTAACGCATATCCCCAGAAGGAATTTGTTAATGATGGGAAACTAATCATAGATATCACCATTTCCATTAGGGTTCTATTTCTCCTCTCCGCTACACCATTTTACTGAGGTGTACTGGGAGCGGTGAGTTGGGAAACTATACCATACTCGACCATAAAGTCTTCAAACTCTTAGTTAAGGCACTCACCTCCACGATCCGATCGCAGTAACTTGATAGTTTTACCTAATTGATTCTTAACTTCAGCCAAAATTCTTTGAACATTTTAAATGTTTCCGACTTCCGTTGCATTAGGTAGACATATTCGTATCTTGAGTAGTCTTCTATAAAGGTGACATAATACTCATAACCACCCCTAGCTTTAACATTGATCGGTCCGCAGACGTCTGTATGTATAAGCTTTAGCGGTTCTTTAGCTCTAAGCCCTTTTCCAGTAAAAGGTCTCTTAGTCATCTTACCTTCCAGACAAGATTCACATACAGGTAAGGTGCCAACATTTAACTCACTTAAAGGTCCGCTTTTTACTAGTCTATTTATTCGATCAAGGTTGATATGACTAAGCCTTATATGCCAGGGATACATGTCATTATCTGTAGAAATCTTATATCGTTTAGTTTTTGGTTTTTCAACCTTAAACATTTCGGTGTTGAGCAGTATAATATGTATTAATGGTCTTAACACATACAAACTGTTTTCATTAATTCCTGAACAAATATTCATACCATTCTTTCCAATAATAACAGACTTATTATTAAAATAAACAGAATATTTTTTTTCTAACAACTTAGAAACAGAAATCAAATTCCGTGTAAATCCAAAAATATAAAATACATTGTCCAACAATATATAATTATTACAAAATCGTAATCTAATTACGCCCACTGCTCGTGCCGACACGACATCCCCTTACCCCACATGCATTGAGAAGGCTTGCTCCTCTATCTGTGTCCAAGAATCAATCAATTGTAAAGAAGAACAAACATGGTTAATAGCCCCCGAATCAACTATCCAGGGTGAAGAATAATCTTCTACTAAACACGACTCAAAAACAAGTAAATCATATTTACTTTTCTTGGACTTCTTCTTGCTTTGGGCTTTCTTAGGTTTGGGCTTACCCTTCGCTTGTATGCCTCTCGAACAGTTCGTATGGCATTGGCAACAGGCGCTGGAGGACATTCCTCCATAAGCACAAACTTGAGGTCTTTGGTGACCAATATTGCATTAATGTTAAGTTTCCACTTAGTGTAGTTATCACCAGTTAATTTGTCGTTTGCAAGAATTTGAAGTAATGCAAAAGACGTTATTGCTGAAATAAATAAAACATTCATTCAGTCATTTATTTAAAACAAGTGCGAGTGTTTTGGTAAAAATTTAAACATGATGCATGAAAATGTTTAACGAACTAGAACTACCCTAAAAATAGTTATTATACCAAGACAATCCAACATACCACAAAGAAGTGCCGCCTTAGGGTCGGTCAAATCTTTGCATGTTGGACCGAGACATTCTCAATCAAATGATATTCTAGAATAACTCTTATTCCATACCATTCAACCATCGTTTATTCAGTCAGGTTTTTAATTAACACTTAATCAAAACCTTCGTGAGTGTAACCCACCATTTCAGATCTCACGAGCTTAACTCGAGAATTGCTGCCTTAGAGTCGGTCAATCCCGAAATACCCTCAGAAATCCTATCCGTTACGAAGTCAACCTTGGTATTGACCTTTGTGGAAATCCTCCTTAGGGAAGACGAAAGCAAAGCCGTCACGAGGCCCCACTCGGATCTCACGGTGTTGAACTATTGATGGAGACCGTATGATATATATATCATATATCCCTCTCCCACTCACTATTTTAAAATTAGGGTTTTTTATTACCCGTTAATGCACCTAGACTCCACAAGATTAAATGACTAACTTTAATCAAGTTATCTAGCGCATTAACTAATTAGAACCAAATTCTAATTAACTAATAAATTATTAATGATTTTTAACAATTAAAAATCTAATCTATTAGTGAATAATCTAAGCCTTTGTAAACTATTTACTAGGGTTAGATTATTATGTTAGTGTTTACCAAGTTTTAACTATTATAACCCTAACACTTTATTTGGATAATTTATTATTAGGTAATTAATTATATTAATCCTAATTATAATAAATGACCCTATTAATCTAACTTATTAAACTCTTTAATAACTAAATTAATATTAATGAGATTTCTCAAGTTTTCTAACCATTAAAAACTAATCTCATTATTCATAGCCAATTATGTACATTACCCATTTTAATCATATTAAAAAAAAATACATAAAATATCAGGCTATGATGCATGTATGATATATCAAATATATTTGTGTAGGTATATCTAATCTAAATGACATACGTATGTATGACAATGCTTTTATCATCACATAATATAAAGCATACTTAAATTGACCGAGTACTGTGGATTACTTAACCTAAAAAATTGGAATCTAAAATTACAAAAAAAAAATCCAAGGCATTCCTTGGTCTTCTAGTAACTTCAGATATCTTCCAGTCTCTTCAGGTCACTCCGATCCATTTCATGAATCCGAAACGGGAAATCTGCATGGAACACACCAGGCAACACTTGCCAACAGAACCGTGCGTGAACAGTACCCAATGAACAGTATCGGTGAACAGTATGCCGTGAACAGTACGACGTGAACAGTACTCCCCCCCCCCCCCCACCCCCTGTGAACAGTAACGCCGCCGTGAACAATACGTCGCGCACGTTTCCAGTTCTTCGTTTACAGGTTACAATTTTTTTATTATTATTTACAATACAATAACAGTAAAATAAATAAAATAAAAAATTATACAACCCATAAACCCTAAATCCACAGTACCATAAAAAATGACGATCAACCATGTTTAAATTAAACAATTTAATTATAAACATTCATACAATCATAAAGATAGTGCCTACACATTCATACATACAGGAGCATCGAAAACAAGTTCCAGTTCCGAAAAATAAATTGCCTATGATACCAATTGTTGGAACCCCGTTCACCGGTCATGTAGCGGAACTAGGTTTTAAAATTTTTATACATGTCATATCTGTATCTGGGACCAGTGAACTTTAGATCGTAATTATTTTTCGAAACCAATACATACAATATGTAAACACAGGAAATTGTAATCAATAAAATCAGAAAAACATACAGACGTTTGGAGGCTCCTTCACTTTGCGTTATGCTCCTGTTTGAACCAATCTTACCAACGTTTGGAAGCTCATTCACTTTATGATGTGCTCCTGTCTGAACCACTTGATCTTCCTCGCTATCTCCCGGAACTGGTAACTACGTGTGGGCTCGTCACGGTCTCAGGAACTTGAATGGAGGATGTAGAGAGAATTGAAGAAACTCTTTCTTCTATGTGTTTCAAAAACACATAAAACATGAAACTATATATATATATCTCACGCCTATTTCACAATTCACCTATCTCTATTCACTGCTGCTGTCCCATATCAATAATAAATACCGCTTGCTTGCTTACAAATATATATCATATATGTATTAAGTATTTGCATCTTATGTAAATTCTTCTTATGACTATTGTTTCATGTACACACAAATTTGTATCCTATGCAATCTCTTGTGTTATTAATTGATATATTTATTTTAATTATCCTTTTCAAATATATCTAATATATTAAAAGTGATAATAAGTATTTTAAATTTAAACTTAAATTCAAATACTTTAAATTCAAATACTTAGATAGATGATTTAGTAAAAATAAAGTAATCCTATTATTTTATCTTCACCTAAATCCATATATCAACTAACACCCTCCAATTAATAGTTAATTAATAATTCATAATTATTAATATATTTAAATAATCTAATTATTTAATTAATTTAACTATTAACATTCATTAATTAAATAATCTCATTATTCAATTAATTCTCGAATATATACGTGTCACTTTTGTAACACAATTAATTGGACAATCCAATTAATTAACCGTGACTCTTGTTACCTAAATCAATCGGGCTAGCAAGGGGACCTAATGGACCCACAGTATTTTGACCTCCAATAATCCTCAGAATCATTAATTAAACTCTTTAATTACTATTCCTTGATTATTAACTCCGGTGTTATTCCACTAAAAACTCGAAGCTGTACTCTCTCAATTGTAGACGTTTTTACACAGACCGATACAACTCGGTGTCCATCGATATAGCTATTACATATGGTGTGATCCTCCACAGTAGTTCATAATTAAAGCTGGGTCATAATGTCCGTTATACCCCTCTAATCACATATATCCTTTAAGTACCATTGATTCTCTAATGGACAATAAATCTTATTTCCTCACGGAATTAGGAGAGCGCTCATATTGTCCAAGCTCCGAATCAACCCTTAAGGGAACTACAATCTACTTCTCACAAGAAGGAGTGGATTTCACTATTATGTACAAACCTTCCCATCCACAAGCCAAACCGCAATCCCCACATACAGAGTATATTGATCAGGAAATGCATCCGACCTCACCCATGGTATATCAAAGACCACGATCTAACCTGAAGGAGTCGATAAGACCCTCAGGATTAAGATCACCCACATATAGCCATAATTAGTTGATATATATGAATATCATCGGTAAACGGATCATGGTGAGAGATTCATATAGATCATGACCCAGTCCTATATGATCACATCATACAAGGTGCCTCCATTCCCATATCTCATATGAATGATTTATGATAGAATCATCGTACATTACGGAATGGACCGCAGCTATAGATTAACCACAAATAAAGTACCCAACTTTATTTGCTATCTATGGACTCTTTAGGTTGCACATCTCTTACTGTATCCATCCGTATATGACACTCATATACACAGTTCGAGATTACATCCGACAATCTTGGATATTAAATATATGCACAAGTTATAACATAAACAATATAACATGAATGAATTGAACTTTTCATTTTATTTATTTCATAAATCCATTTACAAATTACATCTTTAGGGCATAAACCCCAACATGTTCCACCTTCATGTGCATTTTATTCTATTAATTCGGGTGAAGTTACACCCAGACCTGTTACTATGTGTCTTGAAGTGGGTGAATTGTTTCCAAGCAAAAGACAACTACAATCACAAATATGTAGTTATTCCTTTACCAACCGGTTCTAGATTAGGGTGTTCAAGTCTGATACAACACGATATCAAGTTCGGTGCATTGTTGAGGATTGCAATTGGCAATTGTGTGCAGCTAAGGTTCACAATTCAGATTATTTCCATATTAGAAAATTTGACAATCATCACACATGCTCCACAGAAGCACGATTTCCGCATCAAAGGCAAACAAGTCAATGAGTTATAGGGGAACACATATAAGAGAAATTTCGTGATCATCGTTTTTACAAGCCTAAGGAAATTATACACGACATGCAAATGGAGTTTGGCATCTCCTGTAACTACCACAAAGGGTACCCAGCTAGACGTATTGCCTTAGAAGAGGTTCAAGGAACACTGGTTGTGTCATACAGTAATTTACCATCATACTTATACATGTTAGAGCAAGCAAATCCCAGGATTGTTACAGACCTCCACACTGATTCATCTAACAGGTTCATATATATGTTCTTTTGCTTAAAAGCTTGTATAAATGGTTTTTTATCTTCGATTAGACCGGTTATTGCTATTGACGGGACGCTTTTGAAAGGTCCTCATAGAGGGGTCTTATTTGTTGCTGTGTGTATGGATGACAATGATCAAATATTCCCTCTAGCTTATGGTGTTGGTGATTCAGAGACAAATGAAGCTTGGGAATGGTTTTTAACTAGGTTGCATAAAGCCGTGGGCAAAGTTGATGATTTGGTTATTGTTTCCGATAGAAAAGACAGTATCACAACCGGTGTAGAAAAAGTGTTTCCCAATTCCTTCCACGGTGCATGTGCAGTACATTTAGAACGAAACATGGTTGGTCACTATGGTAGGAATAAGGCACTGAAACAGTACTTTCGACGAGCAGCCATGGTGTATCGAGAGAGTCAATTCATACAGCATATGGAACAACTAGTAAATATTAATCCCGAAGCAGCTCAGTATGTCACGGATACTGGTATTGAGCGTTGGGCATAAGCATACAGTCCAAGAAAAAGGTACAACATAATGTCAACCAACATTGCAGAGGCCATGAATAATGCAATTAAAGAATGTAGTGAATTGCCTATTACTGGAGTGATTGATTACATCAGATGGGTTCTGCAGCATTGGTTCCATGATCGAAAAACAACTGCACATAAACTTACAACTCAATTGACAACAGCCGCAGATGTAGCTATCAGTGTCAAGGATGACAAAGCATGATATATGCGGATTTACTCTATCACATTTTACATGTTCCTTGTTAAAGATGGGGGTTTAGATGGACATATGGATTTGACAACAAAAACATGTACCTGTAAAGAATTTGATGTCGACCAAATTCCATGTGCACATGTATTATGTTGCATTAGGTTGCATTAGGTTACAGGGATTTTTATTTGTTGATTATTGTTCTCCTTATTATTATAGTGTATTTCTGGTTGCAACATACAGTGGAGAAATACATCCCGTTGGATAACCCAGTGAATGGTTGGTTCCTGAGGATATCGTATCAAAAATTGTTCACCCATCAGTAGTCGTAGTGGTTCTGGAAGACGTAAAAAGAATCGTATTCCGTCATTTGGCGAGGAAGTAACTCAAAGGAGTTGCACCACTTGTCATCGTGTTGGTCACAATAGACATACTTGCACCTACCCGAAGGCAAGTAGACCATCAAGTGGTATGGGAAGTATTAGTGAAATTGATGAGGCAAGTAAATCACATGATGTTTTTGAATAAGCAATGTACTTGAGTTATCTTCTATTTGAACATGAGTTATGAACATGTATTATGAAGTTAGTCAGTCATATTCTGATAAGTAACCGCTAGTAATTACATGGCTATTGATGTGGGATAGTAATGGTAAAAATATGGCATGGCTTAGTATATTATTTACGAAATTTTGACAAAGTTTCAATTGAAATTGCAACAATTCCATATCTTTTATACAGTCCCTGCAAATATAACACTTCTAATCGTCACACAACAATCTCTACACCATTCACACAAATCACAATCACAAATCACTTATATGTACAATTTTTTTTCTTTCTTTGAAAATTTACACATCAAGTTGCATTATTTACACATAAAGGTTCATTATTTACACAAGGTACTTCTTTTGAATTTTGAAATATTTTTGTTGCTATCTTAACTCTAAAGGGTTGTCCGTCGTTTTCATCAAAGTCGAATTCTTTTCTTGCCCATAGGTACTCCAAGAATTTGAGAGTGAAAACCCCACAATCGGACCTATGCCAAAAAAAAAACATTCATTAATAACAACCATCACGTAAGACAAACAATAACCATGAAGAAATAAACAAAGACATACTGATTTTCTTGACATGGTACACCCTCTTTTGGTCTCTCGACCGTAAATAACGATGGATCAGTATAAGTATCTGGCATCGCATGCACCAACAAAGATTGCACCATCTTTTTAAGACAAGTTGCCCACTTTAGTATTTGATCAACATTATATGCATCCGGCTTTGAGTCATATACTTTGATGACCCGCTCATTTAAGTCCACCTCTACCGCAACCCAATGATTTCCATTCACATTCGCAGGAAACAAAATCTGTTTCATCATGAGACAATCAGATGAATGTATATTAAATGTTGAATAACATCTTAATTAACAACATATTAATCTGAAAATTACTTACACTGTTGATTGTCCGCCAATGTACTGAAGCATGCATAGGGGATTTACCAATCACATAGTCTATCATTGTATTGTCTCATTGGTAGGTTTCATGCTTGAATTGTTTTTTACCTTTAGTCACAGTTGACCACCTTCCGTGAATTTTATCCTACAAAAAATATTATAACTTAACCCCACAACAGAAATGATAAGGATTGTTATGGAAAAGAATTTGTACATACCATGAATGAGTAATCCAATAACACAATATTCTGCTTGTATATCTGATGATAGTAACATGCTCGACGCCTCATTAAACGACAATATGTCTCAATATGTTGTCATGATACAAACGTGTTACTAAAAAAATGCATAAAGTAGAGTAAATAATTATAATATAAGGTGTAAAACTTACGTCTCCTTCTAACCACCCATTTGGAGATAGCAACAGTTCAAACCATGCAGGCTTTGCTTCGACCAAACCCGTGTTCATGCTGTAGAGGTTCAAAAATTAAACAATTGCTGAAGATATCGAAATAGAAATACAATAATAATACATGATTTAACTTACCAAGTGTTCTTGTTCTCACTTATCCATGCTTGCATTGAACGTACATTTTCATCCTCCACTTTGTTATCACATCCGAATTCGGGCATTTTCGGTTTCCGAGGCCTCTTGCCGTTTATGATCTCTCGGTAATCTTATGGTCAACTTCGGTGGTCTTATGAACTGTTTAACATCTTCACTTGTCTCAGACAAAATGAGAAATTCAGGAGACTTAACACCTTGAGGATAGTCTTGGTTGTTGTTATCGTGGTTGAAATCAGTAGTATTATGTTCATTGAACTACATGAAATAGAAATCACATTTGTTAGAACCTTGTTAGAACCAGTTACTAATTTGACGAATTTACAATTTAAAACAACAAGTACCTTTTCAGCCACTTTGTTCAAACATATAAGCTCTGTCAAGCGAAGAAATCCCATTCGCATCTCATCCATTATTGTATTTTGCATGGAAGTCATCTGATCTTGTATAGCTTTTTGTTGTGCTTGCATTGCATTTTGTTGTGCTTGCATAACATCCAATCTTTTGTTGACTTGCTCAAGTGTAATGGGTTTATTCTTCTTTCCTCCGAATTCAACTTTTTTAAGTGTTCTGGTTGGATGATCTCCATCAATATCATCTTTCATGGCATCATCAACGTCATCCTGAACATCATCCTCAGCATCATCCTTAAAATTATCCTTAACATCATCCTTACCAACACAACCATCTACATCGGGTAATACATATTTTAGTTTATCCATACTTGTCCAAAACGGTTGCCTTGCTTCTTCATCAGTAGGGCCAAGAGTTCTGTATATGGTAATCTGAATATTTTTGTTCAAAAATTAACGTTACAGTGTAATACCTAAAATATAGCAAATCAAAAATAATTTTATTTGAAGCAACCATATTCAATACTTACGTTCTTGAACTTAAATATGGTTTTCTGAATGTCTGAATATGTAAGAATTCCCGTGCATTGCCAATTCAAAATTCTAGGGGTGACATTGTTCACCCTAGTGGTATATCCAAGTGTGACATTTTGGTATTGCTTCAATCGCCCACACCTGAAAACAAAAACAAAGAAAAACAAAGAAAAAAAATGATAGTTAAGTTACTGTATGGAAACATGCATGTTGCCTAAAATGTATTTTATTAAACTTCATCATTTAACACATATCACCTAAAAGGCCGTCACAAACCCATAAACGTTATACCTCTCCGCTTTCCGTTTAACTGGAACATCGACATTCTCCTCCAACTTATCATCAGTGAACTTATTCTTGAATTTATCATCACGGCCAAGTAGACAAGTAGAAAGGGAGTTAAATGTCCTCAAGTATATGAATGTCCCCCACGGAAACTTATTAAAAGCATCTAAGTCATCAACTAATTCTAATTCTAATTCCCAATATAGAATGCTAGTCCTATCGTCCTTACCAACCAACGTCATCTCCAAAAAAAATATTAACGCCAACTTCATAACATCCTCATCATCACTAATCTTATTATTAGGACCTAAATTCCTAAACCAATCAACAATCATTTTAACCTTGACTTTACTAGATTGAAAATAGATTCGACGGAGTCGACTATTCTTTCTTTTGAAAAGCTCCAGATTGGATTCAGAATATTCTCCAAAGGCTAGCCCACTAACAAAAAAAAATTCTACTGGGCAAAACCGTATCAACCCGTTACCAACATGGTACCACAAAGAAGATGCATTATAATTGGCATTTTTGACATGACACTCCCTAAGCAATATGTGGTGGCAAAAATGTCCGGACAACACCATATCGCTCACATCTAAAAAATGACCTAAACATGTCACTCTAAGCAACTTGAGTTGTTTTTCTCTGAGATGCGACTTAATAAGCCTTATACTCTCCCAATTACAATGGCCAGTAACTCGAGAAGGAAAACGATCACATTCCTTAATCTTGAGTGATTCAAGTAATTTGTTTCCACCCATGATTATCAACCTAAAAACATTCCAAATTACATTCAGATATGAACTAAAGAATACAAACACTTGAAGAGAAAGTAAAAGTAAATACAATAAAGAGTGATATACATGGACTGCATGCATCATATGCAAAGAAAAGTAACAATATTGCAACACAACAAACAAAGAAGTGGACCTAATAGAGAATATTACGGGAAATCTTCAGTTACGCTACAGTAACGCACTCGGGGGTCGAGCTCCCCGCTGAGCTCGCGGTGGTCGAGCTGCCCGGTCAGCTCACGGGGGTCGGGGGGATAGCGCCCCTAGAGAAAATTTCAATTTCAAAACAAGTTAAAACACACAAAAAAATCCATAATTACAAAAACGAAAGAAAGCACCAAGAATTTGAGAGTAACAACCTCAAAGTCTGACCTAAATTAATAAAAACATGCATTAATAACAACCATCATGTAAGATAAACTATAAAAGTTATATACATGAACTAGATACATCCGTATGTTGAAAAGAAAATTGCATTCATATGCAAGGATACAAAAGACTAAATGAGTACAACACAACAAACTTTTTGCATCAATCATAAATTATAATTGACATAGCAGTTACAGACACAGATCAATCATGTAAACTTTTTATAAGATTTTGCTGCAGTTTAAGTCATACATGTATCACATGAGCAACCATTTTCTTGAAGGTAAAATAATTGACCTAGCATCATAACACACATTCATCAAGCAATTACCTTTGACAAATCGTGCTTCTTAGCTTCAATTACTTTTGGTACTCAGCATATCCCCATTCTTCACGGATTGTGATTGTATTATCAGTTTTCAAAGTTTGAAAAATCCAATTTGATCTAGGTTGCCACAACATGTTGCCAGTGTTCTCTTTTAGTACACACTTGAACCATTTCCAATCGAAATATCCTAAAAATCGACACAGAAACATAGCACTAAATCAAAATTCATCAAAATCAACAAGATTGGAATAACATGAAGTTGAGGGAATTCGACAAAGCACTCAATCCAAAATCAGTAAATTTAAGGTTGCCAAATACATGAAATTGAAATCCCTAAAATCAATCCCTAAATCAAATCGATCTAACTCAAAAATTGAAAACCCTAAAATCAATTTCAAGTTCAAAACATAAACCTAAATGTTAGGGTTCCAAACTCGAAATACCTGAAATTGGACCCATGCACATGAGCACAAATCACTCCTTGCCTTTGAGTCAACTGGTGGAGTTGCAACTGCCTCTGCAGTGATAGGAGCAGATCCCTCCACAACAACACCAGACTCTTCCGGAAAAACACCATTGAAATAGAAAAACTATAAAATTAGTGAAGCAAATTAACGAGATTAGAGAATCATTACACTTTTAAAAAGTAAGAACACATATGCATGAAAAAACTTTAAAAAATCATCAAATCTAACAATAACAAATTTATAGAAAGACAACAATAAATAAGAAAGGAACTTACGAAAACCTTAAAAGGGCACCGATATGGCTGTACCACCGAGACACATTCACATAATCAGATGATGGTGATTTTGAAAGAGTTCCATAAACAATCAAATCATCCTTTGAAGCTTAGTACCTGATAAGAACAAATCAACAGTGGTATTAAAAACAATCACACACAAAATATAAGTACTTGATTTCATCACCACAGAAACTTATCATGATTCTCCCATTCCACACACTATCTAACTAGTAACTTACCCGGTGATGTTACTATGGGTAAGAAGGTATTCATCAAGTTCCGTCAAACCAGCAACCGAGTTGACATCATAAAAAGCAAAACCCAAAACAATTTACAAAAACGCAAACAAGGCACCTTGACATTTGACATAAACGAAACAGAGCACCAGCCAGAAACAAACCATCAGAAGAAGAGACAGACACCTCCCACAATTCCTTTCAAACTCACATTAAAACCTTTCCACAAATAAACAATGAACTAAATCTAAACCTAGCTATTTGAAAAGATTATACATACCAAATAAGGGAGATTCTCATTTAGATTATTCAACATAAATCTAAACCCAGTTAATAAATCTCCATTGAATAAAAATAGTAGAAAAACAAAATCAATCAGGATTCTTTAACAGATACAAATTGGTATACATTTACAATGAAGTATAGACTGAGGCGCACATACCTAAAATAAGGTATCCGCTAACTTTAACCGATTACCCAATGTCCATTGTGCTCCCAAACTGACGACGTCGGCGTGCTGGATATTGACTACGTCACTGACGTACTGACGAAGAAGTTAAGGTTGGGCCGGAATGGACGTCGGAGACTGTGGCTGGTGTCGTCGACTGAAGATGGGTTCGATCGAAGTGGGTGGACATACGATTTGGGTTTAATCGGGATGGGTGGGCAGAGGATTAGGGAATTTAGGGCAAATAGAGTGAATTCAGAGCAAAAAGGATAAGAAGGTCATTTCAGGGCAGTTTTGCAGTTTATTTTGGTTTTAGGGTAGATTTGCAATTCAGTCCCTAAAATAGGATAGTTTTGCTAAAATCCCTTCTACATATATAATATTATATATATTAATAATATATATATATATATATCCTATATATAATAATAATGTTTATAATATATATTATTATATATAATATATATAATATATAATATATAATTTATTGGACATGATTGTAATTGTTTGAAAATTTAAAGGGTAAATTGGTCTTTTTGACACTTGTCTCATGTCATGGAACAAGTTGTTCTAGGGTCTTGAGTGAGACAAGTTTTTGTGATTTTTGTCTCATTTTGTCCCGTCATGTCCCATGCTAAGGATGCGCCAAACGTGGGATAAAAACAAACCGTCCCACGTTGTCATGTGATGTCCTGTCCCTCGTACTAAACGTACCCTATGAGATTCACTGTGCTTAATTGTTGCATGTTGTTGTTCCTTGTGTGCATTGTGAAGCCTCTTAGACTCACTTGCAACACGTATAGACGTGGGGCTTTACGCTGTCACGTAATAAAGAGATAAAATTTTGCCTCTGCTATGGGAGAGTTGGTTTGGAGTCTAGTTGCGTCATGGAAGTAAGAGTGGGCCCTTTGTGGAGGTGAGAACATGAGGTGAGCTAGGTTCGAGAATTTTTCAAACACTACAACTATTTATCCCGATTTTATTAAATTTAAAGGTATCGAAAAATGGACGAAATATAGAAAAATTTAAGAAAAATAGTTGTAGTGGTTGAAAAATTCTCAAATTTTATTCATGGATAGATTTAATTGAACATATCATCCACAAAAAAAAAATCATTTCAAAATTCATACAAATGGATGTGATTTCATTATGGTCTTTACCGAAATTAAAATAAGGGATCCTCTATGAGAGAATCACTATATATATATGCGGAATTGGGTCTGGCTAGCCCACCCTAGTTTTTTGAATAAAAATAATAATTTTTTTCTATATTTCAATATACATCCCATTTAGTTCTAAGTATACCTCAGCTCAATTCCAATCCTAACTTATCATATTTTATCTTACTAACAACCCAATAACTTAAAAATCATGTATCAAACCCATTCAAACCCATTCAAACCCATTAGATTTCTTTAATCAACTGGAAAATAAAATTGGAATTTTTTACTCTTTAATAATTCATGGGAAATTTTAAACCCTTAAAAAGTAACGACTAACAACTAAGCAAAAACAATAGAGTTACCATATAAATTAGAATATAAATTATAATTTAATCTTCAAGTCTCCAATTGTCTCCGGTCTTCACTCCTTAAGAATTTCAATTTTATTTCATAGCATTTGGATTTATAGAGGTATATAGACGTTAGCGGTAGAAAACCATAAGTTATTTTATTTTTATACCGTAAAATTACTTATAGAATTGTGAAGATAATTTTGATTTTTAGTGATTATGTTGAACAATTACGTATAGAATTGTGATGCTAATTTTGATTTGTAGTGATTACGTTGAACAACCTAAGTGATTACGTTGATGATTAATTAATTGTTTTTTCTTTGTTTTTTTGTGGGGTTTGCTTGTGGTTTGTTGTGGTGATAGTAGTGTCTTGGCTCCTTGTTTTTCTGGTGTGTGTTTGTGTAATTGTGCCTTTGTTTGTAGCTTTTGTCTGTCTCTACTTTTATAAAGCTGGTTGTTTCAAAACAACCCAGCTGACCCAGTTTTTTAACAACCCAATGTACGTTATAATTGTAAAATTAAATATATATACATTAAGAACAATGAATACGGCGACAGGTAAAACTAATTGTATACGGTAGTATATTGAATGTATACTAATTTAAGTAGAATCTTATCGTGTTTATATTATATATGTATTTTCTTTTTATTTCTTTGTGTTTTTTTCTTAGTTAAAATATGTATTTATGGGTAATGTTTATTATGTACTGACAACTTTTTTGTTTTAATTAAAGAAAATTCTTTTATCTCCTTGAGATTCGTAATCATAATAATTAGTTTTTATTATATAGTATAATTTTTTATATATATAAAATTGTCCATATAAAAAAAATTCGGTTTCACCCTGTAATATATATATATATAGAGAGAGAGAGAAAGAGAGAAGGTATTATGAATAAATAAATAAGAAAATAAAATACCTTCATAGTGGAAGATATAAGTTTGATTTTCTTTTTTGCCGGCAGTTCAGTTTTTTCCTATTAAAATTGATATTGATATATATATATATATATATATATATAATTTTGTTTTGTATATAAAGGTATTTTTATAACCAACTTTGTATAAATTTGATTCAATTTCTAATTCATCAAAATTAGTAAACGTTGGAATTGAATTTAGTAACTTAATTCCGATTCTTCTCCATTCCCTTTCCAATCGAACTTGATTCCGATTCATTTCATTCCCGATTATTTAAAGCACCATAAATAGATGGATATATTTCCCTTTCAAAAAAAAAAAAAATCCAAAATCCAAAAATTTCCTAACTGTTAAAGCACCCCACTTTATGTTCCCCTGATGGGCCTGAGCCTGGGGCATAGGCCCAGGCTCAGGCCCATCTAACAACATAAACTAGAACTTAACGATCTGGCCCAATCCTGAACAATCCTTGATTCTTCGGTTCTTCTCCAACCAATTAGAAATTGCTCTTTTCATTTATTTATTTCAAACCCTAATTTTTTAAAAGCTCTACTTGCAGAGAAATTGAACAGAGATTCTAATTTTTTTTTATTTAAATTTCGTCAATTACGATTCTCATATGGGGAAGGGAATGGGAGGGTCGTCGTCGGAGACCAAGTTATTGCAGGAGCTGTTATTATACGCTGCGAGTGCGGCTCTGAGTTGTTTGGTTCTTTTCGCGGGGCTCCGACACCTCGACCCGAACCGCGAGGCATCCAAGAAAGCTCTTGAACAGAAGAAGGAAATTGCCAAACGCTTGGGTCGTCCACTGATTCAGACCAACCCTTACGAGGTACCTTTTTTTTCCTTTAATTTTGGGTTTTTCTTTTCTTTGGGAATTATTGAATTTATTGATTTTTATTGTTATATTGCGCGAAGAGTATTGGTCTTTATTGTATCTATCAGAGCCCATGTTGATGACATTGATGGTTGATAATGTTTAGTGTGTTGCTTGATTGGAGATTATTTTTAGTTAGGAAGATATGGATTTTTCTCCAGTAATGAAAGCAGCTCGTAGAATGATTTCTTACTATTTATGTAGGCTTGGGACATGCTTAAATGCAAGCTATTAGTGGTTGTTTTTTTTTTTCCTTATTCATGCACGGTGAGTTTGGTTTTTATGAGTCTACAAATGCACGTAGAAAACTCTTTATGATTGGTGTGGATGAGATGATATTCCATTTGTGGGGCTTGATCTTTCTAATGTGTTTGAGATTGTTGGACTGGCTGTGTTTGATGTAATTTTCAATTTGTGTGGTGCGAACTATTATCTTGTTTTTGTTGTGATGTGTGCCTTATTTCCATTTTTAATTTTAACAGGATGTAATAGCCTGTGATGTTATAAATCCTGACCACATTGATGTGGAATTTGACTCTATTGGGGGATTGGAAACAATCAAGCAAAATTTATATGAATTGGTGATTCTTCCGTTACGGAGGCCTGAGCTGTTTTCACATGGGAAGCTTCTTGGTCCCCAGAAAGGTGTGTTATTATATGGACCACCTGGTACTGGGAAGACCATGCTTGCCAAAGCTATTGCAAGAGAGTCGGGAGCTGTTTTCATTAATGTGAGGATATCGAATTTGATGAGCAAGTGGTTTGGTGATGCACAGAAACTCGGTGAGTGTACATGTTTCTTCTTATTCTCTAGGATTTCTGGGTTTTTATTGATTAACCTGACAGACTACTTTTGGTTAGTATACATGTTTTCTTCTTTTTACAAACTTTTAATCTTTCTGTGTTTTCATTTATTTGAGTCTACTTTAATTGTTGGGATATTAAGATTTTAGCCCCTCTAGTTTGTGTTTATCAGAGTTTGGTCTATTAGTTTTTTGAATTACTAACTTTAGTCCTCCTGTTAGAAATTTAGGAAGTAAAATGAGCAAAATACCTTTAGTGAAGGTTTTTGATAAAAGACAATATGGTAATTTTATATTTAATTAAATAAAAAATGAAAAAACAAAAACAAATTTAATTTAAAATTAAAATATATAAAAACCTAATTAAAATTTATTATTATTATTAATAAATAAATTAAATTTTAAAAAAGGATTTGGTGGAGATCCAGACCGTCCATATCATGAGATGGACAATGGAGATCCACCGAATCTTTTTTTTTTAAATTTAAAAAAAATTCGGAATTAAAAAAAATTTAAAACCATCATAGATCATCATTGTTCATCACGTCATCATCGTTCATCACCATCTCACCATCATCAATCATCACCATAATCATCGATCATTGCCATTTATTTGAAAATCCACCAACACCATCATCGATCATCACCATCATCCATCTCCAATCACCAAACTCTAACCCTTAAACCCAAATCCATCTCTAACCACCCAAACCCAAATCCAAACACAAATGTAGCCCCAGCTAAAACAAAACCAAACGAAATCAAACTAAAGTAAAATCAAACCAAAATCTCAAACACAGGAAAGTTCAAACCCAAAAAAAAAAAAACCTAGAAAAATATCCAAACCCATAAAATCGATCCAACTTGGAATCGAATCCAAATCTGGGTTCGAACCAACACACCAACCCAACCTAACCCCACACCCAAACGGCCACCACCCAATCCACCCTATCCCAGTCGAACCCAGAAAACTCCCACAACCAAAACCAATCGACGACGACGAAGAAGAAGAAAAGAGAGAAAGCGATCGGTCTAGTTCATGCCGGCGATGGCTAGGGTTTGATGATGAAGATAAAGAGATGTTGAGATGAGAGAGAAGAGATCGTGAGAGAGAGGAGAGAAAAAAATTTATTCACAGATGGAGATGAGAGATCTTGAGAGAAATATTTTATTTTGTTTTGTTTTTTCATTTTTCATTTTTAATATTTATTTATTATTGATTTTGTTAGTTTAATTTCTGTTTTTGTTTTTAACTATTTATAATATTAATTATTTTTATGAAATTTGAAAATTACTATTATACCCTTATTTCAGATGGTTTCCGGAAGCTTTTGCCAAATTTTCCATAATGCCCCTGTTAACCTAATGGAAGTCAACAAAAAACTAACGGAATTGGACAGTAGAGAATGAAATAGGTATTGTCCGAGAACTAATGGATTAAAGTTAGTAAATCAAAAAACTAGTGGACTAAACCCAGATTAACGCTAACTGGAGGGATTAAAATCTTAATATCCCTTAGTTTTTTGAGTTGCGTTTGGATATTCATATTATATTGCTAGCATGCTCAAAGCTTGCGGCTTGTTCCGAATTTGCTTATCAGAACGCATTAAGGTTTATATGATTGTATATTTTTGGGTAAAACAAAATATGAACTTATTTCTGTTTGAAAAATAATAACTGATTACGGAAAACAAAGAAGAGGGAAAAGGATTTCTTATCAAAATGATTAATGTAAGTGGCCAGTGTCCTGACTTCATTCCTTTTCTTCTTAATAGTCTGGGCCATGTGAGTTTGTACAGTTTTCATGCCTTTATGACCTGGCACATTTTCACTGCATATAGATAGATAAAGAAGTGAGTTTCTGAAGTTGACTTTAGTTGTCTGTATTCCATCTAAGTAGTCGCTTCACTGTGGTTTCTCATTAATATCTTGTTGTAAATGCAGTGACTGCTGTATTTAGCTTGGCCTATAAACTCCAGCCTGCTATTATATTTATAGATGAGGTTGACAGCTTTTTGGGTCAGCGCCGTACTACAGACCATGAAGCATTGACAAATATGAAGACTGAGTTTATGGCTTTATGGGATGGATTTACCACCGACCGTGAGTATTTATAACTTTAAGCAGTGTGGTTTGTGAAAGAAGTGATTGTTTCAATTATCTTTTTGTTATTTAGTCATCCTAGTTAGGCCAAGGCTTTTCATTTTGATGATTTGTGGTTGTTTTTATAGAGAATGCCAGAGTGATGGTTCTTGCTGCAACTAATCGTCCATCAGAACTTGATGAAGCAATACTTCGGCGTCTTCCTCAGGCCTTTGAGATTGGGTTTCCTGACCGTAGGGAGAGGGCTGAGATATTGAAAGTCATTTTGAAGGGTGAGAAGGTCGAAGATGACATTGACTATGACCATTTAGCCAGTTTGTGTGACGGTTACACGGGTTCAGATCTTCTTGAACTCTGCAAGAAAGCAGCGTACTTTCCTATCAGGGAATTATTAGATGAGGAGAGGAAGGGGAAAAAAGCAACTGTAAGGATATTTATTATTGCTTTGTCTATTTGCTGGTACCTTTTTTTTTTAACCTTTTCTTATCTTTTTTAGCTTGCTTGGGTTATCAGATAACATTATCATTTTGAAGTTTGTCTTAAATGTGTATATATGCTAGTGCTATTGGATTTCAAATGTGACCTCAAGGTCAACTGCTCTCTTTGCGCACATTACGGATGTCTTGTGTTACATATATGTTGGCAACAAATTTTTGTATTTGTAAATCTTTTTTAAAAAAAGAGATTTAAAATCTCTTTTTGTCACATTTTTACCTCTAACCCAGCGACTCTCTCTCTCTCTCTCTCTCTCTCTCTCTCTCTCTCGGGTATATTTAACAACAGATTCAAATAAATTCGTCTGTCTTATTGAAGTAAGGAATAATTTATTTAATGTTAATTCCTGGTTTTATTTGCATGAATAGGGAGGGTTTGTTTAGGCATCTTTAACAAGTGCACATGTCTGCTATATCTGACCAAGTGATTTGATCGATATTTCTCTGTCAGGGTCCAAGATCACTCTCACAGTTTGATTTGGAGAAAGTTCTTGCTACATCTAGAAAGACGAGGGTTGCTGCAAGTGATTATACTACGTTAAATTCACAATCGTCAGGGTGGTCAAGGAACAGGGAACCGGATGATTATCAGGTTCAATCTGCAATCGGTGAGCTCTCTAGGCTTGTGGTTTCCCAAATCTTGAATATTCAATCGGAATCGGATGGCACCAGAGACCCTTGAATTTCTTATCACTGCCTTAACTTTTCCAAGGCATTGTGGTGTTTTGTAATATTATTCCTAGAAAGATTATATTCTATTTTACCTTTTTTTCTGAAGTAATTTTCTTATGAATATCCTACAAATAGAATATGCGTCTTTTCTAGGCCTTCAGCTTCTTCAATATTGATTTTGAGCCGCAGAATATATTCTTGAATGTTCAAGATCTTCCCTACTAATAAGCATGCATTAATATTGATTTTACTGCATTGTGGCTTTGACTGGCTTCCTATATCTACCATGCTATGTGATTGAGAGTTTTGTAAAGGAAGTAATTTCTTTAGTTAAGATTTATTCTTTTAGACTTGGAGTCGTGAACTTTGTGGTCTTTTGGATGCTTGATTTCCACTTTTTATTTATTTATTGTTATTTTAATTTTAGCAGTTGAAGCCATGTTCATTACCTCTCGCTCTCATTTTCGCTGGTTGTCTAACAGATTCCCTGTGTCACTGTTTTGAGCTTTTTTTCACTTGCTCTCTGGTTATTGTCGGTTTAATTGTTATGTTCTGTTGAAGGATCCCGTATCTTTTGCATAGTAAATGTGTTTGATTTCTTTCAACCAAGAAGTCCTTTATAATGGATGTGAAATACTTCCTTACTTTTCAGGTTTTTCCTTGCTTTATATAGAATGAACTTTTCAGGCTTTTTCTTGGTTTGTAGAATGAATTGGATCCCAACATGGACTTGATATGGCATCATCAGAACCATTTTTGTTTATTCTCTGTATAGAAGATTGTGGATGCAAACTGAATCTACTCAGAGGTGGACTGTTGGATTTTCATGTTCTAACTGAGTTGCACCATTAGCCAAGAATTGTTCATAATATTAAAGTGTACTAGCTGAGCTGCCGATGGAGCTGGACTAAGACGTTAGATATGTGCTTAATTTTAAGGTGAAATCCAATAATTTATGTTCATTTAAAATACTCTACTTATTATTTGTTTCTTTTTAGATTCCTCAACTGACTCTTTAGCTCCCTGACTACTTGGTTCATGAGAATTGGTACTAGAGGTTTGAAAGATGCAATTGTAGCGTTTAGAGTTCAAATTCTAGCATACATGTTTGCAATGACTGTTAGAACACGTCTGCAATTTTCGAGTTTTGAACAATTAAAGTGTATAATGTAATTGTATCAATATTGTTAGAGCAACATTATGTGTTCTTTATGGGTGCGTTTGGCGCAGACATGGGACAAGACAAGGTGGGACAGGACGGGACAGGACAGGACAGGACAAACTGTTCTATATTGTGTTTGGTAGGTCTGGGACAGAACTGTTCACTGGACTGTTGTATGTTTGGTATGACTGGGACAGGACGGGACAAGAGGTTCAAATGACCAGAATGCCCTTCTTGTCCTATCAAATGTTTGTTAGTACATGATAGTGATAAATATTTTTATATATCATATTTGGGACAAGACAAGTCAATTTTTTTTAAAATAAAATATTTTTTATATATCATGTCATAAAAATAATAATATTGTAATTAAAAAATAGTTTAATTAATAATTTTTTGGAGGACATGTGAATATTTTTCAAATAATAATAATATTATTATGGTCATTCCCTCATTTTTTTAATAATAATATTATTTCCTCAATTTTTTAATTACAATTATTATTTAATTTTACATGTTCGTAATTGTGAATAATAGAAAAGGAAAATATATTTTATAAGTTTTACTTATTCAACCAAATATTTTCTTTTCACATAATAGTAAATTACAGATAATACTTAATAACATGATCCAACAAAAAAGTTAATGTAATATATTTGTTCACGAACCTAATAACAAAATTCAATAACACAAACATGTTCACAATTCTAATAAAATATAAGTTTCAAACATGTTTCAAATATGTTCACAATTCCAACAAAACATAAGTTTCAAACATGTTTACAATATCAAACATATTCACTCCTCTAGAATTGCCTTCACAAAATCCGGCTTGTAAGAGTCATTCAAGCCATTTCAAATGCGTAACTGGTTTGACTTATTTCCAAAATACATAGCAACCCGTATCACTTGCATACGATCAAGACACATACCCTCTAGCTCAACACCTAAACGGGTCATTGCATCCTCTCCTGTAATTGCCTCAGTCAACTTAGCAATATCCGCAGATGCTCTTTTCATGCTTTTTTCAAAGACCTTGGTGATTTCTTCTGTTGTTGAACTGACATTCCTTTTTCTCTTCCGCTTTGATGTTTCTCCTATATTTGGGTCAGAGGAAGCAGATGCCACATTTGAAGGAGTTGTGGAAAGCTGAGTGAAACTAGCTGTGCCCGACTCTTCAGTTTCCAGTCCCATGTTATCCAAAGCATCTGCTGCAGATTCAGCCATATTCCCTGTAGCTCGATCTTTCCCAAACACTGTTACTAGTCGTTCATAGTGTGGGAATGGTCTATTAGCCGTATAATTCTTATTCGGATGTTTCAATCAAAACAAACAAATATATATTAGGACATTGAAACTATTACATATATGTTATAACAATAAAACTATTAATCGATTACATATATAAAGAGAATTAATATAACCACTAACCTTCACATATTCCTCTAAGATTTCAGGACTAACAGTAACACATTTGTTAGTGTCATTCCAACCAAACCCACTTGTGTTGAGCATATCATAGGCCGCTGAATATTTATCTTTCAGTCGTTTCATTTTGTTTTGCACATGTTTTCCTGTGATGGTAATATTTTCAATTTTTTCACGCATCTTTGAAGCGACAAGCTCATATGTACCAGGCCTAAAGCTACCAGTATCACATCTACCACCATCGGCAACAATCCCTTCAAGGATGGTTATCATTACATCTTCTTCTTCAAGTGTCCAATTACGTCTATCAGACATATTGAATTTTCCTGTCATTTAATAAAGTTTATACCATAAACAAAAACAAATGCATAGATCAACAAAAAGAATAACAACAACAACAACAACAACACAAATTCAATAGACAATAGAAATGTTCAAAAATAACAAAAAAAAGATATAAGTCTTTCAAGTTTAACAATACTGGAAAAAAAAAACATAAATATCTCAAATACAACAATATTGAAAAAAATAACATAAATCTCTCAAGTTCTCCTAGACATCCAAGTGTCAAACATCTCTCCGGCTAGATCATCTCTCCATTGACTCCATTCATCACTTGCTTCAACGACATCAATAGATTCTAACTCATCTGGTATGTCTTCCCCAATAGGCAGCTCATCAAGTGTAATTGGTGTGTATTCCTCAGGATCAACATCCATATACATCCTAATGAAATTATGCAGCAAAGCACAAGCTATGATCATTCGCCCTTGAAATCTAATTGGGTAGAACGAAGGACTGCGTAGTATAGCCCAACGTTTCTTCAAGAGACCAAAACACCTCTCAATAATGTTCCTAGCTTGTGAGTGCTTCATATTAAAATATTCCTCGTGATTCCTAGGTGCACGATCAAAGTCTTCCCATTCCTGTAAATGATACCTAGTACCTCTGTATGGTGCAAGAAAACCTTGACCGTTGGTATACCTCGCATTGGCTAAATAATAATTACCTATAATAACTACACATATTAGTTGTCACTGGAGTAAATAAGTTGAGTAAATTGTTGTAATTTAAAATAGTATCTATAATAATTATTATCTTACCAAATGGGACCTTCAATCCATTATGTCTAGTAATTGCTTCCCGAAGAACTCTAGAATCGGTAGCTGATCCCTCCCAACCAGATAAGACATCTACGAACTTCAATTCACGAGTGCATACACCTAATACATTGGTTGCAATATGTCCTTTTCTTGTTCGATACCTTGGTTTATCGGATTCAGGTACAGTCACTTCTATGTATGTTCCATCTAATGCTCATAGGCAACCCTAAAAGTAAAACAGAACTTATGTTTTTATTGGATAATATAAATTATTATGTAATGTATATAATGATAATGTTACAATGGTTACCTTAAACCATCTTCACCTTGAGTCCGTACAATCATCTGGGACGGGAGTTGGTTTGACAAATAGCACGTTTTTCAAACGCAACAAAGCACGCAAAACTCGGTGGACATACCGACTAATTGTTTCACCGGACCTATAAAATCTAACTTGAACACTTCTATTTTTGGTGTGGTGTGCTAATATGTTTACAAAAATTGCAACTTGCTCCTCTATGGTGACATTACCATCATCTAACAACCCACCACGAGTTTTTAGCAACTCACACAACATTGCAAAGGCATTTCTAATCATTCGCAACTCCTATATGCAGTTGGTATCACTTACACGTGTAATACGTTGTATTTCTGTTGACCTATTTTGAAGCCTACAAAATGTCATTTGACCTAAATTTCTCCTTTCTGATCGCATTCTCTCATATTCAAACAAATAAGCATGTAATGCAGCAAAACACATCATCATATGTACGTAAAGCCTCCACGCTTTAATGAGTAAAATCAAGTGATTCTCACGTTCATCCATACCTTCATATTTCACAAATAAAAAAAACAAGCATATATTCAGTCATGCGAAAGCTAATTCAACAATACAATGGGTGTCATAATAAAGTACCTAATATAGTACCGAATTACATAATAAAGTACCTAATATCTAAGCACAATACAACTTCCCACACTTAGTCTAAAATAGTGATTAACTAAAAGAACAATATATATATATATATATATATATATATATATATATATATATATATATATATATGCATTTTAATACATCGATCATAATTCTATACAAGACCATAATTGTGGCTCCGGCTGAGTAGTACAATTTACACCAGTAATACAAAGCTTAAAAAGAAAATATAAAAAATTATAATAAAGAGTAATGGTTGATTGTTTATAGAATACGTGAAACAAACATCATCTAAAATAGTATAAATTATCCATCACATTCAAAGGCCTTGATCCAAAAAGGAAGAAAGCCATTATTAACAATAAGATTATAACAACATTAGTTTTGACAATTCTGATGCTCTCTACTGCATCACATCTAAGGATGGCAACAAGGTGGATGAGGATGCCCTATACCTGATACCTGTTTGGGCTACTCAACCCGCCTCGACCAGTTTCAATTAAAAAGAATTGCCAACCCACTAAATAGTTAATATAAAATTTTTAACATAAAATTGAATTTTGGGTTTGGACTTGAATTATAACATCCACTAGAAGTTAAACAAACACTTAAATTCAAGATATACTCTAACAAAAAATATACACTTAAAATTTGAACATAAACTACGACTAAAGGTTAAAAATTAAATCCATAGAATATAGATAAACTTAAATTCAATAGATCACAACATCTACGTTGAATGAACCTTAAATTCAAACACCTACAAGTTATAAATTTGTTTATTAGAGAAACTTTATTAGCAGCCATTTCATGAAATTAAAATTCAACATATCTATAATTAAAATTCACATTGACAAACTAGCTAGGATAACAAAAGGCTAACAAAACATTCCTTTTACAGCTTCGAACGAATGGAATAATATAACAGTAGGCAATAGAATTATATTGCAAACCACTTTGACCCATTTCAACATGAATCCCAACAGAGATGAACAAAATAAGAAAAATATGATCAACCTCAATTTCATGAAAATTCAAACACAGAGAGTTTATCCAAGAATCTACAATTCAAACAATCTCATAGTTAAAGGAAATATAAATAAATTTCAAATTTCAAACTTCAATAAGGTACATCATATTCAATCTCTCATCTGCATGGTATAATTGAATGGAGGTCCTTAACCATTAAGAACCAAGGAAACAATAAATCATTCACATCTATTAATTTGCAACTTGAAGCAACTAAAGCAAGAAAAAGCTTCACCCAGTACAACTCAATACATTCAACTGGGTCGGTCACCGGAGAAATTAACAAAAGCAGAAAAAAAAACTCAATCGGTAGCTGATCTGAAAATCATATAGTGTCGTACCTAAACTTTGCTCTCCCACAGCTCTTCGAAAATTAAAATACCTGTAATGAAAAAGGGAAGAGAGAAAGAGAGATGCGAGTTGAATGAGAATCCAGTCAGTACTCAGCCAAGCATTAATTTTGACTCAATAAGAAATCCGAATTATTGATAACTGGATTATTAATAACAATTACAAAGGTTAGTACGTTACCTCTCTCAATTAAAAGAAATTATTGGCTTCAGCAGACACTGACGACGGCGACCTCGTGTGACGACGGCGAAGATGGATCTACAACCGGTGGGTTTGATGGCTTCAGCAGACACTGACGACGGTGACCTCGTGTGACAACAACAAAGATGAATCTACAGCCGGTGGGTTTGATGGCTTCAGCAGACACTGACGACGGCGACCTCGTGTGACAACGACGAAGATGGATCTACAGCCTGTGGTTTTGATGGCTTCAACAGACACTGACGACGGCGAGCTCGCGGGACACCGACGAAGATGAATCTGCAGCCTGTGGGTTTGACAGAGAGACGAGCGGGAGAGAGAGACGAGCGGGCTGATGATGAGGGTTTGAGACCATTTGAGTTGAGAACATTTGGGTTTGACAGAGAGACGAGCGGGGAGAGAGAGACAAAGGGTATTTATTTAATAGTCGATAGAATTGTAAATTTTAAAAC
Organism: Dipteronia dyeriana; assembly: GCA_032871835.1. Classification (NCBI taxonomy): domain Eukaryota; kingdom Viridiplantae; phylum Streptophyta; class Magnoliopsida; order Sapindales; family Sapindaceae; genus Dipteronia; species Dipteronia dyeriana. Next base: position 2,289,844 of record CM065303.1, read on the forward strand.
ATTTGAGGGTAAAATTGTCTTTTCCAGACTTGTCCCATGCATGGGACAAGTCTGGCCTAGGGTGTGAGGTGGGACAAGTTTTCATAGATTTTGTCCCGCCCTATCCCATCCCGTCCCGTCCCGTCCCGTCCGGTCCTATGTTAATGGCGCACCAAACGTGGGACAACAAAAAGTTGTCCCGTCCTGTCTCGTCCCGTCCTGCATACCAAACGCACCCTATTAGCTCAATGATGTTCCTTTTTAACTTAGTGGCCCAATATCGTTATCTGGACAATTAGTAACTATTAGATTGATGAATGTAATCTAATTGTCTTTAATATATACCAATGAATGCAATACGGTAATCAAAATAAAGTATTCTTCCGATAAGGTAGCAATTTTTTTTTTTTAATACAACAATTGGTGGTTGCAATTCAAACTTTGGATATTACTACGCTAATTGAGCTATTCTTACCACCAAGACATATTAGACCACCACTATCTTTAATGAATTGAAAGTAGCAACTGTCTTTAAGGATTGATAGTCTCCTGGAAACAACCGGAAATGGAATGGATTTAGTTGGTTTGATTAGTGCCCATATATATATATATATATACATATATATATACATACATATATATATATACATATATATATATATGATTCATTCTTAGAGCAAGTATGTCCAACCATTAAAGTGACATCCTTATCCCGTATCTTGAAACTAGCATGAAAGCCTTTCGTTGTGTTATTGGTAAAATCTGAAAGGCTGACAAGTCAACATAATTACTAGAAAATATGGTAATTAGATATGCAGTGTTGTTAACAATCAACCAGAAAAGATCAACCCAAGGTTGCCAAAAGATGACCCCACGACCCGACCAAGATCACCCAAATGATTGGACAAGGATAACCCGATTGAAGTAATAAGATTGTGTTCAAATAGCCGATATGGTAAGGATAACCCGATCAAGGTAACACGCTCGTGTTCAAGATCGGGTAAAGGTGGCCTGATCGGGTTCAAATAGCCAATCAGACCAATAAATCCAGTCGGGTCGAGAGACCGATCAGGATAAATGAGATCTGGTTGGGTTGGATGGTTAATCGGTTGGTCGATTAAGTTACACGTGGAAGATATTAGGTTCAGGACAACCACGACTCAAATACGTAGAGAAAGAGTCTTACTCAAACAAGGAACTGCGAAGTACAGTCTGGTAAATAGACAAATTTCCTTATAGATACCAGAGTTCAAATATGGCAAAAAATTAATTCATTCAATGCACAAGATACACGAAAATGAGAAGGAAGATAAAAACGACTCTGATAAGTTAGTCTTGCTAAATCTCATCAACTTCCCTTACTTGTAAATTAAGAATTAGGGTTATATATATGTATGTATGTATGTATGTATAAATAGACCCTTAACACCATTGTATGATGTTATAAAAAATTAGTAGTTACAAGAGCCGATAATTGCAAGAGCGTTAGAAAGATTGAGTGTGTAAAGCTTGATATTCCTAGTGAAATTTTTTTCCTCACCGTCTTCGGTAGCCGTAGTTTTTTCCCATGGGTTTTCCACGTAAAATCTTGCACCATGCATGATAAAAAAAATAAAAAAACTCTCGCTTTATAATATGATTATTAATTCATATTAGTTTGTTGGATGCGTGGTAGATTTTATACGATTCAAAAATCACCGGCAACAATTAGCACTAGAAGAAGGGGGAACTGAAAAACTGTGTTTAAGAAATAACCCTGATGAACTTGTGGAAAACTAGCAGGGCAAGCGGTGGAGATGGGAGTCAATCCCCGCATGATGTTAACACCCTGCGCGATGTTAACACCTCTGGCCCGATAAATGCCGGTTCACTAGAGGAATGGTGCCTTCCACAACCACAACCACAACCACAAACGGCCAGGCTGTGATAACCTCCACGGACACCCCGTTGGGATCTTCCCAGAAATGTTCCGACATGTACAAAAATCCTTAAGGAGAGTCATTGATGATTCTGCTAGACATGGGATCAATTTAACGGCGACTACTAGCTTAACTTCCCCATATAAGTTATCCATGCCTTTGGTAGCCTAAAACCCCAAGATGCATTCTAAGGTAGTGGTCGCGACCTTAAGTGCTCCCCGAAAAACCAATAGAGATATGCTGGATTGTCGTGAAAGAAGGGAGCAATCTCAAAGAAGAGATGATCGTCAAAGGATCCGTATGGGAAAAAAATATTGAACATGGAGAGACGAAGGGTGAGCGAGAAGTCTTGTTGTGAAGGATAGAGGCATTGGAGCGGAGACAGGGTCGAGGAAATCTGCTGATTAGCAATTCCAATAGTCCATTCTCCAACTCGATCTAATGAGCTCGCTTCTCGGAGAAGTTTAGAATGCTGCATTTGGAGCCGTTTAAGGCCACAGACCCCTATGAGCATGTCAAAAGGGTACCATAATGCAATGTCACAATATGATTACTATGGCGCACTTATGTGCAGGATGTTCCTGTAAAATCTGGGTGATCAGAGGTCCAAAAGGTTCGGTTGCCTCGATGACAACTCAATTCGAAATTTTAAAGAGTTGATATAGGCCTTCACCAGATAGTTCATGGGAAATATTTAGAGAAGGAAGTCAATATCTGTCACTTATACCTTAAAATAGAGGAAGAACGAGAAAGTGAAGGATTACCTAACTAGATTCTAGTGGACTGCGTAAGAGGATATGCAATGGAAGAGGAGGAACATATAGCTCACGACAGAAAATTTATACATGGTGGTCGAACAGAGGAAAACTAAAAGCCCAAAGAGAGCATTTCGAATTGTAACCAGAAAGGGGACCTGAAGAACCACAATGCTGGTAGAGGTAAATAGGTTCGCAAGGATGATGACCGGACAAGGTTTTTAGGAGACTGTTCACCAACTACACTCCTTTATCCATGAGGCAAGAGGAGGTTCTGACTGTGATAGAAGATAAGAATCTATACAATAAACCTATGAAACAATCAGCTTTTGCAAGAAGAGACATATCCAAGAACTGTCGGTTCCACTGTGAAAGCGACCATGAAACCTCAAAGTATTACCAACTGAGAGACTATATTAAGAAGTTGATCAGAGAACGACACTTGAAGGATGTAGTTTTGAAGGACAATAATGAATGGTTGAGAGATCTACCAAAAAGAGGAGAATGAGGAGGCAAATGCCTTATCAAAGTCGGCATCGACAACCACTAGCATCTAGCCCAAGATGATCCCGATACCTCACCATAGGCAACCTAGCATTAAGGGTGGAGAAGAATTGATGGTAAGGGCGACCGAAGAAGGACATACCACATGTATGACCTGATCATACTTGGAATTGAATGTTCTCCCCAAGGACTCGGTTGAAGCAAAACGGGTCAGGTATAGTGCTACCCGATACTCCATAGTTAGTGGAGAGTTGTACATAAGAGAATTCTCAAAGACTCTACAATGGTGTGTTGGCCCAGTTGAGGTCGATCAAGTCCTAAATAGTATACACAACAGGGTATGTGGGAATCGCGTTGGGGTAAAAGCTTGGCCCATAAAACTTTTAGGCAAGGTTTATATTGGTTGACCATATTTCGTGATGTATAGGCTACGACGGAAAAGTGTGAGACCTGCTAAAGGATCATGAATGATATCGGGCAGCCACCTAAGCGACTGAAGAACTTGACTTCACCATGGCCATTTGCGATGTAAGGGCTAGAGCTGATCGACATGATGTCAACTGAAACCAAAGGAGGAGCAAAGCATGCCATTGTGACACTAGATTATTTCATAAAATGAGCTGAGACAGAGGCACTGGTATATATAATCGAGGCTAGCACCACTAGCTTCGTGAAGAAAAATATTATCTATCGATTCAGGATTCCAAACACTATCATCACTGATAATGAGACCCAATTCAACAGTGATAATTTTAGGGAGATGTATGGGATGTATCATATCAAGAATTATTATGCCGCACTTGCCCATCCATAAAACAACAGATAGACTGAAGCTGTAAACAAGATCATCAATCATACCTTGAAGGCCAAGCTTGACACCAAGAAGGGGAATTGAGTAGAAAATTTACATGAGGCACTCTGGGCTTACCAGACAACGGAAAGAACCACAATGTGAAACTTCATACTCCTTGGCATTTGGAACCGAAACAGTTATAACAGTCAAAATAGTCCATGCCTCCCCAAGAGTTCAGCTATATCATCCTGATTGAAATGTGAGTATGTTGGAAGAAAATCTTATCGAGCTCGAGGAGAGGATATCTAGAGCGAGTAAGGAACGCAACCTGTCAGTAAAGGGTAGCTAGATACTATAACTCGCATGTCTAGATAAGAAGATTCTATTTAAGGGACCAGTTCTAAGGGGAATCGGTTCTAAGATGAGTATCTCTAAATACAAAGGCAAAAACAAGTGGCTCCTTGTTAGACAAGTGGGAATGAACCCTTACCACTTGGTTGGGATAGTTAGGTATGAAGCATATCACCTAACCCGACCCAAAGAAAAAAGGTGGTCAATTCAAGCCGATAAAACCACTAGGAGAAAGAATTTGGGCCTTTCACATATACATCGTTATCGTAGACAACACTTATGTGTTCACCATGCGTGGCATTCCTAAAATCACTCCAGTATCCTTTCCCGACATATGTTTTGCCAGCAGACATGGATCGCAACATGTCGAGAGGGTCATGTGGTAATCCGTGAAGACTGAAGTGACTTTCGGATTCGGAGCGAGGCCTGCTTGGGTAGGGTGTTTGGTGCTAAGGCAGGTTAATTATTCTCTTTATGAAACAGGTGGTTGAAGAAGATACTTCCCTCTAGCTCTACAATTGGGGGTCATGTTGATTATGACTCGCAAAACCGATCAGTAATGTGCCTGCAGCAAACGCTCCCCGGGTCTCCATACCAGGTGAACTTTGAGAACCTCCAACCTCCATAGTTTGAACTTCCACACAAGAAGAAGCCTCCTAGTTTGCATCGATAACCGAGCTAATGTTAGCTGGTCTGGTCGGGCAAGCTACCTCAGGGGTAACCCATGGGGGAATGATGCTGATTTTCCTCAAATTAATAGCACCAGTCTGGCCCATCGTGACATTACCTACAACAACAACCACGTCAGGATCTGGCGAAATCTCAAACGGTTGGCCTGAACTCTTAGTCTGATCAATAGCATAATCTGGCAAGTTGTCAACATTGGTCGGGCCTTCGTCAGTAAAGATTATCTAACGGTTTACAATGGAATTCATCTTAGCTTTACCAGGGCGCTGAGTAGGACGATCGACTGGAGCTTGCTTAACGGTTTGGTCAGCTGGAACAAAAGGCGGAGAAGGGCGGTCGATTGATCAGATGATAGAGGCGTATATGTCAGCGGAAGGACAGTTAGATCCGCTCTTTGAACACATCTCTCTTGATATCAGATTTTCTCAGTGTCTATTGATTATCATCCTCTGACCCCAACCCCCCGAGTCGAAGAATCAACTGTTTTTTCAAAACTTATTTGATGAAGGAATCCCTCTGATGAAGCCTTTATGATATTTTATAGATGCGAGATGAGGTCTCTCTTTAAATCTTTTGGGAATCTAGTGGCTTGCAGAATTAGACTGGGGATAGACGGTGCCCCCATTATCCGATCGACCGAGAGTATAGAAGTGGTGAATCTCTCGGGGGTCGACAGATTCCTAGCACCAATAAGTTTCCAAAAGTGCCATAGACCTATTAAAATCTTATAAGAGTTGGGGGTCAACTGAGCATGTGCAATTCCAGCCTCTGCCAAGAATCTGGCAATAAAAGGCTAGATGGGTAAAGTTACCCCAGAAGAGAGCATGACCCCATAAATGGCAACAATGCCAGAATGTGGATTCTAGATTGCTCGCCGACCATCAAGGAAGGGTTTGAAAGAGTCAGGCATATCAAATCTTCTGACATAATCATCAATCGTCCGAAGGCTGAGTGACAGGAAATCACAGTAGATGTGTTCGACGCCTTTTTCGAACATCTTCTAACTTGAAAAGTTGAGAAAGAATCTTAGGTCCATTTTGGTATTGCTTTTGAGAAGTTAAAATCTGATTATTTAATAATTTTGACATAAAAAAATGTTTGTTAAAATTTTTAAAAGTTACTATTTGAGAATCTGGGTTGATTTGATAATAACTTTAAGAAGTAGATGGGGGTTACTTTTACAAAGTAATTATGATATAATCTATTGTTTGATTTAATGAATCTTTTTAAAGACTAAATTATCCATATTGACTTAATATATATACAAATATATCTTATGTTTAATTTCATATGATTCAATTTTATTTGTTCACCCATGATTAAATATAATATTAATTAAATGATTTTTTAAAAACAATTTATTCATTTTCTCAATCCAATTCTGAAACAAACACCCAAACTTAAAACTTAGAACAAAACCCTAAAACTTATCTTTTTCGTCATCTACTTATTCTTCTCTACCATTTTCCTTCTTTACCATCACAAACTCACCCAAAAATACAATCAATAAAAATTATATAAACAGAAGTGATAAATATTGAAGTGTTGGAGGTACATGTATCCGTATGTCAAGTAAAAAAAATCAAAGAATATTGTAGTGAAAAGAAAATGAAGGAGTAAAGGAAGAAACATCTAATTTTTTATTCTCTATTATTTTAGATTTGGTGCAGTCAAACCTTAGATTTTTCGGTTGCCATGAAAGTTTGAGATTGAGAGATATGAAAAGAAAATTTTTGTTTCGTTTGATAATTCAATTTTATATCTGTTTTAGTCATTATGTAAAGTCACAACAAATAAAAATAAAGTTTGTCAAACGCATGAATACTGCTTTTTAAACTATAGTAATTTCAATAACAACATTAATCAAACAGTTGTCTGATTAACTTCACAGTAGATTATTTTTTCAGCACATCTAACAGTAATTATTTTAAAAACTATAGCAATACCAAACCGACCCATAAGATTGATCGATGAAGTACTTTAGCAGCGAGCTTGCTACCCTGTCAAGTGCTTGTTCACTTTGTCATTTTCGGACATGGAGTAATCGAAGAAATGTTGGGATTAATATATGAAGGCTGAAATTCAGGACGCACGATTGAATAATCAACGCTGAATGCTATGGGTTAGGTCTGAGGAGTAATGCTTGAGGACGACTTCTTGCTAAAGACTCAATCATATTAGCATTTTCCTTGTCACCAACCTTGATAGCACGAATCAACAACTCAACAAAAGGGTGGCGGGTGATGGGATCTATACCTTACTATTTCAAAATAGTGAGAAATGATAAACGAGGGCTTCGTTGAAATCTTGATCTTGATAGCAGTAAAGGACTTCGAGGAAGGATTTAAGAAGAAAAGAGGCAAAAAGACTAGGGTTAAAGTTTTGAAAGAAAATGGTGTATAAGAAGTCTGGGATAAAGTGAAAGTAAAGAGGTTTCAAAATTTATAGTGGGAAATGACGTCATCCAACATTTGGGAGAGATACACGCAAGAGTAGGGGTTGGTGCATGAACCCCGAAAGTTACTGCCCACCCGCCCACTAGTAATCAGACAGGTGTCGTTCGAAAAATGCAAACGAAACGCTACAAGTCTGACCATCACGTCGCGTCAATAGGGCAGATTGAATGTTATGGAGGAGAGTAAATGTTTAGTTGCTAAACATAAATTAGCATTTATGAGCTAAATACAAAAATGAAAGAAAAATTAAGTGCTAGTTTGGTTGAGTTTTCTATTGTCTCAAAAGGTCACAAACGTGTATTTGACATTTTTAGAGTTGTTTGGTTGGGCTTTTAAGATTGTCTATTTTAAATTGAGTAGAGGCTAGTAAAGTTTACACCTTTACTAGACAAAAGCTCATGGGGAGATGTTTATTTAAATAGAATTTTTTTTTAAGTCTACCAACCAATCAATTATATATATATATATATATATATATATATATTAAAAAAAAACTATATTTCTAATAGATCTACTACAGGTAAATCTTTCATCGATAGAGGTTTTTGAAAGCTCAACCAAACAGCTCTAAATATGCCTCGCCGAGCAACGAGTTTCCTCTAAAGCAGGATAAGATGCTCAATTTAGATATTTAAGGGGGTATTGTTATTGGTAAAATATGAATGACTGACAAGTCAACATAATTACTAGTAAATACAGTAATTAGTTATGCCACGCCATCGAAAGTCAACCAGAAAAGATCAATCTAATGTTGCCAAAAGATGACCTCAGGACCTGGTCAGGTTCACCCAAATGACCGGGTAAGGATAACCCGATCGGGGTAACAAGATCATCAGGTAAATATGGCTCGATCGGGTTCAAATAGCCGATCGAATTGATAAATCCAGTCGGGTTTGAGAAATCGATCGAGATAAATGAGACCTAGTCATGTTGGGTGATTGGTCGGTTAAGTTGCATGTGGAAGATATTAGGTTCAGGACAACCATGATTTAAATACGTAGAGAAAGTCTTATTCAAATAAAAAATTACGAAGTACACTATGATAAAGTGATAAATTTTCTTATAGAAACCAGAGTCTAAATATGACAAGAAATCAAATTCATTCATTGTACAAGATATACGGAAACGAGAAAGAAGATAATGATGACTCTGATAAGTTAGAGTTCTATTAAATTTCTTCAATTTTCCTTATTTGTAAATCAAGAATTAGAGTTCTATACATATACAAATAGAACTTTAACACAATTATATGAGGTTATAAAAAATTAATAGTTACAAGAGCCGAAAATAACGAAAGCATAAAAGAGATTGAGTATGTAAAACTTGATATTCATAGTTAAAACTTCTTTCCCAGTGTCTCCAACAATCATGGTTTTTTCGCTTCTCAGATTTTCCATGTAAAATCTCGTGTCATGTATGATAAACTTTCTTTCTCACTTTATAATCTGATTATTAATTCTTATCGGTTTTTATACGATCCAAAATTACTGTCAACACGTTGCTTCTACAATGTACTTTATCTTCAACAATCCATTGTTGAATCACAAAATGTCTCTTGCGAAATGACAAGATCAATTATTTATCTTGAAATTTATTGCCCCACTGTCACGTCTAACTTGAAATCTTGGTGCACCAGTTGTACCGTTGATTGGCATATGATTGGCATATGTGACATTACGAGATATGACACGTGCATGTTCTCGTGTTTTTTTATCGGTTACCGCTTACCACTAACTTTCTTTATATAATTTTTTATATATATATAATTTGATCATAATTTAACTGAAAACATCTTTTACAATTGGTTTTATTATAGGTTATGGTATGACTAATTTGATTGATTTAAAATTATATAAGGATCAAATTAATGAAATTTGAATTATAAAATAAAAAAAAATTATGTTTTCAAGTTAGATTGAAATCAAATTGTAAAAACCCTTATTATTAATGATACTATATATATTTTTAAAAAAGTTTTATATAATTTTAACAAATTTTAAATAATTATTTTCCTCTTATTTTCTTATTCCGTTTTTCTTTTCAAGTATGAATTTATTTAAAATATATATTTTATATATGAGTTGATTTTAATTATATAAATAGATTTTAATTATTTTCAAGATTTAATGGTAAAAAATAATTTAAATTTGTTACTTTCCATAATTTTAACAAATTTAAAATAATTATTTTCCTTTTATTTTCATATTTCATCTTTCTTTTTCATAAATATTTTTTTTTATATTATTAGTAAATATAAATTTATATATATATATATATATATATATATTATAAGCTTATTTTTAATTAGATAAAAAGATTTAAATTTTTTAAGGCTTAATGGTACAAAATAATTTAAATATGTTTCTTTCCATAATTTTAACATATTTAAAATAAATATTTTCCTTTTTTTTTTTTCTTATGGAAAGAAATAGATTTAAATTATTTTCTGCAATTAAGCTTTAAAATATAATTATATAACTATATATATAGTTATACATATATACATTATCTAACTAGATATATATATTTAAATAAACAATCCTCTAACAATAAGTTTAGTAGCTCAGTTGGCTATGACTTGTGGTTTTTAACCATAAGTTTTGCATGATGAAACCATTCAATTTTTTAATTAGAGGTCAAATGTTTTCAGGGGGTTGACCTGCTATTATAAAAAATAGGGGAGGGGGGGCGAGGGGGTGTTGATAATTTTGTGTAAGGATATCTTTGTCATTCACTTTTGGTAAACGTTCGGTCAATATTTTATATGAGATGTTTGTGTAATAAACAGAAAAGTTACATATGAGTGTAGTTTCATCTAAACTTAGGGGATGTTTGTGCAGTTAAGTTTATATATAATAGTATGAACTTATAGAATTCATAAAATCATCAACATGCGCATTAAATGACACTATTAATAATAATCATATATTTTCAGTTTCTGATGTATATAATTGTCATAACTTCTGGAGTTCTCAAAGTCAGCAATATACGTATTAAATGATACTATTAATAATAAGTATATATAATAATAATAATAATAATAATAATAATAATAATAATAATAATATATATTTTTAAAAAATCCCACATTCTAATATATCTAATTTCACAATATAACATATAATAATAATATTTATTAAATAATAATATATAATAAAAATTGCTATTTTTGCTATGGTCATGACACGTGGCATGTATTAAATGATTTTTTTTTCATAAAACATATAATAATAAGGGGTTTTTACAATTTGGTCTCAATCTAATTGGAAAAACGTCACTTCTTTACTCCTTAATTCAAATTTCATTATATAATTGAAAATCAATCAATTAGTCCTACCGTTAGCCAAAAGCGACATGACTAATTTAAATGATTTTCAATTATATAAGGACCAAATTTATAAAATTTGAATTAAGAAGTAAAAAAATAATGTTTCCCATTTATATTGGATCCTAATTGTAAAAACTCCTATAAAAAAATGTAGACTGTCAAAAAATATTTAAACAAATATTTTGGTCAAATATGATAAGTTGATTTATAGTAACTATATTGATTATTCAATTAGTATTGATGATATGGTACTTGTAAATAAGCTTGCCATATTACGACGATGAATTTGAACAAATTTTTGGGTAGGGTTGCATTATGGCAGAATTTTGAAAACCATGTTGAGGACTTGATCGAAATTAGATAAAAAGCTCTTCTGTCAAGTGAGGTTATTGGCTGACATTAACTAACAGGAGATTTTCATTTAATTTTGAAAAGCTCATTTTCTGATTTGGGTCCAACTTCAAAAGGTGTGTACTGTCTACCATTTTTCCTCAAAAATTTGATCTGTTTTACTTTTTAAGCAGGCCACACTTTTGGACAAAGTTGGGATTACAAATTTAAATTTCTACCCTAAATTGTTACTTACGACAAAATAAAAGATAGTGTTAATATGTGTACATATAATATACGATAACAACTATTTTATTTTTATAAAAAAAATACAGATTAATTAGTGTATTTAATGACTTTTTAAATAAATATATTGTTTTTATTTCTTTTTATATAAACAAAGTAGTTATTATCCCGTTAACACTTAACGCTACAAAAAAATAAAATATTGGCCATGTCACAACTCACAGGTTCTTGTTTGATATTTGATTCAATATCTTGTTTTTGCTATGGCAACTGGATAATGATTATCATTTAATAGTTGTTCGAGCCAAATTGCAAGGCTTATTAATGGTAGTTCTGTATAAATGAATTAATAATGATAATCTTATGATTACCAAATAATAATGTTTTTGGTCAATTGTCAAATTGCACATCACCATTTTAATACATACGACAATACACCTATCCTTCCATGTTAGTGATAGATGGTTTGAATCTGGTAATACGTATTTATAAAATAAATATAAAGAGGTTTTTTTTCCTGAGATTTTAGAATATGTATCATCAATTATGATAATAGATGTATCTTCATATCTTATTAAGGTAAAAAAAAAATAGAATCCATTGTCAAATCAATCTTCTCATGTTGGTAAAAGAAGTAGCTAATCATTATTGACACTTTAATTGTTTATATGCAAGAAGAAAGTTAAGTTGCTAATCAATAAACCCTTGACCGGTTGATTAGTCCTTAAATTAATCTAAAAAACAAATCCTAGCAGTCCAATTTCCAAACTTTGAATACAAATTTTTACTTGTTAAAAACTAGTCTCATTTTGGCAATACATTTCTTTAATAGGAAAAATAGAATAATAACAATAATATTTTTTTATTGTAACATTTAAATTTCCTAACTTAAAATGGATGGCAACTGTAGATGTTGAAGTCATAGTCATAGCATTTAAGTTTGACCTTTAATTAATATCTCGTATATATTTTTTATTAAAATCAGTTAGTTATTATTATTATTATATCCTTACCATTGCCAATCAGGTTTGGTGATATGAGCACCACAAATGGTATTTTAAAAAATAAGTATAATATAAGGTGAAAACAATATAAGGACAAGATAAGGTGAAGGTAAAATTTAAATCTTTAAAAATAAAAAATTGGGACATCGTAATTTTTTGTCATAGAATCTTGGCAAATCTCATTTTCAATTCTTATAACCTAAATTCTCTCATGGAAGGACAAAATACCCAAACAAAATCAATTGGTTTAGATCAATTAGTAGTTAAATCCAACCAAATCATGGCAATTTTCAGTCAAGACAGATAATTGAATAATATGCAGACATGCTCTCCACTTTTCAACCCATCAAACTCTTCATAATAATCAGCAGTCATCGGTCATACATTTACAGCCAAACCTTCAACATAATCTATATCTGTCTCTCCAAATACATATTTATTTTCTGCTACGTATTTAGTTATATCTAGATGTTAAATATTAACCGTGTGATACAAATCCAATTGGCATCATGCGGCAAAATTTTTGCTCATGACATGGTGTCATAAAGTCTGAATTTCCAATCACATAATAGACTTGTATCTTGGGGTACGTGAATATCATACTTGCTTGGATAGTAAAATTCATAAAAAAAAAATTTAAAAAAAAAAAAAAAAAAACCGAACTTATGCTATACATATCAACCTGCCCTTTTTAACCGATTAACTTGTCAATTAAGGCGGTAGATAACATTAGTTTGATGGTAACCGCATCTCTTATAAAAGTTGACGTCATAAGTTCAAATCCATGTAAAAAACTTGCCGGCTAGAGCCTGACCAATCCAATCTCCATATAAACCCATGCAAGCACCTCTCTCCCTCTCTATCTCTGTTCTTATCGTCACCAACCATGATCCCACTCTTCTTCATCTTCACCATCATCACTCTCTTATTCGTCTTTCGTTTTTTATCGAAAACATCACTTCTACGCATTTTATCCGACTCCTTTCGATCCTTAGTAGACTGCCTCCATGTCTACCGGTCCTTCAAAGTCTCACATCGTAACGAGAATTTTCAAGAAAATATTCTCTACCGAAAAGTTTCAATTTACTTGAACTCTCTTCAATCTCTCGAAGATGCCCAGATCACCAACCTGTTCATAGGGTGTTCCAAACCCAAAGAAATCTTGATTAGTCTCGACGATCAACATGCCATCAACGATACGTTTCTGGGCTCCAGAGTTTCGTGGAAGAAAGACTACAATTCCCAAAAAAACGTTTTCGTTTTGACATTGAAGAAGAAAGACAAGCGAAGGATTCTGCGTCCGTACCTGCAACACATTCTCTCTGTGTCTGATCAGATTGAAGAAACACAGAAAGAGATCAGACTCTACATGAATTTGGAGACTCATGAGAGTCATCACGATGGATGGTGGAGAGCGGTTCCATTCAGTCATCCTGCGACAATGGAGACGGTCGTTTTGGAAGCTGAGGTGAAAAAAAACGTCAAGTGTGATCTCGAAACGTTTCTAAAATCCAAACAGTATTATCACAGATTAGGTCGTGTTTGGAAACGGAGTTATCTTCTCTACGGCGAGTCCGGTACGGGAAAGTCCAGTTTCATTGCCGCTATGGCTAGGTTTCTCTGCTACGACGTGTATGATATTGATTTGTGTAGAGTATCCGATGAGGCTGATTTGAAGACCCTCTTGATGCAAACCACGTGTCGATCGCTGATCGTGGTCGAGGGTCTTGATCGGGTGTTTAGTGAGAAATCTAGGTCTGTGGGCACCGGCATGGGCATGTCAGGGTTGTTGGATTTCATGGACGGTATCGTGTCATGTTGCGGTGAGGAACGTGTGATGGTATTTACAGTGATCGATAAGTGTTTGATCGACGATCAAATGGTGATGAGGCCGGGAAGGATTGATGTTCATGTGCACTTCCCCTTATGTGATTTTTCCACTTTCAAGGTTTTGGTTAACAATTACTTGGGTGTCAAGGAACACAAGCTTTTTGTTCAAATTGAAGAGGGCTTCCAAAATGGACCAGGTTTGAGTCCGGCCCATATTGGTGAACTCATGATCTCGAACCGGGCCTCACCCACCCGGGCCTTGAAATCGGTCATTACGGCTCTCGAAAAAATTAAAATTGGGTCGGATCAACCCGAGTTTGAGAGCTTGTTGGGGCGAGAAAGTACACATACTTTTAGAGAATTTCGAAAGTTGTATGGACTTTTGAAAATTGGGAGTAGAAGAAAAGAGGAGTCATTTGATTACAGTAGGGTTGAGAATGAATTTCATGATCAAAGTGTCAAACGAACTAGATCGACTCGGATAGAATGAGACGGGTTTAACGATTCAATGTAGCAAATATTATACCTATTCAAATGATTCATTGTGTCGTCTTGACACGAATTTAAATTAGTATAGGCTTTTATAAGTTTTATTGCTTAAAATGAAATTGATAACATTATTTGCTATTGACAAAAAAAAAAAAGAGAATATTATTTGCTTATATAGGTTTTCTTAGAGTATTCACGATGGGGTCTAATTTAGACCTAAATAACCAAATCTGGTTGGATGCACAACGAGACTTACTACACAAGCTCCATTTGTGCGACCAACATGGCCGGTTTCCCTTTGAGTTCCAAATAAATATATATATGAGTACTGCTAGACAATCCAATAATTTAGTTCAAATTTTAACTCAAATGATATGACAAGTGAGTTTGTCATCACCACACAAAACATAGAATGATGTGGGTAATGAAAAATTATTTGCCACATTGAAGATTTTCCAGCTTCGTGCACCATTACGAAAATGACCATAACTTCATCCAGAAAGCTCGGAATTGTTATCTGTAAAAAGTGTTGGAAACTAGACATCCAGGGCTTTCCAAAAATAAGTAATTGCCAATGTAGTTCGATTTGAGGACGGAGATATAGCCCCTGAAAGTTGAGTGTTCTGCACAAGCAATTCCAATTTCAGCCCTTTAACCTTCAAAACTTTTCAATTTAGCTCAACCCCTTATTTTAAGGGATATAACCTACACAAAGCTCACAAAACACATTATATAGCAAAAACGTTCGAAAACAAGAACAAAAGCTAGGTAATGGGGACCTCAAATAGGTGTATAAATCGGTACGATCAATACTCCAAAACCTATCTTTTGCTCATCCTCGAGTAAAACTAAAACGAAAAACAATCAAACAAAATGAACATAATTAAAAACTAAGCTATGCTAGTCCACTTTCGTGGGAAACACGATGACACTTAGCACGTGACACACGCCTTTCAACCACTAGGCGATCCTTAGATGGAGAAGTTTTATCTTCTGAGGGCTTACAGATACGAACACCCACAAACATATTACTCTGTAAGAAAGTTGAAATGCAATCCAAAC
Source organism: Dipteronia dyeriana (assembly GCA_032871835.1). NCBI lineage: Eukaryota > Viridiplantae > Streptophyta > Magnoliopsida > Sapindales > Sapindaceae > Dipteronia > Dipteronia dyeriana. The sequence continues at coordinate 2,305,577 of CM065303.1, forward strand.
ATACCATATAAAGTTAGCACATGCATGCTAGTATCTCAAATATACCAATCAATAACAATGCTTCACACAATGCAAGTATGCCAATATTTAGGATGTTTTCGGTTTACAAAACAACTCCGCTCGAATGCCCAAGATAAAATTCACCTCGACTCTAATCCTCACCAGATTTCAGTCACATTTTTTCACTCATAACCTAAGCGATAACTCTCTAGAAAACACATGTGATTTGGAAGTTATGTTCATGGAATCAATTATGTTAATAGCAAAATTTGGTTAGGGACCAAAGAAGAATTTTTCACTTCCCAACCTTCCCGCAAAGGTCCAAATTCAGGCTTATATGACAGGGTACAAGGTCCCCGAGGTCGAGCTACCACGCGATCCTACAGAAGCAAGGCGAGGCCACCCATACCATCTGAGCATCTCTCATGTTTCCAGGCTTACCAAATAAAGCCTGACGAGACCGCGTCAAGCTCTTTATACCAGGATAAAAGCCCGAAGTTAGGTCGACTTGAAAAGACCTGGGTCCCCCGACATCAAAGTATCTCATGACACTCTCATAGAGCTTGCTACTATCTCTACTTTCACTATGAGACCTTCAAGGTGCCGAACTTGTCTTGCAAAGGTCCTCCTGCCTCGTCGAGGTATAATCGCGACCTGTCCGAACATAAAAAGAAGAAGCCCGTAAAGCCTCATCGTCACCAAAAGCGCCAAGATCCACTGTTGATCCTGACATGGCTAAATCAAGTAGCAAGAGCAATACTCGAGCGTACCTCTTCACCCTTCCAGAAGCAAGCCAAGGCCGTCTATTTATGGTGAACACCTTACCAGGGCTTGCCAGCCAAGCTTCGCTACCCCGTCGGATTCCAACGCGGTTAAATCGAGCTCCACCGAAAGCCTTGTAAGGTCGAATCAAGCTCCATACAACCAGACTGATACCTTAAGGTATCTAGCCCTCATATCGATACCCAAGTACTGGGATACCAGCTTCGGGACCCATCCGCGGTACGCCTCCTCCGTAATGTAGGAAGAATATTATCAATAAGGTACCTCACCACCAGAACATTGAACCAGAGTTCTCCTCAAAAAGAGAGGGTTGACTTTCATGATTACCATTTATGAGATCAATCGTATTAATAGAGGTAGTCAACCCTATTTAATGAGGTCAACCGTATTAATGGAGGTAGTCAACCCTATTAATGAGGTCAACTATATTAATAGAGGTAGTCAACCCAATTAATGACATGATCAACGCCATTAATAAGAGAATATTCAACTCTTTAATAGCCACCATTAGTGAAAGAGTCCAAAGAGGAAACAAATACCTTTTCCTCCAAGATATCCTCCACAACCGATTATTGGGGATCAACTATAACAGAAAATCCCGCATATCAAGGAAGAAATAGTCCGAAGAGGAAACAATCATATATTCTCCAAGATATTAGCTACAAGCTTATCAACTACATTAAAGGAAGAATCGTATTCGATGAGGAAATGAAGACTAATTGAAAAGTCCTGGACTTGCACGTCAAGGTAGTCACCATGTATAAATATACATGTAAAAGGCATATTGAGGGGTCTCCAATCGATGAGAGAAGACGCTAAAATACATGCTCCAAGACAGACTCAATATTCGACATCTGAGATCTGAGAAGACACGACGGAGATCGCCCATATAATTTCTAATCCCAAAAATGACTGGCCCTAGGCATGTCTACATGCTTCGTTAAAAGTTCTCTCTACATCATCATTGTATGTGTACCCCGACTAGTAAAATACCGGTATTGGTAAACACTCATTGTTGTATGCTCCCCGGAGCATATACGTTGAACTACTTTGACATCTTTGTAACCTCCTCGGAGCATCGCATGATATATATATACAAGGAAGGGTATTCCTTCTTCCTCTGGATACTGCCTAGGGGTTTTTCAGCATGTGATCACTCGTGATGCTTTTTCCTCCCTTGTTCAGTCCACCTACATCTACATAAGACTTGTGTTTTCCTATTATCTGCTGTATTACGCATGTGTGTAAGTGGGCTAGGTACCGACCCCATTGGTCCTAGCTCTATAATCTTTCTTACATAAAATCGGGAAACGACAACGAAGACCTAAGGAACCGAATCTAGATTCCTACCTCGCTGGACCTAACACTCTTATCCTCTCATCTATATGCCAAAGTCGCACATCAAGATGAAGAGAAACCACCTAGACTAGTTCGAAGTGAGTCGATGAGCTCTCTTGTATCCTCTCTATGGAAGTAATCGAGCTCTCCGACACTAGAGCTAGATAAGCCCCCTTCTTACTTGATATCGAGGTCGGGGTATTACAGGAAGCAATCGGGCTCTAGAACTAGGCTCTGGGCACCACGACGGGCTCCGAACCCAACCGAGGAACAAAGTCCAGGATCACCCCCTTCGCACCAACAAGGGAACCTCGAGCTCCCTAGATCTACTTCATAAGCACGAAGCCCGGCGGGCGGGATGGCTTGTCTCCTATCTACTGTTTCATCCTCATTCTTATTCATACAAGATCAGGTCAGGTATCAACGATACCGACCCCGGCCACCACTTTCGTGGTAGTGGTCTCAAGAGCGTTAATAAGGATTTCTCATCCTAAATAAATTTCCCGTTGACACTTTCTAGCGCCGTCTGTGGGAAGTTTCCATACCCCTTTTAAAAGCCTATATGTTTCTACATGAGTATCATTATACTATCGAGGTAACAGATTCATTATTCATGGAATATCATTTACTATATACGATGTCCTTTCTCCATACTTGTCTATATCGCCTATGCATCGCATGTGGTGCTTATTTTATCATTTAACGAGTTTCGTTCATTATGGAGCAAATATGGTACGTGGGATTCCTGGTGGAACCAGTTCATTATACTACTCCTATGAATTGAACCTGCTCAGATAATTGTGGAGCTTCAATACAGTAGCTCCCCGCTTGAAGATCTCCTACATAGCTAAACCATTCTGATACATCGAGAGCTCTTATACAGACAGAAGATTTGCTCTTCTACCGGTAGACCTCTTATCCAGTAGATCCGTTGGACTTAGACCTGGTCATATGGGACCCTTCATGTCACCGTATCTGCCCTTCAGAAGCTCCTAGGTAGCGGTAGCAGGTCGACTCATGAATCTAAGAAGCCAACTCAACTGTGTAGCTTCTAGAGCAACACGACCAGTAGAAGATTAGTTGTTCCACACCTCGTGCACCGGGCCAGTCAACACCCAATTGAGCCACTGAACTCTCGGTTCACTCTAGGAGGGTCCAGAGCTTTCTCTCAGTTGCTGAGGACTTTTAGGATCCCAAGCATGGTTCTAGACCAGTACCAGACCGGTGGCTTCGCTCCATGTATACCGGGCCATTCACCGCCCTAGCAAGCTACCAAAGCTCGATCCGATCGAGGAGTTCTCAAAAGCTTCCCACATTTGGTAAGGCCTCATACGTGCCTAAGCAAGCTTCTAGAGCAGTAGCACCGCTACAAGACTGATAGCTTTGCTCTATATGTATCGGGTCATTCATCGCCCTAGCAAGCCACCAAAGTCCAATCTGATCGAGGAGAGCCCAGAGGTTTCCCACTCTTGGTAAGGCCTCCTACATGCCTAAGCAAACCTCTGGAGTAGTAGCCCCGCAGTAAGGCCTAGTGGCTTCTCACTTTTTATACAGGGCCGGTCAACGCCCAATTGAGCCACTGAGCTCCTGTTTCGTTCCAGCATGGTCTAGAGCCTCATTTCAATTGCAGGGGACTCTAAAGATCCCAAACATGCTGCTGGACCAGTACCAGACCGGTGGCTTATACCGGGTCATTCACCACCCTAGCAAGCCACCGAAGCCTGATCTGATCGAGAAGTTCTCAAAAGCTTCCTACATTTTTTAAGGCCTCCTACTTGCCTAAGCAAGCTTCTAGAGCAGTAGCACCACTACAAGACCGGTGACTTTGCTCTATATGTACCGGGTCATTCATCGCCCTAGCAAGCCACCGAAGCCCGATCTGATTGAGGAGAGCCCAGAGGTTTCCCACTCTTGGTAAGGCCTCTTACATGCCTAAGCAAACCTTTGGAGTAGCAGCCTCGCTGTAAAGCATAGTGGCTCCTAACTTTTTATACAGGGTCGGTCAACGCCAAATTGAGCCACTGAGCTCCTGTTTCGTTCCAGCATGGTCCAGAGCCTCATTTCAATTGCAGGGGACTCCAAAGATCCCAAGCATGTTGTTGGACTAGTACCAGACAGGTGGCTTCGCTCTATGTTTACCGGGCCATTCATCGCCCTAACAAGCCATCGAAGCCCGATCCGATCGAGGAGTTCTCAGAAGCTTCCCATATTTGGTAAGGCCTTCTACATGCCTAAGCAAGCTTCTAGAGCAGTAGCACCACTACAAGACCGGTGGCTTTGCTCTATATGTACCGGGTCATTCATCGCCCTAGCAAGCCACCGAATCCCGATTTGATCGAGGAGAGCCCAGAGGTTTCCCACTATTGGTAAGGCCTCTTACATGCCTAAGCAAACCTCTAGAGTAGCAGCCTCACTGTAAGGCCAATTGGCTCTTCACTTTTTATACAATGCCGGTCAAAGCCCAATTGAGCCACTGAGCTCCTGTTTCATTCCAGCATGGTCAAGAGCCTCATTTCAATTGCAGGGGACTCCAAAGATCCCAAGCATGCTTCTGGACCAGTACCAGACCGGTGGCTTCAATCCATGTATACCAAGCCATTCATTGCCCTACCAAGCCACTGAAGCCCGATCTGATCGAGGAGAGCCTAGAGGTTTCTCACTCTTGGTAAAGCCTTCTACATGCCTAAGCAAACTTCTGGAGTAGCAGCCTCACTGTAAGGCCAAGTGGCTTCTCACTTCTTACACTGGGTCGGTTAACGCCCAATTGAGCCACTAAATTCTCGATTCATTCCAGAAGGGTCCAGAGCTTTCTCTCAGTTGCTGGGGACTTCTAGGATCCCAAGCATGCTTAAGGACCAGTACCAGACTTTTGGCTTTGCTCCATGTGTACCAGGCCATTCACCATCCTAGCAAGCCACCGAAGCCCGATCTGATCGAGGACAGCCTAGAGGCTTCCCACATTTTACGTGGTCCAAAGCCTTCACTCAGTTGCTGGGGGCTCCTTGAATCCCAAGTATACCTCTGGACCGGTACCAGACAGGTAGCCCATCTCCATTCGTATGGGGTCATCCAATGCTCAAGTGAGTCACCACTCTTCCCGAAGGGGTCCAAAGTCTTCTCTCAGTCGCGGGAAACTTTTAGAATCTCGTGCATGTCTCCAGACAGTTACTAGGCCGGTATCTCCTATCCACTTGAATAGGGCCATTCATCGTCCTAGCGAGCTACCTTTGTCCCGATCTACCTCTCTGATTAGTCTCCTCAACAATAGTAGCTCATTCCTCCTTAGTCTCATTGCTTGGTTGAATGACGGGTCATCATCCCCTAATGCCGCTACTTCGGAGCCAGCTTTTACCACTTTGGTCGGATCAGCTTCAATCAGCCTTGACCTCCATCTCCTCAGTTAGATCAATCGAGATCTCTCCTACCTCTCTTACCTCTCCTACCTTGGGGACTTTGAGATAGGTTCTACCCTAGTAGGGCCTGGTATGAATGTGGAGATGGGCAACATGTCCTCCTCATCATCAGTGCACCTTGTGGCTCGAGATGGACCGGCTTCAGTGAGAGTGGACCCAATAAACTCTCAGCTCTCTCCATGATCTCCTTCAGAGCGGTCCTTACATGACACGAAGCACGGATTCGAGTCTCTCTATATCATATGCACACTGCATCTGCTCTCTGTCTACCTACATCTTAGTTATGATTACCTCAGCTCTGGTTTTGCTCAAGACAAATGTTCCTCTCATTATCTTGATCATCTCCTTATTGATCTGCTCAAACTCAACTTTAGCAGCAATAACCTGCTCATAAAAAGCATAATATCGGTGGCTTTGCTCCATACATATCAGGCCATTCAGAGCCTTAGCAAGCCACCGAAATCCTGGTTCATTCGAGGTGAGCCTGGAGGCTTCCCATATTTAGTGAAGCCTTCTACGTGCCCGAGCAAGCCTCTAGAGCAGCAGCAGCACCGCTGTAAGTCCTAGAGCTTCCTCATATGTAGTACCAGGTTAGTGGCTCATTTCCAGTTGTACAGACCGTTCAATGCCTTAGCGAGCCACCGTGGTCCCGATCCACATCCCAGGTTAGTTTCATCGACAGTGGCAGCTACTTCCTCCCTGGTCTTACTGCTTGGGTAGAGGAAGAACCACCATCCTCTAGCACTGCTACCTCGGAGCCAGCTCCACCACCTTAATCGTGTTAGCCTGAATCAACTCGGTCCCTTTCCTCTTCAGCTGGATTGATCGTGACCTCTTCCATCACTATGGCTTCAGTATGGACCTCCCCTTCTTGGGTAAGAGCGATCTAGATCCTTACCTCCTTGATAGATTCAGGCGGACAGATACATAGGTTTGAAGCTTCATCTACATCCATAACCTCTGTAGCAACCCACATCTGCGAGACCAGTTCGGACCACCATTTCCCTAGAAAGATCAAACTGGACCTTTACTTTGGATGATTCTAATGGAGAGGTAAGCGGGCTTGGAGCCCCCCATGCATCTACAACAGTAGAGGACTTCAAGGTAGTTCCTACCCCAACACGACTAGACATGAAAGCATAAATGGGAACCAAGTCCTCATTATCATCTGCGCATCCAACATCTCGATACGGTCCGGCTTCAGTAGGAACGGACCCAAGTAACTCTCAGCTTTCTCTGTGATCTACTTAAGGTATCCATCCTCCAATGATGATCAGGTCAGAGGGAAGAAGAGCTCAAGCTGCAACACAGAAGCATCTTTCAACGAATGAAGCACCCACCTTGGCTTCCAAGGTAGCGACGCTGCCATGCAGAGTTTAAAAGACTCCCTCAAGAGTTTACCTCCTCCTTCGGAACAATCCTCGCATGGCACGATGCATGGACCCGAGTCTCTCCACATCATATTCATGTTGGATCCACTCCTGAGTTACCTTCACATTATCCATGGTTGCCTCAATTTTGGTCATGTCTTCATTCAGAACAAATGTGCCCCTCACTACCGTGGTCAGCTCTTTTTCCTTTTGGTTTGACGTCCCCTGATAGAGAAGTTTTCTCCATCTGAAACATCTACTTCTGGATCAACCGGGGTTCACCTGTCATATAAGCAACCACCTCAATTATGGTCTTTATTTGAGAGAGAAGCTCTCTCTTCAGATTGATCATCTCCTGCAACATGGGATTTCAAGCCCGAATCTGCTTCAGCAACCCAAGACTTGCCAGCTATGATGGGAACATACACAACCATCTCAGTAGCTTTCTTCTTAATCCCCTCCCTTTTCTGTCCATCAATGACTCTTAAGTCAAATGGGGGAAGTAGAGCCAGCTCTACCTAGAAGGTTGTGAAGAAGTAACCATCCTCATTGGCTTGCATGAGCTCGACCTTAGCAAACACCAGCTTGCTCTCTAAGATTATCATATTGATGTCTCATCTCCATTTGGAATGGGTCTTCCAATGCCCTTGTGAGCCATCGAGGTCTTGACCCGTTCGGGGAGCACCCAAAAGTCCTGATTCGTTCACAGTGGGGTCTCGAGCTTCATTACGATTGTTGAAAAATCTCATCTACCCCAAGCGGACTTCCAAACCGGTTACATCACTTAGGGACTAGAAGCTCAATATTTTCTCAGTGCTCCAGTGAGAGGGGTGATGACCCCAGCGTGAGACCATTTCCCCTAGTTTGTAATAAAAAACATCATTTGCAAAGAGCCATTCTATTATCTACATTCATAATGCAGATCATCTCAAGAGATTCTGCTCGTGAAAAAGCTTCTAGAGCGAGACTGGTTATCAACCGATACCACAATGCATTGATATAACTTTGTATCGGCTCAGTATGAGTTTGCATCTTCTTCGATTTCGGTATCCATAATAGATCTCATGTGATCGCCTTGACTAGGAGATCTAGATAGCCATCCTAATGTTCCCTGAACTGGATTACTCCCTCTAAGAGGATCTCCATAGTATTTCGACAGTGATCTCCTCAAGACCAGAGACTGGTCGGGAAAGCCCCCTCACTACCTCTGATGCCTCGACCGGGCACCACCCCCCGCCAAGAAGGGTCTGAGTGTAAGAGCATAGTTGCCATCCAAATCTCGAGACCAAAGATTGATCGGGGAAGCCCCCTCATCACCCCTGATGCCTTGGTCGGGTGACCTCCCCCAAGAAGGATCCGATTGTAAGTGCATAGTTGTCATCCGGATCAAAATACCAGGATATAGCTAGATAGCGCTCATGATGCCTTGTTTGGGTGACATCCCCCCAAAAAGGGTCTGAGTGTAAGAGCATAGTTGCCATCCGGATCAAAATACCAGAATATAGCTAGATAACGCTCCTGATGGCTTGGTCGGGTGACCTCCCCCCAAGAAGGGTCTTAGTGTAAGAGCATAGTTGTCATCCGGATCAAAATACCAGGATATAGCTAGATAGCACTTCTGATGCCTTGGTCGGGTGACCTCCCCTCAAGAAGGGTCTGAGTGTAAGAGCATAGTTGCCATCCGGATCAAAATACCAGGATATAGCTAGATAGCGCTCCTGATGCCTTGGTCGGGTGACCTCCCCCCGAGAAGGGTCTGAGTGTAAGAGCATAGTTTCCATCCAAATCAAAATACCAGGTTATAGCTAGATAGCGCTCCTGATGTCTTGGTCGGGCTACGACCCTCAAGAAGGATCTGAGTGTAAGAGCATAGTTGTCATCCGGATCAAAATACCAGGATAAAGCTAGATAGCGCTCCTGATGCCTTGGTCGGGCTACAACCCCCAAGAAGGGTCTGAGTGTAAGAGCATAGTTGTCATCCAGATCAAAATACCAGGATATAGCTAGATAGCGCTCATGATGCCTTGGTCGGGCTACGACCCCACAAGAAGGGTCTGAGTGTAAGAGCATTGTTGTCATCAAGATCAAAATACCAGGATATAGCTAGATAGCGCTCCTGATGCCTTGGTCAGGCTACGACCAAGAAGAATCTGAGTGTAAGAGCATAGTTGTCATCCAGATCTCGAGACCAGGAAATAGCTAGATAGCGCTCTTAATGCCTTGGTCGGGCTACGACCCTCAAGAGGGGTCTGAGTGTAAGAGCATTGTTGCCATCAAGATCTCGAGACCAGGATATAGCTAGATAGCCCTCTTGATGCCTTGGACCGGATCAATCCCTTCAAGAGGAACGCCATGGTATTTCGACAATGATAGCCTCGAGACCAGAAAATAGCTAGATAGCACTCCTGATGCTTTTGTTGGGCTACCATACCCAAGAAGGATCTGAGTATAAGTGCATTGTTGCCATCTAGATCCCAAGACCATGGTAGCTAGCGTTCCGAATGCCTTGGTCGGTTGACCTCCCCCAAGTAGGATCTGAGCGTAAGAGCATAGTTGCCTGCTAGATCACGAGACTTGAACAACCAAAAGGTTATCCTGCTGCCATGGCCGGACCAACCCCGTCGGGAAAGGTCTGGGTGGCATAGTTGCCTACCAATTCCAGGAACAGAAATTTCAGACTCTCAGATTAGCCACTAGAGCTTCATCCGACATACTCAAGCAATACGGTTTGTGACCTTTCTCACTTACCAAATTTTACACTGACTAGAGCATTGAAAATTCCATAAAGGGAATATCCCTTCCGTGGTCCACCATCGCTCATTTATTTTAAAGGAACGCCGAATGCACCTATGTTTCGCCTATATATAAAGACCTGGTGAGAAAGTGGCCTTAGTTTCCTACCAGGATCATCTTCGCCAAATGTACCAGGACTCCCAAAACAGGAATGCCTAGTACCCCGGTTCGCTAAGCCAAGCACTGTGAGCGATTTTGGTTACAAGTAAGAAGCGAAAAGCAAAATTCTTCATGCAGTACAAGATTTAGACTCCAACACCAAATACTTACCGGTGTTCAAGTCAGAGGGGACTTCTGTTAATAGCAAAATTTGGCTAGGGTTTAAATTCGGGCTTATATGACGGGGTATCAAGGTCCCCAAGGTTGAGCTACCACGCGATCCTACAGAAGCATGGTGAGGCTGCCCATACCATCTGAGCATCTCGCATGTGTCCAGGCTTACCAAATAAAGCCTGACGAGACCGCGTCAAGCTCTTTATACCAGGATAAAAGCCCGAAGTTAGGTCGACTTGAAAAGACCTGGGTCCCCCGACATCAAAGTATCTCATGACACTCTCATAGAGCTTGCTACTATCTCTACTTTCACTATGAGACCTTCAAGGTGCCGAACTTGTCTTGCAAAGGTCCTCCTGCCTCGTCGAGGTATAATCACGACCTGTCCGAACATAAAAAGAAGAAGCCCGTAAAGCCTCATCGTCACCAAAAGCGCCAAGATCCACTGTTGATCCTGACATGGCTAAATCAAGTAGCAAGAGCAGTACTCGAGCGTACCTCTTCACCCTTCCAGAAGCAAGCCAAGGCCGTCTGTTTATGGTGAACACCTTACCAGGGCTTGCCAGCCAAGCTTCGCTACCCCGTCGGATTCCAACGCGGTTAAATCGAGCTCCACCGAAAGCCTTGTAAGGTCGAATCAAGCTCCATACAACCAGACTGATACCTTAAGGTATCTAGCCCTCATATCGATACCCAAGTACTGGGATACCAGCTTCGGGACCCATCCGCGGTACGCCTCCTCCGTAATGTAGGAAGAATATTATCAATAAGGTACCTCACCACCAGAACATTGAACCAGAGTTCTCCTCAAAAAGAGAGGGTTGACTTTCATGATTACCATTTATGAGATCAATCGTATTAATAGAGGTAGTCAACCCTATTTAATGAGGTCAACCGTATTAATGGAGGTAGTCAACCCTATTAATGAGGTCAACTATATTAATAGAGGTAGTCAACTCAATTAATGACATGATCAACGCCATTAATAAGAGAATATTCAACTCTTTAATAGCCACCATTAGTGAAAGAGTCCAAAGAGGAAACAAATACCTTTTCCTCCAAGATATCCTCCACAACCGATTATTGGGGATCAACTATAACAGAAAATCCCGCCTATCAAGAAAGAAATAGTCCGAAGAGGAAACAATCATATATTCTCCAAGATATTAGCTACAAGCTGATCAACTACATTAAAGGAAGAATCGTATTCGATGAGGAAATGAAGACTAATTGAAAAGTCCTGGACTTGCACGTCAAGGTAGTCACCATGTATAAATATGCATGTAAAAGGCATATTGAGGGGTCTCCAATCGATGAGAGAAGACGCTAAAATACATGCTCCAAGACAGACTATATATTCGACATCTGAGATCTGAGAAGACACGACGGAGATCGCCCATATAATTTCTAATCCTAAAAATGACTGGCCCTAGGCATGTCTACATGCTTCGTTAAAAGTTCTCTCTATATCATCATTGTATGTGTACCCCGACTAGTAAAATACCGGTATCGGTAAACACTCATTGTTGTATGCTCCCCGGAGCATATACGTTGAACTACTTTGACATCTTTGTAACCTCCTCGGAGCATCGCATGATATATATATACAAGGAAGGGTATTCCTCCTTTCTCTGGATACTGCCTAGGGGTTTTTCAGCATGTGATCACTCGTGATGCTTTTTCCCCCCTTGGTCAGTCCACCTCCATCTACATAAGACTTGTGTTTTCCTATTATCTGTTGTATTACGCATGTGTGTAAGTAGGCTAGGTACAGACCCCATTGGTCCTAGCTCTATAATCTTTCTTACATGAAATTGGGAAACGACAACGAAGACCTAAGGAACAGAATTTATATTCCTACCTCGCAGGACCTAACACTCTTATCCTCTTATCTACATGCCAAAGTCGCACATCAAGATGAAGAGAAACTACCCAGACCAGTTCGAAGGGAGTCGATGAGCTCTCATGTATCCTCTCTATGGAAGAAATAGAGCTCTCCGACACTAGAGCTAGATAAGCCCCCTTTCTTACTTGCTATCTAGGTCGGGGTATTACAAGAAGCAATCGGGCTCAAGAACTAGGCTCTAGGCACCAAGACGGGCTCCGACCCTGACCGAGGAACAAAGTCCAGGATCACCCCCTTTCCACCAACAAGGGAACCTCGAGCTCCCCAGATCTACTTCATAAGCACAAAGCCCGACGAGCAGGATGGCTTGTCTCTTATCTACTGTTTTATCCTCCTTCATATTCATACAAGATCAGGTCAGGTATCAACGATATCGACCCCGGCCACCACTTTCGTGGTAGTGGTCTCGATGGCGTTAATAGGGATTTCTCATCCTAAACAAATTTTCTGTTAAAAAATTATAATCGTATATGAATATTTTCAATGAAAACACATTTTTTGAAAATAGATCTCATGGAAAGAATTGAAATACCATGAACGTGGAAACAACATGCATCAATTCATATTCCCAATTAAGAGATCAAATGGACTTTCCCTCACTTGTATTTTGTCAAGGTGATTTGTGGTGGTGTATGGGATGGAATATATGGTAGGAGTGAGAAGGATAAAGTTCGTAACAATGTCAAGGTGTTTACACATTACAACACTTTGGTTAGCTCTAAAACATATTACAAAACGAGTGACTAGGCATTAAACTTTACATTGCACGTTTGCGCTACATTTGTACTCAATGGTGAGTAACTTTACAATTGACAAACTTGAAGACTTAAGTGTTTATAATTCACACTTCTTTTCTTTTTCTTTTTCCTTTCTTTCTTTCTTTATTTTTTTATAAGCCTTTGTCTTTGCATATATACACATATTTGTTTAAATACACATTTCTAAAAAAATTAGAGCAGAATACAACTTCTCTAAAGCTATACACCTTAACATGATCAATAACTTAGGGAATGGCTTTTGTTTGGGTTATGTATGTGGATGGAGGTTTAGTGTTTGGCCTCAAATTTCACAATGTAAGCACTTATAGGGAAATGAGAGTGTTTTGGCTATATATGGAGTTTAAGAACACACTCAAGTCCAAAATCATTTCGAAAAATCCATCTAACAAGAGAATATAAATCTCAACAAGAAGTTCACATAAGTAGTTATATGGAAATCAATGCAAAATTGATGTACAATGAGATTACAAGGAAGAACAAAATCGAAGAGTGTACAAAGAGTAGAAACAAAACCCATAAATATCACTTTTTAGGCTATATGTACCTTACGGGTAGTCTCCACTATTTTCCTAAGCTAAAAAAATGAAGAGGTCTCATCCACTTCAACATCAAAATATTGGTACTGTACTAGCAAATTTAAGTGATGCACGGAGCTAAAAACATACAATGCATTTCTCTACCGACACACAAAAGAAAGCAACTCAACAAAAATGGACTAAGATTCCAAAAATATTAAAAAATGGACCAATTTGTGTAGAGATTTGAAAATTATCTAAAACAAACACCCTACGATCTAAGCACAACACAAATCCACTCTTATATCTAAACAAAAATAAAAAGAAACGTGTCTACACCCCCAAACCTAAACTCAACATTGTCCTCAATGTTTCTCCACTCATAAAATATGGACAACGCTTAGCAAGATTCGAGAGATAAGACTAACATAGCATTCCTATCATTAAGCGCATGGGCGGTTCCCGCCCAAGTCGATAACTACTCTAAAAACACTTAAATTTAAGCACCAAATTTAAAGGATACCTCTTGTGACTGCAGCCACGTGGCCTTTGTGGCACTGCCGTTTCACTTGGAGAGTTGTTGCGTTACGATAGGCGCACACCTAGTTTTCATGAGTCATGCGATCCATTAAATCTTAAAATTTATGTTCCTTTCACAAGCACAACTAAAAAAAAAATCAAATACATATGCTTTAAACAAAAATAGTAAAACAAAAACATGACCAACACCTTTCAAACCTAGCCTAACCATCATCGTACATACCATGAAGGCATTAGTAAGAGAGGTGCTTATTTTCAACATAACTATCGACTCCGCAAAGTAATAAAAAGCAATAAAATGAAGCCAAAACTATCAACAACCAACGAATAAACCACCTCCCCGGCAGCGGCGCCAATTTGATGACACGTATTTATAGTGTCGTCAAATATGAACATTTAAGTTCGGTCTCGCAAGGGTGCAAGTCACAGAGACTAGCATAACAGTAAGCAAGGGATCGTTCCACTGGGAGGTAGGATTCATTGACCGAATCTAGTTCTAGCTATTATTACAACACGCCGATTGGACTCGTGTGTTGTGGAAAAGTCGATGGTGATAAAAATAAATATTAACATAAATAAATACTATATACAATCCTCCTAATTAAGCATGAAACATGGATCCGCTAGGGAAATGACTCAATCGTAACAATCCTCCTAATTAAGCACTAGAAGCACATAATCCCTCAATGTGCAAGTATACCATATGCCCGTGTCCCCTTAATTAACCATCTACCCTCTCTCGAGCGCATAGATGATTTCACCCATGCAAATGCCAGAGCTAATCATTAACAAATGTACAAATCCATTAAGCTTTATGGAACACACAAACGAGCACTGCACCGTTTGCCAGCCTCACACATTTCTGTCTTACTGGACAAGCACAGTGGTTATTTCGATGGGCATGTAATGCGAACTACACGATATATAACATACATCCTAAATGTCATTCACAAGGTGGCTAACCGAGTGAAAGTATTAAGTATACGAAACATCCCTATGACCACACAAGCACATGAGGTACTTGATTTATTTTTACTAATAAATCAAGGATTTAGTTTTATAAATCTCCCTAGGATGACACAAAAATGGAAAACAAGTTCACCAAACAAACATGTGCAACAATGTTGATTGTTTTACAATAAGAACATTCAATTAAGGTTAAAGATCCATCCCCTTGATTTGGAATTATCCCTAAACCAATTCACCACCCAACTCGACCAAGAAAAGGCAATTGTGTCTTAAAAGAACCCATTAAGTGTAAGAAAATGAACCAATGCCAATTTAGTAACTTAATGCATGAATTAAAACCTTTTTTACTCTTAGGGGATAAAATCCCTAACACTCTAATCATTCAATACAAGACATTTTAGTCATCCATTAACATACAAACAGTCTTGGGAAACTAAATTACTCTACTTCTAATCCCAATCATGCATACATATCAATTTCAAGCCTCCACACACATGCATTTCACAATAAGAGATTAAAACAATATAAATCAAAAAGCAAAACAAAACCCAAACGAATTTATGAACCAAAATACATATATAGTCCATGTGAAAGGTTTATAAATTCCCAAATTAGGGGTTACATATTAGAGAAACGAAAATTACAAAGAAATGAGTAAATAAGAGCAAACCCTTGAAGACAAGTCCTCTAAAGATGTTCCAAACCTTCCTAGCTCGGATTTGGTCCTAGAACCACTCATATTTCCTTGAAATAGAATCTAAAATGGATGGATAAGGTGTAAAATGGTTGTGGGGAGGTGTATGGGGAGCTCCCATGGAGGAAACACCTCCATGGGAGTTATTTCTCTCCTTATTTGGGGAAGAAGATAAAGAAAATAGAAGAAGATGGAATAGAGTTTGTGTGGGTTGTGGGAGATGTGTGGGAGGTGTGTGAAAGGTCCAAGAGAGGTGAGAAATGGGGGTATTTATAGTGTTGGGAGGTTAGGGTAAGAATTGAGTGTGAAATGACGAGATATCCTCTCAAATTCGTGTTGGAAATGGCAAAACTAGGCAAAAATGCGACCTTTAGGCGACTTGGTGCTCAGGTCACATCCAGGTCGCTATTCCCTCCGGTGAAGATTTTCCAACTTCGCGCACCATTATGAAAATGACCATAACTTCATCCAGAAAGCTCGGAATTGTGATATGTAAAAAGCATTGGAAACTAGACATCTGGGGCTTTTCGAAATAGGTAATAGCCAATGTAGTTCGATTTGAGGACGAAAATATAGCCCCCGAAAGTTGAGTGTTCTGCACAAACAATTCCAATTTCAGCAATTTAACCTCCAAAACTCTTCAATTTAGCTCAACCTCTTATTTTAAGAGATATAACCTACACAAAGCTCACAAAACACATTATATACCAAAAATGCTCGAAAACAAGAACAAAAACTAGGTAACAGATACCTCAAATAGGTGTATAAATCGATACGATCACACATCATTTTGGTTGAAATTTGGATTAAATTTTTTGGTTGACTAGCATTACTCTCTCTCTGTGTGTGTATGTATATATAATTGTTTAAATTTTCATATATAATTATAAATTTAAATAATTATATATATATAAATAAAAAGTATAATAATTTTGATTTTAATTTTAAAAATTATTTTAATGAAATGAAAATAATTCGAATGAAAACATTAATTTTTTATATTAATTTTACTTTCTGTAATATATATATATACACACACACACACACACACACGAATTATATGTAATTCTTAATTTAAATAATTATATATAAAAACAAGGAAATATATATTAAGACTTTGTAATGATATTTAAATAATTTGAATAAAAAATAATTTTTTTTTGATTAATTAAGTACATAATTGAATTAAAATGTAAAAACTTATAAAAGTTAATTTTTTCAACTATATGTATTAATTTGTAATATTATTATTAGAAAATGCTTGAATTATGAATACTAGACTTGTCACATTATAAAATAACATTATATATATATTAAAAAAACATGTTACATTAATAGATGTATTATGACTTATTACCATAATTTCTCCAAACATGATCCAAAAGATCTGATCGTAATGTATTATTTATCCCTCTACCGCATATTCTACCATGACGAGATGCAATATGAACCCTTAACAATGCAGTCTCACATGCATATGCAGGAAGTTCAATATTTTCTTCTTATAATGGTACCTTTGGTTCAAGGTTCGTATGTCGTTCATCCTCAATTATCATGTTATGCAATTTATTGCACATCTTCATTATATTACATGAATCATTTTTCTTCCAAAATTTAACAGTACCTTGTGATCGTCCATCTGCTTTGCAATACACCAAATGCACGTTCCACACCCTTATGAGTAGCCTTATGTTTCATTACAAACAATCTTTCTTTACCACTAGTAGGGTGTGAGATTGATTGGATTAGGGTTTCCCATCTAGGTTAAATTCCATCAGTTATAAAATATCCCATTGTATATAGGTGTTCGTTACCTCATAATTAACCGGTGTGTGTTTATTGTGGATAATATTATCAAATAATGGTGAATGCTCAATGACATTCAAATCATTAAGTGAACCGGCCATACCAAAGAAACCATGCCAAATCCATAAGTTTTTTGATGCAACCATCTCTAACATTTGAGTGGGCTTATTATGATGACCTTTGTGTGTGCCATGCCAAGTAGTGGGACAATTCTTCCATTCCTAATACATACAATCTAATTATCTGAGCATTTCCGAAATCCTCTTGCATCATCTTTTTGTAATAATTGTGCAACATCATTTGTGTTTGGTGCTCATATATATTGTGACTTGTACAATGCAATTACGATGTTACAAAAATGTTTTATACTCTCAATGACCGTAGTCTCTCCAATTTATAAATATGCATCACGACAATCTGCAAGTAGCCACACGATAGTAAACGAATTGCAACTATCATCTTCTGTAATCCAAACAATCCCTGTTGACCAAGAGCATCGCTCCTTTACATGAAGTAAACATCATAAGCTTCGACATCTGATAGGATTCATAGAAATAACTCATGCCTCACATGAAACCATCTACAAACATATTCCGATGGGTATTTGCAATCGTCAGTAAAATATTCGTCCCAAATCCGATCATGACTTCATGATAGGTCTCGATTAATATATCATCTACGATCTCTTTGATCTCTCATTACTACAGCTCGTGTATATAGAGGTTAAAACCCCTCGTCATTGACGAAGTGCAATCGACTCTTCTTCATCGAAAGGGTCTATCTCGTACCCATACACATACCTATTTGTTGATTCCATTTGACAACAAAATGAAAACTGAAGATAATAATAAGATAGTTGTGTTGTGTCGATGAAGTAAAGTGTGTGAATGATGGATGATTGTGTTAATGAATGACTATTTATAGAAAATGAAGAAAAGTAGTTGTTTTATAGCTGTTGGTGTTCATCAATAAGTAAATGACGAAAAAATGAACAATAGCAAAAATCCAATAAACAATTATATTTAAAAGTAATTGTTGCTATTCATCGATCATTGAATGACAAAAAATGAATAGTCATAAAAATTAATATTTGAAAACTAGTCGTTTATGAGCTGTATGTTTGGTTTTGTATAGATTATTATAAGTATTCTTCAATTGATCAAGTTTTTTTTCACAACTACAAGGAAACTAACAACTACTGCAATTATAGGTATGAAAGCTCACATGGCTAAACCCAAGATGCATCCATTTCGCCATATGATTACACACCTGCTAATGGAACAAGCTTATTCAATATGACACCTCCATTCATTATAAATGAACAAACTCCCACACTAGAAGAAACTACATTAGTACAATAAAAATTTGTTAATAGCAAGACAAAGAACTATAAGGGAAAATTGCAAGAACTAGCAACCACATGAGGATAAAGCGTTATGCAAGGTATGGTTGCACATATATGAGGATGCAATTAGTGGCACTAATAAAAAACGAGATTCATTGTGGTCGAACATTAAAAACATTTTTAAGAAGTATTGGGTTACCAAACTACTCACACAATATCTGTTTTGAATAGTCGGTTTAAAACGATTCTGTTGGATCTAAATAAATATTTTGCTTGCGTATTTCATGATCAAACAAATCCTACTATTGGTTTCAATGCAATAGATAATGTAAGTTACACTTTAAAGTTTGACAATATAATATATTGTCTTACTTAAATTTGTAATACATCTTCATAATTCTTCTTATTTTGTTTTGATAGAAAATTACAGAGATACGCATCTTCCAAGAAACTCACGGTAAACCGTTTAGATTGCAAACATGTTGGGTTGTTGAGAAGAACACTGCAAAGTGATATTATTACATGGAAGGTATGGAATGACGAAATTATAAGGGTGATACTAACAACTATCTGTTTGACCTGAACTTAGAAAATTCAGGTGCCAATGAGTGTATGAAATCGCCACATGGATGTCTATCATCAATTTCAGTCAACCTTAGTGATGATGGTTCACCGTTTAGTCAATCAGAAGGACTTGAAGGTCTTCCTGGACGTAAAACGTCAAAAGCTAGAAAACACAAGACAAAGACTAATAACGTAAATTTGTTATCTAAAGATATTCTCGGATATGAGACTAGGAGTATCGAATTATATGAACGTGATGCAACGTTGAGGTGGCCGCAGAAGAAAGAAAAATAAATTTTGTTCATGAGAAGGAAGAAAGAAAATTAGAATTTGTGGTGAAATACCTTACAGAAAGGGAAAAACAACGAATAATATAATAATAAAAATTGAATCTAAAATTATATTTTACAATCCAAACTCGTTGTCCTCAGATGAAACAAGAATTTGGCTATTGCAACAAAAAGAAGAAGATAATGAGAAAAATATGGTGACGGTGGTTGTAACTTGTAGTGGTAGTTGATCGTAAACACTATTTTTTAAATGTTGTTTACTATATTTATTTTTATTGTTGTTGTAAATCGGTTGTGATAATTTCTAATTAATTAATTGTTTTTAAAATTAATTATAATTTGTTAAATAATTATTGATAGTGTTGATATTTAAAACATATTATATAATTTATTTAAGATTAGGACGGAACTGAACTTTTAAGATTATGACAAAGAATCTAATGGTTGATAGTTGTGCAACTGATATTAATAAAATCAGTTCGTCATGAGGAGAGAATATATATATATATAGTTAGTCAGTTAGTTAGTATCTCATGAGATATTTCTTATTTTAATTTTGGTAAGGACCACCGTAAAATCATAAAATTGTTTGTTTTAGAATCCCTATAGATGAAATATAGGAAATTCAATAAAAATAGTTTAAGTGCTTGAAAAATTCTCAAATTTTATTTATAGGTAGATTTCAATGAAGTTATCATCCTAAAAAAAAAAATCAAAGTTCATTCAAATCGATATGATTTTATGATAGTTGTTGACGGTGATTTTTAGATCATGTAGAGTTGATCACACGTCTAACAAGTTTTTATAGATTGTTGAAGATATTATGGAGGAAATAGAAAAAAAAAATCATGCACACATAAGGTTACGTGGTAAAACCCTAAGGTGAGAAAACATACACGGTTGCCGGTGACGGCGAGAAGAAATTCACTATAGTATAATGATTACACACTTAATCTCTCATTTTTTGGTGTATCTCTCTCTTGTATATTTTCTATGTGTTCTCGTATATGTCGTTGTCTATATCTTTTTTGTATATCTTTTCTACGGGTGGTTATATATATTTTACAATAAAAATTATGGGTCTATTTATATGTGTATAGAATCCTAATCATTGTTACACAAATAAAGAAAGATGATAGTGTTTAATTAGAACTGGTTACTTGTTGAAGTCATCTTTGTCTTCTTTCCTGTTTTGGAGTTTATCCTTCTAGAAGCTTTGAGTTCTTTCCTGAATAAGACTCTCTGACACTGAAGAGGAAATAGAGATATTTCCTTATTGGAGTGTGATTCTAGATTCCTTGTTTGAGTAAGATCATTCTTCTTCGTATTTGAGTCGTAGTTGCCTTTAATGTCTCACACGCGTTGTCAATTGACCAATTGTCTTATCTCGACCAAACTTCTTCTGTCCCAATCAAATGGTCTCGACCATGTTATCTCTACCCGATCGGCTAGTTACCCCAATCAGGTCATTTATGCCAGATCGGTTAGCTTGACCAATCATCTTAGGTTATCTCGACTTGGCCTTGAGATCATCTATTAATTGCTTTGGGTTGATCTTTCCTGACTCTTGTGACATGACATATCTAATCATGCTGACTTGTCAAACTATCAAAAAATCCCTATAATAATACCTCCTTAAATCCGTGAGATGAGCTCTTGACGGCTCAACGTAGTGGATTTGAACAATTTTGATTTTTTTTTACGCTCATGATCTTGCTTGTCGCTTTAACCTGATCAAGTATCTTATTGATCAATTTTTTTGGATTAGTCTGTGTCCCAACTGTTTGTTCAGGATAATTCTCGGTTGTCTTGATTTGGTCAGTGTCCTGACTTTTTGCTCAGGATAATTCCCGATTTTTTTTTTGGACTAGTCTATGTCTAGGCTATTTGCTCAAGATAATTCCCGACTGTCTTAATTCGGTCAGTGTCCTGGCTTTTTGCTCAGGATAATTCCCGACCGTCTTAGTTTTTCGATCGGTTTTCTGACTTTTTACTCAGGATAATTCCCGACCTCTTTTTTTTTTGGACTAGTCTGTGTCCCGATTCTTTGCTCAGGATAATTCTCGACCATCTTAATTCGGTCGGTGTCCTGACTTTTTACTCAGGATAATTCCTGACCGTCTTCATTTTTTGGTCGGTGTCCTGACTTTTCGCTTAGGATAATTCCCGACCATCTTGAGTCTTCTACCAAGAGGTGTTCTGGGAACCTTACCCCATTTTTTTCGATTTTTCCCATGTAAACAAGTCACCAAGGATATCTCCCGGTTTTGTCTGATTACAAGGGTTTGGTCGAATTGTTAGTACAATACTAACACAGTCAAACGCATTTCACCAGGTTTTCCCCGAGAGCGTACCCGAGTGTTTTTTCCCAGTAAAATCGACAGCCCGGGGTGGTCGGATTGTTGACAGTTCTCTATATACACACAGTCAGTTTGGCAGGTGCGTCAGGTCTCTAACCCCCGACTTCTCAGCCTCTCGGGCACTTTCACCCACCATGCCAAGTGTCGGCTCTGCGAGTTTATCTTTAATGAAAAAGATGATTATTATAAAAATTTGAACACCATTCTTGGTTTATTTATTAATTGATTTGAAAATTAACAATACCAAAAATAATTAGAAAAGCTAAAAATAAAAAGCAAACTAAAAATATCTTAAATAAAAACTGAAAGCAACTAAGCTATCTCCCTGAATAGTAGGTTTTTTTTAAGGCTAAGTCCCGTCATCCATGGGCTAGTGTAGGGTCTTCAAAAGATAATGTTAATCATCCCTTCACCGCTGTCTCGGTTCGGATTTTACTTCTTTTCCTGATTTTCAATTGACTGACTATCCTGATGGGGATCCTTTTGCTGAACATCTGTCCTTTTGAGAACTAAATCTTTGAGGTGACCCTCCCTGATAAGTGTCTCGATGTGGTCTCTTAGTTGGTAGTACTTTGATGTGTCGTGACCACTTTCCATGTGGAACCTGTAAAATTTTATCGTGTCCCTTTGGGCGTAGGTTGACAACCTGAGAGGATATTTGACTAGCTTCTGGTCTTCTACGATCGCCAGGATTTCCTCTTGTTTCTTGTTGAGTGGAGTATAGTTAGTGTACCGACCATGGAACTTTCTTTCGTTCCGATTGTTTCTACGAATGGTCCCATCATGCTCCTGATGATCACCCTTTAGGTTCTTTACATAACCATCACTTTTTTTTGCATTCTCCCCGGGCGACCCCTGTGTACATAACTACCCCCCTGAGCTAGCTCTTCTTCTTCAGCCATTACATAACTGCATCCATCAGGTTGGCATACGTATATGGGTATTTCCTCCTCAAATCGAAGGAAAATCGAAAGAAAATCGACCCTTCTGTAGGTTGTTGGTGAAGGCAGTTACCACCGCCTCATCATTGAGGTTATGGATCCCTGATACTTCCTGAGAGAACCTCATCAGGTAATCTTTTAGTGACTCGTTCTTTCCCTATTTAAGGGCGGCGATATGAGCTATTGATTTCCTTCTTTGTATGTTCCCCAAGAATTGTCGTGAGAAAGCCTGGGTTAATTCTTAGAAATTCTTGATTGTTCCCTGAGGGGGTCTTCCAAACCACCTAGACCCTAAGTCCCCGAGCATTTGTGGGAATGTCAAACACAACAATAGGTCATTGTAAGTGTACTGTGTCATCGCATTTCGAAAACGTCTCAAGTGTTCTTTTGGATCCGTGTTTACTTTAAATTGTTTGACCTGAGGCCTTCTGAATCTTTTCAGAAACTGGGTTTGGAGAATACTATTCACGAATGGGCTTTCAGAATCATCGTCCAGTAAATCTTTAAGCCATTGGCGACTCTCTAATGTTTCCACCTTCTGGGTTAATTTCTGTATCAGGATATCTTGCTTATCTCTTGGCTCGTTATCCATTCCCGATCGATGATGGTCAGTTTTCCCATGTTGGAATCCTAGCGGGGACTTGCCCTTTCAGCATGTTCTACGGGGTTGTTGGTCGCTGTCGTCTGAAGAGCTAGATCGATCCCGCCTCTGAACACCCATACGGATTTCATCTGACTCAAAGTCCGCTTGATATCGATCTTACCTCCCTCATTCGATAATTCCTTCATCTCCTATTTGAGGTCGCTCTCTCTTTCCATTGTGGTCCGTTTCTTCTCTGCTAGACTTACAGGGCACGCCTGAGGTCACGTCCACTGTTTCAGATCATACCTTAGGGTCTCGGGCCACCATAGGTGCTGACAATTGATACAACGATGTCAGATTTGTAGTTGCTGTTATATTGATTCCCTATCTAGCAGCGTCTTCAATGACTCTCCGCAGGGACTCTTGGACATGCTGGAATGCATCTGGAGAAATTATTGGGGGAGTGTTTGTAGAGGTCATTGCAGCCTGACCAGTTGAAGTTGGAGTCATTGAGGGCAGGCTTCCTCCAATAGTGTTGGCGTTTATCAGGTCAGGATCGTTACCTGCACGTTGGGTATCAAAATTATTTGGAGAATGGCTTCTATCTCTGTCATTTGTCATGTTGTTGATAAAACAGATAATCCACCCCCTAGCAACCTTTTTGGTTTGGGCTTGCTAGAGTATCTCGGTGTTTCGTCTGTTTATGTTGGTTTCTCAAAGTTGAGTTCTACCCCTCCTTCTAGCACCAGTTGCTGACGATGATTTTTGGATTGTGTAGAATTGATCACGCGTCTAACAGGTTTTTGTAGATTGTTGAAGATGTTATGGAGAAAATAGAAAAAAGAAGAAAATCATGCACACATAAGGTTACGTGGTAAAACCCTAAGGTGGGGAAACATCCACAGTTACTGGTGATGGCGAGAGGAAATTCACTATAGTATAATGATTACACACTAAATCTTTTTTTTTGGCGTATCTCTCTCTTGTATATTTTTTATGTGTTCTCGTATATGTCGTTGTCTATATCTTTTCTACGGGTGGTTATATATATTTTACAATGAGATTATGGGTCTATTTATATGTGTATAGAATCCTAATCATTGTTACAAAAATAAGGAAAGGTGATAATGTTTAATTAGAACTGGTAACTTGTTGAAATCGTCTTTGTCTTCTTTCCTGTTTTGGAGTTTATCCTTCTGGAAGTTTTGAGTTCTTTCCTGAATAAAATTTTCTGACACTGAAGAGGAAATAAAGATATTTCCTTATTGGAGTGTAATTCTAGATTCCTTATTTGAGTAAGATCATTCTTCTTCGTATTTGAGTTGTAGTTGCCTTTAATGTCTCCCACGCGTTGTCCAACTGACCAATTGTTTTATCCCAACCAAACTTCTTATGTCCCGATCGGATGGTCCCGACCATGTTATCTCTATCCGATCGGCTAGTTTCCCCGATAAGGTTATTTATACCCGATTGGTTAGCTTGGCCGACCATCTTGAGTAATCTCGACTTGGTCTTGAGATAATCTATTAATTGCTTTGGGTTGATTTTGCCTGACTCTTGTGACATGGTATATCTAATCATACTGACTTGTCAAGTTATCAAAAAATCCCTATAATAGTAGTTTTTACTGAAATTAAAATAAGGAATCTTTTATAAGAGACGCACTATATATATATAGTATATAGTATATTTTAATGAGGAGTGATAGATTGCTTGGAATAAAGTTAAAAAAAAGTGGATCAAATTTATATTTTAATGAAGAGTAATGATTGTTGCATTATGGGAAAAAGAGACATGTTTAAAGAGGATCCAAATGAAATGATTAAAGGGTCGTCCTATAAGCATTTTTCGTTGATTGTTTTTCGAAAAGAAAAATGAAAATGAAACGAAAACATTTTTTTTTATTTCAGTTCGAAATCCAAAAAATCGTCTAGTAACATATGCGAAAAACAATGTTATGAAAATAAAAACATTAAAAACATGTCTAGTACGTTAAACGATTTTTTAAAACTTATCAACAATTATCGACTAAGTCTGAATTTTTTATTTCACATTATAACCTAAAAACAACGTGATTAAATATTTTATTTAAAATTGTTTTTTATTTAAAGAAAATCACATTAATTATAAATTATAAATTGTATTTTTTTGATTAAATATAAATTGTCTAAAATCTTTTAAAAAGAAAAAAAATAAAGAAAAAAGATATAAAAGAGAGTCGTGGATCTAGGTTTAGTGAAGAAGAAGAAGTTCCAACGAAGAAGAAGAAGATCCGACGACAAAGAAGAAGAAGATGATGATGATATGCAGAAGAATAAGATGAACATAAGAAGAAGAAGAAGAAGAAGGAGAAGAAGAAGAAGAAGAAGAAGAAAATCAGCGATGGCGGCGAGCTAAAGAAGAAAAAGATCAATGGCGGTGGCGACGAGCTGAAGAAGAAGAAGACCATACTGGGAAGAGAGAAAATGAGGAAGGAGGAAGAAAGAAGAATAGAAAGAAATAAGATGAGGAATGGTGAAGAGAAAAGAGAAAAAGAAAAAAGAAAAATGTATTTAAAAAAAAAAACCAAAAAAAAAACAAGTATTTTAGGTCCCGTCCTGCAGCTGTTTTTCAGTCCGTTTTCGTTTTTATTTTTCGAAAACGATTTTGAAAACGCGTTCGTTAGCCGTTTTTCATTTTATTTTAGAAAAAAAAATAAAAAATAAAATCAGTATTAAAAGTGAAAAATTTGAAAAACACAAAATACTTGTTTTTTTTTGTTTTTTTTTTGTTTTTTTTCATTTTTTTATATAAAAAAATCATTTTTAAAACTATTAATTATACTGTTATGCGTTTGATATGGCTAAAATAAGACGGTACAAGATTTTTAAATGACTGAAGTGTCCCTCTTATATATATATACACACACACACACATTATTATTATTGTATATATTATAAAATAATATAAACTATACTATAATATTTACATAATTAGTATTATATATATTTTTTAACTATAGTAGTATATTATATTGTTATATATAATAATTTATATATATTATTTATATATAATATATTATTGTATATAATATATGTAATAATATTTAATATATATTTTGATATACACATTAATATAATATATACAATTATATTATTATTATTATATAATAATTTATTTATAATTTAAGAGTTTAGTTTTGATTAATTCATTTTTTGATTTGTTTTTTTGAATTTATTTGTGATGTATTACTTTTGTTTAATTTAAAAATTACAATACAATTATATTGGTTAATTATGTAATCAATTTGTTTATTGTTGTAATAATATTAAACAAAATACCAAAATTGATATTTCAATTTTTGATAGTTTTCAGTTAACCTATCAGACGCGTTTTTTTCCGTTTTTATTTTAAAAATACAGTTTTCAGTAAAAGCTACTAGACGTGTTTTTAGAATTCGAAACTGAAACAAAAAACATTGTTTTCATTTTCATTTTCATTTTTATATTCGAAAAACAACAACTGAAAAATGCTTCCAGGACGACCCTTTATGTTTTTCAAATATTTCATTGTTAACACTGATTTTGTTTTTTATTTTTCGAAAATAAAATGAAAACAGGTTAACGAACGTGAATTCGAAATCATTTTTTAAAAACAAAAACAAAAACGAACTGAAAAACACCTGATATACGGGAGCTAATCTTTTGAAAATTAGACCTAAATATGATGATATGGAACTAAATGAAACTTGTATTTGGGTTTGACGCATTGTGAATGCTCTATGATACACCCACAATTGTTTGGGGCATTTTACTGTTTCCGTTATTAATAATTTCATAATATAAATATATGCCATGAAAATCAATCTTTTCAATCTTAAAATTTTCCTTAACATGTATAAGGTAGAGCCGGTAAAATTGACATGTAACCCGCCAACCCAACACGAACCCGAGGTCAATAAACAGGTTGGGTTGGCTTCTTAACGGGTTCGGGTCATAATCGGATCGACCTGTGTAACCCGATTATTATATGGGTCGTGCTGGTTTTGGTTAAACGGGTTCGCTGGTGACCAGTTTAACTCGTTTAGTCATATAGATATATTTATAATTATCATTATTATAGGGGTTACAAATGAATTTTTACATACTATATAACCATTCTTTAGGTTTCACCGTTTCAGCAGCAATCACTAATTTTGTTTGGACTATATATAGATTGATGTTTTTACCTTTCAGGATGACTGTATTTAATTATATATTTGTTACATTATTTAATGGTATTAGATTGGATTGTATTGGATTATTAAAAGTGGAAATTGCTAAAAATAACACAACTATTATGAAAATTTTGTTTTTAACCATATACAAAAAATTATTTGTTAATAGCCACTTTTTTGAGAAATTACTTGAATGCCCCCATATAAAAACCATCCCCAACCATTTTCTCTCTCTTCTTTTTTTTTTTCTCTCTCCTTTCCTCTCTCTCTCGCCGGCGAACCGTCGTCGGCATCCTTGCGAAGGCCGGCGAACCGTCGCCGGCCTCCTCTCTCTCTCTCTCACTCACTCAACCTCTCTTCTCTCTCCCAGCAACCCTCTCTCTCTCTTATTTCTCTCTCTCTTTCACTCACATCTCTTTCTCTCTCACATGTCGTCGACGGCTTGCCGGAGTGCCGTCGCCTGGGCTTCACGACCGTCCAGCAACACCGTCAAGCTCCCCCTCCGCCGGTGATTAGATCTGCTGAAAAAAAGGAAAGAAAACAAAATATTAGAAACCCATAACATTTCAAGTTTGAACATTCAATTTAGTCAACATTTCAAGTTTCAACATTTCAATTTATGCAACATTTCAAGTTTCAAAATTTGAAAACGAAGAACTTAAAAACCCAGAACATTTTAAGTTTCAACTTTCAATTTTTAATTTAGTCAAGATTTCAAGTTTCAACATTTCAATTTAAGTAAGATTTCAAGTTTCAAAATTTCATTTTTTTAAACAAGATTTCAAGTTTCAAGTTTCTAGCCGTGATTTCAAGTTTTGTTCCAGATTTTAGTCATGATTTCAAGTTTTCTTTCAGTTTTGAAGAAAAAATCAAATCCAGGGGTATTTTTATAATTTACGAACATAAACTGATTTTTTTTTTTAAGTAGCTATTAACAAATAAATTTTCGTATGTGGTTAAAAATAAAATTTTCATAATAGTTGTGGTTATTTTTTATTTTCTCTCTTATTAAAAACTATTACTCTATTAGATTATATGTATTTGTGGCAAGTTGAAAAGTTACAAATTTAATACGATTTTTCTAAAAAATGTTAGGCAAACGGGTTCGGGTTAAACAGGTCAAACGGGTCAAACCCGACCCATCATGATCCAATCAGATTATTAATATTAAACGTGTTACGGGTCAACCCGTATGACCCGTTTAGTTAAACGGGTCGTGTCGGGTTTCAAAATGTTAATCCGTTTAATTAAACGGATCGTATCGGGTTAAGGTTAATACTATTCGGATCGTGTCGGGTTGAGGTCAACCCGACCCATGAACCTGAATTGCCAGCCCTAGAATAGGGTGAGAAAATGATGAATACTTTTTTATGACTTTTTTTTGTGAGACTTTTAATGTCTTTTATTATTATTTTTAAAAAACAAAAAATAAATAAACAGTTTAATCTAAGTGAAAATAAAATAATTTAATAATAATATTTGTATCACGTGGACTGCACGTGAGAAATGAGGTTCGGAGCCTTTGACGATGCGTTTTATGAAAACAAGCACCAGTCTTCGTTTCTCAGTTTGGTCCCAATTGTCAATCGATGAAACCATATAACCTGTGAAAATCCAAATCTCTGATTTCTCACTACAAATTTAGGGTTTTCTTTTTCTTACTCCGGATCACTCGCCAAATCAACAACTCTCTTAAGGTACGCAGATTCTCCCGTCGTTTTAATCCCATCATTTGATTCCAATCTGATCAGCGACAAATTTCTAGGTATTCGATTCGTTTGCGTGCGTTTTCAGCTGTAAAAATCACTTCTTTTTGAGTGAATTATGCGTGTTTTTGTATGCTGTCAAATGGGGTTTTCTGGGTTTTGGTGAATTTGAACTTGGAATTGACATTTTGGGTTTTCAGGGTTTTTTTAGCTGAATTGAAGTGGGGGTTTTTTTGATTCTCTACTAAACAGTGATCAAGCATGGTAAGTTCACATGACTTGTTGTTATAATTTGCACTCGTGTTTTTTGTCTGGATAAATTGTTCAAATTGGTGGTTGGATTTTGTAGAATTACCTTCTCGGAGCTTTCAAACCAGCCTGTAACGTTTCAATAGCGTTTGCTGATGGAAAATCTCGGAAGCAGGTACATTTATACTAGTAAATAATTGTTATGCAGTTATGCATTGTAATGACAGTCTGGAAATCATTTATCTGAGAGATTCTTGATATGCCTAAGTATATATGCTTGGAAAGGGGCATGGAAATCACATTGGATTTGATATCCGTGTCATATAGCATTTTCCTGTTATGCAGGCCAATGATTTTTGAGTATTCCGTCCTGAATTTAATGCATTTGATTTGTCGAACAAGGGAATTGGACATGATCAAGACAGGGATTAAATGAACAAGAAAAAAAAAACAATGAAATGAAAAGTAGAGAATAGTGGTGACGTGTTTGTCAGGAGTTTGTTGTTTATGTTCCACTCTGGTGATAGTAATACTTTCTTATGCTCGTGTTTTCATAGGTTCCTCTCAAGAAGGAAAATGGTCAAACAGTCATGGTTCCACTATTCCAAAGTCAAGAAAATATTGTTGGGAAGGTAATTTGTCAGATAGTATAGTTTGAATGTTGTAGTTTATAGCAGTGTTCTGTATTGTTAATCTTCATGCTCTAAAGATTTCTCCATCTGGTTTTATTTCCAGATTTCTATAGAACCATTTCAAGGGAAGAAGATTGAACACAATGGCGTGAAAGTTGAGCTACTTGGTCAGATTGGTGGGTTTGTGATATCCTGCGACTTTTCTTTGCTATATATTTTTGCTAGAAGAAGATATTAAAAGATCTAAATTCCAGTATCGATAATTTTTCACTGTGCTACCTCTGGGTCTGTAGCCAATACTAAGTTGATTTGCATCCGTTGTCTTTGTTACTTGTATTATAGTATGTGTTTCACCACTGGTCCTTTAGTTGATTATTCTGGGAGAATCTCTGGTAAATGGGCAGTGAGTTAATGCCCCCAGTTGATTTGTTAACTTTGTGTCAAATATCTGTATTTATTATTTTGTGGCTTAGTTTCCTTCTGACAATATTGTCATTTCTACTACGTGAAATGAAATTACTAACATCTTAAACTCTGTTTTTGTTTCCAGAGATGTATTTTGACAGAGGCAACTTTTATGACTTTACTTCTCTTGGTGAGCACTGTCTTGCTTTTCATTGTTTACTTTGTTTATATATAATTTTTGGTTAGCTGTATTGATTTCTGGTTTATAATGTTTGGGATGGAGGCAGAAAAACATGAAAAGGATTTAGATTTTATTTTTGTATTATTTTTTTTATCAATATTCTTATTCTTCTATTATTATCTTAAGTTAAAAGCCACTGTACTAGTGGATTTTTAACATTTATTTTTAATTCCAGTAATTACTTTTGATAATTTGTTTGCAGTACGTGAATTGGACGTCCCTGGAGAAATATATGAAAGAAAAACATATCCATTTGAGTTTTCTACAGTTGAAATGCCCTACGAGACTTACAATGGGGTGAATGTGAGGCTAAGGTAAGCCACTAATCAGCCTAATACTTATTCAAGAGAAATTATTGTGTGTATCCTTTCGATTGATTACGTCCCAGCAATGTCAAACATTGACTTTATTTTGGTATTACATTGTTGAACAATTTGATTTTGCTTCTAGTTTACTCATTGCTTTTGTTGAATCCTGTATATAAGCTCAAGTATGTGTAGCAGCCTGTCTGTAAATTTAGAATCATTTGTAGTTTACTTTCAGCAATGTTTTCAGACTTATATGTACAACTTCTTAGTTTTCTTAAATATTGATGTATAATTTGGTTTGTAGAATAATGTAATAAACATACACCATTAATTTGTTTCCGGAATCTTCATGCTCATGTAATCTACAAATAGATGATAATAGAGGTGGCAAATTTTGCATTCCTCTTTTAGCTTCTCTGAGCTCCATCCTGTGACATGGGAAGCTGTTCAGTTAAAAGGTAAACATCAGTAAGTGTAGACACTGATATGAAACTTAAAAGATGCTTCCAGCTACCCCATTTAGCAATTTTTTGGATTCAAATGGTGAATGTGATTTTATAATTGTAAACTTGTGTGACAATAGTTTATTTTTGTTCTCTTTCTAGGTATGTCCTGAAAGTGACAATCAGTCGTGGTTATGGTGGAAGCATAGTTGAATACCACGATTTTATGGTAGTGTTTGTTATCTTTTCTTGTCAGTGATTTTCATTGAATTACCTGTAGGCTATAATTAATTTCATTACATCCTGCAAAAGATTGATTAGAATATTATTAATTTTGCTCTGTTTTATTCGTTTATCATTATTGGCACAAAAAGTTACCTCTGTATGTAATATTTTGGAGGATTACTGTGAGTCTATGACAAATCGTGCTTGTTTTGTACTTGCCACAGTCCACGCTATACTAGCATCTCCGGTTTACTTGATCTCATTTTCTGTGCATCAGGTTCGCAACTATACGCCACCTCCATCTATTAACAATAGCATCAAGGTGAGTTTGTTTGTTTTAGAATTTCTATGATGAATAAGTAATGCAGATTGCTATCTTAACTTTCCATAATAATATATTTTGGTGGAATTCATTTGTTTATTTTCTCATTTTATTTTTTTTTTGGGCAATTTTATCATTTGAAAAGTTTAGAGCAACTAATGTTATCGGAAACT
This sequence comes from Dipteronia dyeriana, assembly GCA_032871835.1. Taxonomy (NCBI): domain Eukaryota; kingdom Viridiplantae; phylum Streptophyta; class Magnoliopsida; order Sapindales; family Sapindaceae; genus Dipteronia; species Dipteronia dyeriana. Next base: position 2,337,738 of record CM065303.1, read on the forward strand.
CTCCATGCTTTCTCATAATTCTAATTCCTTGTGCAGATGGAAGTCGGAATCGAAGATTGCTTGCACATTGAGTTTGAGTACAACAAAAGCAAGTAAGTTGGAAGTATTGTGACTGGTTTTCGTTCAGTCTCTTCTGCATTTTTGTGCTCTTGATCAGGCACCAATGTAATCGGACTTGGAATGTACACGAGCAGTAGTATGAAAATTGCAGTTAGTTTTCTAGTTTTTAAGTTAATACTATTGCACTTGTGGTCGATATTGTTCTAGATTGACACGGTTGTCGTTGCTAGGTTTTAGAAGCAAATTCGATATCAATTTTGTGTTGTGTAGCACTGAAGTGAATATCTTTGCGCTTATTGGAATTCAAATTCTACAGGTATCATCTGAAAGATGTTATTATTGGCAAGATATATTTTCTTCTTGTAAGAATCAAAATTAAGAATATGGATCTTGAAATAAGGCGCCGAGAATCTACTGGAGCAGGGGCTAATACCCATGTTGAAACTGAAACGCTAGCAAAATTTGAATTGATGGATGGCGCTCCTGTCAGAGGTATGTTTGGAGCTTTTTAAGTTTCTTCTTTCTAACCAATACCAAAATATGAACAACAGATCACACATAGCAATTACTACCATGTCAATGCTATATATTTAATATATTAAATTTGGGAATTTAATTATGTTCGCTGTCCAATTGTGCACTTAACAGATTTTAATTACCTTGAATGCATTTATTGATAAGTTAATGACTGTGTTACAGGTGAATCAATCCCAATCAGATTGTTTCTTAGCCCCTATGAGCTGACGCCAACACATCGCAACATTAACAACAAATTTAGTGTGAAATATTACTTGAACCTTGTTCTGGTTGATGAAGAGGACCGCCGGTATTTTAAACAGCAGGAAATTACGATTTACAGGCTACAAGAAACTTCATAATTAACTGTTTCACATGAAAGTCAGAATTACATCTTGTGGGAAGAGAACAGACACTTAGTTGCTTAACACCATGTAAATCTATAAGTTTGTGGTGCAAATTGCTGGAAATGAGGATCCTGGTTCGTACAGTGGCATGTATACTTGCTTGGTCAGTGTCGAATTTTTATTTTTTTTAAGTTGCGGTTATGTACATGGCTCGTGTGGAGATCGGGAGAAGCCGACTGATTGCTCTTTCCATGCATATCTCAGAACAGTCTCATTTGGTATTTTGACATTATGACTTAGCATCAAATCACGATCTTGCGTTTTATAGAACCTATTAGACATGTGGTTTCTCCACCCGGAATGCCATGATCACTTTTCATTCCTTGTGTTGATTGTTCATTGTTATTATTTTGTTTCTCGGTGATAATTTATGTGATTATAAGCTGTCATTTGTCTTTTCTTGATTTCAAATCAGACGCTACAATAGCACAACAACTCATGCTTGCTTTGGTATTTTTGTTGTTGGAGATTTCATTTCAACACTGTTCTCATTTCTATCTTGTCTGGCAGCTGTTATTAGAGACTTGTTGTAACCCTAATACGGAGATTGTTGTTAAATTGATTAGATTTCATTTCGGTCCATTCATTGCCTCCCAACCTATTGTCACAGCACTGCGTTGAATGTTGAATAAAAAAGAATAAAATCTTGAACAAGCGCAAATTTGACATGATTAAAGCTCGGTCTAGATACAGAAAACACTCAGAATCAATAGATAAACAAGTGTTGTTAGTCATGATAACAATACATATGAGCATAGTGGCACGGTATGGTGGACAAAACTTGAGCTTCCCATGAAGCACTTGCTTTACAAAAAAGTGCTTTCTCAGTTTCACTCAGAAGCATCAGATGGTAATCCTTCTTTGAACCATTTGTAAAGTCCCCCTTCTAAGTGGAATACATTCATGTAACCATTCAAGACTAGCACGTAGGCTGCTATCAATGATCTGCACAAAGAAACACAAAATTCGAGCCTTTATTCAAAGAAATCTTGATCGTATATTAACAATTGCAATCAAATGTGACCGGATTCGTCAAAAGTTGGATACACTTTTTGAGTTCGGATTCTTTGTTGGCTTTTTGCTAGGCTTTTCCTAATCTATCTACGCATAAAAACATTACAGGGTCGAGATTTGTTACTTTCTTTCATATCAAGTACGGTCAGACCAAGATTCACGCAACAGTAGAAGATCGAAATTTGAAACACCACAAAGGAATAAATCACATTAGAGATTTCGAGGGAGAAAACAAAATCACCTTGACTGTTGACCTTCAGGGAGATTTTGGGTTGGTTTCATTGTTCCCCCAGATGAGCAAGCTACAATTATCTTTGCATCTTTGTCTAGTTTTGATTCCACACCTGTTATCAGATACTGAACATTTTAGCCACTGATATCTTTATGTTGAGCAACAAAATCGAAGCAAAAATTAGCTTTTTACTCTGCATAAACTCTGGGTTCTCTTCTGTTCCAGCAAAGATGCCGAAGAACGCAAATGCAGCTCGTCTAGCAATGTCCCATGCTGTCCACTCCTTTATAAGCCTGTATATTTGCACATTTATAGCACCTGGCGGATGAGCCTGCGTCCCAAAACATTGATATCTTTGGATCACGTCAATTGTTTTGTTTTGAAATCCAGGACAATAATGTTCATTGTTCAACAAAGTTGGTAACAAAAGCACTTTCAATAACTCACTAGAACAAGAGAGTATGTTTGGTATAGCCGAATAGTTTTTCTAATGGGTAAAAGAGCTTTTATAATGTCAAAAGCTCTTTTGATGGCTTTTCTGGTTGTTTGGCAAAAATCCAAAAGAGTTTTTTTTTTTTTTTTTTTTTAAATATTTAAAAAACTATTTTATTTCTACTTGAAGAAGCACACCTTTTTTAATTGAATACCAAACAACATACAACTTTTTACTAGAACTCTACTTATAAAAGATCTACTCCAAAAGCTCCATTTGAAAAGCCATTCAAAACGCACACCTAACACAAGTTAAGTACTTCTTTATCAAGTGCTTTAATATATTCCAAGAACTTTTCTGTCTATTTTCAGCTAAATTGTACAATCTAGAAGTTCTTTGAAAAGCAACTAAACATTCTTTGTGTTGTTGTAGGTTTGGTTAAGATTATGAACAGATTGACTAACCTCTTTAAATTCAGCTTCAGGCCGTACATCAAGAATCACAAAGTTGTTTTCTTGCTGAAGCCGCAGAGCTTCCTTCACATCCACACTCCTTACCTTCAAAAAATAAAAAAAAATAAAAAAAAAAAAAAAAAAAAACAAAAAGAGACATTTCCACTCTAATTATCTACCGATTAGAATTTCTGGAAACTAAAAAAACCATCTGGGATCAGCGTAATTAAATTGCAATGACATAAATCATATTTCAGCATCAATGAACCTCTAAAATCGTTGTCATATATACTACTGGATGTGTTTTCATCCGATGATGTAATAGTTAGTAATTGGGAATAACTCCGTATGCAGAATAAATGCATATACAGAATCGAATACCAATATGATCGCATGAGGATATTCTAACTCCAAACCTATATTTAGTTTAAACAGGCTTTTAATATCATGTTAAGTAACCTGTTGATTACACGTAAAAGCTTAAACTAATAGATATGCGAGTTAGGGTCTTTCAAGTGTAAACGTCCCTAATTTATTCAGTACAGACATCAAATTGCTACGAAATATGCATAACCACAATAAAGAGACGCGAAAATTAACGTGATTCGGTATTTCGGTGTAAGCCTACATCCAAAAAACACACCAGCATAAATATCACCTATTGAATTCATTTTAACGGCTACAAGTGAAACTCTTAGCATAAAGAACTTACTATAAGTTAAAGGTCTGCATTTTGTTACATCTACACTTGATTAAAATTATAGAAATTGAGCTCTAAATAACAATTTGGTGGTCATGAAAGAGAGAGAGCTATGTGTTACGTGTACCCTTTTTTGTAGCAGCAATTCTCTCTTGATCTTCCATTCTTCTTCAGCTAATAATCCCTCCAAAGAAGAGATTAAAACAAACCCAAGTCAGAATCAAGCCTGAATACAAGTATAACATAGACAAACTAGTGTATATTTATTGAAAAATATATATAATTTGTTTTTTTGTTACCTGGTGATTTTGCAGTTTTTGTGGCAGCACATTGGATTTTCAGGCCTCTTGAGACAGCTTGTGAAGATAATAAGCTTCTCTTTGAAGATCTAAATGATTTTACAGTCAAGAAGGAGAAGCTATCTTGGTTGGTTTTTGAAGAAAAGATGAGTGGTAATGAAGATTGGTACAAAGAAGAAGAAGAAGAAGAGTGTGGATTTATTGAAATAAGAGCAACCATTTGGCACAGATTTTTAGACCCAAAAAAAAAACAGAAGCAGAAATGGGATTTTTGTATGATCGAGTTTGGTAAGTGATCAGGATTGAGTTGATTTTATGAAGTGCTTTTTTTTTTTTTTTGCTCCTGCTCCTGCTCTAATGCTGTGTTAGGGAAGTACTTCAGGATGTTTTTTTGGAGGCCAAAAGTGGGCCATGGAAATTCTGGATTTTTATCTATATTAAAATCTGAATTTGTGGTTGCTGTTAGAGAGAGTTTCTGATTTGGATTTCTCTCATCTCCGTCTATCATTGTTTCTTTTTGGGTAATAGCATTTTTCTCTCACGTAGTTTGTCGTATTCTACATTTTTCACTTTTTAATTTTAACATTCTCCACTTTTCTCTCTTCTATAAAATCCCGCTCTAGTTTGGGTTTTTGATCAAAAATCACCCTCTAGTTTCGTTTTTAACCAAAAACCACCCTATCATTAACATTTCTAACCAAAAATATCATTTTACCCCTATATTCAAACAATATTAAATAATATTAATTTAACTTTATCTACAATATATTAATTAAAAAATAAAAAATAATTTCTTCTCTTTCTCCATTCTCTTTCTCTCTCTCTCTCAATCCATGGGTCCCTCACTTCTATCTCCCTCAACATTGTTTCCCTCCAAACAAAGATTGATGGTGGCTGAGTTTTTGTGGTGCTTTGCCATATCTGTCACTACACAATCCAACACCACCAAATCCTTACACCTCTCTCTCCTTTGAAATTCCAATCAACAACCACGCCACCCCAACGACCACCTCGAACCACGACAAAATACCTAGCCACCATCTCACCTGTAAGAAATTAGAGAGAGGGAGAGAGAGAGAATATGAACTATAGTGAGAAGAGAGAGGAGAGAAAATGAAAAGAGAGAAAACATTAATATTTTTATATATTTTTGTTAATTAATTTTTTTAATTGAATATTATTTGTTTTGTTTTATTTTTTTATTAAATTTGAATATGGACTCAAAAAATAAATAGCACTTTTTGAAGGTGACGTTTCAACACTATCACTGCTTTTATGACTTAGGTTTAAAAGACACATATTATGGTGAACGGACAAAAAGGCCCCCAATAGTTGTTTCATCAGAATATTTGATTCATTTTTTTACAATGAGAGTTATGAAATAGAGAGAGAAAATTTCATTGAAACTCAGGTGCTACGCAGACGCATTCGGGGGTCGAGCTCGCGGTGGTCGAGCTGCCCGGTCAGCTCTCGGGGGGGGGGGCAGGGGGCAGTGCCCCCGGAGCTTTTTTTTTCTAGTCAGTACTTAATATGTTCGAAATATAATTACAAAAGGCTCAGAGCCTTTAGTAAAAGTCTTGAACCCGGTAAAAGTCTCGAGCTCTTTTGGTAAGGGTTCGAGTTTTTTTACCAAGTGCCCGGGCTTTTTTTTAACTTGACAAAAAGTCTCGAATCAAGTGCAAAAAAACTCGGGCACTTGACAAAAAAGCTCGAATCGAGTTTTTTTACCAAGTGTCCGAGCTTTTTTGCCAAGTGCCCGAGCTTTTTTGCACTTGATTCGAAGCTTTTTGCCAAGTTAAAAAAAAGCTCGGGCAAGTAAAAAAAAAACTCTGGCACTTGGTAAAAAAGCTCGAATCCATTAAAAAAAACTTGGGCACTTGGTAAAAAAACTCGAATCGAGCTTTTTTACCAAGTGATCAAGCTTTTTTGTCAAGTGCCCGAGCTTTTGTTTACCTGATTCGAGCTTTTCTGACAAAAAAACTCGAAGACAAATCAAAAAAACTCGGAAGAGTATAAAAAAACTCAGAATCATATAAAAATAGCTCGGACACTAATAAAAAAAGCTCGAAGTATTTTAAAAAAATCTCGAACCGAATCTGGAGACTAAATGTTCATATATGTTCATACAAAGATTGAGACAACAAATCATAATGAATGGGTACATTGTTAAACCACACATAAATATATGATAATGTATAAAAGAATATCACAAACATATGTTATTTTTTTTAACAGAATCTGGAGAGAGATAAGTTTTTTGGAGAGAGATGAGTTGTAGATCGATTTTCAGACAACTATTTTGGAGAGAGAGGAGTTATCGTTTTTAAAGTGTAGATAGAAGCACAATGAAAATAAAAATAGATTATTTAAGGGTAATTTGGGTAGTTCACCATAACAGGTGTCTTTTAAATTTAAGTTATTAAAACAGTGACATCATTACAACACACACATAAAAATGTGTCATATCTCACAATTTACACATTTGAATATAGAGGTAAAATGGTACATATGGTTAGAAATGTTAGTGCTATGGTGGTTTTTGACTAATAAGTTAAAAACAGGGTGGTTTTGGCCAACAAAATAAAAAATAGAATGGTTTTTAGCCAATAAAAAACTAGATGATGGTTTTTGGTCAAAAAAACGAAACTAGAGGATGGTTTACGACCAAAAACACAAACTAGAAGGGGAATTTTAATAATATCCCTATAAATATAGGTACATAGGAGGCAAATGGAGAATGTTGAAAAAAAAAAGAGGGAATGTGAAAAATAAGACAAACTGTAAGAATGATTATTTTCCTATTACTTTTAGAAAACTACACAAACTTACAATGAGTTATGCACCATTGGTTTCCTTTGAGTGCGTTTGGTATGCGGAACGGGATGGGATATGACGGTTGTTGTCCCACGTTTGGTGCGTCATAAACATGAGACGGGATAGAACAGCATAGGATAAAAACCATGAAAACTTATACCACCTCACACCTTAGGCCAGATTTGTCCCGTACCCTCTAAGCTTTTTAAATTTATAAAAATATCAACTATAAAAAAATAAAAATAAAAACATTTTTGTTAGATCATGTTATTAAGTGTTATCCGTAATTTACTATTATATGAAAAGAAAAGATGTGTGGTTGAATAATTAAAACTTATAAAATATATTTTTCTTTTCTATTATTCATAATTACTAGCATGTAAAATTGAATAATAATTTTATTTAAAAAAATTGAGGAAATAATATTATTAATTGATATTATTATTAAAAAAATGAGGGAATGACCATAATAATAATATTATTATTTGAAAATAAAAATCACATGTCTTCCAAAAAATTATTAATTAAACTATTTTTTAATTACTATATTATTATTTTTATGAAATATGATATATAAAAATATTTTTTTGATAAAATAAAATAAATATTGAATTTTCTTGTCCCAAACATGATATATAAAAATATTTATCACTATTATGTGGTAACAAACATTGGATATGATAAAAAGGGCACTCTGGTCATTTGAACCTCTTGTCCCGTCCTGTCTCAGTCATACCAAACATATAACAGTACAGTGAACAGTTCTGTTTCAGGCCTACCAAACACAATATAGAACAGTTTGTCATGTCCTGTCCTGTCCTGTCCCGTTCTGTCCCGTCCCGTCCCGTCCCACCTTATCCTATCCCATGTCCGCGCCAAACTCAACTTCCCCTGGTTTCCTGTGACTAACCGTCGACTTATGATTTGACTATATAATGGTCTAGGGAACATCATTTTATATAATAATAATAATTAAACTATAGTAAATTATGTAACAACCCGAAATAGATCTATAACTACAGATCAATCAAAATAAAATTACAAAATATACCAGAATATCATAAAAATTAATTGTGCAAAAACCCAAATGAAAGAAACCTTCATAATTCAATTATTTTTTTTCTTTTCTAGAAAAAAAAAATTCATCCATTAGGAAAAATAAAGGTCAACTTCCTTTAATCAAATTGAACTTTCTGTTTTTAATTTTCTTAAAAACTCCAGAATAATAATAATAATAAAAAAAATCCATAATCCAAAAATAAAAATTAAAAATCAATTGAAAAAAACCCAAAAATTGAAAATCAATTGCAAAAAAATCTGGAAAGATTTATAGATAACACAAAAAAACCACCATCAAACCCACCACTATTCATCTCAATCACCAAACCCTAACCCTTTGTGATGACCGGTGAAATCCAGGTATCCTAAGTTGGTTTTAAGCATATAGTAGAAGATAATTCGAGATTTAGAGGTTAGAAGGGAGAGAAAATGAGATCTATAGAGAAAAAGAATTTAGTGAAAGATATGGTGAAAAACTTGTCTGCTATTTATTTCCACCGATCCAAACATATATATATATATATATATAACCAACATACAGTGTAATAGAATTTTTTACTAGCTAACATAATGTTGGCCTCACTAAATAAACTAACAGACCTAACGATGGATTAATGGAACCGTTAATCCTAACTCCACTTCACAACCTAAACGGTGTCGCTTAACAACGCAAACACTTAACATAAAACGGCTACGTTTTGACAACAAACTAACACAACCCTTAACTAAAACAGTGGCTTAGGCTCTATCCTATAGATGTTTTTCAATCCATTTTTATTTTTATTTTTCAAAAACGATTTTGAAAATACGTTCGTTAACCGTTTTTCATTTATTTTCGAAAACAAAAATGAAAAACAAAACCAGTGTTAAAAGTTAAAGATTTGAAAAACACAAAATACTTGTCTTTTGTTTTTCAAAAAAATTAACAATTTTGTTTTTTTTTTTTACATTTTATCTTATTCATCTTTCTCAGGTTGCATTTGTTCTTCACTTCTTCTTCTTCCTCTATTGTTATTCTTCTTCGTCAATCTTTTTCTTCTCCTTCTCATTCTCCTTCTCCTCCCCTTCCGATTTGCTCATTCTTTGTTGTTGATCGATTCTTCTTCTTCTTCCGCCGTCGGTCTCTGCTCTATATTCATGTTGATCGATTCTCCTTCTCCTTCTTTTATCGATGTCGTTCAATTCTTCTTCTTCTTCCACCGTCGATCTCTTCTTAGTCATTTTCTTCTTCTTCTCCGATCTGCTGCTCCTACAACGCCTCCGATCTACTCCTCAAGTGTTGTAGAAGCAGATTTGCACCTCCATGGCTCCATCAATCTTTGATTCTCTGCTATGTTATTTATTTTAGTTTTTTCTTTTTTCTTTGAATATTTTTAATTGTTTTCTTATAAATTATATTTAATAAAAAATAATATTTATTTTAAATTTCATACATATTCTAGAAATTAGACTTTTAAATTCAATTAGATTTACGTCTGATTGGTTTTACAAAGATAAATTATTAACCTTTTTTTATATAAATTTATAATTTACAATATAAAAATTAATAGGGTATTTATATATATATATATATATATATATATATATATATATATATATATATATATATAAAAATATATTTTCAGTTAACCTATTAGACGTGTTTTTCCATTTTTATTTTCTAAAGACGAATTTCAGTATGCAACCAGACGTATTTTCGGATTTTGAAATTGAAACCAAAACACTGTTTTCATTTTCATTTTTCTTTATGAAAAACATCAACCGAAAAACGATTACAGGACGGACCCTTAATATCTTAGGAATTCACTATAAAAACAAGTTTGACTCAACGGCTACTATTTCCAGATCCCTAATTTCAATCTTATTTCTGCTTTTGTTTCCTCTTCATTTCGTTTCCCCGATTTCTTCAATCCTGACAATACCCTCTCCTCAAAATCACCCTTGTCCTTAAGGGTGAAATATGGAAATGTGAAGCCATAACTAATGAATCTTCCCTAGTAGCATCACCGGGGGTTTGAATTTGACCACTGAATCATAAATTGTACCATAGCCTGATTGTTTCTCTTCACCACCTTGCAAGCTAAAATAGATACGGGATACACAAACAATTGTTCATTGGGACTAGTGTAGGGCAGAATTTGACTCGCAGTTACAGAGTCACCCACTTTTTTCTTCAACTGGGAGACATGGAAGACTAGGTGTACGAGAGACCAGGACGAAGCTACAACTTGTATGCCATAAGATCGATTTTAGCCAGCACCAAGTACGTTCCAAAGGACTTAGGGTCTAGCTTTAGATTTTGACGAATTACTACAGATGCTTGTTGGTAGAGTTGAAGCCTCAGATAAACCCAATCGCCTACTTCAAATTTTCTTTAAATCCGATTTTTATTTACGCAAGTTTCATTCGAGAAGATTGAACGGTGGGAAGGAGGAGATCGAGAGCAACATGAATGAGGAGATTGAAAGAGTAAGCCCTAAAGTCGCGCGACGGAAGGAATTTTAAAAAACTTCTAAAAATAATATAGCAACTTAATAATCATTTACGATATATTAGAATAAATAAAAGGTAGGTTTCGAAATCATACCTCAAGGCTAACTTTTTCATTCTTTAACTTCTTGATGTTTCTTTCCGAATTGTACCACCGGATCTTTCTGACTAGATTCCAGTCTCGATAACTGCGTATAAGTGCATCACAGGCTTCAGGAGGTTGTTTGGAGGTTGTAAAAACAACACAAAACAAGTACTCTTGCTTTGTTTATATGGAATTCAGCACACTTAAATAAGAAAGAAAAAATAAAAACTTTTTTTTTGTGCTTGGGCGCACCATCTGTTTTTCTTTTCTTATTGTTTTGTGTGTTTTATTGTGTTCACCGATCTTAGTGATCTTTCTTGCTTTTTGTTTTTATTTTAATAATATATCTTTATATATTTTAAAAACAAGGTAATAATCATATTCCAAATAAGATAATTAAGACTAAAACACTTGAACTAGTTAGGAAATAAAATAATCTTATTATTTTATCCTTTTGTTTCAATCATAGTTCGAACATGTAACCCCCAATTAATAGTTTTCAATTATTAATTTAATAATTAAATAATCTAATTATTTAGTTATTAATATATTAATTAAATGAGAATTAAATAATCTCATCATTTAATTAATTCATTGAATAATTATGTGTCACTTTCGTAACACAATTAATTAAATAATTCAATTAATTAACCGTGACCCTAGTTACCTATAATGTTCCGGGTTAGTAAGGGGACCTAATGAACCCACAATCGTGAGCTCTGATAATACTTAGAAAAATTAATTAAACTTTTTAATTAATATTTCATGATTTTTAACCTCGAAGTTACTCCACTAAAAACCTGAGGTTGTACTCTCGTGACTGTAGATGTTTTTATACAAACCAAAAACTCAGTGTCCATCGATATAGCTATTACATATGTTATGATCCTCCACAAGTAGTTCATAATTAGAGCTGAGTCATAAAGTCTGTTATACCCCTCTAATTATATCTTTTCCATTAAGTACCATTGATTCTTTAATGAATAATTATATCATTCATTCCTTAACGGAAGAAGAAGAACACACTTAATTGTTCAAGCCCCGAATCAACCCTTAAGGGAACTACTTCTTTACTTATCGTAAGAAGGGGCATAATTCACTATTGTGTACAAACTTTCTCAGTCATAAGTCAAATTGCGATTCCAAGATACATAGATATTGATCGGGAATGTTACTCTGATCTCACCCATAGTAAATCAAAAGTCACGATCTAACCTAACGGAGTCAGTAAGACATCCAAGAATAAGATCATCTATATACAACCATCATTTATCGATATATATATGAATCTCCCCATGTAACAGATTTTGGTATAAATTGTGATCTAGTCCTATATGATCACAGCATATAAGGTGTCTCTATTCTTATATCATTATATGAGTAATCCAGGATAAGACTACTGTACTTTACGGAATGGACCGTAGCTGTAGATTAACCACAAATAAAGTATCAAACTTTATTTGCTCTCTACGGACTCTTTAGATTGTATGTCTCAAACTGAATTCCTCTGTATATGACACACATATACTCAGTTTGAAATTACATCCTACAATCTTGGATGTTAATCACACATGATATTAAAATATGCAACATAAATTGAATGAAAATACTACTTTTTTTATTTAAAATTTATCATCATTTACAAAATACAAGCTTTAGGGAAAAAATCCCAACATAAATCGGTGGTTGGTGTGATTGCAGTGGGTTTTTAGTGGCGGTGGTGGCTATGATTTGTTGTTTGAGTTTAGGTTAGGGTTTGGGGTATTAGAGAAGCTGATTATGGGTAGAAGGGATTAGGTATTAGAGAAAAGGGTGAAATCCTTTTTAGCCCCTCTAGTTTGATGTAATACATAAATTGGTCCCCGGTTTTGAGAATTATCTAGTTTAGTCCTTCTGTTAAATTATCCGTTGAAAAAGTGAAATCTGACAGGACAGAGGGTCAAATGACCCTACTACTCCTGACTTTTGTTTTAATTAAAAGAAAAAAAAATAATGAAAAAAATAATTATAATTAAAAAAATACAATTATCTTTGAACCAAATTCTGGGTTCATCATACATCTAATTATCTTTGAATCCAATTCTGGGTTTATCACACATCATCCATCTTCAACTCAACCCTAAACCTATATTCAACCAACCTTAGAATCGTCTCAATCAACCAAACTCATTTTCAACCACAAACAAAATCATCCACATCAATCTAGTTTCTTATCTGACCATAAGCATCATCATCAACAACCCGGATCGAACTTTCTTCGACCATCATTATCAATAACCAAGAAATCCAAACCCCGGTTATCAATCTCGACCAAAATTGGAAACTACAATACAGAAATCAAACCAACACAAACCACAGTCACTGTCAAACCCACACTGGTCAAATCAAACCCATTTTCCCTATCTTCTTTCTCGCTCATCCAATCATGCCCAAACCAATTCTTTCTCAAGAACACAAACCTCTTCTCTATCTTCTTTCTCAATCTACGACCAAACGGATCAGACAAACCTCGTATGGTTTGGGTTTGTCTCAAGAACACAAACCTCTTCTCTCTCTTCTTTCTCGATCTACGACCAAACGGATCGGATGAACGTCACCTGGTTTGGGTTTGGGACGCTCGATCTGTACCATATCGTGGGTCTGGAGCAAAACCCGCGAAACACAATGACCCGGGTATGACCCAGGTCTGTTGAGATTTTATGCAAAAAGAGATTTGAGAGGGAGCTAAGGTCAAAATCGAGAGAGGGAGAGAGAGATAACTTGTTTTAGTTTTGTGATGGGGACGAACTGGTGTTAGTGAATGGTGATGAACTGGTGTGTTTTTGGTGATGGTTATGGTGAGCTTCAACAATATCTGATGAAGAAGAGGTGAAGTAGAAGTGGTGTTCAATAAGATCTGATGAGATAAGGTTTGAATGTTTGGTTTGAATTTTATTGATAACCCAGTTGGGGTTGAAGATAACGATAGTTGAAGAAAAATAGGAATTTGTGGGCTTATGTTTGGAAAAAAAAGGGATGTGATAATATTTTTATTTTTTTTAATGTTTATTTTTTAAATTAAATTAATTAATAATTAATTTTTTATCAGATTTGTATATTTATTACTTAAGTTACCATTTTACCCTTGCCACTTGGATAGAATCTTTGTAAACCCTAACGGAATTAGACGGTAGAGACTGAAATTGAGATTTTTTGAAACTGTAGGGACCTGTCACGATAAAGCTTAAAATCGAGAAACCAATTTATATATTTGGTCAAACTATAGGGACTAAAATGAAATTCATCCTAGAGAAAATGACGGGGAAGATGACCATGAGATTTGGGTGGTTGTTTGTTATATATATATTACCATCGAACTGCACAAACCATTCAAAATAAAATAAAATTAAAATCATAAAAAATTGTGAAGCTTCTCACTTGAGATGTCGCCTCCATCTCATATGGATTGATTGATTTGATGGAGCCTTCATGAGGTTCAGGCTCCAGGAAGTCGTTATTTAATTATTTATATATAACAAAATGTTTGACGAAGATGATGTTTTGAGCCCGTTAGAGATAGCTTTTGACAATAGATGAAGGGAAGTAAAAGCTTGGAATTTTTGAAAACTGTTTGGAAGAATGCTTTTAGCTTTTGGGACCAAAAGGCAGTTCATGGTAGTGTTTGGATGTCCTATTATAATAGCTTTCAGTTTTTGGAAGCTCTTCCAACAGAAGCCAGAAATTCTAGCTTCTATTGGAAGAGCTTTCATCCAAAAACACGCGAAGCCATTTTGTTGAATGAAACTTTTTTATTGGCTATTTTACCCTTTAATTGATCAAAAGCAAAACAAAAATTATATTCATGCCATCTCTTTCTCTCCATCTATGTCTCCTGCAACTCGTTTCAGATCTTTTTTTTTTTTTTAAAGATCCAAGCGAATCCTTTGTAAAAACACACGAACAACACACAAAAAAATAATCTAACCCATGAGTATATTTAACAAATCTACACTTTGAATGAAGAAGAAAGAGACAAGGAGGAAAAAGTGATGGGTTTGCACAGAGAGAGAGAGAGAGTTGTGATTATATGAGAATGAAGAAAGAGACGAAGAGGAAAATTTTTGAGTAAGAATGGTGAAAATTGCAAAGAAAAACAGAAAGAGTAAAGAGGGTGTTTGACTTTCCATGGCAACTGAGATATGTGTGGGTGTGGGTCGTAGGTGCTGTTGATGTCTGCTGTTTTACCTGGAAATTGGATGAGTTTTAGACTTTTAGGTTTAGATTAGTATTACTTTTATTTATATTTATTTTATTAAAAAAACTTTCTTTTGAATGATAGTTTTTTTTATTTGATTACTGTATATTTTATTTGTACTAATTATATTTATTATTTATTATTAAAAGATATTTTTTTTAATTAAAAGATATATAAATATAAAAAATTTACCAATATCATTAATCATTCTAATTAGGACATTACGGGTATATTCTAACTATAACTGCTTTTGAAATGTTTTAACCAAACAGTTTCAAAAGCTTTTCTGAACTCAAAAGCTATTTTAAAATACATTTCGTAAGAGATCTATAGATTTCCAGAATCTCTTCAAGTTTTTTTTCTTTTCTTTTCTTTTTAATTATTTTATTTGATTTCCAGACCTCTTTTTTTTTTTATAATTATTTTGATTTTTTTTAAAAACAACTTAATTGTAAACTATCACATCAATTAGCATGAATGTCATTTTGATCATTTCATCCAAAAGATATAACAAGCTTCAGTCCAGTACAAACGGTTGACTAACGACGATCAACTCAACCAATGAAAAGTTTGTATCATTTTGATAAAAATGACCGTTTAGTATAATATTGCACAAACTCATGGGAAGTTTGTGAATTTTTCCCTTATTTTGTTATTGTAGTCTCTTTTTTTTTTTTTTTTTTCATTTATATAAATTTTGAGTTTTTTTAAAGGGAAAGAATATCGTGTGGTGCATTCGTAAAAGGTTTACCAAGCAATCTCATTTTAGTCTTAAGATTTTTACATTTGACATGCTTACAAAATCTTTCTATTATCATTGTTGTCATTTTCTATAATTTATTTTAGAACAATACTTGTGTTCTAATCTCATCAATAAAGTGTTGTCATATGGTCTTTTTTTCTTTTACTTTTACATTTATATCATTACATTATAAAAAAAAAAAGGGCCATACGACAAGTATTTCCCATCATTTTAAGGTTTCATTAGGAAGAGAGAATTTGAAAACCTATTTGAGTTATTGTTTAAAGCTAAATCAGTCAATTGTATTTAAAATATTACTTCCAAAGCTATTATCTTATAATTAATATATTTATAATTTTATCGCAATAACATTAAATATTTATATGCTACTAATAAATTTGTTCTTCTGTACATTAATTTTAATTATTTTTGTTACATATATATATATAATTTTAAATTATATAAAATTAATATTTTCATAAAATATTATTTAAAATATAATATTTTAATTATTATTATCAATCAAAATATAAAAATATCAATGAGATGAGTCATTTTTTTTAATTTATACTTTTAATGTTGGACGATCTTTATTGTCCATCTTCTCAAAGATAGATGATCGAGATCTAAAAAAACTTTCCTTTTGTTTTTATTTTTTATTTTTCTAAATGCAATAGCGCTCTAGAAATAATGAAAAATATTTTTAACTACATGCTAAATGCGATTGTTTTTAACAAAAATGAGAAATGAAATGTTCCAAATGCCTTTCACTTAAATTTTTCCCCCCATTTTAAAAAAGAGTTATTATAGTATAGAAAGTGATTTGACGTAGTAATAGCAAAAGTGATTTCACATGGAACAACGCCAATGATTTTACGTAAGATTAATAGTGTAGGTAACAAGTAGGAGATTTTTTTTTTTTTTTTAAATGATGAAATTATATTTTTTATATTAGATTTTGTCAAATATTTAAATAATGATAATAAAAATCAAATCCTATGAAATATATAATATTTCAAAATAAATAAATGAATTTAAGTAAAAGTTTTACCAATGTTGTAAAGATTTGAAGAATTTTTTTTTAAAATTGGAAACTTTCAACACCTTTAATAATGTTACGATATGTTGGTTTTTTGTTGTTGAATTTTTATGTGTGTAATAACTTTAATGAGCTTAAAAAAACAGCATTAATGTTTATTTTTGTAGGAAGATGTTTTGTTTTTTTTAAAAAAAAAAAATTAGTGAGAGATTCAAAAATTTACAAACATAATTTGTAATTTATGTTTGAGAGATATTTCGGTACTGTTTGGCCATATAGGATGACCATAAAAATTTTCAAATGATCAGTAACAAACTAACACTTAATCTTATATTAAAAACAAATTTCTTAAAATTAATATAGTCAAAATTAATAATTTTCACATATTTATCCATTGGAATTTTTAATTCATTAATGTGTCACGTCTTTCCGTAATTAGATCTCCACCGCCATGAAGCAGTTGAAACACTTGACCGACAAACATTAATGTCAAGCACTACATGGATTGGGGACAGAAAGTACAAACAATATTTTCACATTATGAAATTAAATCAACTTAATCTAATTAATAAATGAAATTCAAGAGTCAGATTCAGTTATAGTACGAATTTTACGCGAACTTATTTTTTTATATATAATATATAGACTATTCAAATCTAAAATATTAACGAATTAAATTAATATTTTTTTTTAGTAAAATCTATCTAAATTTTTATTAATATAATGTTACTAATATATATATATATATATATATATATATATATATATATATATATATATGGTCAATATTTTTTTTTACTCTTTTTTATTTATATAAGTGTTTTATTTTAAAATATTTAACGGTAAGTAATACTAAGTTTCTTAAATTTCTTTTTAAATTATAAATTATGAGATTATATATGAGTAATGTTAGGTTAATATCTTATTTTTGATAAAAAAACCTAACAATATTCTTTAACCATTCATCCTTTCAAACCTGACATCCCATCGAACTTATATTAAGATTACAGCTGTTACGCTCTCGTAAAACCAAATGTTTAACTATTCATCCAAACTCATGGGTGCTTTAACGTCAAGATTGAATTTACTTTTTGATGAATTACATCAATTACAATTTATTTACCGTATTATGTTTACATGAAATTATTAAAAATTTGGAAAGACTTGTATAACTCGGTAAAAATAATAATGACAAATCAGTAAGAAAACATAATTGATTTTTGGGATAGTATGATTTCTCCCATATATTATGTCCTATTAGTAAATCTTCCCTCAGTATTTTATTTATTGACCATTTTCCTCCCTAACAATAAACATATTCACAGACAAAAAATCTTAATATTAAAAAAAGCTAGTGTTAACCTGTATTCTTAGAGCAAAGTATAACAACCACTTTATTATTATCAAAGGAAAATAGACATTGTATTTATTGTAACAAGACAATAAATACAGTTATTGATATGTGTTTTTATTTCTCTTTATATAAATAAAGTGGTTATTAACATGTGCCTTAAGGGTATAAATT
This sequence comes from Dipteronia dyeriana, assembly GCA_032871835.1. NCBI lineage: Eukaryota > Viridiplantae > Streptophyta > Magnoliopsida > Sapindales > Sapindaceae > Dipteronia > Dipteronia dyeriana. The sequence goes on from CM065303.1 coordinate 2,355,839, forward strand.
GACATAACCCATTCAAAAATTCTCAATTTCTCTCTATCTCTTTCTCTCTTTCTCCATTTACCCCCCTCATTTTTTTTTCATATGATCTCTCTCTCTCTTTGATATCTTTGATCTCTCTTTTCTTCATCTCGTCGCCATTGAGAAGTTGTGATCACTTTTATTGAGAGAAGATCAACTCTCTTATTTCTCTCATGCCTCTCATTTTCTATCCTGCATCTCTATCTTCTTTATCTCCCGATTCGAGCCAATCTGGTTAGCCGTCCATGATGATTCGAGCGTCAATCTCCTCTATTAAGAAGAGATCGACGCTGATGGTGGTCGTTATTGGTGGGAGTGGTTGAATTTTGAGATTAGGGTTTTGGCCTTTAATGGCGTGGATGGTTTGGTGTTGGCTTTTGGAAATTGATTTTGGTTTCAGCGAGGACACGAAGTGGGGTGGTTTGTTTAGATTTGGGGAAGAACACTATTTTATTTTTTCTTTGTATCTCCACTGTTTTTTCTTTTGATCCAGATTTGTGGTGTTGAATCTGGACATATGATAGTTGGTGTTGTTGATGACAATGTTATGAGTTAGATGCTATTGATGATGATGTACAAGGTTTGATATTGTTGATGATGATGGTGATAAAGTTCTAGGTTTAAATTTATAAGTTTGGTGTTGTTCTGACAATGGTGATGACTGATGTGTTGTTGATTTTTTTTTATCTTTTCTTTTTCTTTAATTATCTCCACCGTTCACATATGAGGTGTACGATGGTGATCTTTCTCCAAGCAATGGTTTCATCAAAGGGCATTTTTTTTTCATTTCAAGCAATTAATTGTGTGGTCTTTAAAGGGTAAAATAATCTTTCCATCTACCGTTGATGTCAGAGTTAGAGATTTTAAAGGAAAAACTAACTAAAGGGGGTGGTTGGCGGATATGTTTACTGTCAAGGTGAAGAATGGTTAATAAACAAATATAAGGGGGAGATTCACTAATAGAGTAATAGGACATAATATAGGGGAAAAAATGATATCCCTTGATTTTGATGTAAAAACAAATCCATCAAACCACATGATCAAATTCCAAGAAATTCTTGATTAATCACACGGCATACGGACAAATAGAGATAAGGCGGGGTCCACCAACCGCTTCCCCGTACCGGATCCGAGATGTGCCATAAGCCTTACGCCCTTACGGTGCACTTAACTACCGACACCGAGTCCAAAATCATTGAACAAGGCGACGACCAAAATGTTGCCACGTGTCACATCTCCAAAATCAACGGACCGCGGGAATACGATTGTAACTCGTAAGCAAAACCGCGTCCTTCAGCCAGAATCCCCTACAGCACGCTCCACGCTCACCCACAACTCCACCTATAAAGACTATTGTACCTTTAGAAGTCAACGTGATTTCGCAAAAACAAAACGCAAACGTACAACACCAATTAAAGACAGTTGAGAAATAACAGAATAAACAAAATTTGCAGACGATAGAAAACCATACCCACTATATATATAGAGAGATAGCTTCTCAATCTCTCACTGTGCGAGTACCAGTTCTAGAATCTGGAAAATATTTTCTGGGTTTTTTGTATTTTTGTGATTTCTGTTCTGGGTTTCGAAGATCTTCAACAATGGAGATGTTCTATTACCTGGTGTTTGGTGGGTTGGGGGCGGTGGTTGCAGCAATTGAGCTCAGTAAAACGAACAAGGACAGAATCAACACCACTTCTGCTTTCAATTCCTTCAAGAACAATTACCTTCTCGTTTACTCTCTCATGATGGGTACATTTTTCTTAGATCTGACACTTTTTTTTTATTTAAATTTGTTTTGGATCTCTGTTATTATTTTTTTTTTTTTGATGTGATCTGGATTTTAGATGTTTTTGATTTTGATTTTGAAGACCCTTGTTGTGATCTGATCTGGGTTTGCATTTGTTTGAATAAATACTTGAACTTGACTGGAACATGTGTTGAGTTTCACATTGGGTAGGAGTCTCAAATTCTCAATGAATGAACGAACTTGATTTGATTTGGATGGATCTCTGGATGAGTTTTAAGAGTTAGATCTTCACTGTATTGAAGTGTATGATGTTGAAGTTTACTCATTTCGTGTAGCTAATGTAGCTCTGATCGCGGGATCGTAGATAGTCTCATTAGTTTATTGTGTATGTTATTGTTAATTAGAGATCGAAACAGTTGACTCAAATAGGTTAGTAGTCACTGTCAGGATCTACATTATAATTAAGGTTTAGAGTTTGTGATCTTGGGAGAAGCTGTCAACACCGATCCTTGTCTTATAGGTTTCGTTGAATTACACATTTTTAAAGTCACAATCAAATCGGTTGTTCTTGTGAAATATGTAATAAGTTGCCATTTTTGTTATAGTTTTTTTGTCTGACAGATTGCGTTTTGTACATGTCAATAGCTGGGGACTGGTTGCAGGGTCCTTATGTCTACTTCCTCTACAAAACGTATGGGTATGACAAAGGGGAGATTGGACAGCTTTTCATAGCTGGTTTCGGATCCTCCATGTTGTTTGGGACAATTGTTGGATCTCTGGCTGACAAACAGTGAGAATTTCTTCTTGTGATTTTATGGCTTAAGATTGATGGTATATGTTTTAGTCGAATTAATTATGCATTTATGTGTTGAATTTCAGGGGCCGAAAGAGGGCGTGTGTGATTTATTGCATAACATACATGCTGAGTTGCTTCACTAAGCATTCTCCTCAATACAAAGTTCTGATGATAGGTCGTGTTTTGGGAGGTATTGCAACTTCTCTCCTGTTTTCATCATTTGAGTCATGGCTTGTTGCAGAGCACAATAAGGTAAGGCATTGTGTCTCTCTCTACTCATTCCCATAAATTATAGCGGTTATTGGTAGCTGGCAGTTTTCCATTTTCAATGAATTTGTTTCAAATGTCACTTCATTTTTATACTCTGATTCATGACATGATCTTTGCAGCGGGGATTTGAGCAACAATGGCTGTCAATCACATTCTCGAAGGCAGTCTTTCTTGGCAATGGTCTTGTTGCGATTTTGGCTGGATTGTTTGGAAACCTTCTTGTTGACTCGTTTTCTCTTGGGCCTGTGGCTCCCTTTGATGCTGCTGCATGCTTTCTTGCAATTGGGATGGCCATTATTTTATCGTATTGGACTGAGAACTTTGGAGATCCTTCCGAGAACAAGGACTTGCTTACCCAATTCAGGGGTGCTGCTGTGGCTATTGCTTCTGGTAGAGTTTCAATATCCAATTACACAAAGTTAAAACATTGGTCATGGTGACAGTTGGTGGGTCAAGTTTTGTCTCTTGGCATCGCGTAGTGGTTACTTTGTTTGCCAGTCTCATAGCTTACTATTGTGTTTCTTTGAGATTTCTTCAATTTGTTTTCCCTTTTCTTTCGCCTATATAATTTGGTATTATCTTCTACGTGTTTCAGATGAAAAAATTGCATTGTTGGGAGCCATCCAGTCCTTGTTTGAAGGATCAATGTATACCTTTGTGTTCCTCTGGACTCCTGCTTTAAGCCCAAATGATGAGGACATTCCCCATGGTTTTATTTTTGCAACTTTCATGTTGGCTTCAATGTTGGGAAGTTCCTTTGCATCTCGGTTGATGGCACGCTCTACACCCAAAGTGGAGAGCTACATGCAACTCGTTTTTCTAGTCTCTTCCGCTTCCCTTTTGCTTCCAATTGTAACCAGTGTATGTTGCTGGTTCCACTTAACCTTTTCTTGTTCTTTATTTTGATTATGTTCATCTACTGATTTCTATGTTATCTAATTTGGAACAGTTTCTGGTGGCACCTTCCAATGTGAAAGGCGGAAGCATAACATTTGGAGGTTGTATACAGCTTCTTGGCTTCTGTACCTTCGAGGCTTGTGTAGGTATATTCTGGCCATCCATTATGAAAATGAGGTCCCAGTACATTCCGGAGGAGGCCAGAAGCACTATCATGAACTTCTTCCGCATTCCTCTCAATATCTTTGTGTGTGTCGTGCTTTACAATGTGAGTTCCACACTTCCACACTTCAACTCATATTTTTCCCATCAGGTCCGGAAATATAGGAACGTGTTGGATTACGTAATATATGTCCACAAGGTTATCTCATTCTGCTGGTGCATTATAATGTTTAAATTCTCATAACAGATTGTCTGTCAGTACTAGTACTACCATTGTCAGGATGTTATGACACGAAACCAATGACCCATTCCAATCCGTTACAAAGCCTTCTTTTGGCATTTTTATAGACTAAAGAAACCCAGGTGCACTGAGAATCTCATCCTTGCTCTCTCTTGCTTATTGGTTTTGTTTTCTCTTTCAAGGTTGATGCATTCCCCATTACTGTTATGTTTGGTATGTGCTCCATATTCCTCTTCGTGGCATCAGTGTTGCAAAGGCGGCTGTTGGTGATTGCAGACAAGCCGAGTGAGTATTATCCTTAAGCTGTACTTTTGCTACTGATGTTAATCTTCAAATATAATCGCACTAGACTCGACTTTTGTACTTATTAGTTGGCAATTTGTATTTGTTACAGAAACACAAGATTGGGCAATGAAGGAAAGGGACTCCGAGGCTGACCCGTTGAACATTTGATTGATGATGAGGTGACAGACCACCACCAGCAATTCTTGACAGGTTGAAAAACAGCCACTTGATTTGTTCCATACACTGTTGAAGTTCCTGTTTACTTGGAGTGTAATCAATCTCTTAGTGAAGATAATCAAAAAATGTACAAGCAAAAATAGTGGTCTGCCCAGAAAAAGAAGAAAAAAGAGATGGGGTAAAAGATCGCATAACAAATTGTTTTTTTGGTATGTTAAAAGAGCAACACCATGGTGCATTAAGTAATGATGTAGCCATAATTGTAGGAAATTAAATTTCTACTTTTTATTTTGTTTTGTAGTAGAGATGTCATTCTTTTTCTGAACTGGGGTTTATAATTTTGTACTAAATGGAGACTGGAGAGTGGTATTTCTACTAAATTTTTCTCCATTTGCTGATTTTGCTTTTGATTTGTTGAACTTGCTTCTGGCCAATAAATAATAAAAAAAAGATAATGCTGTTCTGGGAATATACTCCCAATAAATTTTTGTCAAAATTTCCACACTTACCCTTTTAAAACTTTATATTTTGAGAATGTGTTCGAACTATCTTAAATTTTATACATAGATGGAAGAAATCATTTTAAGTATTATAAAAGAACTATATGATTGCATTTTATAATGAAATATATAAGGTGTAATTTCTTTAACTAACCTCTTATAAAAGTTTATATTTTACGAAAAGACTTATAATTACCTCAAGTTTTATCAATAGATATAGTAGAGTAATTTAAGTAGTTTGATGAATTTTGTTTTGGATAAAATATGCGTCTCCAAAATTTGTCTAAATTTACCTTACTAAATATTTTGCTAATGTCTTAAAATTACCTAAAATATTATAAATAGGTAGAGTAGAGTATTTTGTGTAGTTTCATGAAAATCAATTTAGATAAAATCACATTCTTTTATGAAATATGTATCTTGTAATTTTGTATCCAAATTGCATTTACTAACCCTTTTAAAAGTTTATATTTCACAAATGTCTTAGAGTAACCTCAAATTTTATAAATAGATAGATTATAGCAATTTAAGTAGTTCTATGAAAATATTTTGGACAGAATCACATTCTCCTATGAAATATGCGGCTCATAATTTTTTGTCCAAATTTCCTTTACTAACCCTCTTTAAAAGTTTATATTTTGTGATTGGCTTAGAATTACAGTAAATTTTATAAATAGATAGATTATAGTACTTTAAGTAGTTCCATGCAAATATTTTGGATATAATCACATTCTTCTATGAAAAATGCATCTCGTAAAATTTTGCTAAAATCTCTCTTATTAATCCCTTTTAAAACTTTATATTTTGCAAAAGTCTTAGAATTACACTAGATTTTATAAATGGGTAAAGTAGAGTACTTTAAGTAGTTCCACGAAAATTGTTATGGGATAGAATTACATTCTTCAATGAAATATGAGCATTGTAATATTTTACCCAAAATTTTCTTATGTTATAGATGTTTATATTTTGTGAATGTATTAGATTTATCCCAAATTTTATAAATAGGTAGAGTAGAGCCCTGCAAGTAGTTCCATGAAATTGTTCTTGGATAAAATCGTATTCTATTATGAAATATGCATCTCGTAAATTTTTACCCAAATTCCTTCACTAGTTTCTGTTTAAAAGTTTATAATTTGCGAATGTCTTAGAATTATCCCAAATTTTAAACGGGTTCGAACAATTAATGACACCTTTTAGGAGGGCTTTTTGTGGAAAAATCACAACATTAATAAATCATGTTTAAAAGGTACCATTTAAAGTGTGAAGACGAAAATACCTATGCCATCACTGTCGTTATGAAGAACGAGAGAAAAGTAAAGAGACAAAAAGTGAAATCGAGCTTTAACTTGCATTCGAGGTTTTGTATTTGTTGAAAATTGTCGAGGAAGATGAAATCGAGCTTTTATTTGCATTCAAGTTTTTGTTTTTTGAGATTTTGATATGTAATCGAGCTTTTATACAGAAGCTTCGAGCTTTTATATAAAATCTAAAAGCTCAGAGCTTTTGTACAAAAGCTTGGATCGAGCATTTATATAAAAGCTTCGAGCTTTTATGCAAAAGCTCGGAGCTTTAAAACAAAAGCTCGCATTGAGCTTTTATCTTAAAGCTCCGAGCTTTTATAAAACCTCTGAACTATTATAATTACATTTCAGATTCTTTTGTAATTACATTTCCAGTATTGTAAGTACTGACTAGAAAAAAAAAGCTCCGGAGGCGCTGCCCCCTACCCCCCCCCCCCCCCCCCCCCCCTCGACCACCTCGAGCTCGACGGGGAGGTTGACCCCCGAATGCGTCTGCGTAGCCCCACTAAATTAATTATCTAATAAAGATGCATTGATAATGTTATGATGTTTGACATCCATTGGAGGTCTGTTAGCAGACCTCTATGAAGAAGATGAAAGAATAAAATCTTCAAAAATTTCAAAGTAAGAGCTGATTATAGTACAAAGACAACTTTTAAGGGTATTTTGGACAGTTCACCATAATAGGTGCCTTTTAAACATAAGTTATTAAATTGGTGACATCATCATAACACAAGAAAAAAAAAGGTGACAATCCTCATCATTTCCACATTTTAAAATTAGGTAGAAGAGAGAATTTTAAGTAATTTTATGATAAAAAATTAAACAGAATTTTTTATTTTATTTTTTACCAAATTCCTCTTACGGCCTTATAAAAGTTTTTGTTTTGTGAATGTCTTATAATTTCCCCAAAATTTATAAATCGGTAGAGTATAGTGTTTTAAGTAGTTCCAAAAAAAATAATTTGGATAGAATCATATTCCTCAATGAAATATGAGTCTCTTAATATTTACCTAAAATTCCCTTACTAACCCCATTAAAAATTATATATATTGAGAATTTATTAAAATTACCCCAAATTTTATAATTAGGTAGTGTAGAGTATTTTAAGTCCTTCAATGAAAAATAATTTGGATAGAATCACATTTTTCTATAAAATATGGGTCATTTAAAAGTTTATATTTTGTAAATGCCTTAGAACAATCCCAAATTTTTATATAGGTAACAGACAGTATTTTATGAAAAATAATAATAATCCCCTTCTACAATGAAATATGCAACTCATAATTTTTCCATTACTACCTTTTTATTAGCTAGGGAAGGTAAATGAGCCCGTTTGGGGTTGGGTGACCCTCCTCATACCCTATCCAATTTATTTTTTGAAAACCCATTCCCTCATAAAAGCCCACAATAGATGGAGCGTTGAGGAGCAGGGTTGGGTATGCTTTCTCTATCCTTAACCCTTTTACCCAATTTAACATATTTATCAAAATTATTTATTAAAATAAAAATATATAACCCAATAAATATGATATAATATATAAAGTAATTCCAAAAAAACTTTCACCCATCAATTTAGCAAAAATGTGGAATTTTCTCATACCCTAGACTAATTCATTAACTAATCTTCTTCCCCATCACTATACTTACATCAAACTATAAATTTCAAATCAACAATAGTTCCAAACAATAACCCGGAATTCAATACCCTTTTTTTTTTTAAAATGCATGCACTGATTAAAAATACCCACAAATTAAAATACATCAAACTATGAGATACCAAAAAAATTAAAAACAATAGTTAAACAATAAGTAAAAGTGATTATTAGTTGTATTAGATAAGAACTTACCTGAAAATCGAAAAGTGATTTGCCATTTGAACACAGAACCGGTGGCGGAGTTGACCGGCTCCAAGCGAAATCGGCGACAAGAGAAAAACGGCCAAGGTTGATGGGTTCGGAAGGAAGGTCCCTGTAGATGGTGGCGTCAACGAGCAAGTTGCCTGTGGTGATAGATGACATGGAAGGAGGCGGGGATAAACTCCTTTTTTCTATCTCTCTCTATCTCTTTCTCCTTCTCTTTCTACCGGAAACCCTAACTACAACAAAACCATTTTCTTTTTATAATTAATTTGGGGGCAATTTTGTCCAAAATAAATCAAATGTGATGAAAACGATAATTTTTTTTTGGTAACTAAAAATAGGTTAAACCATAATTATTTTTCTCCATATAAATTCACCCTAACTTAGAACTAGCAATATTATTATACTGAATAAACGCCATTTATCATATATCCATTATCGGTTCCTAATAGGTGAAATATCTATCGGATGTTGGTAGGATAAATTACTAGAAGTGTTGGTTGAAACATGTGGCTGAAAATGAAGCAAAAAAATTAGTTGTTATAAATATCTTGTTCTTAAATACCTTTTTTTTTTATAAATAAATTTTATTAACAATTATGGAAGTTTGAGTCTAGAAACTTATTTCAATCAATAAGTATTTATTGTATACTTTTTCAATCAATACCAAAGTACCGAAAGAATTTCCTTTATCACCAATTCCTTTGGGAGTTTGTTCTTACCACATATGAAGGTAGGATAAATCACTAGAGTTGTTAGTTGAACCATGTGGCTGAAAAGGAAGTAAAAAAAATTGTAATACCAAAATATTGTCATATTTTGTCCTACTCTTAAACAGTGTACTTTAGATGAGCCTTGCTGTCCTACTTCTCTTGTCCATATGAAATTGAAAGGTGCAAATATCTACATATCAGTCCGGTGGTTAGAGCAGACATTTAAATCTCTCTCTCTCTCTCTCTCTCTATTTCAGTCTTCAGTGCATGAAATAGGAAGTGCTTCCTTTACAAGAGCAAAAATGGATTCAAACCAATTAGTCTCAGATGAGGAAGCATACCTATTTGCCATTCAACAAACGAGTGGATCAGTGTTGCCAATGGTTCTGAAATCAGCAATAGAGCTTGACCTCTTAGAAATCATCGCCAAAGCCGATCCTGCTACAGGTGCTTTCATGTCTCCAACTGAGATAGCTTCTCATCTGCCCACCAACAACCCAAATGCACCACTCATGGTTGACCGCATCTTGCGCCTCCTCGCTAGCTACTCAATCCTTACTTGCTCTTTGAAAACCCTCGGTGCAGATGGTGATGATCATGATGGAACAAGAGTTGAGAGGCTCTATGGTCTTGGACCTCTCTCTAAATTCCTCACCAAGAATGAAGATGGTGCCTCTATTTCGGCTTTTTCTCTCTTTAATCAAGACAAGGTTGCAATGGAGAGTTGGTAACTATTATATATCTTTTTTTTTATTTACCTTCGATTTCAGGTTCAAGATGGCGCATGTTTTTTTCGTGCTTAATCCTAGTTTTGTTGTCCTAAAGAAATAGGTTTGGTACATGATTGTATATGATCACTCGTTAACAAAGACTATCTAGAATTTACTCTATAGGATTTCGGACTCTTAAGGATTACTTGATATATATAATTGGTTCTTCATTGTAGGTATTACTTGAAAGATGCATTGCTTGAAGATGGGATTCCATTTAACATGGCGCATGGGATGAGTGCATTCGAGTATCCTGGGACGGACCCAAGATTCAATAAAATTTTCAACAATGCAATGTCCACAAACTCTAAGATAACCATGAAGAAAATTCTTGAGACATACAAAGGCTTCGAGGGTCTCAAGTCAGTCGTAGACATTGGTGGTGGAATTGGATCGATAATGAACATGATTATCTCCAAATACCCTTCAATAATCAAAGGCATTAACTTCGATTTGCCTCATGTAATTGAGGATGCACCACGTTATCCAGGTAAATATATCGATGATTTTGGAGAACGATTTTATTATATTTTTGAAGCAACAATCGGTTGATAATATATTGATTTGCTGAACTGAGAAATATTGTCTTGATCATGAGCTTTTGGGTGCATAAATATGAAGGTGTGGAGCATGTTGGGGGAGACATGTTTCTGAGTGTTCCAAAAGGAGATGCCATTTTTATGAAGGTTAGCTGTTAATTCATTAATCTTTTGATATATGTTCTTAAACAATAATAATTTTGATCGAAATATCAGATATTTCCATATTTGAAGGGAATGATATAAAAGATCTCCTTGAAAATATCATTTATAGTTTGAGGATTGTATCGATATTTCCTATATTTTCATTGTGACTAAAAGAAATATTGCTACCAACTTTCTACTTTTTTTGTGAATATATTCTTCTAATTGTTCACATAGTGAAAAGATTCATATGATCATATCTTCAAAAGTAACATAAGACAAACTTTACTGGAACAAAAGCTCATCTTATATTTTAGAGTGATCGACACCAATGCCTCTGGAGTATGAGTGAATTAGTATATTGTTCTTTAATTTTTTTTTTAGATATTAAACCCCCTTAACTATTTTTTATTGGTAAAATTCGACTATAGATGACTTTCTCAGGGGGAATAAACCTAATTGTTTACTAATAAAAGACAGATTAAGGGGTTTAATGTCTAAATAAAAATTTAAGGGGCAACATGTGAATTTACGCATACTCCAGAGGCAATATTGATGCCAATAACTCCATATTTTATTACTCTTCAAGTCATAAATAAATAAATAAATCATCAAATCAGATTCTTCTCTCTTGTATATATGTTATTACAGTGGATACTGCACGATTGGAGCGATGGGCACTGTTTAAATCTGTTGAAGAACTGCTATGAAGCGCTTCCAGACACCGGAAAAGTGATTGTTTGTGAATGCATTCTTCCAGTAGCCCCGGACACGAGCATCAGATCGAAGTTAGTCTTCCATGTTGATTGCATAATGATGTCGCTAAATCAAGGTGGAAAAGAGAGGACTGAAGATGAATTCAAGGCCTTGGCTAAGCAGGCTGGATTCCAAAGCTTCCAACTAGTATGCTGTGTTTTCAATAATTATATTATGGAATTTCTCAAAAACACTACTTGAGACTTTTGCTTCTTTATCTAGAGTACTGCTAGCAGTTTTTTTAACTCTGGCTTAGAATGCCATGTATTTCTATCCCATTAAAGGCAATAAATAATAAATAATTGATAATTGCTCCATGAAAATTACAATTTTTTATATTGGCATTCAATGCATGATCCCAACAGTTTAATAAATTTTAATTTTGTGTATTTTTGAAAATTAAAAAGCCAAGATCAATGACCCATTAACATCACTGGATACGACACTAATGTACCCTGTGATGTTTTTTGGTTTGTAGTGTAATGATAAAAAGCATCATATTTCGGTTCATTTTTTAATTAATATATATATTGTGATACAAACAATTTAGAGGGACAAACTTTTGTTTGTTTCTAAGGGAGTCGAAAAAGATGTCTAACCTATTCACCCCCCTCTAGGTTAGCCTTGAGCATTTAACCGTGATTGTATTTTCAGTTGTACTGGAAGTATATATGTGTACACGTCTTTCCATTTAGATAGATTGTTCATCTTGCTCATTGTTTGCTACATTATCTACCGAATGTAAATTTACCTCATTATCCACCTCTTGAATTGACACAACATTCGGTTCATTGTTCCGCTCATTGTTCATGTCAGTGTACATCTCATTGTATTGGTTGTTGTACTACCCAGCATTCATCTCATTTTGACAACCAAAGACATTGTCGAATTGAGGTCCAACTATATCACCATGGTCGGATACTTTCGGTGGGAAACCACATATGTTTTGCTACCCTTCGATCCCACTTCTTTCTGTGAACAACTGGTTGCTTCCGTTAAACGATCGAAATTGTTAGATGTTTTCATGATAAGGGATATCTTCAGTTATCACATCTCATGTTGCTCTCTCAATTAGACTAACACATACTTGAGGGATCACCCTATCTTCCCCTAACATGAACTGAACATCATTGTCACTTCTTTTAAATGTGCGACATGTTATCCCAGGAAAGATTGATATAGAATGTAGATCATCAATGTATTTGTTCACATCGTACTTCATAATGGTTTGCACGATCGACACTAGTTCTTCGTAAGTCATATTCTTTGACACATACAATCCTTGGTTATCGGAACCTAAATACCTTTGACTTCCGTCGGGTAATTGATCTCATCAATTGTTGTAAGATATGACTATTCTCACCCGATCAATTGTCCTGTGAAAATCATCATCACAAACCATTATTAACAAATTTAAAAAATATTACATTTACAATTAATAAGAATTAAAAAAAATTCTTAACTGTAAGGGATCAAACATTTTTTATAAGAGATCGATCTTTTTTTTATAGTGTGACCAACCTTATTTTAACAAGAATCGAGCTTTTTTTCAATGGATCGGGTTTTTTTTTAATAGATCGAGCTTTTTTGTAAGGGATATAGTTTTTTTATAAGAGATCAATAACTTTTCTAAGGGATCGAGCTTTTTTGTAAGGGATCGAGAACTTTTTGTAAGGGATCAATCATATTTTTCAAATAATCGAGCTTTTTTCCAACTAAAAAAAGCTCAGTCTAATATAAAATAACCTCGATTCTTCTTTAAATAATCTCGGTCACACATGAAAAAAGCTCGGATCAATTATAAAAAACCTCGTAACCTATAGATTAAATGTTCATACATGTAAAATATCTTAAATGCATGAAAAATATATAAGTGAAGATCGGAAATATTTTTTACCTTCTTGTACAGAATCTTGAGAGAGACAAGTTTTTTAGAGAGAGAGAGAGGAGTTGTAGATCAATTTTCAGATAACTTTTTTGGGGAGATACAGACGAGTTTAGAAAGTTGTCTTTAAAAAAAAAAGTTTGAAGACAATTTGAGTAGTTCACCATAATATATGTCTTTTAAACTTAAGTTAGTAAACCGGTCACATCATCACAACTTACGATAAAAAAGATGGCATATCTCACCGTTTCCACTATTGTATTTGTCTTATTCATAATGTCACAATTTCAACTTAAATCTTAGCTGCACTTTGCCATGTGATAATCATGTTATAATAATAAATCAATCGTTATATTAATCTTTATTGTTCTCTTTCTTTATTTAATAAAATGGATATTACTCTATCTTTATATATATATATATATATATATATATATATATATATATATATTATTTCTATTGTCAGTTCGAACTGATATAAGATATATAAGTGTTTTATATGTGAGTTATTGAATTTAAAAGAAACTTTAACAAGTGTTTACAGTCAAATCAAAATATTTAAATTCAATAATATATATATAAAGAACTAATATAATTTATATCTGTTCGAACTAATAATAATAATATATATATATATATATTTTTTTGTAATTTTATGGCTTCCCGACTGAGCTTCTATCGCTTCTATTGTTGACTTTGCTTTGTCATCAACATCTCTTACTTGCCTTTCATCATCAAGTGCTTTCATAATCATGACATCACCTATCCTCTCTTTGCCTATACATATGTTATGTATCCTTTGTACACTGACACATAAAAAATCACTCGGAAATCAATACAGTTATATTTCTCTATTTCTCTCGTCTCTCTCTCTCTTCTCTCACTTCCTCTTATTTCATTCATTTAATTACTTATTTAACTGTTCTTCAACCGTTACTCATTTTATTTTATAATATGTTATCAATACAATTGTACGTAAATAAAGAGGATCTTCTGGATTTATTAATTTTTATACAATAAATGAGACTGGTTTATGTTGTGTCTCCAGATTGATTTATGTTGTCTCCAAATAAATTGTTTAAATATTTTGCATTCAAGCAATATATGAAGCTGACTTATATTGTGTCACAGGACTGGCTTATGTTGTTTCTTCAAATAAAATATTTAAATATTCAGTATTAATTTTTATGCAATAAATGAGATTGGCTTATGCTGTGTCTCGGGACTGGCTTATGCTGTGTCTCCGAACTGGCTTGCAGTGACTCGGGACTGGCTTATGTTGTGTCTCTAGATAAATTGTTTAATTCATTATGCTATTTAATTATATTCACACTAAATTAAATTTACGATTCAATTTACAGAAAAAAGCTGTAAGAATGTCTAAACTAGCGAATTTGAAGTTTGATGCACTCAAAGTATCAGGATACAACTATATGTCATGGGTTATTGATGATACATTATACTTAAAATCCCAGGGCCTATACTACACCATTGATAATGGAATCAATGCTAACGAACAAGACAGAACCGCAACTATGGACATAATCCATCATCATCTGAATGAGGATTTGAAAGCTCAATATCTTACTGTCACAGATTCTGAAGATCTGTGGCAAGAACTACAAGATCGTTACGATCATCAGCATGATGTTACGTTACCAAATGCAAGGTACGAATGACAGCACTTGCGGTTCTAGGACCATAAATCAGTATCTGATTATAATTCTGATTTTTTCAGAATCACCACAAGTTGAAATTGTGTGGAGAAGAGGTATATGAAAAAGATATGTTAGAAAAGACATTCACAACTTTCCATGCCTCAAATATAATATTATAGCAGCAATATTGAGAACTCAGATTATCAAAATATTCAAAGTTGATTGCATGTCTTCTAGTAGTAGAAAAGAACAATGAGCTACTAATAAAAAAAAATCACAGATCATACTCAATTGGCTCTACAGAACTTCCAGAAGTGAATGCTAATACTATCAAAAACCGTAATCGTGGTCGTGGTCGTGGTCGTGGTCGTGGTGGCGGCCATAGAAATGGCCGTAATCTTGATCGCGTCCATGGTTATGGTCGTAATCTTGGCTGGGGCCATGGTCGTAGTTTTAAAAGAGGATGTGGTTATTCTAGATCAGGTGGTTATAATCTAAACACTCCGTAGAAGTGGAAGACTTATGATGCCAAACAGTATAAATAAAAAAAACATATATTCAAAATAGGCCTAATGCAAATAATAGTGATTGTTTTAGGTATGGATGTTCCAATCATTGATCAAATGAATGTAATACACCTAAACATTTGGTGGATCTGTATCAAGCATCAATCAGTGGAAAAGGAATTAAACTGGAAACTTATTTCCTTGAAAATTCATATCCTAGAGATATTACTCATCTTAATGTTATGGATTTCTTTCCAAACCATAAAGACATGCTAGCTGCTTCAATTCGTGATGGGAATGTCCATACCAATTAAATACTACTTACAGTAGTATTATTTTGTTATTTTGTTCATGTGAAATATTTCTCAATACAATATATACTTTTTGAATCACTTTGTCTGATATACATTTTATTTTTCTTTATGAAGAATACAAAAAGAATTTAAACGATAAAATGGGGTTATTTAAAAGCCAGAAGCAGGAGATATATGTCTAGTTGATATTGTAACAACTCATACAATATTACGGAGTCAGAAATATTTTATAAATTTGACTTTACTCAGAGCAAATGTTAATACAGTAACAGGTTTGGCAGATCTGATAGAAAGCTTTGGAAAAGCCACGATATTGTTACCAAACAATACTAAAATATGTATCGATGATACATTATATTCAAATAGATCCAGAAGGAATTTGCTTAGTTTCGAAGACATACAGAGAAATTGATATCATATTGAAACTATGAATAAAGATAATATTGAATATCTGTGCATTACTTCTCATAATTCTGGCCAGAAACTCATTATAGAAAATTTGTATGCTTTATCTTGTAGAATAGATTACACTTTTATCAAATGAATAAGAAATTCTCATATCCAAAAATGTTTTTACTTTGGCATGGCCGTCTCGGTCATCCAGGATCTATAATGATGTGTTGAATAATTGAGAATTCTCATGGACATCCATTCGAAAACCAAAAAATTCTTTTATCCCATGAGAATTTATATATTGCATGTTCCCAAGGGAAATTAACAATAAAACTATCTCTTTCTAAAGTTAGTTTTGAATCTCGATCATTTTTATAAAACATTCAAGGGGATATATGTGGAACTATTGATAACTCCTAATTCACACTTGGTGTAGCCTCCAAATCATATCAATTGCATTCGTTTCCCGAGTATAAATCGAGTATTTAATGGTTAAATCTAGTATGTGCAGATTTCTAAGCTTATAGGGGTACTCTGGTAAAAATAAAAGAAGTTTGTGGCAAAGCTGTAATTTTTGGAGAAGTGGAGACTAAATCGCCCTACAACCGCCTTATGTATAACGTGTGTAAGGCAGATCAATTCCAGAGACTATCCGCTCTCGACCCGTTCCATTTTCGATGTACGAATCACTAGTTAAAGAACAAACAAAGAAGAACCACTGTACGGTCGCCCTACGTACAGCGGGTGAACAACAGATTTGCTCCAGAGGATCCCGCTTTTCACTCGCCCCCTTTTGGCTGTACAGATTTTAAGAAGAACCGTTGTACACTCGCCCTAAGTACAGCAGATGAACAACAATTGGGCAATTTTTCTAAAAGATGCCTAGGGTTCCATGCCCTAATTCAAAACATATAAATACCTCATTTACGTTCGTCATGGACCTCTTGCACGACCCTCAAATCCAAAAACTCCAAGAACACATATTCATCGCTCATAACCACCCAATCACTACATAAAACCTCCAATCCATCATCAAAACCTCAAATCCACTCTACCAAACTTCAATCCACTCTGCCAAACATCAAAAGACCCAACTATCCTACCATTTTCCACCATAAAAACCCTACATTGGAGCATATAGGGGAGCATTAAGAGAAAGAGTAAGTCAAGCACATTCAACCAACCAAGAGAGAGGGGATCTACATTTAGTTTATTCTTAACCTTTATCTCTTTCATTTAGCACTTGTATTTGATTATGGCCTATATGACAATCACATCTTTTGTAGCCATGCCTTGTAACATGAACTAAATCCATCTTGCCTAAGACCAAGATGAAACCTTTTCCATAAATCATCAAGACCACCACTTTATCCTTATTGCTTGTGTTTATGTATATGTGTTTCATGCTTTGATTAATTTTGAGTGTTTAGCAAGCACTTGGTGTTTGTTTGAATGTTGTGTGATGTACCGAGAGGAGAAGCATAAAACGTGCTCGATGAAATGCATGATAGAGGCCGAGTAAGGTAGAAATACTCGAGACTAGTCTCTATGACTCAATTAGTGAACCACTAAGCTCTTGTGGTATTTCGGATGATCATCGAGAGATAGGTTATTGGTAATTATAAGTGTTGTTTCCATTACCCGAGAAACAGTAGAGAGGATTAGAGGGTTATCACGAGTCTACATTTTCACTTACATATTTTAACTTTAATGGTGTGTCTATAAATTGGTGAGAATTGGTTAGGTGGATTTATGTTCTTAGCCTAGTTCCCTAATATAAATACAACTATTTGCTTGTGTGTGACTTCATTTGTTTACTTGTCTATTTAAGTTTCATTAATTGCATTCTAGTAGTAGTTTAAATTTAATTGGTGTTAGTAGTCTAATTTAACCGTCAAATATTTGCTTGTCTAAATAGTAGTCATTCAATCAATTGTGGTAATTAATTCATCAATCCTTATGGAACAAACTTTATTATCATTGTACTACTCCCACGGCTCCGTACTATTGCCGGTGCTCATTTAAGAGTGATCAATTTTTGGCATCGTTGTCGGGTATTGAGCTGTTTATTGATATCACTATTAGTTGATTCATTATTAATTTAGACCTTTTACTTTGTGTTTATTTTCTTATGATTGTAGGAGGTTGCTCTTGTATGCATCATAGTACAATGAGCAAGAATTTACAGGATTTGAGGTTCGATCAGAGTATTGAGCGAACAGTCTGGAGAAATAGAAGGATTCAAAGACTAGTCATGTAAAGGGGTATCGGGGAGCAAGATCTCATGCTAGCTGCAGCCCAAGAGGGGCAAAATGAGCAAAACGGAGAAAATGAAAGGGTCATGAGAGATTATGTTATGCTAAGGGTAGATCAAAACATGTCACAAATTCAACTCCCGACTATAGCCGCGAACAACTTTGAGATCAAATCCCATGTCTTTCAAATGTTGACAATGATGAGACAATTTGGCGGTTTACCAAGTGAAGACCCAAACAGGCATTTAAGGAATTTTGACCAGATTTGCTCAACATTTAGAATCAACGGGGATACGAACAATGTGATTCAGTTGAGGATCTTCCCTTTCTAATTAAAGGACCGAGCTAAGGCTTAGTATGACTCATAGCACCAGGATTGATTACTACTTTGGATGTATTGTCCCAAGCAATCCTAAGCAAGTACTTCCCTCATGGAAAGACGACACAATTGATGAATGAAATTCACGAATTCTCCCAATTTGAATCGGAATCCTTGTATGAAGCTTGAGAGAGATACAAGGAGTTGTTGAGGAAATATCCATGTCACGGGATGCCGAAATGGTCAGTTGTAGAGAAATTCTACCGGGGTATGAATTTAACCACTCACCAATTTGTGGATGCTTTGGTAGGTGGTTCTTTGATGAACAAGTCAATGGATGCAGCCCATGATTTAATTGAAGACATGTCAGTTGTAAATAGCCATTGGGGAAATGATGACCTGAAGGTGCTAAAGAAATTGCCCGGTGTGTTAGCAATCGATCCAATGATAGCAATACAAGCTCAAATAAAGGCTTTGTCCAACCAAGTTAGCAATTTGGCAAGCTCTAGTGCACCCTAAGTGAATATGGTGAATTATGATTTATGTTCGAGGCTTTATGCAAGTGTAGATTGCCAAGCGGGAAACCCATTTGCAACCGGATACATGGAACAAGTCTCTTTTGGGAACTACAATAAAAAATTTCCCTACCACAACCCCAACAACCAAAACCCCAACCCAAATAATAACCCTTATTCCAACACCTACAACATAGGGTGGAGAAATCACCCTAACTTCTCATTGGAAGACAACCTACATTCCCAACAACACCAAATAACATTCAAACCACCCGGATTCACCTTACCATAACAAGCATTTCTTAACCAACAACCCCACTTCCAAAGTCAACCCCATAAAAACCTAACCGAGAGAAAGCCTAAAATTGAAGACTTGTTGTACAAGTACATGGTTAAGCTTGATAATCGGATGGAAACCCAAGACTTGGCATTGAAGAAGCTTGATGCAAAGATAGATCAAGTTGCACAACATTCGCAAGCCTCGATCAAGAATTTAGAGGTGCAAATGGGGCAAATGGCCAAGGCAATCCAAGAGACCAATGTATGGCGATATCATTGAAGAGTGGTAAACAAGTAAAGCTACCTGGGGAATTTGACCAAGAGAAAAAAGTTGAGAAAGAAGGTGGGAGAAAGAGAGATGAAGATTGTGCCTCTAAATTCCATGGAGAGGAAGAAAAGAAAGAAGATGATTTACCCAACACATCTTTTGATCTACCTGCTCCACCACAAGTCAAGGCATATGTGCCTCCAATCCCATATCCACACGTATAAAGAAACATAAAGATGCTCAAAGCTTCACAAATATTTTGGAGATATTTAGGAAACTACACATCAACATCCCATTCACCGAAGCATTGGCTCAAATGCCAACATATGTGAAGTTTTTGAAAGAGATCCTATCAAACAAGAAGAAGTTAGAGGATTGTGAGATTGTAGCTCTAACGAAAGAATGTAGTGCTATTCTCCAAAACAAACTCCCTCCAAAATTAAAATATCCTGGAAGGTTTACAACTCCATGCAAAATAGGGAATTTGGAGTTTGGGCAAGCACTATATGACTCGGGAGCGAGCATTAACTTGATGTCGTACTGCATGTTTGAGAAGTTGGGATTGGGAGAAGTAAAGCCCACAAGGGTGACTCTCTAATTGGCGGATCGATCCATCAAGTACCCAAATGGAGTTATAGAGGATGTCTTGATGAAAGTGGGTAAATTCTTCTTCCCGGTTGATTTTGTAATTTTAGATATGGATGAAGATGTTGATATCTCGTTAATTCTTGGGAGACCATTCTTGAAAACTAGTGGGGCCTTGGTCGATCCTAAGGAAGACAAATTGACCATGAGGATTAAGGATGAAAAAGTGGTGTTCGACATGTTCAAGGTCACCAAGAACCCCTCTTAATATGAAACTTGTTGTAAAGTTGACGTTTTGAGTCCTAAAAAGGTGAAAGTTTTAAAAAGGAACAATTCAAAAAAACCACTTGAAGATCGTGTGGTTCAAAATGTGATTAACAAAGATGGTGAAGAATGCCGTAAACCGGTCTCATGTGGTTACACGAGCAAGAAGCAAAACTCGCACATGAGCAAAAAAATTGAAAAAAAAAAAGATAAAAGGAAGAGCATATGTGCGGTTGAAGAAAAAAAATGAGTGAATGGGTTTTGGGTGAGGTCGTTCTATGCCTCACATAAATTGAAAAGGAAAGGGGTGTTTGATTAGCCGAAAGAGACGGTTCTTCTCAAAGAACCCACTTGAACAAGCATCAAATGGAGGTATCATCTTGTAAATAGTAGCTAAATTTAATTGCTTTCATGAGTTAAATTATAGTTTTTAGTAATTTAGTTGATATTTTTAGTTGATAATTTGTGATTTATGCACTGCATTTATGTGGTTTTTGAACTCGGTTGAGCCCATACAAGTGACCTTTTTATGAGTTTTGTGTTTGTGCAGAGCTAAAATCAGGTTTGGGGGAGTTTTGGTGCATAGTGGAGAGTAAAAGAGCAAATTTCTCTAGGAGGCCGCTGTACAAAAAGCATCTCAAGAGGGAGATACAAGTGACACATCAGGTGCGCATTCTGGAACAAAAACCACTGAACGATCGCTATTCATACAGCGGTTGTATAGCAGCCAAGGTAAAATCTTGAAGGCCAGTTCACTTATCAATACACTGCGTTTTGGAGGTTTATAACTAAACTGTTGTACAGAAGTTGTTCAACCGCCTTACGTACAGCGGTTTTGCATCATCATGCGAATATTTGTTTCCCTCCTGAACGACTTTAACAAAAATGGTCAAAACACTCCTACTAGTCCATACTGCATACAAACAACTCTTATTCAAGCTCATCTCCAATTTCGGTAAGTTTCTCCCTAAAATCCTCTTCACTTTCACTCCAATTCTATCCCAAATCTTTCTATTCATTGATTAGAGGCATCCAGGGCATTGATTTGGGAATTTTTGCATGTTAGGGTTTAGTTTGGGGTTTTCAAAATTCCTTGAAATTGGGTGTCTCTTGAGTACATTTGGGCCGAAATGTTGATGGGTATTGCATGGAATAATTTGTTTGATTAGCATTTTCTTTTTTGCACTTTTGAAATTTTTGGAGCTTTTAGGCAAAATTTTGGTTTGGGAAAATGGTTAAATTCGTGAATCTTGGCTGTGGAAGTATATTGCCTATAGTTTTGGTGTTTATTGGTGGTCATAGGTAGTGGAGAGATTGTTTGCCATTTCTTTGAAGTGTTGTGTATATTTTTGGTGGGTTTGCTTGTATGGGGATTATCCGAATTACAGTTGAAACTTCGTCCGTGTGTCGTGAGAAATGGGTAGAGCCAAGCAAACAAATCCAAATGAAGGTAGTTCTAGAGGAACCAGGAAGACACAGGCTTTTGGTTCGTGTGTACAACACAATGAATTTACTGCCAGATTGAGGACACTCAAGGACTGAGCCATTATTTTTGAAAAGGGAATTCATCTGGATAGCCTGACAGACACCTCAATCCCTAGGATTGTGAGGGAGAGGAAATGGGAGCAGTTTGTGCAGAATTCGGGTATGGCGAATCTCACCATGGTTAAAGAATTCTTAGCTAGCATGGTTTCGAGGACCTTTATGAGTGTTGAAGCTGTAATGGTTAGAGGTGTACAAGTTCATGTCAGTGAAGAAGCAATCAACACTCATTTCGGTACAAATCCAATCTCATATGAGCAGTTACTGTTAGGTTATACGCATTATGGAGGAAATGCATAGAGCTTGGAAAAATTGCAAAGGGGGACGGATGATGGTAGATGGGATTTAGAGC
This sequence comes from Dipteronia dyeriana, assembly GCA_032871835.1. Taxonomy (NCBI): domain Eukaryota; kingdom Viridiplantae; phylum Streptophyta; class Magnoliopsida; order Sapindales; family Sapindaceae; genus Dipteronia; species Dipteronia dyeriana. The sequence continues at coordinate 2,378,155 of CM065303.1, forward strand.
ACCCGATTAGATTTGCCTAAGGATTCGGTGGCCATGCTACAATGCCCTTCCTTTCTTGTCCAAACTTTCTATTGATGCAAACATTGAGGACAATGCTTGATTTGGGTTTAGGGTTGCGACCACCTTTGCATGATTATCTATATCTAGAGTCAGAATTTTTGTCATAATTTCTACTATTTTGAGTCAAAATTGTGAGCAGTAAGGATTGCGTGTTGATATGCTTTAGGGGCGGACTGCTATAGGCTTTTTGGTTTGTCATGCATCATTCTAGGGTTGTGGTTTTCAAAGTTGCACCACACTGCTTACACACATCCTACCGGACTCAATTATATTTTTAGTGAATGAGGTAGCGCGCCCGAGATGTCTAAATCATTAGTAAAGACTACCCATGTGAGCTTCATTGCCTAAAAATTGTGTCCACAAGAGTGAATTTTTATTCGATTCTCTAAACACTTATCATGTAGATATTAGGTATGAGAAAAATGACATCTTCTCATTGCATTGAACATTAAAGAACAAATTTTTGAAAGTTGGTCTCGTATGATTTACCTTGTTTTCTTGCTATACTTGTACCTATAGAGATGACATAGGCAATGGGTGTTAGCCACTTATAATTACCTAAACACATTCCTAAACCTTATATGTGTACTTCAATATCCAAAGCATGTAAACCTACACACCAAACTCAATCACCATATCCACCTCATGTTACATTTACACCACACTTGACTCAAAGAATTGAACATCCCATAACAATGATCATGCCTTCAGAAAATGAAGATGGGAAGACCCAAAGAGAAATGTACCAAAAATGTATTCAAGTAGTGTGTACTTAGGCTCATTGTGTAAATTGCACCACTTTATTCAAAAAAAAAAAAGAGCCTTAAAAATCCAATATAAAGATTTGTCCAAATAAAAAGCAACCACTAAAATATACAAAGCTCTTAAAGTAGATAAATTACCTAGGTGTTAAAAAGGGGAATATACAAAGGGAATCAAGAAAAATACTCTAACATGATCATTATCTTACCAAAAAAACCATAACCGCCCGACCTCTTCATCACCATCCGTCACCAACCTCACGTGCACTTAAAAAGAAGTCCTAATTGACCTTTAGGAAGGGTCTAGTTTGAAAACAAACGTGTTCTTAAGGTTAGATTCCATTCATGAGGTCCATTTGCATAAAACTGTGAGCGTCATTGAAAAACTTTCCATATGCGTGTAACTTTGAAATTTTTTTATGCATAAACTCCAACTCGCATATGTTTGATGAGTGAGCCTAGGTTCGGTGTGGAAAAATGAGAGAAACCTTGAATGGCATAAAGTCAAAGCGAAATGCTATCTGATGAATCTTATGTTCAATGCTTTTGAAACTAATTTCACTAAAAAGTCCAGAATTGTAATCTTTAGTGTTGTATCACCTTGGTCTACACATATTGGCATCTCTCTTTACCAAAATATAGTTCACCCAACTTCTCATCTCATCTTTAGTTGACTCGGTAGAAAATATGCTTGTGAAACATGCTACGTGGTGTTCTCTTAGTTTAATTTTGATTAGGGTAAGTTATAGTTTTTGTTTGCTTCGGTTTTGCTCGAGGACAAGCAAAAGATAGGTTTAGGAGTATTTGATAGCTCCCAATTTACACTTGGTATAACCTTAAATTCCTATCAATTGCATTCGTTTCCCGAGTATAAATCGAGTATTTAATGGTTAAATCTAGTTTGTGCAGATTTCTAAGCTTACAGGGGTATTCTGGTAATAATAAAAGAAGTTTGCGGCAAAGCTGTAAATTTTGGAGAAGTGTAGCCTAAACCGCTCTACAACCGCCCTACGTACAGCCTGTGAAGGGCAGACCAATTCTAGAGACCATCCGCTCTCGACTAGTTCCATTTCTATTGTACGAACCACGAGTTGAAAAACAAACGAAGAAAAACCGTTGTATGATAGCCCTACATATAGAGGGTGAACAACGGATTTTCTCCAGAGGATCCTCGCTTTACACTCGCCCCCTTTTGGCTGTACAGATTTTAAGAAGAACCATTGTACACCACCCCTACGCATAACGGATGAACATCGGTTGGGCAATTTTTTTTAAAAGAATGCTTAGGGTTCTGTGCCATAATTCAAAACATATAAATACCCCATTTGTGTTCTTCTTGGATCTCTTGCATGACCCTTCAACCTAAAAACTCCAAGAACACATATTCATCTCTCATAACCATCCAATCACTACATAAAACCTCCAATCTATCATCCAAACCTCAAATCCACTCTACCAAACATCAAAATACCGAACTATCCTACCATTTCCCACCATGAAAACCCAATCTTGGAGCACAGAGGGGAACATCTAGAGAAGGAGCAAGTCAAGCACATTCAACCAACCAAGAGAGAGAGGGGATCTACACTTAGTTTATTCTTAACCTTTCTCTATTTCATTTCACACTTGTATTTGATTATGGATTATATGAAAATCACATCTTTTGGAGCCATGCCTTGTAACATGAACTAAATCCATTGCCAAAATGAAACCTTTTCCATGAATCATCAATGAAGACCACCACTTTATCCTTATTGCTTGTGTTTATGTATATGTATTTTATGCTTTGATTAATGTTGAGTGTTTAGCTTGCACTTGGTGTTTGTTTGGTTGTTATGTGATGTACCGAGAGGAGAAGTACACAACGTGCTCGATGAAATGTATGATAGAGGCCTAGTAAGGTAGAAATACTCGAGGCTAGTATCTAGGACTCAATTAGTGAACCACTAAGCTTAATGAACTTGTGTGTATTTCGGATGACCATCGAGAGATAGGTTATTGGTGCATATAAGTGTTGTTTCTATTACTCGAGAGAGTAGAGACTATTAGAGGGTTATCGCGAGTCTATATTTACACTTGCATATTTTTACTTTAATACGTCTATAAATTGGTGAGAATTGTTTAGGTGGATTTATGGTCTTAGCCTAGTTCCCTAATAGAAATACAACTATTTGCTTATGTGTGACTTTGGTTTGTTTACTTGTCTATTTAAGTTCCATTAATTACATTTTGGTAGTAGTTTAAATTTAATTGGTGTTAGTAGTCTAATTTAACCATCAAATATTTGTTTGTCAAAATAATAGTCAATCAATTAATTGTGGTAATCAATTCATCAATCCTTGTGGAACGAACTTTATTATCATTGTACTACTCTCATGGCTCCGTATTATTACAGATGCTCATTTAAGAGTGATCACTTATTCATCCACAAAGTGGACCATTTCGTTATTTTATGGTTTTAGTTAACGCATCTGTCAGATGGTCACATTTATGCTTATTATCAACAAAGCAACATTATTGGGCTTATTTTTTTTATTATCCAATTAAGGTCATACACCTGGATAATGCTGGTGAATTTACTTCCAAGGCATTTGATGAGTATTTCAAAGTGGTTGGGATTGATGTTAAACATCCAGTTCCACATGTTCATACTCAGAATGAAGTAACATAATCACTTATTAAACAAGTCTAGATAATTGCAAGGACTTTATTACTACGAATGCAATTGCCTATTTCTGTATGGGGGCATTCCATTTTACATGCTCCTGCATTAATCCGGCTCCGTCCACTGCCTACCATTAGTATTCACTAGTACAACTTGTACTTGGTCATCAACCAGATATATCACATTTGCGTACTTTTGGATGTGCGGTATATGTCCCGTTTGTACCAATAAAAAGAACTAAAATGGGACCCCAAAAACGTTTGGGAATATATGTTGGTCTTGATTCACCATCAATTATTAGATATCTGAAACCTTTGACTGGTGATATTTTTACAGCACGGTTTACAAATTCTTATTTTGATGAAACAAATTTCCCATCATTAAGGGAAAGAAAAATTTCTTCTGAAGAGAAGTGTGAAATTTCCTAGAAAGTTCATAGTCTAACTCATTTAGACCTATACCCATCTCAATATGAGAATGAAGTACATAAGATAATATATCTTCAAGCAATAGCGAATCCGTTACCAGATGTATTTACAAATGCTACTAAGGTAACAAAATCATATATCCCAGCTGTTAAACAGGTACTAGTACAAGTGATTCTTTCAGAAAAACAATCTAAACAAATGATAGTAAAAGAATCATCTATTGTATGCCAGAAGCTCAAAATATATTGTTCCTTGAAAAAAGAAAATAAGTAAATCCACTTTCTCTAAGTTAACTTTAGAAGATTTAAATGTCCCTTAAGGATACAAGTTACTAAAGTGACAAAATCCACTATGGGGGAATGAATCTCTGAAGAGATATAAGAATTTAGAAATGAGAACATTTCTATAAATTATACAAGAGAATTGTGGAATCATGAAAAAACAATCATCGATGATTTTTTTTCATACACAGTGGCAACTGAAATTACAAATGACAATTATAAACCTCATAATCTCAATTATTGTTGACAGAGGTTTGATTGTCCTAAATTGAAAGAAGCAATTCAAACAAAATTAACTTTTGTTAACGAAAAATTCGCTCGGGGTGAGGAATTCCAGTTAACACCCTCGAGACCACTACAACGGAGGTGGTGTCCGGGGTTGGTACCTTTGGTAACTGAATTGTATGTTTGATAATGAGAAAGATGATCAACGACAGTGCGAGATATTAAGACATACAGGGAAAAATATACTATTTTATTATTGAATCATATGGTGTATACATAAATCACTCAAATGCTCTAAATCTCTCTGGGGTACAATGGGGAGGTAGTTTCGTGCCTGTTGAGAAGTAGATAATTTCAGTTGCCTTTTTTTTATTACAAAATTCTTAGTTGTATTTATGCATAGTCCGGATAGGTTAAACCCATGGTTCTCCCACCCCAAATCTCTCAATCCAATCCCCCCTTATCGAGCAGGATATTTTGTTTAAATTTCATTGACTTTTACTTAATCACGTAATCTAGAATATTTGGGGAAGAGATAAGTTTGTATCCTTTTCGGACTCAATCACTTGTCCTGCACGTACGCGGTGATTTAATGTTCGTTGGAGTGTGGATATGATCTTGTGTGCCTTTATTGCATGACGCCTCATGGAGGTCATCGTGTATGGCATTCATTTCCGTAAAAAGGGTGGTGTACTTATGTTCTAGTCTGGTACTAGGAGCTTGGTCTGACCTTTCCAAATCTGTTGGAGCTTGAAATGGTCCCGTGGGCACTCTTTGGTGGTAATGGAGCTTCGACGAGCTTGTCTAGATGGGTCCTTCTTTACGTCTAGAGTGGACGGCGGGTTTCTAGGGAGGTTACGAGGTAATTTTGACCCCGAGAAGCCTGGATTGTCATGTATCTGGCGTGATCTGGGCTCTAGCTTCGGTGTAAGAAGCTCGATCTGATTGTGTCGGGCTTCACTTGGGGTGTTCCCAAGGTGTGACGGCCTTTCCTTGCTTCTGTGGGATGACCCAGTAGCTCGACCCCCGGAACCGTGGTAGGTAATCCCGGATTTAGACCTGAGCTAGGAGAGTGAAAAATTTTCCTTTGGTCCCTAGTCAAATTTGGCTATTAACAACTTCATTAGCCAAACGTGAAATATTTGGATCAATAATCCAGACACCTGAAAACGTCAAACCTGTTGGGTAAAAATGGGTTTTTATATGGAAACGTAACGAGAAAAACGAGGTTATGAGAAATAAGGCACGACTCGTAGCACATGGTTTCTTGTAAAGACCTGACATCGATTTCAATGAAACCTACTCATCAGTGATGAATACAATTACGTTTCAATTTCTGATAAGCATGGCTGTCTTGGAAAAGCTTAAAATGCATCTGATAGACGTAGTGACTACTTATCTATATGGTTCACTGGATTCAAATATTTACATGAAAATTCCTAAAGGATTTAAATGCAAGAAGCATGTAACTCAAAATCTCGTAATTTGTATTCGATAAAATTACAAAGGTCCTTGATGGATTAAAACAATCTAGACAGATGTGGTATAACCGTCTCAGTGAATATCAGATGAAAGAAGGATGTATTAATAATCTTATATGTCCATGTGTTTTCGTTAAGAAATCAGAATCTTGATTTGCTATCATAGCAGTTTATGTTGATGATATGAATTTAATTGGAACTCCTAGGGAACTTCTGAAAACTACTGAATACTTGAAAAATGAATTAGAAATGAAAGATCTGGGAAAGACAAAATATTGTCTCGGCGTCAAGATCGAGCATAGATTAAATGAAATGCTTGTCCATCAATCAACATATATTGAAAATATTATAAAAAGATTCCATATGGGTAATGCTCATCATTTAAGTACTCTTATGGTTATTAGAGCTTTTGATCCTAAAAAGAATCCATTCCGCCCAAAAGGAAATGATAAAAAGATACTTGGTCCTGAGGTACCATATCTTAATGCAACTGGTGCTTTATTATATTTGGCTCAATGTACTAGACCAGATATTGCATTCTCTGTGAATGTACTGGCTAGATTCAGTTCATCACCAACTTGAAGGTATTGAAATGAGATCAAATATCTTTTTTCGTTTCCTTTGTGGAATGAAAGATTTAGGATTATTTTATACAAAATCTAACAAATTTTCAGGTTTATTTGGTTATACTGATGGCAGGTATCTGTCTGATCCCCACAAAGCTCATTTTACAAACGAAATATATTTTTGATATAATGACACAACAATATCATGGTGCTCCACAAAACAGACTTAGGTTGCTACATATTCTAATCATTTTTAAATCATCGCACTTCGCGAAGCAAGTCGAGAATGTCTTTGGCTAAGGTCAGTTATTCATCATATTCAAAATACCTGTGGATTTTTATTATCTGCAGAAATGCCAACATAGATATTTGAGGATAATACGGCTTGCAGTGCTCAAATTAGAGGGGGACATATCAAGAGAGATATAACTAAACATATTTCTCCTAAATTCTTTTATACTTAAGAACTTCAATAGAGCCATCGACAAATTGATGTTAAGCAAATATGGTATATAGATAATCTTACAGATCTGTTTATCGAATCATTACCTACATCAACGTTTGAGAAGCTGGTGTATGGAATAAGCATACGTCCACTTTGTAAATTATAAGATTAATGCTAAAGTTTTATAAGGGGAATAAAGTTTTTAATGGACATATGCGCATTGTACTCTTTTTTCCTTTGATTAGGTTTTGTCCAATTGAATTTTTCTGATAAAGTTTTTAATGAGATAATTTTAAAGATGTCTAACACCATAATATCTAAAGAAGACCTTTGTATATATTTTAGTCATATTTTTGTCCCACTAAGTTTTTATTAGAAAATTAAAATTAAAAATAGAGAAAAATCCAAAGGAGTTTATTATAATTTTATGGCTCCCCCACCAGGCTTCTATTACTTCTATTGTTGACTTTGCTTTGTCATCAACATCTCTTACTTGCCTTTCATCATCAAGTTCTTTAATCATCACGACATCACCTATCCTCTCTTTGCCTATATAGTTGTTATGTATCCTTTGTAAACTGACACACAAAAAATCACTCGGAAATCAATACAGTAATATTTGTCTATTTCTCTCGTCCCTTCTTGTCTCACTCCTTCTTCATCTCATTCATTTATTTACTTATTTATTTGTTTTTCAGCTGTTCTTCATTTTATTTTTTAATTATATATATATATACTAGCTACGATATAATATTTATCTACTGCACTCATGTATATGTTAGGATCTCATTATTTACCTGCTACCATATAATAATCATATCTTTAATTATTATGTTAATTATTATATTGTACTTCTCATTAAGTTCTCTTTTTTCTTTTGTGGAACGATCGACTACCACTCTTTATCAAAGATTTTTTTTCTCAATATTGTAACTTATAACTATAAACATTATATAAAGAAATAATTAAATCTTATATTGTATACATAAGTATGAATAGACACGTATTTGGAAGTGCAGCGGAAACAATCCAAGTTATAGAGAATCTTAATCCCGAATCCATAATAGCACAATAACCTGAAAAGAACAATAAAAAGTATTCTACTTTCTTTTCACCTTTCTTAGATTGCCTAATGGGGAGACAGATTTGTAAAACATACTATGATTGAGAGTTGGGACCCCCTATAAATAGTATAACTTCATAGAATCATAACCCATAAAGGATTCTCAAAACCTTAATAGGATGACTAGTCCTAAAAGAAATACTAGGTCACACATATATAATAGCCCATATCATATCTTACATATATTTAATGTAGCTAAGGTGCACCGAGCCTAACAAAATTGATCACATTAATAACGGGCTTTATCCGGTCAACTCTCACTTACTTAAACATTCCAATCAATTCAATTTTTATAAACTCAAAATATAATGTAATATGTTGCTCACAATTTTATAAAAATCTTACATATTCCCACCTGAGCTACATAGACACTATCATTTTAGATTTAAAAATTCATTTTAGAAACGACTCTCCGAATTGACAAACAATTACATGTGGCCACAAATAATGTTTAAGAGAGTAACATCTTCCTTCCTCTTAGTCCAATAGAACCTTAAGTATCCAACTACAAAGATCATTACATCTTTAATCGACATAAGACCATATGTAATCAAAATACCCTTAGCTTTACCTACCTGGGTAAATTGGTATATATGTGTGGTATGAAAATTACATGCAGATGTGATCAACATGTCTATTTCCATATAGGTCCAACTTCGAATAATACGAAGCAACTTAAGACGAGAAACTTAATGTCCTAAGTATCTTACACTCATTTGTCAAACATTTTGACAATGAGTTAAACCTCCCTTAAGACGGGCAAAGCTTTCTGTCTTAATAATGTTCACTCATCGGTGGAAACTTTATACCTTATGAGTGAATTGTCCCCTCAAGCTAAATGCTTGAGATTTCTTGCCATAACCAAATATCCATGTGCACACAATAACAAATATGACAAATATCTTAGCATGCATATACAATACATTCTCGAGAACATAAAACAAACATGCATGAATAAATACAGTTAATCTAATAAAAGACAACTCCCACTAACCAAACACATCAAAAATTTCAATCATTCAATGCAGGATACAACATGCTCCACAAAACCTCTAGAGTCAAATATCTTGATTAGTGTATCCAGAGTTATTTTACTTATGGCTATTAGAAACTCGCAACTCTTAAATCTTTCTCTCACCACAATATCCATATGATTAAACCTCTGAGATCTCTTATCATATTTAGAGAAAATAAATGTAATGAAATTATCACAATCAACCTCAAAATATGATTTCACCATCAAAATTCTTTAGAGTTACAATATATAAAGCCACATATTTCTTTATACATACATACATGTGAGCATGAAACAATTAACCTCTACATAGACGATGAAAACTTTTTTTTATCACTATCTATTGATACATGCCAAATTGGTTTGAAATCCACAATGTCTACTAATGTAATAATAGAATCAATACATATATATTAAGCTTACATCAAACTATCATTTGTGGATACATACATGACCTTTTTCTTATGAGAACACTCCAATTTACTTGATGAATTAAAAACTTATGTAAATTTATCACTTTTACCAATAAGTACCTCAAATAAGTAAACTTGTAATCATATCAATCCTTTAAGTACTCTATTAATATATTTTCTTAATAGCATTATCAAATTAAACTTGTTTGAGATTTTTCACTTCGAAATACTAGAGAGAAAATTCTTAATGTCACATAAATGACAACACGGAGCACATGAAAAATAAACTTACTCCCACTGGCCCCTGGTTATGTCTAAAGGCATAATAAAACTTTTAACAAAGTCATAAAATGCCAGTACTTTATTAAACTAAACATCATTGTCTGAAAACTTGATTAACTATGTCAATGAAGTTTTCAAGTATGCAAACTTAATACTAATTTTCAAGTAAAAATTTCTAGCCATAAATCTGACCACATAACTTTCAACATTAAGGTTGAAAATATTATTACTTTGAAAAACATTTTCAATCAATAAGTTTGCAAGTATTTGACAGTTAAGTCAAAATCTTAACTCCAATGACATCCAAAATTGCAATTCAACAAACATGACATTTATTCAACATAAATATCACAAGCACAAGATTTCATCCTCAAACCCAAGTTTTTGAAATTATACATTCTTAACAATATCACTCTCTCCCCTTAAGAATGTATAATGTATAGATACAATTATTCTTATAAATAAAGCAGAACATATTCTATAAACTATTACCAATAGTTTCTAACCTTTTGCAGTTATCTCCTTATCTTTTATTAGATCAATTTTAATACAATTAATCAAAAGACTTAAAACCGAGAATTTCAAAATAATCAAAATGTCATACGAATCAATTATCTATATTCTATCTTTGGTCATGTGATTAAAAAGATTATATCTAAACTACAAGAACAATCATCAATCTAATTCTAAAACCCAAAAGTAGAATTTAGAATACGAGAATAGTTCGAAGATCCATAAAGATTATTATTTACAAAAAAATCACCATATAACTCGTTAGGTGAAAATCATAAACAAGAATGCATTATCTTGAATAAGCTTCAAGTTATTAATTTAAATTCTCAGTCTTATTATAAAAATTATACTATGCATTGCAATACCAAAATCGGAAATATTATTCAATAAAACTTTTAGAGGTTAAAAATAATCTAAATATTACCATGAATTCAGTGGAGTTCAAATAAAACCTTTAAACTACTTGGTCCTTCTTAAATACTGAGTTCATTAGAAGAATTTAAAATATAAAATGTATCACAAGAAACAACCAACTAAGTGCATAATTGATAATCAATAAAATATTTCAAAACATAAATCAAGGAGTACATTTTCTTGTGATAGCAAATTATTTTATGTCCTCGGTATTTTCTTTGACTTGCTGTGTTGAATTGTCGAAATTTTCAGACTACTTCCAATGGTGTTTGTACCTTATCACCTTTACCAAAATGACAAACAAAAGACATAACTTCATAGAATAGATTATTCTCCATCTATTTATAAGGTACTAAACCTTAACAAACTTTCGATAATGGGTTCACTGAACTTCATTTATCCTTTAATCCTTGCTAAGGTAAAAACCAGTTGGAGCGTCTTATCTAATCCATCAGAAAAGTCTATCAACCAATATCTTAATGACATATATGTAGAAATAGTAGAGGTGTTTAAAAAAGAATTAAATCACAGTATATTTATGCTCACACCGATTTCCATAATCATTATAAATAATGATTTAACCTTAATAGAAATCCAACACAACATCATGATCTGTCTTTTGGACAAAGACCACAACGCACGTGTTAAAACTTTCCTATAAGTGATTAACTTCTTTGGGAGATGAACATCACACTTTATTTTTCAATACTCACAAAACTTACATAAGTAATGACTCTTTTAGGCAGATGATTAACACATGTATAGTTTTACCACAATGTAGTTCAAAACCCTTAATCATTGATAATCCAACGAATATTATGGAATCTTAACAATTAGTTCATTACGTGAATACATAGCCATCCAACTCCATAAATATTCAAAACACAATTGAGTATATAATTTTATCAAAAGATCATTATAAAATCTGAATGGTCAGCCCACTACGTAGAAACCATCCAACTTTAAAATAATTTATAATAAAATCAATTAATGTTTTCAATGAAATAAATAAATTATAATGAAATCTTAATGGTTAGTCTACTATGTAGAAACATAACCATCCAATTCCATAATAATTTCATAGGTTATACATTTGTAAATCAAGAACTGCAAATCCAATATTATAACACCCAACATAAATTTATATATTATCTTAATTAATTCGAAATGATCATACCTAATTTTTATTTCATGTTATATAAAATAATGAGAAATATATAACATTCGTAAATTTATGTTGAATAGATATTATTTGTGAGCATATATAATATGTAGGCATCAGTAAGTGTTGAACTATTTCATTCAATTAAATGAAATATATTAGAGACAATTTCCAAAATTTCAAAATTTTATATCACATTATATAAATGAATACATCAAGATGATGAACCTTCTACGGAGAAGAACATCACTCATCGCATATGCATAACATTCACAACATATTGTATAAGTGAATACCACGAGATAATGAACATCCTACAGAGAAGAATATCACTTATCACATACATATAATTCCATCTTTGCAGCTTAAATATAATAATTGATAACCAACGAATCTCTCAAAATCTTAATGATTAGTTACTACATGAAACATAATCATCAAATTCATGAGAATATTCTATCAATTATTAAAACTTACTAAATTAATAATCGTTAACCAACGAATTTATCAAAATCTTAATGATTAATCAATACGTGAAACATAATCATCCGATTCACGAAGAAATTCAAAACAAATTATTAATTTTAACCTCATCAATAATCGATAACCGATAAATTTCTCAAATTTTTAATGATTAGTCATTACATGAAATATAATCATTCAATTCATGAGAAAATTATATCTTTTATTGAATAAAAATCATTAATAATCGACAGCTGAAAAATTTCTCAAAAATCTTAATGATTACTTCACTATGTGAAAATATAGTCATCCGATTCATGAGAATATTCAAAATCGATTATTAATTTTAAAACAAACTAATAATTATTATGAAAACTAAATGATTAATCAATTCGTGAAACATAATCATCTGAAATCATCTCATAAAAAATTTGGATTTTTTTTTAAATTGTCTCATAATTTTGGTAAACTTCAAATTGATCCCTATATTTATCAAAATATTAAATTGACCTAATTACTTTATAAAATTATAAATCTGCCCCAACACATAACCAATTACATAAGGTTACCTCAATGTTTAAATTAATTCAAGCAGACCTAAGAAAAATTGCATAACAACCCAATATTATATATAGTTCCAAAAGGATCTAGGAAAATTTCATAACAGTCTAAAACTATACCTAATTTACAAAGAGTGGCCCAAACCAAAATCAAACCAAAAACCCTAGCTTTCTTGTGCCGCCGCCAACCTTGATCCGTCGGCCACCAGAACGGCAGCAACAACGACCGGCAAAGCGATGGTCGGCACTCACCTTCACCGGAAAATCCACGTGAGCCCGCAACACAACTAGACTCACACCATTCGACTTGAATCGTTTGATCCGCGAACAGTCGTGGATCTACAAAACCCGAAAACATATCAGCTTCGCGCGGATCTCTGGCTCGCCAGTGAAACACGATGTCGACGGAAACGCAACTTCCATCCACTGCTCCGACAAACTCGCGCAGCGAGGTCTGGTGCGGGTCTGCTACGAACGACCCGTACTTGGGCAGGTCTGATGCAGACGACACGCCACTGTACGAGGGTCTGGACCTATCGATCCGTACCTTAGCGCGGTGGCTTTAGGTCATCGAAACCATCAACCTGCGAATAGGCCCAGGTCTGGTTTCTCCTCCAACCCGCACCGACCTAGTGCCACAAGGTACAAACCCTTCGATTTAAACCTGAACCCAGATTTGGTGCTATCTAATCTACACATAATTAGACTTTCATCGATCCACCAAATCAACATGCAGAACAAAACTGATTTCTAACAAACTAATTTTAGACACAAATCATTAATATGTTCAAATCTACACGTGTCACGGCACGACCCCTTCCATACTAAATTCATACCAATAAATATGTCAAAACAATAAAAAATAAAACTTATATTTTAATTTTGGTTGTTTAACGGATATGAGACTAATCTTTAATATAATGACATGTAAACATATATTTATGACAGCAATAATAATTTAATCAAGTTTAAAAATTTAAACACAGATATGATATAAAAATATTAAATATATACAACAATACGATTGGTTCTGATATTATTATAATCATTATATAAATAAATAAATAACTTTCGTATTGTATATATAAGTATAAATATAGACATATCTGGAAACATAACGGAAACAATCTAAGTTATAAAGAATTTTAATCTCGAATCCATAATAGTACAATAAACCTGAAAAAAACAATAGAAATTATTTTAATCTCTTCTAACCTTTATCAGATTGTCTAACGGAGAGATAAATCTGTAAAACATACTATGAGTGAGAGTAGGAACCCCTTATAAACAATGTAACTTCCTTGAATCCTAACTCATAGATGGTTCTTAAAACCTAGTAGTATAACTAGTACTAAAAAAAATACTAGACCACACATATACAATAGCTCATACCATATCCTACATATATTTAATATAGCTAAGATATACCGAATCCAATAATATTGATCATATTAATAACGAACTTTATCCGGTTAACTTTTACTTATTTAAATATTTCAATCAATTTGGTTTTTATAAGTTTAAAATATAATGTAATATTTTTTTCGTAATTTTTTAAAAATCTTATAATAACGACCCAATATAAATCACAATGTGTCCTACTTGTTTTTATGTAATATTTTCATTCTAATTACTTGACAAACGAAACTGATGATAAAGTTTCTTCCTAAATTTATTACCTATCGGCTATCGTAACACTATATCCCATCTACCGCCAATCATGCATATATAATAATAATATATTTCTCTCATTCTTTCTCTTTCTTTAATCAAATAAATATCACTCTCTCCCATATATTTGTTTTTTCCAACAATATAACCACTAGATCAACCTGAAATTCAACTTCGAATTTAGAACTTGGCATGATACAATATCTTATCTACTGCTAACATCATATATTTATGAAAATCTTATTATTTACCTACTGCAATATAATAATTATATATTATATTATTTAATCAATTATTATATTGCTGTTTGCATGCAAGAAGGTGGATGGGTATCACATACTATACTTATTTTTTGTGTGTTATTAATTGAAGTCAACATTTTCACACCTACTCTGACATTTGAGTCATTTGACAAGATCGCTGAGAGCATGAAATCAACACCTGCTCCCACCTGAAAGTTTTTATATGATCCATAATTTTATAGAGGGACTTGTTACGGTACAAGTTGTATATAAAGTTAAAAAAACAAACTAACAAAACAAATATTAAAAAATTAGAGTGCTTCACAACTAGTGCTGTAATTATGGATCGGTCCGAGACAGGCTGGTCCGGTCGATCCATGAAGCCAAAAGACCGTGCTTAGCACGGCCCGTGAAGGAAGAGAACCAGGCTGCGGTCTAGTCGGTGACAGGCCGCGTGCACAAGGCCTGACCTGCCAAGCTGGCGTGCCAGGCCCCTGGACAGGTCTGTCCGATCCCTCCCATCAACCCTAATTTTTTATATATATATAAAAAACCCTCCAAGCCTGGCGGGCCTACCAGACCAAGCCTGGCGGGCCTACCAGACCAGGCCTGGCCAGCGGCCCGCCCTGGCACGACCCACCTGAGGCAGGCCAACGTGTCTAGCCGGGCCTCATGTTTCAGAAACAGGTCGGGCCAGGCCGGCATGCGACAGCGTCGCGTGCCAGGCCCAGCCAGGCCTGTTTCCAAAAATGGACTGGTCAGACCAGTCCATTTTTACAGCAATATTGACAGCCCACTAAAAGCAACCGGTTGCTGCAATATATATATATATATATATATATATATATTATTATATATATTATTATTAATAATATAATTATATTATATTTAATAAAAAATATTTTTATAAAAAAATTAATGAAAAATTCATTTAAAATAAATGAAAATTATAAAATTTTGAATATAAAAAAAATAAAAAAATAAAAAAAATAAAATAAAATATTTAAAATTTTGAATATTAAGAACGAGTTTAAAGTAGGTTGAACGACTTTAATGTTCATCTAAACGTTAAACTCGTTCGGTGAACAAGACAACGTAAATCTTCATGAACAAGTTCAACGTTGAACTTGTTCAGAACAAGTCAACGTAAATCTTTACGAATAAGTTCAACGTAGGCTAAACATGTTCAACATAGGCTAAACAAGTTCAACGTTCATCTGAACGTTCAACTTGTTCGGTGAACAAGTTTACAAAAATATTTATGAACAAGTTTAACGTTCATCTGAACATTAAACTCGTTCAGTGAACAAGTCAACGTAAATTTTCATGAACAAGTTCAACGTAGGTTGAACAACTTTAACGTTCAACGTAGGTTGAACAAGTTTAACGTTCATCCAAACGTTGAACAAGTTTTACGTTTATCCAAACGTTAAACTCGTTCAGAACAAGTCAACGTAAATCTTTATGATCAAGTTCAACGTAGGCTGAACAAGTCAACATAAATCTTTATGAACAAGTTCAACGTAGGATGAACAAGTCAACGTAAATCTTCATGAACAAGTCAACGTAAATCTTCATGAACAAGTCAACGTAAATCTTCATGAACAAGTTCAACGTAGGTTGAACAAGTTTAACGTAGGTTGAACAAGTTTAACGTTTGTCCAAACATTAAACTCATTCAGTGAACAAGTCAACGTAAATCTTTATGAAAAAGTTCAACGTAGGTTGAAAAAGTTTAACGTAGGCTGAACAAGTCAACGTAAATCTTCATGAACAAATTCAACGTAGGCTGAACAAGTTTAACGTTCATCTGAACGTTAAACTCGTTCAGTAAACAAGTCAACGTAAATTTTCATGAACAAGTTCAACGTACGTTAAACAAGTTTAACGTTCATCCAAATGTTAAACTCGTTCAGTGAACAAGTCAACGTAAATCTTTATGAACAAGTTCAACGTAGGTTGAACAAGTTTAACGTAGGCTGAACAAGTCAACGTAAATCTTCATGAACAAATTTAACGTTCATCTGAACGTTAAACTGGTTCAATGAACAAGTCAACGTAAATCTTTATGTACAGGTTCAACGTACGTTGAACAAGTTTAACGTACGTGTTCAACGTACGTTGAACAAGTTTAACATTCATCCAAATGTTAAACTCGCTCAGTGAACAAGTCAACGTAAATCTTTATGAACAAGCTCAACGTAGGATGAACAAGTTTAACGTTCATCTGGACGTTAAACTCGTTCAGTGAACATCTCAACATAATTCTTCATGAACAAGTTTAACATAGGTTGAACGAGTTTAACGTTCATCTGATAATGTACAACTTGTTCAGTGAACAAGTTAATGTAAAGCTTCATGAACAAGTTCAACGTAGGTTGAACAAGTTTAGCGTTCATCTCAACGTAAAACATGTTCAGTGAACAAGTGAACGTAAACCTTCATGTACAAGTTCAACGTATATTGAAAGAGTTTAACATTCATCTCAACGTACAACTTGTTCAGTGAACATGTTAACGTAAACCTTTATGAACAAGTTCAACGTAGGTTGAACATGTTTAATGTCCATCTCAACTTAAAACTTGTTTAGTGAACAAGTTAACGTAAACCTTCATGAAAAAGTTCAATGTAAGTTTAACAAGTTTAACATCCATCTCAACATTAAACTTGTTCTGTGAACAAGTTAACATAAACCGTCACGAACAAGTTCAATGAAGGTTGAACAATATTAAAGTTTCTTTCAACATAAATCTTCATGAAGGTTGAAAAAGTTTAACATTCCTTTTAACTTTGAGTGGGATAGTAGTGCATTTTCTTTCCATATAGGGTGGTGAGGGGTTCGAGTCCCATCATACTCATCTTATAAACAAGTGTGTGGAGTTTTCTCCCAACTTTTAAGAGTATTTATCTAGACCACACTTATTTTGTTTGATCTTGACAAGTCTCTGTAGTCTTATTGTAATAATTGTAACTTATAATACTTTAAAAAAAATCAAAATAGATTGCTTACCAAAATTATATAGTTATTTAAAAATAATTCAAAACTTGTAGAATGATTAATGATGTCAAATAAAATGTTTAACCTTTATATTTTTTATATTCAAATAATATTTTAATAATATAAATTTCACTTGTGAATTTGGTAAACATTTTATAATTTCTGAAATTTTGACTTGTAACAATTTTCACGGCTATAGTAATCACCCTCGCATATATGGTAACGATTTGTACGGCGTTAGTAACCATTTTTCAATATTTGAAATTTTGACTTGTAATATTTAATCGACTATGGTAACAATCATCATTGCCCCAGTAATTTTTTTACGGCTTTGGTAATCATTTTTTAATTTTTTAAGTTTGACATGTATCCATTTTCACAGTTTTGATAACCACATTCATGGCTCCGTAACCATTTTTACGACTTTGGTAACATTTTTTTTATTTTTTTTTTATTTTTACTTATAATTTTCTCTTGTAATTTTCACTTGTAATAATACATAAAATACTTGACTTATAATCTTATTACAAATAGTATGTTTAATGAATTAATAGGAAATTCAGTAAATATTTAATAATATATATCAGTAATTAATATGTAAAACATAAATACATAATAGTAATTTACTCATTATCATGTGAAAAAGTTTTGATTTTCCTCCAAGTTGTTAACCAAATATTTATTATCAATAATTTTCACCTACTATTTTGGTTTATGTTAACAATACTATTATCACCGGATGTTACTGAAGCGAAGGGATGCCAAATTAGTCAATATGATTTTAGAAATAAATACCTTGGTCTCTTATGCTTAACGGGTCTTTGTATTAAGACACAATCATCCATCCTTGACCGGATTGGGTGATGAATTGATTGTGAAAAAGTTTCCAAACCAAGAGGATGAATCTTTAATCTAAATTGAATGTTCTTAATGATATAACAATCATATTATTGCATGTAGTTGTTAGGTGAACTTGTTTCCCATGTTTAACCATCCTAGGGAGTTGACTAAACTGAATCTTTGACCTCGAAGTAAAGACCACCGATATTTTTCTTGTGCTTGTGTTGTTATATGGATGTTTGGAGTGCTTAATGCATTTACTTTCTTGAACACTTTGTAATTGATCTATGGTTGAATGCTATGAACCGAGAGGTGACGTATTTGACAATGCTTAGATAACATTCACTATGCTTGACTAGAAAGTGCTAAAACTACTAGGCTAGCGTATAGGGTTTGATTTAGTATTCCAAAAGCTTAATGAATTCATGTATATGGTCCAGATTGTGAGAGAGAGATTTCAGGTATATATGGATGCGATCTCTAAGACATCGAGAGAGATTAGAGATTACTTAAGGGAATACGAGCCTGTGATATAATTGCACATTTGAGAGATTATGTGAGTCTAGCACGTAATTAGGATGATTGTCACAGTTGAGTCGTTTCCCTAGTATAACCACATTTCATGCATATCTCAATTCCATCTATCATTGTATATATTATTTATGTAATTTATTTAGTTATATTATTATTCACTTTTCCACATACGCAACACACGAGTCCGCTCGACGTGTTGTAATAATAGCTAGAACTAGAGGCGGTCGGTGAATCCCACCTCCCTGTGGATTGATCCCTTGCTTGCCGTTGTGCTAGTCTTTGTGACTTGAACCCATGCGAGACTGAACTTAAATGTTCATATTTGACAACACCGCAACGACGTGTCCATCAAATTGTGGTACTTATATAAAAATTTCTACATATGTATATATATGTATATATATATATATATATATATATATATATATATAAAGACCTCAAACAATAAATAGTAAATAACTGAACTGAATTCAGCAAATGTGATTGTTTGATGAATAAATTTTTCTTTTAATAGGGTTATGTCATTAAAAGAAAGCCAACAAAGGGCAAAAGGATCAACAGCCAAAACCAACACAAAACCGACAAAACAGAACAACCAACCCCAGTAAAAGCCTAAAGAAAGCTACAAAAGCTAAAGCAGCAACCCCAAAACAACAGAGCAGTAACAACGCTCCACAACACACAGAAACTTGATCCAGTCAACCTCATCTCGTCCTCTCATATATCAATTTTTTAAGTTTGGATCACAACTTATATCTCAGATTTCCTTATTGTACATGATGCCTTATTGTACATGATGGAATATCCTATTTGCGGCAATCATATATGCATATGGAAGACACTTTTTACTCGAATAATTCTTATATTACAATTAAGTAAATGTTAGTTGAAAATCTATTTCGGATAATATTTCAAATGATTTGTGTTGTCTTGTTAGTTGCCAAATCATCCCATGAATTATATGGTAAATTAAAAAAAAAATCTATTTCGGATAATATTTCAAATGATTTGTGTTGTCTTGTTAGTTGCCAAATCATCCCATGAATTATATGGTAAATTAAAAAAATAGGTTTTTTTTATTGTTACTATATAGAGGTTTTTTTTATTGTTACTGTATAGTATTACTCTATTTCATTAATTGTTAGAACAACACCCTATAGCTCTCTCTCTCGCCTTGAGCAAATATTACTCCTTCTCATATTGTATTTGTCATATTCATAATGTCACAATTTCAACTTAAATCTCAGCTGCACTTTGCCATGTGATAATCATGTTATAATAATAAGGGATATTCCTATTTTCGTCCCTCTAGTTTGATATAATTTGTTATTCAGTCAACTAGTTCATTGATAGTTCATTTTAAAATCCCTACCGTCCAATTCCGTTAGAAATTTGTTGACTTCCGTCTGGTCAACAAGGGTAAATTGGTAAAAGAATGTCATGCTTCTAGAATCATATTTTTTCGAAGGCTATATTGGTAATTTCAAAATAGAAAATATAAAACATAAAAAACAAAAACAATGTGGACATTTTTATTTGGGACACGTCAGGGACCACAACAGTAACACACAAGTAATTAACAATCTTTGTTGTGGTCTCTTCTGTCTCAACCCTAGCATTACATTGATGATTACTGAACTCTCCAAAAGTTCTTCTTCGTTCGCGCCATAAACCCAAACCTAGAACCTCATTTTCTCTCTTTTCAGTTGATTCTGTGTGTTGTTTATAGTGCATCAAGCCTCTCTTCATCTTGTTCCTTCTCGTTTAGAAGCAGCAACTTCTTCATCTTCTTCATTTTCATCTATTGCGAGGTTTTTTGAAGCACGTGAGTGAAAGATTAGTTTTTTTTCTCTATTCACGATTTTTGTTGTTGTTTGGTTGATATTGAGATGTTTTATAATCATGGAACAATTTTTTTAGGGTTTCAAACGGTAAAAATTGGGGAGTTTTTTATTAAAAAGCAATAACATGTAATTGTGTGTTATTGAACTTATTTTACTTTTCTTGGTGATAAATATATGACATTGAGTGTGTTTCAATGTTCGTCAATCATGGATATCGTCATGGTTCGTGTTTGTTTTATGGTTCTCAGGTTTGTATAAGGCTAGGTTGGTGGGTTTTTGTGTTTTGTGTTAGTTTTGTGCTTCTGCATGTTTGCATGTTCATTCTTCCTTTTGCTTGCATGATCAAATGTCTTGTTCTTCAATTTTATGATTGCTTTGATCCTTATTTGCTTACCTTTTGATCATGTTCCTAACAGTTAGGAATGGAAATATTCAAGATCACTGTGTTGTATGGGACCAAAGTAATTGACTTAGGTCAGTATGATGCTGATCGCATAAGCTTGATTACTTTGGTTCATGCATTGAGTGAGAAATTCAGTGGCAGCAATGCAGTACCTGAGGAACAATACACAGTTTGGGCACATTTACCTTGGAGCAGTGATACATCTGAGGTGAAAACAGATAATGAGTTGATAAATGTATTTGCGGAGTTTGGGTTTCGTGAGTATGATAATATAGTCTTTCAGATAGAACATGCCTGTTACAACCCTTCTACACCCTTTGAAGAACCTAAAGTGGTGGAAGCAATAGGTTGGTGTGACAGGAAACTGTTATATTTGATTATGACGCCGACAGTGAGGGAGAGGGCATAGATGGTCATGAGGGAGATGAGGGTCTACAATCTTATGATGGAGATGGTAA